>OX638069.1:35428209-36805398 GCA_951804385.1 Trifolium dubium
TTTTAAATATAAAATTGAGTTTTAAATATGATTGTCTGATTTTACATTGAATGACTTAGATGTGTCTGAATGCATTGCAGTCAGCTAAATCATGGTCGGATGGTTGAAATTTTAAGTTTAAATTTAAGCTTATTTTTAAATATGATCGTCTGATTTTACATTAAATAACTCAAATGTGTAAGAATGCATTGCAGTCATGGTCCATTTTTTATGGTTATATTTAAATATGATCGTCTTATTTTTAAATTAATTTTTGTAATATCCAAAGAAAAATTAAGATAATAGAGAATTTTTCTAAAAATTTAAGCATAGAAAAGTCCAGCATTGGAAATCTATCTATATTCAAAAATTGACTTATTCCACTCGTGCATGTTTAGAAGAGAATCAAAACTACTCTAACAACTGGCGTACTGAAATTGTACTGTATTATTACAACTGACCTACTGCTATATCTACTCTCCTCCAGTAGAATCTTTTTACCCTATTTTCTTCTTTTCAATTCAAAAAGTTGTTTTATTCGTGCACATCTATATATTTTATAAAAAAAATATTTATTTAAATTTATTTATTTGTGGTATTTGTAATATCTACGGGTTATTTTCAAAAGGCGCAAAAGAAAGAAAGAAGTTATGAAGAGATTAAGAGGAATGAAAAAAATGCGTGAAAGAGTGAGTAGTTAGACAAGATGTGGCATTTCACGTGAGCCAATGAATCAGTGTATAGTAGAAGTACTACTGGTCTTCTTGAAAACATTGCTTTGCTTCTTCAAAACTAAAAGCAAAGGACAGAAATGTACCAAATTATCAATTACCAATTCAACTTTCCAACCAACTCCATCAAGAACGAGTGATTATGAATTATGATTACTAAAATTGTGTTTTGAAATTGTACAACTGTATATAGATTCTTACATTATCAATTATCTAAAATTATCTAAAATATGTAAAACTTTAATTAAATTTGTTTAAATATACTAGCCATTATAATGATATTAAGTTGGAAATATTGATAATTTTATTGGGAGTAACCGGATGGGAGTAGTGTGTTCGTGATTATCGTGGATGTTAAAGAAGACTCTTTCATGTTATTTTTAAAAGTGATTTAAACATTGTCGATGATGCCATATATGCTAGCGGTGGTGAAAATTCCGAGTTTAGTACGTTTATTTCTAATATTAAGCTTTTATTAATGTTATATTCCAACTTTAAGGGAAAATTTATTAATCGGCAAACAAATATGTTATTATAAAAGTTCATTCTTGGCTCTGTCATTGTACTTTCGATGTTATTAATGAATTGCATTGAGTTTGTCATTCAAAAAAAAAGTTGAAAATAATGATGAATTTTAACTAAGCCATTTTCTTTAATAAAACAATCACATTAAAAGACCACTAAAAGAAAGCTATAACTTTTCCAATATGGGTTATAATGGGAACAGAAAAATTGTGAGACCAGCATTTATTGGGCTCAATTGAGGCCCATTTAGCCATCTCAAGAGACAAGAGCAACCCGGCTGCCCTCCCTCCGGCCTAACCAAGTTCACACTTCAGAGTAATATGCTAGGTTGACCTTCCATGTTATTAAGTTGGTAATGATTAGAATGATAGTATTAAGTTGGAAGTATTGATAATCCATTTGGGTTGACATAGTTGTGTTTAGAGTGTACTCTTAAAAAGGTTTTAGGATTGATCCAGAACTACATTGAGTCGGATACTGAATTTTAAAAAAATTGAAAATATCGATGATGAGTAATTGTTTGGACTAAATCAAGTTCCAAGGCTCTGTTTGACATGAAAATAAAGAAGTTAGAAATAGTGGCATTGACTTGGACGCGCATAATTTGGCCGTAATTTCAAACACAAATTAGATCTATACATTTGTACAATTTCAAGACTTTCAAGACTCTAACTCGAAACTATTTACTCCATCAACAATTTTGTTTGTTAGATAATATATATTGGAATTTTTTACAACTAGAGATTTAATAGTATGACCATTTAAATTTTTTATTTTGCTATGTTTAAATTGTGGGATCATTTGACACTCATTGCATCAGTTGAACATATACTTGACTTGAAGGTGTCAAAGGGTACATTGGCTGTAGACAAGAGCAAATTGAAGAGAAACTTAAGAGAAAGGTTCAAATTTGATTAAGAGTACTAATATCACAATATTACTGTGATTGTTAGACAAACAAAGCACAAGCATGCAAAAGAAAAATCACTAGCAGCTCTCTAATAAACAAATGAGAAGCTGAAAGCATTACATAACATTAAAAACAAGTATACATAATTTAGTTACATTACTCTCTTGGACGTAAAAACATTATGATTCATCTCAAAGAGAGAAACCTTGTTACCTTTATAAATGTCTTCCCAAACACAACATAAGTATAATAAGCAACTACTAGTCCAATTTCCATTTTCAAACCCCAATTTGTCTTCCTCTATTTCCACCAACGCGCGAAGACCTTCGATTATATCTAGCTCTTTTCCATCTTCGTTCATTAGCGATCCTCGCGTAGATCTTCCGAATAAGGTAAAGCTTATGAGACTGCTGAGCAATGACATTAGCCGTAGAAGAACTCTGGCCAAGCATTATACCATAACCATCGTCGAACGATTCCATTCCTTCAGTAAGAAGTTGCCAGAACATTGCTCCGCTTGCAGGACCGCCTCTTTTCGCAGACGCGTATATCTTGTAGTACACGGTATTGAAAAGTTGATCTCTCTGGTTAGTACTGAAACCAGAATCTTTGAACGATTTTCCGAATTCTGCTACTAGTATTGGTTTCTTCAGAGCATATTGTGCATCTAGGAAATGAGCACTGAGCCAGTTGTTCAAAAATGCTAGCTGATTTTGCTCATTTGAATTTTGTTCCCTGTTTGTGCAATGAAAAAAAGAATTGTTACATATGGTAGTAGATGCCAAAAACACACAATCACTTCTAATATATGAAGTTGTTTTGAGTAGATTATAGATCTAAATCTTTTAAAAATCATTTTTTATTGATGATGTAAAAAAATATTTTCATTATAATCGTAAACAAACATAAACCGTTAATATATTAGTTCGAGTGAAACTGAACACAAATTCGACTTTGTGGATTAATTAATAAAATGTAGTACGGTCACGGAGATAGAAGACAGTCTGCAGATTTCCCAAAAAAAAATATTAGTCATGAGCAAAAATAAGTCGACACTTTGCAAGTTGCAACAGTAACATAGTCATAAAAACACAAACATAAAATCACATTTTTTTACAAACATAAAATAGTTTTAGGCACTACTTTTAGATTTTTATAAATATCTCAAAAAATTAATTTCTCAAGTATTCACATTAAAGATTTTTTAACTTTGAACACCATTTTCAAAATTTTAAGGATCAAATTTCAAAGTTCAAATTTAAAAAAAAAAATCAAAATTCAGAGTTATGTAATTTTGAAACTAAAAGTGTGATTAACAAAGTTATTTTTTGTTACCATTGGTCAGGATAACAATGAACTGTTGCAAAATCAATGTGTGGGATTTTATTGTTGGCAATGAAATCTGTCCCAATATTCAAAGCAGGATTCAATTGTGTCCTTTGTGGTGTAGATTGTCCATAAAACCCTTCAAGTCCAGCTTCCAATAAGTGATTCCTGTCAATGGACTTTACTAAAGAAGCCATTTCCGTAATCCAAGCCTATAATCAAAAGTTAAACAGTCTTAATCAGCTTTTGAAATTGAGAATAACATAGCCGTGAAATCAGCCCCGTGATTTGTGATATCTGTCCAAATCATCAAAGTTTCTTCTACTAATTTATGATTAAAGAAAATAAAATTTTGATAGGTCGGGTCGAGTTAAATTTTATAAAGAGTAAACATGCTCGATCAAAATATTTAAGGTTGGATTTGTCTGTAGAACGAATAGACCATTAGTCAATAAATCGCAGTTGATTATATACGTTACTTTCAAAATACTCTCTTTTAGTCTATATTATAAAAAGAAATTTCTAACTAATGTATATGATACATAATGCTATATCAGTTATTAAATGAACCAACAAAGTGAATTTTTGCTTGTAAGAAACACAAAAGAGTTGTTCTTTAATGACTATAGTTGATTCATCGTGTAAATTTTTTTTTCACCATCAGTATCTGACTTATAGTTCGGGCGAATTCTTGCGTGATTCTAGTCCCTTCCCAAGGTAGTTACAGATTCTTGTAAATTGTTTTAATACTAATGTGTATATGAATTAAATCTATAAATTAATTAATGTGTAATTTCTTGTCTAATCAAAAATATTTTCAGTGCAACAAGATTTGAATGGTCACTATCCATGAGAGGAATAAAGGTGGAATGGAAGTCAAAAGAAAAAAGAAAAAAGAAAAAGGGAGTGGAAGAAGAAAGAAGAAAAGTAAAGAATAAAAATACTTGACCTGAATAGTTCTTCCTGAAGGATCTGATGTACACCTAGGTTCATTCATAAGCTCCCATGCCATGATTGTTGAGTCATCTTTGTAATGAATTCCAGTAAAACTATTGTATCTATTAAGAACAGTCTATGCAAGATGCACAAAAATAAATCACATCAAATTATATGCTATGTTATCCAAACAACAAAACTTTACTCTTTCTATGTATAATATGAGTAAATTTCTAATTCACATTATATCGTAAAGAATCGCAGTCAAATGTTACTAATGCGGCTTCAATCACACTTGCGGATTTTTTTAAAATTAGAACAGGGATTAATTAAACTTCATTTTCTAATGTTATGACCATTTGGAAATTAAATATACAATATTTTACCAAGTAGGACAAAGAAATTGTACTAACCTTAACATGGTTGATGTAGAAACCTTTAACAACAGGGTTCCTAAAGAAATCATCATCTGATGTCAAATACTGTCCATTATTACTTCTAGCCCAATTCACATACTGCTTCTTCCCACCAAAACTCTCATAATTGTTCACTAAGCTCAAAATGAGCTTAATCCCATACTTTCTAGCCTCAGATATAACAAAATCCAAACCCTTCAATCCAACAAACAGAGAAAATTAAAAAAAAAAACACATTCATTTACCATATGGTCTATTAAATTGAATAACCTTCGTCCCATTCCCCGAAAATCAGAGAATAAAAACCGAAAAAAATAACAATTTTTAACTTTTTCTGATCTGAACAATTATTTATCAGACTTTACTTATATAATTGAACTCCGGATTACTAGACTCTTTCCTCCGAGAACCGAAATATTAATACCAAAATAAAAATAAAAAGTTATCTTATACCTTAAACATTTGTTCATTATAGAAGCCAGGAGAATATTGCAAAGGACTATAACCACCATCACTAAAAGCCCAAGTTCTAGCAACAGTAAGACCATGAGATTTAGCTTCATTGAAAGCATTTGAAATCTTGAATCTTTGAGATGGATCAGCAGCTGTATACATTAACCAATAAGCATTAAAGCCATTTGCATAATAAGGGTTACCATTTAACATGAAATGGATTCCTCTTGTTCTCACAAAACCATCACCACCAGAAGCTTCTACATTGAAACAATATTCTTGATGAACCAAAATGGCTAAAAGGAAAAACAAAGCAAAATGCTTCATCTTTCTTTGATATTCAAATTTTACTAGTTTGTGCTAGATACAATGAAAACACTATGAATGTGAATGGAGGATTTTTTTTTAGTTTATTATATGGTTTTTTTTAGTATAGTGAGTGGTAAGAGGAAACGAAAAAGTGCTTCTATTTAATTGGCAGTTGCAAGAACATGAAAGGTGAAAAGGAAGTTTGTCTTCTTTGATTATAAGTAATGAAAATATATTAGAAGAAAAGGAAAATTCTTTTCAAAATTGTAATTATTGTTCTTGACCATTTTTTTAATGCTTATGGACTGATTTAAAAATATTGACTTAAATATCATTTTTGTTTACGTAAAATTTTAGTTTTAATCTTTATATTCATTTTTGTTCTAAATAAACATCTGAATCGATACAGGACTATTTAGAACAAAATCGATACCGGACTAAAATTAAAATTTCGCGTACATGCAGAGACAAAAATAATATTTAAGCCAAAAATATTTTAGGCTAAATTACACTTTTAATCTCTTAAATTAATTTTAGATTTCACTTTATAAAAGGAAAAAAAGTCTTTTTTTTTTTATCTCAAATTATAAAGAGAAAAACCATTTTCAAGAATATTTTTTACTTATTCTCATAAAATTGAATACAAATTACATTTAATTTTATTTCTCTCTCATTTTCTCAATAAACAATAACCAATAAAAATTACTATTACATCTTCCCATACAACTTATTTTAAATAAAAAACCCACAAAACCACACTTCAAATTATGATGTTTTGATTTTTTTAATAAATTTGATTTTTTTTATTTTCTATTATAATTTGGGACGAAGGGAGTAAGTTGTATGCTTTTGTTTTTGGATACTAAACTATTGTAATTTTTTTATAGAGAATAAAAAAAAATTAATATATTTATATATAAAGATTAATAACTTATTAAACTCTTCATTATAAAAAAATGAGTTTAAGAAAGTAGATTTATTTAATTTAAGTAAAATATATTCTATTATTCTTGTAAGCTTAATTTAGTTGACAATAACATTGCACGTGAACTTTTGTCATTAGATTATATGACAAAATATATACTCCCTCATTAAAATTTAGACTAGATACATTAACTCTTGTTGATTAATTTTCTTTTATATTTTAAGACAGAAGAAATATTCACTTAGCACATCTGAAACTCCATATTGATAAATATTAGTCTAACTATTTATTTAATTTCTCTATTAATAATTAAATATTGATTTATCACCAAGTATTGAGAGTAAAACTCCATAATCTATCCACAAATCCTAATTCAGCCGGTATAAGATTGTTGAAATAGTTAGGCCGGGGCAATAACCGGAATTGGAACCTCGGCTCTCTCACTTATAAGTGTGAGTTTGTGATAATTTTATCATTCCGTCTATATATTAAAAAAATATTTAACCTTAATTTAAGATGGGCCTCAAGCTAATTGTAGCCGCACAAATTGGTCCACTGGGTCTGGGTACCGACACTGAAAGGTGGGTGAACCAACAACTCCCACACTTTTAAGATGAGGCTTTATGATGATTCCAACTTCTCCAACTAAAAACTCAATAGAAGAAAGGTCATAAGAACATCTCCAACGGAGAACGTCATTTTTGAGTATTTAAAGGATCCCACAATCACACATCATTTATTTATAATTTTTTAATAAAAGTACTTAATAAGCACTCAATCTCTCCAATCCAGCACCTCTTTAAAAAGTTCTTAATAGGTCCCGTCAATAACTCTACATCATTTAATTTAATAATAAATTATTATTACTATATCATACAAGAAGTGAGACTCGTTAAAAATAATGTATAAAAATATGTGAGATCCGATAAGAACTAAGAGAGAGAAAGTTCTTATTTAAGAAGTAGTACATAATAGGTACTCAAATGTGTGATGTTACAATGGTAGTACTTAATAAGTACTCATTGAATACCTAATAGGTACTACCATTGGAGATGGTCTAATAGTTTAAAATTTGAAATAAGTTCTAACATCAAGTGATTTCAGTCTACTCTTAAATGTAGTTGTAGAGAATTAAACTATAGTTTTCTCTATCAAATTCAGAGTCAATCACCACTGAACCAACTAACGTTTTTATTAACTATCATCGAGGTATTAATTAATGTGGACAGTCCAATTTAAAATAAACAGTTAAGATGCAAAATTATTGAAATCTAAATTACATAGTAATAGAATCGTTAAATAATAAAACTCCAATCTCCAGTCAAGATTAAAGTGTGTAATTATGGTAAAAAAAAAAAAAATCAAAGTGTGTAATTGTGTGATTATTTTCCAACTGCTAATCCTAAATCCTCTACTTAATGAAATTGATATTCTAAGACGAAACTCATACACTTCAACACAATCTGTTTTTACTAATACTTGTTTGAAGTGCACCGACAATAACAAATGTTCACTGAATCTAAATACTCCTAGACAAGCCATTGTCACTCAATGGTGAACAATTTGTTGGAGAGGGCCACAACACAAGATTTGGTTGAGTAAATAGAATCAATAATGGAAATTACTACTACTCCTGCTTCCCAGTACTTACTAATTTGTTTGATTATTCAGAGATTGAAACATGTTGGTGTGGGAACAGATTTGATAGCTGCTGCTGCTATAATAATAATAGGGTATGTATTGTTTGTGCATGTATGTACGTGCAATAATCTCATGGAAAATGGTGGGGACAAATAATTAAGGTAAGGTATGTGAAGTGATATGGCGACGCGTGGATGAACAAAGCCACGTTAGTGTTTCTCCATCACTGCTGCAATTAAAGCACAAGTCTAACATATTTTGAGTTGAGTGAGACATTATCTCGTGAATTACCAGATATGGATTTCAACTTGATATGCTCTTAAAACCATACATTGATATTACTAATTCATTAGTAGTAGTACTACATTAGATACATAGTTTTGGTTTTTACTCGGTCGCACCCATGCATCATTTCAAAATATGCGTTCTCTGTAATCATGACGCATGTTTTGAAAAAACACAGGGCTAAAAATAACAATCCATTTGATAAGTGGTAAGTATTAAGATTCATGCAACAAACAACACAACACAACACAAAATAGAGTTCAGAATAGTACAACATTGATCAATGAGGAGTTATATGTATAACTAGTAAAAAAAAAAAAAAATCTCTTAAAGAACTATCTTAAATAACAAAAGTTAGAAAGATCAAAGAACTCTCTTAAAACCGGTAGAAAAAATAGAAAAAAGAAACTGTCTTAAAAGTAATTGTATTACTATAAAAGTATAAACTATTATAAAATGTAAAGGTAATCAATTTTATTTATATTTCAAAAATGTTCTTACAATAATGAAATAAAAATTCCAAAATTATTACACTGTAATGAATTTTTGTTAAAATAAAAAGAAATCCAATGGTTTTTTTTTTTTACTAAAAGAAATCCAATGATTAATACACTTTAAAATTATACTTTCTCATATTGAGGATAAAAATCCCAAAATTATGCCATCAAGAAACAATAATTTTGTACTGTTCAAAACTTACACTTTCGTGCAGAATTATAAAATCGAGCAAATACACTACCAAAAATGCTTATAGTTTTCTAGCTAGAAATATGGGAGGTGATAAAATTGCTCCATTTTGTAACCCCAAAAAAACAATTGCTCCATTTTTCAATTATCATCTTGCATTAACTCATGCATAGTCTTCTTGCCGTATGCTCATCTGACCCATACCAAAGTTAGGAAACTTTCTACCGTCTTCTAATAAAACAACTCCACTTCATGTTATTATTCACAAATTAAGAGATTGTAGTGTTTTTATTCGTCATTGTCATCATCTCTATTAAACCTGGTTCTAGTGATGTTATTTGAACATCAAAAAGTTAACACCGCAATCAACATCAACTGATGTAATTGAGAGAGATTGTATCCAAACCGTATATAGATATAGATACGGTGTGGACATCAGACGTGATGTCCACATACCATTTCTCTTACTTTTTATTCCCCAATATTAAGCATGTTTAATCACAAAACACTCAATACGCTCCTCTATTTTGACCACTCTACTTAAATCTGATGGTTTATATATCTTCTGGTATTTTCTAGATTTCTTAAACCATGTGATATGTGATATTTTAATTTCCAACTTCGGCCTCTAATTGGAGGAGACACCACCTTATTTCTCACTCACATTAGTCCTTACCCCCTCATAATCATCTTAATAACTATGGCCATTCCAAACACATCTATCATCTTAATAACTATGGCCATTCCAAACACATCTTAATCAATGAATGACTAATAATTGAAGAACAAATTTCTCACTGATAGTATTATATAAACATTAATTTCTAAGCAACCTTCTACTAGTTCATGGTTGTAGAAAATACAAACATTATCGTTGAGTAAGACAGCAAGATCCAACAGTTGGAAGGATCATTACAATTGACAATGATTAAGTGCATCAAGTTATAGAAGTGGTGTCAGCAATTCTTTTACTATAATTTGTATTCTATTGATCTGCTAGTTCACCATCGCACAGACACAACACAAAAACAAAAAGTGAAATTCAACATTCATCCATCGCCTCTCAATGGATTCACCCCATTAAGTAGATCAAACAAACATTCAGAGGATAATCAAATTCTCTTTCTAAGTGCCAAAATGCTCAACAGCGGCATAAACAACCTGCTATAAGACATAAAATGCTATGAATTATAGCTCTATCATGTGGTACAAAACACACCAATAAAACTACCTATAATGGTTTCCGGTGAAAGACACTTTCTTTTATATATCTAGACTAGATTATACACATAATCCAGATGATACGAAATTGTAACTGATCAAAGAGATGAGTTAACCACATTGTGGCATGTATAACTTATTTTTCTCCTACAGTATATGAGTAACAAGGATTCACAGTTAGAAACTATGGGGTGAATTACTTAGCTGTATCTTCATGTTCTGGAAGCAGATGATCTTCTGCAGAGGTGGATCCTCTACCTACTGGAAGATAAGACACTGCTATTGCTGCAGTACCAAGTGCAATCACAGTCGTAATGGAACCCCAAATCCATTTCTGCCTCCTACTCTTTCTTTGCCTCTCACGCCGTGCCATCTCTACACAAGACATAAATCACAACAAACAAGATTGAATATTAAGCAAGCTGAATAAAACAAGACATACTTTCAGCTGAGGGCATAATAATGCAATGTTTATAATATGATCTTATTTATACTTTTGTGTTTTTGTGCAAATAGAATATCATCTATCCGTGAAATATCACAGGCCCTAGCCCGTATAAAAGCCATTAGGTTAGGTAACATACTTGGATAATGGATTTGGACCAACTAGAATAAACGTAGTTTCAATCAGCGAAGGTTTCACTAATTATAGCATTTGGGGCAATAGCAGCCGGTGATAAGTGTTCAACAAGTGTCAGTCCGATGTTGATTAAGATGTGCAATCCTACATACCCATTCAGACACTGGAGCAATCTAAGCAAATACCCTGTCATGCGAGTCTGGACTCCTAATAAAACAACTATCCCACACACAGCCATAACTATTGACTAGATACACAATATTCAGTCAACACATACAATTTTGTCCATCCAGATTCTAAAACATATATATATGCATCAATTTGAATGCAAAGTAAGATAAGAGTAGTAAGTGTTATGAGGGGAAACATGACAACAAATTTCCAGTAGTTGAATAGATATATCCAATTAGAATTAGAAAAATGATTTGTGTTCACACGATCAAAACAATTGCAAATCAAAGATGTGATATAAGTCTCACCGACTGCTTCCTGGTTTCTCTGAGACATTTCATGATTCATGGTCTCATAACAGTGGAGACGCTCCAACAGCCGACCAATCTCAAAGTTCTTTGACTCTAGTTGAGCTTCCATCTCCATCTCTACCTCAGCCCTGACAGTTCCTCTCCCAATAGTATTTGATACGAACCTTGCAACATAAAGTTGTTGACATAGGTCTTCCACAAGATCAGAATTCAGCTGCTCACCCTCAGCTACAGCATTAAGATCGGCAGGCAAAACAATTCCCGCTAGACACAACCCCTGCCTAATACTCTCCCATTGACTTTTAGTGTTGTTTAGGGATTCCTCGGCTTGCTTCCGCTTCTCTATTTCCATCAATAGACTCAATCTCATTTCACGCAATTCAGATTCAACATCATGTGCAGAACTTTGAGTAGCGGTATCCGATGATAGCTCTACAGGAAGAGAAGAAACAAGTAAGCTAATATATCACATGAAACATTTCTAAGAAACTCCATTACAGAAGTGACAATCCTCTCTTGCTCCCCTATTTAATCAGTATGTGAAATATGCAAAAAGATTGATATATCCATGCAAAACTGAAATATTCCTTAAATCACTCATGACCAATAAGTTATGACATTGAGAAAAAAGTAAGAAAATAATAGCCTATGATTGCAATGTTCATTTGCAACAGTATAATTTGGCATTGAAGCCTTAACCCAGTTTACCTTCCCAAGCATCATAAAACTCTCCACCAGGACTGCTGAATTTAGGACTGCTGAATTTCATGGATAGGTCTGTCCCTGTATTCTCTTCCACATCTGTGCTACTTGTGAAACTCATTGAATCTTGTGGGTCAAAGAAGTCTTCAACATCTGTATCTCTTTCCGAATTCAATGCAGGCACATTATCCCTGAGTAAAACATTTGTAAAGCTTTTATTTGCAGGTTCGCTTCTTCCATTCACAAGCTCACTTCCATTGCTTCTATCAAATTCCCCACCACAAACACCATTCACTTGCTCCGCTTCAACAGTTTCAGGGTTTGTAAAACTGAATTGGAGATCACCATCTGAACTTGCAGCAACCTTTTCATCTCCGGAAACATTCTGCTTGGACAGCCCACTGGCCTCAGAAGAACTCTTGACGAGGCGTGGGCCACGACGTTTGTGGTTAATAATGTACGGTGATGGTGGGAATGAAGAAGGCGAATCTACAACTGGAAGTTGTTTCACCTCAGGTGTGGTATAGAGTGATGGCTTTAACGGAGGACGAGGAACTTTCTTTTTCACAGCTGGAGCACTAGTAGTCCTCTCAAGTGTCCGAGATTTCGGTATTGGCATTGAAGTTGGAACAGGTTTATCACTTGGCTTAGAAGCTCCAGTCTCTAATAACCTATCCAATGCTATTGCAGTAAAAGTCGGCATGCCTGTAAATAAAAAAGGCATATAAAAGTGAATACTTCAATTAAGCTTACCACTCAAGTACAATTTTTACCAATCTATGTCCCCATTTGGACAAACAACTTAATTAAACACATAATAAATGCTTATCATATAAGTTCTTGAACTTCTTGTGTATAACCTATTTCTATAACAAAAAATAAAATAATGTCAAACTATTTTAAAATAAGCTATAAGCTATAAGTTATTTTCATAAGCTATCTTGGACAGTGTTAAATTCTCTCGAGGGAGAGCTTTGCCACCCTTTGTGGTCCTACCTAGCTCGAGGGATTAGTCTCTGCAGTTGCGCACAGAAGATACCCGGTTCAACAAAAAAATAAAAAATAAGCTATCTTAGAGAGCTTATGAGAATAAGTTGAAAACAACCTATGAACATGTCCTAAGATGTTTACAAGTGTTTATTTCAACAAATAAGCTCAAATTATTTCATCCAAACATCTCTATCTCTATAAGACTCTATCTATATTCTATCCAAATCCCTAATGCTGCTGCAGCTACCATTAATACATGATTAAATCTATAAAAAAAATCAATTTTGATTGTAATTAGCAGAAAAATAGAGAAGCAACTAAGCCCAAACCACCAATATATACAAATTGCAAATACTTGGAAACAAAGAAATGCAAAAACCCAAATAATCTACTTCGATACAAACTTCCTTAGGGGTATAAAAATTACAATTTTTTGTATACCCAATAGTTAAAGAGACATATTTTCGTGCATCTTTGAAGTTCCTTTCTCCCTCAACTTGTTGAAATTTGAAGAAGAAAAAAAAAACACATAACAAAGGCATCAATATTTACATATAAAATTTCCCAGAAACTAGCAAACAAAAATAATAATAATAAAAAAGCATAAAGTAGAATCGAAATTCAAAATTCTAAACCGCGAAAGTTGACGAAAAAGCATAAAGGAAAAAGTTAAATAAGATGAGAAAAAGAAAGAAGAAGAAAAAAAAACCTGGTAGAAGAAAGCTTAAGCATGAAAGAGAGTAACAGAAGAAGCGGCGGGAAGAAGAGAAGTACGGAGATTCATATTCAACGGAAGTTTCTCGATGTTGAATGGTTTATGCCTATCAACTGTTTGCGTTTTGTTCACACAGACCGTACAGCAGAAAATATCGACAAATTGGTTTGTGTTTGTGTTTTGGAGTTAGTGCAATGACCGCCACAGTTGTAGTTGTAGATTCATTTGAGTTTTGCGTTGGAATTTTGTGTGTGGAGAATCTGGGGCACTTTTCTTCTCCACAATTGTTTGGGAGTTTCTGGTGTAAGGGTAGGTGGGGACCTATATCGTTCTATATTCTCTCTTTTTTGGGTTGCTTCCTTTCTTCTGTGGACCCTGTTTTGGACAGCCCATAAGGCCATAACAAAATTGGAGTTTAGTCTATTTGTTGAGTCCAATAAAAACAAGGAGGGGGTTAAGATTCAATATTAGAAGATTTCTTTGTACATTTTTCAATTTCTTTCTTAAAAGATTTTTTTAGATATTGTAGATCTAATCCTCTCACTTTGGCAATATTCTTGCATAATCTTATGTTGCTACATTTAATGAGTGTGTTGAGTTTGTAGGAGAGAACCAAGTTTGTTCTTGCGGGAACGCACGTTTAGCCTTTGTTTGGTAGGTGAGAAATAGAGAAGAGAGAAATAGAAATACGGAAACTACTACGTGTATTTGGACTAATTTTAGAGAGGAGTGAAGAGTTTTAAATTGCAACTGAAATATATGAGTGGATGAGAATAATTTTATAGATGATCAAAAGGTTAAAGTAACTATGTGTGCTAAAGATTGTAAGATTGTACTTATTGTGGTTTTTTTTTGTCGAATAATTATTGTGATTTCTATTCTATCAAAAATAACATGCTCGCTTTTAACTATTTTCTTGTTTTAACAATGAAAAAGGAGAAAGTCTGCTAGAGGTTTTCTCACCTTATAACTCCGGATTTGATTAGGAAAAAATTGAATGCAAAAAAGAATTGTGAGTTTGTTTATTCAACTTGTGTTAGTCAACTTTTAAGATTAATTTTACATTGAAAAAAGAACATGTTGAATTCTAAAAGATTAAATGCACACTTTTAAGATAAGTTTTTTATAAGAAAATTTTATGAAGAAGTCGCCATATTGACTTCTTCGAAGAAGTCACTATTATGGTCAATCAAGATGTAGAATTGAATTAGTCAATGTCACCTAAGATACGGTACATACCATTTACTATGTGTCTTGATATCTTTTAATTGAGCTTTTAAACATGTACCCCATGTTAACTTTATCCATAAAAAAAATTTGGCTTAGTTACGTCTAGTTGACATAGTAACAATTAGAAGGTTAGAAACAAAGAAATCTTTTCTTTTCTTAGGTTGTTTGGCAACACTTAAAGGTTCTAAACCAGATTTACTCTCTCTTACATACTACTATTGACAAAGTTCTTCCTCAAACCACTTATCAATCTGGCTCTTATTCATGTCTCGTACTCAAATTCAAATTTTCATTTTTTTTTCTATTTGTTATTCAAATTTTGTTACGGGCATTAAAAGTTAAAACTAGATCGTTTGTTTCAAATATATCTCTCAACTTCTCCAATCTGATGCTGAAAATTTCTTCCTCATTAATTTGGTGGATTCCACCACAAACATATTTTTACATAAGCCTCTACGAAATCAAATTTATGATTATTATTTTGACAAACTAATTTATAATGCTAAACACACAAATTTATTGTATATTTGAATCTTCAATGAGAAGCATACAAACACATGAAAGAAGTTTTGACGTGATTCCAAACAGTGGCTTATATCCAACAGTGGCTTATATCATTATTCAAAAGGGAGATGCATGTATACATCATATCAATGATGAAGAACAAAATCATTTATACTTTGATCCACATCCTCTTATACAAACTCTAAATTTTTTACAAGAAATAGCACTAACAATTGAGTTCATAAAAAACTAAGCAAGACATATATCATTTGTAATAAATTACAGGTTTATTTGATTCTGAATCCCACATGCCTCCTTCCTTCATATACTCAACATATCTTGCAAATTCAGGCTTAGATGTTGCTTTCTTTTTCCTCCCAAAATCAAACAAATTAAAAAGTGGGTGAGTACTCTTTTCCTTATGATCACTACCTTTCTTTGTAGGGTTTCTTTGTAGATTAATATTCCCTAAAGTTGAAGCCATAGCCATCTTTGTCTTTATATTTGATGGCCCTGAAGGAACACTTGTGCTCCTCTTCAAATAATATTCTTCATTTGAAATCCCATTATTATTTCCACCAAATTCTTTATCTAATTTCTCATACTTTTCATGACCTCTTCTAGTACTATTGGATCTAAACATGGTTGAATCCAATTGTATGAAAAGCAAAATATAGTACTATAAATATGAAAGAAAAATGGTTGGTGACTTGGTAAGAGTTTGTAGATGAGATGAGATAACTTGCAACACTTATGACTTAACTTAATATAGTACTTTAGAAATAGTTAGTATATATATTATTATATGATGTCAAGTTTGGTTTGCTATAGTTGTTTCTACATTTGTATTTTTGATGTAATGGTTTGAATTTTAATGTTGTTTTTAATGTTTTCTTTATACGTGGTCTGAAAACAATATCAATGATGTTAACTTCTTTTGACTTTTTGTGATATACAAGAAAAGTTCCACCCACAATTAATATTGTAGACCAAGAAAAATAAATTAAAATAACAATTGTACTATGAAAAACGATTTAGTTTTTTCCGGTACACCAATCTTGATTAGTACTAATTGATTTCTTTAGTCAAAGTGCACCAAACTGCATTAAAAATAAGTTGCTGGGCAGCGTGACTAATAAATATAATTCCCTAACCAGAACCTGTAGTAGTATGACTAATATACTACTACTACTTGTTTCAAGATAAATGTTGCTTAAGTTTCATTAGCATAGATTAAAAAAGTAATAAGAAAAAATTAATCAATGTTCACATACCAGATGACGATATCTTTTATGCTACTAATAAATACAACCTCATATGTCTATGCCAGCTCAACTCAGTTGATAAACTCGTTACATATAAGATTCAAATCGTGGTACAATTCTAACCACTAGACTACCTGACAAAAAAAATGCAACCTCGTGTTAATTCTAACCAACTAGAAAATCTCTTACAAGCTTTTGCAAATTAAAAAACACATCTCTTAGGAGCAATGTTAATTTTTTTACAAAACAAACTTGAGTAATTTGGTCTAAATAAAAAATGTAAGATATTTCAATTACATTTTATAAGTTAGTTTATAATTTTTGAGTAGTCTATAAGCAATAGACTCAATGGACTTTCTGTCAAAAAAAAAAGACTCAATGGACTATACTGTGTATGATGAAATGTTAGAGGGTGATCTGGGATGATCCTAGTGCGAATCATTCAGCAATCTCCAAGGATTTTTCATCCAATTCTCCTAAATTTCTACCTATAGAAAGACATCTCCACCAAGAGCAATGTACAGGTTCTATTATGTTAAACTTCTAACTCACCTCACTCAAATTGACTTAAATTAATATCCTTTATTTTAAAGTCCATGCCCAAATACAGAGTTATAGAATTGCAGATATGTCTGGATAATTTAAGAACAACTAAATTGTTGTGTCGTCATTATCAAGAAGACGAAGAATCATACGCCAAACACGTACAGCATGTTCTGATATTCAAGTTAACAGTATGAACACCAACACATCCCAAAAACTTATTGGAAACAAGACATCATCCTAGAAATCGCACATAAAAGGTACTCATACAAGAAATAAAATTAAGAAGCCTTTGGAGCTTTATCTAGCGCAACGTTATTAGGGATGTTAATCTCTGGAGTTGTGTCCCGAACAGCGTCGAGTACTGAACCAACTTCGTCAGGTCGAACAAACTTCTTGCCAAGAACTTTCACAAATTCGGTCTCATCCAGCTCTTTTGCATTTTCAGCAGCATGAGCCTGAGCCAAATTGGAATAATTTAGCGCGGATTGTGAGAAGAAGGTCATTTCATCTTCTGTGAGCTTTCTCAAGAACCTTGCTGGATTACCTCCCCAAACCTGCAAAACGAAAGACACACATGATAATTGTAAATAAGCTGAAAACCTTCTGAATGATTTATATGAATATAGGTCCAATTGAATCACTCAAAGGAATTAACGAATGCTCTGTGAAAACAAACTTCCATTGATAATTATAGGAAACTATAATATCTAAAAATATTTAATTTCAGTTTTAAAGAGGAAGCAGAACAGAGCACACTCCCTTCTCTGAAGGAAAACATGTTCACACACACCTCTCCACAGGGGATCCTTGTATTCTGCCTTACAAGAGCTCCAGCAGCAACCATGGCATGTTTTTCAACATACACACCATCAAGCAAAGTTGCACCCATGCCAATGAACGCCTCATCCTCAACAGTGCATCCTTGTAACACAGCACTATGACCTAGATTCATAGTACCAAATCCTTAGATAAAGTTCATGCTAAAACCATGTTTAAGTCATTGACAAAATGATCAAATATCAATTTCACTCACCTACAGTGACATTATCTCCAATGATAGTAGGTAACACCTTTCCACTCAAATTAGACTTAGCAACGTGAACAAGAGAATTGTCTTGTATATTAGTTGAAGATCCAATAGTAATGCTGTTGACATCACCTTCATAGGAAAAATATCGTTTAGTTAAAGGTAAAAATCAGCAAAGTGCATATAAAATGAAAATGAGTTCATGCATATTAATAACATACGTGCAATAGTTGTCATTAACAATTAACATTCCATTTGAATACAAATAGTTGCAGTTGAAGCGATGAAAAGTGAAAGAAATAAGTAAAAAAAGTGTGTCTTTTCCATCTTACCCAAAGAGAGCGGAAGGAAATATAATGCAGTTCGGGCAATAGGTTTTAAAATTCAAACATGCGAGTTCATTAAGCAACCCAAACAAGTAACTTTTTTATATTATAATAGCATATTTGAGATATTAGGTAATTATCCGCAGTAGCTCATTGGAAGAAAAAAAAAGATACTAGGCAACTACTTGGTTTATTGTTTTATTATAAAATTTTAAGCTTTTTGCCTATATAAAGTGTTGGAATTATGATAAGAAAAGTGTTATTAAAAAACAGTACATTTTAAATAAATTTGTAATTTTATCTTTCATTTCATTTCCCAATAGATCCGGCCTGAACCACTGTTCTTCATTGGGTTGGTTTGGGATTGATAAAAAAATTACATAAACCAAACCCAAACTGACGAATTTTGGTGAGCACATCTTGATTAGTACAATTAATGGGTTCGGTCAAACCAACCTGTGAATACCCACACTTAAATGCAGTAAGCAATAAACTTCTAACTCCATCACTTAAAATAACTATGCTTGGTAAAAGGTATTCAAATGGTTTACACCAACAAAAAAAGGTATCCAAATGGAAAGACAGGACATATGGAAAAGAGTAAAATAGAGTTGGGTGGAAAGGTTTTGTTTTTCAGTCTTGGTGCATGGTAAAGGTGTCCAAATGGACTACTGAAAGTCATTTTCAAGCAATCGGATGAGAGGCTTAAAATTACAGTCGTGAAGTGAACGACTCTTATTTCTACTTACTGCTCCACCTTTTTGTTGCATCAAACAAGTATAAAACATATTTCATTTAAAAAATGTGACTGCCTGATATCAAATCAACCAAGCACACCACTTCCAACACAAGTCCTTTATTCCATTACAATGAAACTAAGAAGAAAAAAAACTCGGCATATATGAAACTGGATTTTGGGTATAACTTTCTAATCATGTATTTTGCCAAAGCACATTTATGACAAACAAAAATTAGAACCTAACATGAATATTAAACTTGATTATTAGTATGTTCGGTTCCACGGCCAGACACCCTATAATCAAGTTTGATGATAAACTAGTTATGTTTAGCTTCCATCCTAAACTTCAAACTCAATTTTAATAATAATAATCAATTCATTGAAAACCATTTTTCATCAGAAATAACGAAAAACACACGAAATATTCGTCGAAATGAATTCAATGAAAAGCATGTAATAAGAAATGAGTGTACCTCTGAGAACACATCCATACCAAATGGAAGAAGATTGTCCAATTTGAACATCACCAGTAATAGAAGCACTAGGAGCAATAAATGCATCCTTATGAACATAAGGAGCTTTATCAAACACATTCATCAAAGTTCGATGCCTTGAAACTGAATATTCACAAATCAAAACGAACAAATAAAATCACAATCAATAGCGCGTTTGAAACCCTAATTACACAAAATCTATAAGCAAAGAAATTAGAAAACCCTAATTGTTTGTTAGAAATGGGAGCTGCTTACGTTGTTCTTGGAAATAGTAGTTGCCTTGGAGACGAGAACCGAGACGATCAATGGCTTGACCGGTTTCGCGGATCCAGAATCCGACGGCGTAGAAAGCTCTGCCTAATGTTCCCATTTCAATAACACTGTCTGTATCTCAGGTGAGTGAGTGGTGGTAGTGGTAACCTCACTTCCGGCGCTTACACAGATCTTCTTCAACTTTTTTTTTTCTTCTCTCAATTTTCCATCATTTATTATTATTCCCAGAACAATTACAACGCTTACATGTGTAATAATTTTTTTTTTAATGATTGTCTTGACTTAACACTTTAGAAATTTACACAACTTTTTTCTAAAATTTACCGCATTTTTTTTGGGTTGAAAAATGAAAAGCAATTTTTGGAATAGGTAAAAATTATTCTTATACTCCCTCCGTTTCTATTTATAAAATAAATTTGACAAAATACGTATAATAAGAAAATTGATTTTATTATTAAATTAGTTGATAAATCATGTTAACTTTTTATGTTTATTCTTAATAATGAGGAGAAAGAGATTAAGTGCAAAGAGAATAAGTAAAATGGTAGAGCGTTTATAAAGTAAATAAAGATAATTTTGGAAAAAAATAATTAATATTATTGAGAATTGCAAATGAGTGTTATGTAAACGAACAAATATTTTGTCAAACTAGTTTTATAAATAGGGATGGAAGGAATATTATATACAGTCACATTTTTTTACCATTAAATTAAATCATTGAAATTCAGTCATATTTATTTGTATCATTAATAATTAACCGTTCATTTTAGTTCATAGAAAAAATATATACTCTATTCAGAAATTTTGGTACAAAATTATGTCACTTAATTTTGAGACAATTTTTACGTTTAAACAAAATGAGTCAAATTTAAATTTTCAACTTTAAGAGATCGACTGCATGAAAAATAAAATTTGAAAGATTAATCCAATTTGCCACCCCTAATTTCATATGACCCATCATTTTTTTACTCATATGAGCCATTTTATTTTTGTTTTGACAAGATCATATGACTAACCAATTAACTAATAATTGTTATAAGTTCTCTTACAATTTTATTTCTTACCAAATTTTCTCAACAAATATCATCCACAAATTGTAAATGAGTGCAAATAAACATGGAATAACTCGTTTTTAAGTAGGTTATAGTCTCAGTGAACTTATATTATCTATGATGATAGATGAATATTAGAGGATGATCAGCTAATCAGCATGCGAATCACTAACCAATCACAACGGATTTTTCATCGAATTTTCCTAAAAGTGAAAATTCCATTTATAAAAAGACATCTGCACCAAGACAAATGTACTCATTTTATTATATTAAGCTTCTTACTCATCTCACTCAAATTAACTTAAATTATTCATTATTTTAAGTACATGCCCAGCTACAGAGATGTAGAATTGCATATATGCCCATGGATAAGTACAACTAAATCCACTTATGATGAAAGTTTTCTTCTCGTCATATATTCTATATGGTGAGGCTAGGCTAGTTATGATTGATGAAAATACCTTCAATGATGAACATGGAAGACTTGCAAGAGTTCGCATTGAGATTGATCTTACTCGAGATGTGATTGAAAAGCTATGGCTCAATGGATATAGAGAATCCACTTATAATAGAGCTACATAAGTTTTAAAAAAAAAAAGTTTTCCGGTCACCTAGGTAGAAATTGTTCATCATCAACAGTTTAGCTAGAAACTGACACTGTCCAACTGGCAGCTATGTTTACTCGACAAATATTGTTTTAAGTCTATTTTACGTGTATATATACTCACGAGGAGAGGAAAGAGATAGAAATAAAAGATTAAAAGGATAACACGGAAGTGCGATAACATCTTTGTACTAATAACAATACAAAAACAATTCAAAACTCAAACAAGAACATACTTATGGCTTTTTATGAATCAGTGCTTTAATACTAGAAATGAGCTCAGTATTCGATAGCAATAGAACTGCAACCTCAAATCAGAAGATTTAAATACTGATGGTTATGCTTGTGCCAGAGGCGGAGCAGCACAAAGTGCTGCGACACAATGACACAGAAATATCATTGTGTTTGGAGTTTTATTCTCATTTGTATGATAAGAGATCACTGAAATTATATATTCAGTTTCTAAAGAAGTCACTTCCTTAAGCTCTCAACTATGTAAGAAGCATAGAGGTCCCTGCAAAAGGAAATACTCATGTAAGAAAAATGATAAAGTAATTCACTCCCAAAGGAAAAGTAAATCATTGAAGATTAGGGCAGAAAATACAAAACTGGATTCGGACTCCAGGGTATGAAAAAGGTGGAGATCACGGAAAAGAGAAATAGCTTACATGGAGTACTTGATGGAATCAATGGCAGCCTCAGCTGGTAGAAAATCGTCAACATCAACTTTTTTGTTCTCATTCTTCTTGTCTAGTGTGACTAGTTAAGAAAATATGCATCAAACTAAGAGATGTGGTAATGATAGCATTGGCGACATAAGAAGGTTTCAAGTATTGAAAATAGTTATATTCGAAATAAAAAAAATGGTTGTTGAAACATAGGAGAGACATTACTTTTTGAACCTGAAAAACAATCAATAATGGGTAAAATTGCCAGCAGCTATGTGCTACATGCATATGCATATATATGAATCCAAATGTTAATTAGTGCCCTATTAGCAAATGACAATGGTTAAAATTTGAAAAACTACTATTTTTTGTAACATATAACTTTTTGAAATTATCAAATCATTTAATTCGGTGCTTTGATGAAAATTTTCTATTTCTTTAAATTTAACCAGCGCCCCAAGTACATTTGTTAGCAGGAACCATAAACTAAATGTATATAACAGGATACAGTCCTCAAAGAATCTTCTTATTTCAGCCAGCCGATGTGGAGGAAGCTCTTTGATGTCTGTGTAATGGCGGAACTCAGGGTCATCAGCACAAACTGCTATGATCTTATCATCCTTCTCACCCTACACCACAATTAAATATAAATATTTTTTTCTTATGTCTACTTTGATTAATTACAGAAAAAATTATCGAATTGTACAGTGTTGAAAACCAAATAACAGATAAAAGGAGCAAAAGTTACAGTACACTACTGTTTATATATGGAGATAGTTTTTATTTGATCCTTCTAACGGTGTTATGGCATACATAACAAGTTTCCTATTGTTGCCTCGACAAAATGAACGCTCATTCATACATACATAACACCTCCCTAGTTAAAATAGAACTATGGTAATGAGAAGTTGATGATAAATTCCATCATGTTATATATCACATACAGGGTAGAGCAATGTTATACCATTTCGGTCTTGGGACAACCACTTAACCTTGATTTTCAATTCACTAGCAGATCATCATAAAACTAGCTAACAAGCTAAATAATTTAAGGCAAATGCTAATTGGTAAGCACCCCATTTCCCAAACAGAATAAAATACAAAGGCAAGTAAGAGGCAACTTCTACCTGGTCAATCATTGGCATTAGTCCAATAGCACGAGCACGGAGGAAGGTACCAGGTAGCACAGGTTCCTGCTCAAAACATAATATTTTGATTTTTTAATTCAGGCATTTCTGTTAAATATCACAGATTAATAAGTTTTAAGTGTTGCTACCTGCATCAGAACCAGAACATCCATAGGATCGCTGTCTTCACAAATGGTTCTTGGAATAAAACCATAGTTGTGTGGGTAGACAACTGATGAGTAAAGAACACGATCAACCTAAGGTATTTAGTCCATGAGTTAGTTATGCTTCGATACAGAGAGATAAAACACTCAAAACTAGAAACCATTGCGTTATTATCTATGTATACCAACCAAGGCAGCAAATGTTTCACATTAAATCATAATGTATCATTCAATTAAAAGGATACTAAAGTTAATAATCTATCATTCATCTAAAAGGGTTGAGTTATCACTTATATGTGTGAGTGTGTGACTCTACTTGAATAGTTGAATATAATTCCAAATTCCTCCATTTCAACATAACTATTGGGCTTCATGCAAGGATGGTCCGTCAACAGATCTAGGATATGTGTTTTAAAAAACTAACATGTTAACTTGCAATATTTAATATTAAAAAACTTGCTCCTAAGAATCCTGACATGTTAACTTGTGGAGCTTGCAAAGGCACTTAGCCCTTCAAAATAAGGTAAATTTTTTCTACAGAACGTATAGGAGTTTTAAATATTTCAGCTTCAAAGTTGAAAAATCCCGATAGAAAGTGAAGAAATCGTAAATGGAAATACTATCCCCTTGCAAGAAAGTACTTTATATCTTGCTATTGAATCAAGCTTATGGAATGGAAGAAAACGAATTTAAGTAGAGAATAGGGAATGGCACCTTTATAAGTCCACTTTTCTTGTCAAGCTCATACTTAACCTTACCACCTTTGCCAATTTCAATCACCTGCCATTGAAATACATTTATTTCACTAAGAAAACATGAATAGAAAACAAGAGTTCAGAGGAATAATCTAATATGTAACATCTGTAAATTCTAGATTGCTAGTGGGATGGCAATGTTTAAGGTCCACACAAACTTAATCACTTCTCTATCTGCATTCACTACAAGTACAAATTCAAGTAAATATTTGATGGATTGCTAGAAATAAATTAATATAAGCTCCACAACTTGGACGGTAGTGTCCTTAATGCTGCTGCAAGTAACATTCTTACAAGAAAAAATTCTAACGTTTCTGAATGCAAGTTATAAAACCATAAACAAAAACTTACACAGTTGAAAACTGCTGGAGCTCCTGGCCCTGCATTTATAAAAACATTTGTGAGTTTTCAGCAAAAACAAACGATCGTATTCCAATTTCTTTTTATCAGTGTTAGAGAAAGATGACTTATTGAAACTACACAACGTTTCTTTACCATTCTGAGGAGAAAACAAACAAAAGAATATATTTTTTCAAACGCAAGGTAACTGTTGTACCTATCTCTACATCATGCCAGGGGTGAGCAGCAACAGTTCTCCGCGACATAGAAGAAAGTATTCTTTCATTAAGCTTAGGATGAGGTAAACTCGAAGACCATTCATTTGAATCTTCATGGTTAGCCATAATAACTTAGCAAACAAAACCTACAAGAGTACAAAATCACACACACAATAGAAAAGAGTATCAGCATAAATCATAACACAATTTATTGCAGTTAAACCAGTAGTCACAAGAATCCACTTCATTTTTTTTCTTTCAAAAATTAACTAGCAAAATATCCGTGCATGCATATGAATCTAGCACCATTGAATCATTGATCACTATATTGAATCAAAATATTATTAATTCAGCTTTTTTTTTTCTCATCAAGTATAAAATCAAGGCTAAAACATCATTTTAGTCCCTGTATATACGTGAAATACGTGAAATTTTGGTTTTAGTACCTGTATCGATTTTTATTCTAAATAAGTCCCCGAATTGACCAAATTTTTTGCTTTTGATCCTTAAAACTAAAATCCGCATAAAAATTCGCAAGTTTCTTGTAGATTTTCTTACGAATTTTCCTACGGATTTTTGCTTCAGCGACTAAGATAAAAAAATTTGATTGATTCAGAGACTTATTTAGAACAAAAATTGATACAGGGACCGAAACCAAAATTTCGCGTATATATACAGAGATTAAAATGATGTTTGAGCCTAAAATCAAAATATATAGCTAATAAAATTGATCTAGAAAATAATGCAATTTCATTCAGTTATAACTAACTAAGTAGTACTAAATCAGAAGGAGAAAAAAAAAAGACAAAAAAGAGTACCAAAGCAATGAAATAGGAAAAATATGAGAAAGAGTAAAAATAGTATTGCGATAATTTCAATGATGAAGATCGTGTAGTATTGAAGTGAAGTGAGGTTAAGAGAAGAGAAAAGAAAAAGACTTACAGAGTGAGTGAGAGTTTGGCGACTGAGGAAGACGAAACAAGGACGGGGTGGTTTGGTGAAATAAAAAAGTTATAAGCTCAGCGGCCAAACGTTGAATTGAATATGTGTCGTTTGATTAAAGCGGTTTTCAATCCGACGGTTAGGAATTGAGATAGGAGGGACTTTTATAGGTATACCAAATATTCGGTGTCACCTGTTGGCTGTTGCTTTTGTCATGGAGTGACTTCCACTAGAAATTTAATATTTGCCTCATTTCTGCCGCTTTATGTCATCTTATGTCTACATTTTTCATATTAGTAATGGAAGCTTATTAAAAAAAATTGTCTTATATTCGTGTATTCATTATGTATTCATTATTTTTGTTTTGAAGTTTGTGCATTAATTTTTTTTAGTATGTTTAACAAGTGTTTCGAGGGTATTCTTTAACCTGACCCGTATTGTTAGTAATTAGTAATTTTACTATCTTCTAAAATTGATAGGGATAACTATGATTCAATTACGATAAATGTGTTTGAGATGAGATTGAAACTATTTTATTAATTTTGAACTCTGAACTATCAGTGTCCTTATTCTAAGAATTAGAGAGTTAAAGCGAAAAGGAGTAAAATTCGTTCTTTAATCTTTTGGTTAGGAAAAAAATCATTACTACTTATTTATGAAGTTCAGACACTAACACATCAGTACGAATAAATTTTTGAAAAATAATATAATTCAACATAATTGTAAGTGTCGGTGTCAAAATTGGACACGTGTCCGACATCAAAACATGTCTAATCTAAAGAGTATCGGAACTTCACATATTACTACCCTTGAATTCTTGTCTTGATTACCATTAACTAACTGTGATTTGCCGTATCAATTCAATAATTTCTCAACAAAACCATGACCCGAGCCCACCGGTCTTTTATTTCTTTTTCTTTCCCGCGGTGTTAGGATTTGGCAATTGCCTTCTACCGGTCACCACCGTCACAAAGGTTCGTTATGGATTTTGACGACATACCACCGGTGAGCAATGCAAGAGTCTTGAAATTCGCACCAAAATCCGCAAGGTACTTCTTATTTCTCACTTGAATTGCCCTTTACAGCCAATGGCGGATGCACTTAGGCTCTGTTTGTAAAAATAGCTGATAACTTATATAGCTTATGACTGATAACTTATGGCGGATGATTTATGACCGATAGCTGATAAGCTAATTGAAGTATTTGGTAAAATTAGCGGTTGAACTAACTCATAGATATGAAATAACGTAAAACAAACTATATCTTTAATTAATATTTAATTATTTTTAAGTAAGATTATAGAGGTAAAGTTGGAAAAAAAAATAATAAGCTATAAGAGCTTATCAAAGTAAGCTATAAGTTCATGTGAGAAAAATGTTATCAAACATGGCTATATTTTTCATAATGAGTTTATAAGCTATAAGCTATAAACCATAAGCTAAAAAAATTGTGTTGCCAAACAGAGTCCATATCCATGTTTCCCCGATTTTTTCCGCTGCTTAATCGCTTAATTACTTCTATTGCATAAAATAATCCCATTTTGCTTTTGTTTCACTTTTTCAGAATGTCATATTCCGCTACTAAGATAACGAAGATAGTTAAACGAAGCAAAATTGAAACTAAAGACAGACTCAATGACTTAAGTGATTGCGTTATCATTCACATACTCTCATTTTTGAACGCTAAACAAGCCGTTCAAACTTGCATTCTTTCTTCCAGATGGAAAAATATGTGGAAAGTTCTTCCGGAACTTAAATTGCATTATGATTCTACAGACTTTGGAACTTGCAAGATATTCGCAAATTTTGTTCATAAGGTTTTATCTCTTCGCAATTCCTCGTTCTCATTACAGGCTATCGATGTTAGGCATGACACTGATGTTTTAGAGCCTAGCGTGCTCAAAAGGATTGTGAATTATGCTATTTCACACAATGTCCCGCAGTTAGGACTTTGTATCATGGGTGACATTGAACAAATTCCGAATAGAATGTTTTCGTGTGAGACTATAACACAATTGAAGCTTTCTATTTATCCTAAAGGATATCATGAAACACCGTTTCTTGAATCTCTCAATTTGCCGGCATTAACTAGTTTGCAACTAGAGAATTTTGAATTTTGTGCCAGGGATAATGATCGTGCCGAGCCATTTTCGAGTATTAACAGGTTGAATAGTTTGTTCATTTCCAATTGTACTGTGAGTCATGCAGGATGCCTTTGCATATCAAGTGTGATGCTTGTCAATTTAACTATGTATAATGAGTTTCCCAACTTTTACATAATTGAGCTATGTACTCCAAGTCTTTGTACGTTTGCTTTTAATGGTACTCCTTTTCAGAAACTCATCGGAAGCGATGTTTCTTCTCTTAAACATGTAGAAATTTATACAGAAGAAATTTCATATCAAAAGGAGGCTCCTTTGTTTCTTTTCAGCTGGCTGCTAGAGTTTCCTAATATAAAATCATTGACAGTCTCTGCAACTACTCTTCAAGTACCTTAACTTACGGCGTTTTCAGTCAATTTTTCTTCTTCAGTTGTCATTTCATTTATTTCTAAATTTTATAAATCATAATTGACTTCCAACCATCATTTCTTAGGTTCTTTACTTTATTCCTGATCTGTTCAAGATTAAATCCCCTTCATTCGGTAATTTGGAGTTATTGAAAGTGAAAATGGAACCATTTTCGTATAAATTTCACCAGATATTGGATGATGTCATGTTACAGAAAGCCAAGTCAAAGAAAGAAGCTGCTAAGATACGAAGAGAATTTAAAGATAGATTGGCACCACCTTCATTCATACCTAATGGAATAACAGATTTCTTGCTTCGAAATTCTCCCTTGGCAAAACTTCACTTCATAGCTTACTCAAGGCAACCTTTTAGACCGACGCATTTATAAGTGGTATGTTTTTTTGTTTCCTTCTTTGTTTCTGTTTCTCAATGTCTCTTTGGCTATAACTAATTATTAGTTGATGAATTACAAAGTCTCTTGGGTATACAATTTAAATTGTACATATGTACATACATACATGATTGATTGTGTCTAGTTTCAACTTAATGATACTATGTGAAAAAGTGTCTGTGTGCGTTTTCACATTGCTTCTTTAATAGTTTGTACTTGTAGTACCAATTTGATTTAGCTCCTACTTTTCGCAGAGCTACAGACACTGACACGGTGATTCACAGACAGTCAGACACCGGACACGGACACCGAACACGACACATACACTGACACGTCGACACGGATAATTTTTATATCATGTAATTTCTTCTTCAATAAGTGTCTGTTATGAAGCCCTGATAGACACCGGATACAACACAGACACTGACACGTCGACACAGATAATTGTTTTTGAAAAAATGATATAATTCAATGTAATTGTAAGTGTCGGTGTCGGACACGCCTAATCCGAGGAGTGTCTGAGCTTCAAAAGGTTGAAACACTTATATAAACTAACTTACAATATTCTATATACAAGAGCTTGATTAATTCTAACACTTTTATGCTGGTAGAAATGCCAAATATTGTTTGATTATGTTATTTTATGTTTTTCCTTGAGCGCTTGAGCTCGTGTTAAAAAAATGTTGTATGGTTGCCCGAATTTCATTGTGATCAAAGTCATCATGCTACTTGAATTTTAGAGATTAAAAAACTGGTGATATGTTGTTCCCACATATGTTAAGGTTTATTCTTTGCATACATTTTACAAATGAAAATGCCTTATGCAACTTACATATATATTACCTATACAAAAAGTGTCTAATTGATTAGCCTGCGATGCGGAAAAAATATGCATTATCGTTCACAATATGAGAAGAAGAAACTGATTTCAGTACTTTTCTTTCTTATCATTTCCTCTAAAAATATTTTCCTTTGGATTATTGTTCGCAATATGAGAAAAAAGAAACTAGTTATGGAATTATGTTCTTCAACAGAAACATTAATTGGTGTTGCTCACATGATAGGACATTCTATAGTGACATTCATGTTAAATAATCTACACATATTGCGTACTGACCGAGCTTCTTCTGCAAATGCTCATGAACTTGGCCACAAATTCTGTATACAAGAGCATATTAGTCAATATTATGTCAAAAGCAGCAGATTATAAGGATACAGTTCAAGAGATGTTTTCTTTAATCCTCATGTTACTATGGCTAATTAGTCTATAAGTTTAGCTTAAAAGAAATTATTAATATGGTTGGTGTGTCTTACCTTCTAATTTTAGTAAAGCTGTTGTTCCTGGTGGGAGTTTTCTGTCCTGTTAATCATAGAGCACTTGGTTACTAATTTACTAGAAAAAGTTCTCTTTAATAACTTACCATCACCTTAAGACGAGTTATATAGGAGGGGAAGTCATTACTCACATAATAAGCATGCCAATAGTAGAGCTCCCTTTTTAGGCCAGCCTCAGTTCTTCTTAGAAGCTGCTCCACAAGTTTCTGAATGTTTGAACAAAATTCCATTAGAAAATATTGTTGTTTAAATTGAATAAACTCTTGATGGTTTCTTTGGGAATAGCCACTGATTCATTACCAGGAGAATCAATCTGGGGTGGACAAAATCCAGGAGAAGCATTTGAAATTTCCCTCGTATTGAGAGTAAACTGATAAAACCATAATGAAAACTAATTAAACCATAATCATATTGACAATTTTCTAGCTACAAAATTATGAGACTTACTATACCAGTCTTGAAATAAGCCAGTTCTAAAAGAACACCAGTAATATAATAAAATATTGTTAGCTTCTAATTATCTCTTTATAGAACAAAAAAAAAAAGATAGGAAGATAAATTTCTTGCCGTGAAAATGATGGATCAGTTAGTATCTCTACAGAAACTTCTATTACAATCTTCTCCCACCCAACTGGAATTGGTTGTTCTTCTGAAAATGGATAGCTGCCCATCATAGTTCACCAGTTAGTATTTCTAGACATGCCAAATACATATTTTACTCGTTAGGAATTCTTACTTGTGTGCTCTGCATGCTTCAAGAGCCAAGACTGCTTCCCTGAGGTTCTGCTTAGATTTTGTAGCAATCTTCATAGCAAAATTCATGGATAGATCAATATCCTCTTTATTTGCTATCTGAGTAAGAACCTCGATAATCTGTAGAGTTGATGGGGTTCATGTGAGTTAATTTTTGTTTTTACTCTGGAGGTAGTTAATTATTAGTTATTAGAAGTTATAAGATGCATGGTTTGATATCAATACAAGAAAATTTTGATCTTTTCCAGCCTAGAATTTATGACAACTAAAAATGTTCTTGTGCAAAATACAAGGGTATAGAAAAAAATACATATAGAATTGGAAATAAATTCATAATCTGAAATGTTACAAAGCGAAAGTAAAATAATCAGGTTCACAAATTTTGTAGCAAATCCTACTTCAAAGTGAAATGTAGCAAAATGTTTATCATATAAATGTCAGCATACTTCCTGTTTCTACACTTTTATATGCTTACTTCATGAGTTTGAGGAGCATCAACATTGATGACTTTGAACCGGTTTTTCACAGGTGCAATTATGTTTTCATCATCTTCACAGCAGAGAACTAATCTGCATATATCTGAATAACGGTCTATGATCCATTTGATCAAGTGTTGGATGTTCTCTACAGCTTTGTCGACCTCGTAAAGAATTATTACTGAAATTAAAGGAATCCAACCAGATTAGCCAGGCTACAGGAAAGGATAAATCTGTTTAAAAAGTGAAACATGTATTTATTTTAGACAACTAACCTTTATTATCTGACTTGAAGTTCATATTGCTTACTTCATGGGTAATTGCATATATATTGCTAATTTCTTTGATTAATCCCATCAAAGCATATTTAGCATTTGGTTCTGAATTTACATTGAGTTCCATGTGATGAGAACTGGACGTGATTGGAACCGATACTTTCATAGTCCTTTTGTCCTGTCATCGTAGAAAAATAAATGCTATAGTATTCTGGCAATGGATTGAAGATGCAACTTTTTGAAGTGATAGTATAAAATCTTTTTATTTTTAACTTAACTAAACCGAAACCTATAGGTAGAATAGGAAATCTCTACCTGAACAGGGAAATGTCTTAAATCATGTGATAGCTGCAAAAGGGATTGATAAGGTCAGCTAAGGAATATAGAATTATGTAGATGGTAAATAATGAGAGGAATCATACATTAGAACATGCATCGCCATATATTTCTCGAAGAAGAGCCATTGCTAGTTCTCTTTTCTCAGAATTAGAGGGTCCTTTTAGCAAAATGTGAGGACAAGAGCCATGTGATGATACCTGTAAAACTAGGTAGCATGAGTAAATTTTTTTACATTTAACAACATGAAGATAGCTAAGAATAAGATATCTTAACTGCAAAGAACAATGAAAACTGCATAAATTTGGCTTAAATTTGAGAGAAGTTTGCAAAAAGCATTATGGGAAGAGAACAATAAAGGGATAGAGTAGAAACTGCATTCGAGTATTTGGTAACAGCAACGTACTAATTCCTTGAGAAGTTGAGCTTCTTGTTTGTTGCAAATGAAGCCATTTAGTGAAGCTGGTTGATGTTTATCTGCCCAGAACTGTGGAAGGCTTTCCACAATTATTGCTCTCTCAATCAATGAAGCTTCATCAATTGGTTTACGTTCAGGTGATTTTCTTGAGATCTTACAGTTTCCTGTTCTCATCATACAAGCAAACCATGCATCTTTCTGGTTCTTTTTTCTGTTGGATGTGAATTTCCTCATGCTATCAGTTGTCTTTGCACTAGCATCGCTTTTCACACTAGGATTCACGTGAGTCTTCCCCGTTCCAGTTCCACTTCCCTTTCTGATTGATGTTACCCTTGTTGTTCGAGACAACAACGCATTACCAGATGAATTTCTTGGCATATTCATATTGAGGTTACCCCTAATTTCAGAGGGGTTGCTAATGGGATTAATGTTGGTAATCTCTGGTCTTGGGCTAAAATACCCGTATTGTTGACCTTTTTTAGGCAATGAAGAATTCTTCGCTTGCAAGGCATTGCATTCACGAGAAAAGAAAAGATCACCTGTTTGAATAGAGTCTGTACTTTCTAGTGCTGACGAATAATCATCAGTAGGGTTTTTTGATAGCTTCACCTGTGCTATCATTTCATTGATTTCTCTGTCTCTAACTGGACCTGTTTTGAAAGGAGATTTTTCCCGTTGTTTCACAATTCTCGCTTGTTCTTGGTCCCTCAATCTTGGAGCAGTCACTGCTCTCCTGTAGTTCGGCTTTGTATTCGCTCTATCCGTTTCCAGTAGTCCTGAACTCGGTTTTCTGTTTTCATTAGAAGGCGCTCTTTGTTCATGAGTTCTGTTATAAGGAGACACTGTTCTTCCAAAGTCAGGTCTCGGCAAAGGACTTGTATTTCTACGTGAATTCAAACCTCGTATGTATGACAAAGAATCATCATCATCATCATTATTACCATCATCATGTGCTATGTGTGGCCTATAAGGCGATTTGCTGTGGTGTCTTCTTCGTGGTTGGCTAAGAACTGAACCTGTTACCGAAGGTGATGACGGGACTTCAAATTCAAACCTTGAAGGGCGTCGCTTGTGGAGTGTCATAGGACTTTTGTTCCTTACAGACATATCTTTTGTTTCTTCCGGACTCAAAGTCATGTTCTTTCTTCCTCGTTCGAAACGTGGAGTATCTTGCCACTCTGTCTCCGTGTCTGATGGTTCATATCCGCTCCGTCCCTTCTTAGTCGAGAATGTGGAGCTTGGAGTTAGAGGAAATAGTTTATCTAGTTGTATCTTCTCCATTAACGTTGTTGTTGAGACCCGTGCTTCAGCTTAGAGGTAGTATTAGTAACAATATTGTAACCAGAAAAAAGTGAGTTTGTTTGTGATAATGCCAAAGAAAAAGGAGGATTTTGATAATAATGAGATGCATTGGTGACTATAATAATGACAACAATGGTTGTTTGTATGTACTATGTTGGGAGATGAAAAAAATGTGTCTTTTTGTTAATTCATATTTCTGCATTAGTAGTATATATTTTGTCCTTTTGGTTTTTGGTTCGGACAGTGTAGATTACATGGGAATTTCTAATCATCTTGTTAGGTGACAGCATTTAAGGAAACAACTAACTTGGTTATAAACGTTATACCATGCTAAAGTCTTATTGTCATTAACCTTAGTTAAGTTCACCCTTGGACCGGATTAGATTAATTTTGATATTATTTTATTTGATATTATTTTACGGTCTTTTGTTCATATCTCATAGTCGGATGGAGATTCTCTCTATTGAAAAGAAACTTGAAGAAATAATGTGAAGATTTTGACCATTAATCTCTATATTGTTAATTATCAGAATCAATAGTAGATTTTGATCATTCACAATAATATAGATATCAATAATCAAAAAATTTACAATATTTCTTAAGAAAAAATTCAATCGAGAGAATTTATTTCCCTTGTAGTGAATAATATATGCACAACATCTGCATATTAGAAGTAGAGCAACCTCGAATTTAAAATGGTATAGCATGAAATTGTAGATGATATAAATATAAATTTAGTTCACTGTATTATCAAGATTTTAAAATGGTAATTAGATTTGAATTTGACTAAGTCAACATGTACTTTTGAGAGAACATAGGAGAGGAGAGGAATGATGCAATAAATAAAAGGTAATATTTGTAGACCAGATAAATACGACTAATTTATCGGATAAAAGACAACGACTTTGTAAGGTGTCATAGACCAATTAGAAAAAATCACCCGCAAAGTTGTGAAAAGAAAAACACTTTGACAGTTGCTCTTCGCCTCCAAAATGATCAGAATCTCTCTATGTCTTCCCACCTACTTGGAGATAATTATCGGTAGTCCAAATCTTACCGTAAAATATCTCTCAATAGCTAATCGGAGGGGGTGTAATTTACAATACATAATCGGAGGGGTAATTTCACGTACAATCTGTTTTAGCTTTATTTTATTTTTTTTTGAAAGGTTGTTTTAGCTTTATTATCCTTCTACTTATCTGCATAGTGAAATGATCATAGTAATTAGTCCATTTTGTGGCGTGTGTTTATATTAATTTTTAGAATCAGCCCTTCACAATGCGACACATAAATACCAACAAATAATTAATAATATAAGAGTGATGTATAAGTTTGAACAAAGAGACAAATATTTGCAAACAGTGGAACATGTCACAATATTATTTTTGTAAAATATTATATCAATTGTGATGAATTATTCAGAACAAGACAAAACAAACACAAGTAACATACGATAATGAATACGGCACATAGCCTATGAACTATGAAGCTAGTTAAAAAAAAAAAAAACATTAATTGAACATTTTTTGGATGAGAAAAAACTCATTCCTTAGACAAATTGATTCAAATATTCATCAGCAGTTGTGTATGTCACATCAGGATAAGCTTCTGAAGCTTCAATATCTTTGGCAGGATCAATATCATAAACTGCATCACCCTTTATTTGTTGTGAATGGTACAATGCCAACAAATAGTTATGAGGAAATGAAGATTCTGCATTAAAACATGCAATATATTTCATGATTATTTACTTTTACAAAAGTGATATATAACATGAAATAAATAAAAAAAAGTGATATAACATGACATACATACAATAATAATTCACCGATAGAGATTAATATCGATACACCGTAAGTAAGTACAAAACTTTTACACTGCCAACCAATCACACAACCAATTAACATTTCTATTATCCAACAGTTACGACTGATTGACAGTGTAAATCAATCAAAACCTTAACAATATCTCATTTGTTAAGTATTTATTTTACTAACCTTTAATTTTCTTGAGGACTTGTTCTTCTGAAACACAAGTTTTCTCAAGAGTCTTCCCAATCTTTTTCTCCCATAGAGAAACAACTTCATTTTGGGTCAAATAATTTTTAGGGAGTCTTATATGGACAGCTTTGTTCAATGCATTGGGATCATTTGCTGCTCTAATTGTAAAAGTTCCCGCATCAGCCTCAGTCACATATGCTCCTGAAATGAGTATGGTAAAAGTATTCAAATTTTGTTCAATATTAGTGATGACCTACACTACTGATACTTTAGATTGAAGACATGTTTAGTGTCTGACAGATGTGTTTGCATGTGTCAAAAGTGTTAGTATCATATTTTGTGTTTGTGTTAGCCTCGGTGCATCATAGGTACTAAAATTGTTTTGTGATCACTAGGTTGTTACCTTTTACATTTCCATCTCCAAGAATGACAACTTTGTCGCGAGGAGGATTAATGATGTCGAGTTGTGCCAAGTTACGTAAGAAGTAACCGGTAAAGGCATGGCAACAAAGGTAAGTATAAGGAACTCCTTCGGCTTCAATTACTCTTCGGATACTTGCTTTTTCCTCAAAAACTTGTCTAACTGGTTCCACAGCCTCCTGACGGTCCACATCTAGTCCAAATTCGGACGGGAAAAATCTCTGTCGACATAAGAAATTGAGAACCAATACTCATTATAACTGCTAATTTGCAACTATCAAAAAAATAATTAATGTACAAAAAATTTCCAGCTTAGTGAAAGAGGCTAATTTGCTCACCTTAACATTTCCAGCTTCTTTAACTGCTTTAATAATCTTGACTTGATCTTCAATTTGTAGTCTACCAGCAGCACAAATCACAGTATCAACTTGCTTGATTGCCTTAACAAGACTTTCATGATCATTTATATCACCCTGCAGAGTCAAACACATCGACATCTAGATTAGAACATTTTAATTTATCCCCTACGTACGTGAGTACAACTCAGATGGTAAATATGGTTGCTGAAACATTTGATATGTACATACGCGAGTTCAAACTCGCAATTTTGTACTTAACATTTAATGCGTGTGAGTTTCGCTGCTAATTTTCTTAGAAAAATAATTCAAAGTTGATATCGAAATTATAACTTACTTCAAGTAGAATAACTCCTAAAGATTGGTAATTATCAATAAGCTCTTCCTTGGTTTCAGGATTAGCAGCTGAGATAAGTTTTGTCTTGTTAAGATTGCCAGGTGTGTTCCTAACCAAAGCATATGTTGGATTTCCTGCCTTAATACTTGCCCAAACTATGTGTCTTCCAATTGCTCCTGTTGGTCCAAGGATCAGAATTTTGTTTTCTATTGCCATTGGAAAAAATAATAATTATAGTAAAAACAAATAACAAGTGTTTGTGGGAGAGAGTGTGTTTTTTTCTTTATCAAGTAGTAGTGAGTGTGTGATGCATAAATCAATACTTTGAGTAGAATGGTACCAACTTTTTTACCAAAAAAAAAAAGGAATGCTACCAACTTCAGTCTAGCTACTACTCAAGGCTAATTTGTATTTGAGTGACCAAATTAAATATTCATTTTTTGCAGCACAAGTTAGTCAAAATTGAAACTTTATTATAAAAATTTCGTATGAGGGGGTAGTTCTTAATTTGGACCCATTTTTGCAGCTACGTGTTCAGATCTTATATTATTTAGACAGATAAGAAGAAAATAAATAAATAAATAAAATACAAAAATATGAGGGAAATGAAATTTTTTTGACAAATGAATTTAAAAGATAACATTAGAGAAAAAAAATAACATATAGCTAATAAATTAGCTTATAATTTATAAAATATAAGTTAGTTTTTAATGATAAAATTGTAAGTTAGTTTAAGAGAGAATTGACGCTGGACTTAGTAAAAAAATTACAGTTCAATTTATGCAATTATGTTTGAGAGAAAATTAAAACCACTTGTTATCAGAACTCGCACTGAACTCTAAACTAAAGAACTTCATCCACTAATAACCAGAAGATAAAAACAATTATAAACTATTTGAATTAACTTATCAACAAATGTATTTGAAAATAATGTATATTACTCCCATATTTAATGTCGATTCTTAATTACAATTTGTTCAAATAATATTATCAATTGTAATCAAACGATGTTTTCAATTAAAAATGATGTTTTCACGGGGAAAAAAATACTCATTACGTTTCTATCAAAATTAAAGAAAATGAAAAGACTTTTGAAAAAATAAAATAAAATCTCTCATACTCGTAAGTTTTGTTAGTATAATATGTATATATATCTTGATGAGAGATTATCAACACTATAAAATTTGTTTCTAATAAATAATAATGGAGATTATCAAGAATGAATTTAGTGATGAAGAAAACAAAAATAGAGATTGCAACTTGCAAAACAATGTGGATGATGCAATATTTTTCAATTATACATTTTATTGACCAATTCAATTATACATTTTAATTATTATTCTTTCTGTTCTTTTTTATATGTTACAATTGACAATTGCACATATATTAATGTATATTTTTTATGACTAATATTTTTAAGGTTTAAGGATCATTTTTGTCCCCGTATGTATGTGAAATTTTGGTTCTAGTCTATGTATTAATTTTTGTTCTAAATAAGTCTCTGAATCAACCAAACTTTTTGTTTTTTGGTCTTAAAGCAAAATTCCGCGGGAAAATTCGTAGGAAAATCAGCAGGGAACTTGCGAATTTTCCTGCGAATTTTAGCTTTAGGAACCAAAAACAAAAAAATTGATTGATTTATGGACTTATTTAGAACAAAATTTGATAGAGGAACTAAAACCATTTTTTAATTATATACTGTGTAAAAAAAACAAAAAAAAAGATACATTTGAAAATATTCATCCAGACAGTTGAACAACAACTTGTATTGTATGTTAATATTTGCTATTATATATTGATAGGAGTATATAGTCAAAATAAATTATATGAATAATATCATATATCTCAAACGACAGTTATTTATGAACGGAGTAAGTATTTTATACACTATTCTTAGAAAAGCAAATAAAAAAAGTACGATTAATAAAGAACATTTTACTAAACAAATTTAATTTATTATGAAAATCAACAAAATTAATCATTTTTTTTTTTGAAAATTATGAAAATTCAGAAAAAATATTTATTGTGAAACGGATAGAGTGATATATGCACCGATAATATCATATCAATGCCTAATTAATTGGAGATAATCATGACAATGCTAAATTAATGCAATGGAATTAGCCGTTGTTTTAGATGGACTGTCTTTTCAACACTCAAAGCCCAATTAACCGTTTCATTTTTATTCTCCATCAGTTACACACTTTCTCTCTTCTCTTCTCTCAACTCTTGCATGCATCATTAAGTAAGTATTTTCCACAATCTCTTTTCTTCTCCATTTATACTCATCTTCATCACTACTAACGCATTGTAAAAATCTCTTGCTCTTTATTTTATCATTAGGTTTAAATCCACTTTTTACGACGGACAAGGTTTATATTCTTAGTCCTTATTATTGCAACCTTTCTTTTTGTAGAGTTCTTTTCATTGATGATCATATCAAAGACATTTTTTTTTCTTTTAGTTTTTGTCCATTTTTTTGTTTGGTTTGCATAGAAGTGTAAGAACTCCAAGATTCTAAGTTTGAACATGGATGAATATGTTTAATCTAACAAGCACTATGTTTTATGTATCTTTTATTTCTCTTCTTTTTTATGGTGTTTGAGTTTTATTTTAACTTTTTAACATGTTCATCTCCTTTTTTCAAAATTTATTTGGCTTCTATGTATTTATTCTTGGCTTTTGAATTGAATGTGTTTTTTTTTTTTTGATAAGCTTTTGAATTGAATGTGTAATCTTAGCAAAGGAAGCCATAAAGATTGAGACCTTTATTGCCTTTTTATGTGTTTGATTAAGTTTTAAGGTATATTTTTGTTAGGGTTTTGGAGGGAAGTGAAGAAGAGGGAAATACAAAACATATATCAAGTTATGTTATTTCTATTTTTTTAAAATAACAAATATATTTCAAAATATAGACTTAACCCTTCAAAAACACCCTCCCAAACAGGGCTTAATTTTCTATGTTTTGTATACATGCACAATAAGAGCATATGTATTATGCTTTACCTGACACGTCGACACGGCTAAAAATTTGAAAAAAAATGATATAATTCAATGTAACGTGTCCGACACCGGGACACACATGTGCTTCATTGTGCTTTACCAATTCATTTATTTAATTTTTTTCCTTTTTATCTCAAATCTTTCAGTTTTTCCATTTTCATTTCCTTTATGAATCTGCTAATTCTGTTTTTGTAATTTACTTTTTAAATTTTTGGCTTTTGGATTTGTAATCTTATGAACATACTTCACTTTTACATGTTATACACCACTACTAATGTGGTTCTGATAATCAAAGTACATTTGATTGCAAGAATTCATCAATTGGTTATTCAATGTAGGTGTAGGGAAGATGTCAAAACCAAATGACAGTAGTGCTGAAGTAGATATTCCATCTGAACTTCTGATAACAAATTCTGGTGATCCTATTGCTGCTATTGTGCAAAGCACATATCCAAATCTCGTCTCGCAGTACCAAAATGGACAATCTGTGCAATCAAGAGCTATTTTGGCTTCAACAATTGAGGATGTCGATCAAATTAATGATTATGTTATGAAGTTAGTTCCAGGTATGCGTAATTAGATCGCTGTTGTGCACGTAACCATTCAATTAATATTTAGTATGCCCTATCATGTCTCTTTAAATATAATGAGCATGTTTTAACTATCGTTTTGCTATATGGTTTCTAGGTGAAGAAAGGATGTATTATAGTGCTGACAAAATTGATACGTCTGAGCTCAATGATGCACACGCATTTGACATGATACCCCCCGAATTTCTAAACAGTCTCAGAGCATCTGACATACCAGATCATAAATTTAAACTCAAGATTGGGACTGCGGTAACGCTTCTAATAGATTTACTCCCATCTGAGGGTTTATTGGCTGGTACTAGATTAATTGTTACAAGACTTGGTCAATTTGTTCTCGAGGCCAAAACCATATCAGGAAGAAATATCGGTAACTTGATATTACTTCCTCGGATACCAATGTCTCCTTCACGGTCACCATGGCCTTTCAAGCTAGTTAGAAGACAATTCCCAATTAGTGTCTCATATGCAATCACAATTGACAAATCTCAAGTTCAATCCCTAGACGCTATGGGCTTATATATACCTAAATCGGGCCTTAGTCGTGATCACCTACGCGCCGCATTCTCTAGTGTCAAAAGCAAAGAAGGACTGAAGATTCTAATCCATGAGAAGGAGAAAAAAGCAATGGCCAGTACTATAAATGCGGTCCTCAAAGATGTTTTCAAAAACATCTAACTAGTAAGTAATACTTTCCATGACATCTTCGATTGTAAGTTCTATCTATTTGGTCGGTCATTTACTCCAAATATATTTTGTAATCAAGAAATTCTATATATTTGTTCTGTCAATGAAATATTTGAAACCGAAATGTAGTTAGCAATTGAATATCTTTGTATATATTCCATTAGTCCTATAAATGAAGTATTTGAACTTGATGTAGTTATAAGATTGATTATCTTTGTATGTATTCCATTATTATATACATTATACACAATTACTACATGCTTTCAATTGGTTATTACTATTAACATGTAGTTTATTTAACAGGCTATTTGGTAACTGCAACCAACCTTGATGGAGAAGTTTTTTGATGAGCTATGTGATCATTGGTGGTTAATGAAAGCTGAAGTTCAAATATAGTGTCAACAACTCTATCACTATCATTACTACTATAGTTTAAGTTTAAGTTGGATTTTGTTGCTTTTTTGAATTATGTTCCTAATCAATATTGTCGTTTTTTGTTTTTACTGAATTAGCTGTTTTTAATGGTGTGTACTCTACTTATTTAGTATTTGCATTTGGTACTCTATAATCACTTTTTTCTGGAGCAGAAGATAAGTGCTTACCTACCTTGTTGCTATCTTATTTTGAAACTTTACTCAAATATTCAAATATGATATATACTTTTTCTCGCCTGTATAATGAGCAGTAAACATATCGAAATGCATGCACGTAACAAGAACTTTCATATCGAAAAACAAAGTACATGACAAAGCAACTATTACAAAGTAAAATGTGAAATGATTCTTTTGATGATAACAGAAACATGAGTGATCAACAGGAAGTAGTTTTGTTGACTTTGGAGTAGTTTTCCGTGTTAGAGCATTTCTTGATGCGAGACTCTTTGAATAAAACCAAACTCAAATCTTCATTCTCAACAGCAACAACATCGATTCACGTCCCTAAATAAAATACTCACACATCTTCCACCAAAAAAGGATTAAAATGACATTTCATAAAAGCTTTAACACCTCTCTCTAATACTCCCTCCGTCCCAAAACTATTAACTTTTTAACTTTTTAATTTTGTCCCAAAACTATTGTTCTTTTCGGAAATCAATGTAAAATTAAAGCTAATTTACCATTTGTATCCTTACAAAAGTTAAAGCATTAATTAAATATATTTTCTCTTTCTTAATAAAGTAAGGGTAAAAGAGACTTAATTTATTAAATTTTGTTGTTTCTTAATCTACGTGCATAACTCTAAAAGACAATAGTTTTGGGACGGAGGGAATAACATAGCATTTCAGAAAAGTAAAAGACATGATAACTTTGTTATTTGAATTTAAATTAAGACACATAAACAAGTTTACCTATTTAAATTAAAGTTAAAATTTAAATAAGCAAAATGGATTATGACTATTAGTCGTTCCGTTCGATAGGTCTTTTATATGTACTTTGATTTGATATTTCTTGCTTCTTTTATTGAAGCTATGAGCTTCACTTGATCATTTTACGATAACAAAAAAAAAATTGAATTTTTGTCAAAAATAAATTAAATAAAGGTTAATTATCTTTTATCCCTTGTAAAATTAATTGGCAAAATTTGCTTTAAAAATATGTGTGGTTCATCCCTGTAATATAAAATTTTATATTTTATCTTCCGGTCAAAGTCAACCAAATTTAATTGCACAAAATATGCGACGTGGTATGATACGTGACATTATTTTTAATTTTTTTTCAAAAAAAATTATGCCAACTCAACTTCTTTTGTTTTAAATTTTTTATTTACTTATTATTTAGCAGCAGTTTAAAGTATAATTTGCAGCGATTATGTTATAGTTAATGGCGGTTTTATTATATTTAGCGGAAATTTTATTTTCCTGCGGTTTAAAACCTTGCTAAATAGTCTGTGCACTTTGCAGTAATGTATTTAGCGATGATTATAAACCACTCAAAATATAAAAAAATAGTTGGCATAATTTTTTTGAAAAAAAAAAGTCATGCTAAAGAGTACTCCCAAACACTTGTTAAACATACTAAAAATAGATATATATGTATATATATATATGATAAAATAAATATATTTTTTAATACTTTTGATACATTGAATGAACAAATTATAAAAGATATTTTCCTTATTTATATACTTAACCAATGTCTTGGAAACACCAATTGTTAGCATTTTCCATCTTATCTATAGACAAATGTTAACATGTGCTCCAAAGGCACATGTTAAAGAATTAAAAGAAGAAATATTCGCCTCAAAAGCCGTGATTTTAATATTTTAAAGTCAAAATGTTGTGTTTTTCAAAATAAAATTTCTATTTTTTGATTCCTTGAGCACATGTTAACAAGACCCTATCATATACTCCCTCCGTACCAAAATATATGTCATTTTGAGAAAAAAATTTGTATCACAATATATATCGTTTTACATTACCAAGAAAGTATTTAATACTATTTTTTCTCTTATACCCTTAATTAATTATTTCTCTTTCTCCTTCCAATTCTATAATTTATCTCTCACATAATATTAATGAGGGATAATTTTGTAAACTAACTCATTATTTCTCTTTTCCATACAACAATGATTACATTTCTTAATTTATGTGATATGGTCAAAACTGTCAGATGACCGATTATCCCAAAAGCTTAAGCTGTTAGGAAATGCCACATCAATGGTTTTATATTATTTCTAACAAAAACAATATATATTTTGATATGGAAGTAGTATTACAATCGGATATCCACTGTCAAACGCAGTGATTAATCCTTCGTTAAATTGAAAGTACGTCAATAAATGGAAAAGTTGGCCCATGAATTTGTTTTACAGATTTGGCCGCTATTTCACATGTGGTATAAAGAAATTCACCCATAATGGCTCATTTATCGGAGATAATAATGAGAATGCTGTAAATCTTTTTTTTTTTGACGTAAAAATGCTGTAAATCTATCTATGCAGACCTAACTCTGTGAAAAACTAAATTTATGCATTGGAACCCGTTGTTTTAGATGACTTGTCTTTTCAACACTCAGAGCCCAAATTGACCATTTCATTTTTTATTTTTCCATTGGTTTTATAGTTTCACTTTCTTTCTTCTCTCAACTCTTGCATTGTTAAAGTAAGTATTTTCCACACCCACTTTTCTTCTCCATTTATCTTCAACCTACTCATGCATTGTAAAAATCTCTTGTTCTCTTACTAGGTTCAAATCTACTTTTTGCTACGGACAAGGTATATTCTCACTCTCACTCCTTATTCTTTTCCTTGTTGCAACCTTCTTTTTATAGACTTCTTTTCATTGATGATCATACTATCAAAGACCATTTTGTGTGATTTAGTTTTATTTGAACTTTTTAACATGTTCACCTTCTTTATCATAAGTTATTTGGCTTCTACCATGTGTGTATTCTTGGTATTTTGGATGTGTAATCTTAGGAAAGGAAGCCATAAAGATTGAGACTTTTATTGCCTTTTTATGTGGTTGATTAAATTTTAAGGTATGTTTGGATGAAGGGCTTTGGAGGGAAATGGAGGGGAGGGCTTAAATATTTGGCTGGAGGGTTTTGAAGAGTATGATATATGATCATATAATCATGTTATTTCTATTTTTTAAAAATATCAAATATATTTCAAAATATAGACTTAAGCTTTATTTGATATGCACATATTTTGAGCTTATAGCTTATAATAGTTTATAAGCTCATACGAGAAAAAAAAAATATCTATTTGGTAAGTGTCATATCACTATGAGCTTGTAGCTTGTTCCACTAATTTATAGTTTATTTTTCAAACGTTATTTTAAATAGTGTTTGTTCATAGCTTTGTTGATCAAGATATCTTTTTTTATGTATTTGTTGTAAGATCTGTTATTTATAATTTATTTATTTTATAAAGTATAAAAATTTAAATAAACCAATAAAAAATTTCTAAGAATAAAATATTTACTCCCAAAAACAGAGCCTTAAAAGTTAAATATATGAAAGATATATCAAATTAATAAATTTTAAGCATCTTAAATATTAATTTAACTATTTTATTATGATTTTTTTTACAAGAGATTTTATAATTAAAAATGTCATTTTATATTTATCAGTCATTTGAACCACTAAATTTCTCAAACAATTCAATAGATAATTAGCTATCAGCTATCAGTTATAAGCCTACTTTTCCCAAACAGAGCCTTAACCCTTCAAAATCACCCTCCCAAACAGGCCTTAAATACATGCACAATGAGAGCATCTATGTTATGCTTTACCATTCATATTTTTAATTCCTCAAATCTTTCACTATTATATTCAAACTCCAATTTTTTTTCCACCTTTTCAGTTTTTCCCTTTTAATCTCCTTTATGAATATGTAAATAATTTACCTTTCTAAATTTTTGGCTCTTGGATATGAAATATTATGTACATTCTTGGCTTTTATATGCTATAGCTATACTACTAATGGTTCTAATAGTTAAAGTGCATGTGATTGCAAGGATTCATCAATTGGTTATTCAATGTAGGTGAAGGGAAGATGTCAGAACCAAATGACCATAATGCTGAAGTAGATATTCCATCTGAACATCTGATAACAAATTCTGGTGATCCTGTTGCTGCTATTGTGCAAAGCACATATCCAAATCTTGTCTCGCAATACCAAAATGGAAAATCGGTGCAGTCAAGAGCTATTATTGCTTCAACAACTGAAGACGTTGATGAAATCAATGATTATGTACTGAAGTTAGTTCCGGGTATGTGTAATTAGTTTGTGAATCTGCATGTAACCATTTCAATTAGTATTCACTATCATGTATATTTAAATATATTGAGTAGCATGTATATTTATATATATCGATCATGTTTTAACTATCATTTTGGTATATGATTTTTATCTTTAGGTGAAGAAAGGGAGTATTATAGCGCTGACTCTATTGAAAGGTCAGGGATCAACGATGCACAAGAATTTGACATGATTCCGCCTGAATTTCTTAACAGTCTCAGAGCATCTGACATACCAGATCATAAATTTAAACTCAAGATTGGGACTGTGGTTACACTTTTAAAAGATGTACTCCCATCTGAGGGTTTCTTGACTGGTACCAGAGTAATTGTTACAAGACTCGATCAATTTTTACTCGTGGCCAAAAGTATATCAGGAAGTAATATTGGTAACATAGTACCAATTCATCGAATAGATATGTCTCCTTCACGGTCGCGATGGCCTTTCAAGCTAGTTAGAAGACAATTCCCAATTAGTGTTTCATATGCAATCACAATCGACAAATGTCAAGGTCAATCCCTAGACGCTGTGGGCTTATATATAGCTAAATCGGTGTTTAGTCGTGATCAGCTACGCACCGCGTTCTCTACTGTCAAAAGCAAAGAAGGACTGAAGATTCTAATCCATGAGAGAAAGAAACAAGCAATGGCCAGTACTATAAATGCGGTCTTTAAAGAGGTTTTCAATAACCTCTAACAGGTAAGTTATACTTTCCAGTTTCCACGACATCTTAGATTGAAATTCTATCTGTATATTATGGTCATTTACTCCAAAATACAGATCTTATATAGGTAAGTTCAACTTAAAAAGACCAAGATATATCAATCTGTGGCCAGTTGAATCTTAAGTTTGTATTCAAGAAATTGCGTATATTTGTCCTATCGATGAAATATTTGAAACTGAGATGTAGTTATCAATTGAATATCTTTGTATGTATTCCATTATATACACAGTTATATGCTTTCAATTTGATATTACTGTTAACATGTATTTTATTTAACAGGCCTTTTCGTAACTGCTACAAACCTTGACGGAGAAGTTTTTTGATGAGCTAAGGTGATCTCATTGGTGGTTAGTGAATGCTGCTGGAACAAACACTCAAGCTGAAGATCAAATATAATGTCAACAACTCTATCACTATCATTATAATTTAAGTTTGATTTTGTTGCTCTTTTGAATTATGTTCCTAATCAATGTCGTTTTTTATTTTGCCATTTTAGAACATCTAAGTACTCATTTTGCTGTTTTTATGGTAATGTTATAAGAACTTGTTATCTTATTATGAAACTTCCCTTGAATATTCAAATATGATATTGAAATGCATGATCATTATAAGAACTTTCCTTCAATACATGGAAAAACAAAGTACATGACAAAGCAACTATTACAAAGTAAAATGTGAAATGATTCTTCTGATGATAATAGAAACACAAGTGATCCACAGAAATACAAAATATGAAATTGTGACCAACATAAGCATGTTATGGCTTTATTGACTTTTGAGTAGTTTTTTTTTCTTCGTGAAGGCGCATTTCCTACACTTCAAACGAATGCGTTCAAGTAGTTGTCGACAGTAGTGTATTCAACCTCGGGGTAAAGTTGACTAGCTTCCACACCAAAAGAAGGATCAATCTCAAAGTTTGTACTATCTCCCTTCACTGACATTGAGTGACCTAAGGCCAACATTAAGTTTGCTGGGAAAGGAGATTCTGCATAGAAGAAAAACATTCATGGCATAAATATAACATATAAATGTTAAACCTTATATTGTGTAAATATTTTTATTGAAAATTAGTATTCAACTATTCATACTAACCCTGAATTAGCTTAAGAAGTGCATCTTCTGGAACAAAAGTTTTCTCAAGGGTACTCTTAATCTTATTCTCCCATAAAGAGACAAGCTCATTGAAGGTCAAAACATTGGCAGGAGGCCTAAAGTATATAATTTTGTTCAAAGTTCTTGGATCATCTACTGCTTTGATGGTATAAGTTCCAATGTCTTGTTCTGTGACATAGACTCCTGAAACAATGATTTCAATCATACAAACATGAGCCAATTTAACATTTCAAATATGTTTTGTACTTGTAGGAATAAAAGTTGTTTTTTCAAGATTTTGTATGGCGTACCATGTACATTTCCATCTCCGAGAATGACCACTTTGTCGCGGGGAGGAGCAGTAACATTTTGTTGTGCTAATGTAGGGAGGAAGTATCCGGCGAAGGCGTTAGAGCTGACATAAGTGTAAGGAATTCCTGAAGCTTCTACTGCTCTTCTGATTTGTACTTTTTCCGCGAAAAAACTAGCTACTGGCTCAACGGCATGGTGACGGTCAACGTCAAGCCCAAATTCTGATGGGAAAAACCTCTAATAACAAGAAAAATATCAATTTATATAGGTAATTCAAATATACAACTAATTTCATAATCATTTAAAAGTATTTTCAATTTGATTGAAATTTGGAGTTGCTTGAAATTATTTTTGATGATTTCTATACAGATAGCTCATGTGATCCCTTAAATTAATTTTGACTTACTGTTTAGTCCTTTATCTTTTAATTTTTTTGATTTGGTCCTTTACATTATAAATGCCAACACTGTTTTATTACTCTTATTTTTACATAATCTATGAGTGATTGAGTGGTGACACATTCATTAAGAAATTCATGACATTATTCATCTTTATATTCAACAAAAATTCAGATCTTTGTCAAAGAGACTCAGATCTTCATCTCCATCAACAATATTATCACTAAATAAAATACTCCCTTAAAATCTTTGATCTGAAATTAAGTTTAATAGGTCACATGAACAACTTTATCTATAAAATTAAAATAAGCAAAATGGATTATGATTATTAGTACAATAAGTCTTATATTATATATATGTACCTTGACATTTCCAGCTTCTTTTATTGCTGCTATGAGCTTCACTTGATCATTTATTTGTTGTCCACCAAGTGTTGAAATAACAACATCAACTTGCTTAATTGCCTTAACAAGACTCTCATGATCACCAAGATCACCCTATAGAAACAAAAAGAAAAAAATATCAGAATATTAGATTGAACTTTGAAATAATCATGTAAACATATTTATTTAAAAAATAAATAATAGTGATTGAAAATTTGAAAGATACATACATATAGCAAAGTAACTCCAGAGGCCTTGAAGCTATCAATAAGCTTAGATTTTTCAGGATGAGAGACAGTGCTTTCTCTAACCAAAGCAAAAGTGGGGTGTCCTGCTTTTGCACTTGCTTCAACTATGAATTTTCCTATGTAACCTGTTCCTCCTAGGATTAAGATTTTGCTCTTCTCTGCCATGGTCTTAAAGAATAAAAGTTCAAAGTATAAATGAAAAGTTGTTAGATTGTGATTAACTTAATTGTTGCTTTGGCTATGTAGAACAAAGAGATTGGTTATGGTATTTGTAGGACAGCATCACCTACTGAATGTACATAAATGTCCTTAGTCAATGGTCTTTAATTATTTCATTAGTTTAAGGTATAATTTGTGTCTTCTAAGAATTCATTGACTTTGATTGCAACATGTGAACTCCTTGATGTTTATTTTGATCTGCTTTCACGTTTAATTTGTAAGCAATGTTTGACGGATGGGGTATTGGTTTAGGATTAGAATTAAAATTATCTATATAACTTCATTTAAAATTTTAAACTATTATAACTCACTTCTCATAGGAACTAGAAGAACCAAATGGTTGAAAAAATGTAGGTATGATCTAACTCATCAAAATTTGATTTATAAGACGATAAATGTATTTATTTTTTTGAATTTTACTTTCAAAATTCGTCTTAAACGTTGATAAGGGACCAACTAACATTTGTTTATTTTTAAACTATGTTCAGATCTAATCTATCAAATCATCATTATTTGACTTTAAAAAATATCAAGTTATAAGTGTAATGATGTGTTTAAAAAAAAAGTGTAATGATGTGTTTGTTAAATTTTTTTCAACATATAGATAAAATTGAAAAGCAAGTTTGTAAATAGAAATTATTCCCACTTTAGACGTTAATTTTGTATAGTTAAATTAAACATAACCTAATTTCTAAGATGTAGGTGCCGATTTCTTAAAAATCACGTAGATAATCACACTCTATATGCATAGGTAATTAGGTAAATTCACATGGATAAAATATTGTTTTTGACTTTTTTCTTCTGATAGAATTTTTTATAAACAAAAAATGTTTTTTTTCTCTATCAAAAAAATCAATTCGGATGGACCACCTTTTAAAAAATCTTATAATTGGAAATTCAAATTCTAAATGTATCTAGTCCACATTTGAGTGTGATACATGTACTTTTAGATAAAATATAATTTAGAATAATATTCTTGTTTTTAGATAAAATAGTTTAATGATTCACATTAATCAAATTAAATATGTAGAAATATTTTGAATTTAAATTCACTATGGTATGTTATTTCCTCCGTCCTAAAACTTTGGTTTTTTAAGTGTTTTGTACTTGTATTAAGAAATAATAAAAATTGATAAGTTAAGTCTTTTTTATATTTACTTTATTAAGAAAGAAAAAATTTATTTAATGAATGTTTTATTTTTTGTAAGGGTAGGTAAACCATTATCAATTGTACCTTAGTTTTCGAAAAGAATCAAAATTTTAGGACAAAACTAATAAGTTAAAACGACAAATTATTCGGGACACAAAGATTAATATCTCTACAACTATCAATTAATAGTAGTATAATGGTTATAATTCTACATTTTTAAAAGTGAATAAGTGAATGTCTCTATAAATTATATGCAATATCCTTTTTGATACATTGAAAAATTATTATGTGCAATGTATAAAGTCACAATGACATATTTCTTATATTATTAATAATGTGAGTGGTCCTTGTACCAGAAAAAATTAATGTGAAATGTGAATGGTCCAATTATGTCATTAATAAAAATATATAAAAGAGAATCAAGTGGCAATAATTTAAATCTGAAGATTAATATAATATGTGTTAAGATATGTTTATAAATTGTCTTCTAGAAGTGCTTGTTCTTGGTGCATGAAAAAAAATTGCTCCTCTAAAAGGAGAAAAAAAAGTTAAAGAAAGAAAAGTAGGCTAAAAAGCTTACAAGACCAAGAGAAGCAAAAGCCCGTCGTATTTGAAATCTATCTATACTATATACAATTAGCAATTGAATTATAATGATCATATTAAATGCAAATGCATTCTAATACCATTCTCTCATGAAAATTGCCACTTGGCACGTTATCACTAACCCACTTCTTTCTTAATTTTTTTGGCACAGCTGACCTATTACTAAATTTTTTGTATCCTGTTATAATGATCATATAATGGCACGGCAATATTAATTTACACATTCAAATTATAACCATTAATTTGTATAATATTTATTTAATTGTGTAAACAAAATTTACTTGATTTACTTGATTAATTTAAATAAGTTAATAATTAATTTATTTATTTATAAATATACGTAATACTAAATATAAATTAAACATTAATTTTTAACTTTAATTTGTGTAATATTTATTTTAGTACTTTATAATGCACATAATACATAATTAGTTTGTATTTATATTCCTATTTAATTATTTTGAATATTATTTTAATCAATTATTTAAAAAAAAATAAACGATTTTGAATTCACAAAATCATTATTTTTATGTATAATTTCGTCATTGAATTATTTTAAAGAAAATAATTTTTTATTCTATTTATTCATTCCATGCTCCAATCAAGTAACTAAGGGTACAAATTTTTAATGCTCTACTCACATTTTAATTTGAATTTGAATTATTATGAATACAATAAAGACCAAAACATACTGTAATTATATCAAAAAACAAATTTACAACGTAATTGATATTAAAAATATTAAATTGATTATCAATTCTTTATTTGGTACAAAATTGATTATCTTTCCTAATCAATATATTAGTCAATGAATTGTAAATGGAATTGCTATTAAATTGCTATTATAAATACTTATTAAAATTGATTACCACTAATTTATTGCCATTGTCATTTGTAACAAATCAGATTCACTATTTTAACATTTACATATTACATATTCTCCATAATCCATACTATATAAAGGCATGCCGGTTGGTAAAAATTGTACATCATTGTTGATGTTGATCATTTCTACTTTTTTTTCTTCCCTTTTTTATTTATTTATTTTTTATAATCTAAAAAATAATTTACATATATGAATTATATCCATATAACTCTAAATAATTTATTTTTCCATAAAAATAATATATTATTATTATTGTTATATTTTGTTACTTTCTTTCATTATTAAAAAAAAATTATTATTTTCTCCAAATTTTACATTAATCAAAATAAATAACTATAACTAAATATATGTAATTATGCATTCTCAACTCACTTTGCTTACTTCGTCAAAAAAAAAAAAAAAACTCACTTTGCTTACGCGGAAATTTATGGTCTTTCAATTTGAAATACAAACAGTATGCAAATTATAAGGTAATTTGAAATTGTTTCCTTTCCTGTATTAATTTATTTTGAATAATCAATCACCATAATTCACACCATTCATATAATTCTTTCCTTTTTATGTTTCAGATTTTCTATTTAATCTTTTTTGATTTCCCTTTCTCTTTTGTAGCTCCCTTTCATATGAAAAAAAAATAACCTTCTCTTTTTCACCTACTTTTTTTTTTGTTATGGCAATATTATTTGAACTTTATAATTTTCCAAGGCAAAAGAGCCTCTGATCAATTCGAAATAAAAATAAATTGAAAGAGAGTTCCAATAAACGGAACCCACAGACCATATTCTTCTCCAATCTGAGTTTTGCTCATGTCTCGAATGAATTCAAGAACATATTCAATTCCGACGGATGCAAGATTTCTTTTTTATTTTATTCTTTCAATCATGTGATTCATGTCAATTCTTATCTTTTCAATTTTGTTTTGATCAGAATTTTTATTTGTGTACTTACAAATATCGTAATTGTAAAGATTTCCTAATAAACAAGCAAGAGAGACATGCATACATTGTGTGGTATCCATCATATCACACCAAAAAAAAAGGTTCGATTACTTTAATACATTTTTTTTATCATTTGACGGATATGCTAATTATTTTGAGATGTATGGTTTAATTTTGTTATTTCAATTTATTTTCTATTTTAAATTTAGTATTTATTTTTTGTCAAAATTATTTATATTACAGGGTATTGTTTATAGACAAATATTGATTCATCAACTTCGCAGATGAGACGGACAAATATTTGTTTCATTTGCATGTTGGAGATAACTTTTGAAGATCCGAAACCACCATGTTCATGATTCTAGATTCATTCATATATGTGTTGTATTATATCATTTGAAACAATATGTAGTATTTTTTTTTATGTTGTACTATATCATTTGAAAAAATATGTATGGAGATTTATCATTTGAAAAAAATATCACTCTTATATTTTTTTTATTCAAATATTTTTTTGCTGTATTATTGAGAAAGACCAAGTTATACATGAGAAATTGAAGCATTTTTTTTTGTATGGTGAAATTGAAGCATTTATAAACTATACAATAGGAAAAAAAATTAAAAAAACAAATTAATATTATGTTGGAAATATAAAAGGTTAATTATTTTAAGATAAAATATTTTGACAACAAAGATAATTATTTTGGGTCAGAGGATGTGATAGTCATATTGTAAATACTTTGACAAATTTGATTTATTTTTTATTACAATAAATATTTTTTACAATTAAAAATATTTTTCGCAATTTTGATATTGCTTATACAAGCTTTTGTTGTTCTTACTTTCAAAAAATTTACTATATATTATTGTGAGTCCATTTTTTTTTTAATTTACACTGGGGTTCATATTGTATTTATACTCATATATTAATGAATATGCTTATTTTTTTTTGTAAATTACATGGAACCTGTATTAATACGAGAACCATACTTTTTTTAAATAATTTCTTCGGTAATGAGAAAGAAAACACAATATTGTTGGGAACGGGGAGCAGCGGGAGATCACTCTGTTCAATCCATTTAAAATCTCTAGATTTATATATATTTTTTCATATTTGAATAATCAAATATAAAATCAATTTAATTGGAAAAATAAAAATACCAAAATTACCAATTATTTGAAATATTTTTCAAAAGCAAATAATTGTAAGTTTTTTTTTACATCGAAAAGATAAATTACTCCCTTCAAAAATTGATCATTGGGCCTCCCCTATCCAACCCATATGTCCTTCATCTCTCATTACTTGAGCTATCCTCTAAAAACGGAATAATTGTAAGTTCATATTTGTTACACTTTTTTTTTTTGACGGAATTTGTTACACTTTTATTAAAGCAATTTGTTACACTTATTCATAAAAATAATTACATTTATTTTTATTTTAAATCATTGCAGTTATTACAAATTTGAATTTGTTTTAAATCATTTCCAACCATAATTCTATTTTAGCACAGTTTTGACTAGTCATTTATATTCTTTTTATATGCATATTGAGTTCCCTGTATAAATTTGTGGTGATTGTCTATATCCCTCTTGGTTTTATCTCTTCCTTTGCTTTATTTATGTGTTTTACTTTTATTTTATGTTTATTTCTATTTCTATATTTGAATGGAATAGTACCCTCTGTTTTGAGAACATGTGTTTGATTTAAGATATGATAACATTTAATTTGATTATCATTGATATATGATTACAAAAAAAAAACGGTAAGACATTTTAGACCTTTCTTGATATTAGCACCTTTTCATGAACATCTTCTCCTTGTGGATCATTATTATGTGACTTTGAAATAACTAGCTTAAAGACATGCTTACTAATTAATAAGTTTTTAATTATCATTATCTTTTTGAACCGGTTTTACTCACCTATATTTATAGTTAACACAATTATTTAAAGGGTCATGTTAACATGTGCCCTTAAGGCACATGTTAAGAATCTAAAATTAGAATTATTCTCTTAAACTTTTTGCATAGAAAACATGAAAAGTTACAAAATTAAAGCATGTGCACGGAAATCAATGCAAATATTTCTTTATTTAGATCATTAAAATGTGCCCTTAGGGCACATGTTAACATTTCCCTTTTAAATTAAAAATGACGAGTTACTTGACAAGAGAAATGATATGATCACACTCTCTAACACACTTCTCAAAGAAGTGAGAAGTATGTTATTCATTTAATTTAAACAATTTCAATTTTGAAAATTAGCCACATCATCCCTAACACACTCTAACACACTTCAATTAAAATTAGCCACATCATCCCTTTTCCTTATTCATTTACCTATTAATAAAAAAAATTAAAAATAAAATTAGAGAAATGAGATGATGTGACTAATTTTAATTGGAGTGTGTTAGAAAGTGTGACCGTAACATTTTTCTACTTGACAATATTTACAAAAAGAAGGGATATTTCCATTTAATTTAAACAATTTAAATTTTGAAAATTATCTTTTAATTGAATTATTAATGAGAACTTATAATTTTTATATATAATTTATTGAATAATTTTATTATAATTTTTACTTATATTTATATTTTGAAAAGCATATTTGTGTGAAAATTTTTACATTATTTAAAATATATGAAACAAATTTACACAAATTTTTTCCCGTGCGAGCACGGGTTTCAAACTACTGGAAACGTAAAAGCATCTATGAACCGTGGGCCGTGGGCTCTGATTTCTTGATAGAGCCAATAGATTAAATAACTGGTGTTTGGGGTGTGTGTATATAAAGATTCATCCACCTCTTTTAACAAATATTTTTTCCATATGTATCTGTTAACACTTTGATTGACCAATTTTCCCTTACATTTTAAGACGGAGAGAGTACTTCAGAGGACATGTAGTGATTTAAGATGAGTTAGTAATAAGATACTTCATCCTGAATGCAATTGCAATGAATCAAACCGCGGTCCTCTCTTTTAAGTTCAACGCTGATCACCACCAGAATTAATGTTTGACATACTTATACGATTGATTATGCGTTGATATGTCATTTATGTGATTAGTATGCAACATATATTACTATAGATAATGAATTTGGTTGAATGAACACTAATACAGGCTGGTAAATAAATTCATTCAATACATAGCAAGGCAAAATATAATACATGAAAGGGAGAACAATACAAAGTAAACTGTGAAATGATTCTTTTGGCAAATAATAAAAACACAAGTGACTAACAGAAAGACAAAACATGAAAATTTAACCAAATTACAAAACATGTTATTACTTAATAGATGTTGGTGGAGCAATTTATTGGCAACATCAAATTTCTTAAACTTCAAACAAATGCATTCAAATAGTTGTCCACACTAGTGAATTTCTCCTTAGGGTAAAGTTCAGTAACTTCCACACCAAAAGATGGGTCAATCTCAAAATTTGTACAATCTCCCTTTACTTGTGTTGAGTGACCTAGTGCCAATATGAAGTTTGAAGGAAAAGGAGATTCTGCAAAAAAAAAAAAACATTATTCACAACATAACTATAACATATGTTATACATTAAATTATTTAGGGTAATGCTGGCATAAATAATTTTATTGGAAAAAATGTGTTCATACTAACCCTGAATTAGCTTAAGAAGATGATCTTCTGGAATGTAATTTTTCTTAAGGGTACTCTTAATCTTATTCTCCCATAAGGAAACTAGCTCATTGAAAGTCACAATATTGGCAGAAGGTCTAAAGAATAAAGTTTTATTCAATGTTCTTGGGTCGTCCACTGCTTTAATGGTATAAGTACCAATATCTTCCTCTGTGACATAAATTCCTGAAACGAAGATTTCAACATATATACATTGTGAGCTAATTTAACATTTCTGTTTTTTTTCTTTGAATTACCATGATATAGGAACGAAAGTTCCACCACGGTTAGCAATGACTAATCTGTGTCGAGAAAGCTGTGACATACATAGGTGACAGGTGGGTTGGCGCACAAAATGCTTACCACTTGAACCAATTCATTGTTGGTCATTTCTGATATATGTCATTACTTGTGGAAAAAACAATTTTTGTAAGATGTTGTTACCTTTGACGTTTCCATCTCCAAGAATGACCACTTTATCGCGGGGAGGAGCCGTAACATTTTGTTGTCCTAACGTAGGAAGAAAGTAACCGGCAAAGGCGTTAGAGCTGATATAAGTGTAAGGAATCCCTTCGGCTTCAACTGTCCTTCGAATTTTTGCTTTTTGCTCTAAAAAGCTGGCTGCTGGCTCAACCGCATGGTGATGGTCAGCATCGATTCCGAATTCAGATGGGAGAAACCTCTAATGTCAACAACAGAAAGATGTGTCATTAAATAAAAAATTGAAAAGAGAAGGTTACTAGCCCTCCTTAAAATTATTACTAAGATAAGTCTTGATAAATGTACCTTGATGTTTCCAGCTTCTTTTATAGCTGCTATGAGCTTCACTTGATCATTTATTTGTGCTCCACCTAGTGTTGAAATTACAACATCAACTTGCTTAATTGCCTTAACAAGACTTTCATGATCCCCTAGATCACCCTATAGAAACAAAAAGAGAAAAACATTAAAAAATTAATTTGAACTTTAAAATATAATTAAGTAAACTTATATCAAAATAAATAAATTATTAGTGACTGAAATTTGAAAGGTACATACATAAAGCAAAGTAACTCCATATCTCTTGAAGCTCTGAATGAGTTTAGATTTTTCAGGATGAGAAAGTGTGCTTTCTCTAATCAAAGCAAAAGTGGGGTGTCCTGCTTTTGCACTTGCTTCAACTATGAACTTTCCTATGTAACCCGTTCCTCCTAGGACTAGAATTTTGCTCTTCTCTGCCATTATCTTAATTAAAGAAAAATTGTTTAATGTAGAAATCAAAAGAAGTTGAGTTTGTAATTAACTTAATTGTGGCTTTGCCTATGTAGAGCAAAGGGATTGGTTATGCTATTTATAGGATAAATGGGGAAACATTGAAATTTTAAGAGCTAGCATAATACATGTTATGTAATAATCTGCCCGAATATGGCACAAGTTATGGTGCATAAGTCATCCTTATGCACCGTGCATAAAACCCCATATTATTTAGTGCACCCCTCAAATTTCTAGTACACCTCCATCCAAATTTCTTAGTGCACCCCCCAAATTCTAGCACACCCCCCAAAATTTCTAGCGCACCCCCAAATATGGGGGATGCACTAGAAATTTTGGGGGTGCACTAAGCAATTTTTATTACTTATGCACGATGCATAAGGAAAAAGCTTATGCACCATAACTAATCCCCCGAACATAACTCAATCCATAAAAATATCACATTTTATATGTAATGACTGAGATTCAAATTCAAAATTTATACTTTAACAAAAAAATTGTATTACCTCGTCTCAAAATATAGGATAAAATTAATCAAATTATATATTTAGTTAAAAAAATTAGATTAGATACATTAATTTCGATTGACTAATTTTCTCTTATATTTTGAAATTGAAGAGAATATAATAACTTGAAAAAGAAAAAATTGTTTCCGAGAAGTGCCTACTCTTCGTGCATGAAAATTGCTTCTTTGAATACAAAGTGAGCTATGGCATGCATCGCACCTCCTCCAACTAGTCAAAGGTATCTAGTACTTCTAAGGATACTATAATGCTTACAATTTTATTTTGATTTTTATTCAGACAGTTATGTTTTTATAGTTATTTTTGTTGTTTAAAATATTAAGTCTCATCATTGGATTGGATCAAATGAGATGTGATGTGTCATATTGATCCAATAATATAAGTTATTAATTTAATAGCGAAATAAGTCTGTGCATCGTGAAAGACTTGTCTTACTTGTGCATATTAGACAAAGTCTACAAATCAATTAAATATTGAATCTTTAACCTTAACCACTTACTTAAAGAATCCAAAATTTTTACCACTTAAATCAATTTATTATTGTCTCCTTAAATCTAATGTCAAAGATTTCGAAACCTAAATCTAACGTCAAACCATGCTTAACAAGCCCATCTACAACTTGATTAGCCTCCACATGAGTCCATTTCATACATCACCCCTATTAACATGAATATGATGAACATCCTCCACCAAAGTCCTATGCAGATGAGTAGCAACACAATCATCTTTTAGAAGCGTGATATCATTCATAAAGCACATATAAAATGAACATTTGATTATCGTCTCTAAGCACATATAAAGTTCAGAACATTGTGCTTCTATGTTATTGCTTGAACTAACATTTGTTTGTCTAACAATCTTACTCTCGTAATCCAATCTTTAGTATATTTAATATCCCTAACAAATAAGTATATGAATTGTATGCAGTCATTTAGTCAAAAGAGATCTAACTGTCCGATTAAGATCAGACAATCTATATTTGAAAAATTTAACCATTATTATTTAAATTGTTTTAAATCTAAACCGTCTAATCAACAAATCTCTCCTAATTGCATATCATCCAAATTCCAAATCCAACAAATAGACCATCCTACTAATAAATGTGCTCTATAAGAACACATGTTAAAGTTCTTAAAATAAAAAATTGGTTTACACAACTTTTATAAAATCAAATTTTTGTTTCATTCAATATAAAACTTACATTTAAGCTCATTACAAAACGAAATAGATCGTTTGCTTTTTTTCATCCTGCAGTGTCTCTAGTTCAACTTCTGCCACCGGATTTGATGCAACTGTTTAATGTTTTTTAATCTAATTTTTTTTTATCTTAGCAATTAGATTAATTGGAATACTTAAATTAGAGCAGAATAGAAGGCAGGAGACAGCTAACTGAAGACGATCGAGATCCATTACAAGACCCATAAAAAAATAATCCTTGGCCACATGCTAGTACTACTAGTACATATTTTAATGAGAAATGGCGTGGTAGAGATGTCAACGAAGTAGAAAATGTGTAGAAGTTGTTTTTCTGTTCTCTGTCCTGCCCTTCAAATTTTTTCCCATCTCCGTGTCTGATCCCTATCGTAGGGGAAAATTTTCCTCCATCCTCATCTTCACGGATCTCCACAGTATCTACGAAATTCTACAGATATAAAAAATTAAGAAAAATTCTATATTTTTTAATCAAAGCCACGATATTAATATCTTGTATTTCTTCCTTTTTTTTTTCTAAAAAATATACATATTTTCTATCTTTCATTTTCTAAAAATAAAAGTACATTATGCATCAATAACAAAAAAATACAAAAACACTTAATAATATTTCTTTTTGTAAAAATAAATAAATATTCAATTGAATTTGCTGCTACTATATATAATTATAATCTTTATAATGTATTAATTATAATCTTTTATAAAACTGATAGACTAATTGCAAGTGTACAATTATATCGTCAAGTAGTAATTAAGATATCGTGTCCACGAAGATTGACGTTAACTTTGAACGAAACAATTAAACCAATATTAAAAAGGAAATAAAATGACAATTGGGGGGAAATAGTTCATAAAACCTTGTTGAAATTTCTTTTGGGACTTTTATCGAATAGTTGGAAGGCGATTGAATTTCTTCGGTTCATCTCATGATAATTGTTTGGTGAATCATATTCTATACTCATGAATTACTCTACTAGTTTCAAGATTGAATCAATAAGATGATTATTCCCAATCTCTTGGGTAATAATCCTCTCACTTAATCACAACTCCCCAATCTCTTGGGTGAATTTGTGTTTAAGTGAGGTTTTCACAAACATTGATTCTTTAATCACAATCAATAATCCTAAATCTCTAAAGTGAAAATCAATTATTCAATTAATCTTAGATCCATAGTTAACTTTCATTCTCATGATAAATCAACTATCAAGTTCATCACACAATTTGGCCAAAATTATATGAAGCATAAAGTACAAAGAATAATCAATTAAAACTAGTTCATAATCCACTCATATAGAATTAAGTTCACATAGCTCAAACAATTACATGAGAATCCCCTAAAAATTCAATCTAAGAATCTAGCAATTCATGGTAAAAAGAGAAATTACATGGAAGAAATGAGAAAATTTCATCATCAAGAGGTTTTGGAGTGCTTCCACCCTTTGAATCTTGCTTGAATCCACTTCAAATGAGCTCCAATCCTCCATTCACCAACCTCTCCATAGAAAATGAAATTCTCTATTTATAAGCCAAGAAACAAATCTGATTCACGCTCAGCCCACACATTCTGCGCTCAGCCCCTTCAATCTTGCAACAGAGTTGTGCAGAGCCCAAACCTGATCTGTGCTGAGCGCAACTGGCAGGAATAAAATTCTATTTTTCTGAACTGTTTTGCGTTGAGCCCAATTAACCTCCCGCTGAGCACGCCTGGCAGGAGCAAAACTACAAATAATTTGTGCATTTGGGCTGAGCGCAATTAACTTGTGCTGAGCGCAATCAATAAGCATCCACAACATAATTTCTACATCTTTTCTTCAATTCCAAGCTAACTCATTCAAAGGGCAAATTCTCTTTTTTGGGTCATAAAATCAATACAAAAACACCTCTAAAACACCATTGAAGTGACCTTAAAATGTAGTAATGACAAGAGTCATCAAAAACCAACATATAAAATTATACTACCTCCGGTCATAAATATAAGAAACTTTTTACTTTTTAAGTTCATGGAATGATTGATGTATTTCGTTCATAATATAGACCAAATACATCAATGATTCCATGAATCTAAAAAGTAAAATATTTCTTATATTTAGGACCGGAGGGAGCACATTATATATATAATTTAAATAATATGGTCGGGGGATGCTATTCCGAGAAATTGAGAGAAATTGAACCGCAATCTTCCCTATTAAATTCAGTGTCAATCACCAGAACTGATATTTGACATACTTATATGGCTGATTATGCATGCGTTGATATGGCATTTATGTGATTAGTATGCAACATATATTGCTATAGATAATTAGTTGATTGAATAAACACTAATACAGGCTGGTAAATAAATTCATTCAATACATACTATAGAAGGAAAAACATAATACATGAAAGGGAGAACATTACAAAGTAAAATGTGAAATGATTCTTTTGACAATAATAAAAACACAAGTGACTAACAGAATGACAAAACATGAAAATTTAACCAATACAAAACATGTTATTACTTAATTGAAGTTGGAGGAGCAATTTATTGGCAACATCAAATTTCTTAAACTTCAAACAAATGCATTCAAATAGTTGTCCACACTAGTGAATTTCTCATTAGGGTAAAGTTCAGTAACTTCCACACCAAAAGATGGGTCAATCTCAAAATTTGTACAATCTCCCTTTACTTGTGTTGAGTGACTTATTGCCAATATGAAGTTTGAAGGAAAAGGAGATTCTGCAAAAAAATAAGAAAACATTCACAATATAAGTATAACATATGTTATACATTAAATTATTTAGGGTAATGCTGGCATAAATAATTTTATTGAAAAAATGTGTTCATACTAACCCTGAATTAGCTTAAGTAGTTGATCTTCTGGAATATAAATTTTCTCAAGGGTACTCTTAATCTTATTCTCCCATAAGGAAACTAGCTCGTTGAAAGTCACAACATTTGCAGGAGGCCTAAAGTATAGAGTTTTGTTCAAGGTTCTTGGGTCTTCTACTGCCTTAATGGTATAAGTCCCAATATCTTCCTCAGTGACATAAATTCCTGAAACAAAGATTTCAACATACAACGTGAGCTAATTTAACATTTCTGTTTTTTTTTTGAATTACCATGATATAGGTACAAAAGTTCCACCACAGTTAGCAATGACTAATCTGTGTCGAGAAACCTGTGACATACACAGGTGGGTTGGCGCACAAACACTTACCACTTGAACTAATTTATTGTTGATGATTTCTGATATGTCATTACTTGTGAAAAAAAATAAATTGTAAGATGTTGGTACCTTTGACGTTTCCATCTCCAAGAATGACCACTTTATCGCGGGGAGGAGCCGTAACATTTTGTTGTCCTAACGTAGGAAGAAAGTAACCGGCAAAGGCGTTAGAGGTGATATAAGTGTAAGGTATCCCTTCGCCTTCAACTGTCCTTCGAATTTTTGCTTTTTGCTCTAAATAGCTGGCTGCTGGTTCAACCGCATGGTGACGGTCAGCGTCGATTCCGAATTCAGATGGGAGAAACCTCTAATGTCAACAACAGAAAGATGTGTCATTAAATAAAAAATTGAAAAGAGAAGGTTACTAGCCCTCCTTAAAATTATTACTAAGATAAGTCTTGATAAATGTACCTTGATGTTTCCAGCTTCTTTTATAGCTGCTATGAGCTTCACTTGATCATTTATTTGTGCTCCACCTAGTGTTGAAATTACAACATCAACTTGCTTAATTGCCTTAACAAGACTTTCATGATCCCCTAGATCACCCTATAGAAACAAAAAAGAGAAAAATATTAGAAACTTAATTTGAACTTTAATATAATTAAGCAAACTTATATAAAATAAAATTAATAGTGATTTAAATTTGAAAGGTACATACATGAAGAAGAGTAACACCATAACTCTTGAAGCTCTCAATGAGTTTAGATTTTTCTGGATGAGAAAGTGTGCTTTCTCTAATCAAAGCAAAAGTGGGGTGTCCTGCTTTTGCACTTGCTTCAACTATGAACTTTCCTATGTAACCCGTTCCTCCTAGGACTAGAATTTTGCTCTTCTCTACCATTATCTTAATTAAAGAACAAATGTTCAATGTAGAAATCAAAAGAAGGTGAGTTTGTAATTAACTTAATTGTGGTTTTGCTTGTGTAGAGCAAAGGGATTGGTTATGCTATTTATAAGACATATGGAGAAACATTTAAATTTTAAGAGCTATCATATAAATATAATACATGTTATATAATAATCTGTGTGAACATAACTCAATTCATAAGAATATCACATTTTAAATGTAATGACTGGGATTCAAATTCAAAATTTTTTACTTTTACAAAAAAATTGTATTACTTCCGTTTCAAAATATAGAAGAAAATTGATCAAATTCTATATTTAGTTAAAAAATTAGATTAGATACATTAATTTTAATTGATTAATTTTCTTATATTTTAAAACCAAAAAGTATATGATAACTTGATTTCTCGAGTCAAAAAAAAAAAAGAAAAAAATTGTTTTCGGAAAGTACCTACCACTCTTCGTGCATGAAAATTGCTCCTTTGAATACGAAGTGAGGTATGGCATGCATCACCAGTACCGGCCTTGGGCCTGTGCATTCTGGGTTGTAGCTTTGGGCCTCCAAAAATTGGGGGCCTCAATATTTTTTTTTTTGAACCAATACTTGTAATTGAGTTATATAGTATTAGCGCGATCTGAATATCACAAATTTCTTGTTGGTCTGACGGTAGAGTGTGGGATGCATTTTCCTGGGAAAAGGAGGAGGTCGCGGGTTCGACCCTTCCCCCTAACTTTTGGTGTCTTTTTTTTTTTTCTATTTAAAAATTTGAAAGTTTTTTTTATTATTATTTCAATATTTTTCCAATTTTGTAATGTAGCATGTTTTTCTCTATTATTTTTCGATGTTGTTTATGTTATTTACTATTTGAATATACGACGTTTTTTATTTATGAATATATGATATTATTTTTTAAAAAATTTATATTTTTATTATTTGTCTTGGGCCTCCAAAATATCAGGACCGGCACTGTGCATCACACCTCCTCCAACTAGTCAAAAGTATCTAGTACTACTATAAGGATAATGCTTACAATTTTATTTTGATTTTTATTCAGACAATAATTTTTTTTTATAGTTGTTTTTGTTGTTTAAAATATTAAGTCTCATCATTGGATCAAATGAGATGTGATGTGTCATATTGATCTAATAATAAAAGTTATTAATTTAATAACCAAATAAGTTTGTGTATGGTAAAAGACTTGTCTCACTTGTGCATGTTAGATAAAACCTACAAAACAATTAAATATTGAATCTTTAACCATTTAATTACTTGAAGAATCTAAAATTTTTACCACTTAAATCAATTTATTATTCGTCTCCTTAAATTTAATATCAAAGATTTCCATACCTAAATCTAATAATCTAATGTCAAACCATGCTTAACAAGCCCATCTGCAACTTGATTAGCCTCCACATGACCCCTATTAACATGAATATGATGAACATCCTCCACCAAAGTCCTATGCGGAAGAGTAGCAACACACTCATGTTTTAGAAGCGTGATATCATTTAAAGAGTTGGAGAAAACGTGGATTTTTCTAAATCCTCTATTCTATCCAATTTACAACTAAATTCCCCCATAGTTCAGAAAGTACATATAAAATGAAAATTTAATTATCATCTCTAAGCACATATAAAGTTGATGTTAATGGCCATCGTGCCGGCCTCATGCAATCTCCATTGTGCTTCTATGTTATTGCTAGAACTAAAATTTGTTTGTCTAACAATCTTACTCTCGTAATCTAATCGTTAGTATATTTAATATCTCTAACATATAAGTATATGATTTGATGCAGTCATTCAATTAAGAGAGATATGATCGTCCAAATCAAAATCAAACAATCTATATTTAAAATATTTAACTATTATTATTTAATTTATTTTAAATTTTTCTGTCAAAAAAAATTTATTTTAAATTTAGACCGTCCAATCACCAAATCTCTCCTAATTGCATAATATCATTCAAATTCCAAATCCAACAAATAGACCATACCACTATAGTAACAAAAAATAAAAATAGACCATATCACTAATATATGTGCTCTATAAGAACACATTTTAAAGTTCTTAAAATAGAAAATTAATCTTAAAATTTGTGTATTCAACTTTTATAAAATCAAATTATTTTTGTTTCTTTCAATACAAAACTTTCATTTAAGCTCATTACAAGACGAAACAGATCACCTGTTTTTTTTTATCCTGCAGTGTCTCTAGTTCAACTTTTGCCACCGGATTTAATACAACTGTTTAGTAATGTTTTTTAATCTAATTTTTTATCTTAACAATTAGATTAATTGGAAAACTAATCTTTTCTTCCATCACAAAAAATTATTAAATTAGAAATCTAAGATTTAATGCTTCCTAAAAATTAGAACAGAAAAGAAGGCAGGAGACAACTAAGTGAACATGATCGAGATCCATTACAAGACCCATAAAAAAAATCCTTGGCCACATGCTAGTAGTACTAGTACATACATATTTTAATGAGAAATGGCGTAGTTAGACGTAAGCGGATCGAAAAAAACTCGATGAAATTGACGATTTAAACCGATCTAAATCGGAAAAAATTGACTATTTTTGAATAAGATAAAAAATCAAACCGAACCGATGAGAACCGAAGTGGTTTGGATCAGTTCTCGGATTTCATTTTTCCAATTCGCAGAATCAGTGAACCTAACCGATCATCTTATCACATTTCATTAGACTCATATTTTGAACAGGTTCAAACTACATTTATTTTATCAGAACACGTAAAACAAAACATGTAGAACAAACATAAAAAAAAATACATCTCTCTAAACATAAAAACCCTCGATCCATTTCACTTTCACGCACCCATTTTGCCCACCAATAGCTATCTCACTTTGCTCTTCGGCGGCGACCGCTACTTTATTTTGCATTAGATTGTAAATTTTATTCTATCTATGTGTCGTATTTTGCAATTCAAAAATATGTTATTATTTATTTGATTTATGTTATTATTGTATGTTGTTTAAAAAATTTGAGCTTGAAATATATCATTTGAAAAAATCATAACAAATATTATCCCAAAAAACAAAATGATACAAACTGAGTATAATATCTAATTCAAACCGACTAATTCAGATCAGATTCATTTTTGAAAACTGAATCAAACTGATCTAAACTAAACTAATTAAAAATTATTCGGACATCAAATTCACTCAAAACCGATCTAAGTATATCCAATTATACCCCTAGCTAGCAAGTAAACGCAGGAGTCAGCGAGTGTCCCAAATAAATCCCTACCTAAACTTCCTAGAATCACATTTCTCCTTCGTCTATCATCCCCACTGAAGATGACAGTTATACACACACTGACACTACTATGTTAGAATGCATTTAATATGCACATTAAACATATGTTACCACTTACCAAGCAATCTACTGTATTTTTTTCTACTATAGAGTGTAGGTTAGGTGGGTAATAAATAATTCAGTACTCTCTCCATAGTCCTGGAGAACTTAGAAGATTGCAAAATAATTATCCCGCTCATTGACGAATAAATCAAAGCTTATACCATTAATTAATCCATTTTTTCAGTTTTTCATTATCATAATCATGAAACTCAAACTCTCATATGTATCATCATCTTCTTCTTCTTCTTCTTCTTCCTATCATTCTCTAATGGAAGCTCGTCTCAAACTCTTCAACCCTTCACTTTTCCGTCACCAACTAACCCTCAAAACCACACCCCTTTTCCCTTCTCACCATCACCACCATCCAAAACCACCCAAAATCTCTTCAACTCGAGCCTTCTCTTCTCATTCACAAATCCCGTTAAATTCGGATCCTCACACTCATAGATTCTTTTCTTCACTCACTTCATCTCAAAATCTCATCTTTTCAAATCCCAACAACAATTCCAACAACCCCTTTACTTCAAATTCACAATCTAGCTCTATAGTTTGGAACCCAGCTAATCAAAATGGAAATGAAGGTTTTTGCTACGGTAACAAAAACCGTGTTGTTACAGTGGTTTTATTGGGGTGGCTTGGTGCAAAAACCAGACACCTTAAAAGATATGCTGAATGGTACAATTCGCGTGGTTTTCACGCGGTTAGTTTCGTTGTTGATGTGAAAGAGATTCTTGGATTTGATCTTGGGGTTGTGCTTGAGGAAAGAATTTCTTTGTTTGCTGATCAATTAGTTTCATGGGTTTGTAGTGAGGAAAAAGATGGGAGAGAAAGGTGTTTGATTTTTCACACTTTTAGTAACACTGGTTGGTTTGTGTAAGTTGATTTTGTTAATGTTTTTTTCTTTTTTGATGATTTTGGTGTTTTGAAATGTGGTTTGTGTGATTTTGTTTTTGTAATGGTTTGTTTTGTTTTTTGTAGGTATGGTTCTATTCTTGCTAGATTTATGGATAAGTATGATGTTATGAACAAGATTAAAGGATGCATTGTTGATTCTGGAGGGGCTGAACCTTTTAATCCTCAGGTTCTAAGAATTTGAATTTTGAAGCTTTTTTTCTTTATGTTGTTGTTTAATTGTTCTTGTTCATATTTCTTAAGTAATGTGGAATGTTGTTGATAAAGATAGTGTTTTGAAACTCGGATGTTATTTTGTGCGTGTTTGGTTCTGCGGTTATAAAAATTGATTTTTAATGAATTGATTCTGTCTAAAAGGGAGTTGAATGTAACATTATTTATGTTTGGATCCATTCATGTATAATTTGGTTGAACAATAGTTTTGATGATAGAAATCAATTGTAGAAGCAAAAACTCAAAATTATAAGCTTTATGTTAGAATCAATTATAGAGTCGAAATCAATTCTATGCATAATGAAAGTGGAACCAAACATACACTTAGTGAGTGTGGGTGTTACTTTGGTACTTTGGAGTACAATTGTGGTCAACAAAACCTTTGCTATGATTACTACTCCTTGATTTGTTAAAATTTAGAACGAGAATTATGTTGCTGACTGCTGTGGAAAAAAATGTGAATTATCATTCACACCATTAAAGATAGTGATTTCAACACCATTAAAGACTGTAATTGTGTACACATTAGTGCATGTTTGGTTTCACTTTGGAAATCAAAATTGATTTTGCATGTAATTTTAATAAAGTTATCAGATGTTTGGTTCTAGTCAGACAATTGATTTGATTTTTCCTCCAGTTCTTGGGTTGTTTATAAGTGATAAGTAGTTTCTGTTCAGATTGAAAAATTTATACTAGTTTTTTATGACAAATTGACCTGTTTTTTTTTACTTATCAAATTGGCCTTTTGATTAAAACTGTTGAGATATTTCCTCATTGATATCTTACTCTTTTTTTGGTACGATTCGATTTCTTACTCTCTTTTTTTTGTAATGTTGATTTCTTACTTTAGTTAGTTATGTAAAAATGCTGAATATCCTATTGATTTTATCACTATTACTTAATTAGATAGATTAGGCTTTTCCACACTGAGTTGTTACTCTTGTTTTGCACAATTTGGTTTCTTACTTTAACTAGTTCTGTAAGTATGCTAAATATCCTATTGATTTTATTACTATTAATTAGATAGATTAGGCTCTTATTGTATCGCTAAAGTATTCCGATTGTAATTCATGGCAATATTTGCACAAGCTTGAGGATTAGTTTCTCTCAAGTCTCAAGCAATTCAAATTTCAAGCATCATTTTACTTCAAACTCAAGTTTAACCAAATCACTTTGGCCAATCAAGTTTACTCTAAATGCAATTTTTTCTGAACTTGATCTTGTAAAACTGATTTGGTTAAAATTAAGTTTTGAATTGAAATGTTTTATGGTTAAATATTTTTACCTGAGAAAATAAGTTTGATAAAAACTCTGCAAATTTTTGCAGGCCTTACTTTTTATCACCTCTAAATTACATTTGATAGGAGCCAAAATCAATTCTAAATTACTGATACTCCACTGTAAAACCGAACACTTGTTTTGACAATCCATTCTGCTTTTTTGTTTCTGCGTATTAGGATCTCATGCAAGGCTTTCATTTCTCAAGCCGGTGTTTTACATTTTTAATCAACCTTGATTTGTTGTGTTTATTCTTCCTTGCATTTGGTAATTTCTTTGATTATGAATCGTTGATTTCTGTTTCATTGTATGTTTTGTTGTAGGTCTGGGCTGCTGGTTTTGCCACTGCTATATTGCAAAAACGCAGCTCTTCAGCCCAAGCTGTTAAATCAGAGACAAAGATTCAACAAAATGAACCTACCATAATTGAAATTGTGGTGTTGTCACTATTACACAAGATATTCTTATTTCTTTTGCAGTTGCCGGAGTCGAAACAGTAAGTGCCTTCCCTCCAGATCTTATATCGCTACATGAATACAAAGATCACTTGAATAGGATCAATATTTAACTTTATTACTTAGAGCCAATAATATATAATTCAAAATGGTAAATAATAAACACACATTTTCTGTTTCCTATACAGGAGGTTAAGGAAGGTTTTCAATCCCCTTTCGGAACACCAGCCTTGTCCTCAGCTCTACCTGTATAGTACAGCCGACAAAGTAATCCCGTTTCAATCAGTAGAAGCCTTCATGGAAGAGCAGATGAAGAAGGGAAAATATGTGAGATCATTTAACTTTGGTTCATCTCCCCATGTGGATCACTATAGGAATTTTCCGGACATATATCTATCACAAGTTGCCAAATTCTTGAACGTATGTTTTGATAATACAGAGAAACGGACCGCAGATGCGCGTGTTAAGTCCGAGTCTTCTTGAAGTGTAAAATTATTGATGCAATCATTGTTAATTAGTAATTATACAATAGCACAATTCTCTTGATGATTAATATAAATAAGATCAAGTGACTAACAGAAACACATCACGGCAAACTGATGAGGTCCTAGTGCCCGGTTTTGTTAAATTGATGAAGCAGTTTATATGAATCTAAAACTATGCGCCTATGCTCGGAACAAATTGATTCAAATATCGTTTAGATGTACTATACTTCACCACTATTTAATGATCTGCAAGTTGGAAGAGTGATCTTAATGCAGTAAGCATTATTCTGAAGTAGGGATTACTAGAAATGTAGGTTCCTGAACTTGGGTGGGAAATGTAATGCACATTTAACTTGGGTGGGAAATGTAGGTTCCATGCCCAATTGAAAGTAATCTTTTTTTACTGAAATTTAATGCTTGTTTTTCACTTAACCACTAATAAACATCTTGATACATGCACATTAAACTCAAAAAATATGATGTTAATATATGCAAATTGCAGTTGAAATATTACAATATAATTTGTTTTTTAGTAATAAAGTATCAACAAAACAAAGATTTAATATTTTTGGTGAAAAATTTGAATTGAAGTTGACTATAATATAAATCACAGATAAACACAAAAAGTGAAAAACCCAACTACGTACAAAAATTTGTATAAAGGGGAATGAGATTTCAAGTATGTAGGTAATGAGTTAACAGTTAACACAGTAATTGATTTGGACTATTTCATCTAAAATGAACGGTTTCTCAAATTTTGTACTGCAAAATCAAACAATTGATTTCCACATATTACCATTTTTTGGACCGATCGACCGAACCCGACCTGTACTCTGCCCTAATTGAAAGGGTCGGGTTCGAAATCCGTATTTTCAACTCTCTTGTATGAGTTTAACTGCTAAACTGTTTTTTGTTATGGATAAATTAGATATCATCTGCACGCAAATGTAGAAATTAATCTCTAAAACTTAACTATTAACTTATGCATATTCTCAAATCAGAAATCAAACCAAAAAACATAGCGGTATTGGGTATGAACAATTGAAGCAGAGTACCCATTTGTTGAGAGTTGTAAGAGGAATTTGAGAGTTTGGAAACATGAAAAAGATCCAATTTTTACTAAGCGGTGGACTGTAATTAATTAATCACTACTCAGTGTTAAATTAAGTAGTCGTCTCACCAAAGCTTATCATGGTCTCTTCGCACCAAATAGCACCTCCCTCTCTCTCTCTGTTTCTTCTTCTCACCAACCAACTGATTCAACTTTGAATAACAACCTACTACTACTTCTGTATTTCCACTGACTATGGCGGTTAACGATGATGATCCAATGGTGCTTCTTAACCTCTCTCCGCCCAATACCTACGAAGCCGTCGTCAATGGTGGCACCTTTGACCGATTGCATGACGGCCATCGCCTCTTTCTCACCGTCTCTCTCTCTCTTTTCTCTTTCTGTTTTCAATCTCCAATTGATTATTTCCAAAATTCATATAAGATTGAAAATTTGTGTGCAGGCTTCAGCTCAATTAGCAAAGCACCGTATCGTCATTGGAATTTGCGACGGCCCTATGCTTGCTAAAAAACAGGTTTCTTTTTTCCCCAATTCTAGTCCATTCTAATAGCTATGAAGCACGGACACATACAAGGGACACAACACAGACACTGATACGTCGACAAGGATACAATTTTGAGAAGATGATATAATTCAATGGAACTGTTAGTGTCAGTGTCGTGTCACTGGGACATGCCTAATCCGAGGAGTGTCTGTGCTTCATAGGTTAATAGTAGTAGTAATTAGTAGTAAGAGTTAGTTAGGTTAGTTATTCTTGTTATCTTCTTTATTTATACATATGGAAATGTGCTGAGAAATAACAACATAACATTTGTATGTAACTCATCTCCTTAATCTGCTTAATTGTTTCAAAATTGGATTGGATTCTATGTATCTATTTTTTGAAGCATGGATTTTATGTATCTATAATTTCATGGTTTTAGCTAGTTAGCCTAAACTACATAATTAATTAGTATAACAGTTCATTGCAGTTTTGTGAATCAGGGGAGTTACTGAAATGATCCAACTTTTAGCTGTTAATTATTTATCTACCACACTGTTGTTTGATTTGGTGGTTAAGTTTATGTTTTGCGGATGGTTAATCCGGACGTAGCTTGTAGCTTGTACATCGATACTTGCTGGTTGGTTTGTGTTGTTGTGTGAGTTAAAACAACAATGAAATAACTAGAGTCTGAAGTCTGAACTTTGCTTTCATCTTTCAGAAGTGTCATAATCTCTTGTCTGAACTCTTTTTCAACCTTATTTTATTCAAAGGATGTTGAATTCATTTTCGATTGTTGGGGATGGGAATAATCAAAGGAGATTAAATTACATATAAAATTGTTTTGAAGTCAAAAACTAAGGGTAATCTTAAGCTGTATGTTTGGATAATTTTTAATTAAATACATCTTTGATGTATGATATAGGGCCTAGCTAAATCTAAAGATTTGTGCTATTTTGATCTTGCAAACTTACTTAGCCGTGGATCGGCTTATTTCTCGGTCTGACATTCTTGTGGTTTACAGATTTTTTACTTATAAAGGAGTCATTATCTCTAAATCCTTTTGATTTTCTTTCATGTTTAGGTTTGCAATTTTGTGAAATGATGATCCTTGTTACACTTGTGCAGTTTGCTGAAATCATAGAACCAATTGAGACAAGGATGCATAATGTCAAAACTTTCATAAAGGTTTGTGTCCAAGCGATACTAATCTGCATCTTGAAACTGTTTTCCATCAATTGCTTATAGTGACCAGTCTTGTAAGATGTACCTCAAACATACATTTTTTTATCATTTAAATTTTGAGTGAGTTTTTGATCTAACATGCAGTCTATCAAGCCAGAGTTGGAAGTGCAAGCTGTACCAATTACAGATCCATATGGCCCTTCTATTATAGATGAAAAATTGGAGGCTGTGATTGTGAGGTTTGTTAAATAGCATACTTGTTTGTCCGTATTTGTATTGGGTAGTTGTATGAATAGACATTATACAAATTAACTTCTGACCAACTACTATTTCATTACTCATAGCTATTTTATGATATTGGCGTTCATGATAACCAACGCCTTGATTTGTATATCAAACTAAGGCGGAGGTTCGGTCCAGTCTAAGTTGTTGGAAAGGGAACACCAGTTTCTCTTCTTGATTTATTACTTAAGAAAATTAAATGATAGAAATTAAAGATGTAGCTGATATAATAGGTCATCTTAAAAGGAACACCCATTGATCAAACTGATATATCATGTCATTTTGAATGGAACTGCAGTGTAGTCCTTCAACAAGGAAACATCCTAGAACTATCCCTGAGCTGGATATCTTCTTTTATTCCTCTGCTGTTATGATTTTGTAACAAGCGATTGATTCAGATCGTAGTATAAACAAATGACATGCATCTCAATTTATTGAGTTATTTTGTTACTAACTTGAGTTGGTTCTCGTACAGCAAAGAAACTTTACCTGGTGGTTTGGCAGTAAACCGAAAAAGAGCTGAAAGAGGTCTTTCACAGTTGAAGGTATAAAAGAAAACATATCCTTATTTATCAAAATACTTTTGTCACACATTAAACTTATATATTCCTGGACCTATGCAGATTGAAGTTGTAGATTTGCTCTCTGGAGAATCAGGTGAAGTTAAGCTGAGTTCATCAATGTTGCGAAAGCTTGAGGTTGAGAAGGCCCAAAAACAAAGTACAACATCACATACATAGTAGTAACAAAGATTTGCTGGCATAAAAAGCAAAGATCGAGTCTAACATTTCCATAAAAGTAACTATGCAGCTGCATGTATATTGATAATTTTTTTAATAAATGTACCATTTGTATTCCAAAATAACATGAAATTTGAGTCTCGAGATATAAAATTATTGTAAAATGAAACGTATAACAACTACCAATGTTATATCGAAAATAATTTGACTTTTGTGTCGAATTTTGTGTACGTAAAAGATATGGTCAAAAGAAGAGTTATCGTTAAAGTTTGAAGTTCCGCTCTAGTATCTTTTATTATCAAAGTTGATGGATATTTGATTATTTCACACCAATGGCAAAAATTTCCATAAAGAACTTGATTTGAGCAATTGGTTTTTGATAGTAGTAAAACTCATACTAGTAACTGATAAAATCATTGCAAAAATAATTAAAACAATTAAATTTAAGAGATAAAAAATTGTAATTGTCAAAATTTAAGAAGTAAAGAGTGCATGGCAAAAAATTTTGATAGGAAATAAAGAGTGCATGGCACATCAACATTTAATTTGAATTTTTTTTTGTCAAGAAATAAAACGTCATCACTGTGTAAAAATTACACCACAGCTGTAATAAAAATAAATTGAAAATCATTCAAATTTTCCTTTGAAAACTACATATTGTGATTATTTGATGTGTTGATTTGTTGTGATTATTTGTCGGTGTAAAAATTTGTCAAAACAATTGTGAGTGTAAAATAATTTTAATCAGAGTAATATCCTTTGACATTTTAGGTTTTTGTTTATAATAATATCAGAGTAATTTATTTTTTTAAAAAAGAACAGAGTAACTTTTTTTTTCTTATATCATTCAATTAATTTAAAAATAATTCCACAATTTTTTTTTTGACTTTTTGGTCAAAAAAAAAAATTGACTTTGTTCTGCCATGCCATGGCTCGTGACGGTTCAGTTGAGCTCTAACGTAACAGTTACGTAACTGACGGTTTTCATTTCTCATTCTTACCCAACGGATATTTTCTCTAAACCCTTTTACCAACAAATTCAAATTTTATATATTGTGACAATGCTTACATTACCAATTCAAAATTCAAAACTTCATTCAAGATTTTCATCACACTCTCTCTGATTTGCCATTCAAACTTGTATCAGTAACAGCAACAACGTTGGTTTGGTTTCATCAAGGTTCTATTCTTTCTCACACTCTTCTTCTTCTTTTTCTTCTTCAACCATTCTTTTTTTCTTTCTATAATTTTTCATCAAGGTTTCGTTTTTCTTTGTTAATATGAATGTTCATGACTTTATTGAACAACCCATTTGTTCATAAATGATAATAATCCAATAAAGATTCAATTTTTAATATCTCTTTTCTTCCATTTTTAGGTTTCTTGTTTTGACTTTATGCTTTGAAATTTGAATATGCATGTTCATTTGTGTTCTCATTGTTGATTGTGTGTTGTCTTTCGTTGTAGATCACTTGGTGACAGAAAGTTGCATCCTTTGAGAAATTTACTCATTTCTTGAATCATTCCAAAAAAAGGGTATGTAAATTTATGTATCATAGTGTTTTCTTGCTTCAATATTTTCATTGTTCTTGTTGTATTGATTATGGGTTTTGTTGTTTTTTGTTGAATGAAATTGATTCTGGGTTTTGTTGTTTTTGAAGGTGGGGTTTTGTTTTGAAAAAAACATTGCAAAGATGAATGACTTGATGACAAAATCGTTTCTAAGTTATGTGGAATTGAAGAAACAGGCACAGAAAGATTGTGAACAAGACCTTGACCTTGAACTAGGGAACCTCAACCCAACACAAGATCCTAACCTTTCTCAATTCTTCCTAGAAGTTGAAGCAATCAAAGTTGAAATGGAAGAGATCACCAATCTCTTATTAGATCTTCAGCAACTGAATGAAGAGACCAAATCAACTCACAGTGGGAAAGTTCTGAGAGGGTTAAGAGATCGAATGGATTCGGATATGGTTGCCGTGCTTCGCAAGGCGAATATAATCAAGGCTAGGTTAGAGGCTCTTCAAAAATCCAACATTGCGAATCGAAGCATATCAGCATGCTACAAAGAAGGAAGTCCTGTTGATAGAACAAGAGTTTCTATCACAAATGGTTTGAAGGTCAAGCTTAGGGACATGATGAATGATTTTCAGTCCTTAAGGGATAAGATTGTGTTGGATCATAAGGAAGATTTGAAGAGAAGGTACTATACTGTAACGGGCGAGGTACCTAGCGATGAGGTTATGGAGAAAATGATATCAGGGAGTCTCAAAGTTGAGTTTTTGGCTGGGAAAACAGATGCTGATATGGGTACTCAGGTTAGGCATGAAGCTGTGATGGATATTCAGAGGAGTTTGAACAAGCTTCATCAGGTTTTTCTTGATATGGCTATTTTGGTTGAGACTCAAGGCGAAAAAATCGATAACATTGAAGATAATGTGGCAAATGCTGGTAACTACATCCATGGTGGAACTAATAGTCTTTATTATGCAAGCCAGATGAAGAAAAGGAACAGGAAATGGCTCTATTGGGTTTTGGCTGTTTTGTTGATTGTAGTGCTGGTGTGTGTCATTGCAATGTTGTCTTCTTGAATGAAGCTATTTTGGAGGAAGTGGTTTAGAGAGTTTTAAGACTGTAAAAGCTGTTTTTTCTTCTTTCTCTTTAAAGTTTCAATTGTTATTTGTTTGTTGGGAGAAGTTCAAATTTGTTCACTTGAACTCAATTTTGTTGAATGAAATTGATTGAAAAATGCCAATTGTTTGTGTTTTCTTGTACTCTTTTGTTGTGCTTGTTTATTTGTTTGATCATCACATGCTGCATTTAGGTTTGTGTTTGTGTTTCAGCTTGCTTTTATCTCAAATGTAAATTACAACTGCAAATAGGCAATCACTAAAGTGCCATGTAATAACTCATGATTCTTTAAGAAAATTTGTCCTGTAACATGAAAACAGCCAAAAGAGAAGTCCAAATGAAACATGACAGTGTTTGGTCTACAAATATCTTATCCAAAACTAGTGTAAAATATAGAAGAACTGAAGCAGGTTTATGATCAATTGTTGAAAAAAAGGAACATTGAGCAAATTATGACAGTAATTAGGATATTGACTACGTATGTATTAATCAAATTTGGCAACTTAGCCTAATACTGTTTTGTAGAGATATACAATGATCGGGGCATTATTTTATACCATTAAACACTTTCATCATTCAATATCTGATCATAATGCTTACACGTTTCCTTTACTTCTCAAAGCATGTTATGTTTGCACTTTCAACATATAAGGAAAACAACCAAATCCATGCTCAAATTATCAAAAGGGGTTTCGGTTTAGATGTTTGCTAGGATTTAGTAGCCGTGCAACACAATGAGAGGAAATCGCTGTTCGTAAATTATCTTGCAACACACAGATTACATGTACAACTTTTTAAAATAAGTATATTTTAACATTTTATATTTTAACAATCGAAAAGTTTGAGAAACCAAAGGTACAAACTGATCAATCATCATGTGCGGGGACATTTCCCAAACACAGTTTAAAACTAACACAGTTAACCAAACAATATAAGTCATGGGCATTGGTGTACACAAAAAGGGAAGAAAACACTAGGGCATTTCCAATCCAATATCTATTATATCCTAGGAACCATAGCAATAACTTCCAAACATTGGCGATGGTTAAGAAGAAAGGAGGAACCACAGTCTTTAATCCCATTCAGTTACGGATAATTTCTTTGCCTTCTGCAAGCACATATCGACTATCAGTGGTCTCGGTTTTAACCAAACAAACTACATATCTAGGAGTTGTTTGTTGGGTAGGGAGGACGTTGAAATTGGTGACTGTCACTATTTGCTCTATCCACAGTTTGTTGTTTCAAAATACCCAACACTTATGGACCTTACCAAAAGAGACAGATAATTATAACTTTCTTTTGTTTGTTACAACAATGTTACATATGTAATGAGATTTGACTTTAATACTTCAAGTTATGACCTCTCGCAAATTACATATCCCTCATCACTAGCCAACTATTAGTGGCTTAGTTAATTATTATACAGAAGGAAGATACACATTATAGAGAACTCAAATAAGACAAAAAATAACTGATAATGCAAAACCACGGCTACTGTTCAAGCAATGGTAAGATGCTGCACAGCAGTCCAAGTTTGTTCGGGCTCTAGTTGGACGCTTCCAATCTGAAGCATTGTAAATAGTAGAAGTTATAATTCAGAAGAATAAATAGGGAAAGCTTGAACATTATTTGAGATATCATAATACTGCAGGATGTTCAATGACATGTTAAAAAACCATATGTAGTAGTCTATTTAAATTCAATTTCCACCATGTTGACGTTGTAGTCAAGAACAGTTCACAGCCTGGCATTGCAGGGTATGTCGTTGTTGCCTTATTATGATGTTTGTAAACTCCTTACCTTAGCATTTTCAACGCAAACAAAATCTTTGTAACATGCTTCCATTGTGAGATGAGGATTCCACAACACTGCATCCGACCAGCTACATAAGAGGCAAAGGAGTATAACTTATAAGCACACGCCTTGGGCAATCAAATAGTAAAATAGTAGTATAAGCTTAAAAGTGAATACTTTGTGTTCTTTATAGATATTATATCACCCAAGCCATTATCAAGCTGCAACTCATTTGATGTGTCAAGATAAACGCAATCTACAAATCCTGGAAAAGTGACTACATCCCTGCATTATGAAGATGGTCAATTAAGCTAAATTAAGAGACTCAATGCCAAGATTTGATTTGTTATCATTTAATGAAATTTTGATCTTAAATGGATGATATTGAGAGCAAAATATACTTGAGCATTAGTTGAAAGTGACTAATGTAAGAGGGATCATAATTGAAATAAACAACATAAAAGAATTAGCCACTAAATAAATGAAATGCTGCAGAATTTTCTAGTTCAAATTGAGACAAAATGAGGGAGACAAAGAAGGTCGGCTTTCCGGTCACTAGCTGTCTTATATAACATAGAACGGTTATGAACAAGAAAATGCATGTATGTGTATGTCTCACAGTAAAGATAATTGCAAATACTTAATAGGTAGTGCAACTTTTTATCTAACCACTGGGCTAAGCCTAAGAGAAAGCAAATTCCAGTAGTTACAATTTTCTTTCTCTTATACAAGTAGTTACCATGTCAAATTTCAATTTAAGAATTCCCAGACATAAAGTATATGATACAAACCTTTCTTCACTACCCTCAATTGGATTTTTAGGATCTGGATGTTTGTTCAGAGTTTTGCTACCTTTTAACCCCTTAACTGATGCACCACTTACAGAAGCCTGTGTAGAATGACAAAATGATTACTTTAATACTTTCACAAGTTTAAGTAGCAAGAGTAAGCAACAAAACTATACTCAAGCACAAATATAAAATCCCATTTAGATAATGCCATAGTGATTATTCAAAATAATGATCTTTATCACTTACCCGAAAATATGTGTGCAAGGCAGTATTGAATGAGAATGGCTTATTGTCTGTATTTTTAACTTTTAACTCAGTCGAAAGACTTTTAGCATTTAGTGTGATCTGCAAAAACGAAAGCATGAAATCGCATCATGATTTGGTAACAGAAGAGTGAGCACTCCTAATTGCAGTCTAGTATTATTGAAAAAGGTGAGCTGTGTTTGAAGAAAACAAGCCATCGACAACCTTGTATAAAGCATGGAAGCTGAAATCCCATATAGCACGACTATAAGGACCATCCTTCAGTTCCAGAGTTACAACGGGATTTCCTTCCACATTCTCAGAATCACCAACAGTCCAATCCACATTCCTTGCAAACCCATGCTGTCAAAAATTCAACCAAGCAAACTATTTAACAAGTTATCACATAAACTACTTGTGATTTTTGTCAAAGAGAAACACATTTTATTAACGAAATGGAAGCACCAAAGTTGCCATCACTATTGAGTAAAAAACATACTATGTAGCATTGAAAAACAGAATAACATGAAGTGCAAGAAAATAACATTGAGTTAAGCAATACCTGCTGAATTGGTCCGGGACCAAATTGCGGAAAACAATGTGGAATGCCTCCACTGTTCCAGTAAAAAACTAATCAGTACCTCAGAGATCCCAAATTAGTAAATCACGATATGTAGCATAACACTAACACTTCTGATTGAAGACGTGTCTAGTGTCAGAAGCATGTAATTATATCCAATCACTTTCATTTTTTCAAATTATTACCGGTGTCTAAATAATTGTGTCAGTATTTAGTGTTCGTGTCAGTGCATCGTAGTAACCAATAGAAGAATTGATTAAAAATAAGAACCTTATTGGTTTCTTCTTATTGAAAACGGCGTCAGGACGAACAAAAAGAAGGTCTTTGCCATTAGGAACTTTCCAAGAGGTAATGACACCACCAAAAAGATATATTTCAGCTTCACTGCAATCAATCAATCAATCAAATAAACAAACAAAACTTCAACACATAATAATTCTACACCAAACCATAAAATTCAAATTAAACTACACAAACAAAGAACACAGAATCACGCACCTACCAGCCGGAGAATTAAGAACAAGTTTCGGCAAATTCCCTTCACCTTCTGTAACTCTCACTCCCAAACTTGTTGCTTCTTTGTTTCCCAAACTCGCAAATGCCATTCCACTACAATAGCCATAAAATCACATAAACAAATCAGTTTCCATTGATAAAGTTAAACAAAACTATGAATGAAATTAGATTAACCTGTTGCGTCTTCCACGGTTCTGAAATGTCACTGTGTTCACACAGAATGCCATAGAAGAAGAAGAAGCCATCGCCATTTTTTTCTCCCAAATTTCAGTTTCAACCACAACACTATTTCTTTTTCTTTTTTATATTTTTTTATTTTATGGTTGTTACAATGTTACTCAAAACTTGTTTGTTATCCATTTGTCTCCTACCAGCTGAAATTCGGATATTCCAATTAGAAAATTGCTTTTCGTGCTTTATTGCGCGTCTTCGGAAATAATCAGAATAACCTTTCGTAATTTAAATAGTGAATTTTATTCGCACTTGCGCCTCTCATTAACGAAAATATTATAAAACACACTTTGCTACTAGGCAATAAACTCAAAACAATTCGTTGACTACATAGCGAACTCAAACTCAGTTTGTTATCCAAGTAGCAAACTCAATTTGCAGCTTAATTAATGGATTTTATTAAGATTAACTAATGTCCAAGACCCTATTTTGATCGATACTGGAGCGGCTATGACATAGTATCGACCAATCACATATATTGTATAATTTTATAAATTAACTTTTCTTAATCACTCACTAATTATTATAAATTGAAGTCTAATATAATTGCATTTATGTGCATCATATCTTGATTTGTTTCATGATTATCTAATAATTGACCAATCACATATACATACTATAAAATTTTTAGGGGTACAGGAAATGTTTGCACTTTAACTTTTTATTCAACAATAATCATAGGAGATGAGAGAAGAGTGAGACGGACAAAAATTTAGTTTTTAAAAGGTTCACATTCTAAGTAGAGAAATTAATTCTCTATGTAAGCAGCAAATTATTTTTTTCGATTTAATGCACTCGCTGCCTACATAGGGAGATGGTAAATTTGGAAACGCAAGGGGCGCGCATAATGTTGGGGTGCGAAAAGTAAGGCTCGATAAGGCCCATTTAAACGGCCCAATAAGAATCTTAAAACAAAACATAGCATAGCACCGCCACTATGTAAAGTAAAGAAGAAAGAAATGTGGCGATCACGGAGATTATTGAAAAGCGGCACGGTGGTTATTCGCCGGAGATGGATGAGTACGGTGATGAGTTTCGGCGACGGAAGCAACGGAGCTCTAGGATTAACAACAACAACCGTAGGCATCGGAGTAGACGCATACGAACCAACTCCAATTCCTTCTCTACCTTCAGATATTCTCACCGTTCACGCTGGTCACTACCACTCTCTCGCAACCACTTCACAAGGCCATGTTTGGGCTTGGGGTAGAAACAACGAAGCTCAACTCGGTCGTGGAGTTTGTGCAAGAGAGAATTGGAATGAGCCGAAAAGAGTAGAGGGACTTGAAAATGTGAAGGTGTGTGGTGCTTTTGCATCAGGTGTTGTTTCTTGTGTTGTTGGTGATGATGGTTCTGTTTGGGTTTGGGGGAAATCGAAACGTGGTCAGCTTGGTCTTGGAAAAGATGTTACTGAAGCTGTTTTGCCTTGTAGAGTTAAAGCACTTTCAGAGGAAAACATAGCGAAGGTAAGCTTAATTGTGAGCTAATCGACCTTATTCAGAAATAGTATGATAAAGCTTTCTTATATGGAATGGAGTATCTTATGACTTATACAAACATTGTAATATAAGATACTTAAATACTTAGTCCTAGAGTAAGGACATGTTTGGATAAACAACTTATTTGTTTATTATAACATAAGTGCGGATCATGATAAGTGTGGTTATGTATAAACTTATATAAGCTATTTTTATAGAAAAAGATAAAATAAAGATAATTTTTTTTATGTATGCTACAAACTGTTTTCATACTATGTTGGAGAACTTATGAAAATAAGTTGAAAAAACTTGTGAAAATTGTCGTAAGTTGTTTTCGTCAATTCTCCCAAATAGTCTAAAAAATTTTATGCTTGTAGATAAGCTTAAATAAGTTAATCTGAACAGGCTGTAAATTATCATTTTGCTCTGTGAAATTACAAGGGTGGATCAACTTAGTCTTTCAAATTTGCGAAAAAGTCATTTAAACTGGACAGCGTTGGTTAGTTTAGTCTTTTTTCTAAATTTAGCAACTCAATTTTAAAGGTTCTATTTTTGTCATGATATAGTAATTAGTAAGAGACTATTCAAGTCAAATTACAAGTCATTTATTGACTTTGATGGATGTTTACTTAATAGATATATTGATTGACATTCTTTTAATTAAAGGACTAACTTGCTATTTTGTAAATTTAAGAGACTAAGTTGCAAATCCTTACAATTTTGAGAACTGAAATGATCATTTACTCCTTAATCCAAATAAGCACTGACACGTGACAGTGTGACACCGGTAAAAATTTGAAAATGTTGAAGTAATCGAATAAAATCATGTGAGTCAGTGTTGAGAAGGTGTCTGACACTAATACATATCGGACACTGATATCGAGCTAAGTGTTATTCCTGCATAGCTCTTCCAAACGATAGGTGATGAAGCTTTATATGTAGCTGATTCTTTGATTGAGCAGGTCTCATTTGGTTGGGGGCACGCGCTTGCTTTAACTGTGGATGGCAAGTTGTTTGGGTGGGGTTATTATGCGGATGGGAGGATAGGGAATATGGGGAATGATCGCTTGGCGTCATCTCCGTTAGATTCAGCTGCAACTGCGTTTTCAAACAACACACAACTCACGAGTTCAGATCTGGAAGTTGCTGAAAACAAAGTCTTACAAGGAATGGCGGAGGAGAGTAACATGCCAATAATATGGGAACCTCGCTTGGTGGAAGAATTGCGTAACGTTCAAGTTGTGGACATTGCATGTGGCCTTGATCACTCTTTAGTTCTTTGCCGTATGTAGCACTAATCTACATTGCATAACTTTTGAATGAATCATAATTTATTCTATGAAATTATAGGGCACTGTCAATTTAGTCTTTAAAATTAATTGAAAAACTTCTATCGAATTTGTCTTTTTGGACAAGTTAAGTTAGAACCTGACATTGTCTAGTAGAGACTAATGAGATTGAGAATTTACAAACTAGTATTATTTTAAAATTTCTTTTAGGTTGGGAATATAGTTGACAGTGTCTTTACAAATTTATAGAATAGATTAGTGATTCACTCGATAATTCTTTTAGCAAATTATACATGCATGGTTTTGTTCTCTCTCTCAACTCTCATGTATTGTTTACCCTTAACAGGTGATGGTGCCCTCTTGAGCTGTGGGAGTAACGTGTATGGCCAATTGGGGCGAGCTAGAGAAGATTTGGGATTTTTTCCTGTTGATATAAATCTCACTCCTGTTTCTGTAGCAGCAGGGCTTGGCCATTCTCTGGCAATATGTCAGCGTGATGAATCGGATGGTAGTGACACTGTGGGGGCTACAAACATTGCTTCATGGGGGTGGAACCAGAGTTCTCAGCTTGGAAGGCCAGGGCCTGCCAACCTTCCTGCCTTGATTGATTCATTGGCTGGGGAAAATCCTGTTTCGGTTTCAGCAGGGCGTGCACATACGGTTGCTCTCACGTCAAAAGGAGAAATGTGGGTTTGGGGCTCTGGTAAAAATGGCAGGCTTGGATTGTCAAGTTCTGTTGACGAAGATGAGCCGTTTTACCTTGATTCTTTAGAAGGTTTTCAAATTTTGCAGGCTGTGTGTGGGTTTGATCATAATCTTGTTCTAGTTGCCGAATGATCTGTCTTCAATAAATGCCTTAGTGCTAGGCTCAGTAAATTTAGTAACCGAAAAAAAGATAGCAAAATAACATAGGAAAGAGTGTACTAGGGCAGGCTTTGTCTCTTTTAAGATTAAAGCTGTGCCCCTTTTAAGTTCAAAGTTGTGTAAGTTTTAACTAAACGGTTGGAGGTTTGAAACTAATCCAAGCACTCCCTTTGTCCAAATGTAAAAATGTTAATCATGAATAAAGGTGAGTATATTTTTATCGTTGCGATATTATTCTAATAGGATTAATAATCAGTTAAAGACTTGAAACAGGGATCTTAGATTTTCATTGGTCTTGATTGCGATGTATTTTGCAAGAGATATTGGTCCAAGTAGCTGAAGAAATTTAATAGTCTATGGTAATACTCATGCAAGTAACAACTAAATAAAGAATCATTACTTGTAAAGTTAATAGAAGAATACCATGAAATGTTTCCTTACATTTGTTGACTCTTATTTATTTTCTCTTATGATAATAAACCCTCTGCAACTTTTACAGGAAGGCTGAATAGACAAAAGCAGTAAAAAACATTGAATACTGTTTAATTCAATTTTTCTTTGGTTAGTTTTTAACCGATGACGATGAATAGCATAATGGAATGTCCTTTGGTGGTGGCAGAACAGATTGACTTTGTTCTGGCCCATTTTCAACTAGGAAAGCTGTTTTCAACCCCCAACCAGTGTGCAGCTCCAAATGACAATGCATGAACCAAACACCTGTGCAATTGTATTTACAAAAACATCATGTCATGATATAGCAGAATATGCTACAAAGTTAGACATTATAGAAGCTTAGAACAACTTCGGACGTACCTGGATTATCTGCCCGGAATCGAATTGCAGTCCAACCACCGGTAGGAACCCCAACAGTGTTCCTCTCCATAGGATCTACCAAGTTGTATTTAGCAGGGTCTTTAGCAGGATCAAAATTACCGATACCAGTTCCAACAACAAAAAAGTTATATCCATGAAGATGAAATGGATGTGATTCAACTGTGAGGAGATTGGTATCCTGCAAAACTAGCTCCACGGTAGAATTGAAGGCAATCTTGTTTACTCTTGTGCCTGTTGAAGTACCAAGATTGGCCGTTAACAGCGCACCGGTATAATTGAAAGAAATTGGAGGGTTATCAGGAAAATCAGCTCTGAAAACACTCTTGATATCGAAGTAGTGAGCTTGGAGAAGTGCAATTTGAGGCATCACAAAAGATACATTGTTTATGGAAGCAATAAATCGAGTTCCATTGAGGCATGTGGGGCAAGAATTCTTCCCTAAACCGATAGTGTAAAAGAGGTTTCTATCAACTTTTAGAGGAACAATAGCAGGGTACTTAGCAGAGTTCAAGCTTTTGAGCTTCTTGTTGTAACTCATAGCAAAACCTGTGTCATTGCTAGCTGGCAACTGTGGAAGGACGGGTAGGACAGTGTTTGGTATGTCTTTGTATTGAAGTATACCTGTAGCAGTTTTGTTGTCAACTGGAACTGGGGCATCCATAAAAGCCTTGGTGCCCATGAAGTACCTGCCAGCCACTTGGTTCGCATTAACCAGAACGTTTGTGGTTTGACCAGGAGCAATTAGTATTGCCTGAGTGGTGAATGGTTTTGTATAAACAGCATCAACCTCCACTACTGTCATGTTGTGACCCGCAATTGCGAAGAAAAGCTCGTCGTTGAGTGCAGCATTGATGATTCTCAGGAGGTATGTCTTCCGTTGTTCTACCTCCATTGCAAATGTGTCTAAAAAATTGAAGCAAATAAATTTAACTTCAAACAAAGATTTCACTCTATTGAAAATATAATTTAATATTTTGTAATTATTTCTACAGATTTTATATTTTGTTAATTATGTCTGTTAGTATAGCATATTCAATTTAAATAGTTTAGTGATAGTACAAACTTGGACTAATGTTCTTACATTTCTCTGAACAAGGAAATAGTGGTCCTGGTTTGCCATTGATTGTATGTGCATCTGACATATTTGGTGGCAACCCCATTTTGTTTCCTTGCTTTTCAATCTCTTCCACATCATTGTTCCACCATTCACCTATTGCACGCTTAAACAATTAGTACATCAACTTTCATATATACTTCTTATTGTATGACTATGCTATGAATCATTATAATTCTTACCTAGTAGAATTTCAAATTCTCTAGCCGGCTGTGGGAAAGGAAATGGTGTTCCAAGTTTAGGCATAATTACTATTGCACCATACACAGTGGCCCTCAGCCAGAGAATGTGTGCATGCCACCATAATGTTCCTCTCTGCCCAGTAACGTTGAATTCGTAAGTATAGCTGTTTCCGGTCTGTATAGGACACTGTGTAATATAAGCCGGTCCATCCGCCCAACCATTGCGATATTGTTTAAGTCCATGCCTATAATAAGCATATGTCTGATTGCTAGACAAAAATAAACTTACATTTGCTAATGAACAAAACTTCACCTATATGTATTTAATTGATTTTTGAAATTGGGCTACCAATGAATTGACATGTTGTATTGTGCATGGTTGGTAACATTGACAAGAACTTGATCTCCTTCCCTAGCATAGATAGTTGGCCCTGGGTATCTCCCATTTACAGTTACTATTGGTTTTGCATGGCACAGCCTACTCACATTCTTCACTTGAATCTGTAGAAAGAACAAAATGCAATTGAGGGAACCTTGCATTGCAAGCTAGTGTAAGTTAACCATGTTGAATAATATGATCAAAATATAATAACTCACATCAAACTGGTATCTCTTTATGGCAGCTTCAGATGAAGACATTAAACCAACAAAAAGGAATAAGAGAAATGTTAATAAAGACATGAAACTGCCCAAGATTGCCATTCTTTTCTGCTCGATATCGAACTTCTTTTACTATTTTGAACGATGGAATGCAGGTACACTGTGCTGCATTATGTTTGAATACTTATATGATTATTGTTGAGAAGGTGAAATGGCCTATCAGTTTGTTGCAGCATGAAGTATAAAAACTAAGCTAGGTTGATTTGGAAGTTGTAGTTCCTCAATGACCTGTATAGTTAGCAAAAAATGATAAAAAATTTGAAGGTCTTGAGTTCCGTAGAGGCTGAGGATGGGAAAGAACAATGTTTTGAGAAGTTATAATTGTTTATACATTTATTTCAACATTTGATATGAAACTGTGAGAGGTACATGAAGCCAAACCCATGTTAGTATACACTGGCTAGACTTTATCGTTAAGAACAAGTAATGGTTCATCAAGGGTGACTCCTAGTGCCTAGAACTCTGTGATAATATTCTGGTTTTTTTTTTTTTTGGTAACCACTGTTCATATCGGTAAAAAGTTGTCTGAGACATTTGATATGTTGAGGCACAAGTTTGAATTCGTAATATTTTACTTCTCAAATTTTGTGTTTGAGTTTCACCATTAAGCTCTTCGGAACAAAATAAAATATTTGGTAAAATTTCATTGTCGCTATATTTCACCCTCCCTCAATTTCCATAGAACTTAGCATGTTTTTTTAAGTGTATTTTCAGATGGCATAATTTTACAACAAAAAATTGTTTTTTTATTTTTTAAGTGTACATTTAAAATAGTTCATTAAGCAAGCAAATAACTTTGGACGAAAATATGCTTGAAATATACTTTTGATTAATTATTTAATAATTTAATTTCTACCAAATCTTTGCTTGTTTTAGTTTCATTATATACTAAGGTTTGTATATCTGTTCTATTGCTTATATTTGAAATCAAACAATCAAATTTTCTTTTGGCAATAAAAAAAATGAACAAGCTTTAAGATATATCAACCTTCAATGAAAGGTAATGTCCATGGATTGTATCTCCTACTGCGTTTAAAATTGATTTCTTGAAACACATGAAACGCAATCCTTGGTTTGTTCCAATGTGAAACTTTTTACAACCAATTGAACCTGTCAGATTGTTTGAGAAGCTTGAAAAACAATGGACTAGTTTTGAATGTTATGGTATTATTACTTTGTTTTATAAGCATAACACCTAAAATAGTTTACTTCATTTAAATTTTAGAAACCAACAAAATTTGTTTCTGATTTTCAAAATTTAAAACTAAGTTAATTCATATTCATGGTTACTTAATGAACATGAAAGTGAATATGAACTAGGTGATCGTATCTGAACTAATTCAAAAGTAAAACTGCAAACCGAACTAATTCAAATTGAAAATCGTAAAAAACCGCATTTAGTTAAAACCACACGGATCATTTTTTGCTAAATCGTGCGGTTTAGTTCGGTTAGCGATTTTCATTTCATAAAATCGAACTAAACTGTAATACTTAACTTTATCAACTAAAATTGTTTAAAAAAAAACTTTATCAACTAAAAGCAATCAACTTATTACATAGTCTAGCTTAACAAGTCCAATACAAATTGAGTCTATAAAATAGTAGATTGTCAAAATAAATTCTTTTGATATTAAAAATAAGTTCTTTTTATAAAATATAAAAGTTTTAGGATATATGCAATTTTTGTATATATATATATATTATATCATGTAAACAGTAAAATAATATTTTCTATGTTTATTTTGTAATAACTTGATATATTGTCACAGTTTTTATACCGTGATTAACCACACAAATTGATCCAATCAAAATTGCATTGTTTTGCTTTGAATTGATTTAGATGACTTTTTAAAACCAATCGAACCAAACTGAACCAAACGTATTTTTATCTCGCAGTTAGGTTGGTTTTTATACTCAAAACTGAACCAAACCACATCGCGATCACCCTAATATGAACCGCGATCACTCTAATATGAACCATGGCTATGCACAGAATAAAATACGTGAGAAAATGTTATGATCCGGAATAGCATATGTGGAAATATACTTGACGTATCATAATTAGTTGAAGCAAATGGACATGTGATTCATGGCGATCATGAGCTAACTATTGCGTAGCTCGCAATGATTAGTCATTAAAAATATAAATTTAAGAGTTTAATTTGTGTACAGTATTTTACACTGTCCATAAATCATAATCGTGGATGAACTAAAAGTTTAATCTACAAGACAATATACATGAATTAAATCATAGATTTAAAGTTTCCCCAAGTCTCAAATATTTTTTAACAAATTTTATTGACTTCAACAAATTTTATTTTGCTTATAAGAAATAGAAAGAAGATAAAAACAACAATGAATCAATTAACAAATAACAATTTTATACATTGTCCAAATCTTTTCTTGCATTGTTTCTCACATTCATTCAATCTTGTGAAATTAAAAAATAACTGCAACTTTTGCAGGAAACATTAGCAGATAATAAAAGTCAATTATTACACATTGAATAGTATTTTTCCATGAACTCTTTGACAACTGTTTTTCATATGCCTCTTAGCATTTTGGAAGATCTTTGGGTGGTGGCAGAACAGATTGATCTTGTCCTGGCCCATCTTCCACAACAAAAGCAGTTTTCAATCCCCAACCAGTGTGTAACTCCAAATGACAATGCATGAACCAAACACCTACGTACACAATAAAATGTCAAGTGTCAGTTCCGTGGTAAGAATTTAATCGGACATTCAAAAGGGCGGAGTTTAAATCCCTTTAAGAACAATTGTAACCCTTAAAGTTTGCGATTTTACTGTTTTAAAAGAAAGTAACTAGTAAAAAATGTTGAATTACCGAAGAAAATTATAAACATAAAAAATGAAATTCTTCTCGATTGGATATAATTTCATTTTTTTAATCTAATTTTGATAGGTTGTTTAACTTTTTTTTAAATGCGATTGATAAAATATACCTGGATTATCAGCTTTGAATCGAATTGCGGTCCAACCACCGGTGGGAACACCAACGGTGTTCCTTTCCATAGGATCAACCAAGTTATATTTAGCAGGATCTTTAGCAGGATTAAAATTACCAATACCAGTTCCAACAACAAAAAAGTTATAACCATGAAGATGAAATGGATGTGATTCAACAGTAAGAAGATTAGTATCCTGCAAAACCAGCTCAACAGTAGAATTAAACTTAATCTTGCTAACTCTTGTTCCCGTCTTAGTACCGAGATTCGCTGTTAAAGGCGCACCGGTATAGTTAAAAGGAGCCAAAGGCTTATCAGGAAAATCAGTTCTAAAAACACCCTTGATATCAAAGTGATGAGCTTGAAGAAGCGCGGTTTTCGGCATCACAAAAGTAACATTGTTAAGTGATGCAACTAAACGTGTTCCATTGATGCATGTAGGACAAGAATTCATGCCTAAACCAATAGTGTAAAAAAGGTTTCTATCAACTTTGAGAGGAACATTAGCAGGGTATTTAGCAGAGTTTAAGCTTCTTAATTTTTTTCCATAATTTAAAGCAAAGTTTGTGTCATTTGCATTAGGAAGTGTTGTAGGAAATGAAGGAATTATAGTGTTTGAAACTCCTTTGTATTGAAATATAGCTGTTGCAGTTTTGTTATCAACTGAGAGTGGTGCATCCATGAAAGTTCTTGTAGCAATGAAATATCTGCTTGCAATTTTGTTTGCTTTGACTAGAACATTTGTGGTTTGACCAGGACCAATTAGAATTGATTGTGTTGTGAATGGTTTTGTGTAAACTGCATCAACTTCTACTACTGTCATGTTGTGACCAGCAATGGAAAAGAATAGTTCATCATTGAGTGCTGCATTGATGATTCTTAGTAGATATGTCTTTCCTTTCTCAACCTCCATTGCATATGTATCTAGAAAAACAAATTAATCAAAAAAATTAATGAACATTTGTTAGTTTAATAAGTTTAGTTTTCTTTGGAGAAATTATGTTCTTTTTTTACTTGTAGCATAAGTAACTTATGATTTACATAATTATAATTTGTCCCTTTTGATAAACACAATTTTGCGAGTACAGAAATATATTTATAAAAAGAGACAAATGTAATATAAAAATTGAACTATTATTCTTACGTTTCTGTGAACAAGGAAAAAGTGGTCCTGGCTTTCCATTTATCGTATGTGCATCCGACATATTTGGTGGCAAACCCATTTGGTTCCCTTGATTTTCTACCTCTTCAACATCTTTATGCCACCATTCTCCTATTATATTACATAAATTAAGAAAATTTTGATTAGTTCTCTAATCATCATAATCTTTATAAATAGACATGAATTAGAAAGTTCATATCAAATTTAAAATCAAAGCCGCAATTGCATCATGATTTTTAATATTACAATGAATCACAGTCAAATTTTGCTGATACAATGCAACCTTCATTAGGATCTTAAACACCAAAATCTTAATGTCGCATCTTACATCGTAGTCTCGAACATTTTACAAATATAATGAATTATTGAAAAATTGAACTTACCTAGCACAACTTCAAATTCTCTAGCTGGCTGTGGAAAAGGAAAAGGGGTCCCTTGTTTAGGCATGATAACAATTGCACCATAAACAGTAGCTCTCAACCAAAGAATATGTGCATGCCACCATAAAGTTCCTCTTTGTCCAGTCACATTGAAGTCATAAGTGTAGCTTCCACCAGTTTGGATTGGACATTGAGTTATATAAGCTGGCCCATCAGCCCAACCATTTCTATACTGCTTAAGTCCATGCCTATAATACATAATAAAAAGCAATAATCCATTTTTTCTTGTTAGAATTAATCACATCATTAATTTGCATGTGTGTATATATAAATGTGACCAAATTTGTGTTTGGTAAAAAGGAACAAAATTGGCCTACCAATGAATTGATATGTTGTATTTTACATGGTTGGTGACATTGATTTGTACTCTGTCTCCTTCTCTAGCATAAATTGTTGGCCCTGGGAATCTCCCATTTACTGTTACAATAGGTTTTGCATGGCATAGTCTACTCACATTCTTTATTTGGACCTGTAATTATTTCATCAAAAATAATTAATTCAAATAGATCTACTAATTACTATAAGGGAATGTTTGTTAATTAAAAAAAAAAAATCAAATTTAGGAGTTTTTCATGTTTGTTACAACTGAAAATGAGAATCTAAACAAAAATCTAAAAACTTGCTGAGATTATGAAGGTGTTTTGAGTAGCTTATCTTAAATAAATCATTTTTTATTAAAAATTAATTTTTATTATGGTAAATAAACCCAAAATAACTTTAAAGTATTTTAGAAACAATAACTAAATTATTAAATGTCAAAATCCTTTTTTTTTTTATAATTTATAAGAAATATAGATCTAGAACCTTGTGCTCTTTTGTAAAGAAAACAATGATAAAATTATAGATATTAAATGTGTTGAATTTTTTTATTTTTTTTTGGTATTGAAAACATGCATGAAACTCTGTCACACTTCAAAGCGTCAAATAAGAGAAATGATATTTTTGACATCAAATTTTTTTTAAGTAAAATACGATGTCATTTTATTTTATGTGCATTTTTACATGCATGTAAATCATAGAAGATAAACATTATATTCAAATAATACAACTCAGTTAGATATATATATAGATAGATAGATAGAAAAATATAATAGTATATAGAAGTAGCTAATTAATTATTTTGACCATACATAGTTTACATATGCATATATATAACTCACATCAAATTGATATTTCTTTAATGCTGCTTCAACCGGACAAGAGATTAAGCCAAGAAAACCAAAAAGAAATATCAACAAACATGTTTGACTTCGGAGACTCATCATTTGATAAGCCATTCTTCTCCTCTTAGAAAACTTTTAATTTGTAATGTTGATGAGAAGAAGATGGTGATGAAAAAAAAATGTCGAAATGTGTTAGTATTTATACAATATTACTACAAGGTTGTTGAACAATAATCTTTTTTTTTTTTAGTGAGAGGTTATGAAAGCGTTATGCAACATGAAGGCTTTGAAGCGATATGTTGATATGATAAGGACTTAAAGACATTGGAATGCCTTAGAGGCTGAGATTGCTAGCTAGGCAAAGGAATTGTTAGTATTATTATTTTTTTTGGTGAATTTGTGGTATGTTCAAATGTGGACTGAAAATGAAGGGTAGATGTGACCAAACAAAACTTATACATTAGGCTAACATTTTTCGTTAAGGAGAAGCAATGTCTATAGTTAATGGTAAAATGTTGTTGTTTGTATGAGACAACTATGTATGTGAGTGTATGCCGCCAACCGAACCCTTTTAATTTGCATTACAAAATTGATCATAGGATATTACCAATGTTGCATGATTTTGGAAAAACATTTAAGAGTCTCGCATTAAATAAGATATAACTTCAACATGTAGTATATTTATATGTAGGACAATTTTTATACTACAAACTCTTATAAGTTTGAGTTAGGCTTAATTCAAATTCTAAACTGATATTATAGTTTGGTTGCAATTCAAAGACTTGTAAATTACGAGTCCACCATACTATAGCGGCGACCTAGAGGTTATCCATACAGTAAAATCTCTATAAATTAATAGAGTTGGGACCGGAGAAATTTATTAATTTAGAGAGTTATTAATTTATCGATAAATTAATAATTATTAATTTAAAGAGATTTATTTATTTTTTTAGTTTATTTTAATTTCAATATTATTAGATTTAGGTTAGAATAAAAATAAATATATATCTTTTAGGTTTAGATTTAAGTTAAAATAATAAAAAATAATAATATCTTTTAGATTTAGATTTAAGTTAGAATAACAAAAAGTATTGAAGGGCTAAGAAATGGTGAGTTGTTCTTCTTTCCACCCAACATGACATCAAAGATTCAACCTTGCGATGCAAGGATAATAAGAGCTTTCAATGCATTACCGTAGAAGGTTTTACCGCAAAATATTGGAAGGTTATGAGGTGGGACAATCTGATCCATGGAAGATAAATGTCCTTGATGCTATCAATTTGGCAATTCTAGCTTGGACGATAGATGTTCGAAAAGAATCAATAGCAAATTGCTTCCAACACTGTAAAATTCGTTCAGCTAGTGACGTTGCAAGAAATTTGGATGAATCCACTTTTGATGAAGAAACTCAAGACCTCGAGACTATGATCAATCAATGTCGCTATCGTAATAAGATGGATATCGGCAGTTTAATCAACTACCCAGGTGAAAGTGAAGCATGTTCGGAGGTTTAGAGTTTAGAAGATATTGTGGGTACTATCATTCAGAACAATGCAGAGGATGACAACGAAGATGATACGGTGCCTTTGGAGCCTGTTACGCGAAAGGAAACATTTATGGCGTCAAACACTCTTCACAACTTTATGATACAATACAAAAATACAACACCTGAGCTATTGGATGCAATAAGAAAAGTTAGAGATGAGATTCAAATATGGACTTGAAATTTAAGGGAAAACAGACAACTATTGAATCATATTTTTATAGAGTGTAATATATATTTTTTTTCAGTTTCTATGAATTATTAATTTATGATTTTCTTGGGACCGAAAATTACAAAGGGATCTCCCGAAAAATTATTATCTTATTATTTTATCGAATTTTGCAATTTTTTACACTGGCCCAAGTCGGGACCAGACAACTTTATTATTTTAGAGAGTTTATTAATTTACCGAGTATTAATTTAAAAAGATTTTACTGTATTTTAAATAACATTGAGAATAAAATTTTGTTATAATGGACATGGATTTCTTATAATCAACAAATTCATGTATTTACAGAGTTATACTTCGAAGTTCAACCAAGATTACCAAAAAAAAAATTCAACCAAGATCCATCGGTAAATATTCAAGTTTTATAGTGTTCTAACTGCGGGAAAGCATTTACAAGAGAATCCAATTTTTAATTTCATATTTGAAATAATAATATAACTCATAGGAGGTTTTGGTCGCAAGCATTTGATTTCCTTACTTATTTATTTATTTATTTATTAATGAATGAATTATTTTATTTTATTTAATAGAAATGAATTATTTAGCTATCAGAAGATATTCACCTGATTGAGAATTTGAGATGTTGTGGCTTATTTTAGGGTGTGAATTCCTACTGTCAATCCTTCATTTTTAGGTTTTCTATCGTTTTGGATCAAATTTGGTTGTCTTTGGATATAAATAACACAAGTTTTAAGGTACTGCTACTTCAAACTTAAGTTAAGATATGTTAGACATGTGACAAGTTTAGTCATGGATTTAACTAGCATTCTTTTTTATGGTACAATATTTAATTAATTAGCATTATTTGGTAACATGTTTTTATTTATTTTGTTGGTTGGTAACATGATTTTTTTTTGACAAGAGGTTGGTAACATGATTTAATTAATATTACACACACAAATAACATGTTCATAGTCGGTTTCAACACGGTTGACCGAATATATAATTTTTTTGTCAGGTAGTTTAATGATTAGAATTCTACTTTTTTTTTTAAAGTGAATAAGTGTGCGTACCAAAGTTCGAATTATGATTCTTGCATTATCACAACATATTGGTCAAAAATTAATTAGCACATGATTGAAAATATTTGACTCGCATATCCTAAAATATATTAAATGTGCGGTAAATTCGTGGTGGAGAAGTCTGTGCGAGCTTAGGTCTGTTAGCAGAGATATTGCCTTTTATATGATCTGAATTTGAACTCTAAACACCCTATTTATTCGTTTTAATGGTAAAATTTCTAACTATATTAGACTACTTCTTCATAAAAACAATTTATAGTGAAAAAAATAAATTGATTTTATATAAAATGAGTTGATTGTAACGTAATTTATATCAAACTTCTTAAATTACTATACCTTCATAATGTGCAGATTTGATGTTATTTTCTCTTCAATTTTAATTACTCTCAATTATAATTTTTTATGTGCACTTTTAATGTTAGATTGTAGGGTGTTTCTCACCTCTCATTTTGTTCATTAATTTATAACTTCATATTATTAAAAAAAACAAAAAATTTATCTATTTTGTAGTCTATATTGAATTATTAGGCTGATGATTATTTTGTTATGTTTGATTGCACTTCGTTATCCTTAAGGTTGCACTTTATAAGTTCTTATTTGTGACAAACATTTTCTATGTTTTCATGGGATGTAAATTGTAATTGTGGTAGATATTTTGTACGGATATTAATTGGACCTTATATGTTATAGATATTTATGATTTATGTAATTGTTTTTTTTTTTTCTCTTTGTGTGTGTGAAAAAAATTGCTGTACATTTCTAAAATCAAATAAAATAGCAATATTGAAATGTGAGCCCATCATCCATTAATGATTGGGCTGAACTCAAATTTTATAGCCCATATAATATGGAATTACTGGGACCAATTTATTTAACCGTTCTAATAATAACTTTGCATAATATATTTTGAGAGAATTTATATTCAAATTTTGGGTGGAATAATTTTTTAATCAGATTTTATTTATTTTATAGTAGAATTATGAACTATTAGGTAGAACTGTTAAATAGGTCGGATTGGACCAATGGGGCACACAATATAAATGGACCAATCTAGCCGTGTCCAAATATTATTGGACTACATATTAATGAGTCCGATTCAACAAGGGCCTTAATTGGCTAGCTCGGCTCAACCCATTTCATTTTTTCTCATTTATTTGAATTTTTTTTGAAGAAGCTAAACTAATCCACCTAAATTGTCACTGGAGAGAATCAAACCTGAAACCTCAAGGAAGAGCATACTCTCAAGTCCCAAGCCAATACCACCAGACCAACCCAAGTGGGTTCATTTATTCGATTTTTTATGTTACTTTAATATATTAATTCTTTATAATTATCAATTTTATTGAGAAATAATTATATGCGAGTGTAAATAGTTTTTACATGAACACTAAATATTAAATATCAAGTAAACTCTAGTTTGAATCCTGTAATAAGTTAAATCAAATTAACAAATTATAAATTTAGTTTTTATTAAACTTTTAGGTAATATAACCCTTTTATTAAACTTACACTCTTAACTATATTTTATGTTTTTATTGATATAATTTTTACAAAAATGATATAATTTTTTTGATAATAGATCGGCCCGAAGCTCATTGAAGTAAACCAATCTAGCCCGATTTTCCAAAGGGCTAATGGGTTGGGACTAAAAAGATCTTATTGCATTTGGGTTAGGATTTTTGAGGCATTACCCACCCAAAACTATAAGCTAATAGATCAACACATCAGTCCGACTCCGTTTTGATTACGGATGATAACGGGTAAAATTGAGTGTGAGTTTGATACTATTCAAACTCGAATCCAAAATTACTACCCGAACTCGAACCTAAAGGCTATTCGGGTGCTAAAAAATTACTCGAATCCGTTGGGTTTGGATTTTTTCACCAGAACCATCAGTAAGAAAAAAAATATGGTAAGTTCAAAAAAATTAAGAAATTATATTTTACAACATGTTAACATAGTCTTCAACATTAAAATATGGATGAAAAATAGTCTACAAAATGAAAATAGTCTACAATATACTAATATAAGTAGGAGTAATTATATAAGGGGTTGCTAACTTTGACTATGTGGGTCGAAGTTAATAAGTATGACCCACATGTAATTACAAGAGGCCGGATAGCGCATGTGGGGCGCATATGAGTAGCTGAGAGGCGCGCGAAGATAATGAGAGGGCACTAAATAATTACATGTAATTCATACATTGATAATTTTGATTCACAGTCGAAGTTAACAATTCTTTTATATAATTTAATGTATAACATATGTGATTTCGAGTTTTAAATATGGATTTAGTAATAATCAAACCTCAATTCAAAATATCGAATGTTACCTCAACTTGAACCCTTATATTTTCATCCGTTAATTCGAGTTCGGGTTCGGACGAACCTTGCGGATTTGGATTTCTTTCCGTCCCTACTTTTGATAGCTTTATACTATGAGTTGATAATAATTGTTTATAGGCTTAAACATACATTTGGTCCCTGTATGTACACCAATTTTTCGTTTTAGTCCCTGTATCGAAAATTTTGACAAAATAGTCCCTGTATCGCACTTTTTTTTTCACGTTGGTCCCTGCCGTCCAATTTCATCCAAGTGGCAAACATTTTGCCACCTAGACCCTGCCACGTGGAATGCTAGAGGGACCAAAACCAAAAAATTGAACTGAATGCAGGGACCAAAACCAAAAAATTGAACTGAATGCTAGAGGGACTAAAACCAAAAAATTAAACTAATTGCAAAATGACCCATTTAAACTCTAAATCCCTAAATTGAAATTTGCTTCTCCACTCTTCTCTTCTCATAAACCAACTTTCATGGCAAAAATAATTTTGCGTAGATCATTGCGCCCCATTTGGATGAGTTTTTTGATAAAATTATGAGAGGCATTGCGAATGTTGACAACGTGATCAGAAAGCGCGTCGAGAAAACCACCACGGTTGGGCGGTTGTTGATCGGGATCTTTGAAAAGGAAATCATCAAGATAATCTTTTTTAGCAATGAGTCTCTCTGTTCAAAGGTTGATGAGAAGAGAAGAGTAGAGAAACAAATTTCAATTTAAGGATTTAGAGTTTAAATGTGTCATTTTGCAATTAGTTTAATTTTTTGGTTTTAGTCCCTCTAGCATTCAGTTTAATTTTTTGGTTTTGCTCCCTGCATTCAGTTCAATTTTTTGGTTTACAGCAACATTTTTTGGCCACGTGGCAGGGTCCAGGTGGCAAAACGTTTGCCACTTGGATGAAATTAGACGGCAGGGACCAACGTAAAAAAAAAACGCGATACATGAACTATTTTGTCAAAAATTTTGATACAGAGATTAAAACGAAAAATTGGTTTACATACAGGAATCAAATGTATATTTAAGCCTTGTTTATAATATGTGAAGTCAAAATTGAGTAGGCCCATAGGCATGCTATTCTTCAGAAATGGATAAAGATTAGATTTATAGCATCCATCCACATAGAAGGATCTCTGATAAATATCATAGAGAACATAGTAAAGATGCAGCACGTGCAAGTGGGAATTTTGTCAATTGCCTAACCAACACTTTCAATTTTATGTTTGCTTAATAATTTACAAAGGATTTTATATGCTTTGCCAAAAATTATTTTCTCTAGGAGTACAGCCCAATCGTGGAGAGTGGAAAAAATGTTGATTATGATTTATGATATCGTTTTTGGATGCTTTACAAAGTGTTTACATGTGGGGGGGTAGGTGAGCTTGAGACATGTTAGAATGACTTGTTCTTGTTTTTTATTTTAAACTTTTATTGACCAATATAACATTTTTGACTTAAATATATAAATACAGCTATATATATATATATATATATATATATATATATATATATATAACTGATAATTTACAACTATTTAAAAATATTAAGGTGTATTTTATCAAAAGTATAAATTAATGGTGTTAATCCTTTTTTATTTAGACCAAACCAGTCTTTTATTTGAAATTGGTTTGAATGAGAAAGTTGATTTTTTGGTCCAAATAAAAAATATGTATACTGTATTATATTGTAAGATGTTTACTTACAAATTACAATTAGGTTTACTTGTTTGAAGTTTTATTTTTTGAATCAACTTGTTTGAAGTTGCCTACTATACTCTCCAACGACTGTTTATTTGGGGACAAGAATGCATTGCATATTTGGGTCTTGGGATACCTATACCTTCTCACATGAAAGCTAATTGTGAATATAACACAAAATAATATCATGTTGTAGGGATATGATGTGGTCTTAATTAATGAGGTGCATCCACTATCATTTCTACAAAATATGAACACAATTGGACCTATATATCGTCATTTACCTTGAACACAATGTTATGTGCAATTTAAACAACTGGAGATACCTCAATGATACACTTTTTCCGGATTCATGTCTCAACCTCAAATATTTCATAGTATATGCCAATGCATCCTCAACTAGACACAATGTCAAGATGAATGCATGCTACAACATTAACCTCAAATCCAACACAATGTTCATTTTAAAATCTCATGTCTACTTCAAACATTTTGTAATCATACTTATATTCATATGGAATGACTTCATCATTAATCAGTATCATCAAACACCATACCAATGAAAAATTATTGTCGACCATATATCGGGAGACGATGTCAACAATGATTGGTGTCAGTGAAAGGTGGTTGTGTTCAGGATGACAACGACTTATCCTAAAGTCGTACATCCGACTTTTTAATAAAACCTATGTACGATTTCATAAAATATATATTATGCATGTTGTACGCAACTTACCTTACTCGAGCGCAAACTTTTAGCACTCCGTCAAATTATACTAAATCGGGTAAAAAATAATCATATTATTGTGTGTATTAGATAATAAAAATTTAAAGTAGATATTACCAAAATAAAAAATAAAATTAAAGTGGATAAAAACACTTTGACACAACTAAATTAAGAATTTATTTCTTCTTTGACACAACTTTTTTTAAACTTTAACAAAGGGGAATGATTGTCCAAAAGGCAAATGCTAATGCATGTTAGTAAATTAAATATACCAATGTTATAATCTACGATTATTTTTCAAGATAATGAACATTTGAATTTTTTTGTTTGAATCGGATATCCTCTGCACGCAACTGTATAGGCTAATCTCTCGAGTCGGATAAGACCACAAAATATGGTTAAAGCTCTCCATCAAAATAATTTAACATTGTTGTATTCTCATGACTGATTTTGATCCCATGACTTCTAATTAAGCTGAAAGATATCTATTACCATTTAATCCAAATGCTCTTTAATAATGTACATTTTACTTTGAGTGAATAGATCATAGACCATCCTATTTATTTTACCATTTCTCTTACATTTATTTAACGAATGAGATAAAACTAAAAAAAGTAAGTAAAAAAAGATATTATAAGAGCGAAAGAGAATCAACTAATTTATTAAAATGAATCCAACAATCTATAATAATAGCATAGAACAAACTATGCTAGACAAAAAACAAGAGACAATATGAATTCAAGACTCAGAGATACCAATTATGCACGTTGTATGCAACTTACCTTACTCGAGTACGCTACTCTCTTCAACTTACCTTACTTGTGTACATCTTTTAAAAGTGTACATACATAGTACACCTCAAAAACAAAGAAGAATAACATGATAATTTAATGATGTATAAGAGAAAATATATAGAAAAAAAGAAGATGTAAAACGAATATAAAATAATAAAAAATGTCTATTTATCATAGTTGCTCACCAATATTTTCCAAGTCAACTTTGATACTGTTAAAAATGTTCACATATTTATTTTTTACTTTTATTATATAGTTCGGAGTGAATTCTAATATCAAATGATTTCAGTCTGTTTCAAATGCAATTGCAGAAGATTGAAATGTAGTCTTCTTTATTAAGTTTAACGCTAACTACTGAGCCCTAATAATATATAATTCGAGGTGAGTTCTGACATTAAATAATTTCAATCTCTTTCAAACGTAGTTGTGGGAGATTAAACCTTAATTCTCCCTATCAAGTTTAATGTCAACTATTGAACCAATTAATGTTTAATAATTTCCATGCATCTTAAGAAAGGTGCAATCAAAGGGACATGATTGCCACATGTCAAGACCTAAGTAGTTAAGGAGCATTGTAGATAGAAGCAGTGGATTCTGTTCCCTCCAATAATAATAAACTAAGTTTCGCTTTGTGCAACGTAATAAATATAATTTACTAAAATAAGAATTTTGAACATAAAAAAGGCTGGATCCGATTCATGCCACACCATTCCGGTTCCCATATTCATATTTCCCGGTGGTGGTGGTGTTGGTGGCGGAACCTCTTCGGGTTTTCGCCGGAGTTTTCAACGCCTCCTTCATCTCCTCCTCTTTTTTTTCTTACATTCCAAAATCTTCTTACACAAACTCCGTCTTTTTCTCCCTCTGTTTCTCCCATTTCATGCTTCTTCTTTTTTATGGATCCGCCTTCTAGAATCTTCATTTCCATCACCCTGTAACTTTATTAGCTGATTTGGTTCGAATTCGATTGCTGATTTTGCAGGTTTTTGTTAATTTTTTTTTTCATACCTAATTTGAATTTAATTATGATTATTTTTTCTGCATTTTTTGTTGTTGATTTTTCTTAGGTTTTGTAGATCGATGATACCATTGTTGTAAAGTTTGTTTTTTTATGTTGTTGAAGATGGACTAGGTTTTGTTGTTGATGGAATGAAAAATGTGTTTTTTTGGATATAAAAATGAAGTCTTTGCAAAAAAGTTAGGTTTTTGTGATGTGGGTAAACCTTGTTTTGATGGATTATGAATGTGGTCTTTTTGGGTTTTTTTTTGTTTTTGTAGAATTTTGTGATAGTTAAGATTTCAATGCATTGAATCTAGAGCTATGTCTGCATCCGATGTATCTGTGTCAAGAGCAACTATTTGTTTGTAGTACTTTGTAGTTGTTATATTATCAGCATGTGTATAGTTGTTAGCATAAAAAAAATTGGATTAGTTAATGTTATCATAAGTTAAGTATGTTTTGTCACCTTTGGGATGGAGAATGATTTTGGATCTGTTTTGATGTTTGCAGTTTTGGTGGTGGGAAGTAAGATTGATATGTCGTTGAGAAGCATAGTGCGGGAACTCAAGGAAATGAGGGATGGGATTGGTAATAAGTCAAGGCGAGGTGTAGGAAGTAGGCGTTTGCAACGTCGGACGAAGTCGCATATTGTTCCTGATATCACTTTAACGTCGCTTGAGCCTATTCAGCAGGGACAATGGGCAAATATACCATCTGAGTTGCTTCTTGATATAATTTGGAGGGTAGAAGAGACCGAGACTTCTTGGCCTGCACGTGCTGTTGTCGTTGCTTGTGCTTCCGTGTGTAAATCATGGAGAGCCGTTACAAAAGAGATTGTCCAGACTCCCGAACAGTGCGGAAGGTTGACATTTCCTATTTCGTTAAAGCAGGTGATTAATTCTTCCCTCTTTTATTGGCCCAATCATTTTTCGCTTCTTTCTCATTTAAGTTGTTCCGTATCTTATGCTCTTTACTTTTTGTGTATGAATAGCCGGGTCCTCGTGAATCTCAGATACAGTGCTTCATCAAGAGGGACAGAGAAACTTCTGCATATCTATTGTACTATGGATTGGTGCCATGTAAGTTAGCTTCAATGCTGATAACGTTGCAGATTTACCTAATTTCTTTCTTTCTTTTTTCTAAAAGAGTGTCCTTGTGTCTTCGAATCTCTTTTGAAAACTTGGAATTTATGAATTTAGATCTTCAACTAAATATGTAAAGTTTTTACTATATATTAATCATTACACACGTGATCACGTCATCATCTTGAGAACCGTCATCATATTAATTACTTGATATTCGCACACGCGCACCGTGCACGTGCGTGATATATTCTTAATTCTTAATAATAAATATACAATTTTTTTAATGTAATGCTAAATTTTAGGGAAAATTATTCTGTGTGTTCCATGTTAGACCGGTACTTTAAAATTGCTTTAAAATGTAATGCGATCAACGTTGCCTCAGTTGAGAAATGATTTGTTCGATGTTGATCCGACAAAACACGGGAGACAAGAGTATGGGTCCTTCAAAACTCAACTCATTTGTTTCCCCTTATTTGTGTCAATCTAGCACCAATCAAGTCGCTGTCTTAGACGTTAGACGAGGAGGATCATGGGGTTCTACTTCTGAGGGATAACATTAGTTGTTGGAGGTTTGTTTGGGTGATTTTAATGTGCCGGTCCACCGTAGAGGCTGCAGATTTTTTATTTTTTTAATATATATAAATGAACTTTTTCTTTCATTGAAAAACTAGAAGTGTGCTTCTTTAGAATCATAATATGGATACACCTTAGCCAATTTGTGATTTGTTTTCTTCCATTCAATTCATCTTAATGAATTTTGATAAATTGAGCTCTTGAAAAATGATATTTGAGAAGCTTTTTGTTTTTTCTTATACAGCGGAAAATGAGTCTGATAAGCTGTTATTAGCTGCCAAAAAGGTCAGGAGGGCAACAGGCACAGACTTCATCATATCTTTGAGTGCAGATGATTTTTCTCGATCCAGCAATGCATACGTTGGAAAACTCAGGTAAGTTTTTGTTGATTGAAACTTTACTTGCTCATTTTTCAAATTTCCACCTTGCTCTTTATCATATCTGCTAACCGATGATAAATTTCACAGGTCTAATTTTTTGGGTACCAAGTTCACTATCTACGACAGCCAACCTCCACAAGGAACTGGAATTCCACCAAATAGTCGGTCCAATAGGAGATTTCATTCTAAGCAGGTGTCTCCAAGAGTTCCAGCATGTAACTATCTTGTTAGCAGCATTGCCTATGAGCTGAATGTTCTCCGTACAAGAGGGCCGAGAAGAATGAACTGTGTCATGAACTCAATACCTGTGTCGGCTGTTCAGGAAGGGGGCACTGCCCCGACTCCTACATCTTTTCCTGGAATTACTGATGAACACTTTTTTTCTGCGCCCGCACCAGCACCAAAAGGTAAAGATCCAATTGGAGATCTAAGCAATTCAACCCTCCCAGAGATGCTGGTACAGAGCCAAAGCCCAGTTGAGTCTCTGGTACTTAAAAATAAGTCTCCAAGATGGCACGAGCAGCTGCAATGCTGGTGTCTAAACTTCAAGGGTCGTGTTACAGTGGCTTCAGTTAAGAACTTTCAACTTGTGGCTGCTGTTGAGCCATCTCATAATGTTTCTGTTGCAGAGCAAGAAAAAGTCATCTTGCAGTTTGGAAAGATTGGAAAAGATATATTTACTATGGATTACCGTTATCCGCTCTCTGCCTTCCAAGCCTTTGCAATATGCTTGAGCAGCTTTGATACAAAACCAGCCTGTGAATGAGACCCATGTCACCGGGTCATTATCTGCTGGATTTTTTTTTTTTTTTTTAATATATATGTAAAATTTGCTAGACACAGTTCATCATCATGGTGAGATACATGCTGACTATGAAGTCATTAGTATTTCCCTTGTATGTTAGTTGTTGTATCTGTAATTTTAACTTGTATGTTGTTTCATAGCCCTGCAGGCTGCAACTAAAATTTAAGTTTAGCGAATTTTCAACTTTATAATGCAGTCTCATTTTGTTATGACCGTCGAATTCACTTGATTGTCATCAGTTTTCATCCAAATATGCAGGTGACTTCATACATATCTGTTTGACAAGAGCTGAATATAATTTATATCATGCTCTCAACTGGTAATTCTCGAATTTTGATTCTGTACAGTAAGAAATGGTTGCAGTTGCTGCAGTCACATAAATTTTGGCCATTTGAGAGATTGAATGACACCGAGGTTGAATTTTTTAATCAGTGATACGATAGAGTTCGCACATTTGATGAGAAGTTGATGAAAGAAAGAATAGAGCTTACTCACTGCTTATAGGTTCGAAGAAGAAACACCATTCTCAGTTCTGTGGGAGCTGCCTGATGCTATAAACTGCCTTCTTACCCAGCTAAGTTTCTTTCAGTGAAGTTTCCTCTTCTTTTGCGTATGAACTTTTGTTGCGGCTTAAAGCTTTACGCCCTTTCTTAATAGGGTTAAGGAGGTTAAACTGCAGTCTTAATTAGCTTGAGAGTAAATATATAACAATTATTCATGGAGATGAATAAGAACTCAACAGTTACATTACATTACACTACATGTTTTTAGTTTACGTCCTTTGAATAGTTTGATATATCAAATCAAATTCTCTACATTTTAAATGATATAAGAAATTTTACCAATTGGATTATACAGTTAGCTTTCATCTGTAAGTAGGTAACACATCACACATGATCAATCAATAAAATAAAATTACTAGTTTGAAAACATAGCTCTTAAAATATGCACAATCTATTCTACAACATTGTCGGATCAAGATTCTCTCCATTAAAAAAAGCTTGAGGAGATAATGCGGAGATATTGACTATTGATCTCCACATTATTAATGATCAAGATCCATAGGAAATATTGACCATTGATAATGTATATACATATTGAAAATGTCTATTTAATGCAAATTGCTCGGTCATCGAATATTAACGATTATTGCGATTAAATTTATAAAAATCCTTCCATAAAATAATAATAATAATAATAATAATAATAATAATAATGAGTGTATAATAATAACAATCAACACAAATTATACTGATATATCTGCTCAAAATGTAGAAATGTTTATTATGTTGTAAAATTTGACATATAAAATAGTTAAAATAATAATCAGCATAAAAATACAAGCATCAAATGAATACAGAATAAAATATAAATCAGGAAAACTTATCGGTTATTAAGATTGTTGTGAATATGGTCACCAAAACAACTCGATCAATATTTTCTATAGCAACAATTCATATGAAACCTATAAAACAATAAACCCTTACGTAGTCACTATCTTTAAGAATTTATCTATCTCGTAAGTGTAAATCTCGTAGGATTCAACAGACTCTTCTCAATGAGGTAGAAGAATCGGCACAAATTTATTTGAAATCAGGTGATGTTAACTATAGTAGTAGTTTGTTTCTGTCTACCAGAGAAATTGTTTTGGTTTTGCTTAATGCTTTTGTTCTGTTTTTTTTCCCAATACTGATACTACAGTATAATGATGAACGTTTTGAGCCCCTATAATTGTGAAACAAAGCAACAGATTGGTATAGGTAGTTCCTGATCTTTAGGAAAGAAAAAAAAAACGTGTACCACCAAACAAAACATTTGAAATATTATAATCATAATAATTATTATAATAAAAAATAATAATACAACATAAAATATATCTTTAATTTTTTTTTGAAATAACACTATATATATACAATAAGAATAAGAATAAACAACATAAAATAGGAAAATGGTTTTTAGTATGTTGACAGGAGGAAAGAAAAGGGAAAATTATAAACTATTCTAACAATTAAGAAGCCCTACTGTTACAGTTCCTACTATAAACCTAAGCACAACTATATATTACAATTACAATACCTGCTGTTACAGTACAAAATTAAGCAGCAGATGCATTGTGAATGAATATTTAGAGCTTAAAATACTACATGTTGAGATTTAGTATTAATCTTAAGGCGAAACCAATATATCACACATCCACAAAGATTGAGGAACCATATATAAATCATATCAGCTATCCATCAATCCAAAATGGCACTTATCAAGCATGTCACAAGGTTATTATGGGTTGAAAATGCTGAGGAATTCATTTTCACATTTCTTTTAGGTTTATAGACGAAGTGACAATTATTACCAGAAACTCACAACTGTAAGGTCCTGAGTTTGAACCCGGATGAAGGCGTTCAGTCTAACAATATCGGCGTATGCCAGGTGAACTAGGCCTTGTGGACTTCAGCTTTTATTTTTTGTTGAATGTGAACTAGGTTTTGAGAACAATCCTAGTTTCTTCAGAAATGGTGATCTTCTTGTTGATCTATTTTCTTCAGTGTGACTGTTGGAATCTGCAGAAGTGTTGTTGGTGATTCGTTCACAGAATCTATTATCTTTATTCTCAACATCTTTAGCATCTTTCAAAAGATTAAGCAAATCCAAGGCACTTTCTTTTCCGTTATCATTTCCATTCTGTGTGATATAGAAAAGATGAGGAAAGATATCCGCATCCGAAATCAACTTACAATAATCCACACTTTGAGAACATGAACATAAAGATAGTAGAACAGAAAGTGCATGTTCTTGCTCCTCATTACTTCCAGTGTCAAGTATTTCAACAATAGAAGATATGCATCCCTTAGTTTCAGCAATTGAATTTCTACCCTCTTCGGTGTCACACATGTTCTTCAATATATATATGCAGTATCTCAAAACGGATCTGTCTTTGAAAAATGGAAGCAATTTTGCGATGCAACTGAGAGATACCATATGTAGACAAACTTCACTATCGAAGGACAAATTGCGGATTGTTCTTATAGCTTTTTGTTGAAACTCTTTGCTATCAGAATCAAGCAACTTTAAGACAGAAATGAGTGCACCGGATGCTGCAATTTTGGCTTTACTATCTCCAGAAAGTTCTTCCATTATGGTAAGTACTTCTCCTTTCACTTCTGAATCAAGAAGATTTGCCAACTTTATGAATGTATCTTCACTTATGTTAGCCATTCCATTTCTGAATTAAAATTTTATACAAAAAAAGTCATTCTAATATCAAAAGCAGGTGCAATGATAAAGCAATCAAGCAAACAGTTTTTCAGGTCTGCAAGAAACTTCAAAAATTTGCGTCAATCAACTTGGTCACCGAAATTATATATATATATATATATATATATATATATATATATATATATATATAGATTCTTAAATTCAAAATCCTTGATCAGATTAGTCCATGTCGGACAACTTTAGGAACTAAATTGACTAACCGGCCCCAAATGATTAATGTGATCGAAAATTTTATATTTCAGACACTATTTTGAAATATTTATAGCTTTATAGACTAAATTAACTCTGTTCTAAACTTTCAAAAAGTTTTTGGTGATTCACTTTAGGACAATGCATTAGATAGAGAACCAGAATGACTTTTGAACCATGACCAAGACCGCATTTACAATGTAAAATAGTTTTATATGGAATTATGGAATACATCGTTAAATAATTTTTACAGAACACCATACAAAGATATAAATTGGCTAAGGTAAGAAGAAATCATACCTGCAGATGTTCACAAATACCAACAGAAGCTGAGCACCGGCTCTCAGCGCTGCTACGTCTTGCAGATCATTTGCCTTGCTCAAAAATCTGACGACTGGTTCAACTAAATTTTCAGCTGACACAGACAAATTAGCTTGGCTATTGCTTTGCATATGATCTTTCAAATCTTCAATGACCTTACACTGAGAATCCCATTGAAGATCATTAAGTTTAGGCAAGAGCATCAAATCTGTATCATCGTGTGTCTCTGGTACATGAGCTCCATGTTTGTGAGACTCAGAATTTTCACTACTCTTGATCATCATCAAATTCAAGTCATTATTGGGCTTAACTCGTGACGCATCCGAATTAAAACTAGTATCCAATGATCCAAGTGACATGTTACTAAAATCCATTGGCAAGTTCAAATCATTGAAATAACTTCCCAAACTTTTAATGGAGGTGATTGAAGCATCCATTAATTGAAAATCTTCTGTATGTCTACTTGGATCTGGTATGGAGACACCGTTATTTCTGCACCACTTTGATATTAAGTCCTTCATGACAATATTTGGAGTCAATGTCATATGAAGTAGTTTCTTTGTTGTTTTCGGACATGTAGTTTTACCTTCATCAAACCACTTTCTTATCCACATTCTTTCATATGTTACTCCTGAAGCAATGATAACAGGATCATACATCAACCTTAAGGATAATGGACACTTATATTCCTCAGGTGGTGTCAATCTATCCGACTGATTCATGTGAGTTCTTGGCTGATCATAGGTCATGCTACGTTCCGGCTCAATGCGATTGCTTTGCAGAGAATCATGACTAGAGTTATCCCTTGCAATTTGTTCTTTTCTACGAGAATAAAAATTCGCAATGTGTTCTCCCTCCACCATGGAGTTTCCATGCGTTTTCAACAGATACATAAGATATTTCAAGATTGTCCTCTTTTTCGGGTCATTTGGTCCAATTTTATTGAGCAATTTCTTGACCGACCGTCCCTCAAGTAATAAGGCCTTTTTTGATATTATATTCAGTCTTGGTGCTGCAAACTGAAGTGCTTTAACTTCAAAGTCTTCCACTGAATTTGAAGTACCTTGCTGAAGAAGTTCTCTTAAAACTTTCCCAGCCTCTTCTTCAGCAGAGTCCAGAACAAGTGTAGCACACTCAAGATCATCAATTATTCTAGAAACCTGAAACAGAAAAGATAAAACTCAGTTTAGATTAACTTGCTGATAGAAGTTTTTCAACTACAATAAGTTTTTTTTTTAACTCGGTATCTGGCCTAAGGACTAACTAATCCTAGCGGACCAATCCCACCACCCATTTGCGGGGCCCCATTTAAAGCCATAGTTTTGCTCTGTATGGACTAGCCCGCCAAAATTGGCACCAGGGGGAATCAAACCTGACACCTTGTGATGAGCATACTCCAAGGTCCCAAATCAACACCACTAGACCAACCCAAGTGGGTTAACTCCAATAAGTTTTTAACTTTTAATTCATGAACAAAACACTTAGACTTATGAAAAAGTTAGAAACTTTTGAAGAAAAAATTGACTAACCTTTACAGCCAACATAACTGGAACCATACCCTGAATAGGAATTAAGCTTTGTTGTAATGACTGTTTTGCTCTTTGGCATCTTGAAAGTACTGTTTCCCCTGTCACAGCCTGAAAGCAAAAAACAAAAACAAAAAACAAAATATCATTAAACCTGTTATTATAAAGTACAAATCATCCATATTATGTAGTATTATTAATATTAGCTTATAATTTTTCTTATCTGCATATGCTTGATTAAGAAATAGTGATCATATTTCATTGACTTGTTAAGAAAGCTATGCAAGTTCATTTCAAAAAAAAAAATACACACACCAGGTAGAGTTTGCTGCATTCGGAACAATGTTGCAGAAGAAGTTCGGCTTTCTGAATTGAAATATGCAGCAAACATAAAGACTGTATTCCTGATGAACAGTTTGGCCTTGCTGCCTCTATATCTGGCAATATCCTCATGATGCTGTTCACTATATTCATCAGTTTTATGCATATTTTACTATGTACCTGTTAATTAACATGGATTCTGTTAATATAATCATTAATTCAATACAATATAATAGTGAAATGTAATTGTATTTATTTTTATGTACCTGAAAGGAGCTTGGTAAAGTCTCCACTATTTCACCACTATTTGTTCTCATTAAGAGGACTGTCCTATAAAGCTACAAATTAGACAAAGAAAGAACATATAATAAGCAAGAAAACAGATTCATGAATCTTTAACTTAAATAAAAGAAAAAATTTCAAAGAGAAAGACAAAGTTATTTTGGAATAGTTTGGTCAATCAAGTAAAACAAAAGTAATTTTCATCACCTAAATCTAAATTTAGAAGTTTAGAAGCAGTCAACTTTCAAAAGACATCTTTGAACATAGAAATATTATATGATATTATGCAATATATCTTATTTTATACTCAACAACATATTGTACAATAGAAAATATTATAATTATATGATATAATATTCTGCCGTATATCTCAGCACATGTTTGAATTGACAATAAATTTAGTAGAATCACGTACACTTTTTGGTTTTAACAAAATTATAGTATCAACATAATTTCATTAAATTCACTGTAATTTCAAAGATGCACTTATAATCCTCTCAAATCAAATTGCAAGTCATCTGAATAATCAAAAAGTTGATAAATCCAGTGTATATCAATTTGATTGGAGAGGAGCGCACATAGTTTTCTAGTACTATGTGCGTCATCAAGCTACCAAACACGGTTTGAACCTAAGGATAAAAAAATAAAATTTTAAGAGTAAGGAGAATGAGTTACCTAAAATTATGGTAATATTATAGTATTGAAGAAGCACAAAATATGTCAATAGAGTACTAGCTAATGGATTATTCACTACTAGTAAAGAGCTTATTTCCTTGCAGCTCTACCGTAGATAAGCAAAGAGAACAAAAAGCAACGGTTGAATGAAAATTTGATTGATGTAAAAAGGTGACATATTTCCCAGCTCATAATCTCTATTTGTGCAAGGTTGGTTGGTTTTTACATTAGAAGAGAGAGAGGGTAAAAGAACAAAATATATTTAACAGAGTAAACAAGAAAAACTAATTAAGAATTGAGAAGATTTTGATTGATGAAAGAAAAGAGAAGCAATAAAATGATGTTTAGTGAATGAAAAGAATGGAAGCATGGTAATGAAAAGGATAATGAATGAATGATTAGTAGTAATGAAATGTGATAAAAGAGGTTTCAAGGAAAGAGAGAGAGATAGAGTCTCGTCAACGTGAGATAATAGCAAAAATTTGATTTATCAAATTTGGGTGTTGGGATTTTCCATGACCAAGTCGAGAGAAAACAACAACCCCATATCATATGTGCGGCTTTCTATGTCACCTAATAGTGAAATTACTATAATTTGGTTTTTTTTATGTTTGAATTGGATATTCTCTACGCGTAATTGCAGAGACTAATTCTCCTTCGAGAAAATTTAACACTGCTGCACTTACAGTATTAATTTCGATTCCAAAACATCTAGTTAAGTTGAAAGAGATTTTTTATCATTTCATCCAAATGCTCTTGAATTTTCATTTGTAAGTTTCTTTAAAATCAAAAAATTAGACACTACATTAATAAAATTCAATACAAAGATTTTGTTTGAACAATATTGGATAAATTATTTGATTGAATTTGTAATTTTCGATAAAATTAGTGATTGAACTAATTTATAGATATAAAATGATATAAAAAAATATGTTTAATTTTTATATATTTTTTTTAATAACATAATATAGAGCTAAAATTGAAAGAGAAATATAGCATAAGCTGATTCAAAATAAGTTATAAATTAATAACTATAAGCTCTTAAAAAAAGTTATAAAATAGGTCTTTTTATTCGAAATGAATTAATGAACTATAATTATTGTATGGTATAAGTTCAAAATTTATAAATATTGTAGTAGTATCATTTATAAATTAATTTTTATTATTATATCAATAAACTCAATCATTAAGCAATGAGATACCTTTCCGATGTATCAAAAAAAATCATTAAGCAATGAGATATGATAAACTTTATTCATCTAAAATGTAACAAATATATTTATACTTGGTGCATATTTCGTGGCCAAATAAAATACGTGGCCAAATAAAATACATGGTGGCATGGTGCATAATTATTTTGCATGTTCACATTAAGCAACATAGCTGGCCCAGATATTTAAGAGGCTCTGTTTGAATATTAAAAATAAACCCTTTATAAAAAAATAATTTTAAAAAAGAAAAATAAAATATCTTATAATTTAAATTATAAATAACATATAAAAAAATAATTATCATCCAAAAGAAACATATCCTAAGAATGATTAAATTTATTGCAAAGATTTTAAATGATATAATGATTTAGTCTAATAGACTAAACAATAAAAATTATGCATTAAAAATGTAAAAGCTAAGTTTTGAACCTTTGACCTTACACTCATTATGAATATAGTTAACCACTTGTCTATTATTGCACAAGTGATATTATATGAACATTTAAAATATATAAGAATTTACGATTTTGAGGCCCTAAAAATTTATCGATATTTTGAGGCTTTGTGCCGTCGCACACCTTGCACGCCCATTGGGGCCGCCCTGTTAAGCAAAGTAATTTTTAGTGCCACTTGTCTATTTATTCTCTTCATTCATCATTAATAATATAAGTATAATTGTACCATAAAAACATTTTAATAAATAATGTAAGTATAAAATATAATCTATAAAAAGAGAATAGTATAATTTAAAAAAGATTTAAGTAGTCTTTGTGTTTTGTCTAGATCATAATATCCACCGTCAAACAAAGTATATCTTGTTGAATTAGAAACACTTCAAATGATGAGACAACTAATTCTAAGATTTAAAATTGTTTCATATATAATATGAGGATTATATTATCATTATTAAGGCCTTAAAATAAAGAAATTTCCAATGATAAGAAATTTTTTATTCAAAAAATTAAACATCACAATTTCTAATGTGTTGACTTTATAAAATTCCATAAAAATTCTATAAAAATTTACCCTATTTAAGGCCTTAAAAAGTACCCGGAAGCACTCGTTAGCATTTGCCTAAAATAAAATGAACTTCAACCGCTTAACTACACACTTGCGTCAAAAAAAAAACTACACCCACTAATTCTTTTAATTTAATTAGGCTGTTGGCTAGCTAGTTAAAAATTCTTACAACTATTAATTGAATTGTACTTCCAAAATAATTTTAAAAAATAGTTAAAACTTTAAAACTTAAAAATAACCAATAAATCAAATGTTTTGTGGAAAAATACAATTAAAAATCTACAAGCAACCATCAATAAATTAGTCAAAGTGAAAGAGATTTGATTCTCTTAATCATATGTGGTAAAAAATTTGATCTCTTATTTATAAAAAAAAAATATTTAGTTAAAGAGAAAATTTCACTTTATATGAAATGACTAATAACCAACTGCTATGAAAAACTGATTGTGTGAATGCGGTAAAATTTTCTAGAATCCAATTTTACTTATAATAATATAGAAATTTTATTTTATCGTACATAAATTTTATCTCAATTGATTAAAAATATTAAAATTGTTAGATCGAATATCGATATGATCCGAGTTCAATTATCATTCCCTCTACTTTATATATGTGAATTTAAAATAACTTTATTATTTCATCTATCTATAATGTGAAAAAATACTCCATCTATCCTTTTTTTACTAGATTCACCGGTCTGTTTTAGATGCATCAACTCATTACACTTTTATAAAATCAATACTACTAAGTGCAATCTTAGTAGTTCCATAACATGGTCCTCCAAATCTACCAGCATAGTAGATAATTAATGACCAAATCTTAATAGTAAGTCATAATCATTGTTATTGGCGTTACATGCCTGTGAGAGCTGTGACATATCTCGACCGTACATGGTACATCATGAGAAAAGAGGTTGGGTCACACATGACATGGCTGTGACAGTGACAGACATTGTTGGATTTGTGGTTGACTGGACTGGGACAAAAACAGCGCCTTACGTTAACAACCCGCGCACTCATTGAATATGCAACGACGATACGAACATTGCAATAATAATAAATAAATAAATTAAAAGTACAAGTTAGCTACTTCTAGACTCTAGTAGTAGTACTACAAGTCTAACAACTACTACTCCCTCCGTCCCAAAATAAGTGTCACACTTGCCAAAATTGTTTGTCCCAAAATAAGTGTCACATGCTACTTATAACATGATTTTTTCTTCTTTTACCCTTATTACTTTATTGTGTAATGATTACAAAAGTTAATAAAGTAACTAAAAAATTTACTTTTTAGTATACCAATATCTACTATCAATAAAAAGTAAGGATATTTTTGTAAAAGTATTATTCTCTCTCTTTCATTTATACACTTTTTTTAAAGTGTGTGATTTGGTCAACTGCGACACTTATATTGGGACGGAGGGAGTACAATTTTTGTTAAGTCAAAACTCAAAAAGGCAAAATTTATAGCTGTGGAAATTATAATAATAATTTATAAAAGTAATAGGTTGACCACAAAATAAATTTCACGCGTTACATTTTTGCTTGTTTATTTTTGTTTTTGGACAAATTATGTATGGTACGGACGTAGAAATAATACTTGGTCCTAACCTAAGTTAAGTATAAGTACAGTATTATCACCAACAACATCTCATTCAAATGATAAATACTTTGAAGTTTGAATTATTTAACCATTTATTTGATAGGTATGAACAAATATTTATTAGATGTTAGTCTATTATTTTATGTTATTATAATAAGAGCGAAAATTCATTTTAATTCTTTACAATTAGTCTTTATATTATAACGAATCAGGTGAAAATAGAATAATATTATTTATATTAAAAAAAATAGTAGTTTGTAAATAACAATCACTCATTGGGTTTTTAGAAAAATCTAACTTGACTAAAAGCACTTCTTATTGTGATGGGGACGTGAACAATAGTGATGTATAGAGGGTATGGAAACAAACCTCTCGTTCTCCATCCAATTCATTTTCCAAATACATTTGCGTCTTTAAATTGGATCCACATACTTTAAATCCTTTTCCGCTTGAAGAATTCTTTTTTTGAATCAAGCTTGAAGAATTCTTCTATCTCACTAAAGAACACATTTATTTATTACTTCCGTTTTAATATATAATGAGAGCTTTTTTAAACCTAACTTTTGTTTCGAAATAATGAGTGTGTTTTCAATTTTTAATGTAATAGTATTTTTTAACCTCTAATGTATTAGTACGTACTTTATATACTATTCTCAGGACACGAATCAATATAATAGAGTTAACTTAGTAAAAATGTTTATTAGAATTCTAATGTTCATTTAATTAATATGTAATTAATAAATTTCATTTAATTAATAATAAATTATCAAAGAGAATTTAGGTCTAAATCTTGATTGAAATAATATTTAGTTAAATTATAATATTTTGACTGAATTTTGAATTATTAGAATTCTAATTTTCTATAATTTTATTTTTTGGGTACATGATTTTCTATAACTATAACTTATATTGCGAGTATAGATATCGAAACTTGTGATAAAATAATATATGATATTTTACTATTCTCTTTTATCACAATTTCTTTCCTTCTTCTACAGTTTGTGCATGTTTTGGTATTATGGTAGATTTATTATTTCATAATAATAAAATTAATAAATATATATACACACGGACACTAATGATAAATATATAAATAATGAGACTGCTAACTTTGATCATGTGGGTCGAAGTTAGCTAGCAAGTATGACTCACATGTATTATAAGGGGGTGTATGTGGGGGACTTATGAGTAGTTGGGGGGTGGGCGAAGACAATGGAGATGTACTAAACAATTACATGTGGATCATACACTATTTCAATTCATACATTTTACCATAATTTATAGAGGTTGATATTTCTTTTAACGCCAAAGATAGATTGATATTACTCCATTAAATTAAACGCTTTCAATTCTTAGAGCATCTTTAATAGGAGTATTATAGAAATTTTTTAACAATAAAATATTGGCTTAGCATGCCACATAAGATTTTGAGTATCATAAATTTAGTGAAAATTGTATATTTAAGATATCTCACATGTGAGTTTCATATAATTAAAGTATTAATTTTATGCTTTTAAAAGTGTAAAAATTAGGGAATGTATTATTAATAGTGAAAGAGAGTATTTGTGAGTTAAATACATTAAGAGTTGAAATTAAATCATCCACTGGAGTGAGAAATACAAGAGTATCATAACATTGAGTTGACATACATAAATCTACTTAAAATTATAAAATAAGTATCTTAACAATTTTACCACCGGAGATGCTCTTACCAAAAAAGATTAGACGCTTTCATCAATTCATTAGCTAAAAGTATAAATTTGAAAAGAAAAAAAAATTAAAAGTTGTATAATTAAATGTCTTGTCTTAAAGTTTAAATTTTTAACTCTTTTAATATTTCTTTTTTTAGTTCTTTAACATATATATATATATATATATATTCCACCTCATGCAGCAAGACGATAAATTAAGAAAGACTATAAAGAGGCGCTAGACCTTTTCCCTTTCTCCTTCTGGGGGTGAGACTGTTCTTTGCAAAAGAGCCAGTGACGTGATTGCATGAGCTTCTTCTCCACTGCCCATGATAGAGTAGTGCAAACACATAAAAAGAAGGAAAAAATAGGAGAAAACATAATTAATGATATAGATATGTTTTTATTTTTGACTAATGATATTATAGATATGTTTTAAATAATTAAATAATGTCTATTACTACTAGAAAAAATATAATTAGAGAGGGTATAATTCTGTCACAAACACTTTTAGCGACAATACAGAATCTGTACTGAATTTGAGCGTCACAAAATATTAGTGGAGGAATTTAAAATCCATCACAAACAGCAATAGGCATAAACCTTCACAAAAGAACATTTCCGTTACTAAAAATTAAACAAACAAAAATCATTTAATTTCAACATTTCCGTCACAAATTAGTGATAAATTTGTTACTTTCATGCTAAAATTTGATGGATATATTGAAGGATTTTAACTTTCTAACTAAATTGGGGTGGATTTTAATTCCCTCTCTAATTTGTGAGGAATATATTGAAGAGGGAAGATAAATTTTTGTGACACATTTCGTACCAAATCCATTTTATCTCAAACATCTCCTTTTATTACAAATACATTTATTATATTAAACAAAATAAAATTACTTTCTTTCAAAAAAAAAATTACTTAACATATTATATACATCCATAAAATATCACAGTATAAGATTTGGAAAGGTCCCGTGACCGTGAGTTGAGCTATCAAATGAGCCGATCCGCCCAATCAAATTTTGGTCATATATTTAAGTTTTGATTTTATAAAAATCATAATTTGAGTCTAAAATTTGCGTTGGACAAAAAGTGCAACAAATGTTGTGGTTGAGACATAAAAGAATGTCAAATTTTTAAATGGAAAGAGATTATTTTTGTGAGTGTAAGAAAATAGAATTAAACATAGTATTATTAATCAGTCATAAAAAAAGAGTATAAAATCCGTTGATGTGCACTGTTATGGTACATAGCATGCTTAAGTTCGGTTTGATGTATTTGCTTTCGTTGTTTTTGGGTTGAAGACTTTGAGTCTTTTTAATTAAATTTTTTATTATTAAAAGAAAATTTATTTTTTTTAATTTTTTTAAAAATTTATTAGCAGTGCTTTTTTTGACTGACCGGTAAATGTTCTAGTATATTTAAAAATTTTCATACCGTTTTGAAATTGACGGAATATATACAAAACATTCATAATTTTCAATCTATCGAGACATTTTAAGGATTAATCACTATTAAAAATTAAGGTGATTAATCTTTTAATTAAATTTTTTCAGTTGAATTTTAGCTACAGTTTAAAATACAAATACATTGATTAACATTTAGATTCACTGTGTTGTAAAATATTAATCACTAATTAACATTGGTTAATTTTTGAAAAAGTAATTAGATTCTTACTATATTTAAAGCAGATAAAATTATAAAAGTTCATACTATATTTAAAGCGGACAATACTTCAAAATATAACGATAACGAAACTTAGAATCATGACACTTGTTGTAGTGGCTCTCAACAAATGATATATACTTCCACTGCCCTCTAGCTCACGATACCGGAAAAGCGATATGTCCACTTGCAAGTTGCAAACAAGTTGAATCAGTGCAAATGCTTTTCCCGGTATCTACCATCATAATATCCCCCAACATATACTACATACTTTTTATTTTATTTTTATAAAGATAACATATAAACTTTGCTATAAGTGTAATGATGCTAAGATTCTACTTGATTTATTGGTTGGTCTAAGTTCTCAAGTATATATGTTGGGGATATTACGAATGTGATACGAATATAAATAAACTAATATTATTATTTAATATATGTGTATTATTTGTAATATATAATATAGGTGGTTATTAGTAGTTTTAAGAAATTATATTAGTAGTTGTATGATATTTGTATTGTACTTGTAAAGAGAAATGAAGAAAATATTCAGAAAATAATTCTAAGTCTTTCCTCCTTTCTATGGAGACTTGTTCCTTATCGAAATGGAGCAATTAACAACAATCCAGCCTTCCTCCCTTTCTTAGGAGATCTATTCCTTCTCGAATTGGAATAAATAACTCTATAATTTATCACTTTCTATCATTGGTGCTTTCATTTTCGAACTTCATTGCTTCCATGAATTCTCTTTCCATACGTGAATCAATCAAAGGCATTGATCAACAGATCAATGAATCATATGATAAAATCTTTGAGGCGCTTACAAGAATGCATGACATACTGCATAGGATGTCCGACGCAACACAAAGACAAATTGTTACTTCTAAATCATCAATCGGCCCGTCGGAATCGTCTACCACAATAGAAGCAAAAATGATTGTCCCGTATCAACCGCAAGTTACCGGAATTCAACAACACATAGAAATGGTCATGCAATCAAGTGATCTTAATGACAAATTGATTGTTCTACCAGAATCAATCAAAGTCAATTCGATCTTGAAGGTAACTAAAACACCGGTGAATACAAAGGAAAATCAATTGTTGGTGAAAATGCAAATCAATTGTTCGGCAGCGTTGTTGGCCAATATATCATTAAAAATGAAACAATTTTGTTGAGAAAAAAATCATTGTGGAGAACAAGATTCAACAACAAGAACATGGTGGAGTTATCATTCACGATCTAGTTAAATTATCATTAATTTGTCAAATCAATCAAAGACTTGAACAATCGGTGACACTAATTTTATGGGATACAACATCATATGATCCTGGTGGAAGTTTCAGTCATTCTACTTACAACCTTGAGGACAAAGTTGTCGTGGACGAATGGAGTAATGATATACGAATATAAATAAACTAATATTATTATTTAATATATGTATTTTATTTGTAATATATAATATAGGTGGTTATTAGTAGTTTTAAGAAGTTACATTAGTAGTTGTATGATATTTATCTATATATATATATATTTATATTGTACTTGTAAAGAGGAATGAAGAAAATATTCAGAAAATAATTCTAAGTCTTTCCCCTTTTCTATGGAGACATGTTTCTTCTCGAAATGGAGCAATTAACAACAATCCTAACCTTCCTCCCTTTCTTAGGAGATCTATTCCTTCTCGAATTGGAATAAATAACTCTATAATTTATCACTTTCTATCAATGCTTATCAAAATTAAATGATTATAATTTTTTTAGGAGACAAGTAAATTTTTCTGCTCACCTCAACGTTAGGTAAGGGTGAGAATAAGTTGTGCCGGCCTATAAAATTTATATAATTAAACTCAGATCAGATTAAATCATTTTTTTAAATAGAGTAGGTTAATGTTTTTTTACAACATTATTTTGAAGGAATATTAGAGTAATTTTGTAATTTTCTTTAAATAGAGGGCAATTTTTTAAAAAATTACAAGATGAGTAGTAATATAAGAGAAACTAACAAAATTGCCCTCTTGGTTCAAAAAAAACAAAAGTTTATTTTGAAATGAGTAGTAATATAAGAGAAAGTAAGAGCATCTTCAATAGGAGTATTATAGAGGTTTCTTAATAATAAATTGTTGACTTGTCATGCCACATAAGATTTTGGGTTCTATAGATTAAATTAAAGTTGCTTATTTAAGGTATCCAAAAGTGAGTTTTATACAATTAATATATTAATTATATGCAATTAAGAATGTAAAAATGAGAGAGAACATATGAAATATGGAAGAGAGAGAAATGATACTTGTGAGTTAAGCAACTTAGGAATGAAATCACACTAAAAAAATTATTAATATCATAAAGTTGAGTTGGCATATATGAACCTACTTAAAATCATAACATGAATATTTTAAAATTTTACCATTAGAGATGCTCTAACAAAATTTAAAATAACACTTAATTTGAAATTTGTACTAAATTTGCTAGAAATGCCATCAATCTCAAGTTACACCACTGCATTTATTTCACCAAGCCAAACTAACACTTTTTTAGATCGCGCACTTCCAACTTAAGCCTAAGGTTGTGGGAACCCTTAATTAAAACCAAGCTGCAGTTTTTTCACTGTTAAGAAGCATAAGATTCTACCATTACAATTTTAAAAATATAAATAGGAATATTTTATTTTTGGAAAAAACAAATAGGAATCTTGGTTTTAATGATAGGTCACATTTGATTCCACCCAAAAAATGTTACTACATTTTGGGGTGGATATAAATGCTTCCTAAAAGCATAGATCTAGCTAGTAAAAATATTGTTCAAAATATCCTATTCTATATTTGACTTGTCATCACCGTACGTCATCAACTTTATAATGCAATCACTAATTTATTTCTCAATTCCTATTGGATGCATTTTTTTTTTTTACGTTTTCTATTGGATGCATCTAAAAGCCACCATATGTGTATATGTCCATATCATGTTGATCAGAATCAAATTCAACTATTAATTGAAATGAGAAATTACATTAATGAATTGCAAATTGTAAAAAAAATAAATTAATTTAAGCTATTGGGATATGATACACACCCATGTTAGAAAGAATGACTAATATTTTTCTTGTGAAAAGAAGAAGAGGTAATATTTTCAAAAATATAGAAAACATATTAAGGAAAATTAATTGTCATTAGCATTTTTTGATCAACAAAAGTGGATCAAGGAACATAAAAGAAATAATATAGTGATATTTATCACGGAGAAACCATTCAAGAATTTTATTTGATTAATCTATTTCACAAGTTAATTGTGAGAAAATTTTTTGCTAGAAATAAAACTTTTGTAAAGTTGATATATTGGTTGATTGACGCTAGAATTGATAAGAAGAATCACGGTTTAATATCTGACTTATGGACTATTAGTGATGATTGACGCTAAAATTGATAGGAAGAATTATTGTTTGATATCTGTAATTACATTTGAAAGGAAATTTAAACTATTTGATGTCAGAATTCGTTATAAATTCTAGACTATTGGGCCCTTTGCCCAAAGAGTAGGGTGAATAAAAAAAATTATGAGTTTTCTAAAACATTATGTTATATTTCTACTCCCTCCGGCCTTAATTATAAGCAACTTTGCACTTTTTAGGTTCATTGAATAACTAATATAATTCAATGAACCTAAAAAGTGCAAAGTTGCTTATAATTAAGGCTGGAGGGAGTATAACAATAACTATCTTTAATACTATAAGTTCTCCAAACCAATTCAACATAGACCAAATATAGAAGATCTTATTTTAATCTGACTGTCCAAATATAGAAGATAAGTATAATATTCTGGCTAATATCACAGACTATAGTGTATACGAAAAGCTAAGTTCACCCTTCCTTTAGAAATCAGAAGAGAAGATGAAAGCCAAATAAAAAATACACTAATTAAGTTCAACTTGCCAATAGAAAACGAAGGAATATATTTGCTTAAAATATCAAGATAAATTCTCCTACAAGCATATTAGAGTGACCAAAGACTATTTCTAAGAAAAACAATTAAATGTGTCCTTTGATCAAAATTCTTACATTCCACTTGTTGTCCATTATCCTGATTCGTGTCGTGGAAAGGAGAACAAATCACCTTCAATTTCGACCCTTTTGAAGATATATTCATCCTACAAAATTAACCAATTAACTCCATCATCATTTGTTCTTCCTATTTATATGGAACTAGTACCTTATTCATATCATTGCCACACTATCCCTTTATTAAGAATAGCGAATTACAGATTCATATAGAAAGGGAAATGGACTAGGGTATCAATAACAATGAAAATAGTGGTAAATACAAAGATTAAAAAGTAAACCAACTAACTAACAATGAATTAGTCTAAATGGTAAAAGTCTTGATCCGTTTAAGTATATGTGATCAGGAATCCACCTGACTCATACATATGTAGAAAATTCGGTTGAAGAAAGGGGGAGACTTCACCTTGTGTGCCTCACACGCAAAATATTTAGACAAAATACATTAACTTTTGATTGACCAATTATCCATTATATTTAGAGATTGAGGGGGTTATCTATGAAGCCCAGATACTTGATACAATACGGGTACGATACAATACGGATACGGCGATACGAGAAAATTTAAAAATTTAAGATACGATACGGCTAGAATATTTCAATAAAAAAATTAAATATATATACAAAATATATATACATAATTAAAATTGATAATAAAGAAACATTCATATTATTAAAATTATCAACACAAGTAAATTATATATCTTAAATACTATCCAAAAAGCGAGTCATGCACATTTTCACTAACGTCCTATAATTTTGTCGCTCCTTTCATATATTCTTCATCTTTCTTTGACAACAGTTAAAAATTTGTATGCACATTAACCAAATCGGTAGTCCTTTTGAATCCATTTTATTTCTTTTCAAAGAATAGATAAAATATAAATACTGGATACTTCTCTAATACGTATCGGGAAGTATCTGACAAGTATCACAGAAGTGTCGGTTTATTTTTTATTTAAAATAAAAATTTAATCATTGGATATTTCCCCGATACGTATAAAAAGGTATCGGAAAGTATCTGACACGTATCGGTATCGAATACAGTATCTGACATGATACTTGATAAATTTTAGAATATCGGGACTTTACAGGGAGTATGTTAGTTATGCAATGCAATAATTAACCATGTAAATCTTCTACCTTGAGTCTGAGTTTGGATTTTGGACTGCTAATAATAACACTAATTAACATTAGAATCTTAAATATGGATTCGTTTCAATCTTCCTTTGCTTCTATTTATAGCATTTTTGACACAGTACTACTAAGTACCTAACAAACAGAAATGGAAATTAATTTCAATTTGCGACAATGACAAATGAAAACATAATGAAGTATCTTTCCTTAATTAAAACAAATAAGTGTGTCCTTTGATCTTGATTCTCTTCTTCCACTTGCTGTTTATGTCCTAATTTTCTTTCAATCCAAAATATCGTCACAATATCTTTGTCATTTTTGGGAAGATTTATTCGGTCACCCCACCAATCAACACTATATACTTTTCCTTCTATATATTCATCTTTTACACATTCAATCAACATAGAAAAATTAGAGTAACATTTTCTTCTCTAATTAAAAGCAAACAATTATATCATTTTATTGTTGAAATTAAATGGCAACATCTTGGACTGCAAGACAAAACAAACTATTTGAAGAGGCTCTTGCTATTTATGATAGGGAAACACCTGATAGGTGGCACAATGTTGCTAAGGTGGTTGGAAAATCTGTTGAGGATGTTAAAAGGCATTATGAGTTACTCATTGAAGATATTAAGCGCATTGAGCGTGGTGAGGTTCCTTTTCCATATAAAAAAGGTATGACATTGCTAAGTTTGAGTAATTTTATTTGTTTGTTCGCTAAATTGCATGTTTGATCCTTATTTTAGATTTTAAGTTGGTCTTATTATACGTTTAAATTTTTTTATGTTAATTACAATTGTGATACATTTTTTTAAACGTTCATCTAACTTAAAATCTAAAATATTTAGTTTACACCTTTAAACTTGAGAATTGTATGTATAAATTTTTTTACGCGCACATGACTAATTTTAGGAGTGACATGTTTTAGAGAAAATTAACTTAAAAATTATCGACAATTAATGACTAATTTATGTTGACATTAGAAATCTGAAAGATCAACTTACAAGTTTTTAAACATATTAGAACTTAAAATAGATGTATGGATTCAAACATGCAATTTAGTCTTTGTTTCTATATTCATCTAATTATTTTAATTACTAGTATCCTTAATTAGTTGTTAATCACTCTAGCCAATGATTTTTTTTTTTGGCTTTTACCAAAGTTTTTCACTAATATGCTTTTTAATGCTTGTCAGGTTCATAATTCTTTAGAATCCAAGATTTGCATACTAGACATCTTGTGTATCCTAAGCCAAGAAAAAAATGTATCCAAACAGTGATTCGTAAATTAAGGAATTCGTTTCCTATATATAATATGTAAACTAAGTTATTTATAGGTTGTGTTGTCACATATGTATATATATCACCCAAGTGAAATAAAATTGTTTGTGAAGTTATTTCTTGCGTTTCAAAAAGTTAAGTTATTTGTAAGGTTAGTTTTAGGAAAATGAGTGATGTGATATAAAATTGTGTCTATGTGAATCTTAAAATCTAATTATTACATTTTATTTTGTAAGAGAATCACTTAATTCTTTTTTTCTAAAAAAATTACTTTTGGAAATTTTATATGTTTATTAAATATCAGTCAAAAAATAACTTACAGAAATACAACATCCCAAACAAAAAAAGCCCAAAGAGATTAGTCCAGTGAGAATTTTAAAAGTTACAAACTAATAAGGGTATTTTTTAAATAAATTTTAGATTTATTCAATAATTAATTTATTTATTTTTGACGCAAAAAAGATAAATTACTTTGTCAACAAAAAAAATTTGGTGAAAAAGAGAGGGACAAAACCCAAGAAAAAAACAATTACAAAGGAACTAAACGAGGAGTCGCGATCCCCAATACATCCGCTAAGAAAAATTGAATAATGTCATGAGAACATTTATAAAAAAAACACATATCCATTCGACATGGTACATCCAATATTTGCTAAAGCATCCGCACATCGGTTTGCTTCGCGATATGAGTGTTTCACCACAACTTCCCAATCCAAAACAATCAACTGACAAATTTTATCCATTAAAGACCGCCCTCTCATGCTTTTACTACCATTAGAAGTAATAACTCTCACCACCACCAAAGAATCAATATGCAACTCCACACACTGTAAGTTTAATCTTCTAACATATTTAAGGCCTTCAAAAACCCCCACAATTCTGCTATATACGCATTACCTTGTCCAATAAATTTTGCAAACCCACCTAACCATTCACCTTCATTACCCCTAATGATACCACCACATTCAATATATCCATCTTAATGACACGATCCATCCGTGTTCAGCCTAACCTAACCCATCGGTGATGACTCCCACCTATTAAGTCTTTCACCCTTGTTTTTTCCTACCCAACCCATCACTTCTTCTTTTTTTCCTAAAAAAAAATTACTTTGTCAAAAAGTCTTTTTTGACAATATATAGAATAATGAAAATGGTCCATGGGCTGGGCCAAGGCCCAAGAGCCCAGTACGATTGTAAACTGATCCAAGTGAATTGCTCTGCACGCAACGGCATAGCTTTTCTTTCTCTTCCATTTCCGCTTAAACCCTAACCGTGGGTTTAACCTCCCGCCATGAACCACCACCCAACTTCTTCATAATCCAAACCGCATTCTAACTCCAAAACCAATCATGTCCGCCGCTAAATTTACCTCATGCGCCGCCGTAGCAGTCGCCGCAGTAGCTACAATGTCCTCCCACTCCAATCGTGCTTATTCCGATTCTTACTTTCGCTTCCCTTTTTTCTCTTCTTCTTCACCTTCCAATTCACCTTCTCCGACGGACCAATCACCTGACAAAAACTCCGATTCTCCACCGCCTGAAGAATCTAGCAAGTCCGGTTTTGATCCTGAAGCTTTAGAAAGAGCTGCTAAAGCTCTTCGTGAAATCAATAATTCTATCCACGCTAAAAAGGTTTTTTGATTTTCTGGAATGTAATCTAAATATTGAATAATTCGTTTTTATTGTATTGTGATGTGTTTTGGTTTTGCCTTTCAGGTGTTTGATTTAATGCGTCAACAAGAAAAAACTCGGCTTCTTGAGCTAGAGGCTGAAAAAGTTTATTATGACCTTATTCAGGCTCAAGGAGATATTGTAAGTTATCAATTATTAAATATTGTTTATTGTTTATGTTTATAAGTGCTTTTGCAGAAAAAATTAATTTATTTTATGTTGTTTTTAAGCTGGTGTTTATAGGTGGCTTGTGATATATTCGTATATAGTTACTTCTGTTTTGGTTAAGATGTGTTTTATGTTGTGTACGAAGTTTGTACAAATATTTGTATGTTTAATGTTTGATTGCTACAAAAAAATTCAGTGAATTGGGAAACTAGCGTAAATTAGAATTAAAGATATAGGATAGTCATGTTTAAAGTTTGGTCTGAATTCCATCGAATTGAGCATGATTATACGTGTGTGAGTGAGTGTGTGTGTGAGATAGCGTCTACTATACTAGGAAGTAGGAATATCAGTGAACCCTTTTATTGAAGTTGCTCAAGATGCCCATTTTTAGCTTCTAAAATTTGTTTCTTAGTTGATCTGTTCTGCCTAAAATGTGAATGGGCTAAGGTTATGAACTTATAATTTATAATCAGTGCCAAATATATTTTGATTGCAGGACAGACTGCGTAAAATGGCTGAAGAGCAACGGAATCTAATACAAGAGCAGAACCAGAGGCAGGCTCAGGTGCTACGAATTGAAGATGATCTGGCAAGGAAAAGATTGCAGGTGCAGGCTGAATGAACAGCAATATACTCTTTTCGTTGAATATGTGAATTTTAAAAGTTGACATTTAATTAACGTTAGAATTTAGGAGCATTGTTCTTTCAAGGATAAAAGTCATAATAGTGTCGTATGTTGTTAGAAAATATATGCAAAATCATGTTGAGCTTGATCTTATCATATGGTTTCTAAATTCTTTTCTCATTTCTTTTTGGCTCGTTTTGTTCTAGGCACTTCATAATTTTTTAGTTATAGAAATAGAAACATCCAAAAGTAAATTTTGTTTTAGAAACATATGGCCTTAGTGATTGATTGCCTTGACAATTCCTGATATTTATCCCCTTTCTTTTCTTGGTGTTTGAAACACTTATAATAGGATTTAGGGTCTTGTTAAGGGCACATGTTAAGGAACTCAAAAGTGGAAATTTTACATACAGAAATACAAAACTTTGACTTATAAAAAGTTTAATGCTCAACTTTTAAGACAAATTTTCTATATTGTGTATCTAAACATGTGTCCAAGGCACATGTTAACTTTCTCCTAGGATTTATGAGAAAATTTCCTTGAGTAGCTTAACTGTGGAAATTATGAGATTACAAATTTGTTAACTTTCTCTTTGAATTTTCTAAGACCGAAATCTTTTTCATAAAATAGTTATCCTTGTCCATACTTTTCCATTCGCAGACAGAGCACGAAGATCAAAGGCGACATAATGTTGAGTTGGTCCAGATGCAAGAGAAGTCTTCTCAAAGAAAGGAGCAGGCAAGACAGGCTACCGAAGAACAGATTCAAAATCAGAAGCGTCAAACTGAAAGAGAGAGAGCTGAAATAGAAAGAGAAACCATTAGAGTGAAGAAAATGGCAGAGGCCGAAGCCAGAGCACATGAGGCAAAATTGATTGAGGACCATAACAGGAGAATGCTTCTAGATCGAATCCACGGGGAAACGGATAAATGGGTTGCTGCAATTACCGCTACTTTTGGTCATATTGAAGGTATGCCAACTGATAAAAATTCCCTTGCTGAATCTATTTTTGGCTTATATATGAAGTTCATATTATGACTGGTTTATCTTTATTAATGTACTTGATATATGCATGTATAAATTTCGTGAAGTTTTGTTGTATAGATATATGTATTCCTATTTGGTAAATGTGGTTATTATATAATACTAGTATTTAGAACCGAAGGTAGTAAATTGTCATGTACATGCAAAACCAAAACTTTTGATACCACTCACGTCCTTCCCTATTTGTGTCTACATATCTATGGTATTTCTTTTGTAATTTCCATTGCTGAAAGGTTACTGGGAATGTTTACTAAAATTGGTAATTCTCTGATTTAAAATAAGATTTAATCAATACAACACAGGTTTATATTTTATAAGCCTGCCTTTTGATTTTACAAGCTCATAATGTTTGACTCACAGCAGAAGGTGCATGATATTGTAGCTCCCATGCCACTTACAAACCATATTTGTTTTTGAGTTTTGGTTTCTTTCGTTGCCTAGGCGTTGTTAGTTGTTACATACATACAAAGTTTAAATGTTGTTGGCTTTCATTCTTTCATCTCATAAACAAACGTTGTGCATCTAACCTTGTTTTGTGTCAACTATTTTCACTGGGAGTTGATGACGGATGCATGACCTTTTATTTGGAAGTTATACGAGATTACAAATTTGTTGGTATAACTGTTGTCTCTACTTAATGCAGGCGGATTAAGGGTCTTATTGACTGATAGGGACAAATTGCTTATGACTGTTGGAGGAGCTACTGCATTAGCTGCAGGAGTATATACAACAAGGTACAAATTACTTATGACCGTTGCTGTGGGCTGAACAATTTAACTCTCTCGCATTATATTTTATAAAAAAACTCCCATATCTTTTTTTTAGTGATGTACCCATACCATGATTTATTTATATTTTTAAAAAATAACGTCTTGTGTACTCGTACGTATTCGTACCTATGCATGCTTGTCGTGAACTTTATCAGTTGAATTTCTTTTGTAGTAGTAGTTGGCCTGATTGCAAAATAGTTGTATCCAGAATACATAATGTAGATACATAACAGCGGTTTTATGGCGCTGTTGAATACTAGCAAATGTATTGGGACACAAGAGGTAACATCCACAACGTATATGGCCACTACAAAAGTACAAATGGAGAATCAAGGAGTTTAAATTAAGAAAAAAGATAAAAAATATTCTTATGGCACCAAAGTGGTTGCCACCACTTAGTCATTCAATTACCAGGCCCATTATCAACCTTTTCACTCCAGACCCCATAAAAATGTGTAAAAAACCAAAGTACAGATAGAATCAAGATTTTGCAGGCTATGATGCTTTCTCTCCCTTTTCTGAAATATATATGTCATGATTTGTTCACCAATTGCAAATTCTAATTTCTAATCCTGAAATCAACCCGAGGCAATAAAGTAAAGAATTCATCCTTCTGTTCCTAGTAAATAATATTAAATATTTTTTCTTGTTTTCTATTTCCACAGAGAAGGTGCAAAAGTTACATGGGGCTATATTAATCGGATTTTGGGGCAGCCATCATTGATCCGGGAATCATCAATGGCAAAGTTTCCAGGATCAAGGATTGTGTCTGATGCCAAAAATAAAGTTTTAAATTATAGTACCTTGGCCAAGCCAGAAAAGCCTGTTGGGAGTCAAAATGGTCTTGGAAATGTAATCCTGCACCCATCATTGCAGAGAAGAATAACACATCTAGCACGGGCAACATCAAATACCAAGGCCCATCAGGCACCATTTCGTAACATGCTTTTTTATGGGCCACCTGGGACTGGTAAAACTATGGTTGCAAGGGAAATAGCTAGAAAATCGGTATGATCATCTATGCAAAGTGCTGATTTACATATTTTTGTATGATCTGTTGAGCTTGTACTAACAAATTGGCATAATAATTTTCTGGTTGTTATATATGTGATATATGAACAGATGGATTAAACTTAATTACTATGATGATTAAGTTCTATTTTATATTAACACTGCTGCCTACAGTTGAATTTGATTTACCTTGCTATCTTTTTATATTAGTAAGTCATAGACTTTTGATATTGTTCGAACCTCTACTCTAAAGTGAAGAAATTGCTTTGGAGGAGAAATTAATGATTGAGATTAAAATTAATGATAGACATTGTTGACATGTGCCTGTAAATAAACTATGAAGTTGATTAAATCTTAACCATTTGATTTTCTAATCTATGACTATAACTACTCAATGTTGCCTTTAAAGTGAGGTACAAATGTATTATTTCACTGTTCATTTTCAATACTTTATTTGCAGAAATTGAGGTAAAACTTGGTTATTAACTACCTTTGACTATTTTAATTTTTCTATGAAGGGTTTGGATTATGCAATGATGACGGGAGGCGATGTTGCACCTCTGGGCCCTCAAGCTGTTACCAAAATTCATGAGATATTTGATTGGGCCAAGAAATCTAAAAGAGGCCTATTGCTTTTCATTGATGAGGCAGATGCTTTCCTTTGCGAGTAAGTTGTGCAGAATTAAAATGCATTTTGAATACTATAAAATAACTATTTAGATTGAATTTATGTTTGAAGTATTTTCAACTTCACTTATGTGTGAGATTAAATTAAATGTGAATCAATTGACCAATAAAAAAAATGTGAATCAACAACTTTTGTGGATTTTGTTGTCTGTGTATGTTTTTACTTTATTTTATGTAACCTGAAAGGATTAAAATATTGTATGTTTTACTGTAGAAACAAGTGATATTGTAAGTTGTTTAATAATTATAATATTTTCTTGTTGTAATAGATTTAATGATCATTTTACGATGCAGGCGTAACAGTATACACATGAGTGAAGCTCAACGAAGCGCCCTAAATGCATTGCTTTTCAGAACTGGTGATCAGTCTAGAGACATAGTACTTGTGCTTGCCACAAACAGACCAGGAGATCTTGATAGTGCAATTACTGATCGGATTGACGAAGTGATTGAATTCCCACTTCCAGGAGAGGAAGAACGTCTTAAGTTATTGAACCTCTATTTGAACAAGTATCTATGTGATGAAAGTAATAGTTCCAATGGAGGCTTTTTTCTGAAGAAGCAGCCCCAGAAGATTACCACAAAAGATTTATCCGAAGATGTGCTGGAAGAGGCTGCAAAGAAAACAGAAGGATTTTCTGGCCGTGAGATAGCCAAACTCATGGCCAGCGTCCAAGCGGCTGTCTATGGGCGCCCTGACTGCTCCTTAGATTCTCAGTTGTTTAAAGAAATTGTAGATTACAAGGTGGTGGAACATCATCAGCGATTAAAACTAGCAGCTGAAGGCGGTCTCCCTGCCTGATCAAATGTGACTACTGTTCCAGCTTGCCACTTTCGATTTCCAATTAACGCCTGCTCTGGGAGTTTTCTTTTGGATAACATTCTTCATATTGTTACTTGTGCCATTATTTGTGGTCCACGAAGCATATTCTTTATTGAGTATTATTTCTCTGGGAGTCTTCGCCGAGATGTGATTCCGGAGTTAAATTGATAGCAAGTTTTACCTTTCTTAATTTCTAGGAGTGGGAGGCTTTAATTTCATGGAAGTAGCATTCCAGCAGAACCTGTTCTTTTCGGGATATATATATTGAGTGAGAAGCCAGGTCTTGAGAGGTACTAGGTAGAGATCAATTTAGCTTGTCTATTAAATTAAATTTATAAAATATGCTCAAAGTTGTAACTTAAATTTGCATTTTATTTTGGATTTAAGTTTTGTTAAATTCCAATAATAACATATAGGAATGGATATGTCGAATACATTTTTTATTAACTTTAAAAGTTCACCTTATTTTTTGTTTTGTACTTAACAATAGTATGATTTAATTTGCATGCACTATTGGTATTGTAGTGATACAATATCTTCCAATAGAAACACTGATACAATATCAATTTAACTATTAATATTGTAGTGTAGGTGTAGGACATTATTTTTTACTGAATTCTAAAAAATAACATAGGGTGCAAAAGATGTTTGTGTATGCTGGAAATGTTGTCCTCCGTTATTATTGTTTGTGCTTTGTATCTTAACATTTGAACCTGTAATCATAGACGGAGGTTTATGGCATAAAAAAATCGATAATTGCCATAGAGTAGGCAAACCCCAAGAGCACAATGTCTTAAATAATATTCTAAAATGTGTAATTAAAAATACTACCTCCGTTCTAAAATATAAGAACTCTTTGACAAAATATAAGAATTAAGAAAAGTAATTATTATATTGAATTTGTCAATAATTTACCTTCTCTTTTCAAGATTACTCTTTGATTATTAAGAGAGAGAAATGCGATCTTTTACTCTCTCTGTATTTAATAAGGGGTATTTTGGTGAAAATTTAATTAATACATCTTAAACTTTAAAAATGGTCTTATAAAATGGGACAACAAATTTTTGCAAAAGGATCTTATATATTAGGATGGAGACAGTATTTATTAAGGCAATATCCTGAATACAAGTATTATTTTTATATATTAATAGTAAAAATTTAGTATATAAATAGTGAGTATATGAAGTTTATTAAGACAATATTCTGTAGTATGATCTGATCTTCTTGTAAGAAACAAAGAGGTCCCTTGAGGGCCGAGGCTAGAGCAAAACCCGTTTAAAACAATCAAGATTGGTCGCGAAGCGGCCCATGCGGGTCCCACTCCAACATTCCACCCCAGCTTAACACGTGTCACAAATTTGCCACGTCATCATTTCTCGCGAAACACCACGTGGACATTCTTTCTCTCGTAACCGCCTCGTCCCATTCCTCATCTTATTACACACGAATGAAGATGATAATTAAGGAAAATACAAAATAAACAGAAAAAAAATAAGGAAAATGGAGAAGACGAAGCTCTTGTTGTTTTTGGTGCTGTTTCTCGCAGTGTGTGTGGGAATGTGCATGTCGATATGGATTGAGGATGTTGCTGAAGAAGATACCAATTCCAAATCAGACCAAAAATTCTCCCAGTAAGTCTATATCACAGTGGTGTCAGAATCACCGTGATTATTCTGAATCTCTCGTGATACCAAACATGCACATAATGTAAACAGTAATAGAGATTTTATTTTTCATTCATTAACCAACCGATTTCTATAAGAGAAATTATAAATTGTTAATCTAAATTATTTAGGCACATAGAAATGGAAAGAAAAAATTAGTACTATTTACTATTATTGAAATAATTAAATAATGTGTATTTTTGTGATTGTTGCAGAAGTTTGGGGTTGGAAAATGATGGTGCAGCATTAAAGGTCACAGACACAATCAAATCTGAAGCATTGGGTACTTACTTTTTCATTATTTGCCGCTGTTGATCTTATATATTCATTCATGTACCGTTCAATTTTGAGAGAATTTTCAAAATGTGTTTATAAAGGATAAGACATTGATTAACGTAATTATTTTGATTAATTGTGTTGTTTGGTTTGCATGTTTTGAATTCAAGGTTTAATGTATTGAAATTTTTATGTTAAAATAACCAACAGAAAATTTAAATTATGACTGAGTGCAAAAATTTCCACTAGACTAAAAAGGTTTAGTGTATATACTATTTCAGATTAAACTTAGAGTTGTTTCCTCTCATTAAAGTGACTTAAATTTCTCTATAATTTGAGGCAATCTGGATGCATAATAAGCATGCAAGTTTCATACTTTTATGTTTCAATTATTTCAAAATCAGATAGTAATTGAAATAATTTTACTTTATAAAATATCATTGATTGGTATATTTTAAGTTAATGTGCATAAATTGGTAGGACGAATTAAACTTGAAGTTTAATGTGTTGACACAAGTTTTGAAATTGTTTGTGCAACCGTCATCATTTCCTTTTTATATTCTTTTTGTTCAAGTAATTATAGTGTTCTCCAACACAATACTATCTCACAATCTTTATTGTAAGAAAGTTGTTGGGTTTTACGTGTGAGTGATTAAGTCTCACATCGACTATGAATGGAAAAAATCTTGAATGTATAAGAGATAATCCATATATCTAATACCTTAAGATTTTAGGTGGAGATGTGGTGTCTCCCTCTCTTGTAGTCGTGGAGCATTGAACTGTTGTTTCTTTGATGCTCCCCAATAGTGAAGATTGCAACACTTAAACAAAGAAGTTGATAATGAAGATTGCACCAATGAATTCCGTACATTAAACTTTAGCTTCGATTCACTTTACCAATATATGAATATATTGGATGCAAGTAGGAAGAAACAAATCTCCTTTTAAGATACTTTGGAAAACCTTGAAGTGAATTGAGTACTTACTTCAAGCCTTTTGGGTATTTGACATAAACAAATTTCTTTCACTTCAAGAGTCCCATTAATACATGATCAGATTTTAATTCAAATGAAATATGTTTTTATTCATAAATATTATATCTTAAACATGTAACAAAACATCATTATCAAACATGTAATACATTGGAACCCAAAACAATGAAAGATTCGTTTATTAACTAGAAACAGCATCCAAGAGGGTGTGCAGCGTTGTGAGTACACGCAGGGAATGGAACTCAGTGTGCAGGGCGATGCAGTCTTTCTCTCATGTTTTTTTACTTAGTATGCTTGATCTTGGGTCATCTAATATGTATTACATAATTCCATATTTTGAAAATCACTCACAAATTTACACTGTTGAATCCAATTCAAGTAATGCAATTGCTTTAATTTTGTTGTCTACCTAGGAGCTTCTGAGTATGCTTCCCAGAAGGCCACAGATACTAAGGAAGCAATTTCAGAAGCCATGACAGATGGAAAGGAAAAAACATCAGAGGATTACAATGGAAGTGGAGGTGATGAGTTCATCAAAATGATAACAGATAAAGTACTAGGTGCTATACAAAACCTAAACACTGCTTCAGATAAGGCTTCAAATATGGCTGAAAATGCCAAAGGTAACATTGGAGATGCCATAGGACATGGAAGAGAAGGAGCAGCTAATGTTTATGACCAAGGGAAGCAGAAAGTAAACATGGCTTCAGACATAGCATCGGAAAAAATGTATGACGTTAAGAACACAATGGAAAATGCGAAGGACAAAGAAAGCAATGTTTATGATGAAGCTATGCAGAAAACAAGTGACTTTGCTTCAAGTAATAATATTGGTTATGATGAAGCTATGGAGAGAATCCGGATAGCTTCACATAAAATGTATGAGGAAGCAAAGAAGGGAATGAAGGATATGGTTGGAGATAAGGGCAATGATGTAAAAAGTACGATGGGATGCGGAAGTGTGGAGGAAACTTTTGATCGCGTGGGTGAAGCTTATATATCGGCAAGGATGTCCATGGATGAAGAGGCTAAGGCTAATTATGAGGCTGCTAAGGAGAAAGCATCAGAAGCTACAGGGAATCTTGGAGCTAAGATGAGGAATGCCCCATAACTGTAAGAAGTAAGAACCTCACCAGTCTACTTTTGCTTTAGTTTTTAGCTGTTTCTCATGTTATTTTATACTAAGTTTTGTTGTGGTACTTGTATATGATTTTATGAGTGATAAAGTTTAGGAATTAGTTGTTAGTAATGTTAGCGAGGGAATCGAGTTGTGCTTGTTTGGATTAGCAGTTTATTTGGAGAAATTACGGTGGCAAAGTGTAGCTTTTTATCAAAATCTCTATGACACACCGTGATTCTGTCAAACTCATTGCCAATCCAAACATTCGTAACTTCAATTCTTCCTTTAATCACTTCACTTACTTAAAATAGATATATAATAACACTTTCCCATGTAATGTTATGGGGAACTTAGCATGATTTACCATAATCCTATGTATCTATAGCATTTTGTAGTTATTTAGTGTATATTGATATAGTGATGTTTGATATAATAAATAAATTGTTGGGGCCCTTTCTTATAAGAAAGAGCATGAATCATCCAAAAGTTGCATAGTTAAATAAAGGTAACCCCTCCACTCACATCCCACTTTTGATCTCTCTGATGCATTTTGTTAGTGGTCCATACTCTATAAACTCTGAATTTAAGTCCATGATTACTTCATATTCGGTTGAAAAAACATCATTTATACTTTTGACACGGACAAAATTTTGTAATTTTAGATATAATTACTTTGGCTCTTTTTTGTTTTGGGACCAAAGATGGCAATTTTTGCTGGAAGGGACTCATATACTAGTACACTATGATGGTACATTATTACTTAAATAGGAAAGAAATTATTACATCTGTTAGGTTTTATGTCCCACAAATTGGGAAAACTTAAATTTAAGTGTATATATTCACATTCGGACTTGCACGAAGAATGGTCAGGTAGCCGACATAACATTTTTTTAATAGAAATTCTTGTGTAATTGGTCTTATAGCAAGAGCCAATTTCTCTGGCGACAAATTAAATTTGGTCAAGGCTGTTAGATTAAATTGTAGTATTGACTGAAGTATTGATACAATTTGATTAATTTGTGATAGGTTAGAACTTGTGATATGGAGTTGTTGCAAGAGAACTTGAACAATGAAGAAATGGAGAATGCACTTAGGAAGCTTCTAAGATGTTTTAATACTAATTTTTAGGTTTTATCCGCCTCCACAATCCACATCCACAATTTTTCACGGTTTCATTCGCCTCCACATCCACAATTTTTCGTATATTATTGGATGCAAATGAGATGAATGACAAATTATCTTTTGGGAGCTGCACAAACTCACCAAGTCTATCATCTTTCAAAAATAGTTTACAGAAAAATGTTTCTTACTCTTGCTCTCGTGCATTTAGAGAAGAGAAAGATGATTTAGAGATAGGAAAAGGAAACGGTAGGTAGGAAAAACTTGCGAGAATAAAGACAATTTTTAGTGTGCTTTCTGCCTCCATATTGTTTCTATTTATAGAGAAAATTATGTCATTGGTGAAGAGAAACAAACATTAGAAAATTTTAAATCATCATGAGACCAAATAACATTTGGTTACCATTTTCAATTTCTAAATCATCTTTCTCTTGTATAATGCATGAGGGCAATAATTAGAAACATTTTCCTATAAACTATTTTTGAAAAATAGGAGTAGTGTGTTTGGTGCAATTCACATTAAGGTTTGGGGGTTCACCATTCATCCCATTTGCATCAAATATACAAACATTGGTGGAGTGAAATAGTGAATTGAACCTAAAAATTAGCTTGAAAGCACATGCTTGGGAGTTCTTTAGGTTTTCATTCTCCATCATCTTCTTCATTGTTGTAGTTCTTTCTCTAGTAGCAACCCAACATCACACATCATATATAGTTTTAACATAGTATATTTATAACACACTGTATTCTACTCACTTGCTTGTGTTTGTGGTTCAACCTTTCAGGTTTTTAGGCTTTGTTTGAGTTTCATTTCTGAGTGATTGAGCCAAATGCTAAAGTCATTTTGGTTATAACTAGTTCAAATCATACTTCACAACTCCTATAAATGTGACCTTGAATTTCATGGAGTCATTAGAATAGCTTAATCATGCATTGATTCAATTGACATAGGCATTTTATCATTTTTGTTCAACTGAATAGATCACAATTTCGTGTTACATGGACCTAAGAACCTTGACAATGTGATTCCAACCATAATACCTACCATCGCTTGTGTCCAATTTTAACATTCGGCTTGTAAATGAGGACATTTAAAAACATATGTTCAACACATCATAGAACAAAAAAAAATGTGGTACATTGATTCTAATTCCCTAAAAATATAATATCAAGGATCACAAACATGCTATTTTGACAAAAGTGCCTAAATGTTTATCATAAATTAAACTAATGAAGTAATACTTAATATATTCATAGTTACAGTTTTCAAACGGTACATTATATTTAGAAACTGATTGAGCTTATTATTACTTCCTGGATATCATGATGAGCGATGACCACTCTCATCGGATCTCATCACTTTCTCACACAAAATGACAAAAATTATTTACTTTCACCATTTTTTCATTCTTGCACCTTGCTCATTTGCAATCATTTTAGTCTATGTTTGGTATCACAGTGGAAATGCTAAAATCACCGTGATTTTTCAAAAGCTACACTTTGTAGCTTATGCAAAATCATAGTCAGTCACCATGATTCTGACATATTCACCGTGATACTAAACATGCACTTAGTTATTTCTTCATATCTTGATTAGAAAGAGACAATATACAAAACTACTATATAAACTTTAATCAAATTTGAGAAAAGAACGGGTATTGTCTCCTAAAATCATGTTTCGGTGTCTGTCCTATATGAAGGACAAAATTGTGGTGGGATCCAATTTTCTTTAACATTGATTACCATAGAAATCCAATAAGTTCAACAACCAAGGCCCCCATTATTAAATTAGCATAAAGTTCTCAACATTATGCATCAAATCAAATATTGTTACAAGTTACCAATAGTACCCTAATCCTAAGTTAGCTTAATAGCTTATTACAAACAATATAATAAAACTTTATAGCTAAATTTGTCGTCATATATTCTTTCCCTCAAAAGTCTACTCTTAGAACAAAATAACGAGTGACTCACCACAAAAGAGATAAAGAAGTGAAAAACTAAGAAATTAGTGCATATTTTCATGTGAATATAACTAAACAGCACAATGAATAACAATTAACAAACATATTTTAACAAAACTTCACATTGAAATTGAATATACCATCAATGACCCGTGCTGAGTACGGTGAGTTTGACAAAATCACAGTAACTCTGAAATTTAGTTGAATTTTTACAAAATCGCATTGGTTCACCGTGATTATGTTAATTTCATTGTGAATCCAACATTATCTGAATATATGAACATGTTATCTAATTTTTATTCATTTAATATTTAATATTCTTGTTTCTTTTATTTATGAAACAACATGGACAAAAAATCTAATGTGATAATTAATTTAATTAACCTTACATTTGTTGTTGTTGTTTCTTCATAGCTTGTTTGTTATTATGCATCCAAAATTTAAAAACCTTTCTCTTAATACCAACTTGAGAACAAAACTGTTGAACTTCTTGTTCATCATGTTTTGATATCTTCCAACCAATCTTTTCACTAAACTCCATCATCTTTTCCTTTTGTTCCTGCGAAAATTTCGTCCTTATCCTCTTCTTTAAAGCCTGTTGTTGATGTCGTTGCGCTTGTATTGAAAATTGTGCATTCGATACATTTAGATCTTCGCTCGATGATTCTGCTGGACCTGATCCAAAATTCATCATCAAAGGAGGAATAACAACTTGTTGTCCTTGTTGTGAATATCTTTGAGATGAAGATGATGGTGTTGGAAAATTTGGAACATGATGAACATGAACATTTTGTGTTTGTTGTTGGATATGTTTTCTGTGGAAATTACGGTGACAATCACAAGCAGCACATATGAAGGATTGTGGGGTACCTTCTTCACCGCTTGGCATGAATTCGCCACAACCATCTACCACGTGGCTTCCCATGCTTGCCGCGTGGTTTCTCAGACATTCTCGGTAACATGTTTTTGTTGTTGTTTGTTGTAGTGGTGGTGTTGTGGCGGTTAGATCTGGATCTGTTATTTGTGTCTGAGAAAGTGGAAGATGTGGTGGTTGATGAAGATTAGTATGTGAATTTTGAGGTTGGTTATTGAAGATTAATGTGTGGAGTTGAGGTGGTGGTAGTGGTGGAGTTGGTGAAGAAGAAGAAGAATCTCTATTGTAACCTAAAGTTGATGTTGTTGTTGACATGTTTGTTTCCATTATCTATGTATGTTTGAGATCTAAATTGGTATAATCTGTTTGTCTTAAACCATAATCAGTGATTTTTGTGGATGTTAAACCCTAATTTATCCCCATCTAATAGGAAGAGAATAAGCTAAGCTTAAACATAATAAATAAACAAAGATATAGTAGTAGTATATTAATATGATATGATGATTAGTAGCAGTAGTATAGTAAAGATAGGAGTGGTGTTATAGTTTGATTTTTGTGGTTATTCTGATAATCCCACCAACCGAATTTCACTAAGCAGTCCTATTCTCTCAAATCTAAGGAAGTGCTTTAACTGTTTATATAGCACCACTAATTGGAATATTGGTTTTTTAGGGGAAAAATAAATTTCTGAAAAAGGGGGGAAATTAAATAGAGAATATATAGGATAAAGTAAAAAAAATGGTAAAAATTTACCTAATATAATCAAAGTAAAAAAGAAATAGTAATAGTATCTATTAGTTTAATTCAGTTGATTGGAACATCACACGGGGGTTGAGGTTCGGAATTTTTAATTACCAAATTACTTATTCTTTCAATTTTGTAGGTTAGATAGATAATGAATTAAAATAAGTGCATGTATAGTTGATTTTGTTTCCTGAATTAATTCTACTTGAAAATAAGTGGTTAGAATTTTATTCTTTAAAAATGAATAGCGTGTATTAGAGTTCGAATTCTGGTCTATACACATTACGTGTATTTCTATTAAAATTAATTTTTCTCAATATGTAAAATTTTACTCCTAAATCCTAAAATGTAGTTTTTAAGAGAATTAATTTTATCATTTAAAAAAGAGTAATGTCGTAATTTATTATCTACTTGCCTGTCATTCAAGTATAATTGGTTATTTAATATATCTAAAAATGAAAGTTGCTTAAAAAAAATACACTAAAAGGGAGGGTGGAGTGTAGAGGGAGAAAGAAGGTGAAAAGGGTAACGTTGTTGATTAAGGAAACTAAGACAAGTGTGGTGTTAGTATTCTTAATTTTGGTTTAATGTTGTGGTGGGGAGAAAGTACTAGAAGAAGTGGTTGTTTGTTGTTGTTGTTGTTGTTTCCTTGCATCCATCAAGACAGAGGCGTGAAATGAAAAGAAAGATAGGAATGGGGTAGAGGATTTGCACTGAGAATGAGTGAGTGAGTGGTCTTGCAGAACTACCGACAAGGTCATGTTTGGTTGAGGTTTAAATTATTGTACTTCCCAATATCAAATTGGAGTATCACCCATTTCTCTCATGAAATCTGTGTTAATTCAACCTTAGTCCAATGCTATCTCTAAACTAGATAATATTTTGACACTAAAATTCTGATGTAAAAATGATATATTTTTTCAAACACATGGAAGTTATTCTTTTACATATCAAACACATGGAAGTTGCATTAGGTTTAATTTACTTTTGACAAATTACGTTAGTTAAATTATTTTTTAATTTATCTGTAAAACGTTGAATTATCAAAAGATTTATTTTGGTAACTTAATTATCAAGAGACTAGTATACATATGAGTAATCAGAAGCTTTAATTCAAGTAGTAAAAAAAGTTAAAGGACATGAGTTGGGTAAAGAGTAAAAGAAAGTTAAACGATTAAATTTTAGTATGAGTGATTTATCTTTTTGATATACAAAAAAAATTAATTAAAAGAATATTTTGTGAGAACTGAATTTGAGAATGAGAATATTAACTGTAGCCAGATTTACTTACTAGCTGAACATTAGATTACGAAATCTATTTCCTTTTAGAATTGGTGGGTTAAGAAGAAAAAATGTACTACAAATAGTAATAGTACAAATACATAGCACTTTTTTCAAGTGTGCGAGGGGGGAGTAAATTATGGGCCACTTCATAGCACTTGTCTTGTTGCCGCGTGTGGCAACACTATCTCTTTCTCTCTACTTTGAGTTGCGGAAAATATATGCTCATAATAAAATGTGATTTATATCACCATCTAAATTTATTATATTTAAATTTAATCTTTATTTTAAATTTTAAGTTGTTCTTCTATATTTTCAGAGTTACAATTTGATTGTCTTTGTAGGATAGTTCAAGTGATAAGAGCTAGGGATATGAGTTGGGTAGGGAAAAATCTATAGTTTAAATTCTGGTAGGAGTATTTATAATTCCGATGTACTAAAAAAAAGTTACAATTTGATCCTCTTATGTTTCTGATTTTAACTTATGTTCGTTTTTTTTATTAAGTTATGAGTTAATTTCATCTAACTTCCTACTAAATTTTTAGTTAATTTTGTCTAAACTTTTCACGCGACATTCTCCTAAGTTATTCACGTATGCAAATTTTCCTAGATAGTTCCTTTTAGTTTTTTTTTTCCTTTCTTTGCCATTTTGTACCCAAAAAAAGATTTATTTTAAAAGAATTTTTTTGACTCAATTTTAGAAGATTTTAGTTTCTAATAAAACATCAACGACCATATATAACGTCAATTCAATAACCCTATCTTAATTTAAGTTCCATTAAATTTGAAGGACATTTATTGAGGCAACGACTAGTGCCACATAATAAGGTGTATTATGATACTGACAAATGATAATACCGACCTAATTAGCCATCGATCGTTCTATTTTGAACATCATTTAAGATTAAGTGCATGTCATGCATGATAATTAGTAGAATGAAAAAGAACAAAACTTTATATAAGCACGATTCATAGTTTCTTTGTCGTCTAGTTCTTGTCTCATTGTGGTGTGGTCTATCAAAAGGAGTGTCGATTATGTGGTGATTATACAAAGCCGCTTATGCTATTTATGATCCTCCTTTTGTCTTTTTTCTTCTTCTCAATTAATAGTAATAAGGTACGTAGTAATTTATGTTTGGAATCACGGTGAGTATACTAAAATTATGGTGAATCATCGATTATAAGATACTCATCATGATACCAAACATGCACGTAATCATGGTAAGAAAATTGAAGTTCTTTTGTTTTTCCTTTTGGTACATTTTCCCTTAAATAGATGTGACGGCATATGGAATAAGATTGAAGAAAAATGATTGAGCCTTATTGTCAATAAAAGAATATGATCGAGCCTTCTTATTTTCTTTTGCTCAAGATTAAAGAGAATTATCCTTTATTCACTGTTTTCCTTTGGTCCAATAGCATAATTTACCAATTTAATTTAAATGATTCTCACAACAGAAAATGCTTCTATTTTCTTAAACTTTAACTATAGTTGGTTCCGCATAAACGACAAATAACACGTTGATTTCACTGTTCTCTGTAAACGTAATTCAGTAAAATGGGAATATTATTTGATAATGATAAGAATTCAAACTCCAAATACGTCTACTTATTCACTTAAAAAGTTAAAATCTAAGCTACCTGACAAATTTTTTTTGATTCCACTGTGTTATTGTTTCGCCTTTCAGTCCCATGCTAGAATAATGAAAGATATTTTATATTTAGATTACTTCCTTTTGTAACATTAATTTTCAATGTCCATCATCAATCTTGTTCAAATAATCATTTTTCTTCTTTGTTATTCAAAATAGAAAAAACTTAAATATAAATGGTTATATGGACCTAGAATCAACCCAACTAAGATCCATTGGGCTACTTGTTGTGAGGCTGACCCAGCAAGTTCAGCTCTTCCATAGTTCATCAGTGGTTTAAAAATTGAATTTTCATCTCAATTTAGGATGGCAAAATGTTCACGCATTAACATTAATTCATGCAGCATACACCCCATAATCATATGCTCGTGTTTATTCTTTGTGTCATGCTAAGACTAATCTCATCTTATTTTCTTTTAACCAATGCAGCAAATTATGTTTACCCTTCTCATCACTGTCATCGGTACTCCTCTGACTTCGTCAAGACCAATTAAACACACCTTGAACTACCATATACTCCATTCACATCAAAATTCACGTCAAGACCCAGCCATATCATTCATTTTTTTGACTTTAACTAGCTCTTTCAATTTTTTTGAGTATAATAATCTCAATAAAACCTATCAAAATTTATACATTCGCACAATAGCGAGAGAGAATCCTTTACACACATGTGACATAACCGAGTCAACACATGAATCAAACAGTTAACTTTGCACAATATGTAAAAGCGTATTTGAAACTAGCCAAAACAATGTAGCAGAAAAGCTCATAATTGCAGAAGTAATTAGAAGAACTATAACTCAAACCAAAGACAAAAGAAACACAAGGCAGGCCAAGTGGTTGGATGACTACGAGCTGCAGTAGATTTGCTTGCCTAGTGAAAGGAATAATTCTAGAAACTTTCCTAAAGCACAACTGTACTTTCTGTAAGGAGGAATCAGTAAAATTATTAGAGAAAATCAGAAAGCTGATAAGATCATGGCTATAGCAAATAGCAATAGCATAACTAATTCTAACAATCCTTCTTTTGAAATCTGTCAATACTATTTTTCCTTGCTTTGAAGTTACAATTTCGAACTTCAAGAGTTTCACACCGCCACCAAAATTTCTCTAAACTCACCGTCAATCCAAACATGTCGTAATAAAGTGCAGCCCTATAAAGTTTTATACATCTCAGGTGTCAATATCTGCTCATTTATCTGTCTAAGAGTTGCCCTTTCAAATTATCCATCCAAACCACACACATATATCCATCCACACATACAAGCACCCCAATTGATTTTCAATTTCTCACTTAACATTAATTAACTAACTAATCCAACACAAATCAGCTACATGTTCAAAGACTAACAGAATTAAAAAAAAAGTTAGAACTTGAAAGCTAGGAAGAACAGACACTCCTCGGATTAAGCGTGTCCGACACAGAACACACGTCATGTCCGACACCAACACAACACCAACACTTATAATTACGTTTGAATTATATCATTTTTGTCAAAAAACTATCAGTGTCTGTGTCATGTCCAGTGTCCCTGTTTCATAGCTTGAAACACAACTTGCACACAAATACAGCATAATGAAACTAACAAAATCATCAACATCATGTAGTAGTGGAATTTGGCAAAACCCCTTTAGCATCAACAAACCTATACATATACCAAGCTCCAACAGATCTATAAGGCTTCCATTTCTCACACAAAACCTCCATTTGATTCGGCGAAGGCAAACCCTTAAGACCATACAATTTCTCAACACCTCTTCTCACAACAAGATCACCAACAGGCAAAACATCAGGCCTATGAAGTGTAAATATCATAAACATATGAACAGACCAAGGTCCAATTCCTTTAACAGACATTAACTTCTCATAAAGCATTTCATCGTCCATTTCGATAATCGATTCATCGGATAAAAATCCATTCGCGTATTTCGTCGAAAGGTCGTGAATGTAAGTAGCTTTCGGTCCAGAGATTCCAACTTCACGAAGCTGAGTTGGTGAAAGGGATAGAACTACGTTTGGGAGAATTGAAGATTGGGAATCGAAGAGTGAGATGAAACGGTTTTCGATTGAAGATGAAGCTTTGTTGGAGAGTTGTTGGGAAATTAGGGTTTTGATTAGGGAAAAGAAGGGGGTGAAGTTGTTTGAGAATTGGGGGGAGGGGAAGGTGTTGATGATGGTGGAGAGGAGGGGGTCAGCGGCGCGGAGGTGGTTGAGGGCGGTTTCGATTTCGCCGGTTGATGATAATGGTTTTGCGATTGGTGGTGGTGGTGGTGGTGATGGTGGAAGATTTGGTTTATTGGTTTTGAGGGTGAGTTTTGGGATTTTTTTGGCGGGGAAGGGGATTTTTGAAGAGATTAGGGTTTTGATTTGGGGTTGTTGATTAGATTTGGTTTGAGATCGAGTTCGCTTCATGGCTTTGGGGGTGAAGAAATTATTATGGTGGTGATTTAGGGTTTAGTGATTGTTTGGCATATATTTGGGGTTGAATCGGAGTATTAGCATAGGGTATCTTGTTGATGAAGTGTACTAGATCATTTGGATAGTTTTATTGTATTTTTAATCATAATAATATGCATAATCCCTCTTTTGAACAAGAGATAAGGATTCCATCATAGAATGGAATAACTTTAAAAATTTTGAGTTAATTGTCTCATCCATTTATGTACCTCCAATTTAGTGAGAAGAATAATTACTGCGTTTGACGGTATATAATTTATGATTATATTGAATTATGTAGTATCATTTTCTCAAATTTATATCGATGTCTACGTGTGCAGCGTGTCACTATTTGTGTCTGTGCTTCATAACTCATGGTCATGACTTAGTTTATGAATTTTTGCTACATCACAAGTCATATGTTCATACAGTTAAATTATTTTGCTCTATGAAAAAAAAATGTGTGTAGACATCTCTAGAATCAGTGGAAAAAGCTGAAAAGGTGCTACAATCCAATTTTCAGACCTTAAGATGAAAAAATATTGGTTTCCTCTAATGGTATGGTATAGTTCTTTTTTTTTTGACATAGCTCACGTTAGAAAACATACTATCGGAAAATATCTCTTTCTAAGATTTGCACTACTAGAAGATATCTCGTAGTCAATTTTACACTATTGGAAGTTATCTCTCAATAAAATTTGCACTACTAAAAGATATTTCCCGATAAGTGAGGGGACTCTGATCAATTTAGAGGGGACAAAGAGCAACCTTCTTTGTTTTTTTTCTTCTTTTCATGTGAAGTTTAAAGAAATTAAGTACTTATTAATTTGATCAACTAATTGGTTACTCTCTTGGAGTTGGACCAATTCCTTGGGTTATCATGTCTGAGGTACTTTTTAGTATTCAAAAAGGGATGAAGTAATTGAAGTTTTCCTAACAATATATGTTGAGAAGTATAGTTGAGTTCAACAAAGAGTAAAATAAATTAGGAGAAAGAATGATTATTTGATATAACTAGATAGAATAGTAAGGAAAAAATAAAGACTTTATATGGTGATCCGATTAAACTAACACTAATTATAATCAATTTTCAACTAATTATAACTAACTTCTAACAAATCTAATTAATATTTAACTAGTCCCCGTAAGTTAGCTAAACTGGTAAGAGCTGAAGGATATTTGAATTGGGTATGAGAGGTCCAAATTTAATCTTTAGCGGAAATAATTTATCTTTTTGATGTATTAAAAATAATATTTAACTAATTCTGACAAGATATGTGCATTCACACAAAACGCTTCTACTCTTACGCATTTTTTAACATAAGAAACATCTTAAACTTGATTTTTTAGATACTTCCAATGAATATAAAGGGCCTTGCTTTGCTGGTGGCATAGCCACCATGACAAGTTGGTTAACTTCATGGATTATCACAATGACTGCAAACATGCTTTTGACTTGGAGTAGTGGAGGTTTGTTTTAAGTTGTTAAGAAATACCACATCAATGATTTTATATTATTTCTAACAATTTTTAATATACGCTGTGGTAGCCGCATTTACTGTTGTTTTTGCAGCAATTTGGGTTCCTGAGACAAAAGGAAGAACATTGGAAGAAATTCAATTCTCTTTTGGTTTCAACCAAAATGTTGTTAAATTTATTTAAAATAAAATGACATCTTTGAATTTATAAAATAAAAAAAATACACATAATTGCCTCTGTCTTGGATTAAAATTAAATCCACAATATATATATATGTAGGAAGTGTTTGGATGAGTTATTTTTATTTACTTAATACAACATTTATATTAGTATTTGGATACACACAATAACAACTTACTTATAAGTGCTTAATCAATTAGACTCCTTAAAATAACTTATTACATATATAATAACTTAGCAAACACACCGTTTGCATACTCATAGATGTGAATTGAATTATTTCATTTCACTAATGATTATAGAAGAAATAAATTTCTTTAGGCACTTATCGTAAATACATGGCCGCTCCATATTAGCCAAGTGACCAGCCTTTTTTATTACTTCAACCGTTGCGTTATTTCCTAGCTTCCTGTCATATGAATAAGTAATTATAATTATGTGATTAAGATTAACTTTAAGCAACTTAACTTGATAAACCTTAAGAATAGTTTGAAATAATATATAAATATATGATCAAGATTTCCTACGTACTCTTTCATGTTGTGTGCAAGCTCTAGTTTGAAAACTTTATCTTTTTCACCCCACAAAAAGTGTATCCGCTGCAAAGGAAAGTTGTGTAGTTAATATTAATTAATATAATAAAAAACATTCATTTTCAAATAATTGTGTTATAAAGAGTATGTTAGAGTCAAAATTATTATGAAGATAAATATTACCTGTGAAAATTTTGGGATGTTGATGTCTTTGTAGCTAATGACTAAGGCTTCTAATAGCTCATTTTGTTCCTTCCTATTTGAGTACATCACCTGCAGTTAATTTTACGATGCTCACAAAAGTAGTTTAAGTTAAACTTCTTTTTTTGTACAAAATATTTCTCATGTTCTAGAAAATGATTAATAATGGTCGTACAAAATAGTCCTTGAGTTCAACTGAGTTGACAAGGACCTGTATTATTTATGCAAGGATTGATGTTCGAAACTCGGAGACACTATCTATTCACCTTAAGAGTAGTAGAATTTCTTGTTACTTAACTACTTGACTAAAAAAAATTGGACAGAATAGTGGGATTGTGTTAAAATAAAATAAAAGTTTTTTTTTTATACATACGAGATGGCAAAGTCACCAATAAACTCACACACATAAGTGGAGTGGTTCGAACCTAGGTCATGGACGTCCGACCTAGCAATTTCGACATTTTTTGCCAGTTGAGTTAAGACTTCTGGACAAATAAAAACTGTTTATGATCATCTATTGAATTAATCACATTTTTAAACATGATTAACCGGATGCCGTAGATCTTGAAAAATAGTGTCCTAATATCATTATACTAAACAAATTAATAAGAAAATAAAACAAACCTTAAGAAAGTCACTTAAGATACGTTTGGGAAACCAAATATTTCTATGCATGCCAGCAGAGAGAAGTGTCCTCAATTCTTCAACAGAAGTTGGTAACAATATTTCTGACCAAGAAGAGAATCCAAGATTTTTTACTATACTACTAAGCAGAGACTCTTGTATAGCCAAAATCGAACCAGTTACAACCACAGCTTGAACCAACTCACTATACAATTCAGCCATTTTAAATGCCACCATTCCACCATAACTGAATCCAACAACAACACATTTCTCCACCCCGAGTTTCTTTAACCCCGCCACCAAACATTCGGCTTGAAAAGTTGGTGACCGGTCCAGCTTATTGGTTGTTGATCCGCCAAAGAAAATTAAGTCAGGCACATAAACGGCGTAGTTTTTGGCTAAAGAGATGGCTTGGACCCCCCAAGTTGAAAGTCCATCGCCGCAGAAGCCGTGGAGGAGAACAACCACTGGCTTGGTGGGTTTTGAAACGGGCTTTGTCTTAGAAATGGTTTCAGATGGAACCCAGAATCTCATTACTGTACCTTTCTCTATCTCCACCATGTAAGGCTTCATACCAGCCATCTTCATTGTCCATTTACCCAATGACCAAATAAGTGTCACCGTGTTCACCATGTTTGAGTAATTGGTTTTTCTCTTTGCAATGTGCTTTGTCTATCAATAGAGAAAACCAATTCTCACAAGTGTAACACTAGAGCTCAAAGTCGTAAATAAACGGTTGCTAGATGCTCCAATGAACAGCTAAGCGCTTACAACAATGCAGTATACTAGTGACAATCACATTCAACTTCCATCCGTAAATTAGTTGTAATATTTTATGAGTATAATTGCAATGCATTGATGGTGCATGTAAATTTGTTTACACATGTATCGTATCCGTCAAAACACATCATAATAATATGTCATAAGTTCTTAAAATATCTCTACAATTATATATATAGTACAATTTGATTAGATGCATGTGTAAAAAAATATTACACTGTCTGTCGGTGTATAGCAGACGACCAAATCGTGTAAGAGACTCTGATATCATCTTAGAAACGAAAGTTTAGTCTAATTCATTTCTATAAAAACGGCGTTGTAAAGTGAAGATTGTCTTTACTTTATAAATATTATTTTGTATTTTATATTTTGTTTTTATTTGTTTGATGGGGTGGTTCGTAGGTAGATATTAATAGTAATAATTTTTGGTCATATGTTTTCATTAATGTAGTCAACATCATGAGTTAAATCTATTAAAGTATCACAAAATATATATATATATATATATATATTTTTTTTTTTTTGACTAAATACTTTTTTTTTTATAAGGATCACAAAATATACTTAATTAAAAAGTATCAAAACTCAATTCATTCTCATCTTCACTACAACTCCTCACACTTATTGAAAAAACATACCAAACGAAAATAAGTGGCATTTACCCAATGACCAAATAAGTGTCACCATGTTCACCATGTTTGAGTAATTGGTTATTTCTTTGCAATATTTTAACTTTTACGTATATGAACTCTGAAAACACAACATATTTAAATCGCTAGTTGCTACTATACTGGCAAAAAAAGAAAATACCAACTTAGTACATCATAGTCCATGTTGTTTACATAATAGTAGTATATATAATACCTTTTTTTTGGCACATTAATAGTATATAGAAAATATCAACTTATAGTACATTCATAGTGCATGTTGCCATGGACGGTTTTACCATACGGGCGGCTAGAGCCGCAGCCCGGGCTCGGTCGGAATTTTTTGATATTTTAGAAGTTAATTTAAGGTAAAATTTATATTTTTAGAGATTAATTTATGGTAAAATTGAAATTTTTTGTTTAAAATTGAGATTTTTCATTGCAAAACAAAACTTTTGGTCTTTTAAGGGTTAGTTTAGAGTACAATTGAAATTTTTAAGGATTAATTTAAGACAAAACTAAAATTTTATTTTCAAAACTGAAAATTTTCATTGCAAAACTAAATTTTTTGTTTTAAATTTAATATTTTGCCTGGGCTTTATAAAGTTTCTAGCTCCGCCACTGATGTTGCCTACATAATAGTAGTATATAATACTTTTTTTTTGGGTACAATAATAGTATATAGTATTAATTGTTAGGAAAATAACTAGAAAAAATATTACCTCAGCAAGCAAAAATAAACAGAATTAAATCATAATAAAAATTTATTACACAATCTATAAATTTTTTTCACCCTATATATATATATATATAGTTCCTAGGGTAAGGGGGTCTTAATAGTCGAGAGTTCAGAGCAAGTTCTAGCATCAAGTGATTTCAGTCATCTTCCAAACATAGTTGTAGGGATCAAATTGTAGTCTTCCTTATCAAGTTCTGCGCCAATTAACACTTGACTAACTAACATTTGGTACTCAATCTATAATTTTTACGAACACATAAATTGTAAATTTTTCAAACTCTCACTAGCAATTTTTATCGGACAAAATTGTCAACTCTCTCAACCGGTGGCTTCTAAGGTGAGGGAGCATTTAAGTCCCTCACCGGTGTACCACAGGTGTACCACTAATAATATATCATTGGATCTATTAAACATGATCTAAAGAGTTTTTTTTTGTTGACAAGAGAGTTTTTTTTGTTGTTGTAGTTGTGATTATGTGCGGATAAGTTATGTGTACCCATTTTAAATTTTAATAGATCTGAACCAATAATTATATCCGACGGTAACACTTTACTCCCTCACCGGTGAGGGACTTAAAAGGTGGTACACCTTAGAAGCCACCCTCTCAACCATAATTTTTACGCAAAAAATTGTAGATCCTCCCGGTAAAATTGTTATGGCTTATTTGTTGGGCCTCTTAGTTTCATAAACTAGAGAGTTCATGCAGACTGCACTGCAGTTTTAGGTAATTGAATTTCTAGTGACTTGCTTAGCTTGGTCGTTAGAACATTTGTTTATCATCTGCTATAAAAACAAAATACTTTGTTTTTTTAAGTGCAAATATATTATTATAATTATTCAGGTCTTTGTACAAAACAAACAGAGACCAATAAAAGAGGAACTCTACAAAACAAAGGTATCTCATATATCATACATGTAAATTCTCAAAAAAAAAAGGTTACATTTCGAGTAAATCGACATTATACTCATTGAAATTATAAGAGTCGATCAATAGTTCTCAAATTTACAAAATAGCAATTTAGTCTCGTTAGTTGAACAACATCGTATGAGATTTTAGATGATAATTGTATATGCCTCACAAAGGAGGATTCTCAAGGTATAACAACTTGCGCGCCAGTTCTGCCGTGCAGAATCCGACCCAAGTTGGAAAACAATTTCCGAACCCCAGCAATTTCAGAAAATCTGACGAACCAAACACCAGGAAAACCAAAATTTAATCGGTTTAAATGAGATATTACCTTATGTTGACGCTCCAAAGTGTGTACAAATCTCTCTCCAATGTTCCAATGTTGAGTTTTGATCCTAAAGCCAACCAAATGAGATAGTTTTGAGTTGTTATTTGTTGATTGTGTGGAAGAAGTTGGAGAAAGTGATTTGCTGCTGAACTTAAGTAGGACAGGTTCGGATTATTTTTCCCTATCCCTTAACTTTGCCAGGTTCGGATTTTTTATTCCTATCTTACATGAAAATTTTGGTCCTTTTTATCCGAACCTTCCTGACGCGCACGTAAGGGCATAATGGATAGTTAAGGAGAAAAGAACCAAGGAGGGTGGGAAGAGAAATTTCCACATTTTGGAAATACTTTCTGTTGTGTTGGGCTTTAGGTACGTTAAATGGGCTAAATTTGTTGAACATTAGTTTTTTATGGTTTGCTCTTTGCCTCCTGAATTAACTGCTCACACCAGAAAATACTCTCTATAAGATTTACAACTATCAGAAGATATCTCTTTATTAGATTTGCACTATTAAGAAAAATTTTCCGGTAAAACTTGCGCTGCCAAAATCCCGATAGATGAGGTGACATGAGAGGATTCTAATCAATTAAGAGAACAAAGAGCAACCTTAGTTTTTTTTCCATGTGAATTTTAAGAAATTAAGTACTTATCAATTTGATTAACATTTTTTTTAGGCTACGGTGATTGGCTACTCTTGGAGTTGGACCAATTCTTTGGGTTATCATGTCTGAGATACTTTTTAGTATTTAAAAAGGGATGAAGTAATTGAAAATATGTTGAGAAGTATTCCCTCCGTCCCAAAATGTAAGCAAATTTGACTTTTTAGGTACATTTAACTATTGATGTATTTGGTCCATAATATGAGCTAGATACATCAATAGTCAAATGTACCTAAAAAGTCAAATTTGCTTACATTTTAGGACGGAGGGAGTATGGTTGAGTCAACAAAGAGAAAAATAAATTAAGAGAAAAAATAATAACTAACTTGTAGCAACTTTAAATAATAATAATAATAATAAAGAGAATACGATTCCTAATTACGATCGCGTAATGCTCTGCTAGGGTTAAACAACCTCACGCACAAATCCCTTCCCGATCCACCACCGACCTCAACAAGTTGCCGCCGCCCTTCTGCTTCTGTTATCACCGCCGTCGTACCACCAGCTCGCCGCTGTCCTGCAATCAATTCGCCACCGTCCGATACTGCAATCGATTTACCGCTCTCTGGACCTGTATCTGCAATCGATTCACTTCGCCATCCCGTTACTGCAATCGATTTGTAAACGGGTCAATCGATTTACAAACCGATTCTTGGACCTGTCTTCTGTTTTAGAAATCGTGATTTCTGTTCGAACTACAAACCGTGATTGCAACCGATCCCAGACCGTATTGCAAATCGTGACTTGTATTCCCAATCGAATTGCAAACCGATTCCAGACTGTGATTCCAGACCGTATTGTTGTGTGCAGAAACCTTGATCGTGTACAGTGTACACAATGAACTCTCCCTTTGTTTTTTCTGCAAACGGTGAATCCCACACTCAACCGTCCCATAAACTCCTAGATCCCCAAAAACCCTCGTCCCCTACACTATCATTCCGTGACAAATTGTTAGGCTCACCGCAAAACATTCCTCCACGAGAAAAAGTGGGTATGATAAAAAATAAACTTGTCCGCATAGAACTTGAAGATGGCAATCGCCTTCTTCCTAAAGTCTACATTGAACCAAAAGTTTTTCAAGAATTGTGTACACCAAGGAACGTTGCTATTGTCGTCAAACTCTTAGGAAAGAACCTCAGTTACCTTACCATGAAAGAACGCCTCCAAAAACTATGGAAGCTACAAGGCGGTTTTGAAATCATGGACAACGATAACGGTTTCTATATGGTGAAGTTCGACAACGCTGCTGACAAAGAAAAGGTGATCACTGGTGGCCCGTGGTTAATCTTTGACCACTGTCTTGCTGTCTCTCAATGGTCCCCCGAGTTCGCTTCACCGAATGCAAAGGTTGAACGCACAATTGTATGGGTTAGATTCCCTGGTTTAAACTTAGTCTATTATGATGAAAGTTTCCTCATGGCCATGGCTTCAGCTATCGGTCGATCTATAAAGGTGGACATCAATACTCTAAAGGTTGAAAGAGGTAAATTCGCAAGAGTTTGCGTCGAAGTAGAACTTACTCAACCGGTGGTGGGAAAAATCTGGGTGAATGGGCACTGGTACAAAGTTCAATATGAAGGTTTGCATCTAATTTGTACTAATTGTGGTTGCTATGGCCATCTAGGTAGGAATTGTCCTATTGCCACCTCCGTACCGGAAGGGACAAAACATGTGCACCAACATCACAACCCCGCCCCGCCTCAAACCACCCCACCGGCCAGTCACTCAAACTCTAGTCAACCACAAGGGAATGTTGTTCTCAATGCAAATCCTAAGGTAACAAACAAAGAGAGAAACACCAATAATAATGAGGAAGGCAAGGAACTTCATGGGGATTGGCTCCTAGTTACTAGGCGCAAGAAACAACCTAATAAACCTATCTTGCCAGGCTCAAAAACTGTCACCAACGACAAAAGTAATAAATTTAATGCTCTGTCCAACCTGGTCGACCAACCAAACTACAACCCCGCTAACCAAAAGCTACCACCCAGACCACATGCTACAAACATAGCGCGCCCCAACAAAGGTAATGTTGACCCAAAACGCCGCCGTCGTGATGACGATGATTACAATCATGCGACCACTACTTCTCAATTGCCTACTAACCCAACAACGAAAATTCCCAATAGACTTAACAAACCTGTTCTATCTACATCACTTCAATCAGGAAAAACCCCACACCTTGTGTTTGACCCAAAAAACCTAGACTCTTTCCACCAAAAGTCGGCTACATTCGTGAACCCCAACTTTGACCAAGTAGTCGTCGTACAACACACAAATGACCCCCCTGATAATAATCCTTCTCCTTATAAAAACATTATCAATAAAGACAAGGATGACCTTGAAATTCGTGAAGAAATTCACGTTCACCGTGATGACAATGAAGAAAACATGGTCACTTAGACCAATCATTTCCCTTTATCCTTCTCTTTGTTTGTTTTGTTATGGAAGCTCTCAATGATATCTCATTCCTCTCTTGGAATATCAGAGGGGCCAACAACAACAATTCAAAACGACATTTAAAGGAAGTTATTAGAAAGTATCATCCCACTTTCCTTGCTGTTCTTGAAACTCATGTTCCTTATTCTAAATTGTCCTCCTTTTGGACAAACAACGGTTATTCTCCGACCCACATCATTGAAGCCAATGGCCACTCTGGAGGTATATGGCTCCTACAACATTCTGCTTCTTCCATTAAAACTACTGTCATTGACACCAATCAATACTCCATTACTTTCACGCTAACTCATGGTGATGCCTCCTCTACCTGTACTTGCGTGTACGCCAGCCCAAACCCGACATTGCGTACCAACCTTTGGAACTACCTAATAGACCGCAGCCACACTATTGTTGGCCCTTGGATGCTTATAGGTGACTTTAATGAAACTCTCCTCCCTAGCGATCAACGAGGGGGTATCTTTCAACATGCCAGAGCTGCCATTTTTGCTAACTTCATGGACCAGTGTAGTCTTCTAGACCTCACAACCACTGGAGGACGTTTTACTTGGCACCGAAATCACAATGGCCTCCGCATTCTCTCTAAAAAACTTGATAGAGGTTTAGCCAATGTGGACTGGCGTTTCGCTTTTTCCGAAGCCTATGTCAAAGTTATTTGCAGACTTCACTCCGATCACAATCCTTTACTCCTTCGTTTTGGTGGTCTTCCCATTGCTAGAGGACCACGACCCTTTCGTTTTGAGGCCGCCTGGATTGATCATACAGACTACTCCGCTTTGGTTGAGAGAGCCTGGACATCTTCCAACCACAATCCTACCACTGCATTAAACAATGTCCGACACGAATCTATCACTTTCAATCAAGAAGTTTTCGGAAACATCTTCAAACGCAAAAGACACATTGAAAGCAGGCTCAAAGGGGTTCAAAATTATTTAGAAAGGGTTGACTCCTCCCGCCACACCCTTCTTGAGCGCGACCTTCAACAGGAATACAACCATATACTTTTCCAAGAAGAGATACTTTGGTACCAAAAATCTAGAGAAAAATGGGTCAAATTCGGTGACAAAAATAGCGCTTTTTTCCACACCCAAACCATCATAAGAAGGAAGCAAAACCGTATTCATAGACTCCAGCTTCCTAACGGGACATGGTCATCTAACAGCTCTGTTCTTCAAAATGAGGCGCAACTATATTATAAGAATTTCTTTGGTGGCATCCAGCCCAACCACGACCCCTCCTTCTATAATGGCTTACACCCAACCATAGATGAAGATGGGAAATATTCTTTACTTAGATCAGTCACTAAAGATGAGGTATTTACAGCCCTCAAATCCATGAAACCTTATAAGGCCCCGGGTCCAGACGGCTTTCAATGCATCTTCTTCAAACAATATTGGCACATCGTGGGAGATGACATCTTCAATCTAGTCAAAACAACTTTCCATACAGGTTATTTCGATCCTGTCATTTCCGAAACATTGATATCTCTCATCCCCAAAGTTGAACCACCCACCACCTTTAAAAAATTTAGACCTATCAGTCTGTGCAATATTGTTTATAAAATTATTACAAAAGTCTTGGTTCTCCGCCTCAGGCCGATCCTGGATTCTATTATTGGACCCTACCAAAGCAGCTTTCTGCCAGGAAGAGGCACCTCTGATAATGCGATCGTTCTGCAAGAAATCATCCACTTTATGAGGAAGACTAAAAAGAAGAAAGGATATGTAGCCTTCAAACTCGACCTTGAAAAAGCTTTTGATAATGTTAATTGGGATTTTCTTAAATCATGCCTCCATGATTTTGACTTTCCAGACATAACAATTAAGCTTATCATGCACTGTGTTACCTCATCTAATTTTTCATTGCTATGGAACGGCAACAAAATGCCCCCTTTCAAACTTTCCCATGGTCTAAGACAAGGAGATCCCTTATCCCCTTATTTATTCATACTATGTATGGAAAAGTTGTCTATCGCCATTAACGACGCGGTCCATCAGGGTATCTGGGCCCCCATCAACATCTCTGTCAATGGGCCCCGATTATCCCACCTCTTATTTGCAGATGATGTTCTCCTCTTCACCACGGCCAAAACCTCTCAACTACGAGTTATTGCTGACCTTCTTACCCGTTTTGGTCGCGCTTCAGGTTTGAAGATCAACTTGTCAAAATCCCGAGCCTTTTACTCCGCAGGTATTCCTCAGAATAAGATCAACAAACTTACATCCGTCACTGGTATCCGGAGCACCACATCCCTAGAAAAGTATCTAGGCTTCCCAATACTCAAAGGGAGAGCCAAAAGAAGCGATTTCCATTTTATTATCGACAAGATGCAAACACGACTTGCTTCTTGGAAAAACAAGTTGTTAAACAAACCAGGACGATTGACACTAGCTTCTTCTGTCCTCAATTCAATTCCCTCCTACTACATGCAAATTGCTTGGCTCCCTCAAAGCATCTGTGACAGCATAGATCAGACCACTCGCAATTTCATCTAGAGGGACTCCAATAACAAAGGTATTCACTTAGTGGGATGGAATAAAATATCTCGCCCTAAACAACTTGGTGGTTTGGGTATCCGTCCAGCTCGGGATGCAAATATCTCTCTATTGGGAAAACTTGTCTGGGATATGGTGCAATCTTCAAGTAAGCTTTGGGTTGACCTCCTTTCTAGCAAATACATTGCAGGACCAAATTTCCTCCACTCCAATAACCCTCCTAGTGGATCTTCAACTTGGTCTTCTATTATTAGAGCAAAAAACGTCCTCAAAGACGGATTTTTGTGGCGTGCAGGTTCGGGATCCTCCTCCTTTTGGTTCACTCCTTGGACTAATTTCGGCCATCTTAGTTCACTTGTCCCCTATGTGGATATACATGATCTGGAACTCTCGGTCAAAGATGTGCTCTCCACAGGAAATCCGCACACTCGCAGTCTCTACACCCAGCTCCCTCCGTTGATTTCTGAAGTCATTAACAACACCAACTTCATGTTCAACGACTCTATCGAAGAAACCCTCATTTGGGCTAACAACAAAAACGGCACTTACACTACTAAAAGTGGCTATAATTGGCTACTCTCTCGGAGGGATCCAGTATCATCTGATAACCCTCTACACACTTGGTCTTGGATATGGAAGCTTCAGCTCCCGGAAAAGATCAAATTCTTCTTTTGGTTGGCCTGTCACAACTCTACGCCAACCCTCTCTTTACTCAATCATCGCAAGATGAGTCCCTCAGCCACCTGCACTCGATGTGGCCTTCAAGATGAAACTTTTCTTCATTGCATCCGGGACTGCGAGTTCTCTCATTGTCTTTGAAACCAAATTGGTTTCAACAATCCTGATTTCTTCTCAAACCAGGATGTGTACGACTGGCTCAAGCAGGGTACCACAGGTACACACGCTTTCACATTCTCGGCCGGTGTCTGGTGGTCTTGGAGACACCGAAATTTGATGTGTTTGAACAATGAGACTTGACCCTTAAGTCGCCTCTCCTTCAACATTCGAGCTATGGTCGAAACATTAAAAAATTGTTTCTCTCCCACTTCTAACGACGAGTCAGTAGATAGACATATCAGGTGGAACAACAATAACTTTTCTTGTACCATTCTGAATGTGGACGGAAGTTGTCTCGGTACCCCTGTTCGAGTTGGATTTGGCGGCATTATTAGAAACACCTTCGGTCATTATCTTGCAGGCTTCTCAGGCTCCATTCAAGGATCATCTGACATTTTGCTCGCGGAACTGACTGCTATCTTTAGGGGCCTCTTGCTGGCCAAAGACATGCATATCGATGACTTTGTTTGCTACTCTGACTCTTTACTCTGTGTAAACCTCATCAAAGGCCCACAAGTTAAGTATCATATTTATGCTGTGTTGATCCAGGATATCAAGGAATTGCTATCTCAAACCAACAGTGCTCTACACCACACACTTAGAGAAGGGAATCAATGTGCAGACTTTTTTGCTAAACTTGGAGCATCATTAGATGCCGACCTCCTGAATCATCCATCTCCTCCAGAAGACCTACGTGAACTTCTTAAGAATGACGCAATGGGAACTTTCTTCCCTCATGCTTAGTCTTTCTTTTTAATTTTCTTTTTTCTTTTTATTATCTTCTATACCAAAAAAAACTTTAAATAATATTTAAATAATTCTAACAAGATATGTGCATTCACACAAAGCGCTTCTTCATCCAACAACTATACCAAAAAAAAACACAAAGCGCTTCTAATTTTTAACATATTCGCACAAATTGTTTTTGAAATCCAGTTCTCTTTTAGATAGATATTGATTGATTCATGGGTCAATTATGCCTCTCTTGTTTTCAACCAAAATGTTGTTAATTTTTTTTAAATAAAATGACATCTTTGAATAATTTATTAAAAAAATTACACATATTTATTGTAGTATTTGGATACACTTCCACAATAACAACGTAACTTACTTATAATTAAGTGCTCAATTAGTCTCCTTAATTAAAATAACTTATTAAATAATTACTTACCAAACACATCATTTACTAATAATTATGTGAATTGGATTATTTCATTTTTCACTAATCATAACTGAAGAAAGAAACTTCTTTAAGCACCTATTGTAAATACATGGTCGCTCTAGATTAGCCAAGTGACCAGCATTTTTTATTATTTCAATTGTCGCATTCTTTCCTAGCTTCCTGCCATATGAAAAAGTATGTAATTATGTCATTAAGATAAACTTTAACAAACTTGATAAACCATAAGAATAGTTTAAAAAAATTATAATATATGTGATCAAGATTTCCTATACTCTTTCATGTTGTGTGCAAGCTCTAGTTTGAAAACTTTATCTTTTTCACCCCATAAAAGATGTATCGGCTGCAAAGGAAAGTTGTATAGTTAATATTAATTAATATAATCACAAGTAACAACATCCATTTTCAAAGAATTGTGTTGCAGAGAGTATATATGTTAGAGTCAAAATTATGAAGATAGTACCTGTGAAAATTTTGGGATGTTGATGTCCTTGTAACTAATGACTGAGGTCTCTAATAGTTCATTTCGCTCCTTCCTATTTGAGAACATCACCTGCAAATATGTGCAATAATAGATGTTTGACTATTTTCTATAAATTTTAATAAAATATTATATCTCTCTTCAGTCCCTTTTATTTTATTTTTTTGACAAACTTTGATCCCTTTTATTATTAAGATTTTTTTTTAGTTTACAATGAAGCTTTAGATCAAATTTATGACTTTTAATATACTACTTAAATCTCTCATTACTAGACTAAATCTAGTGGCTTAAAACAAGTAAGACTCTATTTTTAAAACTAGTAAAATATTTGAGTTCTCAGACAATAAATATAAATGTGAGTAACCCTCTCTGTTGAATTTTTCATTTTTTTTTTATCATTGAACGCTGTATCTAATTCACTCGCTAGATTGAAGACACTTTAAAGGTTAAAATAATTGGTCCAAAAATTTAAAATGACTCCGTATCTAAAAAGAAAACCAAATTCTCAACACTTAATTAAAGAAAGATCATTCCCAATTGCTGAAATACACCCTGAGTTAGTTGAATTTCGAATTTATTCATTACTTTGTGGAAGTTTATCTTTTTGACAATTTTTTTTGAATCAGTCTTATGACAATATTCTTTCTTCGTTGGTAGTACCTTTCAACTATTTTTATGAAGTCCATATTAGAAAAATCCTAGGTCTCACCCTTAAATCTTTAACATTTAATTTTGTTTATATTAAATCAAAAAAACACATTTTATTCCATCAGCTTAGCTCAGTTGATAGGACATTGCATTATATATGTATGGGACAAAGGTTCGAACCTTGATCATTACACTTATCCCTCCAAATTAATCAATTAAGTAGATGATGAATTTATATCACATATAAAAATTTTAAATTATGGTTAATCATGGAGTTTAATTAACTACACTTTTTTTACCACTAGTATCTGAGGTACTAGACCGATTAATTCAGTTCGGTGTAAGTTTTAACATTACGTTGTTTCAACCTCTTCTTAACGTAGTTACGGAGATTGAACTGTGGTTATCCTTATCAAGTTTAGCATCAACAACCACTAAACCAACTAATATTTAGTTAATTTACTACTATTTAAATTGATCCTTAATTATTTGAATCGAAAAGTAGTTGAATTAACTACAATTTTAGGTGGTCCTCAATTTGAATCCAAGAAATAAACTATCTAAATTAATACTGTAAAGTTAAATTACTCTTTTTTTGTGCAAAATCTTTCTCGTGTTCTAGAAAATTGATTAATAATGATTGTGCAATTATTTTTGAACTGAATAGCTGGTTTGTGTTAAAAAGAACAAAAAACATTATGAACATCATACTGAATTAATCATTTTTTAAAACGTGATTGATCAGAAATCGTAGATCGATCTTGAAAAAAAAAAATAGTAACCTAATACCATTATTCTAAAAAATTATTAAGAAAAAAAAAAACCTTAAGAAAGTCACTTAAGATACGTTTGGAAAACCAAATATTTCTATGCATGCCAGCAGAGAGAAGTGTCCTCAATTCCTCAACAGAAGTTGGTAACAATATTTCTGACCAAGAAGAGAATCCAAGATTTTCTACTACGTTACTAATTATAGACTCTTCTATAGCCAAAATGGAACCAGTTACAACTATAGCTTGAACCATCTCACTATACATTTCAGCCATTTTAAACGCCACCACTCCACCATAACTAAATCCAACAACAACACATTTCTCCACCCCGAGTTTCTTTAACCCGGTCACCAAACATTCGGCTTGAAAAGTTAGTGATCGGTCTGGCTTATTGGTTGTTGAGCCGCCAAAGAAAATTAAGTCAGGCACATAAACGGCGTAGCTTTTGGTTAAAGAGATGGCTTGGATCCCCCAAGTTGAAAGTCCATCGCCGCAGAAGCCGTGGAGGAGAACAACACCACCGGCTTGGTGGGTTTCGAAATGGGCTTGGTCGACTTGGAAATCGTTTCAGATGGAACCCAAAATCTCATAACTGTACCTTTTCTATCTCCACCATGTAAGGCTTCATACCAGCCATCTTCATTGCCCATTTACCTAATGACCAAATAAGTGTCACAAAGTTCATCATTTTTGATTAATTGGTTTTTCTCTTTGCAATGTGCTTTGTCTATCAATAGAGATAACCAATTACCAAAAGTGTAACACTAACATTAAGAGCTCGAAGTTGTAAGTAAACGGTTGCTAGATTAGTTGAAATATACTAGTGACAATCACATTCAACTTCCATCCGTAAATTAGTTGAAATATTTTATGAGTATAATTGCAATGCATTGATGTCGTAAATTTGTTTACACATGCATCCGATCAAATCACATCATAATATCATTTTTATAAATAAGCTCTTAAAATATCTCTACATTATCTACATGACACAATTTGATTGAAGGTATGCATAAAAAAATATTACATTATCTGTCGGTGTATAGCAGACGACCAAACGAATCGTGAAGGAGAATCTAATATCATCTTAAAATTGAAAATTTGGTCTAATTCATTTCTATAAACGGCATTGTAAAATAAAAATTGTCTCTATTTTATATACATTTTATTTGTTTGATGGGGTGGTTTGTCGGTAGATATTAATAGTAATATTTTTTGGTGATATTTTTTCAATGTAGTCAACATCATGAGCTAAATCTATAAAAGTATCACAAAATATATACTTAATGAAAAAATATCAAAACTCAATTCATTCTCATCTTCACTGCAACTCCTCACACTTATTGGAAAATACCAAAGGAAAATAAGTGGAATTTACATACCCAATGACCAAATAAGTGTCACCATGAACCATGTTTGAGTAATTGGTTATTTCTTTGCAATATTTTAACTTTTACGTATATGAACTCTGAAAACACAACATATTTAAATCGCTAGTTGCCACAGATGCTTAATAACATACTAATACAGATGCTTAATTTTTCTATAATTTTCATGAAACCTATATTTATATTTGTATATTAATACATGACCCTGTAACCAAAAAAATACACGATCCTAAATCTTTTTTTTTGGTACATGATCCTAAATTTAAAAAAACTAACATCTCAACTAATTTTTTTTTCGGTCAAGTAAACTAATGACTAGAATTTCACCCTTTAAAAATAAATAAATGGACGTACTAGATTCGAACTTTGGTACCTGCACGGCTGCACTTTACTTCCCGTATCAGTTTTGATCTCGATTGTTAATATTTAATCGGACGGTTTGGAGTAGTTAATGTGTGCATAATATGTTTCTGAAAAAATAGTATTGTATTCTTTTCATTTTCATTTATTTTTTTGACTTTCATCCTTTGACTCAAAAAAAAAAAAGGCTTAATAATCCAAAATTTATAATTCCGAGTTTGAGATGAATTCCGGTATTCCAATCCCCTCCCAAACAAACACTGCTCTCTTTTCCTTTTTTACTCGATACACAGTTGTATTAATCCTAATTCCTACTATTAAAGACCACGATTGGGTGTTTACCAACATTAAAGTAAAACATGTAGGCCGTTGTGGCAATAATAAGCATTAAGACTGACAAAATAAATGAAAACCTTTGACCATGACCACAAGAGAAACGTTAGAGACATTATTTCATGGATTAAATGGACATCACACAATTTAAGCAACATAAATAAGATTTTAAAACTTTTGAAATAATTAATAAAAATACAACACTTGGATCCCACGAAACCAAATCAACTTCGATTCGTCCCATTTACAAAAACCTAGTACTACTATACTACTACTACTACTACTATTTTTCATTAAACTTTTCAACCAATCCAAATAAAACCCTCTTTTTCCACAAGCCAAATACTACCAGTGTATTCCATTCATTCATAGCTGTGTAATCACAAAACCATCTATCAAGTCTAAATTTTCATTATATTTTCAATGCATACCTTTTCTTATATGGCGCTCCCTTCTTTTATTTCTTCATTTAGTTGTTCCTTAACTAAGGCATCCCATGCACCCGTTAACAGGACCTTTTCTACTATGGCCGCCGTCACCCTCCTTGGCCCACCTGAGATATACGCATTCACTTCAACTCCTAACCACACCACCACCACCACCATCCAATCTGCCGCCCCCATCACAACCACTAACAACGCCTTCATCGATTAAATGCTGACCAATTTCAATTCCCTGTCAACTACCCTGGGTTTCACTGAGAACATGTCACCAACTTTTCTCTCCTCAGGTGATCCCTGTCTCGACTTCTTCTTCCATGTTGTTCCCGACACTCCCTCTGAAATACTTGTTCAGAGACTGCAACTTGCATGGTCTCAAGACCCACTAACCACTCTCAAACTCGTCTGTAACCTCCGTGGTGTCCGCGGTACAGGTAAGTCTGATCGTGAAGGCTTCTATGCTGCAGCATTATGGTTTCACGAACATCATCCCAAAACACTAGCTTACAATGTTGCTTCCCTCGCTGACTTTGGCTACTTTAAAGATCTTTCTGAAATCCTTTACCGTCTTCTAGAAGGTTCTTTTGTACGTAAAATTCAGAAAGAAGAGAGGAAACAACAACAACCAGTGACCCCAATTAAAGTATGGAAAGGCAAGGAAAAAGACTCTTTGATGACAGAAGAGATGGTGGCCAAAGCTAAGGAGACGGCTTGAGCATTGAAGGAAGAGAAGAGGATTGCATTGGCTAAGAAGATTATTGAAAGATACACAAGCGACCCCAATTTTAAGTTTCTTCATGATTCTATCTCTGATTATTTTGCTGATTGCTTGAAGAAAGATCTTGAGTTTATGAAATCTGGGTCGTTCAGAAAAATTAGTCTTGCTGCAAAATGGTGCCCTTCTCTTTACTCTTCTTTTGATCGGTCAACACTTCTTTGTGAGAGCATTGCAAAGAGGATTTTCCCTAGGGAGGAGTATGAAGGTGTGGAGGAGGCTCATTATGCGTATAGAGTTCGTGATCGTTTGAGGAAGGATGTGTTGGTGCCCTTGAGGAAGGTGTTGCAGTTGCCCGAGGTGTTCATTGGTACTAATCAATGGAATTTGATTCCTTATAATAGGAAAGATGAGGAATTGTCTTGCTGTGTGTGATGTGTCTGGGAGTATGTCTGGGACCCCTCTGGACGTGTCTGTGGCATTGGGATTGTTGGTGTCTGAATTGAGTGATGAACCTTGGAAAGGGAAGGTTATTACTTTCAGTGCCGAGCCTCAACTTCATGTGATTCAGGGGGATGATCTGGAGTCCAAGACAGAGTTTGTGAGGGACATGGATTGGATGATGAACACTGATTTCCAGAAGGTGTTTGATCGCATATTGGATGTGGCTGTAAATGGAAATCTCAAGGAGGATCAGATGATTAAGAGGATCTTTGTATTCAGTGACATGGAGTTTGACAAAGCGTCTGAAAACTCTTGGGAGACTGATTACCAAGCAATCACGAGAAAATATAAAGAGAAAGGGTATGGTTCTGCTGTGCCTCAGATAGTCTTTTGGAATCTGAGAGACTCGTGGGCAACCCCGGTGCCGTCCACTCAGAAAGGAGTGGCGCTAGTAAGTGGATTTTCCAAGAATTTGCTTAAATTGTTCTTAGATAATGAAGGAGATTTAAGCCCTGTGGAAGCCATGGAAGCAGCCATCGCTGGCCCTGAGTATCAAAAACTAGTTGTGCTGGATTGATTTCCTTCTGTAACTAGTAGAGTTTTATTTAGTGCAACAATAATAAGTTGAGAAAATGGAAATAGGCAATTCTGTTTATGATATTGCTTGATTAGATTGTTGGTTAAATAGAATCTGATATGCTTTTGGTTGAAATAGCAGTGTGTTATTTAATGCAAATTGATTGCCTCTTTCATTTATATTGTCGATCTCTATCTTCTATAAGATGTATGCAATTTGATATAAGTAGAAGATTTCATTGAACTTCTTTTGTAAAACTTGCCACCGATATAAGTGTATTATTGTGAACAAAAAATGCTTGCAGTTTCAATAGTTTATGCTGTCACTGTCACCTGCTGCTGAAATTATTGGAGGATTTGATATCTGATGCGATGATTTCTTTCAGCGCCTTATGTGCATCTTGTTTCCTTGTCATTACTTGTTTCAAATACACGCTACAAGATGGTATATCTCAATGCCTGTATTCTAAATTTCTAATCCTTGTTGGCTGCAATATGTTTAAACTATTTGCCTTTTTTCATGCCATTGATTTTCAGATTCTACTGATCAATGGGAGAAAAACAATAGTTGCTTGTTTTAGTTGTGTATCCTTGTACAACTTATTTGTCAAAAATGGATTGCCTGCTGTAATTGTGTGACACACCATTACCAAGCTCAATCATTCGATCTAAATTAATGATCAACAAGATTGTTTAAAATAGGTTTAGTGAATGTGTAATATGTGTCGTCCAAACCAGATTTTTAAATGCGTGCTTTATTTCTGCTGGGAAACTATATCCCTTATTTTTTTCCTTTATTATTTAGTCTATTTAAGGCAAACACTAGAAGAATATGGTGTAGAAACTAGAAAACCCCAACAAATTTATGTTTAATACTGTAAAGTAATAATGTTGCATTGGCACATGCTATTGTTACTACATGAGACTTTCATAGTGATGCAAGAAAATTGTGTACCCCTATTTTAATCATAAGCTGATGGTTATATTCCCAAGTTTCATTCAATGTTTACATATGGATTCATTTTTCAGGATTTATATCTCTTCTCATGTTCACTCATGAACAAATTTTACAGAAAAATAATAATTATGGTGTATTTTATTCCATTGTTGGCAATTGGCATCACTAAGTTGGTGGAGTTGCAATTTGTTGCAAATTGTGTGATCTGTTTTAATCATTCAATCTATAATTCAATCTGATGATAAAATATGAATTGGTTAAATGTGAAATGTGTTGGTAATGTTAATTGTTTAGAGTACATTTGGAAATTGGTTATTAATTGAATGAAACTAGGAATGGCATTAAAGAAACAGCGAGAAGCATGAAATAAAGCTATCTTTGCAAGAGCAAGAACGCTACTGTTTGCTTGACGTCTAGTAAAAATAACTTCATAATCGTTTTGACTATTGAGTAGTTCTACAATCATATATACCATTAAATCATATACTTAGATCGATCCCTTTTATCAATGTGCACATGATCAACTATCTTCAATAATGCTGCAGATTTTGTTGCTTAGCATTTGCAGCCACGAAGACAAGAAGCATTGCGGGGCGAGTTGCGATTCTTACTTGGAACCACGTAGTATAGAATTTGTTGCTTAGCATTTGCAGCCACGAAGACAAGAGCATTGCGGGGCGAGTTGCGATTCTTATTTGGAACCACGTAGTATAGAATGATCATAAACTCACAGTTGTATAGGCTGGGCAGCAAGATTTTAGCGCATGGCAAACATGGAGTGATGCTAATCAGGAGTATAATCGCAGGTTGCAAGAGCCAAGGTCCAGTAGAATTCTTGTTGGGAACAGCCGGTCGTCGAGTGAATTAAATGCAATGTCGAGGTGAGATTAGTTTTTCACGGATAATGGTTTTACATCAGTTGGTAACGGTTTTCGGCACAGTAACAAGATGTTTTTATGCAAGCAGATACATTGGTGTGATTATGATTCACAGTTATTAATGTTGGAAAGTGATCGAAGGCTTGACACTTCTTGATGCAATAACGTTGCCATGCAACAAGCGTGCAATAATGTTGGAAACTCCACTTCTACTGGAGCACTTTTTGCAATTAAAATTTGTTAATCTGTGGCCATAATTTCCTATATTCAGGATTTTGGTAGAGATGATCAATCTAGTGCTGCTCTACCAATTATACAGCCAGCTTTAGGAAGACAACGTTCTATTTCAGACGGGCAAAAAGCGCAATGCAAAGGGTATCTGAATCCCTTTTTTGGAAATATTAGTATTGTCAACTCTCCTGAGGTATGCTTGGTGGGTTGGATTGGTAATATGGCAGGTTTATGGTCGGGTCAATTGAACTGCCCGATCGATCAAACTGGTTTTTGAATGCGGGTTCAACTATGTCAGACATTTCTGATGTACATTAAACCATTAGATTTGGAGTTGTTTTGTCTTTTCATAATATAAAAAATAGCTCATCTTGAACAACACAACTCTTTTTAAATGAGGTGCTACAATGAAATAGGATTTAATCACTTATTGTAACAAGACTTTGTAACTGAACAAACAGATATACTGTGTTATAGTTGTTACTTTGACTCAATACAAATGCTTGATTACTGATTATTGACTTTAAAAAATGGCAAAGGTTTGGACTCATTAATTTATGTTACAAGTAAATTTTTGGCTCCTAACTATATTACTCTACTTTGATGATTTAGTAACAGATCTTGAGATTAGAATTTTCCTTTATGATGATCACAAAAATGGAACCATTTCACCCCAAAAGTATTGCCATGTCCTTTATGGTTTCAAGCCTTCAAGAATTTGCGTAGATAGTTGCAATCTTTTATCCGTCTCTATTTGTCGCCGTTCAAAAAAAAAAAGAAAAAGATTCGACCCATTAGCAATGGTCATTGGTAATCTAGAAAAGCAAAGAAGTTATTGTATAATCCTTTTGCTATGCACCTAAACTATGGTGACATATAAAGCTCAACTGATAATCTTATTGTGAACAACAAAGTTGATACATGTCTCTTCTTCCAATAAGAGTGATATTAAAATCAATCACTTAATGTGCTAGTGATAAATAAAAGACAAAATGTATTTTTTTTTACCCTATTTTGGTTTTCACCCTCTGGTTCCTAGAGGCCCGAGTAGTCTAAAGTTCGGGACAAATTCTGCCATCTAAGTGGTTCCAGTCCCCACTCAAACACAGTTGCAGGGATCGAATCGTGATTCTCACTATTAAATTTAACTTCAATCACCACGGGACCAACTATCGTTAAATGTGTAGTGCGATTTTGAATTGTTAATAAATAAAAAAAATCAAGTTTGGGTATAGGAAAAAAAACACTAATGAATTGTTAATAATCTAGTCCTTATAAGCGTTTGTCAACAAGGCCAACAACAAACAGAGAGAACCATAAGGAAAAAAAACACTAAACCATTTTTGTGAATAGCACTCTTGTCAAAAAAAATATTTGCGTGGGCTTGTGGTTAAATTATTACTTGGAGCCCAAGAAAATGATTTTATAAATACTCACCAAAATCAACTTCGATTCTCACACAAAAAAACAACCTAGTACTGATACTTTTCTTTTCTTTTCTTTTCATTAACCTTTTCAATCCAAAATCAAACCCTCTTTTTCTGCAACAATGGCAGCCGTCACCCTCCTTGGCCCACCTGAAATCTACACCACCACCCCCGCTACTCAAACCACTGACAACGACTTCATCGATCAAATGGTGACAAATTTCAATTCACTATCAACTACCACAAAACCAACCATTGGGTTTCACTGAGAACATGTCACCAACTTTTCTCGAAACAGGTCACCCTTGTCTTGATTTCTTCTTCCATGTTGTTCCCGACACTCCCTCTGAAACTCTCGTCGAGAGACTCCAACTTGCATGGTCGCAAAACCCGGTAACAACTCTCAAACTCGTCTGTAACCTCCGTGGTGTTCGCGGTACCGGAAAATCAGACCGTGAAGGCTTCTACACCGCCGCTCTCTGGTTTCATGAACATCATCCCAAAACACTAGCTTCCAATGTTCCTTCCCTTGCTCACTTTGGTTACTTTAAAGATCTTCCTGAAATCCTTTACCGTCTCCTTGAAGGTTCTTCAGTCCGTAAAATTCAGAAAGAAGAATGGAACCGAAGGAAATGTGGATTCACTGAATCCGAAGAAGAAGAATCTGAAGAAGATGAAGAAGAAAAATCCGAAGAAGTTGAAGAAGAAGAATCCGAAGAAGAAGAAGAATCCAACACAGAGTGGAAAGGCACTGAAAAAGACTCTTTGATGAGTGAAGAGACGTTGGCCAAAGTGAAAGCTCAGAAAGAGACTGCTCACGCATTGAAGGAAAAAAAGAGGATTGCATTGGCTAAGAAGCTTGTTCAAAGATACACAAGTGACCCCAATTTTAAGTTTCTTCATGATTCTATTTCTGATCATTTTGCTGATTGCTTGAAGAAAGATCTCCAGTTTTTGAAAACTGGGTCGTCCACAAAAATTAGTCTTGCTGCTAAATGGTGCCCTTCTCTTGACTCTTCTTTTGATCGGTCAACGCTTCTATGTGAGAGCATTGCGAAGAGGATTTTCCCTAGGGAGGAGTATGAAGGTGTGGAGGAGGCTCATTATGCTTACAGGGTTCGTGATCGCTTGAGGAAGGATGTGTTGGTGCCGTTAAGGAAGGTGTTGGAGTTGCCCGAAGTGTTCATTGGTGCTAATCAATGGAATTTGATTCCTTACAATAGGGTTGCTTCTGTTGCCATGGAGTTTTATAAGGAGAAGTTTTTGAAGCATGATAAAGAGAGGTTTGAGAAGTACTTGGAAGATGTGAAAGCAGGGAAGATTACTATCGCGGCTGGTGCTTTGCTTCCACATCAGATTATAAGGTCTTTGGGGGATGGAGATGGTGGAGAAGTGGCTGAGTTGCAGTGGAAGAGAATGGTTGATGACTTGCTCAAGAAAGGAAAGATGAGGAATTGTCTTGCTGTGTGTGATGTGTCTGGGAGTATGTATGGGACCCCTATGGACGTGTCTGTAGCATTGGGTTTATTGGTGTCTGAATTGAGTGATGAACCTTGGAAAGGGAAGATTATTACTTTCAGTAACAACCCTCAACTTCATGTGATTCAAGGGGATGATTTGAAGTCCAAGACAGAGTTTGTGGAGAACATGGATATGTGGATGAACACTGATTTCCAGAAGGTGTTTGATCGCATATTGGATGTGGCTGTAAAAGGCAATCTCAAGGAGGATCAGATGATTAAGAGGATCTTTGTATTCAGTGACATGGAGTTTGATCAAGTGTCTGCAAATTCTTGGGAGACTGATTACCAAGCAATAACTAGGAAGTATAGTGAGAAAGGATATGGTTCAGCTGTGCCTCAGATAGTTTTTTGGAATTTGAGAGATTCAAGAGCAAACCCGGTACCGGCCACTCAGAAAGAAGTAGCGCTCGTAAGTGGATTTTCTAAGAATCTAATGACACTGTTCTTGGATAATGAAGGTGAAATAAGCCCTGTAGAAGCCATGGAAGCTGCCATTGCCGGCCCCGAGTATCAGAAACTAGTTGTACTTGATTGATTTTCTTCAGTAATTAGTAGAGTTTTATTTAGTGCAATAATTTATAGTTGGGAAAATGGAAATAGGAAATTCTGTTTATGATGTATACTGCTTGATTAGATTGTTGGTTAAATAGAATCTGAAATGCTTTTGGTTGAAATAGCAGTGTGTTATTTAATGCAAATTGATTGCCTCTTTCATTTATATTGTCGATCCCTATCTCTATCTTCTATGCAATTTGATATAAGTAGAGGATTTCATTGAACTTCTTTTTGTAAAACTTGCCACTGATATAAGTGTTTTAATGTGAGCAAAAAATGCTTGCAGTTTCAATAGTTTATGTTTGTCACCTCGCTGCTGAAATTAGATTCTCCTCTCACTGAATAAAAGTTATATTTGCACCCAAACTCTAGCAATTATTACAATTGAGACCATATAGATAACACAAATTTTCTTTTCAATGTGTTAGTAATTCTAATGTGCAGAACTTCAATACAAAATGTGTCTTACACCAGCTTTTTTATTTATAGATTATAAGCTTTTATTCATTTCACATTTGCACATCTTTTGTGGAATTTAGTTTTCTTTTTATGAAATCAAACCATTTGAAAAGAGATTTCATCTATTAAAGACTCAGGTTTTTGTGTAAAGACAAGAGCATTGTATAATTTTCATACATCATTGAATTAATAGATCTGTCGTTCTTATTCTTTGTGGCATACATCCATGAAGATGTCATCTTGTGAAACTACAGTTTAAGAATGAGAGCTGTTTTCTCAAGGTTCATTGATATGGTAAGTTTTGTCCACTTATGGAATTGACAATATAGTACCAATCCCATTGTCAATGATAACATATGAATCACTTCCTCTCTAGTCGGAACATACACTTGGTGGCATGCGACATGACACCATGGAACTGGAACAATAGAAACTTTTTAGTGGCGATTGAAGTCCCGCATGGGTCTCATGAAAAAATAAGGTATGTGAGGCCTTGTTCATATCTAATTTACTCGAACATTTATGTGAAAGAATTTGCGGTCATCTATCTTAGCAATGACTAAACTTGACAACTATTTCTTCAGTCGTTTGTTTGCTTCAAACACTCAAGACAGCACACGTTATTGGAGGATTTGATTTCTGATGTGATGATTTCTTTAAGCTCCTTATTATGTGCATGTGTACTGGCCTACTGGGTTCATAACTATGTGTATGTGTGTGTATATATATATATATATATATATATATATATATATATATATATTGAAAATACTATGTTGAGAGTTGAGATACATTTTTACTCTAGCTTATAATAAATTGCATGGGTCACTCACTACCTTTGACATATAATTATTTTCATAGCACCATTTTATTTTATCATTTATGGTTTGGTGGTTTTCAAGCTTTGTTCTTTTTCACTGGCTGTATAGGATGATGATCATGAGATGGAAGTGGACACTGCAAAATCTGCAACTATTCAAATCCCAGCCAAGCACTTATTGCCCGAGCTAGAAATCTACTGTTACTTCCTTGTGCTTCTTTATCTGATTGATCATAAACGATACAATGAGGTTAAAATGGATACAGTTATGAAATATGTCAATTGACCACTTGTAATTGATCTGCAACTATGTTCAACTATGCTGCAGATTTGTTGCTTTGCATTTGCAGCCACGAAGACAAGAGCATTGCGGGGCGAGTTGCAGCCACATAGTATGGAATGATCATAAACCCACAGTTGTATAGGCTGGGCAGCAAGCTTTTAGCGCATGGCAGACATGGATTGATGCTAATCAGCAGCGTAATCGCAGGTTGCAAGAGCCAAGGTCCAGGAGAACTCTTGTTGGGAACAGCCAGTCGTCGGGTGAATTAAATGCAATGTCGACGTGAGATTAATTTTTCATGGATAATGGTTTTACATCAGTTGGTAATGGTTTTCGGCTCAGTAACAAGATGTTTTTATGCTAGCAAATAAGACGGTTATTGATGTTAGAAAGTGATTGGAGGCTTGACACTTCTTGATGCAATAACATTGCCATCCAACAAGGGTGGGATTATGTTATTTTTTAGAGTCATTCTCAAATACTAGTTAACTCTATTGTTGCTAATAATGTTGGAAACTCCAAATTTGACACTCTTGTTATTAGTATTAGAGATAGTTTATCTGTTTTGTTCAACTTTGAATTTAATTTGTAAGGCAACTATAGAATATTGTTGCTCACTCTCTTGTAAGGGCGGCAATTTCTTAGACTAATCATTGATTTTTTGATAGCTATAAAGGGCCTTGCTGGTAGCATAGCCACCTTGACAAGTTGGCTAACTTCATGGATAATAATAACAATTACTACAAACTTGCTTTTGACTTTAAGTAGTGAAGGTTTGCTTGTGTTTCAAGTAAATTCATGCATTTTTGTTAATATATGGTGTCAATATCAATATATCAATTTGATATACTAAAGTTTGATTTTCAACAGAAACATTCCTATGGTAGCTACATTTACTGTTGTTCTTGAAGATCAAGTACATGAGTATTCATATATCCAGCAATCATAAGTGGTGTCATCCTAAAGACAGTTATAACATAAAAGATGTGATCTTGAATTGGAGTTTGGTGACTGTGAGGAGCATGAAGAAGGTTGAGTGGCTACTGGCTAGTGGCTATGGGGGAAACTAGGGGGAGTTGGAGAAAGGGAGACCAGGGTAGGAACATAGGAGGGGTTATTAGACTTGGTAGAAAAAGATCATGATATGTAAATCTAGTTTTTTTTTTTTACTAAGGTAGGTGTAACTTAAATCTCACGTCATTTGAAAATCGAGACTAAAGATAATTTATATACAATATTTACACTTTTTCAATCTCTGAAAGTATATTTTACAAAAGACAAAATCGTGAGGTTTGTATAATACCCAAAGCAGGCCGGAATGTGGTGTCAACTTAGCAATTTTGATATTTTCTGTCAGTTGAGCTAGAACTTTTTGACACATACATCTCAATTGAAACATTAAAAATATGGTTTATATGTGCACATTATAAAAGAAAAATAATCTATATGAAAAAAGAAAAAAATTAAAGGTTCAGTGTTATAAATAAAATAGTTAAGATAAAAGATCTAAATAGAAAAAAATTATAAAAAAGTAACAAAGTTTTACAAATAAATAAGATGAATAAAAGCCAACGTAATTTTGTCAATAATAAAAAAAATCATGTTTGGTCCAGTGATTTTAACTCAGTTGATTGAACATTTACCTATAAAGTATAGAGACTGAAATTCAAATCTTGATATATTCACTTATTTATCTTTAAAGTTGAAATTATAGACACCGACTATCAGTTGACAAGGAAAAAAATCATGTTTGGGTAGAGGAAAGAAACACTAATAAGTTACTAATAATCTACCATGTGCAGCCACTAAATCCAAAAATTATTTTTTTTGACAATATTCTTAATCACTAAGATTTGCGTGCGGTTGTGGTTAAATTACTTGGAGCCCACGAAAATAAGTTTATAAATAACCACCCAAATCAACTTCAATTCTCGACAACAACCTAGTACTACGCAACACAACACAACACTTTTCATTAACCCTCTTTTTCAATCAAAACAAAACAAACCCTCTTTTTCTTCAACAATGGCCGCCGTCATCCTCCTTGGCCCACCTGAAATCTACACATCCGCCACTCAAACCGCCATCCAAACTGCCACCACAGCCACCACCACCACCACAACAACTAACAACGGCTTCATCGATCAAATGGTGACAAATTTCAATTCACTATCAACTACCAGAACACCAACCATGGGTTTCACAGAGAACATGTCACCAACTTTCCTCGAAACAGGTAACCCCTGTCTCGATTTCTTCTTCCATGTTGTCCCCGACACTCCATATGAAACACTCGTCCAGAGACTCCAACTTGCATGGTCTCAAGACCCACTAACCACTCTCAAACTCGTCTGTAACCTCCGTGGTGTCCGCGGTACCGGAAAATCTGATCGTGAAGGCTTCTATGCTGCAGCATTATGGTTTCATGAACATCATCCCAAAACTCTAGCTTCCAATGTTGCTTCGCTCGCTGACTTTGGCTACTTCAAAGATCTTCCTGAAATCCTTTACCGTATTTTAGAAGGTTATTCAATTCGCAAAACTCAGAAAGAAAAGTGGGCAGAAAGGAAACTTGAATCCTTATATAAGCGTTGGTCAAGGACACCCCGTCACGGTGTAAGAGAAGATCATCAAAAACAGCGCCGCAATAAAGATGACAACAATTGGTGGAAAGGCACTGAAAAAGACTCTTTCATGACTGAAGAGACCTTGGCCAAAGCTAAGGCTCAGAAAGAGACTGCTCACGCTTTGAAGGAAGAGAAGAGGATTGCACTAGCTAAGAAGCTTGTTGATAGATACACAAGCGACCCCAATTTTAAGTTTCTTCATGATTCTATCTCTGATTATTTTGCTGATTGTTTGAAGAAAGATCTCCAGTTGTTGAAATCTGGGTCGTCCACAAAAATTAGTCTTGCTGCTAAATGGTGCCCTTCTCTTGACTCTTCTTTTGATCGGTCAACGCTTCTATGTGAGAGCATTGCCAAAAGAATTTTTCCTAGGGAGGAGTATCAAGGTGTGGAGGAGGCTCATTATGCTTATAGGGTTCGTGATCGTTTGAGGAAGGATGTGTTGGTGCCCTTGAGAAAGGTGTTGGAGTTGCCCGAAGTGTTCATTGGTGCCAATCAATGGAATTTGATTCCTTACAACAGGGTTGCTTCGGTTGCCATGAAGCTTTATAAGGAGAAGTTTTTGAAGCATGATAAAGAGAGGTTTGAGAAGTACTTGGAAGATGTGAAAGCAGGGAAGACTACTATTGCGGCTGGTGCTTTGCTTCCACATCAGATTATAGGGTCTTTGAGGGGTGGAGATGGTGGAGAAGTGGCTGAGTTACAGTGGAAGAGAATGGTCGATGACTTGCTCAAGAAAGGAAAGATGAGGAATGGTCTTGCTGTGTGTGATGTGTCTGGGAGTATGGATGGGATCCCTATGGAAGTGTCTGTTGCATTGGGATTGTTGGTGTCTGAATTGAGTGATGAACCTTGGAAAGGGAAGGTTATTACTTTCAGTGCCAACCCTCAGCTTCATGTGATTCAAGGGGATGATTTGAAGTCCAAGACAGAGTTTGTGAAGAACATGGATTGGGGAGGGAATACTGATTTCCAGAAGGTGTTTGATCGCATATTGGAGGTGGCTGTCAATGGGAATCTCAAGGTGGATCAGATGATTAAGAGGATCTTTGTATTTAGTGACATGGAGTTTGATCAAGCGTCTGCAAATTCTTGGGAGACTGATTACCAAGCAATAACCAGGAAGTATAGTGAGAAAGGGTATGGTTCTGCTGTCCCTCAGATAGTTTTTTGGAATTTGAGAGATTCAAGAGCAACCCCGGTGCCGGCCACTCAGAAAGGAGTAGCACTCGTAAGTGGATTTTCTAAGAATCTGATGACACTGTTCTTGGATAATGAAGGTGAAATAAGCCCTGTAGAAGCCATGGAAACTGCCATTGCCGGCCCCGAGTATCAGAAACTAGTTGTGCTTGATTGATTTTCTTATGTAAATATAGTTTAATTTTATGCAACAAGTTTAGCAATGTCATTGATCAATATTATAAACTATTTTGTATTTGTTGAGTAAGTGAGAGTTATAAAGCTTATGTTGAATGAAAATGTGTGAATCTTACATAGAATTGCTTATACACTATTTTAACTGTTTATTTCATGTGTCTTATATTGTCTATTTTACCAATCAATGTATTAAATGAGATAAGAATAACTGATACCCTTTAAGGAGACAATTTTGAGGCGAAGTTCAAGAAATCTCTGATGCTTATGATGTTTTTAGTGATGCAAAGAAGCACCATATCTATGACCTCTATGGTCAATATCCCCTTAACTCTCATGGCTTCAATTAGGAAAATGGTGATGGGAATAATATGAAGGAAGATGTAGCTGTAGGACTTGTTGAGAGTTGCTTGGTTTGTATTGGTTTGTATTCTTGAGGAGCTTTATAATGGTTGCAGAAAGAAGTTGAATATCATAAAAGACTGTAACTGATGAATTTGGGTAATCCACTTTCTCCACAATTATTATTATTTGAGTTTTGGACAATGGTCATTATAGCTATTGCCGTAGCATCACAATTCTAGATATTTAATTGCAGTAGAGTACAGATGATTGGCCTCAATCGTGGTTCCGGCAACATCAAAACTGCTATGTTGGTATCTAGGTCGCAGTTGCAAACGGCTATGTAAAACCCTGATTGTTATTACTTACAGAAAATTATGATTTGTTGAATTGTGCTAAAGAAAGTATTGTGTGTTTTGTTGCCTAATGAAATTTGGATGTTTACTTGGTAGTTGATGCCATGGTGTTGCCAAGATTGAAATACTATTGTTGCTATGCTAAGTTTGGCTACTATTTTCTATTTCAATCATGATCTTTTTTGGTTTTATCATGCCCACTTGGGGGATTGCATATAGATTTATATTTATTCTGTATGACTGTATCCACATGTGAGGAAGATGTAAAAATTTTATGTGGATTTCTGTTGGTCCTCCAGATGTTAATGTCAGTAAGATAAAAAGAGAAGAAGAATTTATGGTTCTAAATTGCGGCCGTGGTCATGCTGTGTATTTTGTTATTGTGGCAAATTATGGTGGTCGATTCCTCCGCAATTGTGATTGCCAGCCGCAGTTTAGAACTATTGTGTCACATATGCTTGGTCGATTGCTTTGTTGGACTATCAAGCTTATTTACAGTTGAATTCAGCAAGATCGAATGAAAGTTGTATCAACACAAATTAGGACTACATTCCCCATCCTTTTCAATTTGCTTGCAAACATAATAAGGAGCCATTTCTTTTCTTAATTGATTTTTGCAGGAAGTTGAAGTGTATGGAAGTAATCTTGTTGATAGACATTAATCTGGTTGGAAAAAGGGCACAAAAATTACTTTCCCTGATGAAGGTATGCCACTTACAAAGGATTTTGAGTGATGCTGATAACTAAATCAATGTTTTGCTTTAATCTAATGTTTTAAACTCTTCATTAACCCTCTTCTACATGAAATGTAAGTAACTTAATATGCATTTCCAATGGAAATTTGTACTTTATATATGCTAGAGCTAGCATAGTTGCGTTCCTATTCTTATCTGCAAATTGATATGTAGCTTCGGAAACAAGTGTTTATTCATCTACTGTTCTAAAAGAGACATTAACTGGTTTCAGTTAACTAAAGGTTTCACGTTTTGATATGTTCCTAGTTTGAAAATTTGAAATTGACTTTTGTTTGGATATATTTCCTTATAAGTTAGAATCTGCTGTGTATCAATATTTATTGGTTTTAGACCCGTCATATATCATTCAATTTTCGCATTAAACTTTATAAAGCTTTTGTTTTGCTGATAGTTTGAGAACTATTTCTCTTTTTTCTTGTAAGACAGATCACAATTATGTTAGTTTGGTCAATAAAATATTACAAGTTGTTGATGATTTTTGATTATCAGCAGATCAAATAACATAGAAGAATCAAATTATATCGATTGTAGTTCATGTCGATACCCTTCTATGTAACCAAAACATGACATTACATTACATTTTATCCTCTTAAATTGTAAAAGAATGACACCATTTTAAAAGAATGAAAATGCTGACACCAACTTATTACATTCTAAGTTTGTAGGTTGTTCCTATTATGCTGCAGAGACTGTGTTTATGTTACAGTGATGATCATGCACTTAGTTTCTATATTTTTCTTTTCTTTTTGAAAAAGTGTTTGTTTGATGGTACACAATTGATTGATGTATATTGTATTCTGGAAAATAGCTCAAGGGAATTTGTAAATGTACAAACATTTGGTCTTTTGCTGTCATAAGTGCACCAAGTTCCTTTTCAGACTCAGGTTCAATTCACAATCTTATTATGATGTGTGTCTCAGTTCATGTTGAATATGATCAAAACTATGTTAGTTAATTGCTTTTATTTTTCTTTTTTAGGTATTTCTATAGTCTTAGAATATTGCAAATACCTCTAACTGTTTAATTTAAGTTCACTCACTACTCAATTATTATTAACAATGAATAATATTATTATTAATTGAAAGTTGATGCAGAATTACATGTATTTATTGTAAGCAATATAGGATGGTCGCTCTTCGCCCACTCCCCCGTATTGCTCACACTAGAAAACAAACCACCTTATATCTTCTGGTGGATGAGGGCGATTCTAATCAATTTTGGTCGGTTGGTTAGAAGAGACTAGGCTCTCTAATTCTTGTAGGTTTGTTGGTTTTCTGTGTTTATTTTTTTGTGACCGCAGTTTGTATTTTCAGTGATTAACGGAACCATCTCTGTTGGCAGAATAACCACATTCCATTATTTTCATCCATTACTCTCCTATATTACAAAGAACTGTCATAAGCATTATTTTAGATTATACTCCCTCCGTCCCATTATATAAGCACTAGGTATATTTATTACTTTTTTGCTTACACATACCCCTAATTATTACTACTAAGTTGCATTGGAATACAAAAATTGTAAAGGGGCTTATATTTTTGGACTAAACTTTTGTAGTAAAGGTGCTTATATAATGGGACGGAGGGAGTACATATCTGCATGACAGGTCCCTTCTTATGCCTTGTCTAAGTATATTCAATTGTAACAGAGTTGTTTGTCTTTTCAAAAAAATAAAATAGCTCATCTTGAACAAAGCCACTAAATGCTTAGTAATGTAGACATTTTCAAATAATCATTCATGAATAATATCTCTTATATTCTTAATCTGTTGAAGTTTACACTTTTACCTTTTCACAAAATTCTTTCTTTACAATGTCTTTTTGTTAATGAATAAATTGCCAATCACACAGTATTAAACGACTGATATGAAGATTTTAAGAGAATGAGGAGCCACATTAAAATAGGATTTAGTCAATTATTGTAATAGAACTTTGAAACTGAACAGGTACTGTATTATAGTGTTACTTTGACTCAATTTATATGCTTGATTACTGATTATTGGCTTTGAAAAATGGCAAAGATATATGTTTCAAGTAAATTTTTGTTTCCTAACTATATGTAATACTCTACTTTGATGATTTAGTAGCAGATCTTGATATTAGATTTTTTGTATATGATGACAACAAAAGAGGGACCATTTCACAACAAAGATATTGGCATATTGCCTTGTCCTTATATATCAACTTTCAAGCCTTCATAGAATTTGTGCAAGAAGTTGCAGTTTTTTGGTCTGCAGATATTCAGTAACGTAAAGCTCAATTGGTAATATTAGCTTATTGTGAACAACAAAATTGATACATGTTCTACCAATAAGTGTGAAGAACCAAATTAATTGATTTCCTTACTCCCATCTTAAGAAATTAAAGCTATCTTGCAAATGGAATCACTTTATGGAAATGCAAGGCATTAAAATCAATCAAATTTTGTGCTAGTGATAAATAAAAGACAAAATGTATTTTTTACTCTACTTTCTCAATAGTGTGATTTTGACCTCTTACATTTACTATCTTTCTTATCTATTACTCCCTCCGTCCCAAAACTATTGTCCTTTTAACTTTTTAGTTTTGTCCCAAAACTATTGTTCTTTTCGGAAACCAATATGAAATTAAAGTTAATTTACCATTTGTATCCTTACAAAAACTAAAGCATTAATTAAATATATTTTCTCTTTCTTAATAAAGTAAGGATAAAAAAGACTTAACTTATCAAACTTTGTTGTTTCTTAATTTACGTGCACAATTCTAAAAGGACAATAGTTTTGGGACGGAGGGAGTAGTTCTTAAGTCAAATTTGGTTAAAATGCGTTGGCAATCTTTTAACATGTGATTTTATTTGGCCAAAACAAATTAATAAATTGATTTAAAAAAAAAAAACAAACTAAAATTAGCACATTTGAGATCATGCAAACAAATCTAAACATAATAAACTGCATCATATTCTTCTCTCTTCCTCACCTTCATCATCACCAAAAGGGCGTTTAAATTAAGTTTCTAAACCATTAACAACTTTTAGCACTTTGAGGTCATTCATGAAATAAAAAATGACAGTGGGAGGTTCTAACCTAACCTCATCAAAGCTAAATTCCACATCCATTTGGTGAGGCTCGGGTTAAATCAATCACTGCTCGAGTTAAACAAACCGCTTTTAGATTTTCTAAGTTCTTGAGAGGGAGAATCAACTAAAATAGAAAGAGGCCAACAACAATTTTTTTGTAATTATGCTTATAGCATTTCATTATGAAGAATACTGATAATACAAGTGAGTACCTCAATAAAAAGGTGGAAACTAATTAAAGAAGAGGTCACCCTTACTAAAGCATGAGTAATTTCATTGGTCCGTCTCTTAATAAACTCACCACCAGAGTTTCTAAAATAATTATTATTCACGCATACACAATCTTCAATAATGTCACCAAACTCAAACACACTTACTATGGAACCTTGTAACAACATTATTGGAATCAAGTTCAAAATCCACATTATTTTCCAGCTGCAAGTCATGAACCCATTGTATAAGTGCTTCGCCAATATCAATATCCATAATGGGTGACATCCATTCTGTTTTGGCTAGAACGAAGTTACCTTGATCATCGCGAATGCACATACCTATGGCAACTTTGTTTTGATGAATAGAGAACGATGCATCAATGTTGCACTTGTACCACCTTACACTAGGCTTTTGCTAACATATATCTCTTTTTTGCTTCATCGGAAAATTTGCTAACATATATCTCTAAATAGGGGGGAAAAATAAAGGATTAAAGTATTACAAGTTAAAAATCTAAATGAAAAAAATAAAAAACAAAGTGTTACAATTAAATAAAATAAATTAAGAATCATTAATGTGCTTTTGCAAATAATAGAAATAGATCAGTCCAGAAATCCTAATTCTCACAAAAAATGCAAATCTGTTAAGTCGAACCGTAGTCCTCCCTATCAAGTTCAGAATCAATCACCACTGAATCAACTAACAATTAGTTGTGTGTATAATTTTCAAAGACATTATCATTTCGTCCATGTAAATAAATAAAATAAAAATCACGTAAAAAAGAACACTAATGAATTGCTATCTAAGTACCATAGTGTAGCCACTAAAGCCAAACAGGGAATAATAGCACTAGTCTTAATGACTAATATGAAACCCTAAAGAAAATGAGTAATGTGTAGCCCTAAAATTTGCGTGCGCTTGTGGTTAAATTATTACTTGGAGCCCAAGAAAATGAGTTTATAAATACCCACACCAAATCAACTACGATTCTCACAACAAAACATCCTAGTACTACGTTTCTTTTTCATTAACCTTTTCAATCAAACAAACCCTATTTTTCTTCGACAATGGCCGCCGTCACCCTCGTTGGCCCACCTGAAATCTACACTCAAACTGCCGCCGCCGCCACCAAAACCAGAAAACCACCGATGGGTTTCACAGAGAACATGTCACCGACTTTTCTCTCCACAGGTGATCCCTGTCTTGATTTCTTCTTCCATGTTGTTCCCAACACTCCCTCTCATACACTCGTCGAGAAACTCAAACTAGCTTGGTGGGAAAACCCACTAACCACTCTCAAACTCGTCTGTAACCTCCGTGCTGTTCGCGGTACCGGAAAATCTGATCGTGAAGGCTTCTATGCTGCTGCTCTATGGCTTCACGAAAATCATTCCGAAACACTAGCTTCCAATGTTCCTGCCCTTGCTCACTTTGGTTACTTTAAAGATCTTCCTGAAATCCTTTACCGTCTTCTACAAGGTTCTTCAATTCGCAAAACCCAGAAACAAGAATGGGAAAAAAAGAAACGTGAAGCCAAATATAAGCGTACCTCATGTTATTGTAAAAGAATAGCTTATCAAAAACAGCGCCGCAATAAAGACAAGAACAAAGGAAAGGATAAGAAGAAAAGCGTTCGTGGACGAGGATGGAAAGGCACTGAGAATGACTCTCTAATGAGTGAAGAGATGTTGGCCAAAGCTAAGGCTCAGAAAGAGACCGCTCATGCATTGAAGGAAGAGAATAGGATTGCATTGGCTAAGAAGCTTGTTCAAAGATACACAAGAGACCCCAAATTTAAGTTTCTTCATGATTCTATCTCTGATCATTTTGCTGATTGCTTGAAGAAAGATCTCCAGTTTTTGAAATCTGGGTCGTCCACAAAAATTAGTCTTGCTGCTAAATGGTGCCCTTCTCTTGACTCTTCTTTTGATCAGTCAACGCTTCTATGTGAGAGCATTGCCAAAAGAATTTTTCCTAGGGAGGAGTATCAAGGTGTGGAGGAGGCTCATTATGCTTATAGGGTTCGTGATCGTTTGAGGAAGGATGTGTTGGTGCCCTTGAGAAAGGTGTTGGAGTTGCCCGAAGTGTTCATTGGTGCTAATCAATGGAATTTGATTCCTTACAATAGGGTTCCTTCTGTTGCCATGAAGTTTTATAAGGAGAAGTTTTTGAAGCATGATAAAGAGAGGTTTGAGAAGTACTTGAAAGATGTGAAAGTAGGGAAGACTACTATCGCGGCTGGTGCTTTGCTTCCACATAAAATTATAGGGTCCTTGAGGAAAAAGAATGGTGGAGAAGTGGCTGAGTTGCAGTGGAAGAGAATGGTCGATGACTTGCTCAAGAAAGGAAAGATGAGGAATTGTATTGCTATGTGTGATGTGTCTGGGAGTATGTATGGGACCCCTATGGAAGTGTCTGTGGCATTAGGATTGTTGTTGTCTGAATTGAGTGATGAACCTTGGAAAGGGAAGGTTATTACTTTCAGCGCCAATCCTCGGCTTCATGTGATTGAGGGGGATGATCTGAAGTCCAAGATAGAGTTTATGAAGGACATGGATAAGGGGATGAACACTGATTTCCAGAAAGTGTTTGATCGCATATTGGATGTGGCTGTAAAAGGCAATCTCAAGGAGGATCAGATGATTAAGAGGATCTTTGTATTCAGTGAAATGGAGTTTGATGAAGCGTCTGAAAACTCTTGGGAGACTGATTACAAAGCAATCACCAAGAAGTATAGAAAGAAAGGGTATGGCTCTGCTGTGCCTCAAATAGTTTTTTGGAATCTTAGAGATTCAAGAGCAACCCCGGTACAGGCCACTCAGAAAGGAGTTGCGCTCTTAAGTGGATTTTCTAAGAATATGATGAGACTGTTCTTGGATAATGAAGGTGAAATAAGCCCTATAGATGTCATGGAAGCTGCCATTGCCGGCCCCGAGTATCAGAAACTAGTTGTGCTTGATGATTATTTCCTTATGTAAATATAGTTTAATTTCATGCAACAAGTTAACCAATGTCATTGATCAATATTCTGACTATTTTGTATTTGTTGGAGTAAGTGAGAGTTATAAAGCTTATGTTGAATGAAAATGTGTGAATCTTACATAGAATTGCTTATACACTATTTTAACTGTTTATATCATGTGTCTTATATTGTCTATTTTACCAATCAGTATATTAGCAAGGGATAAATATAACTGATACTCTTTAACGGAATTGTTGAGAGTTGCTTGGTTTGTATTCTTGAGGAGCTTTATAACGGTTGCAGAAAGAAGTTGAATATCATAAAAAGACTCTGCTTGATGAATTTGGGTAATCCACTTTCTCCACATTTATTATTATTATTTGAGTTTTGTACAATGGTCACTGTAGCTATTGCCTTAGCATCACAATTCTTGATATTACAGTAGAGTACAGATTATTTGGCCTCAACCGTGGTTCCGGCAACATCAAAACCACTATTTTGCTATCTAGATTGCTGTTGCCAACAGTTATGTAAAGCCGTGATTGTTATTACTTACAGAAAATTATGATTATGATTGCAGAATTCTAAAGTTAGAATTCTAACTTATTGCTATCTAGATTGGAGATATTTCCTTATAAGTTAGAGTCTGCCGCGTATCAATATTTATTTGTTTAGACCCGTCATATATCATTTAATTTTTCGCATTATACTTTATAAACCTTTTTTCTTGTAAGACAGATCACAACTATGTTAGTTTGGCCAATAAAACATTACAAGTTGTTGATGATTTATATTATCAGCAGATCAAATAACATAGAAGAATCCAATTATATTGATTTTAGTTCTTGTCTATACCCTTCTATGTAACCAAAACATGGCATTACATTTTATCCTCTTAAATTGTAAAAGAATGACACCATTTTAAAAGAATTTTAGCTTCTTAAATTGTAAAAGAATGAAAATGCTGACGCCAACTTATTACATTCTGAGTTTGTAGGTTGTTCCCAATATGCTGCAGAGACTGTGTTTATGTTACAGTGATCTGATGATCATGCACTTAGTTTCTATATTTTTCATTTCTTTTTGAAAAAGTGTTTGTTTGATGGTACACAATTGATTGATGCATATTGTATTCTGGCAGAAAGACAAGCACAAGCATTTGGTCTTTTGCTGTCATAAGCGCACCAAGTTCCTTTTCAGACTCAGGTTCAATTCACAGCCGTTCACAATCTTATTATGATGTGTTTCTCAATCCATGTTGAATATGATCAAAAATATGTTAGTTAACTGCTTCTATTTTTCGTTTTCCTGTTTTAGGTATTTCTATAGTCTAATATTGCACCGTTTAATTTAAGTTTACTCACTAGTCACTGTTTGATTATTACTAACAATGAAGCAAAAATATCCAGTTCTAAACTCCAGAGATGATTGATCAGATGCAGACAGACAAGGAATTATATTTGTAGCACAGTGCAGGCAAGGTAACTACTATATTTGCGATTTTCATGTAATTATATCAAACTCTCCTGTATTATCTGAATTACATGTTAGATAATAGATGTACATGTACCTTTGTATGGTGATTCCAAAAGACGATAGCTAGTTGTGATGTCGTATGTTTCATATACTTGTAAGTAAATAGAAACTCTTATTATTTCTGTTATGACTTTTTGTTTCATAAACTAGTCTCAACCTATTTAGAATCTGAGTTTATTAACTAAAAGTTGACATAGAATTACATGTTTAATAGTAAGCAAAGTTCAAACAACTATTCAAGAAGAATATCCCTGATGTTCTTATTGGTAAGGGAGGAATAAGCATTATTTTAGATTTTGAGTATTGAAGTTCTTGTTCGGATTAAAAAAAAACTATTCAATAATAGAGTTGAAGTCCTTAGATCCCTTCAAAGTAAGTAATGTAGACTTTTTCACAACAAATATATTTGCATATTGCCATGTATGTCCTTATATTTCAACTTTCAAGCCTTCATGGAATTTGTGCAAGAAGATGCAGTCTTTTTCTCTGCAGATATTCAGTAACAGAAAAGTTAAGAAGGCGATAATGTTGTCTGACCAGCAGAAGATTTGATCCACTAGCACCGGTGATTGGTAATCTATGAAAACAAAGAAGTTATTGCATAATCCTATTGCTATTGAGTATGGACCTAGCATATAAAGCTCAAAATTGGTAGTGCTTACAATTTGCTTGCAGGTAATAATATTGAAGTGACTGCAAGTAGAAGATAAAATTTTGGGGATTGGACATGAAACGATCAAACGAGCAAGGGTGTTTATCTCGTTAGTTCTTCATGATAGAATTTTAACTAATGCACATTTGGCATGATGGAACTTGGGAACACCATATTGCTCTCCTTGTGGACAGTGAGATTATCCGCTAGGGTTGTTTGTTTGGCATCAAGATTGAGTATCAAGGGCATGATAGCTCTTGAAGGATTACCACACTGTCATAGCAGTTTATCAGAATTTACATATGACAGGTAAGGAGTTTGTTAAACATTCAGTTGTTGAAGCCACAGGTAGGGTGGACCGGCCTAAATACAAACGGGGCAGCTGGGAATGATGGCGCCGATTGTGGCGGATTGCTTTATAATGAGAATGGGAGTTGGATCAGAGGGTCTCCAAGTATTTAGGAGTCGCCACAGCAATTGTAGAAGGGATTATGGCATGGCAAGGAACCAAAGATCTTTTATCTAACATGCTATTAACTTCAATGCCATCTTCCATCATTTTGCTTGTGAAAAATGTTGAAGCATCTTCTTCATTCACATTCAGTCGCCTTACTTATTAAAAGATTGAAGTTTTATAAAATAAATGAGTTATGTTATCTTTCCATGTCTTCTGTTTATGGGATTTTAGAAGAAAAATAATTTAAAGGTACGGTAATTTAGTATAAAAAGTATAAATTAAACTAACAAGGTTATTTGATTAAAATAAAAGCTTATTTGCTTGAACTATTTAATGTCAAAATTGACTTCGAATCAAGCCGATGGTGAAAATTAATAAAAATAAAATAAAGGCTTATCCGCTCACAAATGTCCCTATAAGATAGCTCGAGTAGTAAGAACTGAGAGATATGGGAGGTCCAGAGTTCGACCCTGACGGAAACAATTTATATTTCTAATGTACAAAAAAAATCCGCTCACAAACCGATCCTCCTATTTTAATACTACCTCCATTTCTAATTTAAAGATGTTGATAATTAATAAATTAATTAATATGAATGTTATTTTTATAAATTTATCCTAAGAAAGGAAATTAATTTAACATATTTTAAATGGTGTGACATACAAACTGATGATATTGAATAACCAAAAATAATAGATTCAAACGATGAAACCATTTGATGTCATAACTTACTCCGAACTAGATTACTCGGTTCAGTGGGCCAAATAGTGAAAACTAAATAAAAAGTAATGAATTTACGAGAAAATATTCGGTTTTAATTCTAAAAATTATTTGTTTTTGTAATTTATATACGCAAGCGGGCGATGACTCGAACTTTGATCATCCCACTTATCCACTTAAGGATGAAATTTCTAATCTACCTACTTTGCGAATCAAACGCACTTTAAGTGTGAAATTTTTAGTCATTAGACTACTGGACCAAAAATTCACCTAGATAAATCTATATCATTAAATTGAATGCCATGTCATTTTTAAAGTGTATAATCACAATTTTTAAGTATAAAAATTTGATTAAGAGACCAAAATTAAATAATTTAAGATAAAGAATCAATTGTACTATGGAGATTGATCAAATTATACTGATATATTCATATAATCTATTTTGACCGTATTTTTTACTAATATATAAATGTAAATATTAGCATTTGAGATGTGGGGAATGCTACGGTACAATGGAGAAATTATCGTGTACCGGTACAATAAATATGTTGACCAATAATTATTTGACATGTGTCATATTATATTATTAATATATAAAATATAAGTGATGACTCGGATAAATGGTATATTTTTATTGGTTAAGTATCAATACAATGGATTTTGGCAAAAGTACCATAGAATTTCCCTTGAGATGTTGTTTGATTCATCTCGATAAACATTTTTAAAATATACAATTTTTATAATTTTTAAAGATATATAATTAAAGATATTAACGATTAAAATTGTGTGTTGGCAAACGTAAACTGATCAACTATGACACTTATTTTGGGGCAGAAGGAGTAACATTTGAACAATATTACCTCGTTCAATAACACTATGACGTATATAAATTTTACACACAATTTATCATTGAGTAGAAATTTTATATCATACGTATGATTTATATAAAATTTTAAAAAAATTAAAAATTACATTTGATATATTAATGAGAATAATCAAATTTAACTATGAAGATTAAAAAATTATATTATTGTTTGCGTGCGCTTGTTGCTAAAGACTTGGATCCCACGAAAATAAGAGTTTATAAATACCCACCAAAATCAACTTCGATTCTCACAACAAAACAACCTAGTACTCTACGTCAAAAAAAAAAAAAAACAACCTAGTACTGCTACTTTTATTTTCAAAAATCCAAAATCAAACCCTCTTTTTCTTCAACAATGGCCGCCGTCACCCTCCTTGGACCACCTGAAATCTACACCGCCGCCGCCGCTACTCAAATCACTAACAACGCCTTCATCGATCAAATGCTCACCAATTTCAATTCACTATCAACTACCAGAACACCACATATGGGTTTCACAGAGAACATGTCACCAACTTTTCTCGAAACTGGTAACCCCTGTCTCGATTTCTTCTTCCATGTTGTTCCCGACACTCCCTCTGAAACACTCGTCCAGAGACTCCAACTTGCATGGTCTCAAGACCCACTAACCACTCTCAAACTCGTCTGTAACCTCCGTGGTGTCCGCGGTACCGGAAAATCTGATCGTGAAGGCTTCTATGCTGCAGCATTATGGTTTCATGAACATCATCCCAAAACTCTAGCTTCCAATGTTGCTTCACTTGCTGACTTTGGTTACTTTAAAGATCTTCCTGAAATTCTTTACCGTATTTTAGAAGGTTCTTCAGTCCGTAAAACCCAGAAAGAAGAATGGAACCGAAGGAAACGTGGATCCAAAAATAAGCGTACGTCAATGTCAACCCGTTATGGTGTAAGAAAAGCACATCAAAAACTGCGCCGCAATAAAGACAACAACAAAAAAGAATGGAAAGGCACTGAAAAAGACTCTTTGATGAGTGAAGTGACATTGGCCAAAGCTAAGGCTCAGAAAGAGACCGCTCACGCTTTGAAGGAAAAGAAGAGGATTGCATTAGCCAAGAAGCTTGTTGATAGATACACAAGTGACCCCAATTTCAAGTTTCTTCATGATTCTATTTCTGATCATTTTGCTGATTGCTTGAAGAAAGATCTCCAGTTTTTGGAATCTGGGTCGTCCACAAAAATTAGTCTTGCTGCTAAATGGTGCCCTTCTGTTGACTCTTCTTTTGATCGGTCCACGCTTCTATGTGAGAGCATTGCGAAGAGGATTTTCCCTAGGGAGGAGTACGAAGGTGTGGAGGAGGCTCATTATGCTTACAGGGTTCGTGATCGTTTGAGGAAGGATGTGTTGGTGCCGATAAGGAAGGTGTTGGAGTTGCCCGAAGTGTTCATTGGTGCTAATCAATGGAATTTGATTCCTTACAATAGGGTTGCTTCTGTTGCCATGAAGTTTTATAAGGAGAAGTTTTTGAAGCATGATAAAGAGAGGTTTGAGAAGTACTTGAAAGATGTGAAAGCAGGGAAGACTACTATCGCGGCTGGTGCTTTACTTCCACATGAGATTATAGGGTCTTTGGGGGATGGAGATGGTGGGGAAGTGGCTGAGCTGCAGTGGAAGAGAATGGTTGAAGACTTGCTCAACAAAGGAAAGATGAGGAATTGTCTTGCTGTGTGTGATGTGTCTGGGAGTATGAGTGGGACCCCTATGGAAGTGTCTGTGGCATTGGGATTGTTGTTGTCTGAATTGAGTGATGAACCTTGGAAAGGGAAAGTTATTACTTTCAGCGCCAATCCTCAGCTTCATGTGATTCAGGGGGATGATCTGAAGTCCAAGACAGAGTTTGTGAAGAGAATGCAATGGGGGATGAACACTGATTTCCAGAAGGTGTTTGATCGCATATTGGATGTCGCTGTCAATGGGAAACTCAAGGATGAACAGATGATTAAGAGGATATTTGTATTCAGTGATATGGAGTTTGATCAAGCATCTAAAAATTCTTGGGAGACTGATTACCAAGCAATCATCAAGAAGTATAGAAAGAAAGGGTATGTTTCTGCTGTGCCTCAAATAGTTTTTTGGAATCTGAGAGACTCGAGGGCCACCCCGGTGCCGGCAAATCAGAAAGGAGTTGCGCTTGTTAGTGGATTTTCTAAGAATCTGATGACATTGTTCTTGAATAATGATGGAGATATAAGCCCGGTACAAGCCATGGAAGCTGCCATCGCTGGGCCTGAGTATCAAAAACTAGTTGTGCTGGATTGATTGATGTCCTTTTGTAATTAGTAGAGTTTTATTTAGTGCAATTCTGATTATGATGTAGTGCTTGACTAAACTGTTGGTTAAATAGAATCTGATATGCTTTTGGTTGAAATAGCAGTGTGTTATTTAATGCAAATTGATTGCCTCTTTCATTTATATTGCCAATCCCTATCTCTATGTTCTATAAGATGTATACAATTTGATATAAGTAGAGAATTTCATTGAACTTCTTTTGTAAAACTTGCCACTGATATAAGTGTATTATTGTGAACAAAAAATGCTTGCAGTTTCAATAGTTTATGTTGTAAGCTGCTGCTGAAATTAGATTCTGCTCTCACTGAATAAAATTTGCAGCAAAACTCTAACAATTATTACAATAGAGAATAAGTATTACCGTATAGATAACACAAATTTTCTTTGCAATGTGTAATTCTAATGTACAGAACCTCAATATGAAATGTGTCTTACACCAGTTTTTATTTATAGAATATAAGCAACAACACACTGAAGAATGGAACAGTCTGCCAAAAAGCATCTTCTAATCAAGCCTTTTTTATAATTTTATCCATTGCACATTTGCACATCTGTTGTGGAATGTAGTTTTCTTTTTATGAGATCACACCATTTGAAAAGAGATTTCATCTATTAGAGACTCTGGTTTTTGTGTAAAGACGAGCATTGTTATTTTCATACATCATTGAATTGATAGCTCTGTCGTTCTTATTCTTTGTGGCATACATCCATGATGATCTCATCTTGTGAAACTACAGTTAAATATGAGAGTTTGTTTTCTCAAGTTTCATTGATATGATAACAAAGTCCACTTACGGAATTGGCAATATAGTACCAATCCCATTGTCAATGATTACATATGAATCACTTTCTCTCTAGTCGGACAATACACTTGGTAGTATTCAACAGGACACCATGGAACTCGAACAATAGAAACTTTATAGTGGCGATTGAAGTCCAGCAAGGGTCTCAGATGACAAAATAAGGTTTGTGTGAGGCCTTGTTCATATCTAATTTACTAGAAAAGTTGGTGACCGGTCCAGGTTATCGGCTTATCAATCAAATTCCGTCTTTTCAAGGGATGAGAAACCTGGAAGCTTTATATAAAGTGGGAAACAAATATTGAACAAATATTTCAATGTGACAATTACTCTAATGTTCAAAAGTGCAGCTTGTAGTCCTTCAATTTATAGATTGTACATTGATATGGTGGGATCAAACCATCAATAAAAGAAGGAGGTATGGAGAGTCATTCATTGAAAATTGGGAGGAGATGAAAAGAATGATGAAATTGCCAATCTCTAAAATATTGAATGGCTGAAATGAAAAATATAAGAAAATGAGGTGCTACATTGAAATAGGATTTAATCACTTATTGTAATACACCTTTGTAGCTGAACAGATATATTGTGTTATAATAGTTGTTATTTTGACTCAATACATTTGCTTGATTACTGATTATTGACTTTGAAAAATGGCAAAAGATTTATGATTATTAATTTAGACTCATTAATTTATGTTACAAGTCAATTTTTAGTTCCTATACTATATTACTCTACTTTGATAATTTAGTAACAGATCTTGAGATTAGAATTTTCCTTTACGATGACCACAAAAATGGAACCATTTCACCCAAAAGGTATTGCCATGCCCTTTATGGTTTCAAGCCTTCAAGAATTTGCGTACATAGTTGCAGTCTTTTACCAATCTCTATTCATCGCCGTTCAAATAAAGTTTGGGTATAGGAAAAAAAACACTAAACCATTGTGGAGTACCAATAGTGTAGCTACTAAAGCCAAACAGAAAACAGTAGCACTATTCTTAATGACTAAAGATTTGCGTGCGCTTGTGGTTAAATTACTTGGAGCCCAAGAAAATGAGTTTATAAATAATACCCACCAAAATCAACTTCGATTCTCACACAACAAAACAACCTAGTACTACAACAAAACACGAGTTAACTATATACCTATCTCAGTGCAGGCAAGGTAACTATATTTGTGATTTTCATGGAATTATATCAAACTCTCCTGTATTATCTGAACTACGTGTTAGAATAACAGATGTACATGTACCTTTGTATGGTGATTCCAAAAGACGATAGCTAGTAGTAGTTGTGATGTCGTATGTTTCATATACTTGCAAGTAAATAGAAACTCTTATTATTTCTGTTATGACTTTTGTTTCATAAACTAGTCTTAACCTATTTAGAATCTGAGTTTATTAACTGAAAGTTGACATAGAATTAAATGTTTTTATAGTAAGAAATATCCCTGATGTTCTTATTGGTAAGGGAGGAATAAGCATTATTTTAGATTTTGAGTATTGAAGTTCTTGTCCTTATATTTCAACTTTCAAGCCTTCATGGAATTTGTGCAAGAAGTTGCAGTCTTTTTCTCTGCACATATTCAGTAACAGAAAAGTTAAAAAGGCGATAATGTTGTCTGACCAGCAGAAGATTTGATCCATTAGCACCGGCGATTGGTAATCTAGGAAAACAAAGAAATTATTGCATAATCCTATTGCTATGGAGTATGTATGGACCTACACTATGGCATTTAAAGCTCAATTGGTAGTAATATTGAAGTGACAGCAGGTAGAAGATAAAAATTTGGGGGTTGGACATGACACGATCAAACGAGCAAGGGTGTTTATCTCGTTAGTTCTTCATGATAGAATTTTATCTAATGCACATTTGGCATCATGATGGAACTTGGGAACACCGTATTGTTCTCATTGTGGACAGTGAGATTATCCGCTAGGGTCGTTTGTTTGGCGTCAAGATTGAGTATCAAGGGCATGATGAAGCTTTTGAAGGATTACCACACTGTCCATAGCAGTTGATCAGAATTTACATATGACAGCTATGGAGTTTGTTAACATTCAATTGTAGGGTGGACCGGCCTAAATACGGATGGGGCAGCTGGGAATGATGGCGCCGATTGTGGCGGATTGCTTTATAATGAGAATGGGAGTTGGATCAGAGGGTTCTCAAAGTATTTAGGAGTCACCACATGCTATTAAGTTCAATGCCATCTTCCATCATTTTGCTTGTAAAAAATGTTGAAGCATCTTTGCATTCACATTCAGTCGCCTTACTTATTAAAAGATTGAAATTTTATAAAATAAATGAGTTATGTTGAATGTTTCCACATCTTCTGTTTAAAATTATGGGATTTTAGAAGAAAAAAAATTTAAAGGTACGGTAATTTAGTATAAAAAATTTAACAAGGTTATTTGCTTGAACTATTTGATGTCAAAACTAACCTCGAATCAAATTAAATTGATGGAGAAAATTAATAAAAAAATAAAATAAAGACTTATCCGCTCACAAACTGATCCTCCTATTTTAATACTACCTCTATCCCTAATTTAAAGAAGTTGATTCGAGGAAATTAATGTTATTTTTATAAATTTATCCTGAGAAAGGAAATTAATTTAACATATTTTAAATGGTGTGACGTATAAACTAATGACATTGAATAATCAAAAATAATGGATTCAAACGTTGAAACTATTTGATGTCATAATTTACCCCAAACAGATTTATCGGCTCAGTAGGCCAAATGGTAAGAACTAAATAAAAAGTAATGAATTGACGAGAAAATATTCAGTTTTAATTCCAAAAATTATCTATTTTTGTAATTTATATATGCAAGGGGGCGGGGGATTGAACCCCGATCATCCCACTTATATTCACCTTAAGGGTGAAATTTATAGTCACTAAACTACTAGATCAAAAATTCACCTAGATAAATCTATATCATTAGATTGAATGTCATGTCATTTTTAAAGTTTATAATCACAATATTTAAGTATAAAAATTTGATTAAAAGACAAAAATTAAATGATTTAAGATAAATAATCAATTGTACCGGAAATTGATCAAATTATACCGATGTAATATTTGAATTGAAAATTTTACACAATTCATCATTGAATTGAAAATCTATATCATACATATCAAATCATTCATATCAAATTTAAAAAACAATTAAAATTATTTGTTATATTATTGAGAATAATCAAATTTAACTATGAACATTTAAAAATTAGTATATTATTGTTTGCGGGCGCTTGTTGCTACTTCGAGTCCACGAAAATAAGAGTTTATAAATAAAAGTCTTGTTAATGTGTGCCTTAAGGGCACATGTTAAGGAAATCAAAAATAGAATTTTTGTATTGGAAAATACAATAGTTTGACCATTAAAAAGATGAATACACGATTTTTTAAAAGAATATTTTTTTATTAAATTTCTTAATATATGCCCGCACATGTTAACATTTGCCTATAAATAATACCCACCAAAATCAACTTCGATTCTCACACAACAAAACAACCTAGTACTACACAACACAACACAACACTTTTCATTAACCTTCTTTTTCAATCAAATCAAAACAAACCCTCTTTTTCTTCAACAATGGCCGCCGTCACCCTCCTTGGCCCACCTGAAATCTACACTCAAACCACTAACAACGACGACTCCATCGATCAAATGGTGACCAACTTTTCTCGAAACAGAAGACGACAATATATGGGTTTCACTGAGAACATGTCACCAACTTTTCTCAAAACAGGTAACCCTTGTCTCGATTTCTTCCTCCATGTTGTTCCCGACACTCCCTCTGAAGTACTTGTTCAGAGACTGCAACTTGCATGGTCTGAAGATCCACTAACTACCCTCAAACTCGTCTGTAACCACCGTGGTGTCCGCGGTACCGGAAAATCCGATCGTGAAGGCTTCTATGCTGCAGCATTATGGTTTCATGAACATCATCCCAAAACACTAGCTTCCAATGTACCTTCCCTTGCTGACTTTGGTTACTTTAAAGATCTTCCTGAAATCCTTTACCGTCTTCTACAAGGTTCTTCAATTCGCGAAACCCAGAAAGAAAATTGGGAAGAAAGGAAACTTGAATCCAAATATAAGCGTTTGTCAATGTCAACCGACAATGGTGTAAGAAAAGCTCATCAAAAACAGCGCCGCACTAAAGACGACGACAAATGGTGGAAAGGCACTGAAAAAGACTCTTTCATGACTGAAGTGACATTGGCCAAAGCTAAGTCTCAGAAAGAGACTGCTCACGTTTTGAAGGAAAAGAAGAGGATTGCATTGGCGAAGAAGCTTGTTGATAGATACACAAGTGACCCCAATTTTAGGTTTCTTCATGATTCTATTTCTGATCATTTTGCTGATTGCTTGAAGAAAGATCTCCAGTTTTTGAAATCTGGGTCTTCCACAAAAATTAGTCTTGCTGCTAAATGGTGCCCTTCTGTTGACTCTTCTTTTGATCGGTCAACGCTCTTATGTGAGAGCATTGCCAAGAGGATTTTCCCTAGGGAGGAGTATGAAGGTGTGGAGGAGGCTCATTATGCTTATAGGGTTCGTGATCGTTTGAGGAAGGATGTGTTGGTGCCCTTAAGGAAGGTGTTGGAGTTGCCCGAAGTGTTCATAGGTGCTAATCAATGGAATTTGATTCCTTACAATAGGGTTGCTTCTGTTGCCATGGAGTTTTATAAGGAGAAGTTTTTGAAGCATGATAAAGAGAGGTTTGAGAAGTACTTGGAGGATGTGAAAGAAGGGAAAACTACTATCCCGGCTGGTGCTTTGCTTCCGCATGAAATTATAGCGTCTTTGTGGTGGGGAGGAGATGGTGGAGAAGTGGCTGAGTTGCAGTGGAAGAGAATGGTCAAAGACTTGCTCAAGAAAGGAAAGATGAGGAATTGTCTTGCTGTGTGTGATGTGTCTGGGAGTATGTCTGGGACCCCTCTGGACGTATCTGTGGCATTGGGATTGTTGGTGTCTGAATTGAGTGATGAACCTTGGAAAGGGAAGGTTATTACTTTCACCGCCGATCCTCAGATTCATGTGATTCAGGGGGATGATCTGAAGTCCAAAACAGAGTTTTTGAAGAGAATGGAATGGGGGATGAACACTAATTTCAGGAAGGTGTTTGATCGCATATTGGATGTCGCTGTCAATGGGAAACTCAAGGATGAACAGATGGTTAAGAGGATATTTGTATTCAGTGACATGGAGTTTGATCAAGTGTCTGCGTCTATAATCTCGTGGGAGACTGATTACCATGCTATCACAAGGAAGTATAGAAAGAAAGGGTATGGTTCTGCTGTGCCTCAGATAGTCTTTTGGAATCTGAGAGACTCGAGGGCCACCCCGGTGCCGGCAAATCAGAAAGGAGTTGCGCTTGTTAGTGGATTTTCTAAGAATCTGATGACATTGTTCTTGAATAATGATGGAGATATAAGTCCGGTACAAGCCATGGAAGCTGCTATCGCTGGCCCTGAGTATCAAAATCTAGTTGTGCTGGATTGATGTCCTTATGTAATTACTAGAGTTTTAGAGTTTTATTTAGTGCAACCTTAAAAAGTTGAGAAAATGGAAATAGGCAATTCTGTTTATGATGTAGTCCTTATGTATTATTGTGAACAAAAAATGCTTGCAGTTTCAATAGTTTATGTTGTCACCTGCTGCTGAAATTAGATTCTGCTCTCACTGAATAAAATTTGCAGCAAAACTCTAACAATTATTACAATAGAGAATAAGTATTACCGTATAGATAACACAAATTTTCTTTGCAATGTGTAATTCTAATGTACAGAACCTCAATACAAAATGTGTCTTACACCAGTTTTTATTTATAGAATATAAGCAACAACACACTGAATGCCAAAAAGCATCTTCTAATCAAGCCTTTTTTATAATTTTATTCATTGCACATTTGCACATCTGTTGTGGAATGTAGTTTTCTTTTTATGAGATCACACCATTTGAAAAGAGATTTCATCTATTAGAGACTCTGGTTTTTGTGTAAAGACGAGCACTGTTATTTTCATACATCATTGAATTGATAGCTCTGTCGTTCTTATTCTTTGTGGCATACATCCATGATGATCTCATCTTGTGAAACTACAGTTAAATAATGAGAGTTTGTTTTCTCAAGTTTCATTGATATGTTAACTTTTGTCCACTTACGGAATTGGCAATATAGTACCAATCCCATTGTCAATAATTACATATGAATCACTTCCTCTCTAGTCGGACAATACACTTGGTAGCATGCAAGAAGACACCATGCAACTCGAACAATAGAAACTTTATAGTGGCGATTGAAGTCCAGCAAGGGTCTTTGATGACAATATAAGGTGCGTGCGAGGCCTTGTTCATATCTAATTTACTAGAACATTTATGTGGAAGAATTTGCAGTCATCTATCTTATCTGCAAGATGTTTAAACTATTTTCCTTTTTTCATACCATTGATTTCAGGTTCTACTGATCAATGGCACAAAAACAATAGATGCTTGTTTTAGTTGTGTATCCCTGTATGACTTATTTGTCCAAAATGGATTTCCTACTGTAATTGTGTCACACCATTACCAACCTCAATCATTCGATCTAAATTAATAATCAACAAGATTGTTTAAAATTAGTTTAGTGAATGTGTAATCTGAGTCGTCCGAACCAGATTGTTAAGTGCGTGCTTTATTTCTGCTGGGAAACCATAACCCTTAATTGTCCCTTTATTATTTAGTCTATTTAGTTTAGAAACTAGAAAGTCCCGACAAATTTGTGTTCAAATACTGTTAAGTAATGATGTTGCATTTGCACATGCCCAGACACTGACACGGACACGGGACACGACACTGACACCGACACGTCGACACGGATAATTTTTTTGAAAAAATGATATATTTCAATGTAATCGTAAGTGTCGGTGTCGTGTCGGACACGACGCGTGTCCGACACGGGACACGCCTATTAAGAGAAGTGTCCGAGCTTCCTTGGCACATGCTATAGTCACTACATGAGACTTTCATAGTGATGCAAGAAAATTGTGTGCCCCTATTTTAATCATAAGCTGATGGTTATATTTCCAAGTTTCATTCAATGTTTACATATGGATTCATTTTTCAGGATTTATATCTCTTCTCATGTTCACTCATGAACAAATTTTACAGAAAAATAATAATTATGGTGTATTTTATTCCATTGTTGGCAATTGGCATCACTAAGTTGGTGGAGTTGTAATATGTTGCAAATTGGGTGGTCTGTTATAATCATTCATTCTATAATTCAATCTGATGATAAATATGAATTGGTTACATGTTTTGAAATGTGTTGGTAACGTTCATCGTTTAGAGTACACTTGGAAATTGGCTATTAATTGAATGAAACTAGGAATGGCATTAAAGAAACGGCGAGAAGCATGAGATAAAGCTATCTTTGCAAGAGCATGAACGCTAAGGTTTGTTTGACGCCTAGTAAAAATAACTTCATAATCGTTTTGGTTACATGAATTGGTTACGTGTTTTGAAATGTGTTGGTAACGTTCATCGTTTAGAGTACACTTGGAAATTGGCTATTAATTGAATGAAACTAGGAATGGCATAAAAGAAACGGCGAGAAGCATGAGATAAAGCTATCTTTGCAAGAGCATGAACGCTAAGTTTGCTTGACGCCTAGTAAAAATAACTTCATAATCATTTTGACTATTGAGTAGTTTTACAATCATATACCATTAAACCATACTTAGATCGATCCCTTTTACCAATGTGCACATGATCAACCACCTTTTTGCAATCCAACCAAATTACAATGGTTCAACTATGCTGCAGATTTGTTGCTTACTGTTTATGATCATTCCATACTGCCAATGCTAAGCAACAAATCTGTTGCTTACTGTATGATCAATCCACCGAAAACAGTATTACATCAGTTGCTTACTGTTTTCGGTGCAGTAACAAGATGTTTTATGCGCGTGGACACATGTGTAAATTAGCCTCTCTTGGTTTCATTCAAAATGTTGTTACATTTTTCTTAAACAAAACGACATATTTGAATCTATAAAGAAAATTACACATATTTTATGTTTATTATTGATTTGCTTAAAATTTCCTCCATCTAAGATTAAATCCACAATATATATAGGAAGTTTTTGAAAGAGTTTACTTATATACTTCATGCAACACTATATATTAGTGTTTGGATACACTTGCACAATAATAACTTACTTAAAATTTAGTGCTTAATTGGACTCTCTATAAATAACTTATCAAATAAGTACTTGCCAAACACACCCTTGACAAATTTGTAGATGTGAATTGAATTATTTCCTTTCATCAAGCATGACGGAAGAAAGAAACTGTTTAAGGCACCTATTATAAATACAGGGTCGCTCCAGATGAGCCAAGTGACCAACATTCTCTATCACTTGAAATGTTGCTTTATTTCCTAGTCTCCTGTCATATGTATCAAACACGTAAACAACGAATCAATTGCGTATAAAATTTAAGAATGATTCGAAATAATTATAATTATATGATCGAGATTTCTTACTCTTTCATTTTTTCTGCAACCTCGGGCTTGAAAAGTTTGTCTTTCTCACCCCATAAAAGATGTAGTCGCTGCAAAGAGAAATATTTAAGAAAAAATTGCATACAAAGTAATACTACATCAGATCCGTAATATAGATCAAATACATCAGTTATTCAATAAATTTTAAAAGGGACTTGTCTCTTATAAAAAAAGAACTGAGATAATTTACCTGTGGAAATTTTGGAATATTGATGTCTTTGTAACTAAGGACTAGTTCCTCTAATAGCTCACTTCGCTCCTTCCTATTCGAGAACATCACCTGCAATTGATGATAGGATGCTCACAAAAGTAACATAATAACTATTAGAGTTGAGAAAATCGGAGAAAACTTTTCAATATTTGTTGAAAAATGAAAGTTTGTAGTGACGAACCTTAAGAAAGTCACTAAGCACACGGTTGGGTATAGGAATATTTTTGTAAAAACCAACAGAAAGAAGTGTCCTCACTCCTTCAACTGAAGATGGCATTAACATTTCAGAACAAGAAGAAAACCCTGCATCTTCCACTGCCTTGTTAATCATAGACTCATTTATAGCTATAACTGCGCCAGTTACAACCACACCTCTAACTAGCTCATGATAAAGCTCGGCCATTTTAAACGCCACAATTCCACCATAACTAAATCCAACCACAACACATTTCTCTACTCCAAGTTTCCTCAACCCCGCTGCCAAACACTCGGCTTGAAAAGCCAACGACCGATCTGGTTTATCGGTCGTTGAGCCCCCGAAAAAAATTAAGTCAGGAACATAAACGTCGTAGTTTTTGGCCAATGTGTTGATTTGGAATTGCCAAGTTGCAAGTCCGTCACCGCAGAAGCCGTGAATGAGAACCACTACTGGCTTGGTGGGTTTTGAAATGGCCTTGGGTTTGAGCTTGAGCTTTGAAATAGTGTTTGAAGGAACCCAAAATCTCATAACTGTACCTGGTTGTATCACTACTTTGTAAAGCTTCAAACCCCCCATTTTCACTACCCAACTGACCAATGTCCAAATTACGTTCGCCGTGTTCACCATGTTTAGTTGTTTTTTTTTTCACTCTTGTGAATTGAACTTGCTTTGTTTTTGCAAGGTTTTAAGAATGAACTATGTGCATTATATTGCATGCATTTGCTTTAGTAGTAATATATACTAGTATGAAATTTGATGGACGAGTGTGCAATTATTTCTACCTTGCTAGCTACTACCCAACCATATGGATGAGGCATTGGCTAGTAGAGTAGTAGTATTGCCTTGTTGTTCATCATGACAGGAAAATAATTTATGTATAACACATATATAGAGGGTTATTGAGAGTGTGCAGTCCAAAGTGAAGTGAAGTTTTGTGTAGGAGTTTGGATGATATTGTACTTTTGCATATGGCCAGGTTGAAAATTATGGCCCGCCACTTAGAAAAATTTACTATTAGTCCATAAAGGGGTTGTTAGAAGGAATTAGGAAACTGTTTTGAATTCTTGCCTGTAATAAATTTTACATGAGATGGACATATTATGTGGTATTTTTGTAAACAAAATCTTCAGGGTTGCAACTTGCAAGTTTCTGCATTAGAACTACGTCAATTTATGTTTTCTTGCATAAATAAATTATGAATTAATTTATGTACACCGACATTCCAATGTAACATATTTTTACACATGCATTCAATTAAATCGTAGTAAAGAGATATTTGTTAAAGATATTTATGAAATTAACATAAAAGAGTGGTATTGTGAAGTGATTTGATAGAATGCATGAGTAAAAGACTTTTACAAACTTTTAGTGTAAAAAAATTAAATACATTAATTAAGTACATTGAGTACACATTTGAGATAGGTTTGGTTCGTCGATTTGGTCAATTTTATCTGAACCGCTTACACCTTTTATCCTCAATCACCTTTAATTTAATTTAATTGTTATGGAGTTGCTCCTATAGAAAATGCAACAATTCCCTTCGTTCGCTATTAGACTCCAATACTTCTTCGATCGAAGAAGGTTTTCCATTAACATCGCTCAAATCATAGTAACCATCAAATTTTGGAGTTAAGGGTTGGATGAAGTTGTTTCCTTTCGCCATTGTTACAACACCTACTTAATCGCCTTCTTTGCTATTTTTGCGCTCGCATCAAGACAAATTTGCAGTTCAAACTAGACCTCAATGTGAAGCTCTGATGCCAAACATAAGGACTAAAATTACTCCATTCGTTTCATATTAGAAGTCACATTTGATCTCAATGAATTGATTTTTGAAAAATAAAACAGTTACTTTCACTTTACTAACTTCTAAATAACAGTTACTTTCACTTGTCCCCGTAGGATAGCTTAAGTGGTAAGAGCTGGAAGACATATGAGTTGGGTAGGGGGAGATCCATGATTCGATTCTTCGTGGGAGTAATTTATATTTCCGATGTATCAAAAAACAAAATAACAAACTAACCGTACATGTAATAAACTATAGAGCTTGGGCTATATATATACAACAAATGAGGCCTCAAGCCCAATAGCCCATAACACAAAAGTGATTCAGAGGCCCATCATCATACACCTATGTACATCAACAATATTTTTTCTGACCATCTTGGGTAAAAGAAGGGACTAACATATTCATACAAATTACAATTACAATCATGTATCCTTATAATTGTATGTTTTGTTTTATGGAAAATGTTAACTAATATCCCATAAATTAAATATAGTAAAACTATTTTAGAACTTCCCAATAAACCTTTTGAAAATATATAAAATGTTATGTTAAATACCAAAATTACTCTAACACATGATAATTAATAGTAAATACTCCGTAAATACTCTAAAAATTTATACATTTGGTTGATTTTTGTTAACACTTAACACATGGTAATTTTGATTCATATAATCATGTTAATTATGTTTCACAAGGAAAATGTTGGCCGAGTTTGCAAGTAGTATTGCAATAACTACATTGGACGATTAGATTCTCATTCTAGCTCGGATTTCTAAAAAAGACATTTCAGTTTTACTGTTACTGAACCACACAGTGTCATGTTCAGAGAGAACAGTGATTCTAAACATTAGTATTGGACCATCACATTTTCTTCAAACCAATTAAATCCAATCCACCATCACTGCTGCACATATCCTGTATTCGTGTAATATGAACATCTGTGGTGTGGATTTCAGCAAAAATATAGTATAAGTAATTAAGATATTAACTCAATAATGTAAGGAAAATTAACAACAAAAATGTAGGTTGATATATATATGTAACTGAAAGAAAAAAGTTAATTAAAGTAGTCTAAAGAAAAAAGAGCAAACTAAGAATATAGAATAGAATTATATCACATTCTCACTTCATCTTATCTAATGCAAAACAAAGTGAAAAGGAAACAAACAAAATGGAAAAAATAAATTCAAGAGAAAAAAAAAACATCATGTGACGATATCATATAACCATCGCAATCAAAAACATCTTAAACATCATTATCATCATCATAAAATGTTGACGTATAACTGCTTGGTCTTGACCATCCTAGTTCCTTTTTCTAAGCATGTGTTTGGACTTTGAATGGCGTTATTAGTTCAAACTCACGTTTGAAAGTCTCTTCACAGCGAAAAATAGAAGCATAAACGTGATTTTTTGTCGATGATTTTCTAAACGTCCGTCCAAATACACACTAAATTTCCTACTATTATTATATCCTTATATTTTTCATCGAGTAAAGTCATGAATGAAGCTTGTTCTATCGGTGACATTGAGTCTCCAAGAGAGAAAAGGAATGCCATTTTCAGAATCACGATCAGTTTCATCGATGAATCGAAACTCATTAGTCATTGCCGGAGAGAAGCATTGCATCTTCTGGCTTTGTGGGTGTGCATACCATGAATTGTTGTTGTTGTTGTGGTGGTTATACATCGAAGCTGACTCCATTACACCGATGGATGCAGCTGTCGGCGTGGTGGCAGCTGCAGTTGCTCTTCTCTCTTCTTTTTTGAATCTAATCCCACAAGCATTGCAAAGTGACTGCAATTAATTGATTCAAATTAATTAAAATAGAATACTATTACAACTTTACAAGTTTGAAATCAATATAGAAAGTCCTCTTAACATTTTTTCCTTGCAACATTCATGATCAAGTAATTTATAAATGAATAGACGGATATATCAACATTAGTATTTCATATTGCAATTAATAATTACATATTGTATATGTATGATATTTTTTATGTATAGTACTTTAATTAGTATATTTGCCAAAACATGAAGATATCCTAAGATTATTTTTTAGACCTTTTTGTTGTAAATTAAGTTATCTATGCGTGCAAAAGTAATCCTCGAGTTTAAGTAATAACTTATTTTTTGACTAATTAAGGACTAACTTATTCCTTATAGTGTATGCGATCTTAAATACAATAGAAAGTTTGGTCAACAAAAATATATGTATATGATTCAAATTTAGACCAGATACATCAAAATTTAGTTTTATACAACTTTCTTTTATACTAATTAAACAAATCAACTTGATTTGAACACCAACTTAGGATGTGTTTGGATTTTCTTACTTAGTTTATCTACTAACATAAATATTTGTAAAACAGTTTAAATGCACAATATAGATATAGTTTAAACATAAGTACTTATCTAATAAGTGTTTATGTTTGTAAGTAATTAACATACACAATATATAGACTAATGATGATTATTGGAAATGTATAGTTATTTAGTATTTTTACCTTTGGGCCTCGAGGACCATTTCTCCAAAGAGGTGTAGAAGTAGTGTCACAGTTAGCACATCTACGAGCAAGAAGAGAATCATTGTTGTTATTATTGTTATTGTTGTTTCCACGTGTTACCTTTGTTTGAGACTGAACACTGTTGTACTGTTTAGGAGTAAGTAAATCCCAGCAAAAGTTTTTAACAGAACAACGGTTTCTTTTCTCTTCATCTTCAGTAAAACGAGTAGATGGTGTTCCAAGAGACAAAGTACAATCAACAACAGAAGAAGAAGATGAAGAAGAAGAAGAAGAAGAAGTAGTTGTAGTGAAACAATATGTATCAACAGATTCATCATAAGGTTTAGAGAATAACATTGAGAATGAAGAAGAATTGTTTTGTCCATGAAACATACCACATGCACAGTGTCCCATCACATGAGATGAAGCATTATTACAAGAAGAAGAAAGAGGATGCATCATTGTTTGTTAGAGAATAATAATGAAGATGATGAGAAAAATTTGAAGTGGTTTTTAGAGTGAATTGAAAATTGTCTTGTAGTGTGTTTGATTGAAGTATTGAAGGTAAGGTGTTAAGAAAATGGCGAAATAAGAGTCAGCAGGTGCAGTCCACGTTGTCGTTAATTGCAAATGGAGACATGTACTTACGAATATAAATGGTGATAGATAGAGAGAAAGAAATAGTTTTAAAATACAGAGGAAAACAGAGGAGGGACCCTATGAAATTAATGAAGCAATGGAGGGGAAGAGAAGAGTATAGTGAATGAATGATGAATGATGAGTTCAGTTTATAGTACTGTTTATGACTTCATGTATAAATAATAATGTGTATGATGATATTTTCTTGTATAGCATATAGCTTGAATTTATACTAATAGAAAATAAAGAGAGACGGTCTCATTAGTTTAACTCAGTTGATTTGACATTTATACGTAATATGTAGTGTAGGGATTGAGGGTTTGAATCATGGGCCGTCCACTTTTTCATTTTTGGGGGTAAAATTATAGTCACTACTCACTAGATTACCTAAGAGAAAAAAAGGTTGGTAGTGTAATGTGCGAGAATATGGGAGTAGGATTGAGTGTGGTCATTGATCGTTGACAATTTTATATTTAGATGTATTTGAATTATTTAATGTAAAATTAAACGATCAGATATATTTAAAAAATAAACTAAAAGATTCTTTTAAAAAATCGTGCATTCACTTTTTTAATGGTCAAACTATTTTAATTTTCAATACAAAAATTCTATTTTTGTTTTCCTTAACATGTGCCCTTAGGGCACACATTAACAAGATCCAAAAACATATTCTTTTTCTTTTTATTTACACAAAATGTAATAGAAAAAAACTCAAATCTTTTGTCCTATAATATAAGAGAAAAAGTCCAAATATTTATATTTTTAAGAAAATTTTACTCTCTTTCTTATTTTTTCTATAATCAACGACCAATAAAAATTGTTTTTACATCTTTTCATACTTTTTTTAAAAAAACATACTCATAATTATTATATTTTACTTTTTATTAATAAATATAATTTTTATTTTTTTTCTTATATCTTAGGATGGAGGGAGCAATCAATTATGTTAACTATTTTAACGCCGAGAGAGTAATATGTAGATGGGTTGGTCAAAAGAGAAGAGAAGAGAAGAGAAGAGAGGTAGCCCACGTGACAAGAGGGAACGTACAGTGTTGAATATGATCTCCTCCGATCACGAGGCTTTAATTTGTGTCTCAAAAACCTCTGTCCGTATCCGTATGTATCTCTGTCTGTCACTGCCACCCTCCCAAGGAAAATGGAATAGTTTTCCCTCCTTTCCTTCCACTTACTGTATATTCTCACGCTCCCCTCTCACGCTCTAATCCCTAAATATATTTCTTCTACTACACCTAAAAACATCTACATAGAGTATGTTTGGTTTTACAATAGTTATACTCTCTTATAATCATAATGAACTACTATGATGCTAATATATTTACGGCTTAAATAATGTTCAGATCCTGTAAGTTCGCACATTTTTTATATAAGTCTCTGTAAGTTTTTTTGTTTTAAATAAGTCCGTACAATTATATATTTTTTTGAAATTAGTCCCTAAAGTCAAAATCCGCAGAAAAATTTGAAGAAAAATCTACTCGAAAACTGTAGTAATTTCAAAAAAATATATAATTGCAAGGACTTATTTAAAACAAAAAAACTTACAGGGACTTATATTATAAAAACGCGAACTTACAGGGATCTGAACATTATTGAAGCCTATATTTACCGTAGTATTAGTACTTAACATAAATATAATTTGAGAATTAAAAATAATATTTATACGAAAGTGGATCACAAATAAATATAGTTTCAAAATTAAAATTAAGATTAAAAGTAATATTAATTCGAAAGTCAATCACCTTCCGTCTAGGAGAAGTGATGTCTAGTGTTTAAGTGAGTGAGAAAAGAGAAATTGAAAATAAAACAAATAAATAAATAAAGATGAGTGTGAGAGAGAGAAAGAGAAAAAAAATATGAGGGAGATAGATATATTAAAGGCAAAAAAAAAACAATAGAGAGATACTCTCTCCGTTCTAAAATTTAAGAGAAAAGTGGTCAATAAAAGTTAATGTATCTGGTTAAAAATTTGGTCCAAATACATCAACTTTTGTTGACCACTTTTCTCTTACATTTTGGGACGGAGGGAGTAGTTTACTAAAAGATCTAAATTCTACTTGATTCAATGAAACATCTTTAATAAAGAATAAAATTGTAAAGGGCTCTCACAATACTCAAAGAGAACAATAGTGCTTCAATAGGAATTCGATTCGTGCGTTTGATCTGCTAAAAAATAAGGTACTGGACAGAACAACTTCTGTTGTACTGTGTTTGATTTTAAAACTGCTGCTGGGACTGGACAAACTGGGGATCAAGAGACTGGACAAAATCAGATATTCTTGTCCCCCACAGAACCATGAGACAACTTTTTGTCCTCAGCACAACTTGTCTAAATCAGCAAAATAACATTTTCTCCATCAAGTATCATACAAAACAAAATTTGTTCAATACTATAAATTTTTGTCCTGTGCTGTTCTTCCTTGTGCTGTTCTGTACTGTTCTGTCCAGTATTTTTATTTTGCAGATCAAACGGACCCTACGTGAATACTACGTTACATAATGCTTAAATGACATTTTTGTCTCTGTAGAGACGCACATTTTTTTTAGTCTTTATTTTTTTTTTCTTGTGAATTAATTCATGTATGTTAAAATATTTTGGTTTTAGTTCATAAAGTTAAAACCCGTATGAAAATCCGCAAGTTTTTTCTTTAAATTTTTCTGCAGATTTTAGTTTTAGAGACTAAAATCAAAATGATTGTAATTTATAAAGATGAATTCTTAAGAAAAAAAGATACAGGACTAAAATAAAAAATACGCGTACATACAAGAGCAAAAATATCATTTAAACCATCACATAATAACAACTCTCAATTGTCTGATCTAGATCACTGAACTCCTTCTTATTTAGTTCTTGCCACTAATTTTATGTCAGTTTTAACATTAAATGGTTTTAACCTCCTCTTAAACACAATTGCCGGATCAAACATATCATTTAACTCTTTCTATGATTTAATTGTTCAATTTTAAACTAATAATTTTCTCAAAAAAAAAAACTTTAAGCTAATGATTGATATGCATTAAAATTGTGTGGGCCAGTCCAATACTAGCATATCCAATCTCATAACTCTGATATTTCCTATTCTTTTTTCTCCGTTTACAAAATAATATTATCTTTCCCTTGAAGCATCCAAACTTGTATAGAAATAAATTTAGGGGGGTTATTGGATTGAGATTTCGAGGGATTTCGAGGGATTATTTTGACAAAAAAGTCTTGAAGATTTTAAAAGACTTCGTGGGATTATATTGATTTTGTGAGATTTTGAGAGACTTTTTTTAAAAGATATTTTACAATCAATTTTTTTTTTTTTTGACAAAAACAATCAAGATTCTTACGTAACAAAGAAAAAACAAACCTTTTATTTTTCTAGCCAACACAAAAAGTTCTTAGAAGTTTATGAGATTATTTGGATATGTAACCTATTTATACTTTTGAATACCAACAGATTTTGTGGGGTGGAAAAAAAAAAGTCTTGATTAAAAATCTTGATTGGATAACAACATATTTTGTGGCATTAAAAAAAAAAGTTTTGATTAAAAATCTTAATTGAATAACAACGGATTTTGTGGCATTGAAAAAAAATCTTGATTAAAAATCTTCATTGAATAACAACGGATTTTGTGGGATTGAAAAAAACAAAAAAAATCTTGATTGAATAACACAAGACTTTTAAAATCCATTCAAATCCCTCAAAATCCATTAAAATCCCTCAAAATCCTAATTGAATAACCCCCTAGTTGTTGTAAAAAAACAAGTTTTGATGTCAATGATTGCATGAAATTGTGTTATTCTTCTAGGACGACATATCCAAGTTCCAATTTGTATATATATAAAAATAAAAATATACGACTACTAAACCAACCATACTGTTCATTATAATTAACGACGTTTAAAAAATCACGTGAGAAACTACATATATAAGGTAGCTCATAAGGTATCTCATAATCATAATAATGAGCTACTATGATATAAGTTAATAGTAAAAAATTGACTTTATAATTTTGAAAAAAAAAAGGTTTGAATATATATCAAATGAAACATTATGATCTCTACAGATAACCTGACTACATGAGTTTTCATTTGATAAGCGGGTGAACTTGATTTAATTTATTGCAATTCAGTCTCTGTGGCTCTCTGCATATAAACAACAAAATATCACATAGTAGCATGTTAAATGGTGAAAATGAGAGTTCTATAATTGGCATGATATTCAAATATTATTTTCATTTATTGCACAAGAAAAGTTGACCAAATGGACAACACAAAAATAATGTGACTGTCGTTGCAAATGCACTTCACTTCTCAATGCAATAAGTGAGAAATAATAGATTCAAAATGCATAAGTAAGAGAGGTAGATAATCTCACTATCTTAAATACTTTTGTTAAGATTTTAAGTTTAAAAGTGAGAAAATGAAAGAATTATGGAGGGTCTATTTGTTTCATATTATAAAATTCAAAAAATAAAAATAAGTGAAAAAAAAAACTATTTTAGAGGGTCTATTTGTTTCATATTATAATTAAAATTCTTCTCATTTGATGGAATTCAAAAATTATATTGAAGAGAGTTTATACTAATTTTTTAAATTTAATTTAAGTTAATATTGTCAAAAAAGGAACTAGTCTTTTATAAGTTTCTTTTAGAAGACAAAAATATTGAAGAAATAATTATTATTTTTTAGTACGTAGACGAAATAATAAACTATTGAAAATTTACACATAAAATAAAAAGATCACAATTTGAATTTTGATCATAAACATTCGACTTCATAATTTCTCAGATGAGTTACGATTTATGAATGAGTTTAAATAAATTTTAATGTATGTATTTATAAAAGAAAAAAATGGTATTTAATTCTTTTTGTCGAGACTAGATTATCCACCGCTCGAAACACAATGATTATTCTTCTCGCTGACTTAAAAATATCTCAAAAAATGAGACATCTGACACAACAATTAAAAATTGTTCTATATCCAAAACGAATATCGAACTCTCGACTTTTGCAATGATGAGCGACAACCGCTCCACCACTTCATGGTTAAATGATGAGCGACTTTAGTTTGTCAAGCACATAATTAAACGAGGGTGGCAGATGTCATAAAATGATAGGCGTATATGCAGTAGTATCTTTGATGTACATGTATATTTTCAACATAACAATGACCACTCCTCAAACATCCCTTCCGACGTTAGTAGTTATAATAGACCATCCAATCTATCTATCAAATTTGCAGCAATAATAACAACCAGTTACTTATTTATTTTTTGAATCAACCTCATCCGTACATACTGTGGGAAGGAATCACGTGATGATGAATGAATCTAAGCCAAGCCAAACTCGTCATGATACAAACCTCGTGCCTGCACATCACAACATTGCTTTTTATGAGAAGTTGCTTATGCCACAACAGTGTCATGACAGTACGTACTAAATGGATCGAGTAGTATAGATACTACATGCTTACGTACAATACAAGAATATAATGTTTTTAAGAGTTAGATCATATAATTTCTAGAGTGACAATATATGATTATCGTAACTCAATTTAAATTTTAATTACTACTCCATCTCTTAATCTCTTACAACAAGAGAATTACTTGAATGATCACAACTATAAATAAAGGGTCATGCTAATTAGTGCACCCCATGCACTATTTAAGCATATAAAATAAGTAAGTTTTATATTGAAAACAACACTTTTATATTTTATAAGTGTTGACAGCACAAGTTCCAATGTATTTTTTACTATATTAAATATCTTTAACTAGTGCATGAGGTGCACTATTTAGCATTTTCCATAAATAAAATATACTGTAAAAAAAAACTATAAATTGAATATATTTTACACACACATATAAAAATGTTTATCATTTAATTCATAATATGTATTTTATCATAGTTTTGGTGTTTTTTTTGCCCTAACAACTTATTAGTGGTTAGACACCCACTTTTGAATATAAGAAATTTTGAGTTTGAATTTCGATCAATTTTAATAATATTTATTATAGTTTTTTTTGAAGAAAATATTTCTGATAGCTAACTGAATATTCTTCGTTTTATCTACGTAAATATTATATGTAAGTTTTTTAGTTAAAGGATCATGAGATATTTTGATAGATATTTGAAGTACACTGGATTTGATTTGGCTTTTGAACCAAAAATAATTTTAGAGATATAAAATTAATTCTTGAGTAATTTTAAGGGATTTGATTTTTTAAAAATAAAATTAATTCTGCCTCTAAAATTAATTCTATTATAAACTATGATTTGTAGTTTCTTACTTTTATAGTATAAATAAATGTATATAAACATAAATCAATTATATTAATTAAAATCAATTATACACGACTCAATTCTATCAAAATATATATCCAACCCAAACCAAACACACAATAAGAAAAGGATGGTACTAGTAGTATAAAGAGAGAAAGTGAAAAAGGTATCTGAGATTAGATACTCTGCAATGATCAAAGCAACATTGCTTCAAATACTTGGCTTACTGTTGAGTGTCATGTCCACTAGAGAGAGGTTTTTCTTTCTTTGAGTCAAAGATAGTCCTAGAATAGAACAAAGAAAATAACAAAAGAAAAACAGACAAGTACTATAGTATACCCCACCACACATAAATAAATAATGAATGAATATGATAACCAAGTTAAAACAAAAGAAAAGAAAAGTGTTGTGGAATATTGATAATTCGATGGAAAGATTCAAAAACATTCATTCATTCATTCATATTCACGGAGAGTGAGTGAGTAAGAATCAGATCGTATTGAGATTGATGAAAACACATGAGACGACCACCGCTTTTCAAAAGATGCTCTTGTAAATTACTCCTATGACCAAATTACACTAAAACTATAGCTAGTAGTGTACGATTCATTAGTTCAAGAAACCAATTCACGTTATATTTACATTATCATCACGCGATCCGTGACAACATGCTACACTACAAACATGTGTTCTATTTGTTTTATACAACTAATATGTTTGGTTAGATTAGATGAGTTAAAATTGATTTGAGGCGTAATCAGAAGTTCTTGTGGAATAATTCAAGTAGTAAGAATTTAGGGATATATGAGTTTGTAAGGAGGTTTAAAGGTCAATTTTTGTGAAGAATACTTTATTTTTTCAATGTACAAACAAAAAAAGAGTTGTAGTCATAATTGGTTTTTAGTATATGTTTGGATTGCTTCTCTAGCTCTTTAGATTTCGATAGTTAAATTTATTATTCAATTCACTTTTTATAAAATTGATTTGTTAAGAGTGATATATTGGATGAGATAATATTGGTGATGAGATTTTCTCATTCTACAATTTAATTTTATAAAGTTTGATAATATTGGATGGGGATGCTGGGTCTGGAGGAGGATGGTTTGCGTAGGGTGTGGTGAGACATGTTGGGCACGGGAGGGATACCTCGTTCTGGTCGGATCCTTGGCTGGGGGGTGTGTCGCTGCGTGTGAGGTTTGGTCGGTTGTTCGGTTTGGCAACGACCAAACAACATACAGTGGCTGAGATGTTTGCATTAGGATGGGGTCGGCGGGAGGGCGTGGGAGTGGAGGAGGCAGCTATGGGTGTGGGAGGAGGAGATGTTGGGGGAGTGTCAGGACTTACTTCACGATTTTCAGGTGCAGGAGGCGGAGGCAGATGTATGACGGTGGCGTTTTGATCCGGAGAGGGGTTATACTGTACGGGCAGCTTATCAGCTATTGACTACTCAGGAGGCGGCTACACTTGATGATTCAGCAGATCTTATATGGCATCGCCAGGTTTCTTTGAAGGTGTCTATTCTTGCATGGAGGCTCTTGCGAGATAGGTTACCGACGAAGACGAACCTGGTTCGACAAGGCATTCTCTTACCGGAGGATCATTTTTGTGTGTCTGGTTGTGGCGGCATCGAGACAGCTCACCATTTGTTCTTTACTTGTGGAGTCTTTGGTTCACTGTGGACGCTGGTCAGGTCTTGGATTGAATTTGCGATGGTAGACCCTCCGACTTCTTCGGCGCACTGTATCCAGTTTACTTCGGCAGCAGGTGGTGGTCGGTCTCGCAGATCTTTCATGCAGCTCATTTGGCTCGCTTGCGTTTGGATTATTTGGACTGAGCGCAATCAGCGGCTCTTCAAAGATTCAGCGCGATCGGCTTCTCTTTTGCTGGACTTGATCAAGCGGCATTCGTTTTGGTGGTTGAGGACTCAGTATCCAGGGTTGGGGGTTAATATTCATAGTTGGTGGGAGAACCCCTTGTTATGTTTGGGCATATGACTTTCATTGTATTTAGACTCTGATGTACACATGGTTGACCTCTTTTAGCACACCTTGTGCGGGGGTCAACTTCTTTGATATATATATATATATATTTCATTTTGGCGTGTTCAAAATTTTTTTTATAAAGTTTGAATTCAACGCGGATTCAAAAGTCCCTACTGAGAGTTCATATTTTTTAGCTCTCGGACCTCTTAGGGTTAGTTGTACAGAAAAAAAATTCAATAGGTTTAAAATACAAAATTTATATGTCAATGTTTTTTTTTCACCAATATTTATAGGAGTATGTGTATTGTTTTAAGCTTACGGGGTTTGATTTCAGAAGAGTTTCTTATGTGCCTAACTATGTTAGTTAATCTCAAAACAGAATTCTAATATAATATTAGAGTCTATTGATAATATTATCTGCCTAATCATCTACTATCAGTCATCGTCGTATCAAACTATTTGTATCATGCTACAAATGTTTCAATCTTCATCGTAAAGAATGTGTTAAAAGTTTCATATTAAATGAAATAAGATATGATAATAATATATTTATAAATAGCTAGATATAACCAAACTCAAAATAGAATCAAAACACATACTAATTGAAAATGGATAACTCTTAATAAAAAAAATGGCTAACTGAAATTGTGTTCTACGTGTACTAGGCTTGAACTGGATGTGTCCACGCTCTGCGCGTGGTTAGAGACAAGAGAGGATATAGTATAAGTAAAATGAAAAAACAAATTCTGAAATGAGAATCTGATAGTGGTAGTAGTACTCCATTACTCAATCTTGGATTTGCTTAATCATTAATCCATTTGATTTTCATTCGATTCAAAATCAAAGATCATATACTAATAACTAATAAGTGTACTAACCAAAAACGAGGGTGAGCGTGTGATTGGCGTGTAACCAGTCACCGCCTCACAAGCGCAGTTATATATGTGTTGCAACTTGCAATATTATATTGCACGGTCTTACTATATGTAATGCTCTTGTTTTGTTGTTGCTTAATCATCATATTACGTGCCTCCTTGGATTTTGTGGGACTCACCTCTTAGGCTCTTACCCTCTACAATACTATTCCAATTTCCCAATGTAATGCTTCAGCCAAAATCGTATCTAACCCCTAATATCCCATGAAAATGTACTAGTATTAAAAAAATCAATCATATCTATAATGAGGTTTTTATTTATTTTAAAGATCACATAAATAATGTGTTGAGCCGATTAATTGGTTGAAACAAAACTTTTGGGTTTTATTTTATTTTTAAATTAGTGTTTTAGAGACACTAAATTTTTTTTTTAAGCAACAAAGATGAAATTTTATTAAAATAAAACTAGATTAGCACAAGATGTGCTTAATCTAGATGCCAAAGTTACAAGAGTACTTATACGAAACAAAAACAAACATAGTAGATTACAATCAAGACCACTCTAAACATGCCAAAGGGCTAGAAAGCCATAAACTAAAATCGGGTGTTGTAGGATGATATTTTTCCTTGAACCACCACCAAGTTTGGACTTTGTTCTAATCGGTCACCTGAATCACATTAAAAACTTTATTTTGAAAGAGTTTGTCATTCCGAGCTTTCCAAATCCACCAAGTCGTTGCTAACCATAAAACCTGAAAAAAATTCTTAGGTTTCACTGAGTGAATTTGATGACCAAGAAACTGCAACGCATGAAAAACCACATCAACCGGCATCACACCCTGAATACCTAACCAACGCAACAGACCACTCCAAACCAGCTGAGAGTTGGAGCATCCAAAAAATAGATGGGATAGAGATATTCCACAGAAGAACAACCAAGACTGCATGAATGAGCACCATGAAAAATAATTCCACGGCGAAGCAAATTATCTCTAGTCGGAAGGCGGTTTTGCAAAAGACGCCATGCGAAAACATATACTTTGAAAGGGACCAATTTATGCCAAGGAAACGTAACAGTGATATCAGAAATTGCCACTGGCTGGTCCGGTCGAGTCAGAGTCAAATATGCCTCTTTCACTGTATAAACCTCGGATGAAACACCATGCCAACTCCACCTGTCAGGAAAAAGAGACTGCAACACAACATGATGTAAAAGATCACAACAACCTTTCAACAAATCCTCCTCCCAAACAAATAGAGGCCACCGCCAAGACCAACCCCCACCACTCACCTCCCATCCCTTCCGACACATTTCTTCCACTGTCACATGAGTATCCAAGCTAAGGCCAGATAACCGCGGATACAACGCATGCAACACCCGACCCTCGGCCTCCCCCAACCAAGGATCATGTCAAAAAGATGTCGATTCCCCATCCCCTACCTGTCGAGATAAAAAGTTATCAAACCAACCAGCTATCCCATTATATTTTCTTCTAAATGTAAGTAGTATTATTCACATCAATTGTTGACGATGTTGTTATTTGGATGTTTTAACTGTTTGTGATTTTATCGCCTATATGTGACAAAGTTTTCCGTTTTATTATAATGCTTGTTAGGTTTAAGCTCATAGAATAACTTCTTCTTTTTTATAAGCAGTTCATAGAATAACTTTGATCTATTACAGATTTAACCAATAATAATTTGAACATTAACACTACAAATTTAAAAGACGTGGAGTTTTGTATTATTTCCAATGCAACTATCAATTTGAAGTGAATATAGTATTTTACTTAACAATACAAAAAACAATTTTGCTCTTGTGTTTATCCCTCCTTAACATGAGAAAGAAGAAAGGAAAAGAATCCACAAATCCTAACTTAACTGATAAGAAAATATCGAAATTATTATATCGAATGTCCATGTTCAGAGTTTGAATATCAATCTCTCCATTTTATATATGTAAGTTTCATATAACTTACTATTTCATCTACATACAAAAAACAATGAATAAATGTAAATTCTAGTAGTAAAATATTAATGAGTGTCGTTGTTAACAAAACAAATATGAAAAATTATATATATGTTTAAAGTTGTATAATAAACTTTCTAAAGATTTAGTTAAAAATTCTGTCAAAAAAATTAGTTAAAAATTGTATTTAGTTCATTTTTTTTTCCTTCATGCCACACAAGAAACAGCTAAGATGCCACGTTGGTATCGTGTAAAGAATTCTTATATTGCATTTGCATGCATGCAAATGTGTTCAAGATTGTCTAGAGCAACACATATTTTATTAGTAGTAGATCATGTCATGTGGAGTAGTAAAACAAACAACACAATTATTACTAAAATAAACTTTGGGAACGAATAAAATTGCATTCCTCAAAAGCAACAACATACAACTGGAATGTCTGTCTTAGTAGGGTTAGGGATATTTTTTAATTTTTCCTTTTGGGTTCAAATTAGATCCATCGAGACCATACACCTTTTTACCTTTGTAAATTGGGTATTGGGATTTCTTGGTCTAGTGATTTTGTTGTTGACGGGATATTCTTCTTTATTATAGCCATATAAAGCTTCAAAGTGGATCTAAATTAGGAGATATTTAACCTTACATTAAGATTGAACCGTTCAAGTTAAAACAGTTTAATTATTATTTAAAGTGTTTCAAATTTACATCGTCTGATTAATATTGACAACATACAATTATGAATACATGAAATTTAGGTGAGTTAGTTTAACTTCTTCATAAAAAATATTGACTACATATAATTATGACTGCATCGATCTAATCCAAGGTAAAAATATTTCACTTTAATAATATAAAAAATATATTTGAATTTTATAAATGTCAATGTAAAATTAATTTACAATGACAGGACATATTAAACTCGTTAAAGAATAAGAATTATAATAATGAAGAGAAAAATAAAGGTAAAAATTAAAGTAGTAAACCAAGAGGGAGGCAATGACCAACATTTTAGAAAAGGTAACCGTATTATATGAGAAACCCCTAATAAGGGTATCCACATAAAAAAGTTTGCTTATTGTCAGTACATAACATCTGAGATCACATTCTGTAACCTCTAATTGTCTCCCTCTTTTTTTTTTGACAAAATTTTGTCTCCCTCTTCTATATGGTGATCTAAACTTTTTGGTCAAATGTTTTCAAACCATTGTATATAATGTATGTGCCTTAAAAGAACGTTTCTTTATCTTTCCGGTTTTTAAGTTGATGTATTATATTGCCATTTGTCGTTCATGTTAATTTGAGTGATTATATATATTAGTATATTTAAAGAGTTGTACCCAAAAAATAAGTCTGCATCTTGTATTTTAGCTTATGTACTTTGGTTCATGTGATGTGAGTTTATGTTTCGAATAATGTATTGATTTTTATTTTTTTTTGACTAAACGAATAATGTATTGATCCCTTGCTTGCTATTCACTTTTTCATTTTTGAACGTTCTTAAAAAAAAAACTTTTTCATTTTTGAACGGTAAAAATAAAATATTCTACCCAAGGCAAATCATATAATAAGTGAAGTGAATATTTAATTAACTTGTACAAAATAATAATATCATCCATGGAAAATAAATTTTATCTTCATTTGTAAAAATAAATAATTACATTGCTTTATTTTAAATTTAATTATGCTATCGCATGGTCTCAATTTTAGGACATTTACAGATAGTTTTTTTTTTTTAAAAAATCAAATATATTATTTCAGCTAAGTCGCCTTTGTTATTTTTTTTTTTTTGAAAACGTCAAAGAAAGATATATTAGCTCAATAGATCAGCACAAGGCGTGCTCACTTAAGGCAAAAAATGTTCAAGTCGCCTTTGTTATAACTAGAATAGAAAATGAAATATTAATTTATCAAATCACTCATTCCACCATAGTCAGATAGATCTTTTGAATAAGTTTTTTTTTTAATACACTCTTCTTCAATTTCTTTTTTTTAGGCAAAAAGAACAACTCTATTAAACCATCAGATATCAAAATATGATTAAACTGAGGAGAACAACTTTATTAAATCTTCAAAGAGACGTTTAGGTAGCACTCTTTTAGCAAACCAGTGTGCATATACTTGTTGTCTTCTCTAAAACTATGATGAAAAACAATAGTTCAATCCAAAATTTTGAATTGTCTAATTTTTTTGATAAGAAAGGCATAAAGATGGCAAAGATAGACATCACGTTCCACCAAACTGATTATAATTATAGAATTTGATTCAATAACCGCATTGTTTTTTTTGTTGACAAAATAACCACATTGTTGAGACCTTAGTTCCATTGCTTTTTTTGGTTTCAAATTTCTTCATTTGCCGGAGATTTCATTAATCAGAATCAATCGTAATGTTATTACTTGATTAACAAATTTATTCTTATTTTAGGCAATGACTTTAGTTTTAAAATATAGGACATATGGTCTTTATAGATAAAAAATGTTACCAAGTATATTGGGTTTGTCTCTCTACATGTAATCGGACCCAGGAGTTTCTTGGTCATAGGCGGTTTTGGATTGGGCTTGGGGCAAGCCTATCAACACCCCTCTTTTTGCTAACACGCCAACTTTATTTATTTCGTTATATATATATATATATATATATATATATATATATATATATATATATGGGAATTGCTAACATTGACCAATGTAGGTCAATGTTAGCAACTATGACCTACATAAGAAAAAACAAAAATTACTCCGCGCCCCCCCCCCCATTTTTCTATGCGCGCCCCCCACCCCCCCCCCCCCCACCTTCTCCGCGCGCCCCCCAGTTTTTCTCCGCGCACACCCCACCCCCCCTTCTCCGCGCGCCCCCACCCCCCCCCACACCCATTTTTTTTAAATTTTTTTTTTAATTGTTATTTTTTTTACTTTTTTTTTGAAGTAAAAAAATGTTTTTTATTCCTTTGAAGTACATATTATAAGAATTTATTTTCGATTTTTATATAGTTTTATTTTGATGTAAAATTGCATACTAAAACATGTACTATAATTATGGCTAATTTTTGACAATTAACATAAAAACTATTAAGTGTATCAAATGATTTTGGCATACTATTATTATTTGACAATAACAATAATAATTTCATTGTTATTTTATTTTATTAGAAACAAAAACATCTTGTATTAATATTTTTGGGGTATCGAAACCATTAGATCATACTAATGGTTTCACTTTATAACGTCTTGAAACCATTTAACAATGTTTATGGTTTCAAAGATCTATTTTATGATTTCAGTCATAATCATTATTTAAAACCATTTAACAACAATAATTTCATTGTTCTTTTACTTTATTATTAATATTTGACTCAATTTTTTTCTATTTAGTGTATCGAAACCATTAGCTCATACTAATGGTTTCACTTTATAACGTCTTAAAACCATTTAACAACGTTTATGGTTTCAAAGATCTATTTTATGATTTCAGTCATAATCATTATTTAAAACCATTTAACAATAATAATTTCATTGTTCTTTTACTTTATTATTAATATTTGACCCAATTTTTTTCTATTTAGTGTATCGAAACCATTAGCCCATACTAATGGTTTCACTTTATAACGTCTTGAAACCATTTAACAAGGTTTATGGTTTCAAAGATCTATTTTATGATTTCATTCATAATCATTATTTAAAATCATTTAACAATAATAATTTTATTGTTCTTTTACTTTATTAGAAACTATATTCTCTTGTATTAATATTTGACTCAATCTTTTATATTTAGGGTATCGAAACCATTAGATCATACTAATGGTTTCACTTTATAACGTCTTGAAACCATTAAACAATGTTTATGGTTTTAAAGATCTATTTTATGATTTCAGTTATAATCATTATTTAAAACCATTTAACAATTATAATTTCATTGTTTTTTTACTTTATTAGAAACTATATCATCATGTATTAATATTTGAAACAATTTTTTCTATTTACTTTATCGAAACCATTAGATCATACTAATGGTTTCACTTTATAACGTCTTGAAACCATTTAACAATGTTTATGGTTTCAAAGATCCATTATGAAATTATTCCACCCCCAAAATGGGTTGGACATAATTTTAGTTTAAAAATAACTACGAAAATATTTAATCATACATAATAATTTGAAAATTATCCTTAATCAATAAACTAAATTCAATTAATAAAAAAAAAGCAAAAAAAAAAAACTAAAAAAAAACAGTGAAAAAAAAATTAAAAAAATGGGTGGGGGTGGGGGGTGGGTTGGGGGGCGCGCGAAGCAAGGGGTGGGGGGCGCGCGAAGCAAATTTGAGGGGGTGGGGGGCGCGTGGAGTTAAATTGGGGGGGTGTGGAGTAATTTTTTGTTTTTTTGCCTTGGTCATAGTTGCTAACATTGACCCACATGGTCAATGTGGGTCAATGTTAGCATCCCCCTATATATATATATATATGTGTGTGTGTGTGTGTGTGTGTGTGTCTCTAGAATCATCTAAAGTTTAGTCATGTTAATTTTTTACTGATTTATTGGTCTCTCATTTTTGAGCGTTTGTAATATTTTCCCCTAGTTTTAATTTTTATCGGATAAGAAATTATAATGATGACATATGCAATTCATTAGATCTACTTGCAAGTCGTGATGAATATTTTGATCACAAAACTAAGATTTGGCACGCATATGATTTGCACGCGCTAAAGTCAGCGAATGACAACGCGCCATGTGGCCTATCAATCCAGCATTCAACATTGTTGAGTTTCTTCAACACTTCCTCCTTCATATCATTCAACACCCACTTTCAACATACCATTACATTAAGACCCATGTGTAACTTACATTCAACACCCACTTTTAACTCCCATTACACATGGTATTAAAGTGTTTGAAACTAAGATAAATATTATGAGACAAAGATAATACTACCTCCGGTCCTAAATATAAGAAAACTTTTGCTTTTTAGATTCATGGAATGATTGATGTATCTGGTTCATAATGAAGGCTAGATACATGAATCATTCCATGAATCTAAAAAGTAAAAAATTTCTTATATTTAGGATCGGAGGGAGTAACATTTTACTAACGTGATAATACACTTTTATTGATGTAACAATTGACTTTTATCTATTACATCAACAAAAGATCAACTCTGTAAGATTTTTACAAAAAGTCACTTGGTAAAAGTTTATTAACCCAAATATTTATAAGGGAAATTCTATGGTACTTTTGCCAATATTGAATGTACTGGTACAATACAAAATTCAACCAATAGAAAACTAACTTTTGTCCACTTCATCATTTATATATTATATTTTAAAAGTTGACCAAATTAAAAGTATTGGTACATTTCTCTATACAATTTAACCTCATAAATCATACAAATTGTATGCTGTATTTCATAATTAATTTGATAATTTTAAAAAGCAATTCATCTCTTAAGAACAGAGAACGTACGTTGTATATATCCAGCAATTGCTAAACCATCAAAACCATTGTCTCCTTCAATAATTACGTTTATATATATATATATATATATATATATATATATATATATATATATATATATATATATATATATTCGTTTAGAAAAATGGTGAAATTGTAAATATACCCCAGCCTGAGGCCATGACAACAAGCAGCAGCAACAGAAGAGAGAGTGAGGTTTCGTCAAAACACTATTGGGGGTGAGAGAGACATGGGTAGAGAGAGAGAACGATAACAACATTTTCTTCTTCAAAAGGGTTTGAATGTTTGATAGAAAGGGATTTTGGGTTTGAGATTTGAGAAAGAAAATGAAAAGGAGAAGGTAGACTAATGATAAAGATAAGAGAATGATGAAGGTGTTTGGGTTCAAATCAAGGAGAAGGAATGATAAATCTATGATTTCCGATGAAAAGAAAATTTGGGGGTGAAAAATGCAAAATATAAATGTTTTGTGGTGTTAAATAAATAAATATTGGTCAAACTTAATTGTTACAACTTACAACATGTCAAATTTATCCAACATGTCAAATAACTATTGGTTGATACATTTAATTGTACCGATACATGCTAATTTTTCTATTGTAGCATAGAAGTCCCCTATTTATAAACCTAACCTAATAAACCATTTTTTTTGACACATAGACCTAATTGACCTCAGTACACGGATGTTTCAAAAAAAAAATACTAAGACCTAAGTTCAGTTTTGCTCTTCTCTCTCGTGCGATTCTTCCGCCACCGTAAACTTCCATTCCGGCCACCTCCTTCCGGTGCTATTCCCTCCCCGCGTCATATCTCTGCTTCCGGTCCAGCCACACCCGTCCAACACGCCGCCGCCCACATTGTCACTTCAAGTCACATACATTTTTATCACCCGCCATCTCTCCCTTAAACCCTTAAACCCTAAACCCCCAAAACCGTTATTCACACACATTTCACAGCTTCAATGGATTCAATGGAGTTCAAATTGAGCGAGCTATTGAAAGAAGTTCAAGTTGACTACTCTTCTCAGTTTTCCAAACTCGTAAACGACACCGTTTTATCCATCAAATCATCCATTGATAAAATCCCTGAAGACTATAAGGTCTTTCTTCTATCAATTTTTTTCATTACTTTAGCTTTTGAAATATTCAATGATGTTTGTGCTTAATAATTGTTAATTGAATTTGCAGGTAAATGATGATTTGGCACCAAATTTTGTTAGGGACATTGGTGCTGATAAGGTGGAGTTCAAATTTAAGAAACCATCGGTTTTTAAGATTGGCGGTAGTTATTCGATACAGAGTCTTACAAGGCCTGAATTAAATGTGGACCTTATTATAAGGTTACCAAAGGTAATTCATTCATATGAAGCTGATTAGTGATTACTTTTATATACTATATGTATCTTAATTGATGTTTAATTTGCATATGCACTCTCAGTGTCAACATGTTTAATGATCGTAAAGGGTGCGTTTGATCAGCTAATTAACGAGAGACTGGATTCTAGTTGTACTGTGTTTGATTTTAAAACTGTTCATGAGACTGACTAGATTGTAGGGCAAGAGATTGAACAAAAACTGAAATTCTTGTCATTCACTAAATAACATGACAACTTTTTGTCCCACGTACACGTCAAAAATACCAAAATAATCTTTTGACTGCAAAATATCGTGCCAGACAACAAATTGTTCAATCTCTTAAAAGTTTGTCCTGTCTAGTACTTACCTTTTATAGATAAAACAGACAAGAGTTATGACTGATTGACAGTGTAAAAACAAAAACTTTTTACACTAACTATGTATGTGAAATAAATCCTTATTATTACTATTAGTGTTGAGTGTTTTACTTGATATTGTAACTGGGTATAACTGTATTTCCTGCTATGATAGGAGTGCTTCCACGAGAAGGATTATTTGAACTATAGGTACCATGGCAAGAGATGTCTTTATCTGTGCTTGCTGAAAAAGTATTTGGAGAAGTCTCCTGCTATTGATAGGGTTGAATGGTCCACCCTACAGAATGAAGCTCGAAAGCCTTTACTGATTGTGTATCCGGGTTCGTACTATGTGTTAGCTTAGCAATTAAATTTCAATGCATTTTGGTTTTAAAACAATATTGGGATGACTTATGGGGAAATTTTTTGCAGCTGCAAAGCTTGTTGATGTTGATGGTTTTTTTGTGAGAATTATTCCATCTGCTACGTCTATCTTTAACATAGCAAAGTTAAACCTGACGCGTAATAACATTCATAATTCGAATAATGGTTTGTACCTTCAACACCTAATTTGATTGTTCGTAGTTTTCTTCTTCTTCTGATGCAATGTACTGATTATTGATTGTTACTGTTCAGAAGGGAGTTCTGTTCAAGCTACACCGAAGTATAATTCTAGTATTTTGGAAGACATGTTTATAGAGGATACTGGGTCAATCAGCAATTATTTTCTTGGATGGAAGGAACTAAGAGAGGCTTTAATCCTACTTAAAGTATGATATTCGACTTTCTTTTCGAAATTTGTGCATTATGTTAAGTACAAATAAAAAACTATGCATGTGCAAAACATTGAATTTGATGTTGCTTTTCCGGAATTTAGGTATGGGCTCGACAGAGAAGTTCTATATATGCTCATGATTGCCTGAGTGGATTTTTGCTATCTGTCATACTCGCACATCTCGCTTCCAGGCAACAAATTAAAGAGTCGATGAAGGCAATTGAAATAATCCGCATTACCTTAAACTTCATTGGTATGTACATAGACCCTCTTTTGCAGTTTCAGCTCTTTTTATTTAGTGCTCCTCAGTCCTCGCCAATCGCCATGTTTGGGCACCATAAACAGTTCTTTGCTGCCATGTGTAATTAGTTTCTTACTGAATTGGTAGGCAATTTGCTACTGAATTGGTAGGCAAAGACTGGAAGTGGGGGATTTTAAGACTTTGATATTAAATAGATAATTATTATTGTGATTAATTTTTCAGCTACATCAGAGACATGGAGCCGAGGTCTCTACTTTCCAAAGGAAGGCCAGGGAAATATTACTAAAGAGGTCCAGCTCTCAAACCTTTTTTTTGTGTGCTTTTGTAAATATATTTTATATATAGTTTGTGTTCATGTTCAGTTGATGATTGTTGTGATTTCCTTTAAGTTGTTTTTATTTGCATTCATGTTTCATTTATTATTTTTCCATTTTTAATTGATATGATGGTGCAAAATTTTAATACTAAATGAATCATATTATGGTAATGCAATATCTATCACCTTTAAGTCTTTGATGTTTAACCCTTCATCGGCAAGTAGCTTTGTATATGCAATCACTTGCACCACGAAGGCTCAATCTTGGATTGATGAAAGTTTTCTTATGCACCATTAGTAAGTTATTGATAGAAGTTTCCATTTATATTCTAAGCTATTCATTGTTGTGTTCATGATTCCCATTTGCAGGAAAGGATGCAACTCAAAGGATCATTTCCAGTTGTCATATGTCATCCATCGGGGGCTTTCAATTTGGCTTTTCGAATGTCGAGGATTGGTTTTTCTGAGGTAGTTTATGGTTACCACAGTAATTGTGCCTTTTCTTTTACTTTTATATTATTATATATCTCGCAATACTAATTTTGATTATTCATTTGCAAATTCAGCTTCAAGACGAGGCTGCTTCAACACTGAAATGCTTGGAAAAGTGTAGAGGTGGTGGATTTGAGGAAGTTTTCATGAACAAGATTGACTATGCTGTTAAATATGACTATTGTATGAGGTAATGTTTTTTCATCTAGTGTTTATTTGTTGTTGATGATCCATTTGAGATATTTGAATTGAAAGGTTTATCAAAAGTAAACATGCATATTGAAAGAATAAAACGGGTTAATGGGACTTGCTCATTTATCCCTAAATATAAGCACCCATTTGACAAAAAATTGTCCCTAAATTAAGGCTCCTGTTTAAATTACTAGATACATTTATTACTTATTTTCCAAATAAACCCCTAATTATGTTGCATGTGTATTTATGTGTTACATGATAACATTCAATAGATTTTCCTTTTTTCTTTCTTTCCTTTGCTTTTCTTCTTGGTGATAAATACGATATTGATTCAGATGCTCAGATGCTGTATTATATGATGGGTTATTCAGTTATTCTGTTGATTCATTTTCAATTTTCATGATGGTTTGCTTCAAGCTGTAAATTTATTTTATTACATGTTTTACTCTTATAGAATAAATTTTAAGGGAAACAAGGAGCTATATGCATCAGGATTTTGTCCAGATGATGAATGCTGGAGATTGTATGAGGAGAAAATACATGCTATATTAGCTAAAGGATTGAATGATAGAGCAAAATTCATTCGAGTTATATGGAGAAATGCAGAATGCCAGTGGAGCGTGAATGATGTATGGTTTCAAGCATGGATTTTCAGTATATCATTTTAAATATGCTTCATGTTTTTCTGTATTCTGTTCTGTCTCTGATTGAACTCACAAATTCAGGGCTTGTCAGTACTTGATAAAGAGCCCTTGTTCATAGGAATATCAGTCAGTAATTTGGAGAAAGCTTTTAGGATGGTTGATATTGGTCCAAATGCTGAGAGTAAAGAAGAGGTACATTCTTTTGTTCATGTTCACTCTGTTTTTCTTTGTGTTCAAATTTTTGTTGTTTTGAATGCACCACAGTCCTAACTCAAGATTTCAAGCAGGCTCTTGAATTTCGAAAGTTTTGGGGTGAAAAAGCAGAGCTTAGAAGATTTAAAGACAGTAGAATTGCAGAAAGCACAGGTGAGGCATCTACCGTTGCAATTCATTGATTTCGTTGATCAAGTATGACTAGTGTATCTTTCTTGTCTTGCTGGCCGGGATAATATATCTTGATGACTAATATGGTAGTGCTTTTTTCTCTAAAATAGTATGGGAATGCCAGAAATGGGAAAGGCACCTGATTTTGAAAAAAATAGCCGAGCATGTGCTTAGTCGGCATCTATCTCTATCCAAGGAAAATATTGTAGTAGTTGTGGATCAACTTGATTTCTCTTTAGCTCACGGTGCTGTAGGTAACAATCTTGCCTATTCTCCTTTTATTGACCTCTTGTGCTTATATTATTAACAGTTTCCGTTCTTTGAAATGGTTAACCTACAGATCCTATATCACACTCTGGTGGTTTGCTTGAGGCATTTGATGCTCTATCAAAGCGTCTGCGTCTCATTGAAAATCTCCCTTTGAAGGTGTCTAGTGTACAACCTTTAGATTCTGGTAATATACCCATCTGAACAAATATTAGTTTATTCAAATATGCACTCTTCAAAGTTTTTCTTGTAGTATTATCGTTTTAAGTCTTGTGTCAAAGAGGTGTGTAATTAATTATAAACCAAAACTGAGAACTTTTTGCCAAATAAAAAAAATAGTTTAAGGGTGTTTAAGTTCTACACTGTTGAATTCGTTGAAGCTTGATCTCATCCAAATTAATGTTATGTGTTCGTTATCATTTACAGCATTCAGGTTTACATCAGTCTTCCCTCCTGAACCTCATCTTCTAGCTAAAGAAAAAATTGAATCTCTCAGACTGAATAAGTTGGTTCCATCATGCATTCAACCACTAGAAATTATGATTCAGGTATGACATTATGCTCCAGTGGTACCTAATGAATTGACCCATACACAGAAAATTTATAAAGAGCTTATTTTTTGCTCTTTACAGCTGGAGGGTTCTGGGAACTGGCCAATGGATGAAATTGCTATCGAAAAAACAAAGTCTAGTTTCCTTATTCAAATTGGAGAAAGGTGGGGGGGGACTTGTGTCCTTTATTTGCTTCAGTATCTTGCTCTTTTTCAGTGTTTAACACGACATGATTATGTTATTATGGCAGTCTTCAAAAGAAGTGGGGGATGGCTTGCACTGCAACCGAGGATGATGTGGATGTGTTAATGTCAGGATATGCATTTCGTCTTAAACTTTTCCATGAGAGGGCCCTTAGTTTAAGTATGGCTTACACTTTTTGATGATTGTTGATGATTTAAATGGATTCCATTTGAGTTTCACTTAATCAAACCTTTTTAATATATGCAGTTGGGAGTAATCAAAAATCGCGGGTACATTCTGCAGACAAGAAACTTTGGATTCGTAGTCAACATGCTAGCATGATCAATGGACTGCAAAGTCGTTACCCAATATACGGACCAGTAGTTAGGTGAACAATTAAAAATTTCTATGTCAAGTGATATTTCCATTTATAATCTGTAACTCATATGTTTCTTATTTGTCTAGACTAGCAAAACGTTGGGCTGCTTCACATCTATTTTCCGCTTGTTTGGTAGAGGAGGCCATTGAGCTATTGGTTGCATATCTCTTTCTTAATCCTTTGCCATTTGATGCTCCATGCTCGCGGATCACCGGGTTTTTAAGGTGTGTTTTCTAATTATTGTTACTCATCTATTCAGATTATGATGGGAGATATTGAGTATCTTACTAAGCAACAGGAAGTATGCTCTTTGAACCTAACTTTCTTGGGGGAATGTCATAAATATCATTACCACAGTTAACATGGCCATTCTTTTGTTTAGGGGTTTCACAATTGGGTATGAAGTTGGGACAGACAGGGCCAAAACTGAGCATCCGCATTTCTTACTATGGTTATTGATTTGTACATATTATAACACATTTTTTATTCATTGACAGGTTCCTGCAGTTGCTCTCAAACTACGATTGGACTTTTTCTCCCTTGGTTATTGACATAAATAATGACTTGAGCCAAAGTGATGAAAAAGAAATACGTGTAAGTTGGTTTTTCAGGGCTTTCCTCTCTTAAATATAAAAATATGAAAGTAAAAATTTGTTAATGTTGGTCTTGGGAAATATATGTTCTTGATGGTAACTGTATGAATTTTCAGGATAACTTTTTGCTAAGAAAAGGTCAGAGAGAGAATGGAGAAAATTTAGGGCCAGTGATGTTCTTGGCTACAGTTTATGATAAAGCATCTGAGGCTTGGACTGGATTATCACCTAGTGCACTGGTTAGTTATTCTTTAAATTGGATATAATTTGAGTTTTGTTCATATATTTAATCATATAATGTAATGTCTGTCCTCACTCTGTTGTTTAGTCACTAAATTCTAGGAATAATTTCTCTACAATATGACTGTCTTTAAGTGACACTAAGTTGATAGTGATAATTATTCACAATAGTTGGGGTTCAGTAAAAGTTGAGCATACTATTTGTTTTGAACCTTTATGTCAGCATTTCAATTTTGTTTAATCTAGCAAGTAGATGCTAATTTATAATGAGGTGTTTGTTGCATTGTAATGACATGTTAACAGGAACTTAAAAGGTTAGTTGCATACGCCCGAAGCAGTGCAAGTTTGTTGACGAAGCTCACATTTCAGGAGGAGATTGGCCCATATAGATGGGAGGTAAGTTTAGCAGATTTTTCAGTTGATTATTTGTTTCAACTTTCAGTTGTTGTCTTGTAGATTAGAATGAGATTTCTTTTAAAACTTTATTGAATTATTCAAATCTTGCTGCAGTGCATTTTACGAACTCCTTTAAACAATTATGATGCAATCATTATTCTCCATAAGGACAAGCTTGCATATCCTCAAAGGCTTCTCTTTTCATCAGAAGTTGTTCACGGTATAGTTCTTCTCGTTAGAAATATACATCTGTATGACCTTTCCCCTCACTTTATCTATGTTCACTTTCACAAGCTTACTACTCGACTAATATTCTCATTGGCAATGTTAACAGGAACCCAAGTCGCTAAAGGAGATGCTAGTAAGTTCTTCCAACCTTTTTTGTTGCCTAAAGATTTGAAAGGTAGGCCAGAGGAACTTAAAAATAAGTTGCTGGTAGACTTCGATCCATCAAGGTGCTTTATCAAAGATTTAGAGGTAAGTACTATGAAAATGATATGATTTTGAACATGTTGTTTCCTTCTGGTGGCATCCTCTTGACTAATCTTGATATCATCACTTATAATTTGTAGAAAGAGTTTTCTACCACATTCCAGTTATGGCATGATTCTCTAGGAGGTGACGCCATTGGCCTAACGTGGGGGATATCGAATCCTACCAAGGTATAAAGTTTGTTCATATTTTGTTGATTTATTGCTAAGTTTATTATAAATTCTTACTAATAAAAATCTACGCAAATGGATCTTTTGATCACTGTTTTTTTCTTTTCAAAGAAGCGGAAGCAAGATGAAGTGGTGGAAGAAGGATATGACCCTCGGAAGGTGCTGAAAGCGGTAGGTGAAGTTGGAAAAGGGCTTGTGAGCAGTGTATACTTTCTCAGGCCACCAAGGCTCGCAGAGAAAGTTGAAAGAAAGAAAGTGAGTAGAAAGTGAGATTTATGTATAAATGAGATAATTCTGTCTCTAGTCAATTTGTTTAACTAGAAAGTAGAAAAGCAATTTTGGTTAGCGTGGAGAACACAGTTGAATGTAGGATCGATCCGATTGAGCACACAAATTTGTGTAGATTGAGGCATGTGTATTCTCCTCTCCCACCCGAGTTCGGCAGCCCAAAAAGAATGAAGAGTTCAAGATTCTTATATATTGTAAAAAAACCTGATGTAGTGTGGCATAAATTATTTTTGACGAATTGTTTTTGACTCTAATAGGGATAAACTGATTTTTTATTTTTGAATTATCAACGGGAAGGAAAGTGATAGTTGAAACAAGAAAAGGGCTAATACAAATACTCAAGTCAAAATGTGAAATGATTTTCCTGATATTCACCTGCCATACGTTCTGAAAATATGTTGTATTTTTTGTGCTAAATATTATCTATCACCTTGCAATGCTAACACTTGACTATGTGTGTGAATGTACATTCATCTTATAAATTTTGCTTTCAATTGCTAATTTCACCATGATTTTTATAGCTACAATATTAGAGAGATGGATAAATAAACCACCTCATCTCCTAGCACCAAATATGAATGCACCTCACTGATGCAAGTCTATTGTTGAAGAATTATGGGATCATAGTGCCATTGATCATACTCATAGTCACAAAAAATCATATTGATTAATAAAAGATGAATAAAATGCAAATTGCATTTAATTTTCTTTCTCTCTCATTTTCTCAATAAATAATAATCAATGAAAAATGGTTTTACACCTTCCTACGTAACTTATTTCAAGAATAACATCACAAAACTATATTTCAAATTCTCATGATTATGTTTTTTTAATAAATGATATTTTTTTTTCTTTATATTTTGAGATAGAGGAAGTATGTTAACATCTATATGTCTACTGTAAAAAAAAATCTATATGTCTATGAAGCACTATTGAAAAAAATTCAAGTCCAAATAATTGCTCTTATACCTTTATAATACTTTTAACTTTTTTCCTTGTCAAAAAAAAAAAATACTTTTAACTTTTTGACATAATGATACTCTCTCCGTCTCAAAAATTTTATCTTTTTAAAGTTATACACGTAGATTAAGAAACACAAAAATTGATTATGTTGCTTTTATTCTTATTTTATTAAGAAAGAGAAAATATATTTAATTTTAATGTTTTAACTTTTGTAAGGGTACAAATGGTAAATTAACATTAATTTTACATTAATTTCTGCAAAAAATAATAGTTTTGGGACGGAAGGAGTATATCATTTTCTCATACTACAAAAAAGAAACACCGTCAAATAGTTTTTTTTGTTGTCGAGACCAGGGTATCCATTGCCGAACGCAGTGACTAATCATTCGCTAGATTGGAGGCATTTCGATGGGCGAGATAGCTGACCCAAGGATTATTTATGATCTTATAAATTTTCCAAAAATAACTTCAAATTAGAAATTATTAAAAATAGTTTTTAACAGAGGAGAAAAATAAGTAACAGCTATAGAGATATTTTTATCATAAAAAAATCACATTTATTTTGTTTTATAGCAAATTAATTAAAAATATAATATTTATGATTAGAAAATCTTAATATATATTATAATTTTTTTTATTACGATATACTCGTAACGCCGTATGAGTCGTTAATTAATTCAGTTGTAATTACCGACTCCACCAGTGAAAACCAAACAAATCTATTTTTTCTTGCACGCACGCACGCACCCGTGTTCTTCAACTAGGTACGTTCCCTTTTTGCGTCCAATATCACACACACACATCCTTCGTTTAACATCTATGCTCACAAACTATCTCTTTTTATTTATTTATTTATTTATTTATTTATTTATTTATTTATTTATGTTGAATTGCACTCAAATTTATGCTTGTGATGTAAAATTCAGAGGTAAATTTGAACTTTGAAGTGTGAAAAAGAGTAATGCATGGAAACTGTATGTAAAAATGTCTGATTGAACTTTAAACAACTTCATTATTCATATTCATAATTATAGTGATGCAAACTAACTGTTATCTTGTTGGTCAATCAAAGAACACTCTGATGACTATATCTAGTTGTTGCCAAGCAAAAGGGATTCTCCCTTTAAGCAGTGAGTTTCGCGAAATCACAGTGTTCCACTGTGTTATTAGCAAAAGCTACACTAAGGACTAATTAGTTTATTTCAACAATATGATGGTGCTATTGTGATTTCGTCAAGTACACCGTAATTTCAAACATACACTCCGTCTTTTAGAATTACAAGATGAGGTTACCTACTGTAATTTTGTCAAATTCACGTGATTCTAAGATGAGGTTGCCATAATATATTTAAAATGGTTTTTTTTTTCATGTCAATTTTGGTGCTATGGTTTATTATCATAAGGGATTTAGTTATGATGGTCAAGCTCTAATCTGTTATAGTGAAAGGGTGTACTAGTTGTTGTGTTGTCATACATAAATTATGCTTATCAAAGATGAAACAAAAGGAAGGGAAATTAGATTATTTGAAAATTAGTTTCAAATTAGAAAATCCAAAAAATTTCATGGAAATTTCATTTTATACTTGATTGTGTTGATATCAATTGGATTAACTTTTTGCTAGGTGTTGATAAGAATGGATTCAAACAGTAAGCAAATTGATGAAAAATTACAAGTCAAGCCAGCACAAAAAGCCACATTCTGTCAAAGAAATAAGTCTGGGAATGGGAGTTTTGTGTCTAAATTAAGAGACCACTTTCACGAATTTATCCATGCATCTGTTGATGAACACAGGAGATGCTTGAGAAACACAATTCAAAAGGTGTATTTTCTACTGTGGATGTATATATACACCTATGAAATCTCTGTGATGATTACAAATGACCTATTATATATTGTTTGAAACAGATATTTAATGCATCAAAGGATTTTGGAAAAAACAGTGAAAGCACAAATGAAGGTGAAAGCGAAAACTCGGCACTTCATTCTACTACAAGGAACTAGAATGATTTTCTGAATCATAAATAGATAGGATGAGTATTATGTAAGTTTATAATATATATTATATACTAAGACCTTGGAACACATGATTTACTATATTGTCATTAACGGATACCTAATTTGTAACATGCTAGTGGGATTTTTCAGTTTCTTGTGAATATTGTTGATTCTGTATCTGTAGTTAGCACTGCAAACTTATTCAACATTAACTTTCTTCTTCGGTTATAGAACTTTAACCCTCTTATGAATTGATTCAAATTAAATATTCAATTTTGCATAATAGAAAGCTGCAACAATGTTTATTTGAGGATTTGATCTCTCGATATATGAAAAGAGGCGCAATAGCGAATCTTATGCATAGAGAAATTAGTTACAGACAGCTAAAAAAAGAGTTACAAGTTAAGAGTTACTAGCCAATGCTCCTAACTGTAAAGTGACTTCTCAGAAAATGGTGTTCAAAAGAGTTCCAAATTCCTTAGCCTGCACCCGCACATAATTAGTAACAAAAAAGAACACAGTTAGAAAACTAACAGAAAATATCATATGGTGATCTTGGTTTTACTTTTGTTGTGGATTATACATATTAAATGTTAGCATGATGAAGATTTGTCACCAGTCCAGTAGAAGTATAAATGATGAGGGGGAGTAATAAAAACGTTGCTCAGTCTTTCTCTCTTTTCATAATTTCTCTATAAGCATAAATTTTCTAATGAGTACCTTATAATGTCATCTCCTATAAACATGAATTCTCATTAATGTTCTTAAGAAGTAAAGGATTTCAATTAAGTAACTTTTAGGAAGCATTTCCATCCCACTATAGGTGTCCTTTGACTGAAAAATTGTGGTATCATAACAGGAATCAGTGAAATCATACTAATAAGAAAGTGTTAGTTTCATTGGCAGAGAAACAATTCTATTTATTGATACAGTTAAGAATATAATTTGTTTTGACAATGTTGTTAATGTGGGATCAGATCTGTTACCTTAAATTAGCACTGCTGATGTTTACTCCTGTAAACAGGCAGGGGAACTTTGCCTGACTCAATGTTTTTGATGTCTTCTTGAAGTATCTCATATTGCTTCTTGATTTCAACTTCAGTTGTCCCTCCAACAAACATGGCTATATTGTACCAACGGTCAGAAGTTTCCTTGTCATATATTGCCAATGCATTTTCAAATAGTTTGTTCTTCTTTGCTGTCCATTGTTGATTGGAGTCAGGAGAAGAAAGCATGTTGGGTGTTTTGGATGTCATTGCAGCATATAATGACAAGATGGGAAGAAAGATGTGTTAGGTTTTTATATCTGACCTTATAAGGTGAAGAGTGTCGCTCTTTATAAACTATTTTCATGTTTCATCTATTTTCAACGTGTGACTTGAGTTTTTCCCAATACACCCTCTACGTCCGGCGTATCGCACATTGTGCGTGGATAACTTGACGGGTGGCCCGAATACATAGGCTCTCTACTAGATTTGTATATTAAATCTAACTTATCCTTATAAAATCGACTTATAAAATAAGAAAGAGACAATCCTGATATATTGTTATCTCTTTTCAACGTGAAATTTGGATTTTTCCGGGTAAGAGACAATTTTGCGGCAACTAGTCACTAAATTAGAAATAGTCATTGACTATAATAAGGATGTGAATGAGTGACAAAGCAATAGGTGGAAGACTAGGGGGAAACACAAGGAACTAGGAAGTTAATACAATGTGATTATTATAAGTATACTCGATTCAAGAGATGACACTATGAAACTAGTAATTGGTATGCCATACTGCCATTTAAATTAAACTATATATGGAAAGTTTTCAAGGTCCCAACAAAAGTACATAGTATTTTTTTTACTAACAAAAGTACATGTTGTTAATGTTATCCTTAGTATATAAATATGATGATTATGCAGCTGGTACATTAATTAACGAGATGGATTAATTCTAATTAGTCTGTTGCTTCCTTTTGTGTTTTTGGTCTCGATGCTTTCATATTTGTTCTAGTGGCTAGAAGCATCTCAAATAGTGAACATCATTTGAGGCTCTTAATTTATTTTTAATGGCTGTTACTATGCCACAACAGTTGTAACTTGTAAGAACTTCACCAACTTGTTACCTTAAAGTACGACTATAAGAATTTAATATGAATCAATCTTAAAAGATCCACTTTTAAGAATTCTGATATGTTAAACAAATGGGGAGAACAGTGGATGGAGTGAATGAACCAACAGTTAGAGAAACTACAATTTCATGAAGAGATAAATATAGTATATTTCAATAGCATCAACCAACAGTAAATGTATAACTTCAACTGAATAAAACTCATAAATAATCACCCCTTCACACTAATTAGTATGAGGTGTAAGCTCACACACTAAGGTTTTAACCGAGATACATTTTTATTTTTTTATCTTGGTACTATCCGAGAGTCCTATCAAGTATTCCTTTCTTCAGTAGATATGCAAATTCCTCTCTAATTTTCACAAGAGGATGTTTATGTACAAGTCGGGTGTCATTCTTCTTGGAAATATAAAAAATACCAGGATGACGCTCAAACGCTTTAGTGAACTTCTGCGGTAAGGTCAAGGGTTGGCGTAAGTTGCTAACATTCTTAGGTTCGGTTTGCTTATGAAGTGTAGAAAGGTAGCAATAAACCTGCTTTTACAGTTCACATTAATAGTAGTGAATAGAAATAATTAAAAAAAAGGTCAAAATAAATATTTAAGGTTCCACCGAGACTTGAACTCGGGTTACTGGATTCAGAGTCCAATGTCCTAACCGCTAGACCATGGAACCTTCGATGCTTAGATATTTGATAGAATGTATATATTCCATCACCATATAGTATTGTAGTTAAAAAAAGACAATATATTATATAAATCATTGGAAGTATCCAATATCTTATCTAGCTTTATCAATTAATTTTATATAAAATCTTTTTTGTTAACCAATATAACAATTTAGTGAAATTACATGAAACTTAATTATATGGTGGTTTCAATTTCTTCTATTTAATTAAGTTGAAATATCTCATCATAAAAAGTAAAGAAATTGTCCATTTAGATACACATATTTTTGTCAAAAAATATACATATAATTCGCTTTTTCAATAAAAATATACATTTTCTCTAATATATTGCTTTTATACTGATTTGAATTATTTTCTTACTTCTCCCATAAACTATCATGAGATTAATTAACACTTGTTATCCATAAAAGCAAACGGAAATGTATTATATTAACAAACGAAAGATGAATTATCCAACCAAAAAAAAAACGAAAGATGAATCATCTTTCAGAAAAACAGTAGTGCTATATATAGCAAAGGAATCTTCTTAAAAATTTCAAGATGTTGATGTGTTGTTTTAGTAAATAGAGAGAATGGTTTTGATTGGCTAACCAATACAATGCTATATATAGGCGTTGTTTTAAATAGTAAGATACAATTATTATACAACACAGTTGGAAAAGAATGGGAAACTGATAACACATAACACAATATTTACAATCACTACAAAACAAAGGCGAAACACATCGCACTCTTTACACATCAAAACTCATTTTTCACACAAACGAACTCAAAAAAAAATAAAAAATCGGAAGACAAATTGCAGTGAAATTGTCATCATAATCATCCACCAACTCGCAAGTCCTGTTGAAATATAGAGTTAGATTCATTAGCTACGTTATACCATGGGCAAACAATGCAGCTGGACTATCGATTGGTATTAGCCATATAGCCTCAGTTTCATTATTATCGCTTCCTCAATTGAGACCCTTTGGTCACTGCTTTCATATTTTGAGAATCTTTAAAACAAACAAAGTGCACAAGAGTGCTTCCATTGGGGTAGACAGCAAAAACACTAGTCCCTATTTTCTTTCGGCACAGAGAACACATGCTATCGCCTGTTATCTTTACAACTGCTTTCCTCTGACTATACAGTTCATCTTTCACCTATACAAAACAAATTGAATTATGCCAGTTGCTAACAAAACAGAAATATCTGAAATTCTAAATATGCATGTATGTGTGGCCCATTGGCGTTGTCATGTTGCATCCAACAGTACAAGTGCTAGAAAATAAAAAGTCGAGATTTTGTATGGTAAATCCAATCAGAAGCAGGAAACTAACTAATATTTACTCTAGCCACCAATCCTACAAATTCCGCCAGAATATTAAATAGATAAAATTTTCATTCCAGGGTACACTTACCTGAAGGTTCTCACTCTGCCTCAAGCTCTTGATCACTGAACAGTTACGGTACATTTCACTAGATTTTCTCAAAAGGGGCCCAAGAAATGATAGCAAATCCTGCAGATTACAGATACACTTCTTACCAGACTGAATGAAGTAAAATGATTGGTAAATATATAAATCGTCTCCTAACAGGTTTTTCTTCTTCAAAGAACATAAGTTAGACCAGTAAAAATAGTTGCAGTATGGTCTTTAGTTATTGTGCAGCAACAAGTAAAGGTTACCTGTAACTTAGTCTCTCTCGGTAAAAGTTTAAGGGCCTGAGCTCCATTTATTCTATCCCACCTCCGGCTCAACAGGTCAAGGACCTCATCAAGCATGATAGTAGAGCCACCCTCATTAAATTCATCCACATCACCATCACCATCACCATCACCATCACTCCTGCTACTGTCAGTGCTGCTCAAACCAACTTTTGTGTCCTCTGCACCCTCAATCTCAGCAATTTTCTTGGTTCCTCGGCCTCTGCTTTTTACAGATGTTGCACTAACTCTAGAAATGGCTGAACTTTGTGGCGATGATAAGAGATTTGTGAGTCTCATTTCAAGGCTTGCCGTGGTCCTTCGAGGATTTAAATAGATTTGCAGAAGCAATAGGTATATGTTGCTAGAGTTTTTTACAGATGGCTGGTGCACAGACTCATACACCCGATCACAATAAGATAATGCCAATTCTGGAACATGAAGCTGCAAATGAAAAGTGCACTTAACTTCATCAGTTTAAAAGCCATGAATTATATGATAGTGCCACACTTGTTCAATAAAGAATGAACTTAAGTGCATTTGGAATATCAGAAAATGACTATATTGAAGAAACCCCCCATCAGAGGACATGAATGATAATAGGATATGTACACGATATACCTTATGTACATATAGAGACAACGCCAGTTCATGTTGGTTCATTTTCCCCAACAATAATGCACGCTCTTCATATAAAGCATCTTGAGGAAGACGTTTCAGCAGAGCCTCTGGAGTATATCCCGATATACCTTCTAAAGCCGACAATAACTTTTTCCTAGTTGGGGTGTAAGTTTTCTCATCCCAATTTTGTTGAGCATTTAAGTCAGCATGCCAATCAAGTACTTCAGATAGGTAGATGTTTACCTACATTACAGATTACTGTAAGTAAATACATAATTCTCTTATTATTGACTATATTCATATATAAAACATGCTGATAAAAGAGAAACTGAGCTTGTACAATAATCACCAAGAAGATGTTTACAAAACTTTTAAAGGCTATTGTCAATTTGTCATGAAATAAACCAATAAACCAACCCTTCACAACCAAAAGAAAACGGAAAACTGAATCATTTCATAAAGAGCCTTTAAATAAGATGCAGGAGACCCTCACCATTTCATTTTGCAGATTGCCAGATATGGCATTCTCATTCATTGCAAGCATGAGCTCCAAGTACCTAGCTTGCATGTTGGGAGAGTGCTGCTTCAAATATGAGTTCACCATATCTGCTGGTATATTTCCGGACAGAAAGAGCTCAATAGTTTGGGATGGACAGCTTTCAAGAACAAGCATTGAGAATTCCAGAACAAGTATGGGGTCTGTCTCACATAGCGGCTGCATCCGAAACCCACGAAATAAAAAACTGAGAATCAGAAACTTCACTTAGTTGGAGGTTGAGTCTTTTGGCATACTTAAATCCATAAAGAAAGAAAATTGAAGACATTTTACTAATTAATCTGTAAGAGAATACACAAACAACGTTTTCCATATATCTAGATGCAGAGGGAAAGAACTGAATTAACCAAACACGGAAAATCTAAAACAATTCCTGTTAGCAAATCAATGCCACAGGACAAAAAAAAAATCATATGTTAAATGACAAAATGTCATCTGATCTAGACTATAAAATTAAGCAAAGGAATAATACCTTCATGTGATAAGGAGGTTAAGGGTTAAACTCCCCCTTCTAACATAATAACCAGTAAAATTTTCCATTTCCACACAGACAAATAAAACTTCATGTGTTATCCATTTGCATAAGAACCTAATGATAATAATACCGCCAATAAATTGGCCAAAAACTTTGTAAAGAGGGAACTTGCTCTATCTGATTCAAGATTATAATAAAGTCGTGCATTCAGACAGTACTGCTTCTTAACTCCCAAGAACCAATTCAAATCAGTTCTTTTTTTCTTTCTTTTGTGAAACAGCCAATGTTAGAAAGAAGTTCTTTAGTCTACAAGTCAGCATAGAATTTAGCCAATGCCAGCCCTTTAAAGTTAACAAGAAAATACAAACTGTTTCTAAAAAGATACCTTGAGATATTCAACGATGTCCTCAGGCTTGAACCTTTGTGTGATTTCAGACTGATTGGATATTGACTCTTCCACCAACTTGTGAAGAAGTTCAAGAGCTTGCCGGTGCAATGACTTGCACTTGTAAAGTTCTAATAAAGCAACATTAAGGTTGCCTTTTCGAAGTATTTCTTCACATATTTTCATATCACAATAATTAACACCTCTAAGCAATTCTAAAGCTGCTGAAGACTGTCCAGTAAGAAGCAATGCTTGGAGTAGAGCAGTATCTAATATTGAAGCCATCTCCCGAGCTCCAGAACTAACCGATATATTACCACGCCCCTGACACCAATAATTTCAAAATGATAACTTCAGAAACAACTGTGATAAACCATAAATTATGATGATTAAACTACTTTGATTTTTCAAAACGATTCAGGACATCATGTGTCCAGCAGTTTCATCGATCTCCATTCATCCTGCACATTCTACAAATAAATCGATGTGTGTAGGCATGTGACACGCGCTCCTGTGTGTATTTGTCAATATATTAAACAATGAGTAAAAAAAAATAGATTGTTTCACCTTATTTGCTTTTTTAAACCTATTGTAGGATGCAAAGCTATCCCCAACTGCATCTAAAACAACTTCTTCAGTCCCCTCTGCAGTAGCCTTCTCAATAAAATTACCTCTCTTCTTCTGTAGATATTTTATGAGAGCCATAAGCATATTATGGTTCGTTTTTTTGGATTCAAGTGCTGTATTCTCGTCAGATGGCGAGGGTTCCATATCATCTGAAAGACCTGACGAAACTCTGGAGATATGGGAAGCATCCCTTTCAATGTCCAACTTCTCTGGCTCATGAACAATAGTTGTCTTTGGAAGAATAATGGATGGATAAAGAGAAAGCACATAGGTTATATCCACTTGAGATGCCAAAAAATGGTCCATAGCCTCCTCATAACTTCCATTGTCAAAAAGATAGTGGGCATATCTGTAACAACATGAAACAAACACATTTAACAGCGTTTTCAGAAATAATGCAAAGCAAGCAATGATTAAGCTTGACGCAATTTATAAAAGGAAAAATCTTCCACTTAACAAAGTTACAATCATTATCGCTACTGTAGCCATCATTTAACCCATATTAGTAAAACATATGTACACAGATAGAGCTAGAACACAATGTTAAATGAGCTCGTGCACTTAGTCTCACATTTCAATATCTTAATTATTTACTAAAATATATAAAGCCAAAACATTGACTTTGATTCCTTGAAATACGGTGATATTATAAATTTCAATATAGAATTCAAAATGTTACTTTTATAGAAAGTTGAGTATGTATAATTTCAATGATCAGAGTGCAGAAACATTGATCATGATTATTTAATGATGCAATTATCATGAAATAATATGTGAACATAATACAATTAAATAATTCAAACAATTGTTATCAAATAAGATAGTAATGAATTCGATATAGATAAAATTCATACCCCTATTGTGATTTTATTATAAATTTATTTACTCTCTTTACTTTTTTCCTCTCTTCAAATTTTATGAACAATGATCAAAATGATTATTCCCAGCATATAGTTTGGGGCATTTTGTCCAAAATACAAAGATATTCTATACATTAAAGACCACACTCTAGTTATATGAGGTATGATAAAAAAACTTATCAAATTATGTATTTTTATCCACCAATTTAGTTACCGTAAAGAATAAGTATATTAACAAGACATACAAAATACATCCCAACTCAAGCTAATATCTAAAGAAATGCTAAAGGTAAACTTTTACAGGAACCATTTACAATGAACATAACAGGCATTGCGATTTTCTTTTTTGGGTTTACTGTAGTTATCGCGATCATATTAATACATAGTACACATCAACGGTCAATCCAAACTTAATCTGCCAGCTACTACTCAGCAAATAGAGGCTCAGAAATAGGATGAACTAATAAATCAAAGGTATTCAGTTCAATAGGGGAAAATTGCCTAGTCTGTTTCTTTAGAAAGAATAACCAATGATTGCAAATAACCTTATATGAATTGATCCCTCCTTCGCAGCACGTAGACTTGAATCTTCAGGTGGAAGGAGCTTGCACAATGACAAAGCCTCTTCAAAGTTGCCAGAAGCAGTTAGTTGGACAATCTGCAAAGAAATATCAAAATTCATAACTTTACAAAATCTGCAATGAAATGTCAATATCCCTAACTTCAAAATAACTGATGAGATGCACAAATACAGAACTTTGATAAATTGGTAGTGTAAAATGAAGTCACATGATTCATTGCATTTCCATTTGTATTAGAATCCAAAAATAAGAGCTGTGTCAAAATGCGTGTACCATTCAACATTAGTTACAGTACCTGGGCTCCAAGTGGGACAGGAAAGAGACCTTGAATAGAATTATCCAAAGCAAGTATCACAGAATTACTGCTTTGGCAAAGATGACGAACGTTACGAAGAACAATAGTTTGTATCAACGGATAAGGTTGTCGAAGAGATCGAATCTGCAAAACAAAGGCCATATATAGAACATAAATTCACAGCCTATTTCACTAAAAGGAAAAAAAATAAAAAATTCCCAACAGTCGTTACCTCCACGAATCTGGGCAGCAAAGCTATAGCATACGGCTTCTGAATCACAACTTCCAAGGGTGCCTCTGACCAACAAATCCTGCCTTCAGGAATAAGTTTCCCATTTTGATCTACAAAAACCCCAATGTTCTCCTAAAAAATGTATCAACAAATCAAATTACTTCCTCTAACCTAACCAAACAAACAATAAAAACAAAAAACCACACACACACGCACACAACATACATACACATTCAACAAAGAGCATAATACCTTTCCAAGAAGCAGCTCTCCGGATGGTATAGGCACTACTAAAGGCGGTGCTAGTCTCCCAGAAGTAAAAACCTCAGACAAAGCACCGTTTGAAGCATTCAAAATCATATATTCTCTTCTAATCCCCAAACATATATTCTCCCCACACCAACTCATAGACTTCACCACATCCGGTACTCCAAACTCTTTCACCTCCACAAATCCCCTCCCACCTACATTCACAATTTCAATTTCAACATCAATGTCAACTTCAATTTCAAACTTCAAATTCAATTTCAATTTCAAATAGCAGTTATAGCAGTGCAGTAGCATATAGCGAAAAATTTGAACTAAACATTATTCTTCTGAGAAACACTATTTAGTACTCCCTCCGTTATTTTTTAACTGTCACAATTGACCAATGCACATATGTCAATGCATATCTTTGATCACTGATATCTTTAATTATGTATTATAAAAAATATATGGTTAAAGTATCTTATATGAATAGTGCGCACGTAGCTCAAACACAGTTAAAAAGGAACATAAGGAGTACAAAGTATTGTCAAACAGCTATATTAGCTTAGAGTAATTTAAACAAACCACTATTTTCTACTATCCACTATTGATAGCAATGAATTTCAATCAATTACAGCAAAACCTTCGTAATGAATTAACAGATAAAACAATGAATTTTTACCATCATGTCTGAAAATGAAAACGCGCTTTTGCCTCGCGAAACAAAGGAATCCTCGATGATCATCCCAGCAAAAAACATTAGCACCTTTAGCTTTAGTAATAACTGCTATGGTTTCCAAAGTAGAGAGTCTATGAAAAGCGATGGAATCAGAGAGAGATAAAAGAAGCTCTCTCGATTCAACAACTTGCATTGAAACAACAGGCTTCTTAGCAAAGGCGGTGAGATTTTTTTGGAGTAAGTAGGGTTTAGAGTGATCGGAGGAATCGGTTTCCGGCGAGTAAATTTTGAGAGATCCATCGGAGCAACCGAGTAGAAGCTTTGAACCGTAGGATTCGATTGCTTCGATCTTGCCGTTGAAATTTGGAACGAGTTGTACACAATCGTATGCACTGTGCACCATTTTGATCTTACATTAATTAATCTTTGTTTTGATGGACTTGAAGCTTACTTTGTGTTCGTTTTCGTTGTGACTTTTTGGCAAAAAAAATTAATAAATAAATAAAATGCAGAAAATGTATTATTGAGGAGCGTTTTTTGGCAAAATGGGGAAAAAATTTAGCCAAGTGGTCCCGGCGGGGCTCGAACCCGCGACCTTCGGCTCATAAGACCAACGCTCTAACCAACTGAGCTACGGGACCTTGTTGATGATCGATCTGAAACATAATATATGATAGTACATTCCAGATGCTAGATGATTTTCAATCACAAAACGCACGCCTATTTACATCCACCGCACGTGACCTTCTTTTTCTTTTATAAAACAACGCCTAATATTATGCGTAGAAAATATGGTGTACTTGTGATGCCCTGAATTGTTAGAATTTTGATGATTTCATTTTATATGTGTGAGTTTTTTTTGTACATCGGAAAATATTTATACGTGTGAGTTTATGATACATTTGTCATTATTTTGTGTATTTGTACTAAAAAAATAAAATAATAACCGTAAGTAGGTATCTAGAAGCAAATTGAAGTCGATGAAGAAACATTGTAAGAAGTGAAGTAGAGCAAAAGCGAAATGATGCAAGACTGATTTTGAAGAACATCAAGCATCAATCAATCAATCAGAAGAAGTGTGATTGAAAGCAATAATAATGACACTGGGTTTGATCAATGCGAATCCTGTTGTTCACGCCAAAAAGGACAGAATCCCTCGTTCCGAAGAACCTCATCATCATGATCATTCCATTGATCCCCTTGACATTTATGATATCCTTTTTTCTTCTTGATTATTTGTTTACTCTCAGTTAAGTTTACTTGAATTGAAAAATGAAAATAAGAATTGTTTGTTGTTGTGATCCATATATCCTTGACTTTGATTTGACAAATTTTGTGAGAGATATTAGGGATCCTGAACATCCTTATTCTTTGGAACAGCTCAATGTTCTCTCTGAGGATTCTATTTCTGTTGATCACAAACTCGCCAGGATTCTGTCAGTTTTAATCTTTATCTTGTTTTCTTTTGTTTTCGGATTTTATTAAAAAGCTTTAATTGAATTATTATGAATGAATTTCAACTTATGTTTGTTTGTGTAGGATAACTTTTACGCCGACCGTTCGACACTGCAGCATGGTTACTGTCATTGGTCTTTGTCTCAGGCTTAAGCTGTCACACCATTTCCCTCCTCATTTCAAAGTATGTTCCCTCTCAACCCTTTTGCTTAATGTGTTGTGAATTGATGAATAGATGGATGGATATATACTGTGTTTGTGTTATTTTGTTTCTTGCATTAATACATGTTTGGATTGGGGATGACTTCGGCAAAACTAATGTGATGTTTGTGAATGGATGTTTGTGTTTGTGTAATTTAGTATCTTACCTGACTACTACATGTTTGGATCGGCAGTGAGTTTGATAAAAATGTGAAATTAACATGATGTTGTGACTTTGGTGAATCGCCAAAGTTTAGTTTTTTGTGAAGCACCTACACTTCTATAGGAAGGCACGTCTGGTGTTTGATACATGTCTATGTCTTAAACTGACATGACACTGACATATGTGGTTAGCATTAAAAATGTAATCTTCTCAAGTTATTGTGAGTGTCGATGTTAGTGTTGTGTCTGGTGTGTCACTGCTTCATAGCTAGCTTTGACAAATCACGGTAGCAGACACACCGTTATTCCACCATAGACTAGTTACCAGTTATCACTAACCCAAACATACACTTCCATTAACTAGTTTTTACACTTTTACTGTGTTTTGTTTAATGGTAGAATTTGCACATCGATCTCATATGTTTCCTCTGTGAAAATTTGTTTATCTGTCTGGACTTTCAAGGCAATTAAAACTTGCGGAGAATGGAGATTGAGTTGTTGAAATAGTTGAACTGTTCTGAACTTGTAAGAGATAGTCTTTTTCAACTATAGCATTTTTAAAGTAGGAAAAGAGTTTGTTTTATTCATGTATACAAGTAAAATACAAACCAAATATTGTGTGAATTAAAATTTTGAGAAAATTAGAAAAAATCAATGACATGAGATAATGTAAGATGATAATTTTATTTTAACCAAGTTAATAAGCTTCAGCTAAGGTTGAATTGACCAAGAGCGTCGAAGTTCGATTCTTGGCTAGAGCAACCCATGGTCAAGCTTTAATTAGCTTCTAACCAAACTTCAGATTACTAGGATCACTTCACCGTAATAACCAGATGGTTAAAAAAGATAGTGATAGAGAAAGAATAGGAGATATGCATTAAGATTGAGAAGTGAAAACAAAAGTACTATAAATTTCTAAATCAGAGAATGTTCTGTTTATGGTACACAATCTTGCCTTCTATTAGTAATAGGCTGAATCCTATGATACATGTGATCTCTAAGTCACATGGTTGCACAAACTTAAGTGATTAAATTATTTCTTTAGAACATCGTAATGTAGAAGTGAAGATAAGCTATTCAATAATTCTCTATATTAGCAGCATAAGAAAACCATTTTCTAGTCATATGCTAACATTAAGCTATGTTTTCAAACTATGGTTCCATATTAGCCATACCTTGCAATACTTATTATGAATCATTGGGATGTGATACTTGCACCATGTACAATGTATGAAGCTAATCATCAGATGAATTATATTCTATTCTAAATTCTTAATTGTATTAAGATATACCTCCATGATATGCCAGTTCAGTGATAAGAGTTTGACCTTATAATCTCAAGGAACAAAATTCAAATCTTCTCTGAGACAGTTGTAAATGGTCATTAGTGTCATTTTAATCAATAATAATTTCCCACTTCCCCAACTTTAAATAATAATATTGTGGTAGGATATATTAACATGAACCTCATGTGTGAAAGTTTCTGGTGTCTCTATTGATGTATAAATAAATGCATATTTTCATGTGTAAGTATGTGGTATTATTTTCTTATTGGTTCTCGTATCTAAATGTGCAAATTGTTTGATATTCTTCCCCTGTATTTGGGACTTGACTTCCCTGCATTCACGCAATCACGCATTTGGGACATCGTTGATTGTTCGATCAAGATTGGGCATTTTTAGATTTTATGTCAGTATTTTAAATTATAAAACAAAAATTGAAATAGGCATTCTTCTGGACCTTCCAATCTAAATCGGACGGGCAAGGATATTACGACTGCTTGAAGGCGGGAAATTCATGGTTGCGGGGAATCCAGTTTCCTGTGTTTTATGTGCCGATTGGCAAGTGTTATGCGTCAGTCTTTTAACCCCATCTCTTGAATCCCTTCTCTCTGGTTGTTATCTCATTTGTTACTCAAATTATTCATTGCAGGTGGATATCAAAGTGTCTGAAGGATCTCATGCCAATGAAGAATCAGGTAAAGTTTCAAAATTGGCTAAAACAAAGCCTACGCCTTTCCCAATAACTTTCTTCTACCTTTCTTTCCCCGTCTTTTATCTGCATTCGACATCAGAGGAGACGCCGTCTAAATTCTCAAACAAACTTTAAAAGTTTATATGATCTTAATCCTGCACTCGCACCACACTGATAAACTAGAGTTTCCTTTGTATACCTATTTTCCTGCAACATGAACTTCTAAAATATTTTCATGCAGTTAATAAGCAATTAAATGACAAAGAAAGAATTGCTGCTGCCTTAGAGAATCCAAACCTGCGCCAGCTTGTGGATGAGTGTCTCTGCTCCAATGAACTGTGAACAATAACTATTGTGAAGACATTAGCAGCTGATGAACTCAATAAAATGTAATCATAAAGTCTTTAGTTCTTTGGTTTTCATAGAGGTTATGAAATGAGTATCTATATATGTAAATGAAGTTAGAAATCATTGTCATGTGTTTGTATCTTTAACTATAGATATGCATCAGTATATTTGGCTGTTTGTGGGTTAAACCCAGCCCTCATACTCGAAATTCATGCCAAGCTTTTAAATTTGATGTTGGAAGCAAGAATAAATACATTAGCATTTTGTAGATGTTTAAACCGCCGCAGTATAAACTTTTAACCGCCAAAATTTACCTTTTTTTCTTGTTGTATAGACATGGATTTCTGGATAACATATTACAACACAAAAATAAGGTACTACTATTTGGGAAACCAAGAAAAGATTACAATTTAGAATTCTAATTCGAAGTATAAACGACGTTAACGGTTTGAGGCACAATAGGTCGTGGAGACAAAATTTTGCATAGATGTAAGTGCATGTTTGATATCAGGTGATTTCGATAAATCCACCAAAACTTGTCTAGAATCAATTATTCATGCATTTTTGTAAGTGTTGACATTAATAAGTCTTCCACCATTGCTTGAAGCTGCTATAAGTGCCAATGTTTGTTCACATGCATCATCCCATCTTTGTTTCAACAACTGCAACAGTAAGGGCCTTATTAGAATTCCTTGTCAGTTGGTACTAGCTGTGATCCCACCCATTTGGATATCCTCACAATTTCAAAACAATGATTTTTGGTGTGACTGGTTGATTCATAATATGATGATTTAGATAATACATTAATAAAATCAATTATAAACAATCTCGTATGTTGATTTCAGATCGAACAGTTAGAAACAGTAACTACGTGCACATAGTTAGTGCATGTAATTTGGATCCTATTTTTTTATAATCTAAAAACGTTTTTGATTTTCTTTTCATTACTACAAGCTACTAAATGAAACATAAAATTTAAAGAATTATTATCTAGAATTTAAGAATTCAAGGCACGCATTACCCCAAGCAACCATCCTTAACTTGCTTCCCAATCACAATATATTTTTGACCATTGAATATTATGCAACGCGGAGAAAAGTCAATATATAAGCAAATAAAACATGGAGACAAAAAATAAACAATTGACATACAAAACTCCAAGCAGTATTTTATGATTTTCAATATTCTTACGTCTCCCTCAATCAATCTCATCAAGCATGAGTTAACAAAATTTAATCTAAAGTCATCAATAACAAAGTTATTGAATAATGTCCATATAACTCAAAAATGCAACAATAGTTCTAGCTTTAATCATTAGCTTAGATGAGATGACGTAAATCTCTTCTAGTTTAACCAAAAAAATTTAAATTTCATCATTAGTTTGGACATGTAACCGTGTTAAAATATTTTATGGAGAGTTTGTCGTCCGTTTAAATTTCACAAGTCTTGAAGGATTAATTTCTCCAATTGCGCTCGAAGAATACTTGGCTTACAACAAAAGAAATTATTAAAAAAGAAAGAATAATGTCCATATAGTAGTTGACCATCACTTCCTTCATATAAAAGGAATATGCAATGTAATTTAATGTAACTAACTAAATAAATAAATATTATATATTATATTATCATTAACATTTCCGAACCAATAGAACCAAAGCAACATTTGTAACCAACCATATATATCTTTGTTCTTTCTCAATACCAAGGAAAAAAAAACACTAGCTAGATTTACCTTAATTTGAAGTTGATGGAGTTTAGAAGAAGTTTTAGGTTGTCAAAATCAGAACACATATTACTTTCATCAGAATCTGTGTCTTCAGAATGTTTTAGAGTTGCTGGATATGAAAGAATCTCACAATCCATGAGACTACCTGAGGAATATGATTATGAAGAACACAAGAAAAATAAAAGGGGTGTTAAGTTTCTAAGTAAAGTCTTAAATTTCACAAGAAATTCTACACCCCACGACGCGGCGGAGATGGCGGCGAAGAAGGAGAAGAAACGTTCTTCTTGGCTTCCAGATCCACAAAAACGTTGGCCAATTCAAGGATGGTGAATGATTTTTTATTTATTTAAATTTTTTTGGTTTTTGTATTTTATTTAATTTTCATGTGATTAAATCTATAAGATAAGAACGTGATTGGATATTTTGTGATCAAGTTGTTCTCTTAGTTTGTGTATGATTTTGTATATATATTTTTTCTAAATGTGATTATGTGAATATTATTAAGATTGATGAACATTGAACGGTGAATTCTAAATAAGAAAATGATCTTGTTTTGCTTTTGTGGTCAATTACTCTAATCATCAATGATTTGTGTTATGATCAAAAAATTTATCTAAGTGTATTTACAAAATAATTCATGGTGTTTACCATGTCTTCTCATCCTTTTTACCTTCTCATAGTACTTGTTTTTGAAAGGTTCTCATAGTACTTGTTGTTGTCTAGAAAGCATGTAAAAATTGGGTGGAAATAATTGGAAGGACAATTTGGTTGTACTTTTTGTAATGTAATTTTTGTATGACATATTAGTAAAACTTATTTATAGTAATTTTTGGAGGTGTTAGATTGTAGTGATTTAGTGCTTTAACAGAAACAAGCATTATCAATGAAGAACTCATATACACATGATCTTCTTTTAAAATGACCAGCATTGTCACATTGGGGATGTTAAGAATCAAACATCTTGTTGTATGCTAGAAAAGTGACGATAATTCAATACTTATCTTTTTTTTTGGTACATCAGAAAAAAATTCAATACTTATCTAAATCCAACAACATGAAATTCAAAGTTATTCATAACAAAATACTCCTCTGAATCTCTGATATTATATATAAATAAAAGTACTTATGGCATGTTTGGTTACACATTTTCCATTACAAATTCGGGCTGCATAACATTTTGCCTTGATTTTTAGAAGTGGCAAATCCTAGCTTCGTCAACATAAAAAGTCATTGTCCTTTTGTTCAACTTGACGAATAACCAAACATTGACTTAGTTTTGCACAATAAAAATATTTAAACTTTGTTTACTTGCTAAAAATTATTGATAACTGATAAACTAGTTCATAACGATTGAGTTTATAGTTTCATAAACTAGTAGTTTATAACAGATAATATATTTGATTGAATTAGTTGAACAAAATTTAGGATTGCAAAAACAAAGTCTTAGTCTTATCAAATCTTTTAAAAGTAATAAAAAAAATGTATTTTCCAAATTGCCCATCATAAAAACTTATGACATGAATATAAAATGATTATTGAGAAATCACAACGAAATTAATTGAATGGTAAAAACTAATAAGGAAATAAAAACATTAAATATAATAAAAAATTACTTTTATTTAAGATCAACAATCAAAATTTTGTTATTGTTTATCGTTGAGATCAAAGGGAATATTTGCTTATCAATGAGTTTAACGCAACACTTCCATTCCATTTTAGGCATATTTAACTAAAGTCTGTACAAATGGTGTAGATAATTCACATAAATAAGTGCACTTGTCAATGCCTTTGGGGTGTTTTGTCAACATAGTTGAGATGTTTTAGCTATTGTCTTTGTACTCTAACTTTTATAAATAAATAAATAAAAAGTGCATTTTTTAATGCCGATTGGTATTGGTATGTAAATTTAATATACATATTTACATTTTGCTTATTACTTTGCTTGTTGATTGATTCTTTGAGAATGGTGGTGGTTCTGTGCTTTTTGTTTGTCAAATAGCTTAGCAGTTAAAAATTCTACTTGCAAGAAGAATAAGTGAGATGACTGAGGTTCGAACTTTTGTCCCCTACATGTATAATGCAAAGTCTTACCAACTGAGTTAAGTTCACGGGACGGTGGTTTTGTGCCTTTATCCACTCTTCTTGTATTATTTTTTTTGAAAAATGCCTTTATCCACTCTTTGATCATAGGAAATCAAATGAGTACCCCAATGTAATCGCATGTGTATGTGTGGTGTTAGTATCTCACTATTAGACACTTTTAATTGAATGTAATCACATATGTTTGTGGTACGACACTGAACGCACTTTTGATAGAAGTGTCAATGATATCCTTATTTTTATAAGGCAATTTGGATTGTGGTAGGACTCTTTCAAATATTGGTAAGATGAAGTGATCTGAAACATAGAACTCCTTGGGGATGAGAATAGAGATGTTAAATTAATTTCTTGTTTGTAATTGTTAGACATCAAGTTTATCTTTCATTTTTATTTGTGTGAAAATATAATGATTTTGTTGAATGATGTGATATCAATATACTATTTGCACAATTTAAAAAAATTCAAATTGTTAAGAATTATTATCTGTTTTTTAAAGATAAGAATTATTGTGTGTATATGTATATATAAGTTTCTAAAAATAAAAGTGTCTTGTTTATTTTTGACAAATGTGTGTTTTGGTTGGTAATGTTATTTCAAGGTAATGTGTTTTGAGATAGAATTAATTATCTTGAAACAAATTATGGCCGTACCACATAGATATGATGAATTCCTGGCAAAAAAAAAAATGATATCATGAATTAATCAATCTTTATATATAAACCACTCAGAATTACGTTATCAGTTATGTTAAAAACAGTCTTTTTCTTTGAACTTGATAAATCACTCAATATTCCCCTTAAAAATGTGAAAATTTACCTCTCTAAGCGCTGATTATAATATGCATCGACCCAAATACAACAAATTAAATTGCATTCTAAATAAATTATAACTCAGAAGTAAAATTGAACAACTAAAGGTTCATGATATTATAAATAAAATTACTTTATTTACAAGTTCCTTTTAAGGTCAAATTAAAATGAGAAGCTGATTTAAAACAAACAAAATTGCAGATCAGGGTGGATTCGAACCACCACATCTCAGAGTTACACCACTCTGAGCGCTCTCCCATTTGAGCTACAGATCTTTCAGAATGAGATAAAAAAAAAAATAACAATATAGATTTAGATAATTCCATTCCCAAGCAAAATAATAGTGACATCAATTTCCTACTGATATACTATCTACTGAAATACTATATAATTATTGCAATTTCCAACCTTAGTATTAGACCATATATATCAAGATATTAATCCCGATTTTTCAAAATTCAAACCTTCTTAATTTTGTACCGAGTATTATACAAACTATAGTTAATTAAACAAATTAAATTGTCAGGTTTCATCTTGTCAAAAAAAAAATTACTCCGTTAGCTTATTAAACATCACATCACATTCCTAAAAAAACGGTTAAGGGGTACAAATTGAATTGATACGAAAATCACAACTAATAGTGAATGAATCTCAAAAACGTAAAATTAACACTAAAAAAAATGACACAACAAATCAAATAAGTTTCTGTAATGTGTAATCAGCACAAATTTCAAATTATGTGTTATGATTGCTTTAAAATTGTGTAATTAGCACACTTTCATCAATTTAAAAAGAATTATTTAAGTATCAAGTTAAGATAAATAAATTTTGGAAAAAATACAATTATATAATTATAACTATACTTTATATACAAAAAGACTCAATTATTATTATTTATATCTATCTAAACAAATAAAAGTTCACTGTTTCAATTTTATAAATTAGCTCCCAAGTATCAGATCAAGAATTTCAACTGAATACATGTCAAAAAAATCAGATTTCAAACGTCTTCAAAAATCATATTTTTTAAAGAATCTTCAAAGACCTTTCAACATAAATTAAACTCGTTCAAATAAAACATCAGCTTAACATAAAACTAGATTTTAAATGAAAATTTGGAATATATAAAATAAAACAACTATTAAATACTATGAATGTTTCTTTATCTGTATTAAAAAGAATGTAGATATTGTTATGCAAAGCTTGCATCAGTTCAAATTTGAATTACTATCGAGAATACCCTTGCTCTTTATCATATTGTACAAACACCATAGAAGATTAAATGAGCATAACAATATATTGAAAACACAGTTTATAAGAGCTGTATCATCAATACAATTACCCATTATGAACAAGGCAAAGTAAACGGAAATAACAGTAACAATGCATCCTAATCCTAATTATGAATAAGAGATACAAGGATAAATAACGACACAATCTAAAAAAAATAAACTGAATCATCAAAATTTCATGCAAACTATATACAACAGTATTAATAATAAAATAATTGGAACATAACTTCAAATGAAAATTATGAAGTTAAGAATAAAATAATATGCAGATTAGATACGTATAATGCATTGATGAATTATTACTGAATTAATTATGTATACTGAATAAATAAGTTTTTTCACTGCTAATTATTAAAAATAGTAGAACCGAAGTCATCTTCACCTTAATGTTTGAAGACGATGGAGCTTAAAATACAGAAGATGTCAGACTGATAACAGCGCCTCATAGATTTCAAACACAGATGATCTTCACCTTCGTGTTGCATAAGCGTCATGTTGTAATCACATCGCTCTCAACTAGTTGGAACCAGAAGTATCCATTATATTATTCCATAGTCAATCCATTGAATGAGTAAAATTGCTGATAATTGATGCACTAAATTCTTGAGACGGAACTATCACTGCACTACCAATTACAATTGTCGACAACCTAAGCTGAAACTATTTTACAATTGTGATACAAATTATGACTTTAAAGGGCAACCCTTATTATTCAATGGTAACTTCAACGTATATAACATGGCCTTGAAACAAGTTACATAGTTCTTCATCAATATAAGTGCTCAAATATAATAATTCGTGTTTGGCATCAGTAAAATAAGTCACTATGGTTTAAATTGATACCATGATAACAACACCAAAACAATTTTGAGTAAAATTCGGTACCAATATTGAAATTGAGCTTGCTGATGTTTGTTGAGAAATCATAATAAGATCCTATTAAATTTAATAACTGATACTGACTTTCGTGTATGTTTCATCGAACAGAAGATTATTGGACTTTAAATAAGTTGTTATAACCAATTAAATAAGTTGCTAATCGAAATTATTTTTACCTGAAAAAATTAAAATCGATAATTAAATGCAAATTTGATAGATAATACCTTGTTATAGCGTAGTTCTTTGATGAATCCATCCCGTGCAGAGTTGTGTTATGGAGCGAGATACGAAATAATAAAGAGGCAAAAGGAAAAGGAGCAAAGCAAGCAACACCACACAAGGGAAAGAGACCCCGGGCAAAAACCCCGTGCGATCCCTCCCAAAAACCAACAAATATTTTTTTTTATTATTTTTTTTGACCTGCCAAGCAAGCGCACCTGACATGGCAAAGGTCGGATGACAAGATTAGTCAGGATTTAATCCTCAACACGCTCAGCGCATCAAAGGCATATAATCCTGATACATCCTACATCCATATCATATTCCCCCCACCCGTAACCTCTCAATCATCATCATATACAATAATACAATTTCCGAGATCTCAGATCTGCTTCATGTTTCAATCTAGATACATCGATCTTGAACATAGCACCACCAAATCGGAATCGGTTACATCCACGGTTAACCACCATAATTGATCACCGGTTCTACGAATCTGACACACGTTTAGCCACCGTACCTGCAAAAAAAATACCTCCAAAGGCTCGATTTAGGAAAGAACAATTGATTTTTCTATGAACAGATTCGAAACACCAAGACGAACGTGAACATCGCACCTCTGCATCATAGATCTGACGGATCTGACGGAAGAAGGTTCAGATCTATATGAAAATAGATTAACAGAATTAATAACGGTTAAGCATAAGCAAAACCATAACGAAACAAGAAAAATCGATCAAAACAGGTTATACCTCAATGAAAACACCGTTGTTGTGTAGATCTCCATCGGATTTATACAGATCTGGTATAAATTAGGGTAAGAAAGAGAAATTTCTGAAGAGGTCTGAGATTGAAGAAAAAGAGAAAGATGAAAGAAAACTGAAACCCTATGTGGTTGTGAACGATGTGAGTTTGTTGTCGATCTGAACCCTTTCTTTTATAATCGGTTTTGGTGGAATGGACGGGTGAGATTAGTTATATCGACGGTGTAGATTGAGTGAGTGACGTGTATTGTTAGGTGCGGTATGTTTAAGGGTAGGGTTAATATTGTTTGTTAGCTGTCACGTTTAAAATAATTAAAAGGGTAATTTTGTCAAATGATATAGCGTCATGGCGGTTTGGTGTGTTGCCCTGCAAATACGGCATTGATGAGTTGGCTGGACATAGAATAATTCAACCTGCGTGCTCTTCACGTGAATTGTGTCCAAAGTTTTTTTCTAGAGATATTTTAGGTTGAGTATTGGTAATGCATGACTCATGAATTCAGAATGAAATTTGTCTAATGGATAAAAATTGTAACTTCTTATTTTAGCAGTATATTCAGTTTTGGCCGTCTATATGTTCAATTTGTTTGAAAGTCATCTTAAATTGAACGAGTTATGTCTTCGTGGAATAATAGAAGTGGTAAGAATTGGGATATGAGTTGGATATATGAGGATCAAATTTTGGTGAAAGTAATTTATATTTTTTATTTAACAAAAAAAATTGAATAAGTCACTTTAAACGAGTTAGATTAAAATTTTGTTGTTACTTTTAACATTCTATTAATTTATAAATTTTTATTCTTCGAATAATTCAACTTCTCATACACAAGAAAACAAAAAATAAAAGAACTAAATGAATAACAAAGAAAGCGAAATACAATTATTTTGCTTGAAATTTGTAGATCGAAGACAATAATAGATCTACTAAATGAAAAATATAAATTAAAATAGACCTAATATTATAATTTATTTTACAACTCCTTTTTAACATTTTACATTACCACAAAATATAATATTTCTCTTTTTTTTTAACGGCACATTTCTCTTATCTATACATGATATATGATATATAGATAAAAACATAAAATAGAGAGAGTAGACACTTGAAATTGAAGAAAATTAATAATTTATATCATAATCGTTGTTTGGTCGGTTTTGATCATCAACATGTAAATTTTTAGAGACTCGCATTTGTCCTAATAAAATTGTTCCTGATTGCTTTCTTACAACCGTTGACTATTGATAAGTGTCAAAAAATAATTGAATTACGTGTATTTTTAAAGCACTTATTAACTTGTTTTGTAAATATTATACTCCCTCCGGTCCTAAATATAAAAAACTTTTTACTTTTTAGGTTCATGGAATCTTTGATGTATTTGGTCTATATTATGAACCAAATACATCAATCATTCTATGAATCTAAAAAGTAAAAAGTTTCTTATATTTAGGACCAGAGGTAGTATATGTATTGCTTTTATTAAGAAAAATAGTATTTTTTTTCTTTTTAGATCTAATCCCAACCATTTTATAGGTAAATATTGCACGGCATGACTATTTGACAAAGATTGTTAAATTTTGGTTTCTCCCAGCTCGCGCGAGCTCATGGCGAGCCAAAATAGAAAGTATCACGTTTCAGGCTTATAGTGTTGAGGTCACCGCGAGCAAGCTCGCGAGGCGAGCATATCCTCACGAAGCGAGTTGAAAGGTGGTTTAAGCTGATTTGGCGCAATCTTAATCGTGAAGAAAGGCTAGCTTGCGAGGCGAGGATATTTTCAAGACTATTATGAATAGATATCATAAACATAACTTTAAAATCAATTCATTTTCTCCAACACTAGAAACACGTTCTAACACCAGAAAAACAAAGAGAAAAGGTAGGAAGACCGCGAGTGATTAAAGATAGCGGACGAATCATCGTTGTTATCTTTCCATCTCTTCCATTTCTATTGTAAAGTTATTATGTGTAACTAATTCTCTCTATTATTGAGATTAGGTTTAATTAATTCACATTCTCTTGTAAGCTTTTAATCTGACTGATTATATATAAAAACACATCAAACACAAGACATTTCAAATTTTTCTCTTGTCCTTTTTTTAGTTTAAGAATATCATTGCCCTTCAATTTAAAAGTCGCCATAGTAGTGGTAGTACCATATTCAAGTGGTCTTAAATCCTAACACCAAATAGCTAAACTGTTTTATTCTATAGACATCGTAATTGATAGTCTACACTGTCTACTTACATATATATAATTCTTTTTCATCATAAATTTAATCTGAAAAGATGTAAAATAGTTTAAGCAATGTAAATAGTAACCCATTCTTTCTTATTAAATTGAATGTCAATCACAAAACCAATTAACATTTAGTACATATATAATTTATAGAAAGTGCTACAAAATATCTTTAAGAAAAGCTATCTAAATAGCAACTCATTCTTAAGACCACCCACAATGGTGGGTTGAGAGGCCGTTGAGAGCAGAGAAAATATTAAAATAATAGCCTGTAAAGCCTTTTCCAGAAAGAGAAGATGAGCAGAGTTATCACTTAATTAAACTGACCAGTCAGGCTACGTGGCACGCATTAATTAGTTCAAACCAGGCGCGTGCAGTACACACGGTAACCGTGCGCGTGGAGAGCAGGCGCAGCAGAAAGAGAATGACAACAAGACAGTTAGAGACACGTGGCTGTATGTTATTGGTCCGCGGGATTTTAATTACATCCTTATCTTTTAACTCAATTATTTCATTGCAAATTAATTTTTTTTTTTTTTTTTCACCAAAATTCGTAATTTTTTTTCTCTATAAATAGAGACTTGGATCATTTGATTTGGACAAAAAAAAAATCGAATTTTTTACTACTTTAATTATATTATTAGTGTTTATTAGTGTTAATTTTGAAGTTTAAGTGTTTTTTTTTACTAAAATGAATCCTAAATTTGATATATTGCATTTTAGATTAATAAAAAATAATTTAAATAAATTTTGTTAAGTGTTTATTATTTTTATTTAATTTTAATCGATAATTGTAATTTTATTTAATTATAAAAACAAAAATTTAAATTTAAATAAGAATATGAAATAAAAAGTGGTGGGGTAGATAAAGTTGTGGGGTAGAGTGTTGAATGAAAAAAATTATTGGAGAGGTTAAGAGTTGAGTGTGTGTTAAGAGATAATATGGAGTGTAAAAGGTGGTGTTGAGAGGAGAAATGATGATTAAACCATTGTGGATAGTCTAATAATCTCTTGATATTTAACTTTGGTAACAACACTACTTCAAGTAAAATAATAATATAGTATTAGACACCTAGCAGGCACCATTAGAGGATCCTATCCCCAAAATGTGATATCCTTCCCGGTTCCTTCCCATCAAGATTCAAGACTAGTACGTGGCATTGGTTCTATTGCTCTAAAAATATAACGTGTCTTCAAAAGTTGAATTGTTTATGCTCAATAGCCTTGATGCGTGACACGCACTATTTTATATGAAGGACACGAGTCCGATAAACATGAAGAGTCATAAGCATGTGACCTTTGGAATAGGATGTCAAAATAATAATGCTGTGTTAGTGTTACTATTATTATTACAGATCCTAATTAAACTCTATTTCCTTGGCTATAAGTTTTCAAGATAGCAACATAGAAAAAGATGCTTCACACAATAAAGACAGTTTTAACTAATCCACAAGTTTCACTTCCACGATCACTCTCTTCCAACGTTAGTCTTTGTCGGGAAACTTCCACCGTTAGATTTTGTACCAAAGCTGATTCTTCACATAAGATGGACAAGGCTCAGAAGCCTAGTACTGAGAAAAAGGAAACTACTGAACATGGGTACATACATGAGCTCAAAATAAACATGAATTAGTATTAGTATAATCTTCATATGATTTATCAATTTAATTACCAAGCTTATGTATGATTATGATTCACATTATTTTGTTCTTTGTTTTTGGTGAAAGTTGTTTTTATTACTAAGAAAAAAATAAGTAACAATGAAAATTTAGAGTCTAAGTAATTTATTTATTTTTTTAAAAAAAAATTCTTTAATTTTTATGTATGTACTAAGATGAATTTATGTTGTGAAGGGATGTGATGTCTCATTCGTTTGGAGAAGGGTATGCTACAAGATCTGATGAAGAAGGATTTGGAGGGATATATAGTGGAAATCAATCCCTTCAGAAAGATAAGTCCGTCCATGAAAATCACCCAGGTTATAATTAATTAATTAATGTTTTTTTTTTTTTTTTTTTTTTTGGGTGCAAGTTTTTATTTATATATACACTATAAGTGTAAAATTACAAGTTTTATACCGTCAACAAATTACAACAAAAGCTAAACATTTTTAATGACTAATCACACTTTAAAGCATCAATACTCAAAAACAAAATTTAGATAAATTAAACAGTTTCTGTCTTTCTGTCGGCTTAACTTAGTTGATAAGTACATTGCATGCTATATATTTGGTACTTGATTTAAATTATTGAGTATTAATACTCAAAAACAATAGTGATTAAGTATTAGTTGGTCAAGTGGATTGACAGGGATTTGATCAGAACCCATTTGATTAGAACTCAGCTCGTCCCGAGTTCTAAGTAGTAAAAAAACAAAATTAGTGACATTTTATATTTTCATATTAATTTATATCTAAAGTTTGTAAAAAAAAACTAATTTATATTTAAAAATTTACATTTGAAATTTGTTTCAAAAGAAAAATTTGCATTTAAAATTGATGTTGGCCCAACAATGTAAATTGAATACTAAAAATTTATCTTTTCTTGTTGCTTTTAATGGGGTGAACATATAAATTAATTATTAAGCCTAATTGTTACTATTTTGATATAATTATTAAGCCTAATTAAGACTTGTTTCTTTTTGGCATATGCATGAAGATTATGACAAGACTCAGGGAAGTGAGGTGAAAGAGAAGGAAAAAGCAAGGCACCAAAGCAACGCCAGCAGCGCTTAAGTTTTTTGTGTATGTAGTGTAGTGGTTTATGGTTTATTTATGCAATATACCCATGTAGTATTTGGTGGTGTTAGAGTTTTTTATTTTTGTCTTTTTTCCTTGGATTTTAATTTAATAGTAAGTAGTAAAATGGACAATTGTCTTTGATGTATCAGTATTACGTACTAATTTAATAAACAAATACTACAAGAGTATAAAGGAAAATGTGCCTTCTAGATACAAGTGGTATATGATCAATTTTGAGATGTTGCTGAACTTTTTGGTTAATAATTTAATGGAGTTGTGAATTGTGATTTGTGAGCATTACACTTTCTAAGCAAGTTTAAAAGAATAAAGATAAGATGCTTCTTAGGTGTTACTAGTACTACTATTATTTTACTTGACAGTTACATTTGCTCTAACTTTTGCGCAGCTCAAACCGTGTTTTCCAATACAATCTTGACAATAATTTATGTATATATGATTGAAATCAAAGTAAATTTGTTAGAATTGTAATTTTTAAGAGCTACACTTAAACATACCAAATTTAAGTCTAGTGGAAGAATATAGATTCTTACGACTTACAACGTATTCATAGTAGAAATCACGAATATAAAGTGTTCTTATCATGGATTTGCCTTCTATGGAGATAGGAATCATACATAGGATAACCCAACAATTCGGATGTTAGTTTAGAGGCTCAAACAAGCATAAGGATTATCTACATATTTTTTTAAAGAAATGGAAATGAAACTATCAATTACTATAGTCTTATAAAGTAAATAAAGATATAGATTAACATATTTTTAAAATTGGTGATATTAGTTAATCAACTATATATTATAATTATAATAATTGATTTGTCTATTTATTTTAAGAAATGAAGATAATTTCTACTATAAAACTAGCTCCTTTTAAGAAGACTCTTAAGAAGTGATAGTAAAATACTTGAAGCATCTTTTAGCACATTTTGTAGATGAAGAAACTTCCATTTTATAGCAAATTACCAGCTACATTTGAAGAGTTTGAAGGAGTATCTGATAGTTATAAACACATTGAGCTTGAATAAGATATGCCTTTTGTGGATGTGAGAGCTACAACCAAGATTGAGAATCTATTCCTTTTGATATTAATCACTCTAACCTTGAGCTAGTTAATTTGAATAAAAATCCTAACGTTATTCATGATATAGAAATACTGAACTTTTTAGAAAGTAAGAATAAAGTTGATTTAGATAATGACACTATTTCAATTGAAGACAATGCCGTTGAAAATGAGTTTAGTGTGCTTACATCTAAATCACAAAGGTACATAAAACTTTATCTAGAAGTTGGGTAATAAACCACCCAAATTGGGAGTGATCTTAAATTTATTTAGCATGTATTTTTGTCCTCTTGCTTCTATTTTTTAATCTTTTTTAATCAGTAACTTTTCTTTTTCATGTAAAAAAAATTGCTACTAGAAACAAAATGTTCTCTTTTTTGACAGAAAAACAAAAGTGTTCTTATTACAATTGAGAAGAATACATTGTTTTTCCCATATTAAAGTTTTGTTTTTGTTGATAAGATCATATCCAAGGCTTTGGTTACATAAACAAAATTAGAATAAAACATATGATGCACAGCTTAACATTTAGTGTACAAAACTACAAGTAACAATTTACCAACATACAAACCGATGAAAAAATTGTTTTGCTATTATTCTCTGTTGCAAATACAGAGTATTTATTTGAAGATGTTGTGAACATTAGTTAACATTGATGATCAATGCAACAATTATCATCAAAATCATATCATATATCTAAGACATTTTATTGCATCTTTTTTCACTTGAGCACAAGTGGAAACAATATGCCCGAGCCATCCATAAGTAATGATTATGTTAATATGTTATATTAATACACACGAGCCTTAGGAGGGAATGATTCAACTTCATCATCCAATGTATTCAAATGCACCGGCCTGTAATCCAATCGCACTTTCTCGTTCTCCCAGAATCTACAAATTAATACACAAAAGCTTAGCTAACATATGCAACTTGCACAACTCTTATCTCCACAATTGAGTCATTGAAACAGCCAAAGCAATGGCTTATAACAGTTGCTTGGCTGCTTTGTTTTTATAAGAGAGTCAAGAGCTCTACTACTCTTAACTCTTAAGAAGCAATAGGCTTAAATAGACTAAAGCTCATGCCTGGTCGGATCAAAAGAAAGGAAAGGGAAAGGAAATGGGTCATTCCTCCCATGCCTGGTTAGATGATTGCAGTTGGAAACTAGGAACGAACATTTCTAAGGCTGAGCATTCTTATATTTTGAGAATAGTTATTTTATCACAACAAATGTAAGAATTCGCTTCAAAGTTGTTTTTTACCCACAACGTGCACCAACTCAGGCTCATTAGAGACAGGTCAAAAAATTGGTTGGTAGAAAATTGGGTCAAACACTACCTATTTAATCTTAAAAATAAAAAAACTTGGAAAGAGTCACCATTTCATCTATCTACACCAAATAAAAAATAGTCATGACAACATTCATTTTCATTTTATTCCCACTCCATTAAAACAAAAACACGACCCAAAAGGATGGATTTACTTGCTCGAAATAAGCAACTCAATTTCAACACTACACTAAAGTAACTACTTTTGTAGGCAGAGGATGTAAGGTTGATTTGGTGGTTGGAGTGGAGTGATAAGGAAGTCAATGGTTCAAACTCCACGCCCAACATAATACTAACTATACTAACATTTATGGTTAAAACAAAATACTGCAAAAAGCAAACCTAAAGTCATAATAACTGTATTAATTGAACATGACTTACCCCAACGTGTGTTTCATCCAGTTCTCATCATCTCTTTTCTGTAGAATCCAACACAACATATTCAGTTACCTAGTTCATATTATTGGTATGAAATTTGCACATTAAGGGGCAGAAAAAACTAACCGTGAAGTCCTCACGGGCATGAGCTCCTCTACTCTCTTTCCTAGCTTCTGCAGAGTGCATTGTGATGCTGGCATTTATCAAAAGATTTTCCAACTCAATAGTCTCAATCAAGTCCGAGTTCCTGTAAATATATAGATTAAAGTCAATAACTTGGTAAAATGAAGAAGCAGATTCCTTGAAATATTAGGGATATTCAACACTTGCTATAAAGGATTTACCATATTAAACTTCGGTCCTCAACCTTGACATCATGGAAACTCTCCCACGTTTTATCAATTAATTGACAACCTGTTACAAAATCAGCAAGGTAAAGCACACACTTAGTAAAAGAAAAGAAAATTGTTGCAAAATAAAGTAATATTGGCGAAAAATAGATTACCTTCTTCTAATGTTTCTTGTGTACGGAATACAGCAGCATTACTTTGCATTACTCGTTGCATATTCAACCGAATTTTTGAAGTGGGTAATGATCCGTTTGAATTTCTCAATTTGTCCAGCCATGCAATTGTTTTTTGGCCAGCATCCTTCTCTAAAGGCTTTTGCTTCTCTCCTGCAACATGGATAATATATACATTTTTATCACACTAATTTCAGCGGGCACCCACCATTCATTTCAATAACAGGAAAAGAGTCTTGCCTGGTTTATTAATTTCTGCAACTCTATTTGCACAAGCTCTACCGAAAACAACAATATCCAAAAGTGAATTTGCACCAAGTCTGTTGGCGCCATGAACTGATGCACATGCTGCTTCCCCAGCAGCCATCAATCCAGGAACTAGTGAATCTGGATCATCACCTTTAATAGTAACCACCTGCATAACGAAGCATGTTAGTTCATAGATTTTCATAGATTGCAATTCCTGTGCTTACTGAAAATATTATAGGATAAAACTTCCAGCCCATTAATCTAAAAAACTAGTCAAGTTTGCTATTTGTGAGGTGATGTAGATGATTACAGAGAACATCCATCGTTAGTGATGCTATAAATTTGGCACGCAAACTGACACTACCACCAACTAATATTTGCAGCTTACTGACATTATAATTCTTTTCTATTTAAATTTAAAATACAAAACACGCTCAGGTCTAGCCATCATGGTATTTTGTTTATAGAACAATATTAGATGATCGTTTAAACAAACTCAATCTAGTTTAGCTCCATATTATTCATATGGGGGTGCGAGTGTGCAACTGCAAAATGAAATGACTATTTAAAATTTTGGTTTGGAAACAAAACCAAAAATTAATATTATTTATGTTCTACATGCTCTTGCTCATATATTATGCATGTCAGAGCTGTGCAGACTGCAGAGTGCAAATAGAGATGAGAGAAAGTAACCATAGAGCACTAATTCATCAAGTGATCAATATCAAGTGATAGTTTTGATATACTCCTAAGAAATTTAATCTTGCCAGGATTGTGCAATTAATCATTCTAGGTTTTTGTTCTTCATTGCTTTATAATTTTAAGTCTTTCAATTGGAAGTCTTTATTTCAAAGTGCTTGTTTAAACTTGATACCTCTCCATGATGATTTGTGGGAATGCCACCCATGTTGTAATGCACAGTTGGCAAAACAGGAATAGGTTCCTTTGTAACATCCACACCAGCAAAAATAGCAGCGGTTTCAGAGATACCAGGAAGTCTCTCCTTGAGCACATCTGGGGGTAGATGATTCAAGTGTAGATAGATGTGATCTTTCAAGGGTCCTGCAAATGATTTCCACTTAGTAACAGCTTAGATAAAACTCAAGACAATGTCAACTTGTCCAACATGACTGGGCTTTTTATTTATTTCCAATGTACAAAATAAAATAGAGTTCATCACTCTCTACGACAAAAACAACCATCAAGGCTTTTTCTTTTTATACAGGGGGTACTAGTAGTAGTACTACCACCTGAACCAAATGACACAGTAATGTACTATCATAAATCATTTAATTCCAAATCCTTCTTAAAGGAAACCATATCTTCAAGATTAGAAAATATATTCATTTTTAGGATTAAGAATATATCAAGATCTCAATAAAAGAAAATTTGACATATAAATTAAATAGCTTATACGCCGTCAACCATTAAACAACTCTGCAACAATTACCAATAATCTAGTAGCATTCTAACATCTTATACATAAACTTTTTATGAATACATTGAATGGATATATCAATGAAAAGCACACATACCTACACCCCGACCTTCCCTGATCTCCATAGTCATCGATCTTGAAACAACATCTCTGGATGCAAGATCCTTTGCTGTAGGAGCATATCGTTCCATAAACCGCTCCCCCTCACTATTCCTAAGAATTCCACCTTCACCACGAGAACCTAGAATGTCCAAAATAGAAATGAAAACCATTATATTCCAATTTTACAGGACAAGATGTCTTGTGACTCGTGAGGTACAACCAAAGGCAGGCCCAAGTTTGCAAAAAAATTTAAAATACTAACCTTCTGTTATAAGGCAACCCGCTCCATATATACCTGTTGGATGAAATTGCACAAACTCTAAATCCTACATAATTTAAGATAAAAACATGTAAGAATCACTCCATAGGATACCGTATTATTAAAAAGCACCAAATTTTAAAGAATAGAGAACCTCAAGCCCAAGCCCAGCCCGTGCAACCATGGCATTACCATCTCCAGTGCATGTATGTGCCGAGGTTGCTGAGAAGTATGCTCTACCATAACCCTGGTTCAGAATAAAAGATATTAACAATCCATTACAAGCAAGTACAACAAAAACTTCTTGACAAACATCCACAGAAAAATCATGTTACCCCTGTGGCCAAAATTGTTGAAGCAGCTTGGAAACGATGTAGTGTTCCATCCTCCATATTTAAGGCTATTACTCCTTGGCAACTACCTACACATCCAATATAGAAATAAGTTGACATAATCATTTTCTATGACACAAATAAATATTTTTCTTTTACTCATTGTCACAAGTCACAACTGTAACATACTTGATAAAGCAATTGGCATGCAAAACATAAATTATTTATAATCTGTAGATATCAAGTAATTCTATTTATGTGAAGAAACTGCTTATTAGATTAATTTATTGCAAATTAAGTGAAAACACACTGTTTTCTGCAACAACTTACCATCACTGTTCATTAAAAGATCTAAGGCAAAATATTCCACAAAAAACTGTGTATTGTGTCTCATAGCCTGGCCATAGAGAGTATGTAATAAAGCATGCCCAGTTCGATCAGCAGCGCATGCACAACGGTAAGCTTGACCACCTGTATTGTAGCCATAAATAGAGTCCCAGATCAGACCACATCTCAAAAGAAAAAGCAGAAAACCCTGCTCAAAAACCTGGATATACCTTTTCCAAAGTTTAAGCTTTGACCACCAAATGCACGCTGATATATTTTTCCCTCCTCTGTTCGAGAAAAAGGCAATCCGTAATTCTCTAGTTCAATAACTGCCTTTGGTGCTTCCCTACACATATATTGGATGGCATCTTGATCTCCTGTAGATTATAGAGCTTGCATTAAGAGCATGAAAGATAAAAACATTCCAAAAGAAAAATCTCAGTTCATATATGCCCAAGGCTGCAAAAGCATCTAAAAGTTTTTTAGATTTTCAGAAAATTGCCAAAGCATCTTTTAAGATAGATAATTGACAAGTTTCTTTTTTAGGTAAACAACCAGAGGCACAGGGCATATCTTGTTCGTCGGAGGTAAATAATTTTTATGAAAAATGAATCTCTACATGCAAGGATATTTGCAACAATAAACACTTACCTTACAATTTATTCATATTATAGGATAGATAATGAGAAATAATTCAAAGATTGAGTGAGTTTTTACCTAGCCAATCACTTCCTTTGACAGTGTCATACATGTGCCACCTCCAGTCATCTTCAGTCATATTTCCCAATGCAGCATTTATGCCACCCTAAATATAATTTTTATTCTCATGAGTTTGCATTTCCATCACATTAAGGAGAAGAAGAAAGCTTGACTCATGATGTCCACACAATATAATTTACTTTTTATTTCACAACTAACTATATGAGAAGACAAAAACAAGAGTCTATGGTAATATCTCTAACTTAATATATTTTTCAAAACATAAAACCAACAGGGAGCTATTGAGAGAAACCCAAGTCCTACAGTGCATAGGATAAACATAAGCTTAAACTTGTAGTTTATAAAGAGAGGGCCCCCTCATCTTACAAGCCAGTTTTGTAAGAATGAGATAGACCCAACCCAAATCCTAACATGGTATGAAACCCTATCGATCTGGGCCACCCACCATTTATATCCACGCACCAAACCCAATAGTGTTGGGCATGACAGGTGTATTGGAAAGAAAAAAAACAAGTCTTAGGATAAAAATAAATCCTTGAATGAGTTTATAAACAGTGACACCCCTCACCTTACAAACCGGTTTCGCAAGGACGAGTTAAGCTCAAAATAAAAACCTAATAAGAGCTTATCAAATCCTAATGTGGTAAACACAACAACCAAAGCCCTTTCTCATTAGATGAGGTCGTTGTCTACATGGTTGCCTACTACAACAAAGTTACAAAACAAAAGAATCCTATTGATCATAAACTTGAAAACAAAACCAAGGATTTCTTCCACGTTCCAAATCATATAAAACCTTTTGAATATAATCATCAGAGAGAAAAATTGAAGAAAAATTATACTAAACCTCGACTAGATGATTTCTTTCTACACAATTTTTTTTTTGGTAACAAGGAGATAATTTTTATTTGAATATATATCAAGATAATTACGCATGAAGGAAAGGTAGACGGGCAACAAGCTGCGCCGCCAATCCTTTCTGTATAGCAAAACCTAATCCTACTAGCAATATCACAACGTATCAATCAAAAGACCTAAAAGCAACTAACAGAAGAGACAGAACAAATAGCTATATTGCAAAAAACACCCATGCAACAATAAAGTGATTTCCCTATAGATATACACAAAAGAACAAGCAAAAAACTGTTAAACAATATATCATATACCTGAGCTGCAACAGTATGTGAACGAGTTGGAAAAAGCTTGGTAATACAAGCGGTATTAAATCCATGTTCTGATAATCCAATAGCAGCTCTTAATCCAGCACCACCAGCACCAACCACAACAGCATCATAAGTATGATCTACAACGGTATAAGACGAATTAACACCACTCTGCACAATAAACAAAAACGATTTAGCATAAATTAATCACCGAACCCTATAATCAAATTAAACAAATCGTATTAGTGTAAAATGATGGAAGAAAAGAAAAGGGAAAAGGATGATTCATACAGAGAAGAATCTAGAAAGATGAGATCCGAGAGAGTTATTGGATCTGTTACGAGCGACGCAGCGCCACATTTTGTGAAGCGGAGAGTGTTGTTGTTGTTGTTGTTGTTGTTGATTTCGCTGAGGTAGTTTATTGAGTTGGTGATTTTTCGGCTTTGTGTGGGTGAGTGCGTGTGTTGCGTGCGTGTGCCTCCGTTCACTGTGTTTTTATATTGTTGTTTGTTGTGATGGTTTTGGGAAAATGGAAGGGAAATGATGGTTTAATTCGAAACACGTCACGAAGGGGTTCGAAGGAGGATCTAATTTGACTTTGATTATTCAATCATAATAAATAAATGGTCACTATATAACTACAACTACAACTCAAGTAATTAATAGATACTCCCTCATTCCGAAATATAAGAGAAAAATTATTTTTAAAAATGTGTTTTTTCTTATTATCATCAAATTAAATATAAATTGTATTAAAAATTTTCTTCTCTATCATTTTCTTAATAAACAATAACCAATAAAAAATGACTTTACACCTTTCTATATAACTTATTTCAAAAAAAATTCTATAAATTCTCATAATTATGTTTTTTTAATAACTGAGATTATTTTTTTCCCCTTATATTTTAGAACGGAAGAAGTACATACTTTTTTCTCGCCTTAATTATTAATAAAAGTTATATTGAGTAACTAATGTATTTAGTTTATATTAATTATTCAATATATTTAAAAAATGATTTTTATTTATAAAAGTTAAAAGTTTGGTTGAGGTAAGTAAATTTGATCACTACTTAAAAATTGAATCTAGATTTATTCTTAAATTGTCACGAAGCTAATTAAGCTTAATATATTTGTTTTTTTTTTTTTGATAAAAAGCTTAATATATTTGTTGAATTTGGTACTATTAATGTTTCAATACTATTACTAGTTTAACGGTTGGATGGACATTTCTCCACCATTCAAAAATAAAACCATTTTTCCAACTAATTAAAAGTAAGTCTATTTGATTTGTCGAATTTGTGATCTCACAAATTTGTATTGGTAGGTTTGTTTTCAACACACTTGATATGAAGGAAATTGTAGTGCGAATTTGTTAGTCAATTTTAGTCTTAACGAGTTCTTTTGATGTAATGGTTTTTTAGTCTCTTCCTATAGCTTAGGAGTCTCATTTGATGACATATCTAGGATTTCTATGCCTATGAATGTTAGTGTATTTTTTTAGTTTTGTTTTTTTTGGAGCTTTGCCCTCTTTTATTCAAAAAAAAAATCAGCCAATTTTGTGTGCAAGAGTAGGATGACTTTGGAAGAGAATATTATTGTACTAGTTTTTTATTTAACAAAAATTGGTTGGTTCAGTGGTGATTGAGATTGCACGTGGTAGAGAAAACCGTAGTTCAATTCTCTGCAGCTGCGTTGAGAGAGGATTAGAACCACTTAATACCTGAACATTGAATTATTTGAGACCCCTTCTCTTAAAAACCAATGAGTGAAAGCTAATTTTTTTTTTTTGACTAAGAGTGAAAGCTAAAAGTTGAACTGCCATTTTTATAATATTACTGCACTTGTTTACGGAAGTAGTACACAACAAGGAAGTATTTTTGTAACATGGAGGGGTGTAACTACTTATCATTAGGGGTGGGTAACAATTTCCTTCAAAAATATATAGAAAAACGAAATTTAAAAGCCCAAAGAGTTTTATAAAGGAACCCGGGCCTTGCAAGTTTGCCCCAGGATGTCAAGAACTATTGTTGTTTAAAGTTAATTTTCAGGAGAGGTTTTCTTCATACCCCTACATTTTCTTTTTCCACCGCAACAAAATTTCAACTTATTTACAAGGTGTGTTTTTTTTTTGTCATGTAGTATAGTGACTAGAATTTTATTCTTTAAAAGTGAAAAAATATACGTAGCAGAATTCGAATCTCGGTCCATTGATAAGTGTCAAAAAGTAGTAAAATCTCATATACAATTTAGGCACTTATTGACTTGTTTTAAAAGCAATTTCATATGAAAACTCCAACTAAGATGTATATATTAGAGTTTGTTAGAAAATAGTCAAATTGTGTTTTTTGTACCTAATCTCAACCATTTTGTAGGTATTTATGCTTGCCTTTTGAATCTTGACAAATGAAGAGTGAAATGAAGTTCAGCATTCGGGCTAAGCGAGCTCAAAGTGCGATCAAAACAGAAAAATGCAGAAAAATCAGTTGCTGTCACCGTGGCTGAGCCAGCTCTGGCTAGCCAGGCCACCCGTGGCTGAGCGACCAGCTGGCGACGGAAGCAGAATTGCTTGCCACCTCACGACCTCTGGCGAGCTGAGCTCGCCCAGCGAGCCTTTGGTGGTCCAGCGAGCTATGGCGGTTTGATGGGGACACGTGTCAGAAAACCCACAGATGAAGAAACATCCTATCGCCCAGCGAGCTTGAAAAGTCAGATTTGCTATAAATAGCCTTCAAAACAGATTTTTTGAGAAGAACTCACCTCTCCCAAGATCCAAACAGTACGGAAAACAGAGAGGAACACCAAGGAGCAAGATTCAAGGAGATTTGAAGGTGGATGCACTACAATAGTTGAGACATCATCATTGATATGTTTGTTCATCTCTTTTCTTCTTAATCTTTGTAAAGTTCTCATGAAAATGAAGGGCTAATTTCTCTTTTGTTGGGATTAGATGTAGCTATTGTATGAGTATGTGTTCTTGATGATCATGGTGTTGTATGAATTCTAGTTTATCTATCAAAGTTGATGTTATCTTTGATTTGCATGTTTTATCTTTAGATTTGAATTGTTATAGACATATACCTTTTGAATCCATGATCTAGGATAATATCTATTAAACTCTAAACTTTAGACATAGATTTGGGTTTAATATTCACATAGAGTGTCGAAATTTAATATTATTGTGTTGTGTATTCATCCGAGACATCGGAGTGTATATAATACGGTAAAGTCGGTGTATTGATTAGTCACCCGAGACATCGGGGATTAATAGATATAAACGGGACTCTCGTCGTGATCTGGACACGGACACGTATGTGAGCGATACGTGATAATTTTGGTAAATAGCTAAGATTTATATAACTGATTAAGAGGATACGTACGATTGAAGTAGTGAAGTCTAATCGCAGCAAACTTATCTCTCTGTCAATCTTTTAATCATTTATAGTTGTTTTAGTTCTTACTTAAACAACCAAATATCTTTTAATCTATATACTTGAAATTATATCAATTGTTGAACGACTACGATATCCCACCAGTCCCTGCGGATACGATAAACAAAAATACTTAATTTTGATACTACATCATCCATGCATATTAAGTACAATGAGTTTTACAAAATCTAAGTTTTTTATCTTGAATTTGGCTTGTTCAAAAAAAAAGTTTTTTATCTTGAACAAACGAGAAAAGGTTGTAGACATCGAACGTTATCAACAACTCTCAATAGTGAGAGTGTTCTACAAACACCCTGAAGATCAGGTAAGTAAACATCATCGTTCGAGGTTTTATGGTTAGAAAAATGTGTGTCCGAGCCTAGACTATGATTCAGGCTTTATATAGTGAGATGTTTAGGATTTTAGGACCTAGAACATTTGTTTGGAGTTTGGACAATTGTCTCAATGGATAACTACAGACAAATTATTACTAAAGGATCAAAAGTCAAATATCCTAATAGGTTCTATGGCCTTTCTTTAATACACCTTTAGGATATGATCTACATATTAAAATTTGTCATTGTGTTGTTATGTTCAACACTTATATTTTGTAAATCAAACAAACTCTTACTCTATTCTACCATCGCATTAAGCTTTCATTTGGAGAATTAATTAACTGTTTTTTATCCAAGAACTATATAGGTGAAATTAACTAACTGTATTTAACGTCTACATTTTACTGTCACGCTAAAATTTGAGTTTGGCTGCATTTCATATTTTCATGACATTGATTGGGGTTGTGATGTGATTTTTCCTATTATAAGTTTGAAGAATCAACCAATAGGCCCTAAGTATTTTGATGAATGCTCCTGGTAAGGTCAAAACACAATTATTATGAGCTCCTTTATTATAATTTTTATTAACTTATTCTGAATGACAAATTTTTTATACATCTCAAAATATTTAATTAAATTTCGAGCATTCACTTAATCTACCAATTGAGGTATCAACTTTGTAGGCACCGAATCTAGATTTTGTTTGTGATGATCATAATATAAGGTCAATAATGCCATGGAATCCAATTTTATTGGGGCCAAGCCAGGTATCCTCTTAAAGTATGTGAAGGTCCATGAATTATTAGAAAGAATACCACAACTTGTTCCATGTCAATTCATTATCGTTTATGCGGTTATGAGTTAAAACAAAAATGCTTATCCGTCCATGTCTTGCAATTGCATTATGAACCTTTGTCTTGCTTCAGTTTTAGCTCAAGTAGTAGTCAATTATTTCATGAAGATTATTCGTCGGCTGCTAGTAGAGAATTGGCAAGTGTCTATTGTTGTATTTTTATCGCGGGTAGTCGATATGTTAGCTAATATGAGCTACGATACAATTTAATTGTACCGTACTCTCGGTAAATTGAACAGGATACTGTATCTTTTGATTAGGTTTTTATTAACTGACTTGAGCGTTAGAGTTCCAAGAATCCACCATATTTTTGTGAAGCAGCCATCACCGTCTGTCGCATTTGAGCAACTTTGGCTGTAGTTTCTAGGCCTACATCAATAAAAATAATTAATTTGTAATTGAATAAAAAAAATATTTATGATATAATTGATGATACTCTAATCTATTAAGTATATATTTATCCATGAATCCCTCAAATCTGGATAGGTTGGATTTGTCGGTGCTTTTTTTGTTTGATTAGAGCAAATCACTGTTCACATCTCATAATTCATTCATCCCCATCCGCATTCTTGTTAGGTTGGATATTTTGTAAACCTAATAAAAAATTTCAGTTTGTATATTGCCTATCTCTTTTGAACATGACTTTGATAATGAAACATGAACATAGACCAACCGTGACACTATAACAATGATATATTAACACTAATGATAAAAACAAAAATATCTAACGGCACAATTTGTTGTCTATTTATCTTTTATTTATATATAAATTATAAAATCATATATAATTCTATGGTATGGTTTCTTCGGACTACGGACTCACATCATCATCCAACATCAATATTTCATATTTATCGGATATCAGACACACTTTCAATATAAAACGACGATACGAGTAATAATTGATTATATATAGTTTTGAGAATCAGCCAATATTTGGATTTTGTTGTGATTGAGGAGGACGTACGGTTAGATTTGTCGTAATAAGACGTAGACCTAGGTGTGAAGTGGATCCACAACGTGCGGATACGTAGACCATAGATATTGAGAGGACGAAGATTGATCAAAAGGAATACAAAGAAGATCAGATAGTGAAAGTTAGCCTAACAAGGAAGCTAGTGATCTTGCAATATTCACGGTACGTTGAATTGAAGCATGCACGTATTGCCAAATTACTAAATGTGCTTAATTTCAGCACTTAAAATAATATCTTAAACATCATTTTAGTTCTTGTATGTACGCGGAATTTTGGTTTTAGTCCTTGTATCGAATTTTGTTCAAAATAAGTCCCTGAATCAACCAATTTTTTTATTTTAGTCCTTAAAGCGAAAATCCGCAGTAAAATTCGTAGGAAAATCTGCAGGAAACTTGTGAATTTTCCAGCGGATTTCCGCTTAAGGGACTAAAATAAAAAAATTTGATTGATTCAGGGATTTATTTTGAACAAAATTCGATACAGGGACTAAAACCAAAATTTCGCGTACATACAAGGACTAAAATGATGTTTAAGCCTCAATTTATATAACGTTGACTTTAATAATATATAGATATTTATTTATTTTTAATTTAGAATTCGTTACATGGTCACCCACAGTCACAGCCACGGTATAGATTATACAATGGGAGGGAAGCAACACTTAACAAACTAGCTAGTACTATTTGACTATTTAAGTTCATTTACGTATATGCAAGATTTAATTAAATGAAAACCAAAATTTGTACACCGAATTCGTTATTTTCATGTTTTTGCATTCTTGTAGATTCTCATGGTTTCCATCAACATAAAACAAAGACAATTTGTTTGTATTAACTCTTTAGTTTCTAGGAGACTGGGGTCATATATTGAAATTTTGCATAATAATGTAAGAGTTCAATATAGATTATAGAGCATAGTAGATTCTACACAAGATAATTTGATTTTCATACATAGTAAAAATAAAAATAGTAGATTACAGTACTGGGATAATAATCCAAATGAATAAGTATTCACTCGTCCTAGTCTTTTGGAATATATATAAAAATGTACAATGTTGGTGGACTAGCTAGCATTGAAAATCTAATACAGCCTAGAGGTAGAAGAAAACACATAAATGAAGTGGTCCTATTGACATGCCATTGGTTTTTATTTTTCCCTCCCTACACACGTGTGTGAACTTCAAGGGAAAAATAACTTGATTGGTTCAAATACAATACCTAAAATGATTTCCAAATCAAACTCGGATCACTTGATGTAAAATCCAAGCATGGTTACAACCGATTCTAAATTCGCCGGTTAATCAGAGATGGAACGATTCAAATTACATACTCAATAGTAATCACTGGCGATATTGATTTGAAATCAGATGATCCAAATTTGTATCTCCAAATAGTAGCACGGTATCAAATTCCTCCAAATCCAACACAAAAGGCTATATAGTAGGTAGCATGTCATGTGGTAATTTTCTCCTTTATAGGAATGGGTGATCTAACTAATTGGATTTAATTGATCATATTAAAGAGTGAGCTTGGACTCTAATTTGTAGGCCTTTAGGAAAATCAACAAAAGGGAAGGCAAAAGCTTGATCTTTATTATCAAGTAATTCCCAATGGTAATTGAGAATGAGATGGTGAATGAAAACAGCCATTTCAAGCTTTGCTAATTCTGAGCCTGCGCAAAGTCGTGGTCCTCCCCCAAATGGCAAAAAATTATTATTGCAAGTTGTGCTTGAGTTTGGACAATTTCCATGATTACCATTGTTCTGCACCACCAACATTAACATCAATGTCAAATTAAAATAATACTACTAACTAACATAAGCATATAAAGTGTTACAAGACATGGAATGCGGATTTGGATTCCATTCGATCGCTGATTTTGCATTCTCATGTAATAACTCATGTAATTTTTGTTGGATCAAAGTCAGATAATATAAATTTTATAACAATTTATACCACGCGATTTCAATTCAACTACTACTGACGTGATTGAGTTAATGAATGTGAGAACCTAGTGCAACAAGAAATCCTAATTCATGGAGAACTAAAACAGTGATGATTCCTTAAAAAAATCACAGTGATGATGTGAAAAAACAATGATTTGAACAAGTGTCTATTTCTAATGGATATTCATAATCATATTCATATCAATAATATCAAATGGTTATATAGTAACATTATTGAAAAAGGTAGTAGAAATTAATTAAGAATGAATAGATATAACATCAAATCATGACACATGAAGGCGTGGCCACATACATCTAACAACTCAAGGCTAAGGATAAATAAATAATATTAAGATTGATGATTTCTGGTGTTGGAGCGGACTACGGTACTTGTTGCAAACAATCATAATTGTGTTGTGTTATCCAAAAATTGGTCACTCTTTCCACTTGGCTACATATGTGTATTTGTTTTCTTACTCTAAAGTATACAAAGATAAATTATTTGAATGAGAGACTTTAACTCATGCATCCAATACATATTTTGTAGAAAATTAATAACTGTTAAATCATTAAATCTTTATTACATATAATATTTCTATCAACCAAGTTTAACTCACACGAATTTGTTAAATCTTCTTTAGTTACACTTGACACGTCGTTAGCAAGTTAGGAGCATGATGAGAAAAATTAAAGAGAAAAGGCAGATATGCACGTGCAATAGAGAGGCCCACTTTCCACATGGGCATTAATTAATGACCTGGAAACTGGCCACACGTTCACAAAAGAGCCATGCTTGCTCATCATCATAACATCTTTTGGGACCTACATCCGTAGTACTACTGTTCACAACATACTCGTAGTTGATTAAGACATTTCATCCAAATCGTTAAAAAAACTGTTTAAGATTAGATACATGATTTATGTTTTCTTAAATTTACTAAACTTGAGACTTAATCATCTAAATTGTTTGATTTTGATCGAACAACTACGACTTTTCTAACTAAGTGATTGTGCGTGATCAAGTGACTGCGGACAATCTGAATTCATAGTTTTATAGTTCAAAAGCTTTTAATTATTGGTTTGAGTTAGACACACAATCAAACTAATGAGCCAAACTCTACTGAAATTTAGTTAAAGTAAATTATTTATAGGACTTGCGTAATTTTCACCTTTTAAACTAATTTTTTGAGTTGGGTTAAGCCTAAAAAGTAAAAGACCCAAATTAAAAATTGGTACTTTTTATAAGCACATGCATGAAATGGACCTACTTGATCCTTTATGTGATAGTTGACTTCTAACACAAAAAATATCACTAAATGATAATCAAACATAAATTCACAGTGCAATTAAAAACACTTGTACTATATCAAGTATCAACAACATTCTTATACTCCACTTGTTTTATTTAATTACAAATAAAAGAAATGATTAATATTTTAAGATAATCTTTACCCCATGAACTTTAATAATTCCTTGAGCAATGAACATTGGTTGAGGGACATGTATTAATAAATTAGCTAATTAATTTATTCATCTAAATGTTGACCCATAATTGAATAATTTTTTTTTATAATTAGAGGACTAGCATTATAGATTTAGTAGTACTAGTACTTTAGAAGCATGTGCATTGGTGATGAATAAAAGTGTGGTATAACTATATAGCTATAGGACCAAGTCAACATTAACAATGATCAAATATCAATGTTATTTTCATTTGTGTTTGTCAAAGCCGTGCAATGTGTGTACGTTATGTTGGGTCTGATTCTGAAGTTCCAAACGTAAAATTTCATTGTGTTCTTCAAATTAAGAAGATAACTTAAAGAAGCTAAATGACCCAATACCAAGTTACATTTTTGGAAAAATTCCCAACCTTTTAAAAGTGAACCAAATTTTTGTTCACAGCCACATCTCTAACTTGGGTTCCACCACAACAACAAATTTAAGTGCTTGGGGACCCCTATTAATCATTATTCTTTTTCCCCTTTTCTTAATAATTACAATATATATATATATATATATATATATATATATTTTAAATTAATTAAGCTTTGGCTTTAAAAAAGAAAGATGCATAATAATTATACAAGACATGCTTTAAAATTAAGACAATCTCCACATTCACACAATCAGCATATCAGTGACAACTGTTGAATCAAAATCAGACAATCTAAAATGTATGATCTCGATTCGACGATCATTGATGTACTGAATATGTGAATGCAGAACTCGGAGCGCATTTAAGAACTAACCTGCCATCTCCATGGATTAAAGTGTTGAGGTTGGTCAAAAAGTAATGGATCCAAATGCACGGCTGCAATGACCGGAAGGACTTTCCACCCACATGGAATATCGTAACCTTTTTCAAACACAAAAAGAAATTTCCCTTTACTATAACTATTCTCAATTCCTTTTTCTCATAAAAGAGATTTTGATCTTACTACTAAAAAAGAATTTATATAAGTACTATATTTATATTATATGCTTTTAATGTACTACCTTTGTACCGAACATCTTTAAGAGCCTTCCTATGAAGAAACCTCACAACATTACCTAGCCTAAGTGTCTCGTTCACAACCTGTAAAAAATTAGCAACTAATAATGTTATGCATAATATACATGCTTAAATATAATATATTTGTTACTTTACGTAAAGATTAGTACATGTTTTTTTCTTATTTTTTTAACCAATAATGATGTTCTGTTGCAAACACTTTAAAGGGCTTTGGTCATCTAATATTATATTCATTCATTAAATAACAATGTTTATAAATTTTATATGATAAAAATATAAAGACAAGAAGACCCTTCTAATTTATTTATCATATATGACTTACACAGTGAGTAAATTCCATTTTTTTGTAGTCTTCCCAAGTCAGTTCTGTTTCCCCTGCTTGCTTTTTAGCTCTGGCAATTTCTGTGTGTTCTTCCTATTGTATTTACACATCAATTAACAAAAAAAATATTAATATAATAAAAAAATTCGAATTTTATTATATTAGAAATTATATATATATATATATATATATATATATATATATTCAAACAGTAGAGTGGCTAAAGTAAGTTCACACACGATTTTCAAGACACAAATTCAAATTTTAACTTCTGCATATAATATACGACTTTTCTGTCAACTAAACTAAGTTGGCACAGACGAATATGTGTATATTCTTAATTCTTTAGAATAATACTAATAAATAATATTCCTTGTAGCTAGCATTATTGTACTTGCTTACCCTTAATTGTTGAATAGCTTGAGGACAACCAGGAAGAAAGTAAATAGCTAGAGCTATAGAAACAGATGAAGTTTCATGACCAGCAAAGAGCAAACTTAGAATCAAGTCAAGAATTTGCTCTGTTGAAAGATTTGAATGTTTCAAAACCCAATTCAAAAGATCATCTTCCTCCAAATTTTCATTCCCCTCTTTCATTCTTTTTATCCTTTCTTCCATTTTCTCCTCAATAAACTTCAATATGGTGCACCTAGACTGTAAAATACAAACAAACATTAAAACAAAATCATCATCACTAAATGCTTGGTAGAAATTATGATAAGTTACGATGACACTGTAATTTTGTTGAATTACGACTGAATCGTCGTAATTCTATCAAATTCATTGTTAATTCAAACATGCACAAAATATAATATTACAATATTAAAAAAATGTCATCATTATCATCATTACCTTTAATGCCTTCCAGTAAGCAGTTCCAGGAAAATTCAATGGTGCTGATACAACCCCTTTCATAAAAGTAACATATTCTTTCTTTAATTTCTCTGTCTCTATTTTTCCAGGTTGCAAACTCATAATATGTTCTGCCATCAAATTAAATGTGAACTGCAATTTAAGCCAAAAAAAACTTTAGCTTATGTAATAATTAAAAAATCAAAAGAGTTTATCACAAACTAAAATAATCATTATTTATTATTGTTACCTTTTTTGCTTCATCTTGAGCTGCAAATGTAGATTTTTCCTTCCAAGAACTTAAAACAAGAAGTGTATGTTTCTCAACCTCTTTCAATAGATGTGTTCTAAGTCTAGCATGACTCAAAAAATTTAGTGATATAATACGCATATCTCTATGCATGTCACCAACCAAAACTAACATAGACCATTTCCCAAGTATTCCACCAATGCTTCTAGGATAACTACACTCAAATAATTTCCCTTCATTTTGTAATATGAACCTATTCAATCCTGCATCTGCTGAAACTATTGCTGGTTCACCAAACAATTTTGATTTGTAAATTTTACCATACCTGCATATAATTTGTTAGTTAGATTAAAAGGGTCATTTCATTTTGTACATAGATGAAATAGCAAAGTCATCAGAGAAAGAACCGGGGATCAAACCCCGATTATGGACATTCAGACTAGCAATTTTGGCATTGTCTGCTAGTTGAGCTACGACTTATGGACTAAAAGAGTCATTTTAGTTTCACTAAAAAAATTATTTTTTTTATTAAAATTTTTACCTTGCTATGTGTTGCTCCATGAATTCACCTATTGTTGTAGCAGAATAAGGTTTCAAGTAACCAATTGTTTCTCCAATAAAAGGCCAACCCATTTTTCCAGGTGGAAGATTAAGCTTTGGTTTGGATTGTTTTCTTTTGATAAGAATGAAAATGAAGATGAAAAGAAGAGAAAGAATTGATGAAAGACAATAGAAAGTTATGTCTGAGTCAGACATGGAGCTAAACCTTAATTGTTTGGTTTTAATTTATGTTTGTACTTTGTTCTGAGCAAAACAAAAAAAATGGTAATTCTTATATAAGAAAAGAGGTACTAGAAAAGGTTTTTTTAGTCTTACAAAGATGTTTCATTTTGTGAAGTAATAAAAATCAATGAAGCAAGTGGTTTCAATGAAAGTGTGAAGCTAATAGAGGGTGCTTTTATAAGCTTCTGTTCTGTCTTTAAAGCAAAAAATATAAAACGGAAAGTAGTAGCAAAATTGGCTTTACACTTTGGAAAAATAGTGCACTTTTGTGTAAAATGGGCTAAAGTTAAAAAATACAAGGCATTATTATGAAAAATAGGGGTTAAAGTTATAAATTTGAGAAAATTAGGAGTCTAAAAATGTAATTTAACCTTAAGTTTTTTTAATTTGTTGGTACATAAACCAAACAATAAATTTTCAATACATAAAGGGTCTATCTGGCAAAGCTCTAAAATGAGCTTATGGTTTATAAGCTCGTTATGAAAAAATAGCTCTATTAATAACATTATCTTTATATGAACTTATAGCTTATTTTGATCAGTTTTAGTTTATTTTGATAAACTAATTTATTTTGATAAAAATTAACTGATAAGTGCAGAAAATTAACCTTTATCTGCTTATGATATATATATTATGTCATTTCATATCAATAAGTCACTTCAACCGTTAATTTTATCATACACTACAAATTCTATCAGTTAGCTTATCAACTATAAGCTCATGATCCGCTATAAACTAGCTTATAAACTATCCACTATTTTCTGCCTAACAGATCCAAAATAAAAGAATCGACATTCAAATTATGGTCATAGAAATTACATCGTACATAACAATTTTGACATTTTTTATTAGTTGAGCAATGATTTCTTGACCACTTTAAATCTTCTTTTACTCCCTCCGTTTCAAAATAAGTGTCGCTTTAGCTCAAAATTTTTGTTTTAAAATGAGTGTCACTTTTCAATTCCCAATGCAACATTTTCCATTTATATCATCTAATTATTACTTTATACACTATTTTCAAGAAAAAGTAAGCTTAATTTAGCAAAAGTGCTTTTACTTTTAACATAATGATTGCATTCCTTAATATGTGTGAAAATACCAAAAGCGACACTCATTTTAAAACGGAGGGAGTATTATTTTTATTTTATGTGGTACACTTTTTTCTGTTTGCTCTGTTCTGATCTCCATAGAGAAGTTCAATTCAATGCATGCAAAGATTAATGTCATATACTTTTGTCCTTTTCTTTCTTAGTTTTTATTTTTCTTCTTTCTGAAATGACTAAGTGGATGGATAATTAAGTTAGTCAATTATATGTTGCCAAAAAAAATAAATTAGTCAAGTAGAAAGTGTTACATATATATGGTGTTGGATTTATATGTTTGTGGAATTAAGGCAGAAAATATCGCCGCCCTTTTGGAGATAAGATGAGCTAAAATTTCCAGACAAGGATCCAAAAGGCTTTAATCAACTCTTCCATTTTTATCTAGTTGCTAAGAAATTTCTAATTGATAAGCAAAAAGTTTATCTCATAACAGAATGATTGAGTTTAAGTGAATATTAAACTCTCTTTAAATATGAATTTATTATAAAAAAACATAGTATTTGATTTTTAAATGGATATTTTTGTCAAATATCTTATTTCATATCTTAAACTTGTTTTCCATTCACGATCACATTTCTATTTAAGGTTTTCCCACCAAATTTGAAGATGTACATTCTTTTAACACATCCAATTGTACTCAAACACACATGTTCAATAATTTAATTCAATTCACAAATTCATCTAATTGTAACTTTGCTTCACTAGGAAGATATCTTATAGATAATTCTGTATTCAATGTATCTAAACATGAAGTAATTTACCTTTTTCATTGGAATTATGCTACGTGGTATGACTTGGTGACTGACGAAATTTAATTTGGACGACAGTAGGAAAGTGTAACCATACATGGGCAAAGGTGTAATATAGAGGATGAACAATGAATAAAATGGTAATAATAAATCATGTGTCTTTACTCATGAACCTCATCACATTATGTTATCGTCTTTGCACTATAGAATTAGTTATGCATCCTAGCATTTTCCTTTTCATTACATAAATTATTAGTATTTTTACTATTAAATACTACTATTTTCTTATCTGAAAAATGAAATCACTTCTTTTTGATTAATTGTTAGCAATAGCATTACTCATTTTGAAAATGATGTGGTGTTTGGAGGTTAGGGGTGGAAGAAGAAAATAAGTGGGTGTAGTGTAGTAATACACGAACACCGAAAATGAAAGGCCCATAACGAGTGAGTACTACTGTAATAAACAAGCCACTCGTGCGGGTGGGCAGCATGGCCAATCATTGCAACCACGATGCTATCATGAATAATCAACGTGGCGGGACCACACGTGTGGATGACGTGACGTTTCTCAATAAGAATATTACTCCCTTAATTATATGCCAACTAACCTTAATTAATGTGTAGGCCTTAGTTTCATTTACAGCAAGCAATCACGATTTTATTTGATTAGACTATGGGTTTTGCTAGGAAACATCCGTAAAAGCCAAAAAAGAAATCATCTCCAAACTCATTTTGATATCCAAATTTACCACACTAAGCATTAAAATTCCTTTTTTTTTTTTTAATTGTAGTTTACATTAATCTTTTCTCTTATTCATAATAGTTGTAACATTTGTATTAAAAAAAAATATCTTAAAACATTTGTCCTTTTAAACAAATTGAGTCATAACTTAGAGACCTCTGTGACGACAAAGTGTAGTTCTACTTTTAAAACTTTAATTTTGGCTACTATTCTATGCAGAACGGAACATATTCCTTTTTCTTGTGCAGCAAGATAAACAGTGGCGAAGGCTAATTTGTGGTGGTTGAAAAGGAGGAGATACCCATACAATAAATGTTAGTACTTCAACGCTTAAGTCAGTATCAGAATGTGGAATATATGAAAATTAGGGTAAATTGATGATACATTGGTGTGGCTGCAAACCACACTTATATAGAAGGTTGTGTACGAACATACGCTACATGCATGTCCATGAAATGCGGGGATCAAACAATTGAGATGGATTTAACGGCTACAATTGAATAATGACTTTGGCACGTTGTGGGTGAGTGTACTGTAGATAGCATGTCTTGCCCTCAATCGCCGCACCATGGGTTGGTCAGTGATTTCTTGTAAATGAGCCTCGAATCTATCCGAAACGGAGACATTGTGAGAAACAAGGAGGAGTACTACATACATACTATGAGTAGGTGTTTGACTAGAATAATGTGAAGGCAGTAGGAAGCATGCATACAAGACAGAAAGAAGGAAAGAAACCCATATCTTCCACAGTGCAGGCACAGTGTTTTGATTGTAATCAATCTGCCAAAGCCATGGGATGCTTGCTTACACTCCAATCCAATAATAACACAATCTGGTCCACAATTGATTGAACAGCTAGCAACACCAACCTTTTTAATGAGTCTTTGACACAAACGAGGTGTTTGAATATTGTACTGACACATAGGTATGTTCAACTTAAAGAACAAAACAAAAACAAACAAATTAACCTTCAAAGTTCAAAGTTCAAAAGAGCAGTAGTAAGTGTGTAAGTGTGATACTACTGCACTGCACTGCATATATGTTGGGAACAGTTGCATTGCATGCAGATGAACTAGTTACTACCTAGCTAGCTCATTTGAATGAATGAATGAATGTGTAAAAATGGTTAAAAAAATTAATGTAAAAAAGGGTATATGAATTGATGATTGAGTTGAAAATATGAATAAAGAGGGGTCTCACTCAATCATTGCTCACGAGCGGTTCTGAATGAAAACGTGGCCGCACGATGCTCCAAGTATGTTTGTTTTTCATGCATAGTATTTGTCAGTTACCTCTATTAATCATAGCTTTCCAAAGGCTCTGGCTCTGCTTTCCAAGCCATATAAATCTTTGACCAATTCAATTCATTAATTGTCACTATGACTATGTTTTTTTTGTAACAGAAATTTTTTATTAATAAAACCAAAAATCTCTGCACAAGATGAGCAGAGACTGGTAAAAGAGAGTCTATAAATTAAAAGTATCGTATATATGCGAACATCGATAAAAATACCAAAATTTAAACTATTTAAAAGAGATATACTTCTAATCTCATAATTAGAGAGACACTCTTTAGTTTTTATACCACCAGTGAGACCTCAATTCAACCCAGAGATATGCCACTAGACACTAACTCCCGAACTCGAATCAAAAGTGTTCGGCCGCTCAGAATACAAACAACAGTTCTTTGAGTCAAAAATTAAGGAGCGCTGGTAGTATAAGAACCTAGATAGATAAATTTCAGTTTGCAGACCTCCTCGAGACATGCAACACCGATGCGCATTATAGGTCAACCAGATATAAAAAACTTTACAAATCTCAACAGATTTAGAAACCAACAGAAACTCTAAAAGAGTCATGCAAATCTCAACAAATTTGAAATAACAGTCAGAGAGTCTAATATCAAAGAAAACCAAAACTACCGCACATCGACAAGCACCACATCACTATGACTATGTTTAAATAGTTTAAAACAAATATAGTAAAGCAGAATAGTACATAATAGAGTGAGGTGGAGTGGAATAGAACATAAATTTTATTCTATTGTTTAGATAATTTCATTAAAAAGCTTTATTTTATTGCATAGATCTCAAATTGAGGAAAATAAAATAGTGAATGATGATATGGAATGCGATGAAATGAGTTTACCATTCCACTTCATCCATGTTATATAAATTCAAACAATAAAATCTTATTATTTACTATTTTGTTCCGTTCAATCCAAACACAACCTATAATATTTCTTGTTTATTAGTGCCGTTCAAAAAAATAATATTGTCCATTAGTAAATTTGATTTGGCAAAATTACACGTTAGTGGTCATTTATCTTATTTATTTGTAATATTTTTTGTCGTCTTTTATCTTTGTTTTGAATCAAATTGATCATTTATTTTTCTTGTTTATAATATTTTGGTCCTTTATATTGTGTTCTTGTTATTTGTGAGTCTTTGCTTGTGTCACCTAGATGCTTGCATAAGGATTGAGTCTTTGAATTGTAATCTGAAGTTTTTAAGCAAGGAATATTGTTCACTACTCTAAATTTTGAAGTACGAGTAGTGTATTATTATTTGGGGGGTGTTCTCAAAATCTTTGATTGTATTTTTGATAGATAACACTGGTCTGTGTTTTAGTATGGGATTGAGATGAGTTTCTCTTACCTATGGGGTATCTAGGTAGAAATATAGCACGGGTATTGGTGAGTTCTTAACTTGTAAATCGAGGTGTAAACCGGATAGGTTAGGAATAACATTACACTAGTGGATTTTCTTCCTGGCTTGGTATGCCTCCAGATTAGGTGACGTTGCACCCAACTGGGTTAACAATTTTCTTGTATTTATTTACTGCTTTTATTATATGTTACTTTATTACTTGTATTACAAGTCTGGTTAATGTGCGCATATTATACCGCACATTATTTTCATAATATAAATTATAAGTTGTACGCTAGAATTTCAATCTCCTACTATCAACATATACAAGTGACCTATACTTGAATTTTTTAATCAATTGATATATGAGAAAAAATTTATTAAGAGAGATCAATTCTTTAATAAATTCTAATTGTGGCATTAATCATAATAAAATCAAGGCTTAATTATAATTTTAGTATCGGCTTAACATGGTTAGTCAAGAGTAGTTAAAGAAACTATAACTTTGTCCTATTAATCAAAATTTATGATCGCTATGATAGTATTTACTATTAACCTTTGACATTGGTTTTTCTATCAAGTGCTCAATGCTGACAAAGTACAAACATGTTTAAACACCGTAATTACTTACGTGCACCGATTGAATTTAAGATTGATTCAAAGAAAGACCTGAACAAAAGGTAAAGAAAGGAATGAATTAATGATAATAGATTACCCATCCTAGTTAAGACAAGACAAGACTTAACGGCCTTCTATTCACTTTGCCAACCACCTTTTAATCATGCAATATTGTTTTCATTCTTTCGTATGATCACTTATAACACTACTTCTTTGTTTGAGACACCATGATATGTAGACAAGTAGACAAAGATTTTATGATTGAAAAATGAAAAGCACGATTAAACTATGGAAATTAACTTAGTATTGTTATTATGATCAGTTCCTACTTTAATTTAGTTACAACAATAAATGGTGCCGGCAGAGGCATTGACTAATAGTGTGAAATGTGTTAGGCATGAAAACATGTTCATCTAATTTGTGGTCCATACTATACTCGTGTTTTGGGGTTACTTTTTATAGTATACCCCCGTACAAATACATGCATGGTCACTTTTTGTTTATGTTGAATTTTGTGTTTGACGATGGTTGGATGAACAAATTTTGAGAGATCGGGTTTGACTACCGCAAGATAGAGAAAACGCTATAACTCAATTCAAAATCTTAACGTATTAAATATATGAATTATCTCTTTTATATATCATTCTTCTTATTTATAATCGATGTGAGACTCGATCATTCATACTTAAAATTAAAGGGGGTTATTGGATTGGGATTTCGAGGGATTATTTTGACAAAAAAGTCTTGAAGATTTTAAAAAAATTCGTGGGATTATATTAATTTTGTGAGATTTTGAGAGACTTTTTTTAAAAGATATTTTACAATCAAGATTTTTTTTTTTTTGACAAAAACAATCAAGATTCTTAACACAGAATTTTGTGAGATTTTGTGGGATTATAATACAGACTTTTAAGATTTCAAAGTACTTTACAAATTTTTAAGATTTCTAAGGATTAAATTAATTAAAAGAAAAATTCAAATCTTTGAATAAAAGGAAACAATAACATGAGAAATTTCAAATCTTTTAACAACAAAGCGATTCTATCTTCATGTTTTTTTCTAAATAGTAGCATTTCTCCACATAAAAGTTCTTGGAAGTTTATGAGATTATTTGGATATGTAACCTATTTATACTTTTGAATACCAACAGATTTTGTGGCGTGGAAAAAAAAAGTCTTGATTAAAAATCTTGATTGGATAACAACATATTTTGTGGCATTAAAAAAAAAAAGTTTTGATTAAAAATCTTAATTGAATAACAACGGATTTTGTGGCATTGAAAAAAAAAATCTTGATTAAAAGTCTTCATTGAATAACAACGGATTTTGTGGGATTGAAAAAAAAAACAAAAAAAGTCTTGATTGAATAACACAAGACTTTTAAAATTCATTAAAATCCCTTAAAATCCATTAAAATACCTCAAAATCCTAATTAAATAAACCCCTAAAAATAAGTTAAGTTTGTTTTATGGTTATCAAAGAACTCTTTTATATCACATAATATATTGTGAGTCAACAACATACACACACACACACGTGAATCATGGTAAACTACGAAATCCTCATGGCAACGTAGGCCCATATTCTTGTTGTAAGATCAAGAGCTAGCTAGGAATATTCAAATTGGAAACGAAATAAACAAGCGTGACAAAAGATAAATATCCTCAAATTCAAACACGACCATATAAAAAAAAATGAGCTCTAAAAAAAAGAATTGAAAATTGAAACAGATGATGGCTGGCCTATTAACTTTTGCTTTCGGCCACGTCTCGTCAAATTAAATTATTTTGTATTGTTGAGGGACAGATATAGCCACGACGTACGTAATTAATGACTCAAATACTAACTAAGTTTGAGAAAGAAGGTTCTTCAAGTAGGATAAGGCAAGTAATGTTAATGTAATGATTCTTAATTTGTTTGTTTAAACTTAAACCTTAGTGGGATTGATTGATAGTTGGCCGAGAATTTCGCCTTTTAGCCATTGTAACTCAAATTAATCCTTTTGTTTCATCAGCAAGCATAAAGGATCAATGGCCAATCATCCCATGAAGAATGTGATATAATATATGGATTATAACTTTAGGTTAACGAGTTTTGCATTCTTTCTTTTAGCTTCTATTGAATCCAGAAATAGGTTTGATCGTCCATTTTCAAAATTAAAATCAATACTTAATGATCATTTTCGTCTCTGTATGTACGTGGAATTTTAATTTTATAGTTATTGTATCGATTTTTGTTCTAAATAAATCACTGAATCAACCAAACTTTTTGATTTTAGTTCTTAAAGCAAAAATTCGCAGAAAAATTCATAGGAAAATTTGCAGGGATTTTAGCTTTAGGGACCAAAATCGATATATACAGGTATTAAAACTAAAATTTTGCGTACATACAGGACGAAAATGATCATTAAGCCTTAAAATCAATACTTATTTCAAAATCGAACAAGACAATCAAATTAAAATCATTTAATTAAGTTGAAAGAATATTTTTTTCCCCACATAAACAGAAACAGAGGCTGGAAGAACATAAAAAATGAGTATCATGCATAGAAATCAAAAAATATATAACATCAAACATATATAAACCATAAAGGCACAACATTCTTTCACCTAACCTACTTTCTCTAAACAGTAACTCTGTCACAGCATCTCAAACATAAATAAATCACACAATTGTTCATATTTCACATAACATAGATTCTATAATATTAATTTATCAGGTTAAATTATCAACTATAAAAGAAAATCTATGCAATGGGTGTGACGGCTTTAAATTATTACAATTGATATCCAATGAAATAATTCTCTATTATGATTCCCTCCTTCAAATGTGGCATAAAGAAAAGAATCATTGTAATGCTTCTATAATTGTAGAGTGTTTTGTTTATACTTATCTAAAAAGAGGATCTAAACATATTTGGAAGAGCTTATGGAGGTCCACTTATATATACTCATTATTTTAAAGCAATAATAATGTCACCTTTTTTTATCAGCCACCTCATAAATACAACCAGCTTTGATAAGATTTTCATTAATTGCTCTATTCTCCTCTCTTGCTGATAATATTTGATACCTTATGCAATGTCTTAAAGGTATGATATCTCGAGAAGTTGGAGCTGTGGGGGACCATGACAGCATTTAGCCACTTACAACTCATGAAATTAAGTTAATTCAACAACCAAAGATGCATATTTACTTTAAGATTTTGATATGTTGGCCAACACATACCTAGTGACTTCAATTAGATGATTGAATTTTAGAAAAAAGAATCTTTCAAACTGCTTACAGTGTTATGATCCAATTGATGAGAACGAGAGCCCACTTGATGAAAAGGAGGACACATTTGAGGCAAAAAAGTTAGGCCCAAATTGATGAATGATTTGAGATTATGTGTTTGACTAGAATAATTATAAATATCTTCTATTTCACTGCTGCACTTTCTGTTTTGGCTTAAACAATTTATTAGAATGAATCACAGCTTCTAACCCTGTTTGAAAGCTACAAATAAATAAAAAATGAAATTGTGCTTAGCACACTCTTTTCATCACTCTCTAATATGATAGTAGTAAAACTCATGCTGGCCTCAGATCAAAAGAACATGTTTAGCTTGAACCAACATGTTTGAACAACTACACTAGACTACCTAACACAAACTTCATAAAGTGGTTTTTCATTAATAGAACATAAGTATATGATTTTTTAAATGGAAGGTTGTGTTATTAAAATAAAAAACATGTTTCATTTTTCAAGGAGCTATTACATTGTTTCGAAACCTTAAACAATGTCTTTTGACACTTGTTAGCCAAACTCTTTTATATGTGATGATATGATTAACCAAACAAACCATCAAGAAAATCAAAACATAGTCTTCGGATCAATATAGTCGAAACATAGTCATCTTAGTTACAAGCCAATATAAGTTCAGTTGATACCAATATCTTGGACTTGCAAGTAATTCCAAGCAAAATAACTTGACCCCTGAGTAGCTTAATTTCTACATCTAGTTCCATTAGTAGACTTTACAAAATTGAATGCCCTCCAGGACATTACCTCTGTGACAACTGATATCACTGGCTGAGATCCCCTCAAAAAGTCAATTACATCTCATACCACAAAAAGTATTTAGAAAAGTTGTCACAATACGGAAAATTAGCTGTTAAGAGTGGAAAGCATGCCACCAGACGCAGTTGGAATCACCACCTCCCATCCAGGTCCTTTAGGGGGGAAGGTACTAACTGCAGCTTTATCATCAGTTGAGCTATTGATAACAAGATCGCTGCGATCCAAGAGCTTCTCCAGGTCTTCATCACTAATCTCTTTTTGTACCATTTTGTCCTCGGCTGTTTCTTCATCTCGGAGCAATGCCAAAATATCCTCTTCCTAATATCACAGATAAGGCACACAATCCAAATTAAAACATGGTGAAAATGTAACTCTAAAAACTAAATCTCAATAATCAAAATAATGTCAGTGCGAGACTTTGGATTTTCCTCTTCATATTTCCAGTAAACCTTGGAGTTAGTCTGATCCATTCACCCTAAATAAAGATACAATACTATCTTGCTAATTGAGAATGACCATAGCAGCTAATCCTCCACAAAACTTTAGCAATTATAGTATGAGGCATATAAGCTTTGAATATACGAGACTAACTGATGATTAATAGGGTTATATGTTCATTAAGTTAGGTCAATCCTAAATAGTTGGGGCAAAACCATAGTTTCAACATCATTAGCAAGCTAGAACATTTTGACGACAAATCCATTTATGCAAAACACAAAAGAACAAGGGGGAAAAAATCAATTACAAGCAACTGCTAATATACAAACCTCCATTTCATCCACAATGGAAGGCTTTGTACGCTCTTGATGAAACTGTCCTTTCTCTATCACCACATGCTCAAGCTTCAACTTGCTGAAAGCTCTTTTCAACATTCGACCCTGTAAAAAGGACCATGTGATGTTCATCTCAATATAACAAGTCACCAGCCACATGACATACAAATTATACTTTATACTTAATATACAATATTGCATACCTCTACTGATTGTGCAGTAGCGAGCCTGTAAACATGAACAGGCTTTGTTTGACCGATTCTATGACATCTATCCATGGCCTGTAAATCCATTTGAGGATTCTGGAGTACAACAAAGTCATAAGCAGATAGCAAGTAAAATACCATAAAGCAATAAGATAATGCCAAACAGAAAAAGTTAAAAAAGTACCCAATCACTGTCATAAAGAATGCAAGTGTCAGCTGCAGTGAGGTTTATTCCCAATCCACCAGCCCTGGTAGAAAGGAGAAAGATTCTGCAATTGCTGGTTGTATCATTGAAGGCCTCAATCTGCTCATGCATCGAATAATAACAGCAACAAATCAAACTTAATTTTAGCTTCATCAATCGGTGACAAATGATTAAAGATCAGTGTTCTCAAAAAGAACAGCTGATGATAACTGAAGAGTGTTGCAACACAAATCCATGGTTTCAACAGAAATATTGCATACAAAATCAGAGCTTGTCTAGATACATTATGCTACGCATATAAATAAAGAACTCCCCACGATTAGGTTTAGTTAAAATATCATAGATTGCAAGCTACTACAAAATTTAATTAAGATATCATAGATCACAAACTACTACAAAAATCTTCTTAGCTTACAGGTGTTGTACAAGCTTTGAAAAAAGTGCTTTTAGTTTTATTTTTTGTCAAACTATGCTAAACATGCTTATAGGGGAATTTTTTAAGTTAAACAATTCTAATTATAATAAAAAAATAAAAAACTACCGAACATTTTAAATAAAGAATAATATTTCTTAATTTTCTTTTTAAAACAACCAAGCACAACCAAACAGACCCGTAAGTTATCATTTGACAGAATTCACAATATTCAAAATTATGAAAGACCGTGCTTTGAATTATCTGATTAAAAGTGGTGTTATCCAAGCATTGGTATAGACCTGACGTTTCCTATCATCCAATTTTACCGAACCATCAATCCTGCAAACTTCAAAACTCTTTGCGCTAAAATAGTACTCCATTATATCTAGCACTTTAGTCCACTGACTGAAGATCAGAACCTGATAGCAATTAGCAAAGGTAAGTACACATGAGTAGCAGCTTTGCCACAAAAAAAGGAAGCAGAAAAGCACAAACAAAGGACTTTAAAGCATACCTTATGATTACGTGCAAATAGCCGCTGCAACAATCGGTCTAGCAAATGGAATTTTCCACATTGTTCGATTATCTCTTCGACAGGAGGGTAAAAGTCTATCAAGAAAGCAAAATGTAGCTTAATTTAAGTATCACTGGTTATTTATCCAAAAAATATATACTGGTCATGAAATTATCCAATCACATGGTACTTACATGAATCATCAAAGGCCGATTCTAATAGATCAGGATGGTTACAGACTTTCCTAAGTTGAATAACCAAATTATTAAGCTTACCCGCAGCACGCCCTGCATTAAATCAGTAGAATACAATACATGATACAATTTCTTAGACAGAAACTCACATAGCTCAGGGTTAAGGACTTAAGGTGTGAGTTGCAAGAGCATTTACCATTTGATAGTTTCTCGTTCAAATATTTCCCCAGTGTCTCGTTAATTAAATGATCTCGCAAATTCTTCTGATGCTCAGTCATGTTAGCATAAATAATGATCTCTTTTTTCCGTGGCAACATTAGCTCAACATCGGACTTCATCCTACGCAAAAGAAATGGCCTAAGAATTGCATGAAGCTTGGTCACTACCTGCATGAGACAGTCATTTAGCCTTCTTGTTCATGAAATATAAAGAATGAGCAACTAGCATAAAATCAATCATAGAACACATACTTGATTTCGTCTCTTCTCTTCCATTTCTGCCATTGTTGCTCCATTAGTGCACTTTCCTGACAGATTAAACCTACAAAGAAATTTGAATGCATAATTTAAAGAAAAACAAGGCGCATGTCACATGGTGTTTCCTTTTTGTTACACCCGGACTAATATTGCCAAAAGCCAAAAAGGCATAGAAAATGTTAGAATATAAATTTCACCAGGAACAGCCATTGTCCATGTTTGAAAAAGCACATAACAAGGTACAAGCAATAACCAGGTTTGAAAGAACACTAACCATGACTCGAATTCTTCGAGAGATGAGAATACATCAGGTAAGATGAAGTTCAGCAATGACCAAAGCTCTGCCAAGTTATTCTGGAGAGGTGTTCCAGTCAAAAGAAGCTTATTTTCAACACTTATGTATTTCAACATCCTCACTAATTTGCACTTTGAGTTTTTGAGTCTGTGTCCCTGAGGTTACGAAAAATAAAAGTAGATTAAGATAAACAAACAAACTTAATTATGTAAGTAACACAGACTGTCAAGTAAACACATACGACTAAACAGAATGTTTGATACATACAAATGAGAGAATTTATGTACCTCGTCAACAACAAGATATTTCCAACTGTATGACCTCAAACATTTCCTAGCATCATTCATCGCAATCTCATAAGAAGTTATTACTAAGGGAAATTTTGGGCCAACTGTCCTAGGCATATGTTTCCTTCTGATCTCATCCCTCGTTTTTTGGTTACCATGGTAGATAACAGCAGGGATTGATGGTGTAAACCTATTTACAATTATTACAGAAATGATTATGACAATGAAGAAGCACAGCACAATAATATAATACTTGAAGTGCTAGAAATAAAATAAAAATAATAATAAACATCAAATATACCTAGAAATCTCATTCAACCAATTGGAGAGGGTGGATAGAGGAGCAATTATCATATATGGCCCATCCAATCCTTTCGATTTAAGATGAGAAAGAAACCCAATTGTTTGGATTGTCTTCCCAAGACCCATTTGATCAGCAAGAATCCCATTCAATCCATTTTGCCACAAGGAAATCAACCACTTTACACCTTTCAGTTGGTAAGATTTCAATTTTCCACCAGTTAGTAAGGGCATCAACTCCTTCTGCTCTTTCTCAGTTCTTTCCTCCTCAGTCAAATTCACATCTACAGTCTTCAGATTTTCTTTAGATCTTGTAATCATCGCTTCAACTGCCTTTTTGGCGGTCCTCTAAAGTAATTTTCAAAATGATCACATACAATGATACGACTAATTAGAACAACTCAAACTACATGCGCTAACAAATTCACAAGAATCAGGAAAAAATACAAAAAAAGCACAAGCTATAAATCAAATTGCTGTTGCACACTAACTAACATATGAAAATATGCACCTCACACTTATATCTTTCACTAATAGCAATAAAAATAAAACAATATGTTTTACACTGTTATTATTGCTTTAACTCCTATACATAATTTACTGGTACTCAACAATGTACTCACAGTACTGCATGGTTTAGTTGCCTTTCTTTTCGATCCACGACCCCTTGTTTTCACAATCGGCTTGATCTCTTCCTCCTCCTCCTCCCGTTTCTCTTGTTCACCAGCATTCTATCATAACAATAACAAATACAAACAATGAGAACAAACAATACAACTAAACCCTAAACCCTAACATTCGAAAAAAAAACCAAAATTACACGACAGAAACACCAAGGTCCAAGAATTAGGGTTAAAAAAGCAATACCATTGTGATATCATCCATTTTCTCCAAAAGAAACTCCGAGTAGAGTTTAGTTTGATTTAAAAGTTCCTCCAACTTATTATACTGTGTATCATTAAGATCCGGCGCTACCTCGCACGGTTCCTCGTCTTCCTCAGCATTAGCTTTAAGCAACTTCTCTTCCTCCTCTACCATTGCTTTCGGCACAACCGAAGATCCGTCATCCGTAATCATCTCTTCCTCCGATTTCACTTCCACTTCCTTCTCACACAAATCATTTCCATTTCACAAAAATCAAAATCAAAACCAACAACAGCAACAAAATCACAGCACAAAAATACAGATACTGAAAATCTGAAATACCTCTTCTTCTAGAACCGAAGTCGGTGATTCTACAGCAGGATCAGCATCGTTCTTCACGTTGTTCTTGTCAACCATTTTTTAAACCCTAAAATGTAGAACAAAATCAAAAATCAAAAATTAAAAATAAACAAAAATGTTAAAAAAAATAGCAAAATAAAAAATATGAAATCAAATCAACAACATTTCTAGGGTTACGAAGTTGCGATAGAACTTACGAAGAAGAAGAAATGAGAATTTTGAAGAGAGGGTTTCAGAGAAGATGAAAGGAGCGCGAAAAATGAAGAGAATGTTTATTGTGAGTGAGTGGAGTATTAAATAAATAAAAAGTGCAGAGATTTTTTTAATTTTAATTAATGTTTTTTAATTTGATTGATTGATTTGATTTTGCTAATGGAGAGAAGAAAGGGATTTTGGGCGGGAAACTTTTATTGAGTTATTACCCTTGGTTTTCGGCTTATTAACAATTAATACCATCACGTTAAATGCGAGTTAGGATAATATATTAAGAGTATTTACGAGAATTCACACTGCACGACTCGGTTTGGTTGAGCTACACTCCTAACTTTTCGTTAGGTTTCCATTTCTCTCATCTCTTGACGTTGGAAATTCACCCGTTGCTCAAAAAGAAATTAATTAAGGAATTTAATTTAAGCAAATGCTAAATAGTACTACTATCAAGTTTTTATAAAAAAATTATGAAAATTTGTTAAGCTAATGTATTGGAAATTAAAATATTTAACTTTTTTGAATAATTTATTTTTTAAAATGGAATCTTTAAAGAGTGTAAGGGTACTACTATTTAGTAAGATTTTTTACACTGACATGTTCTAAAAAAAATGTGTAAAAAGTTTAAAAAGTGTAAGGATGCATCTGAAGAAAAAAAAGTGTAAAAAGTTTTACACTGACATGTTCTAAAAAAAATACCAAAACTAAATACTCCCTCATTTCTAAATTAAAAAAATTACATTTATTAAAAAAAATTAAAACATGATAATCGTAATACTCTCTCTAGTTTTTTTTTACATCAAAATAATAAATTACTTTCGTCAAGGATCGAACTCTGAACTTCCTCTACCCAATCCATATAAGGAAAAATTTACTTTTAAAATCCATTGTAAATTAAGTGTATCTAGACAAAAATGTATTCAGGCGATGAATTTAAAAAGTAATTTTTTTATATATGGAACCAAAAGTATTATGTTTTTGTGGATTTTTTTTGGCTTAAACCCATTTTTGATCCTCTAAGTATTTTTAAGGTTTCACTTTGGTCCTTTAACTATTTTTCGTTTCGTTTTGGTCCTCTAACTTTCATTCTGTTAACTTACTTGGTCATAATCGTTGAGAAAATGTCAAAAATAAGAGGTAGAAGCATCTATTGAGAAAACGGACATTAGATTTGGATTCATCGTAAATAATGAGAGGTTTGGGAGTATCGTTTCATAAGCTTTCGTGACTGGAAAGATCACCGGTGATGTGGACGGAGACAGTGATGAAGGAAGTTATGTATGCGATGAATAAGTAAAAAGAAGAAGGTCTCTGACCACGTTGTGTTTTCCTATTGAATCTCACACCAAAGCCACCAAGTCCCTAAGTGCCACATACGCAAAATTAATGTTTTTGACATTTTTCTAACGATAATTAGGACCAAATAGATTAACATAATGAAAGTTAGAGGACCAAAATGGAACGAAAAAATAGTTAAAGGACCAAAATGGAACGAAAAATAGTTAAAGAACCAAAGTGAAACCTTGAAAATATTTAAAGGACCAAAAGTATATTTAAGCCATTTTTTTAAAAAAAAATTGTTGTATGAAAAGATGTAAAAGCGATTGTTGTGTATTGAGAAAAGAAGTGAGATAAAATTAAATGCAATTTTCATTTAATTTTATGAGAATAGATAAAAATAATGAAAGATAAATTTGAGTTTTTTCTCTTATAATTTGGAATTAAAAAAAATTGATTTATTTTCTTTATAATTTAGAGCGGAGGGTGTACTACGTAATACTCCTTTCGTCTCAAATCATAAGGAAACAATTATATTTATTAAGAAAAAATAAAATATGAAAATTTTGAAGTGTGTTTTGGTGGATTTTCTTTGAAATAAATTGTATGAAAATATGTAAAAATAATTTTTATTAATTATTGTTTATTGAGAAAAGATGGAAGAGCGAGATAGAAAAAAATTAAATGCAATTTAAATTTAATTTTATAAAGATAAAGAAAAAATATTCCTGAAAATAATATTTTCTCTTATAATTTAAGACAAAAAATTGAATTTAGGACATAGGAAATATATTACTCCTATTATAGGAGTAATCTCCTATTCCTTGATTAAAACAATGTATTTAATCGTCCCATGAGCTTAGTTCAATTGGTTGGACACCGTATTATATATGCAGGGGCGGGAGTTCAAACCCCGATCATCCCACTTCTCCACTTTAAAAGTGGAATTTCTAACCACTAAACTACTTGAAAAAAATCAATGTATTTAATCCTGTTGATTGACTATAATTCAATTAATAATGAGTTGTGAATGAAAAAAAAAAAATCAAGAATGAGTTGGAGGACGATGTAAAGTGTGTATGACTGTAACATGTTCTAATTGAAGTCTTTAAATTATTAGAAAATGTAATCTAAAACAAAATTGTCGTTTGGAGTTGAGTTGTCATTGTAAATTTGTAAATTGTAATACAAGAAGGTAAAATAAATCATCATATAACTAATAACAATGCCACCTGAAATAGATAAATATAGTTGGATTAATTTTTTTGGACTAAAAATATAGTTGGAATTTGTTTTCTCCTATATTTGGATTGTTTGTCTCATCAAAACTCATTGACTCATATATATAAATACAAAGCATAGAAAAGTTCAAGTTCTTTTACTTTCAGAAAAACAAAAGGGGGGAATTAATCAACTATGAGTAGTAATAATGGTGAGATTCCATGTTATAATGTATGGTTGACTAATCCAAATCGAATATGGCAAACTGATTTTGTCCTAACATATGAGTTACCCATGCTTGCCCTTCAAATTGGATTTGTGGTATTGTTGTCTCGGTTTTTCTTTTATATATATAGACCTCTTCATCTACCTCGTCTCCTTTCACAATTATCTGTAAGTATATATAATAACTTTTTTTATGAAATATATATTTATATTGTATCTCCAAAAATGAAATTCAAATATACAGTGAGTCGACTATATATTTATATTTTATATGTTATATATATGTTTTGTCTTGAGCTATTTATATCTATGTTTTTATGACAGTGACTTCAAAATTAGATGTATCTATATGTCTTTCAAAATTAATTTGTATGTAATAATGTAGTAATATTTATTTCATAAATAATTATAAAAAGTTCGTTGCGCGCGGAACACCTACTCGACCTGTGCGGATGCACAGGTATCCTACTAGCTAGTATGTCTTTATCTTTTATTTATGATGTAAATGCTAATTTGTTCTTATAAAATTGAAAAAAAAAATTGAGTAACAAAAATGAAATTCTTAAAATGTAGGTTGGTTTAATGCTAACTCCGCCACTACTTGGGAGATTCACATATAGTGTCTCGATGCTTTTTCCTGTAAATGGAGTGCTTAACTTTGAAGTTCTATCGCACATTGGTATCATTTACTACACATTTTCAAGTGGTTTAGAGATAAATTTGAATGTCATTTTACATGCTAAAAAGAAAGCGGGAAGCATTGCTATTTTTGGGATAATATTTGCAATGGTGATGGGACCGGCATTATACAATTTGCATCGAAAATTTTATGGCAATGGTGATGGATCTGCAATTGAAGAAAGTACAAAGAGTGCTTATGTACTTTGGACTTTGGTTCTTACGGTAACAGATTTTTCGGTTATAGCTCACTCTCTTTCTAAGCTCAAACTTCTTTATACCAGTCTTGGTGAGACAGCATTAACAACAGCTATGATTAGTGACACATTTGCTTGGATTTTATTCACAATATTTGTCCCATTTTCAATTAATAGTAAAGAGGCGATATACTCGGTGGTAAGCACAATAATATTTATTTTCATTTGTGTATTTGTGGTGCGTCCTATCATTGCAAAGGTCATTGATCACAAGACAAAGAGAGATGAGTTGGATAATAGCAAATTGCTATTCGTAGTGATGGGGCTTTTAATTTGCTCACTCATAACAGATGTTCTTGGTACACATGCCGTTGTTGGAGCTTTTGTGTACGGGTTGATTTTACCTCACGGTAAATTTGCTGAAAGGGTAGTGTCAAACTTAGATGATTTTGCTGGCGGATTTTTGGCGCCGTTTTTTTTTTGTGGCACAGGAATGAGACTCGCTGTGACTAAAATTTTCTACCAGCCAAATTGGCCTTTGACACTTATGATTATTGTCTTGTTGTGTTTTATAAAGATTTTAAGCACTTTGTTTGTCACTTCCGTTTTTGGCATGCATTTTCAAGACGGATTTTCTTTAGGCGTGCTTCTAAATACCAAGGGCGCCATTGCACTTATAATGCTCAACATTGCATGGGATAATAAGGTATTGATCTACTTGAAGCACAATATATTTTAATTACTTACAAGTCAAAACTATAAAAATCTAACATATCGTTTGTTATAATGTGTAATTGTAGATTCTTTCTATACCAACATATGTTGTTTTATCCTCTTCAGTTCTTCTCATGACTATACTGGTGTCTCCTATAATTAACGCCATATACAAACCTAAAAAGAAGTTTGAGCAGAATAAGTTAAAAACTATACAAAAGTTAAGATTTGATGCAGAGATCAGGATTCAAGCATGTGTACACAATACTCGCCAGGCTGCAGGAATTGTCAGCCTCATAGAATCTTTCAATGTCACTAGGGTTTCCCCTATGCATGTTTTTGGTCTCCACCTTGTTGAACTCACAAGAAGTGCTGCTGGACTTGTTGCTGCTCATATGGAGAAGTACAGTGGCCAACTTAAGGCACAAAATCTTACAAAATCTCAAGAAGAGGAAGAAACCATTAACAATACATTTGAAGCATTTGGAGAGACATATGATGCTATTAGAGTCCAAACATTAAATATTGTGTCAACCTTTGCAACCATTCATGAGGACATATACAATTCAGCCAATGAAAAGCGTACAAGCTTGATTATCCTTCCATTCCACAAACAACTAAGTTCAGAAGGTTTTCTGAAATCAACAAGTGTTGTGCACAGAGATATAAACCTAAATGTGATGCAAAATGCGCCTTGCTCCGTGGGAATCTTTGTTGATCGTGATATTGGGTCAATATCGAAGAAGAACTTTCGTATTTGTATGATATTTGTTGGAGGGCCCGACGATCGTGAAGCCATGGCTATTGCATGGAGGATGGCGGGACATCTAGGCATCCGATTATCAGTGATTAGGATGTTACTATTTGATGACGCTGCAAAAGTAGATACCTCAATTCTTACCGAAGTGCAAGGCATATTATCTAATGTAATGGATAGTGAAAAACAAAAGGATTTAGATGATGAATATGTGAATTCATTTAGACTCAAAGCAGTGAACAAATATGATCATATATCATATTCAGAGGTTGATGTTCATTCAGGTAAAGATATTCCCACAATTCTCAATGAGATAAACACATTTGGATGTGATTTATACATAGTTGGACAGGGGAATCGTAGAAATTTACGAGTCTTTTCAAAGTTGTTGGAATGGAGTGATTGTCCAGAACTTGGAGTTATAGGAGATATTTTGGCATCAAACAATTTTGTTTCACATTCATCTGTGTTAGTTGTGCAACAATATGGGTATGGAGGAACGACTTTTGTAAGCCAATCCAACCACATCACCACTAATAATGATGGTTTTAAGGAACTCTTGTGAGCCAATCCAACCATACTTATCCTTATCCAAAAGCTTACGACAATAGATTTATGGGTCCTTCCACTTATAAATGTACAACGACCACTCTCGCGAATATTTTTAGTTTGGAGCAAGTTAGCTGTGTACGTAGTAGTGTAGTAGGTATTATGTTTTATCTCTAATTTGGGAACTCGGTATACCCAAGTTATTTATTTTCTTTCATGTATCAATACACATTGGGGGGTCGAGGGTTATAATTACTCATTAGTTGTTCAATATAGGTAAGTCAAAGCCGGATACAAGCTTAAAGTTATCAATTATATATATTTACAAACATTTTTTTTGTAATGTAATGATTCCCACAAAGAATTTTAAGTGATTTCAAAGTCATTTTTCAAAAGTTGATTCTACTTTTTAGGATGCATTTATATTTCTTCTTATGAGAGAAAGAGTGTTATGGTCATTGTTTGTATAATTTTTTATGATGATCTAAATATGCATAAAAGAATTAAAAAAATTATAGTAATTTTTAGAATAATAATTTTTTTTTGAAATTACCATAGACTAAAACTGTGTTCATTTTATAAGGACTAAAAAAAAATTAAGTGATTGATCAAGTTCAAGTGATTAACGAGTTCTCTAAAAATGAATCACTCGGGAGAGTTTGAGTTAAATTCTTGATGACTGGAAATTAACTCTTGGTTAATATATGTCTGTTTTTACAATGGTTAATATGTGTTTTTAATCCCTATAAAATAATGGTCCTACCTCCGTCCTAAAATATAAGACCCCATTTTGACCACCATATGTATGCTTATGCACAATTTTGATCGTTAATATCTTTAATTATCTATAAGTAAAAATTATAAAAATTTGATATTTTGAAAATACTCATCAAAACGAATCAAACAAGATCTTATATACTAATATTTATATCTATATATTATTAAAGAAATACGGTCAAAACAAGATAAATAAATAAAACATTTAATCAAAATAAGTCTTATATATTGAGAATATTTCAAGTTTATGCTCTGTTTGGCAACACCATAAAATGAGTTTATAGCTTATAAGCTCATTATGAAAAATTAATCCTGTTTGGTAACTTTTTCTTCACACGAGCTTATAACTTATTTTGACTAGCTTTTAGCTTATTTTGATAAGCTAATTCAATTAGCTTATTAACTTTACCCTTATCATCTTACTTAAAAATAATAAAATATTAATTATATATATTTTTTATGTCATTTCATATCAATAAGTCATTTCAACCGCTAATTTTACCAAGCACTACAAATTCAATCAGTTAGCTTATCAACTATAAACTATCAGCTATAAAATAGCTTATAAGTTATTCACTATTTTTTACTGAATAGACCTTAGTCTCTCACTCACTACCATAATTTTGATATTTAATAGCAACTATTTAATAACGCTTTAAACAAAGTGCTATTTAAAATTTGAAGTTGACATATATTATACTACTGCGTTATTATAAGTTTCACACTTTAACAATGCCACAATGGATTTAATATAACCGCTATAGAGTGTTAAAAAAGAACATGACGGGTATGATATCGTTTTTATTCCAAACGTTGCTATTGGATGCTGGTCTAAGAAAAAATTTCTCATCCCACCTCCATCATTCTCTTTCCTTCCTAACTACCGTTTTTGCTTTTAAGGAGTTTATAAGAAAAATTCGGGACGTAGATCCCGAACTTCCAAATTGAAAAACTTGAAGTTTTAAAGGGTTATAAAGAATTATGGGGGATTGATAGAGAAACTTTCGGTCTAAGATAACAGTTTTCAAGAAGCACAATTGTACTGACTAGAATCACTCGAAACTTGTCTTAAATTTTATACTCCCTCCGTACCAAAATATATGTCGTTTTGAAAAAAAAATTTGTACCACAATATATGTCGTTTTACATTATCAATGATGCATTTAATGCTCTTTTTCCTCTTATACCCTTAATTAATTATTTCTCTTTCTTCTTTCAATTCTATAATTTATCTCTCACATACCATTAATGAAGGATAATCTTGTAAACTAACCCATAATTTACATTTTCCATACAACAATGATTACATTTCCTAATTTGTGTGATATGGTCAAAACGACATATATTTTGGTACGGAGGTAGTACTATTTATTATGAACTATTTATTATGAACTCTTTCTATATGAATCAGGGAGTAAAAATAAAGGTGAACACTTCCATACCCTCTAAATAAATTTGGGTATGCAACCCAAAATGAGTTAAACAAATAAAATAATGCCATTTGTATTTTACTTATCATATTATTAAAATTATTTAATATTTGTTAATATACACTGTTTTTTTTTAAATTTGCAAATCAGCCCCTATCAAATTAAACTTATTATCATGAGAAAAACACTCACCCCTTCAAATTTGCAGAACAATATGTATTATCAACAGATCTGAACAAGAAAATGAACAAAAAAACCCCAATTTCAAAATGTTTCATCTTCCAATTCCAAACGGAACAGTATATATTATTTAACGATATTACGAGTAAAAACGTTTTTTCAAATCTGCAGATTCAAAATATTATGGGAAGAAAAAACAAGAGGATTATTTTTTTATATTTTACGAGTAAAAACAAGATCTGAACATTATTATGAACATTCTGATTATTTTTTATGATTTCGTTGCTGTCAGTAGGTAGAAAAATATTACAGGGCGCGCGGGTAGTAACCGGGTCGGAATGACCCGGCTGAAGGTAGAAGACGGTTGGTTTTACAAATAAATTGTTAAACATATAAATAATTAATTGGCATTCAAAACACCAAACTAGTAGCGGTGGTGTAGAGGTTAAGCCTTGTCTTCTAAATTGGTTGGGCGTGTGTTAACTAATATTTAAAATTCCTTCGAAAATATAATGAAGGAGCCTTAGAATTAAGGGTGCGTTTGTTTGTGATTTTTTTTAGTAAAAATCTATTTTCTTTTAAAAAATTACTTTTTTCATTTTTGATGTGTTTGTTTCAGATTTTCATAAAAATTATTTTGCTAAAAAAATCATTTTTGAGTCTAAAATGAAAAGCTATTTTCAAGTGATTCTCTCAAAATCTATTTTTTTAAAAACAAGGACCATGTGTTTGTTCTCAAATATGCAATGTTGCTTATTTCTTGTTTTTTTTTTTTTTGTTATTTGAAATTTGCATACAAATTACTACAAATTAAAACATGCTGAAATAAGGTGAGAGCACTGTGAGAAAAAATATTTTAATTTACATTATATTTAAAAATATATGTAATTTGACGATATTCAATTGAATAAATCTACAATAGAGGTTTATAAAAAAATATAAATGTAGTGCAATTTCTTAAAAAATATTGGAGTTTTCTAGTGATTTGGAAGCTGAGTAGAATCTTTCTAAGAATGAGATTAGAAGTAGACATCTATTAGTAGTGTATATTTAATGCCGAAGTTCAATAAAAATGGTTATATTTACTAAAAACTTTAATATAAAATAATTTTATAATTTATTAATGCATATTTATTGATGATATAAAAATTATTCACACTTGCATACAATTATATCTCAATAAAATTAATAATTATGAAGAACTAATATATCAAAATAACTGTAAAAAAGATCGAATAAACTGAATAAAACAAATTAGGTCGAGCAAGCTCATTAGCCGGCCCATCGAGCCATGCCGGGCTCGTTAAAGCATGACCAATAAGAAATGGGTCGGACTGGTCTGACCCATGTATAATGCAAAGCTCCGCGGGTCAAGTTGGGCTACACCGTGCAGACTCATTATTAGTCTATGCTCTTCTTATGCAGATATCTGATCTTATTGATAACTAGTTTATGAGCTCGTGCCATGCACGGGAAAAAAAAAGTTCGTAGATTTATTGACTTTTTTAAATATACTTTATAAAAATATATTTTTATACATTTTATAAAAAGCATCCTTAAAAAACAAAAAATAAAGTTAAATTAATTTCATAATATCTATAGTAAAAATGAATATGAAAAAAAAAATAACGTAAAAAATTACTCGAATATATCTTATATTATTTAATTTTCACATCAATGCACTTCAAATAGAAAATCAGGTCTCTGTACAAATACATGAATAAAAATATAGTCTCCATCACCAAAGAGGGATCACTTAAGGTCAATTTTTAGCCTAAAATCACTCATTTAAATTATTTTTTCACTTATCTTTTATTCAAATAAGTAATTTCCACAATAATTAGATTTTCTTGAGTTTTTTTTTGTGGTTTCGTCATATATGCTGTGACATTTGTTTGTTTCCTCATCTTTTGCGGTGTTTGTGTGTTTTTCCGTCCAGTTCATTTGGTTTATATTGACAGATCAATTTTGATCAAGCTACTGATTCAACCAATGATCAAATTCATTAATTTGGATGTTGTGAGTTTGTTTCTCAGATTCATTCTTTTAGTGTAAAAGTATTGGGTCGACACTATATAAATTATAACTAAAAAATACTCGTATAAATTTTTAAAAAATATAGTCCTCATATATATATATATATATATATATATATATATATATATATATATATATATATATATAAAAATAGGTTTCATATAGATTATAAAAAGATCGAACAAGCTCATTAGCCCATTGAGCAAATTAGATAACTGTAAAAAATATCGAATAAACTGAATAAAACAAATTAGGTCGAGCAAGCTCATTAGCCCATCGAGCCATGCCGGGCTCGTTAAAGCATGACCAATAAGAAATGGGTAAATTAATTGATTATTTAAACACAAAATTTATTGACTTATTGTTATTTTTTTCTAAATACATAAACCTTCAAATAAATCAAATGTACGGGTAAATTAATTGATTAAATTGATAAGTTAATAACTATTTTATGAATTAAAAAACTAATAATCGATTATTATATTTTATGAAAAAAACACAATTTTATTGTTTTTTTGCATTATGCTATTTTTTTTAACATTTATTTGTAAAAACTTTAAATATTGACTATTATGAGGAATATGAATTCAAAAAATATCAAATTTTATATTTTTAAAAATTTTGATAAATAATAGTAAATGTTTGTTATAATATATTTAAGGATAAAAGTTAAAATATAAGTTTTAAAAAAATATACAATTTAAATACGCCAAAGTAATATATTGTATTAGAATGTTGCTTCAAAAAAAATATATATTGTATTAGAATGTGTGGTTTCATATTTATTTTTTTGGTAATGTGGTTTCATTTCATATATCTTGTTGAGAACTTTGGTTTTTCATTAAAAAAGTGTAAAAGTGTAAAAACTGCAGCGGGCGTGACTCGAACCAGGGCCAACTCGCTGCAAGTGAATACAGTAAACCAGTACGCCAAACATGTTTATTTGCAAGTTCAGTCTAACTTACTAATATATCCTTTATTATTATTTTAACGAACATCAATCTTCTTCAACCTGTAGCCGGGTCTGAATACGACCCGGTAACTTAATATGACCCGATTTTTCAATACGTTTTTCACACCAAAATCAACGAAAAAAATTACATAACTTTTACGAAATCTATCTCAATATGATTTCCAACCGTATTTTCGATCAAATATACAGTAAAACTTAGATCTAAAAAACCTCTAAAACTTCAAAGAACCCAAATTCATTTAATCTCAGATATAAAAAATCGTCCGGTACCGATTTGATGAGGAAGATAACGTGGTAGAGAAAGATTTTCAGCAAGATTTGAACCACACATTTAAAACTTAAGAAATTGTATATGCAACCATAAGAGAGGAAGATGAAGTGAGAAAGGAAAGATGAGGACTTATGAATAATAAATTTAAAATTTGGGGTTTTAAAATAATAACCAAAAAAATATTAGGCAATATTTAGAAATTATAAATTATAAATGAAGTGGAGCACATGTACCAATTAAATTCAAACAATTTATTTGGGTATCATACCTCATGGGTATGGTAGAATTTGCCAAAAATAAAAAATAAAAAATTGTAGTAGGCACTCTATAGCATTTATAATTCGCGCTCAAGTCAAGTGCTCAACACACTATGAACTTACTCCAAAAACACACCCACTCTCCCTGATTTGAACTGAACCTTAACCATTGTTATTCTTCTCACACCAAGAACGCCTAAAACCCCAAATCGTTGAACCTTCATCGATACGAACAGGTTCTGCTTCTTCTTTGATCTTCTTATTCCTACTCACTCATGAACCCTTTCTTTCTTCATCTTATTCTTCTTCTTAAGTCAAATTTAGCATTACTATAACCAATTTTGGCATAAGCACTTGTTGGGTTAGGGTTTCTGATTGTGATTTGTTTAACTTTGGGTTTTTTTTTTTAATTCAAATTTAGCATTACCATAACCAATTTTGGCATATAGCACTTGTTAATGTTTATAATTGAAGCGGCTAGTTTTAAGTTTTATTGTTTTGCAGAACTTTTTATATTCATCACCTTTGTCGAATGTTTCTGTTTGCTTGATTTCATTCTTGGAGATTTAAATGTCTTGGATTACATCGAAACCTTCTTATCTATATTTATCAAAATTATAAATCTAAGAATTGTATAGGAATTGATCAATCACAAAATAGGTAAGTTGGCTGATGAAAGAAAATTCAATTTTAACTCTACAGAGAAATAAAACTGTGTACTGAGCTATGAAGCACATACACGGACACCAGACACGACACAAACACTGATACCTCGACACATATAATTTTTTTGAAAAGAGTGATATAAATCAATATAATTGTAAGTGTTGGTGTCGTGTTGGACACGTGTCAGACAGTGGGACACACCTAATGTAAGGGGTGTCAGAGCTTCATAGGTACTAAGGTGTTTAGAAGTGACAATAAGTAAGATGTCTTACAAAATTGTTCTTTATTTTATTTATGATTATCTGTTTGTTTCCATGTTTCACCAGGAGAGATCTAAGAGGTTCTTGAAAATTCAAAAATTGAGGGAGTTTAAGAAAGAGTACGACATGAAGACAGCAATTTCTTTGGTGAAAGACACAGCTAAAACCAAGTTTGTAGAAACAGTAGAAGCCCATTTCCGCCTCAACATCGACCCTAAATATAATGATCAACAATTAAGAGCTTCGGTGAGTCTCATGATCTTTGCTTTGATTCAAGTATATACAAGCACATTGAAAACTTGAGCTGACAAATTATACAAATACATGAACTAATTCCGAGTATTTCATCCACTCTCTCTTAATAGGTAAATCTGCCAAAGGGAACAGGAAATCCCATTAAAGTGGCTGTTCTTAATCAAGGTGACATCACTTTCAATCCTCATTTATACTTAATAGTTGATTAAAAGTGTTCTGATAATCTGATCATGCTGGAAATAACATTTTCTTGTAAACTATTGTAAGTGGTGGGTTGATGTGGTTGTTTGTTGTAATTTTTGATTGGTTAAGGTGTTTTCATCATCTTGCCTTTCTTTGTTTGATCCGACAATCCCTTAAACTTTATGTTAATGGGCATATTGGGTTCTCTCCTTGGCAGTGTATGTATGCACAACTGGGACAACCAACTGAACCACCACTTATAATTCACAATCTATTTAGTGGTAATTTTAGTTCTTCATAATACTTTAATTTGTAAAATAGTCCCTATTTTGATTTTTTTTTTAAATGGATATTTAATTTGTAGTCGCTCAAAATTAGTAGTCCATATAAGAAGCAAATAGGAATTAAAAGTGAATAATTTTTTATATGAGATTAAACTTGAAAGCTCGTGATTTTATAAGGACTATAAAAACATATTTTACCTTATAATTTATTTTACGAGAATTAATAAAGCTGATAGTAGTAATAAATTTATTAATGGTGAATATGTCCTTTAAGAGAGAGAATTTGATTATAATATTATTATCATAACATTTATTGTAAAGAATAGAAAAATAAATAAAAATAATAATTTAATGTGGTTGAAAATAACTTATATTTTGATACGGAGGGAGTACGACTGTACGAGGTTAGCTATTCCAGTAGATTAATATTTTATATTTAAATCATGCTTTGTTAATTTTTGTTGTTGTTGTGAAAACCATGTTTATAGCATTATAAATATGTTTGCAAAATGTTATTAAAATCCGTGAAGGGTACACATCTTAAATATGAGTTGATTAAAATAAAAAATAAAAAATGTTGAATAGAAATTATTTGAAGGACCAATGTTTTAAAAAAAATGTAGAGGAACTAAAAATTAATATTGATATATTTATACAGATTTGAAATTAATTTAACCTTCAATTTATACATGATTTCTCAAAAATGCAAACTAAATAATATGTTAATCTTTACTTATTAAAAAATTGCATTTGATCATATTGATAAAATATTTCTATAAAAGGAAAAAAAAAAACAATAATGAGTTGGGCAGTTGGCTGATGACAATCGTAAAGTGTGTGTAATAAATGTAACATATACTAATTGAAGTGTTTAAATTATTTGGAAAAGTAACTAAAAACAAAACTGTTGTTTGGAGTTGTCATTGCAATACAAGTATGTAAAATAAATCATAACTAACAACAACAAACTAAATGCCACCTCAAATAGATAAATATAGTTAGAATTGTTTTTTGCACTAGAAGTATAGTTGGAATTTGTTTTCTCCTATATTTGGATTGTTTCTCTAATCCAAACCCATACATTCATATATACAGCAAATCACACAAACGATTAAGCTCATTTACTTTCAGAAGAAAAAGCAGGAATTAATCAACTATGGGTAGTAATAATGGTATAATTCCTGCATGTTATGGTGTAAAAATGCATAATCCAAATAGAATATGGCAAACTGATAATATCCTAAGATATGAGCTCCCTATTCTTGTCGTTCAAATTGGCTTTACAGTATTGTTGTCTCGTTTTTTCTTTTATATTTATAGACCTCTTCGTCTACCTCGAATCCTTTCACAACTCTCTGTAAGTATGCATAATAACTTAAGAATTGTTAATTTAGTTTTTCGTTGACAAAATTAATTGATATTGTTTAAAAATGATATGAATGCAAATTTTTTAATAATATAGGTTGATTGATAACTTATATAGGAATTAATTTATGATATGATTTTTTTTTTTTTAAATGTAGGCTGGTTTCTTGCTAACTCCACCATTACTTGGGAGATTCACATCTATTTTCATGTTCATATTTCCTGTAAATGGGGTGCTTAATGTTGAAGTTCTATCGCACATTGGTATCCTCTACTATGCTTTTCTCAGTGGTTTAGAGATGAATTTCAATGTCATTGTACATGTTAAAAAGCAAGCCGGAAGCATTGCTATTTATGGAATAATTTTTCCAATGGTGATGGGACCAGCTTTATACACTCTGCATCGAAAATTTTATGGCAATGGTGATGGATCTGCACTTGAAGAAAGTACAAAGAGTGCTTATCTACTTTGGACTTTGGTTCTCACAGTAACAGGTTTTCCAGTTATAGCTCACTCCCTTTCTGAGCTCAAGCTTCTTTATACCGGTCTAGGTGAGACCGCATTAACATCAGCTATGGTCAGTGACACATATTCGTGGATTTTATTCACATTGTTTGTTCCATTTTCAATTAATGGTCAAGAGGCAATATACTCAGTGGTAAGCACAATAATATTTGTTTTGATTTGCATCTTTGTGGTGCGTCCTATCATTGTAAAAGTCATTGATTGCAAGACAGAAAATGATGATTGGGATGATAGTAAATTGGTATTTGTGGTGGCGGGGCTCTTGATTTGCTCATACATAACAGATGTTCTTGGTACACATTCCATTGTTGGGGCCTTTGTGTACGGGTTTATTTTACCTCACGGTAAATTTGCTGACATGTTAGTGTCAATCTCAGATGATTTTGCAGGAGGGTTTTTGGCGCCACTCTTTTTTAGTGGCACAGGAATGAGGCTCATGGTGGCTACAATTTTCTACCAGCAAAATTGGCCTTTGACACTTATTATTATCATCTTGTTGTGTTCTATAAAGATTTTAAGTACTTTATTTGCCACTTCCTTTTTCGGCATGCAATCCCGAGACGGTTTTTCTCTAGGCGTGCTTCTCAATACCAAGGGTGTCATTGCACTAATAATGCTCAACATCGGATGGGATAGAGCGGTATTGATCTACTTGAAGCACAATATTTTTCATTACGCAAAAGTAAATTTAACAGAAATTTAACGCACAATTTGTTATAATGTTTCTTTGCAGATTCTTTCTGTACCAACATATGTTGTTTTATCCTCTTCTGTCCTTCTAATGACAATAGTGGTGTCTCCAATAATCAATGCCATATACAAGCCTAGAAAGAGGTATGAACAGATCAAACTGAAAACGATACAAAAGCTAAGATTTGATGCCGAGTTCAGGATTCTTGCATGTATTCACAATACTCGCCAGGCCGCAGGAAGTATTAGTCTTATAGAATCTTTCAATATCACTAGACTTTCCCCTATGCATCTTTTTGCACTCCACCTTGTTGAACTCACAAGAAGTGCTGCTGGACTTGTTGTTGCCTATATGGAGAAGCCCATTGGCCAACTTGGAGCACAAAATCTTACAAAATCCCAAGAAGAGCAAGAGAGCATTAACAAAACATTTGAAGCATTTGGAGAGACATATGATGCTGTTAGAGTCCAAACCTTAAATGTTGTATCAGCCTATGAAACCATTCATGAGGACATATACAACTCAGCAAATGAAAAACGCACAAGCCTGATTATCCTTCCATTCCACAAACAACTAAGTTCAGAAGGTTCTCTTGAAACCACAAGTGTTGTTTACAGAGATATAAACTTGAATGTGGTGCAAAGTGCGCCTTGCTCTGTGGGAATCTTTGTTGATCGCGATCTTGGGTCAATACCGAAGATAAACTTTCGTATTTGTATGATATTTATTGGAGGGCCCGACGATCGTGAAGCCCTAGCTGTTGCATGGAGGATGGCAGGGAAACCAGGAATCCGATTATCAGTGGTTAGGATGTTACTATTTGATGATGCTGCAGAAGTAGATACCTCAATTCATACTGAAGCACAAGGTGTACTATCAGCTGTAATGGATAGTGAGAAACAAAAGCAGTTAGATGATGAATATTTGAATTCGTTTAGACTCACAATAGTGAACAATTACGATTCTACGTCATATTCAGAGGTTGATGTCCATTCTGGTGAAGATATTCCCGCAACCATCAATGAGTTAGACACACGTGGATTTGATCTATACATAGTTGGACAGGGGCATTGTAGGAACTTACGAATCTTTTCAAATTTGTTGGAATGGTGTGATTGTCCAGAACTTGGAGTTATAGGGGACATTTTGGCATCAAACAATTTTGTTTCACGTTCATCTGTGTTAGTTGTGCAACAATATGGGTATGGAGGAATGGTTCACGGAAAGCAATCGAACCATGCGACCACTAATAATGAAGATTTTGAGCCCATTGTCGTGAGGACAGAATAAAAAAAATGGTTGATGAGGAACCAACTTGCACACCTTAAAAGATCTTGCTTAGTTTGCTAAGTTTCAAAATAAAACTATCATATTGGCAAAATTTGCACTTCCATTATGACTCTTGTGCTCCCATGATCATTGAAGTCATGGGGTTTACTCGTCTCTAGGTTATGATTCTATTGGAGAGTTTTAACTTTTAAGGGATACTTTTGTTGTCACGAAATGACATACTTAATCACTATTTTAGACGGAATGTGTTGAGTTTTGAACTAGACCTCTTAATGATACCAATTACTCAATTAGCAATGAAGATGAAATAAACACGCTTAATTTTCATTATAGTGAGGATGATCTACAAACTAACATTATGTAAAATATGAAGTTATGACGACCAATTGCAAAATTACGAAGTATGGCTCAATTTTGCGTTCTATGGTGGTGGTTGTTGTTGTGAGTTTGATGAAGAAAATTTTGTCAAGAAAAGAAAAAAGAAAGATGAAGAACACAAAATTGATGTTTTGCTAAGGCATGTGGGTGGGTTGTTTAAGCAATTTATGTTTCTTATTAACTCAGTTTTGTAGTTATTTATTTTTATTAATGAAACATTAATGTTAAATTATTAGTAAATAAATTAAGCCACGAGGCACTCCATTAGTTTCAAACATTTTTGTAACATATGAATTATGAGTGACAATAAGGACCAAAAGTTAAATGTTTTGAAATTAGTAAGTACCGAAACCGAAAAGAGAAAAGTGCTGATACAAATACTAAAATGTGGTAAAATGTAGGGACTAGTACATATTTGTTGAATGATGAGCATATTGCATACCCATTAACTCACCTGCATGTCAATTGGCAAGTTGGAATTTTTTTTCCTCTTACACTGTAACTATCCTTTTACCCTTATAAACTATTCCATATTCTAATTTTATCTTTTTTGTTAATAAAATTCTTACACTTTATTTTCACACTTTTGGAGTTTCTCACAAGATTTCTACCTATAGATTTTATAACTGTCACTATTAGTCAACTTTTTTTAAAATTAAATGATAAACCAGACTTTCAAAAGGATTTTTTTGGTAAGAATATCTAAACCGGAATATTTTGAAAAATATTTTCGGTATCTATCAGAACGAGCTCTTTGTTCACGTTTTAGAATTTTAGTGACAATTTTGTTTGTCACGACAAGTCAAATTCCATTAAACTTAAGTGATAAACCGGACTTTCAAAACTGGTATCGGAAATCTTTTACAAATATTACGGTCTGAATCATCTTTTTTTGAAAGTGTGGTTTATCACTTAACTTTCAAGAAATTTGACTGTCACTAAAAATCTAAAATTCGTAGGTAAAAATATTGTGAAGAAGAACTCTAAAAATTTGAAAATGAAGTGTAAAAATTTTATTGACAAAAAGGTAAAATTGGAATATTAAATAGTTGGCTTAATTACTCTTTAAGTCTTTTAATTTATTTTTTGGTTTCGTTTTTGATTTTTTGACATTTTATTTTGGCGTATGATATATTATGACAAAAAAAGTTATAATCATATGCCCTAAAAAGGTTATAATATATGCCGGATTCAGAACACTACTCCACTAATTGACTTAAAAAAAGTTGGCTCATATGCCATAAGAATGTGTGTTTAACTTTTGTTGCCAACATTATGATTTCATTATAAATAGCTGTTAAAATGCTCTATACTTATTAAAATATTAAAACTTTATAGGAACTATATATATAACTTGTTCCGTGTTTTGTTTTCTCATCAAAAATAAAAATAAGATCAACATTTTTATATTTCAGAGTTTTAAAATTTAAAATATTTTTACTCTAAAATTTCAATCTAAAACAATTAGAAGTTTGATGGCATGTTATTTAATTTTGTTGTTTAATTTTAATACGATTTAAGAGTGTAGGAGCTATTATATCTTTTTGCCATCCTTTCGTGAGCATTTCTTTTGCTGTGTATAGCCGTGATTGTTGGAGCTGCATCATTATTCAATGTTATATATTTTCAAAATGTTTTTCATAGAGTTTATTAGAGTAAGAGAGAAAAGAGAAAATAGAATGAGATGACAAAATTGATATGAATAGACAATAAAAAATATCCAACTCCAATGATATTGTCAACTATGAATTTTTAAAGCAAAGATCCATACCAAATAAAATATAAATAGTTAAACACCAAAGTTCATGAACCATAGCAGACCATAAATATCATGAAATAATTCCATTACATTTAAAACAAAAAGACATAAATATTGTTCATGAACCATGACAAAATGTGCTTACAAAATAAGAATTTCAAAAGAAATATATGTTCTTGCATTTTGTTTGACTATATCACCCTTTCTCTGCCTTGGACATAATGCAAAAAAAATTTCCGCCAAAAGCAACCATATATAATAGCTAGTATTTGTCCATCTCGAAAAAATCATTTATTTGGGAACAACAACAAAATTCAACTCGAATTAAATATTGGTCAACAATGAATGTGGCTTTGTCAAGGAAAAAATTGCAAATCTAGTGTGTCGTAACACAAATATTGGCAGCGGCCACATCCTTTAAGGGAAAATGGTGAGATTGGAGAAATGTAAAATTTGAAACTCCTCAACAGAATACAAAAATTGAAAGAAAATATATCTAAAAAAGTTTCCTAGATAATAACCCGCTCGTTGCGCGGATATAATCGATTATCCGTAAAATATTTTATAGAAATTAAAAATATTGTAAATTTTCTTATTAGAAGAAAATATACACAATATATATGTAATGAATTGCTGAAGTTTGATTCTATATTTCTATATAAAAGTTTGATATTTTACTTTATTTTCAACATGTTTATTTTTAATTATATTCTATTTGAGTTTGATTAACTTGAGAGTTTAGTTCATATATAATGCTTATGCTTAAGCCTTCTTGGCAGAACTTTAGATTAAATTTTAGAGGATAAGAATAATTAGTAAATGATGATGTGTTTTTTTTTTACGGAAGTGATTATATGTTTATTAGATGGTTACGATTATGAATTTCCCCACTATATCAATGTTTATCGAGTATAAAAATGTTCAAGGACCGTAAATAGGGGAAGGTTTTTATTTTATTACCACCCATCACAGTGGTAGAAATGGCATATGAAAAGGGATATATAATGACATAAGATATCTATACTCTTATTATGGAAAAAGGAATGAGCAATAATAATGTATACTAAATTTTTATTTTTTAATACAAAATGTATATACTAAATTTTATAATTTTTTTGACAATGAGGTAGTCTAATATTCATGGGCCAATTAGTTAAAAACATTTGTAACCTTTCGAGATAAGAAAATTCAAAAAACAAAATATAGACCAAAATCTTCGATCATAATAATTAAAAAAAGGTAAACATGATTGGAAATTGGTTTGTGCAATCAAGATAATCTGGATTAAATCATAGGTATGCACTCTATGTAGTACACTTTAGATTAAAAGAGTGTGAAAATGTTTCTATTGTCCAAACATTGGCATATATGTGATCATATTCAATTAATTCATTGTCTTAAATTATTACCGTTCGGTGTTTGCTTCCATGTTAGCGCTTTCTAGACTGCACATCATGACATCAAAGAGTTTTGAAGGTCCAAATGATTGCAAGATCGAGTTCCTTCCTTCTTCATTCCTAGATTGTTGTTAATGGATATTGATTTTTAGATTGGCAGTGGAGATAATAAGATGACAAATTTGTTAAGACTCAAAACAACAATTTCTATATTAGTAAGACTATAGAAACAATTTAGATGTACAAATTTTTAATCATTCAAGTGATTTTTAATAATTAACAAATATTATCTAGCTAATCTTAAAAAATATGAGAAAAAACTTTAACGCATGTCAATCAAATAATAATGATGTGGCACAAATAATAATATTTGACAATAGAATGATGAGATGTCAATCAAATAGTTTGGGGCTCTAACTTAATAAATTAAAATAGATAGATGTTTCACTTGTTTTGGAGGTGTCATTGTTGTACTATAGAAAGTATATATACAACTAAAACAAAGTTAAATCCAACCTCAAATAGATAAATATGGTTATAATTTGTTTTTTTCTATCTTATATTTAGATTCTTTCTGTCATCCAAGTTGTAAGCTCATTTACCTTCTTTAGTTGTTATATATACAATCACAGATGAAAAACGTCAATAGATATGAGAACATTACAAACATAACACAAAATTGAAATTCATATATTAGAAGAAAAAGGAGTTTTTGGCACTTTTTGTGCTGAAAATTCCAGATTTTTCTTCTAATATATATTTCATTTTATCTTTTTCTTCTTCTTCTTCTTCATAAAAGAAGAGGAATTAATTAACTATGGTTGGTAGTACCACACCCCCAGCATGTTATGAAGTATTTGTGCATAATTATAGTCGAATATGGCAAACTGATAATATTTTAAATATTGAGCTACCTGTTCTTGCTGTTCAACTTGTCTTTCAAGTATTATTGGCTCGCACTTTATTCTTTATCTTTAAACCTCTTCATCAACCTCCTCTTATTTCACAAATCTTTGTAAGTATGCATCCTTTTTTTTTGATAGTTGCATATTTAATTTTGTGATGATAAAATTAGTTTTTAAGAAATTAATTTTGGTTGAAACGGAATAGAATATAAATTTTTTTATACTTAAAAAAAAAACATAATTTATTTTTCAGACAAAGAATGCTAAGTTAGAACATGTCTATGTTATTTTATAATAAAATGGAAATTAAATGTCTCCGTGTTAGTAATATGTACAAATATTTTCATTGTAATAATTTGTGTGGGAGTTCCAAATTTAAAATGCAGGTTGGTTTTCTACTAACTCCGACATTTCTCCGGAGATGGCCAGAAATTTTTCTCTTCGTTTATCCTGTAACCGGAGTCCTTAACGTTGAAGTTATAACACATTTCGGTATCTTATACTATGCATTCATGAGTGGTTTGGAGACGAACTTGAATACCATTTTACATGTAAGAAAGAAAGCTGCAACCATTGCGATTTCAGGAATCATCTTTCCAATGGTGATAGGACCGCCTTTATATGCTTTACATCGAAAAAATTATAGTGAAATCCAGGGTCCAGATAAACTTGAAGAAAGTACACTTAATGCTTATGTATTATGGACTTTAGTTCTCACTGTAACAGGTTTTCCGGTTGTAGTTCACTCACTTTCTGAGCTCAAACTTCTTTATACGGGTCTTGGTAAGACTGCATTAACATCAGCTATGGTTAGTGACACATATGCTTGGATTTTATTCATGTTATTTGTTCCATTTGCAATTAATGGTACACAGGCAATGTACTCGGTAGTAACCACCATAATATTTGTATCCATTTGCATCTCTGTGGTGCGTCCTATCATTGTAAAGGTTATTAATCGCAAGACAGAAAGAGATGAATGGAATGATCACCAATTACTCTATGTGTTGATGGGTATGCTTGTTTGTGCACACATAACAGATGTTCTTGGCACACATGGCGTTGTTGGGGCTTTTGTGTATGGGTTGATTTTACCTCACGGTAAATTTGCTGACATGGTGGTGTCAATGACTGATGATTTTGGTGGCAATTTTCTAGCGCCGCTCTTCTTTGGTGGCACTGGAATGCGACTAACGTTGAGTATGATTTTCGGAATGCCAAATTGGCCTATTATTGTTATGGTTATAGTCTTGTTGAGCGCTCCAAAGATTTTAAGCACGTTGTTTGCCACTTCATTATTTGGCATGCGTACTCGTGACAGTTTTGCTCTTGGCTTAATTCTTAATACCAAGGGTGCTGTTGCAATAATAATGCTCAACACTGCTTGGGATAAATCGGTATTGATATACTTACACATGTTATTTAGTCTATTTTTCAATTAATCATAAGTCAAAATTATAGCAATTTAAACTATTATTTGTTCTAATGTCATTGCAGATTCTTACTGGACCATCTTATAATGTTTTAACCTTTGGAGTCCTTTTAATGACTATGGCAGTGCCTCCACTCATTAATGCCATATACAAGCCTAGAAAGAGATTTGAGCAAAACAAACTAAAGACTGTACAAATGCTTAGACTTGACGCAGAGCTTAGAATTCTAGCATGTGTTCATAATACTCGCCAAACTTCCGGGATTATTAGCCTTATTGAATTTTTCAATGCCACTAGACTTTCTCCTATACATGTTTTTGCACTTTACCTTGTAGAGCTCACAGGACGTGCTGGTGCACTTGTTGCTGCTCATATGGAGAAGCCTAGTTGCCAACTTGGATCACGAAATCTTACAAGATCCCAAGAAGAGCTAGAAAGCATTAAGAATACCTTTGGAGCATTTGGAGAGGCATACGATGCTATTAGAGTGCATACCTTAAATGTTGTGTCAGCCTATGAAACCATTCATGAGGACATATACAACTCGGCTAATGAAAAACGAACAAGCTTGATTATCCTTCCATTCCACAAACAAATAAGTTCAGGAGGTGAACTCGAAGTAAATAGTATCGCATACGAAGATATAAACTTGAATGTGATGCAAAACTCACCTTGCTCTGTGGGAATATTTGTCGATCGTGGTCTTGGGTTATTATCAAACATGATCTTTTGTATTCGTATGATCTTTGTTGGAGGTCCTGATGACCGTGAAGCCTTAGCTGTTGCATGGAGGATGGCCGAGCACCCAAGAATTCGATTATCCGTGGTTCGGATGCTCCTGCTTGATGAAGCTGCAGAAGTAGACACCTCAAGTCAAACCGAAGCAAAAAACATACTATCCGTTGTAGTGGATAATGAGATGCAAAATGAATTAGATGATAAGTATATGAATTTCTTTAGATTGACAGCGGTGAACAACAATGATTCTATATCATATTCAGAGGTTGGTGTCCATTCAGGTGAAGAGATCCCAATCGTCCTCAATGAATTAGAGAATTTTGGTTGCGATTTATACATAGTTGGACAAGGAAATCATAGAAACTCTAAGGTCTTTACAAATTTATCGGAATGGTGTGATTGTATAGAACTTGGAGTTATAGGGGATATGTTGGCATCAAACAATTTTGGTTCACTATCATCTGTGCTAGTTGTGCAACAATACGGGTATGGAGGAATGGTTTTGGGAAAGCAACACAACCAGATGATGACAACTAATAGTTTTGTCTTATAAGAGTATAATGTTTTGTGAGGAACTCACATGCAAACCATGGAAATGCTTGATTAATTAATTTGTTTATGAAAATTTAACCAAATTTGTGACAATTCTAGATATTTGTTTTGTGTAATTAACTAGCTAGATTAGGTAATTCATTTATTGATTACAATTGATGCTTCTGCTGTTTTATTTTGGTTTCCTACAATGTTAAATATGACTCCATTTGCATCTAATAACATGAAAAGAAAAACATTCAACCAAAAAAACATAAAACATGAAAAGAAAAACAAGTCTGATCTGTCTAATTTGAAAAATATAATCTTGTTTATGAGTGGTAACGCTTTGTCTCAAAATTCTAAATCATTGCCTCGACATCATTGACCCCATTTTTATAGTTGATATTACTTGATACCAATCTTACGTATGTAGGATTAAACTTAATGCTTGTTATATACTGCAACCACTTTGTTTCCATTCAAATATATTGGATTGCTTTGCCCTCAAGAAATTAAGAATCTTGGTGTATATGTGCATAAGTGCATCCACTACCTGTACCATTTGGTAGCGGTTTGTAGTCTTCTGCATAAGCTTCTTCTTGTTTCACCAGTCACCACTAGACACCATCTTAAAATTTTGGTTTGAACCAAATTTAATTTTTTTTGTTACTATGATATTGATACGAAGTTTTCAAGTGATGACTAATCTCTGTCGAGCACACAAGGTGGGTTTTCTTCTTCCAACCGATTTTTTTGCAAGTGTATGAGTCATGAATCGAACCCCTGACCACATACTTAAGAACACCAAGACTCTTACCACATACTTAAGCAAACCAAATTCAATTTTAAAAAACGATTTCTACATTGACAATTACTTCATCTATAAACATATCTTTAGACTATTCCTTATTAAATGTTGGACTCTTAACACTGATTTCAAAATGATTGTGTCAACAAATGAGAGAACTTATGAAAATATATAGTATCCTATAACATTGACTATCAGTTGCTTTCCATTTATTTTAGTAATTTAAAACAACCTATACAACTCAAGTGAATCATTTCACAATAGTTTTTTATTTTTTTTATTGTTATCAAGTTTTAAAATGATGTAGATGGTAAATCCACTCTGCATGCTATAAACAGATATACTTATAAGGACTTAACACCTGTTTTTGGTTCTTCTTCCAACTGCCTTGGCTGCTTCCTGCATGTCAAATTAGTAACTTAATACCAATTAATTAGCTTCTTCCTACTCTTGCAAACGGAAGTTGAATGAATGAGAGACAGCTTCAAAAAAAAAAATAGATGTAGGTAAATTTACATTTTTCATCATTGTTTCCTTTTCTATGACTTTATGCCTTTGAATAATGTTTTGTTGATTTACCTACCACAAATTACTTATTTTCATATTAGAAAACCAATACAATTGTAGATAATGATAGAATAAAATATTCTTATCATTATCATTAAGCATAATTATATCGGTAATTATTTGTAATCATCTATAATTATGTTTGTCATTATTCATTATTCATAGGTTTGATTAAACCTATTATCAATTGTATATAAACACTTTTGGTTATATGAATAAAGCAACAGATTATTTAACATTATTTAACAATTACTTTCATGGTATCAGATATAATTATGCTTAATGACAAGAATATTTTATTCTATCAAATATAGCAATTGTGTCACTAGTATGGTACCAGTATACTACACACATTAGTATATTCTATTGTTCAATGTGAGATTTTAGAATTTTTTTTTAATTTTCATTTCACACACTACTATGTTTTACTTTTATGTTCTAACAATCCTCCAATTAAATTTAAATGAAAAACTCCAAATTAGCCAAAGACACTTCTATAAGAGTTGTGCATAAATAAATGTGTCTAGCCTAATACACCTTTTCTTAGGTGTATTCTCAAAAATTTCATGCATTATATATTAATGCCATTCACGTCAATCCAGTTAGAGTGAACGCTCTAGGAATTTTGACTAGAATCTCATAAGAAGTGTATTAATATCGTGAAGTAATAAATCAAAATTTGTATCTAGGAATTGAGATCAATTTGAAAACTTAACAATTATAAAATTATACTTTGGTGATTAAAAATATCGGATTTGCATAAGCTTTAATTTCGATTTGCAAATTAAAAAATAAACGCTTAAAGTTAACGATGAATTAGGACTTTTGAATTCCATCTTTTTCACTATCTGGGCTAAAACTTTAGCTCATGCAAATAGATTAAAACCAATGTCAAACCAATGTCTTGGTTCAAAATTCATTTTGTCTCGCTAATATAGTTCCCTAATGTCTTTCACGAGCTAACATTATCAAATGAATCAACGCTAATGTCCTAAAATCACATTATCATGATTGAACATGCTAAAGCAATCAAGTAATTAATGAACAATCATCTCAGATCTAGTAACAAAATATTGTGTTAATATAGTTTATTAATGGCCAAAATATGAAAATATTAAACAAATATAACCGAATAATTCTACACTTTTAATTGCATATGAGTAAACTCTCATTCAACACATAGTTCATGTATCATATCCCGATTGGACTTGTTGAGGGAATAATAACTTAGAGGTGTTGGATTGCCACTACTAGAAAATTTGGATTTAGAGAGGGTAGATTTCCGTCACAAAATAGTTAATATTCCGTCACAAACGTAATTAGCGACGGAATTTGGGACAACTCAGAATTCGTCTCTAAAACACGCGTCGCAAACTGTTAGTGAGGGATTAATATTTCCGTCGCTAATTGCGATGACATAATTCCGTCGCTGTTCTTTCAAATCCGTCACAAATTTGTGGGCTAAAATATCAATTTTTAACAGTTGTTCCGTCGCTGACCAGTGACGGATTTGCATATTCCGTCTCAAACAACTATATGAGGGCCTAATTTAGTGACGGTTTATTCCGTCGCTAACTGGGATATGTTTTTTTTAATGCCAGATTAGGAATCTTCTACACATTTATTTGCTTTAACATTTATGAGAAATTTCATTCAGTATCAAAAATACATAATAAATAAAAACTATTAAATCTGTCAAAACAAAATAGAACACATTAAATCAAATTAAACTATATTGAACATGTCATTCTTTCTCAAAACACAATTGTGTCCGTAAGTATCACATGTATTTCACACCAAAATACATTGAAGCCATAACCAATAGATCTAGAATTGTTTTCAAAGCTAAAAGTTTATAATAAAAATTCTCAAAACAACCCTATATTATAGTTGAATTCGGACGTGGAGATAGATGCGAAAAACTCTCCATAAATCGTTGGAATTGCTCTCATTCTTGTGAGTCCCTTTCAAGAACCCGTCTTTCATACTCATTCTGAAAAAATAGAGTTGGTATTAATTCTTATACCAAAAGATAAGATGAAATCAATCACTAAACTTAAAACAGGCTAGAAACAACTTAAAATCAAGGTTGGCTTTGATGCCAATATATAGCTAGTTATAGTGATAAATGAGTGAGACATATACTATCATTAATATACAATAGCAATAGCAATCAGAGAACCACTAATTTTACATTTAAATCAAGTTTGAATTGATATAAACAGTGTTTGAAGTAAAGAAAATGCTTAACTGCATCAATCATGAATAACTTCTTTGAACAGAGCAAAACAAGTTCACCACAAAGAGACAATCACAATAGAAAAAGACAGTTAGAAAGTATCAACTTTACAAACTATATTACTCATTGGAAATCTACTATATTAATTTATAGATCTAAGAATCAACAATGCAATCACTTTGGCATCCACTATTTCCTTGCTTTTCATCTCAAAGACTCACAAATCACAACCTAACATATTTCCCCAAATCACAAAGTAACATATTTTAAGTACACTAGAGATCTTTAAGTAAAATAAAAACATGACAACAACATTTAAATAAGATTAGAAAGATTTTGAACTAACTAAATTGACAGAATTTCTTAGACAATTGGTACTTCAAAAATGCAAGCAAAGAAAGAAATACAAAATACTTGATCAACTTGAAGTGAAGAACATCATACCTGTAGTATTTTTACTTCGCAAACAGCCTCTTTAACTTATCTTTATGAAGCTAAGCAAGACAATAACCTCCACTTCCTCTACAATGGTTATCATGGACTCACCGTTAAACCTCCCTAATACATCAAAATTAAAATATAGTCTAGCAATGTCCTGGTAGACTTTAAAACATATCAACCATTGTTATTATAATCCTTCTATCATGAGTTGTAGGAACAACTAGCAAAATGAAAACATTGTGGCCTACAAATTCGCTACCTATCCAATGCAAAAATAGCATAGATAGTCACTTGAATGCAAAAGTAATTAAAAACAAGTTCACTCTTATCCTTGTTTATAAAATTATGTTGTTCTACTAACATGACTTCATGCTAAAATAACAAAACGTTAAAAGCAAATAGATGTCAAACAATACCACAGTCCACATACATAGTTAATTAGATTGAACATATTATGTAGTGATAACTAGTATAGAGCTTGTATAGATAACTACTATATTAGAAAATATGGTTATAATTTTTTTTGCTGAAAGTTAATATAGAGTCGGTATGAGAAGGAAAAGTAGTGGTTATGATGTTGTACGCAAGAAATAAAGCTATTCCTATAAAACAAAACTATACCTTAGATGCAGCCAAGCCTTCTTAGTTCTTATGAAAGAAATCCTTCTACCTTCAAATTAAAAAATTATAACTCACTTCAGTTTGTTTACATTTATGAACTCAGAAGATCATAAACAAAAAAATAAATTAATATGCACCTTGGCATGGCCTATTGAGATATGCTTTGCATAATAAGTAGCAACATGGTTCTGATAAGGGCGAATGTTGAGTTAGCATTACCTTCTCAGTGTTCCCATCATTCAGAAGCACCTGACATAAACACAATTGTACGAAACCAAATTGAAAAATAGAAGTCACATTAAACACAATTGTACAAGCCACTCTCAAAAGATCAATCTCGGAGCAAACCTTTGCATACATAAACAAATCCACCATCACCTATAATGTTAATTTGACTGAAATTTCCTGTAGCTTGTTCTAGCTCCAAAATTGTTATTTGCCATGTGTTATGTTGTGTTCTTTGTTTCAAATCACAAACAAAAGTGCAAAAGTCAGCACACTATAAATATGAATCCACAACTTAATCTTTTGCAAAATTCATGATAGTGAGTTCTTAAGTATACCAAACACAACCAACAGATTATACAATCCATCAGAATTTGCGTTGGTGTCGACCCACTAGCACGCATTGACCTTGCAAATAATCACATTTTCAATAACTTCAAAAACAACACAAATAAATTCAAATTCACACATTATCACTAACAATTCATCATTTGATAAGAGCAAAAAACTCAATAATCAGATCAAACAACAAGACTTTGCACATAACTATTTAACTCTCTATTTTGTTAAACAATATATGTGATAAATTCACCTGACATAATCAAAGATTTAAAACAAAACTCACAAAATAGAGATGCAATCACAACATGAATGGTTATTACATTGCAATTGAAACAGAATAAAAACTCACAAAATAGGTTTTGAGGAAATTCGATTTTACGGCAATCGGTAGTGAAAGCGTTTGTTGCGATTGAGATTGAGAACTTACGAACTGCGATTGATGAGTTGCGATTGTAACTGTGAATCGAAAATCGAATTCAACAGAGATTGTGTGAGTTGTGATTGTGATTGAGAAATTCAATTTTAGGAGTTGCAATTGCGATCGAGATGCCATAAGTGTGATTCAGAATTGCGATTGAGAGAAAGTATGAATGAAGAATTGTGATTGAGAGTTGAGATTCAATTTCAGAGTTGTGATTAAGAACCCTAAGTGTGATTGAGAGAAAGTGTGAATGAAGTTGGTTACCTCAAGAAGATGACGCTGCGATGAAGATGATGCTCCGATGAAGATGAAGCTACGATTTAAGACGAAGCTCTGATGAAACTCTGAAAGGAAAGTGGAGCGCGAAAAGAAAATAGGGAATTGATTATGAAGATTGAAGATGAAGGAGTTTTCAATTTTTTTTATTTTATTTTAAAATATATTGGAATAAGAAAATATTGAGTTTGTCACGGAAATAAATATCCTCACTAATGTATCATTGACATTAGTGAGGGAATTTATTAACATTAACGAGAGAATTTGTTAATGAGGGAATAATTTCATTAATAAATCCCTCACAAACTTTTAATTTGTTCAATTTGCAATGGAATTAATGACGGAAAATTAGACAGGGTAGAATCCGTCATAAATTCTCTCACTAATTTAATTTTTTTTTAAGTTTCACTAATCCCTCATTAATTCCGTCACAAATAGTGAGGGAAATGAGTCCCTCTTTAAATTCCGTCACTAAATTGCAAATTTTTAGTAGTGTGCGGATGCAAAGATACCCACATCTGAGAGATATGTTGAGATATATCAGTTATGAGTTAGAGCTTCACATTGGAGTGAAATGTCCTTGAGGTTGTGCGGCATGTAAAGTGAGAAAAATTATAAATTTAATGTTTTAAAATATTTATCTTTCACAAGTATTAATTTTACTTATTTTCATAAAATTAAATACAAATTGCATTTAATTTTTCTTCTCTCTCCTTTTATCAATAAACAAAAACCAATAAAAAATATTTTTACTTCTTATTTCAAAAAAATCCTACAAAGTTTTTTTGTTTTTTTTATTTTTTTTTGGTGGATCCTTTTTTTCTCCCAGTAGATCGTACCTTCGAATTGTGCCAAGGTTTTAGAACAAAAGGGCAAAATCATGTTTTAAATTACCATTCGAATGTTGCTGATAATTTCTTAGCTGCTGGAGCGGCTTTTCTGTCATGCTGTTCAGGAAAATTACCATTTCGTTTCCTTGGAATTCCGGTGGGGGTGAATCCGAGGCGGCGGGAAAGATGGAGACCGGTTGTTGAGGCAATGTCTTTGCGTTTGAGTACTTGGACCAGTCGCCATTTGTCTTATGGTGGGCATATTACTCTGATTAATTCTGTTTTGGCAAGTATACCACTTTATTTCTTTTCCTTTTTCAAAGCTCTTGTGTGTATTCTGAAACAACTTGTGAGTATTCAACGCAATTTCTTATGGGGAGGGGGACTTGATACTAGGAAAATAAGTTGGGTAAAGTGGGATCAAATTTGCTTACCTAAACGGCGGGGTGGATTGGGTGTTAAGCATTTAGAGCTATTCAATGAGGCTTTGTTACTCAAATGGAAATGGCGTTTTTTGGTAGAAAAAGAGGCTATTTGGGCTGATCTTTTGCGATATAGGTATGACCACTTAGCATCTCGGATGTTGGGAGGGGTGGGGCAGCGGAATGGCATGGTGGAGTCTCTTTGGTGGAAGGATGTGTTGAGAGTGGAAATGGAGGGTGGGACGGATAGGTATATAGAAAATGTCCGATGTCGTGTTGGTAATGGATCGGATATTGGATTTTGGACTTTTCAGTGGTTTGGTAATCAACCGTTACGGGATGTGTTTCCGGCACTGTTTGCGAAGGAAATTGATCCCAATGTTATGGTGGCAAATCGGTTGTGTGGGGTTGGTTCAGGTCCGCTGTGGCAGTGGCAATGGAGTGGTGATTTGTCGGAGTTTGACTTGCAACAACTTGGTATTTTACAGTATGCTTTCCACTGTGCAAGGTCGGATTGATGAAAATGATCGGTGGCTTTGGTTACCAGGGACGGTTGATCATTTTTCGGTCAATTCTTGTTACTTTATGTTGCTTAATGGTCGTTTTGCAGGTGACTTTGATCCTAATTTATTGGGGGCTGTTCGCAAACTATGGAAGACTGATGTTCCTTCCAAGGTTCATGTGTTTGGATGGCGGTTGCTGTTTGAGAAATTGCCAACGCGTACAGCTCTTGTTCATCGTGGTGTCTTGGCCCCGCAAGCTGATGTATGCATTTTTTGTTTGTTGCCTTCAGAGGATTGTACACATTTGTTTTTTCGGTGTTCCTTCATTCAAGAGTTGTGGCAGGATGTGGGTCGATGGATTGGTGTTCGAGTTGACTCTAGTTTGGTAGGGTGGAAGCATTTTATATCTTTTGCCCCGATGATGATATCTAAAAAAGCAAAGCGAGTGCGTCATCTTATATGGTTGGCGACATCATGGTGTATTTGGTATCATCAGAATCAGGTGATTTTTAATGGGCAACAACCGCGGGTGTCTTCTTTGCTGGAAATTATACAACGGATTTCTTGATTTTGGTTCGGTGGCCGAACCGGTCGTAGAGCTTTATTGGCTTATTCGAATTGGACTTGTAATCCCTTTAGTTGTTTTGTTTCGTTGTAATGAATATTTGTGTGTAAGGGATTGAGTACCCCCCAAATTGAAAGAAAAATAAAAGTAAAAGGTTAGAAAAAAATTAGGATAAAATTGTTGCTTAAATTATAAGCAACATAACAAACATATAATATTAAAGAGAACACTCCCGTTGTTTGGAGGTGTCATACTGTCATTGTGCACTGTAGAATGTTTTCAAGTTAAATGCCACTTCAAATAGATAAATATGGGTTTTCTTTTTGACCAAATAGATATTTATGGTTATAAATTGTTGTTTTATTTCTTTTTTTTGGCTAAATTGTTTTTATTTATTTATTTCTTATAATTAGATTCTTTCTATTATAAGGTCATTTACCTTCTTGTTGATATATAAAGGGTAAATATATAGAAGAGAACATTATAAAAACATAACACAAAATTGAAATTGATATTCACATTCATATTCATATATTAGAAGAAAAAAAAGGAATTTTATTAACTATGGTTGATAAGGGTTTTTCTCCAAAATGTTATCTAGTGGATACGACTAATTCCGGTCGAATATGGCAAACTTCTAATATTCTAAAAATGGAGCTACCCGCTCTTGCCGTTCAACTTACCTTTCAAGTAATATTGAGTAGTATTTTATTTGTTATCTTTAAGCCTCTTCATCAACCTCGTCTCATTTCACAAATCTTTGTAAGAATTCTTTTATTTAATAATATTAAGTACCATATTTTAATTTTTGGTCTGATAGTTAGGAACTAGAATTTCACTCCTTAAAGATTAATAATTGAACATACTAGAGTACGAATCTCGATTTCTATACATTATATACAATGTTCTTATTAACTGAGTTAAGCTCGCAGGGACAAGTAATACACATATCTATCTCCATATTAATTAATATGTAGAAATATTTTCATTGTAATAATTTGTGGATGTTCCAAATTAAAAATGTAGGTTGGCATTGTACTAATTCAATTTCATTCGATATATGAACCTTTTTATGGCTTCATTTATCCTATAAGTGGAGTACTTAACATTGACGTTCTAACACATCTTGGAGTCATGTACTACGCATTTCTCAGTGGTTTGGAGATGAACTTGAATACTATATTACATGTTAAAAAGAAAGCTGCAACTATTGCAATTTCGGGAATCATTTTTCCAGGAGTGATGGGACCAATTTTATACGTTCTTCATAGAAAATTTTATGCTAACGGTGATGTATATCCACTTGAAGAAAGTACAATAAATGCTTATGTAATATGGACTTTAGTTCTCACAGTAACTGGTTTTCCAGTAGTAGTACACTCACTTTCTGAGCTCAAACTTCTTTATACTGGTCTTGGTAAGGCTGCATTAACATCAGCTATGATCAGTGACACATATGCTTGGATTTTATTCACATTATTTGTCCCATTTTCAAATAATGGTATAAGAGCAATATACTCCATCTCAAGCACCATAATATTCGTTTTCTTTTGCATCGTTGTGGTGCGTCCAATCATTGTAAACGTCATTGATCGGAAGATAGAAAAAGATGAATGGGATGATAACAAATTAATTTTTGTGGTAATGGGGACTTTTGTTTGTGCACACATAACAGATACACTTGGCACACATGGCATTGTTGGGGCTTTTGTGTACGGATTGATTCTACCTCACGGTAAATTTGCTGATATGGTGGTGTCAATGACTGATGATTTTGGTGGCACATTTCTAGCACCACTATTCTTTAGTGGCAGTGGAATGCGACTCAATATTGCTTCCGCTTTCAACCATCCAAATTGGCCTTTTACGCTTATGGTTGTAATCTTGTTGTGTCTTCCAAAGATTTTAAGCACTTTGTTTGCCACTTTCTTTTTTGGCATTCCTACTCGTGACGGTTTTGCTTTAGGCATAATTCTTAATACCAAGGGTGCTATTGCATTAATGATGCTCAATACTGCTTGGGATAGATTGGTATGATATACTTGAAACACATTATTCAGTATATTTTTCAATTACTTATAACTGAAAATTATAGCAATTTAAACTATGATTTGTTCTAATATGTCATTGCAGATTCTTTCTGGACCAACTTATACTGTTATTACCTCTGCAGTCCTTTTAATGACTATAGTGGTGCCTCTCATTATCAATGCCATGTACAAGCCCAAAAAGCGATTTGAGCAAAACAAGCTAAAGACTATACAGAACCTTAGATTTGACGTAGAGCTCAGGATTCTAGCATGTGTTCACAATACTCGTCAAGCTATGGGGATTATTAGCCTCATTGAATCTTTCAATGCCACTAGACTTTCACCAATGCATTTTTTTTCCCTTTACCTTGTTGAGCTCACAGAACGTGCTGGTGCACTTGTTGCTAGTCATATGGAGAAGCCTAATGGCCAACTTGGAGCACAAAGTCTTACAAGATCCCAAGCAGAGCTAGAAAGTATTAACAATACCTTTGAAGCATTTGGAGAGGCATATGATGCTATCAGAGTCCAAACCTTAAATGTTGTGTCAGCTTATGAAACCATACACAAGGACATATACAACTCGGCTAATGAAAAACGAACAAGCTTGATTATCCTTCCATTCCACAAACAACTAAGTTCAGAAGGAACACTTGAAACAACCAATATTATATACAATGATATAAACATGAATGTGATGCGAAGTGCACCTTGCTCTGTGGGAATCTTTGTCGATCGTGATCTTGGGCCATTACCGAAAATCAAGTTTTGTATTCATATGATCTTTGTTGGAGGTCCTGATGATCGTGAAGCCTTAGCTATTGCATGGAGGATGGCTGGGCGCTCAGGAACCCGATTATCAGTGGTTAGAATGCTCCTTGTTGATGAAGCTGCAAAAGTAGACACCTCAAGTCACAATGAAGCACAAAGCATATTATCAGTAGTAATGGATAATGAGATGCAAAATGACTTAGATGACGAATATTTGAATTCCTTCAGACTGATAGCAGTGAACAACAATGATTATATATCATATTCAGAGGTTAATGTCCATTCAGGTGAAGATATTCCTTTAGTAGTCAATAAGCTAAATAATTATGAATGTGATTTATACATAGTTGGACAAGGGAATCGTAGGAGATCACAGGTCTTTTCAAGATTATTGGAATGGTGCGACTGTTCTGAACTTGGAGTTATAGGAGATATATTGGTATCAGACAATTTTGGTTCACGCTCATCTGTACTAGTTGTGCAACAATATGGGTATGGAGGTATGGTTTTGAGAAAGCAATCCAACGATGCGATCACTCATAAATCATAATGATGGTTTTGATGCACTTGACGTGAAAACAGAATAAGAATAATAGTTGGTGAGAAACTACCATGCACACCAAGAAAAAGTTTGCTTAATTTGCTTAATAGAGTACTTCAAGCATGTTAGAGATTTTGTTTTTTTGACGAAAGCATGTTAGAGATATATATAGTACAAGAATTTTGTTTTGTATTAAATGTTGTACCCCATGATATTGATTGGTAGTGGATACTTCTAAGTATTGATTCAACACTTATTAATATGTTGATTAAGGGTGTCAACAAAACTTTGTTAACAGACAATGTACCATGATGATCAACATAGCAAGCAAAACATATATCAAAACACTCATATATGTTTTGGTATCTTTTTGGATTAGATTAATGTCTTTTTTGATAGTCTATAAGTTGAAGGGTGTCTTCCTAAAAATAGGATAAGAAGTAGACCTCTTTAGGTGGTGTTTATTTTAGTATTTTATATTGGTATTCTGTTTATATAGGTCGGCTTTAATTCTCTTTATTCGTCTTATGCAAAAACATAATTATTAATAATTATATAATTCTGGTTAAAAAAAATGAAAGCAGTCATGCAACAAACGGAGATATAAATCAACACTTGTTTTGATAAATCACAATTATCAACATATATAGCACATAATACCAAGTTATTCAACCATGAAAATCTTTGAAAACAGCCACTCTCAAATAAAAATAGAAAGTAACAACTAACAAATTAAGTGATCCAATGTATTTAAACAATTACTACGTTTATATAGTAATGCACAATAATGAACAACTTGTAGTATTTCATGCTTAAACTAATTAATGTAAATTACTTGAAAAGACAACATTATAACTAAAAAAGATAATCATACCTCAATTGTAAAATCAATCAATCATATATCCCTCACAACTAAAATATTGACAGAATGCGGGTAGAATAATTGGAGGATTAAGCAAGATAAATTACTAGTAACAAAATTCTTCAATCAATTTCGAAAAACTGTTACCATTATCACTTCACCTTTGTATGTCACCTATACCATTTGGTAGAGGTTTTTAGTCTTCTGCATATAAGCATCTCAATTAAAGGGTGATAACTTAAGAAGAAAAAAAAACGAACTAAGCTGCAGCTGATTTTGTATTAATTTAGTTTTTCATCAGTTTTCATTATTAAATCAAATATGAAGTTATATAGTGGGTGAATTTGAAAGAATTTACTTCCTGAGAGACCAATACAATGGCTTATTTTCATGTTAGAAATCAATACAATTGTAGATGTGACCATTGTACCACTCTAATATATATGGTAGGGACGATGATATTATGGCCACTCTTAACCGAAAGAACAATATATATAGTATTATGATCACGCTTAAATCGAAGGGACGACGGTATTATGATTGTTGAATATGGTGTTGTTAGAGTTTGTCTGAAATCACACATTATTTAAGTTTCTGGACTGTCGAGTATATAAATATGTGAAAATAACCTCCCCTTATGAGCTAACTTTTAGGGTTGAGAACCATCATATTTATTATTTAACAATGATCACTCTTAAACTAAAGGGAGAATTTTCTTCAAAGAGACAGAAAGAAAGAGGGAGAAGTGGCTGGAAATTTTGTATCCATAAGGGATTGAACTCAATAAAAAATCAATCAATTACAAATTTTTTGATGTGATTAAAAATAAGGGATTTGCATAAGTATTTGTTTCGCAAATTGGAAAGTAAAATAGTTTAAAGTTAACAATAAATTAAAAGGACTTTCAAATTCTCTCTTTTTCACTACTTCGTGTTAAATAAGGTAGCATCAAAATCTCTGAGTGGAACCAAATATTAATAGAGAAAAATCACTTGAGGCAAAGATGTTGAATTTGATAGAGAAAATTACAGTTTGATCTCCACAACTGCATTTGGAAGGAAATGAAAATCACTTGAGGCAAAGATTCGCCCCAAACTTTGTAGTATTATGACCCTCTTCCTCAAAGAACCAAAGAATAAAAACCAATAAAAAAAAACCCTTAGTGGCAAATCTGGTAGCATCTGTATAGTATACTAATTTATACTAATGTTTTGTTAGGTTTAAACATCATTTTAGTTTCAGTATATATGCCGAATTTTAGTTTTAGTTTCTGTATCGATTTTTGTTCTAAATAAGCCCTTGAATCAACCAAATTTTTTTATTTTAGTCCCTAAAACGAAAATCCGCAGAAAAGTTCGTAGAAAAATCTGCAGAAAACTTGCGAATTTTCCTCGAATTTTAGCTTGAAAGACAAAAAAAAAATAAAATTGGTTGATTCAAGAACTTATTTAGAACAAAAATTAATACAACGATTAAAATCAAAATTCTGCGTAAAAATAATGTTTAAACCTTTTTGTTGTTATTGGCCTATTGAACCTAATTCTTATATAATCTCAAGTGTTTTAAGTGATTCTAAAGGTAGCATCTAGGCACATCTTATAAGATGTTTTCTGGACTTTTTCTCTAACAAATCTTTCATCAAACCATCAAATGAGTTTTCATCGGTGCAATATGACAGATACATATTTAATTTAGTCCATTATATATAATATTTTTTTCAAATAGAAGATTAAAAAGTTGTGCAACTTGAAAATATTAAATTTATATTTGGTTGCTTTTTTTTTTTTTGATACATCGGAAATATAAATTGCTTCCGTCAGGAATCGAACCCTGGACCTCCTCCTACCCAACCTAAATGTCCCCCCAGATCTTACCACTTGAGCTATATATCCTACGGGGACATATTTGGTTGCTTTAGAAATACATAAATTATATGTACCAAAAAAAAAAATTATATCATATAGTAGTATTAACCTTGAATAATTTTTTTTGTTGGGTAAATGAATAAAAACTGTATTTAATAGATGTTTGGAGGTGTCATCGTTGACTATAGAAAATATTCAACAAAAAAGGGAAGAAAATCATAAGACAAGTTAAATGCCACCTAAAATAGATAAATATGGATATAATTTGTTTCTCTCTCTTTTTTTATATATAATTATTCATGCCAGTTGTAGCTTCAAACAAAAAAAGAGCCAATAGAATAGAACATTATAAAAACATAACAAAAAATCGAAATTGAAATTCATATTCATGTATTAAAACAAAAAAGGAGGAATTAATTAACTATGAGCACCAAAAGAACAGCATGTTATCAAGTGAATGTCAATAATCCCAATCAATTATGGCAAACTGATAATGTTCTGAAAATGGAGCTACCCCAGCTTGCAACTCAACTTTTTTTTACCGTATCTTTCTCTCGGCTTTTATTCGTTATCTTTAAACCTCTTCATCAACCTCGTCTCATTTCACAAATTTTTGTAAGAGTTCTTTTATTTAGTACTATTAATTAACATGCATGCATTTGATTTTGCAGTATTAATGAAATTATTGTTAGTTCATAGCAAATTGAATGGAAAACTATTTATATGAATCATAATATATAATTTCAAAGACATATGAGGTTACATTATATGAAAGAAAACATGTCTATGTTGTGTTTATAATAAAGTAGGAATTACATGTCTCCATCATGTTAGTTAATACATAAAATTTTATTTTCATTGTAATAATTTGTGGGTTTTCCAAATTAAAAATGCAGGTTGGTTTTGTACTAATTCAATTTCTCGGACAATTTCCATCTATTTACTACTTCATTTATCCTGCAACTGGGGTGCTTAACATTGAAGTCATAACACATATTGGTATCCTATACTACACATTCCTTAGTGGTTTGGAGATGAATTTAGATACCATTTTACATGTAAAAAAGAAAGCTGCAACCATTGCGATTTCGGGAATCATATTTCCAATGGTGATGGGACCGGCTTTATATGTTCTACATCGAAAAACTTATAATGGCGACCATGAAAATTATCCACTTGAAGAAAGTACAATAAATGCTTATGTACTATGGACTTTAGTTCTCACCGTAACAGGTTTTCCAGTTGTAGTTCACTCACTTTCTGAGCTCAAACTTCTTTATACTGGTCTTGGTAAGGAAGCATTAACATCGGCTATGATAAGTGACACATATGCTTGGATTTTATTCATGTTATTTGTTCCATTTTCAATTAATGGTCCAAGGGCGATATACTCGATATTAAGCACCATAATATTTATTTTCATTTGTATCTTTATGGTGCGTCCTATCATTGTAAAGGTCATTGATCGCAAGACCGAAAGAGATGAATGGGATGAAAACCAATTACTCTTTGTGGTTATGGGGTGTTTCATTTGTGCACACATAACAGATGTTCTTGGCACACATGGCGTTGTTGGGGCTTTTGTGTTCGGGTTGATTTTACCTCATGGTAGATTTGCAGACTTGGTAGCGACGCTAAGCGATGACTTCGGTGGTGGATTTCTAGCGCCGCTCTTCTTTTCTGGAAGTGGAATGCGACTATATATGAGTTCTCTTTTTGACCAGCCAAATTGGCCTTTGACGCTTATGGTTATATGCTTGTTGTGTGTTCCAAAGATTTTAAGCACTTTGTTTGCCACTTTCTTTTTTGGCATGCGTACTCGTGACAGTTTTGCTCTAGGCATAATTCTTAATACCAAGGGTGCTGTTGCACTAATAATGCTCAATACTGCTTGGGATAAATCGGTATATACTTGAAACATATTATTTAGCCATAAGTCAAAATTGTACTAGTTTAAACTATGATTTATTCCAATATATATATGTCATTGCAGATTCTTTCCCGAGCAAGTTATACTGTTATAACCTCTGGAGTCCTTTTAATGACTATAGTGGTGCCTCCAATCATCAATGCCATATACAAGCCCAGAAAGAGATTTGAGCAAAATAAGCTAAAGACTGTACAAATGCTAAGACATGATGCAGAGCTCAGGATTCTAGCATGTCTTCACAATAGTCGTCAAACTGCAGGGATTGTTAGCCTCATTGAATCTTTCAATGCCACTAGACTTTCACCAATACATGTTTTTGCACTTTACCTTGTTGAACTCACAGAACGTGCTGGCGCACTTGTTGCTGCTCATATGGAGAAGCCTAATGGCCAACCTGGAGCACAAAATCTTACGAAATCCCAAGAAGAGCTAGAAAGTATTAGCAAAACTTTTGAAGCATTTGGAGAGGCATATGATGCAGTCAGAGTCCAAACCTCAAATGTTGTGTCAGCATATGAAACCATTCACGAGGACATATACAACTTGTCTAATGAACAACGAACAAGCTTCATTATCCTTCCATTCCACAAACAACTAAGTTCAACAGGTACACTTGAAACAAGTAATATTGAATACAAAGATATAAACTTGAATGTGATGCAAAGTTCACCTTGCTCTGTGGGACTATTTGTTGATCGTGGTCTCGGGTCATTATCAAAAATGAACTTTTGTATTCATATGATCTTTGTTGGAGGTCCTGATGACCGTGAAGCCTTAGCCGTTGCTTGGAGGATGGCAGGCCACCTAAGAATTCGATTATCAGTGGTTCGAGTGCTCTTGTTTGATGAAGCTGCAGAACGTGAAACCTCAAGTCGTCACACTGAAGCAAAAGGCGTACTATCTACTGTAATGGATAGTGATATGCAAAATGACTTAGATGATGAGTATCTAAATTTCTTTAGACTAACAGCAGTGAACAATAGTGATTTTATAACATATTTAGAGGTTGATGTCCATTCAGGTGAAGATATTCCCAAAGTCCTCAATAAGCTAGAGAACTTTGGTTGTGATTTATACATAGTTGGACAAGGGAATCATAGGAACTCTCGAATGTTTTCAAATTTAATGAAATGGTGTGATTGTACAGAACTTGGAGTTATAGGGGATATGTTGACATCAGACAACTTTGGTTCACGCTCATCTGTGCTCGTTGTGCAACAATACGGATATGGAGGAATGAATTTGGGAAATCAACACAACGATATGACAACTAATAACGCTGGTTTTGCAAGAGTATAACGTTTGGTGAGCAACTAAACCCGGCCACCATGAAAACCCTTGATTAATTTGCTTGTACGTGAAAATTATATTCAAGCAAGTTTGAGACAAAACTAAGTTTTTGTTTTGTATTTAGCTAGATTTTTTACCCTAGATATTGATTAGAATATGCTTCTACTTTTTTTTATTTTTGTTCCATACAATGTTAAATATACGTCCAATTTGTATCTAATAACATGAAATGAAAAACAAGTCTTTTATTTGAAAAATATATTCTTGTTTATGAGTGGTAACGCTCTGTCTTCGTTAAGAATGTTTATAAATCATTGCCTCGAAATCATTGACTCCATTTTGATGGTTGATAGTACTTACCAATGTTACTATATATATATGTAGGATTAAAGTTGATTGCTTGTTATACACTTCAACCATTTTGTTTTGAGATTTCTTCTAGCTTAATTAGAAATTCTAGATTCATATATAACTTTGAAAATGTCGTAGTGTTAAATCTCAATTTTACCATCCTTTATAGTTTTAAATCTTTTGAGGGAGAGTCTTACCATTCTTTGTGGTCTTACTCGGCTTGAGATCAATCTCTACAAATGTGTGCAGATGATATTGAATACACACCAAAAAATCTCTATATTTGATTATTTTTGTTATTTTTAAATTATTATATTCACATAAAATTTATTAAAATCAGTTATCAATCTTCTTGTATTTATATATAATCAAAAATCATTATTTAATTAATTTGACTTAAAAATTGCATATTAAAGTCATCGGATACTCGATCTACTTGTAGTCGGAGACCTAATCAAAGTGAAATTAAAAGCCAATTTCAGACTCAATTAATCAAGATGTCATGTTAAGTTAGATTAGAAGTCAATATGAGCCTTATATTTTCTTCAAAAAAAAAAAGAGTATGAGCCTTATATTAATATGATTATGATTAAGAAATGATCAGAAGTGGTCAATTTTGAGAATTTTGCATATTGGTATGCGTACTTAATTAAAAATCATATGTCAACATAACACCATCACTACAAGAATAACATGAATTTTCTAGAAAAATATTCCTAGAAAAACAACCCAAATTTCTAGAAAATAATCGTTTTCGAGGAAATTTCCGAAGAAAATATTTCTAGTTGAAAGTCACAACCCTCGTTTTTTAGATTTTATGAGTCTTAGGCTAAGTTTAAGAAAATGACACTATTGCATAATACGTTACAATTTTTTATAAACGATAAATGAAACATGCATTAATTATGACAACTGATATATATTCTCAGCTATGATGGCACTTCAAGTCATCAATATTTTGAAACTGCATATAATTGTTTGTAGTACGCAACTTTTTGCAGTTGATATGAGAAATAATAATCTAAATAGACAAAGGGTCATGTTAACCGGTGTTCCCAGAGCATTAGTTAGGGAATCTAAAAAAAGAAAGTTTTGAATTAAAAATGACATTTTTTAGACTTTCGAGCAGTTAAAAATCAATGAAAAATTATTCGAGTTTGAAATAATTTATTGTTTGATATCGTGCGATAGATAATTAAATATCTATTTTTGAAAATTTTATAGCAGATTCTGAGAATGAAATTTATAACAACAAAATAAAAAATCAGAATATTAAAAAGGTTGAAATGCAATTGATTAAGTGAATTAATAGCATAAAAGAAGAGATACCAATCTGTCAGTTCTCTGCTTTTGTGTATCAAACTTTACAAAATTCATCATATCATTTGATAAAATAATTATATCACATAAATATCATCCAAGTAAACTTTTAAAAAATCTAAAATTATTTAATATGTTATTAAGAATCATCAATATTAAAGATGATTAATTAAAATGCATAAATCGTTAAAGTTAAACTATTACCATCAAACTAACATCTCAAATTATCTCGAAGTAAAAGAAATTATCTCAAATTCTCAACCCCTAAAACCTAAAGAATATGTACTCTCCTTCTGTCCCGAAATATAAAGGAAAAAAACATTTTTTTGTCTCAAAATATAAAGGAAAAATCATTTTCAAGAATGTGTTTTTTCTTATTCTCTTAAAATTAAATGCAAATTGTATTTAATTTTCCTTCTCTCTTCTTTTCTCAATAAACAATTATCAATAAAAAATAGTTTTACACATTCCTATGCAACTTATTTCAAGAAAAACCCCACAAAAACATATTTCGAATTCTCATGATTATGTTTACTTAATAAGTGAAATTATTTATTTTTCTTATATTTTGGGACGGATGGAGTATTAATTTTTTCAGGGTCATGTAGCGTAGTAGCTAGAAATTTCACCTTTAAGGTGAATAAGTGGGGTGTCTGGGGTTCAAACTCAGTCCCTACATATAAAAATATGATGTTTCTGTCAACTGAGTTAAGGTCACGGATATTATTAATTATTTTTTGAGCAAATGATCTAGTGGTTAGAATTTCACCTCTTAAAGGTGATTAAGAGGACGTACTAAAGTTTAAACTCCGATCCTTGCACATTATGTACAATATCCTTACTAATTGAACTAAGCTCACAAAAACTGTATTAATTAAATTTATAGAGACAAAATATCAAATTATAAAATTTTATATAAATTTAAAATATATTTTACCTGTTATTAAAAAATATATATTTAACATGTTATATAAATTTGGCTTAAATAACATTTTCGTCCTTGTATGTACGCGCATTTTTTATTGTCTTTGTATCTTTTTTTCTTAGGAATTCACCCATGTAATCATTTTGATTTTAGTTCCTAAAGCAAAAATTCGCAGAAAAATTTAAAGAAAAAAACCTGCTGATTTTAAATCCGCAGAAAAATTCAAAGGAAAAACCTGCAGATTTTCCTACGGATTTTAGCATTAGGGACTAAAACCAAAAGATTTTAACATACAGAGATGAATTCTTAAAAAAAAAAGATACATAGACTAAAATAAAATTTTTGAATACATACAGGGATGAAATTGTCATTTAAGCCTATAAATGTTTAAGAGAAAATTAAACATCTGTTCAACTTGGAAAAGTTAAATTTGTATTTGGTTGTTTAGAATTGCTAAAATTAAATCATGTATTAATAATCCTTTTAACTAATATTACTCAATAGTTAGTTGACTGATGACAATTGTATCATGTGTGTAACATGTTACTTGGTAATGTAAAAAAGAAAGTTACAGTTTTTTAGAGGTGTCATTGTTGTTACACTATAGAATACTATGATGATATTTACAGAAAGGAAAATAAATCATAACTAATAACATGCTAATTAATGCCATCTTTGTTGTCTCCTATGTTTGGATTCTTTATGTTGTTATTATATAATAGCAAATGAAAAAAAAAGGGTCAATAGAGAGAACATCACAAAAACCTAACACAAAATTGAAATCATATATTGAAGAAAAAGGAATTTTTGGCACTTTTTGTGCTGAAAATTCCAGATTTTTCAATATATATTTCATTTATCTTAATTAACTATGGGTGTTAGTGTTGTTCCTCCAGAATGTTATAAAGTATATGTGCAGAATCCCAAACAACTTTGGCAAACTAGGAATGTTCTTTTCAATGAGCTCCCTGTTCTTGGCATTCAAATTGCATTTACCGTATTTTTGTCACGTTTTTTATTCTTTATCTATAGACCCCTTCAACAATCTCATCTCATAGCACAAGTCTCGGTAAGTATATGATTGATTTTCTTTGTTAATATATATGTAGCAATAATAACTTCTTTATATTATATATATGTATCACAAAATTAAAAGAGACACATTTGATTATCTAACACATTATATATATATGTATAAATGAGATAAATCAATAGTCTTACTAAATTATTTGTAGGCAATACTACAAATAAATGAAATAACTTATGGGTGTTCAAAATAAAAAATTGCATTGCAGGTTGGTTTTGTACTAACGCAAATATTTATGGGGCTGGTTCCATCTATTTACAAATTCATTTTTCCTGGAACTGGGGTGCTTAACATTGACATTTTAGCAAATTTTGGTATTGTATACTACGCATTCATCACCGGTTTAGAGATGAACTTGGATACTATTTTATATGCAAAAAAGAAAGCCGCAGCCATTGCAACTTCGGGGATAATTTTTCCAATGGTGATGGGACCAGCTTTATACACTCTACATCGAAAGTATTATGCTAACGGGGATTTATTTCCACTCGAAGAAAGTACAATTAATGCTTATGTACTATGGACTTTAGTTCTCACTGTAACAGGTTTTCCGGTAGTAGTTCACTCACTTTCTGAGCTCAAACTTCTTTATACCGGTTTTGGTAAGGCTGCATTAACATCAGCTATGATCAGTGACACATATGCTTGGATTTTATTTACATTATTTATTCCATTTTCAATTAATGGAACAAAGGGAATATACTCAGTATTGAGCACCATAGTATTTGTTTTCATTTGCATCTATGTGGTGCGTCCTATCATTGTTAAGATCATTGATAGCAAGACAGAAAGTGATGAATGGGAAGACAATCAATTACTCTTTGTTATGATGGGGGTTTTCGTTTGTGCATTTATAACAGACGCTCTTGGAACACATGGCATTGTTGGAGCATTTGTGTATGGGTTGATTTTGCCTCACAGTAAATTTGCTGACATGGTGGTGTCAATAACTTATGATTTTGGTGGCGTGTTTCTTGTGCCACACTTCTTTAGTGGCAGCGGAATGCGACTATGGTTGCAAACCATTTTCTACCAGCCAAATTGGCTCTATACGCTTTTGGTTATAATCATGTTGTCTGTTCCAAAGATTTTAAGCACTTTGTTTACAACTTTCTTTTTTGGCATAAGTCCTCGCGATGGTTTTGCTCTAGGCATAATTCTTAATACCAAGGGCGCTGTTGCACTAATGATGCTCAATATTGCTTTTGATAAAATGGTATTGATCTATTTGAAACTTAACTATTTTTTACTCTATTTTTCAATAACTTCAAAGTCAAAATTAATTTGTTATAATGTGTCATGGCAGATTCTATCTGTACCAACCTATACCGTGTTAACCTCTGGAGTCCTTTTAATGACTGTAGTAGTGTCCCCCATCATCAATGCAATTTACAAGCCCAAAAAGCGGTTTGAGCAAAACAAGCTAAAGACTATACAGAAGCTAAGACTTGATGCAGAGCTTAGGATTTTAGCATGTGTTCACAATACTCGTCACGCAACGGGGATTACAAGACTCATTGAGTCTTTCAATGCCACTAGACTTTCTCCAATACATGTTTTTGCACTTTACCTTGTTGAGCTCACGGGACGTGCTGGTGCACTTATTGTTGCTCATATGGAGAAGCCTAGTTGCCAACATGGAGCCCAAAATCTTACAAAATCTCAAGAAGAGCTAGAAAACATTATCAATACCTTTGAAACATTTGGAGAGGCAAATGATGCAATCAGAGTCCAAACCTTAAATGTTGTGTCCGACTATGAAACCATTCATGAAGACATATTTAACTCAGCTAATGAAAAACAAACAAGTTTGATTATCCTTCCATTCCACAAACAACTAAGATCAGAAGGTACATTTGAAACAACAAATATTGCCTACAAAGGTATAAACTTGAATGTGATGCAAAGTTCACCTTGCTCTGTGGGAATATTTGTTGATCGTGTTTTTGCGTCATTGCCAAAAATGAACTTTAGCATTTGTGTGATATTTGTTGGAGGTCCTGACGATCGTGAATCCTTAGCTATTGCATGGAGGATGGCTGGGAACCCAGGAACCCAATTATCAGTAGTTCGAATGCTACTGTTTGATAAAGCTGCAGAAGTTGACAACTCTCACGCTGAAACACAAGAAATACTATCTGATGTAATGGACAATGAGATGCAAAAGGATTTAGATGACGAGTATGTGAATTTATTTAGACTAACAGCAGTGAACAACAGTGATTCTATATCCTATTCAGAAGTTGATGTTAATTCAAGTGATGATATTCCCACAATACTCAATGGGCTAAAAAAATTTGGTTGCAATTTATATATAGTTGGACAAGGGAATCGTAGGAACTTGCGTGTCTTTTCAAATTTATTAGAATGGTGTGATTGTCCGGAACTTGGAGTTATAGGCGATATGTTGGCATCGGACAGTTTTGGATTACAATCATCTGTGCTAGTTGTGCAACAATATGGATATGGAGGAATGGTTTTGGGAAAAGATGTGCAACAATATGTCTAATTCTTAATGTGCTTATAAGATTTCAAACAATTAGGACATTGCTAGATTTTTTTTGTATTTAGATTTGTTTTGGATAGTGAATGTTATTGGTTTATGTTAAGGTTCTTCTATTTTCTTTTGTTATATTTGTTAAGATATGTGCTTAAAAACAAGTTTTTTTTATATAGAGAGTTCAAGTAACGAGTTTAAATTTCTTCTGATTTCCATTTATTACTTACATATAAATTTGGAGGTTTAATAATTACTGTCACAATTGAAGAGCTATTTGCTTCTAACGAAATGTCAATGAGATATGGTATGAATATTTTAGAATTACTTAAAAGTTATACATCGAGTACTTTATAAAGACAATATATAGAAACCTTAAAATGTTAAAAGAAGAAGAAAAGAGAAAAATATAATACAGCAATACATACTTCACACACATGTGCATAACAATTAGTGAAGTAGATTCATTAAGCCATATATATGGATCTGAAACTACAATTTATAGGGCCATAAAATATATTATATAATAGGAGATTCATTGTTACTCTTTCAAAAAATAAAATGAAAAAGTTCAAAACGTTGTCTCTTGTTTTATTCAGGATCGGCTTAGCATTATATGCGGTCTGAAGCAAATTTCAAAGTGAGATTTTTTCTCCGAGATTTAAAACGATATTATTTAGTACTCTATTAAGAGTTGTAAAGTTGTTGTCTTATTTTTATAATTATTTTTAAGAGGACTATATGTTTTTTTACAAAGTTTATTTCTAACGAACTTATGATTTATGAGAGACTTTTTTCTTTAGTAATTATTTTTTTATTTTTAGGAAATTCAAAACTTTTGCTTAAGTTGTCTTATCCTTGGATATGGGCCATGGTTTTATCTTTGATAAAAGAATATATTTAAAAGAACCAATTCAAAGTCTATTGTGGGTGTAGTAAGGTCTGAACGTCGCTACATATTACTTGTAATATCTTTATCAGTTGGTTGCTTTCAAATAGAATGAATTTTGTCTTAAGAATTAATACTAATTCAAAGTCTGTTATTTACTAACAGTTAACTCAATTGGTAAGAATATTATAATTTAGATGTAGCTTTTATCTTATGTTTGCTTGGTATTCCCAACAATATTACTATTTGTTAGTAAAATTCTAAAAATATATTTAACTATTATATACTCCCTCCATTCCTTTTTATTTGTGGTTTTAGAGAAAGAAAAAAAAAAGACCAAATTAAGTGTATTTTTACATATTATCATCCTATTATATACTTTTTTTAATATATATTCTAATTAATTTTAATCCACCAATAAATTCCTATTTTTTTGCACAGTCTCTCTCTTTCCAAAAAATAGAAAAAAACAAAAACAATAAAAAGAAGTTTAGTAAAAAAAAGAATAGATACAATAAAAGGATTATATATATAAAATTTAGTCAATAAGAAAAAATTAAGGAGAGTATAATAGACAAAATATAATCTTAAATTGTCAAAACGACAAATAATTAAAAACAAATATTTTTTTTGTAAAATGAAAAATAAAAAGAAATGAATGGAGTAATATTTTTTCAAAAAGAAGATTAAACAATATTTATGCAACTTGGAAAATTTAAATTCATGTTTAGTTGCTTAACAATGCTAAAATCAAATCATATATTAATCTTTGAAATAAAAATGTATTTGATCCTATTAACTAATATTCAACAATGAATTGATAGATGACAATTGTGATTTGTGAGGATGTTTTGTTTTTCATTTGCAACACCAAAAGTTTGTTTTCAACTTCAAAGATGGTTCATGGTTGGACATTATAGCTTCCGTTTAAAATCCATTTGGGCAAATCATAACTAATAACAAGCTAAAGTGCCACCTCAAATAGTCGAAAAAAAAAAAAGTGCCACCTCAAATAGATTCATAACTAATAACAAGTTAAGTGCCACCTCAAATAGATAAATATGGTTATAATTAGTTATCTCCTAAATTAAAATTATTTCTGTCATATCGTCAAAAAAAAATACAAATCATGCAACGTTTTAAGCTCATTTACCTTCTTCTTGTTATATATAGTCACAAATGAAAAAGGATCAATAGAAAAAAACATAACACAAAATTGAAATTCATATATTAGGAGAAAAAAAGAGGAATTAATCAACTATGAATAGACCACTTCCAGCATGTTATGAAGTAGAAGTTCGTGATTCAAGACAATTATGGCAAACTGGCAATATCCTTACCGACGAGCTGCCCATTCTTGCCGCTCAAATTTTCTTTGCCGTAGTTATCTCGCGTCTATTTTTCGTAATCTATAAACCCCTTCATCAACCTCGTCTCATTTCACAAATCACTGTAAGTACATGATGAGTTCTTTTGTTTGGGGTAATACCAAGTTTTCAACAAGATGAAAAAGAGTGTCTCTTTGGTTTTGGTTTTGCAGTGGTAAAATTAATTTTGAATAAAAATTAGTTTTATCAAAATTAATTAAATTAATTGTAAAATTATTTATATTTTAGATACATTCATGTACTATATCTATAAATAAGGTCAATGTTACTACATATCTAGCTCAAGCTATCTATATATGAAAGAAAACATTTTTTTTTACATCGAAAAGATAAATTGCTCCCCGTCAGAATTTGAACTCCAAACCTCTCCTTACCCAACTCATATGTTTCCCAACTCTTACCACTTAAACTATCTTACGGGGAAAAAGAAGAAAACATGTTTATGGTTACACATCTCTCTGTTTTCGGTAATGGAATGGAAATTACATGTCCCCATTTTAGCTAACACTTACCATTTTTTTATCAATGTAATAATTTGTGGGTGTTCCAAATTACAAAATGTAGGTTGGTTTTCTACTAACTCCACCATTACTTGGGAGATTCACATCTATTTTCACATTCTTTTATCCCGTAACTGGGGTGATTAACATTGAAGTTCTAGCGCATATTGCTGTGATATACTACGCATTTCTCAGTGGTTTGGAGATGAACTTAAATACCATATTACACGCTAAAAAGAAAGATGTAACCCTTGCAATTTCCGGTATCATCTTTCCATTGGTCGTGGGATCCGCTTTATACCTTCTACATCGAGCATTTTATATCAGGATTGATGGACATGAAATTGAAGAGAACACAATAAATATATATGTGCTATGGACTTTAGTTCTAACTGTGACAGGTTTTCCAGTTATAGTTCACACCCTTGCTGAACTCAAACTCTTTTACACTGGTCTTGGTACGGCTGCATTAACAGCAGCGATGATCAGTGACACATATGCATGGATTTTATTTACATTATTTATTCCATTTTCTATTCTTGGTCCATCAGCAATATACGCAGTGGTAAGCACCATAATATTTGTTTTCATTTGCTTCTTTGTGGTGCGCCCTGTAATTGTAAAGGTCATTGATCGTAAGACAGAAAATGATGAGTGGGATGAAAACCAATTACTCTTTGTAATTATGGGGGTTTTGGTTTGCTCACACATAACAAATGTTCTTGGAACACATCCCACTATTGGAGCTTTTGTATTCGGATTGATTTTACCTAATGGTAAATTTGCTGACATGGTGACTTCAATGACTGATGATTTTGGTGGCGTGTTTCTAGCACCGTTATATTTTAGTGGCACTGGAATGCGACTCATTGTGAAAGTCATTTTCTACCAGCCAAATTGGCCTTTAACAGTTATGATTATAGTCCTGTTGTGTGTTCCAAAGATATTAAGCACTATGTTTGTCACCTTCTTTTATGGCATGAATACTCGTGAAAGTTTTGCTCTAGGCTTAATTCTTAATACAAAGGGAGCTCTTGCAATGATAATGCTTAACACCGCTTGGGATAGATCGGTATTGATCTAGTTGATAATTATTAATTACTCTATTTATAAATTACTCATGAGTCACAATTACAACAATTTAAACTATTATTTGTTTTAATGTGTCATTGTAGATTATTTCTGTCCCAACCTATGCTGTATTAACCTCTGGAGTCCTTTTAATGACTATAGTGGTGTCTCCCGTCATCAATGCTATATACAAGCCCAGGAAGCGATTTCAGCAAAATAAGCTAAAGACTATACAAAAGCTAAGGCTTGACACAGAGCTCAGGATTATAGCATGTGTTCATAATACTCGCCAAACTGCAGGGATTATCAGCCTCATTGAATCTTTCAATGCAACTAGAATTTCTCCTATACACGTTTTTGCACTTTATCTTGTTGAACTCACTGGACGTGCTGGTGCACTTGTTGCTGCTCATATGGAGAAGCCTAATGGCCAACTTGGAGCACAAAATCTTACAAGATCCCAGGAAGAGCTAGAAAGCATTAACAATGCCTTTGGAGCATTTCAAGAGGCATATGATGCTATCAGAGTGGAAACCTTAAATGTTGTGTCATCTTATGCAACCATTCACGAGGATATATACAACTCGGCTAATGAAAAACGGACAAGTTTGATTATCCTTCCATTCCACAAACAACTAAGTTCAGAAGGTGCACTCGAAACAACCAGTGTTGCATACAAAGATATAAACTTGAATGTGATGCAAAGTGCACCTTGCTCTGTGGGACTATTTGTTGATCGTGGTCTTGGTTCATTATCAAAACTGAACTTTTGCATTCATATGATCTTTGTTGGAGGTCATGATGATCGTGAAGCCTTAGCTGTTGCATGGAGAATGGTAGGGCACCCAACAATTCGATTATCGGTGATTCGAATGCTCATGTTTGATGAAGCTGCAAAAGTAGATACCTCAAGTCATGCTGAAGCAGAAGGCACACTGTCTATTGTAATGGATAATGAGATGCAGAAGAAGTTGGATGATGAGTATTTGAATTCATTTAGACTAACAGCAGTGAACAACAATGATTATATATCGTATTCAGAGGTTAATGTCCATTCAGCTGAAGATATTACCACAATCCTCAATGAGCTAGAGAAATTTGGTTGCGATTTATACATAGTTGGACAAGGAAATCATAGGAACTCTCAGGTCTTTTCAGATTTATTGGAATGGTGTGATTGTCCAGAACTTGGAGTTATAGGGGATATGTTAGCATCAGAAAATTTTGGTTCACACTCATCTGTGCTAGTTGTACAGCAATATGGGTATGGAGGAATGGTTTTGGGAAAGCAAACCAACCATGTGACCACTAATAGCAATCGTTTCGAGGCAGTTGTCATGCAGATATAATAAGTATTACTGTTGGTGAGGGACTAGCATGCACACCATTAAAAGGCTTGATTAATTTGCTTAAGAAAATTCAAGCAAGTTTGAGACAATAATAAATTTTGTTCTGTATTTAGATTAGGGACCACCGAGATATGGATTAGAGGATATTTTAGTTGCCTACAATGGTAAAGATGACTCCATTTGTATCTAATAATGTAAAAAGAAAAAAAAATGTTTGATTTGAAAAGGTATACTTGTGTAGTGGTAAATCTCTCTCCCCGTCGAGAATCTATATAAAGCTTTCTCTCCCTCTCTCTCAATCTGAAAGGTCATGCCATATTGTAATCACATTTTCGTACCATCGAGTAATCATTACATATCAGTTACAACCACCAGATTTCAATTCAAAAAATAAACTTGACTTGTGTCAATCATATATGTGGCGAGACCTAGGCTTTTATAATTTTGTTGTGCCCAAATTAGTGAGCAGTGGCTACTAGGGTTTTATCAAACAGCCAAAAAAATAAGCACGGGAATATTTCTTTTTAAACCATTTCCACTTGAAATACAACATTGTTATAGTTGAACTAAAGATAATAATTCTAGCTGACACTTGTTTTGTAAATGAAAAAAAAAAGGAAAGAAAAATAACTTACTAACTAGAATATTCACACTTTCATTCTCATATCGATGAATCAGTCAGAAGATTTCCTTCTCAGTAAGCCATGCAGATTAAGCTCATTGATCTTAGCAGCAAGTATGAAGTCATTCTCTGTCAGCCCACCTACATGAACATGGATCACTTCAAATGATGCCCATCGTGGATATAGTACATACAAACTAATTATTATGTTCATAGTCGTGTCCTTCAGTAAACCACATTTTCATGGATGAAAAGATGATAAGTAAGACAGTCAGTCCTATTCTGCATTCCTCTTCCTTGCAGTACCAATACCACAAAGTAGTATTCATAAGAGAACTTCCCAAAGCCATAGGTATTCTATATAAAATCTACAGCTTTGCAATATTTCTCGTGGGTTTTCCAGAGAAGAAGAATTGTGAAATCAGAACCCTCAAGTACATTTTTGGTCTTTAAGTAATTCAGGTTAAATATATTGCATAGTGACATTAATTGAATGGATTGATATCAGATACACATCGATAGATAAATCCAAATCAATCTTTTGGGTGGAGGGATACAATTGTTTTGAAGAAGAATAAAACTTAAGTCAAGTTGGGTCATGTTCCTCACTAAAAAAGATGGAAAAGAACTCAAAAAACTTGACCTAAACAACTTGTCAAAGAAACTAAATCTAAGTTTTGTCCTATGAAAAAATCATCTTATAATAACACTGACTCCACCTATAACAAAAACTCTTGATATTTTTTATTTTTCATAGAGCAACATCATAAAAATAACTTGAGTGCGAACAATGAATAAATAACACATACCAACAGAATGAGTCCAAATCTCTATAGTAACATTATTCCAGCCCACAAGGTGAAGGTCAGGATGATGACCTGCATTATTAACATCTCATTGTTATAATATTATCTATTTCTATGTTCGCTATAATATCAAATATCAAATCAATATACTGACATGTCAGCTCAGTGATAAAAGCGAGCTTGAGAAATAGTTCATATCTCATACTCAGACAGTTGTAAAATATTCATTAATGTGACTGTTATATAGAGGAATCAAAAAGTAAAAAAAAAAAAAATACCTTGGGCATCAGCAAGATCAGCAATAATTCTAAAAAATTCCAATCCTTTGTTAAAAGATTTAACTTTCCATGATCTACTCAGTTTCAAAGAACCACCTTCATTTACCAAATTCCACTCCGAAACCTGATAACTTAATGTCAAAATTGAATAACAACAAATAATGATACTAGTTGAAATATGCAGAAAATAAGTGCATGTTTGGTTTGACTTTTGAAAGAACCAAAATTATTTCTAGAGGTATAGAATTGATTCTAGAGTAATTTAAGTTGTTTGGTTCTTCTAAAACAAAATTGATTCTGCTTCCATAATTGATTCTATTAGAAGCTAGGATTTGTAGCTTCTGAGTTTAAATATGATTTTGACACTGAAATTTATTATTCAACTCACTTTTACATGAATTTTTTTAAATGCCAAATATATTATTATTAATAAGCAAGTCTCTGCACAAGACAAACAGAGACTGGTAAAAGAGGAATTACAAGACAAAGGCGCCGTATATAAGCGGAACATCAATGCAAAATAGCAAAACATACACCACCTACTTCTAATCTCATTCTTAGAAGCTTCCATACCACCAGAAAAGACATCAACCCGACCCCAAAAATGTCACTAAACACTAACTCTCGATCTCGAATGAATGTATTCAAACATAAATCAATTATGTAATACTAAATTATGTTAAAATCAATTTTAATTCTATCAAAATCAATTATATCCGCGGCCAAACCAAACACACAATAAATTATTAAACATTGATTAACCTTTGGAATGAGAGAATTCGCTGCATCTTCAGTCATAGGTTGCAATTCCTTTGAATTGCACGGTACACACGTCTTTATTGATAGATCTAAAGCAACAAAATCAAAACGAAATTAAAAGTGTTACGATTGACGTAAAATCAAAGGAGATAGAACAAGAAATGAAACAACGCACCGTTTGCAGGAGATTTTGCAGTGTTAGAAGAATCCATTGATCTGAAATTGAAATGTAAAAGAGAGAATGAATGGAATGAAAAAAGGAGAAGATGAATATGGAAGAAATGAGTAGATACCGTAATGGTGAGAAATGGAGAAAGGAATGTTGTAATGGAAGAAATGTTGTAGGGTTGGAAAGAGAGAGAGGAAGTAGAGGAGGGTGACGAAGTTTGAGAAGAACTCGATTCATTGCTTTCAAGCTCCACATCTTTTTTGAGTGCCAATTTTCACCGCTATCTAACTTTAGGTAGTAGTACGAATACGATACTACGATATAACTTTTTTCTTAGAGCAAAAAAAACTATTGGCTTAAACAAAATTTAAACGAAATTTTCGTGCATGACGCGCTTTTTTTTATTTTAGTTTCTATATTTTTTATTTTTATTTTGGAATTCATCTTGGTATGTTAAATGAAAATGAATTTGGTTTTAATTCTTAAAACTAAAATCCGTTATGAAAATTCACAGTTTTTTTTTTATTTTAACATGATTTTAGTCCTTAAATGATTTTAATATATAAGGATAAATTTCTAAGAAAAAGAGATACAAGAATTAAAACAAAAAATATGTATATTTACGGAGACAAAAATATCATTTAAGTTAAAAATTAATTTACTATAGTTTTTATGCACCAATTTTCACCTCTATTTGTCTTCTCTATTTTTCTTGTTCGTTACTATAATTTTGAAGAATTTTACCTGTCAAGCCAACAAAAATTTAACAGTGGAGGTCGTGCAAAAATATATATATATATAGGGATAATCTAAAAAAAATATTTTAAAGGGTAAGGCAAAATTCGCGTATTACAAGATAAAAGCATATTAAGCCTATAATTTTTTTTAAATGAATTTTTTTTATTTAAATATACTCTATACCGAGAAGTACATAGTAACGAAAGAAAACAAAAGAAAGAATACAAACAACTTCTCCCTATCCCAAACACAGGGAATGCCAAACTAAGAAAAACAAAAGCATCAACAACACAACACATAACTCAAAACATAAATCAATGGACATTGTACATTGATTTATTTTTTAAATTAATTGAATAATTGATGTATCTAGTTTTTAAAGATTAAGTCTTAAAAAAAATTAATTTTTAAAGAATTGATTTTATAAAACTGAGTTGATGATAAAATGATTTATGCCATAAACATAACTCAAGACATAAATCAATGGACATTGTCCGTTTTGAGGTTAATCGGTCACAATTTTATCTTTTGTTAAAAAGGTGTCTTGATTGAATTGAGGAGTATGAGTGTTGTATATAAACTATTTTTAATTTTAATTTTCAAACGATGTGAATTTATAGGTGTGTCAGAACAATTTATATTTAAATGCATTCTTTAAAAATAAATTAATTTTAATTTTAAAAGTAATCGAGATAAACAAATAAATTAATTTTAAAATTAGAAATTACCGTTTCTAATTAAATATTCTAAAGACATAATTCATTGTTCTTTAAATATCTTGTGCAACATCAATTCTTTCATCTAACTTGGGTCTTAACTCAAACTTAAATTAATAGATTAGAGGCATATTGAGATGACAAAGAATATATTGCATCCGACCATTACAAAATATAAAATAAATTAAGCAGTACAATATTTAACACAATCTTTCCTAATTTGCTTGAATGAAAATGGAATAGCTAGGTGACCATATATCACAAGTTTGAAAATATGTCATTCTCTCAATAGTGATACAACCCTTAATTACACAGCTAAGATTGATAGCAGAGACTTTCAAACCCCATATACTCATGATTTTCCATCTTCACAATCATGTTCTGTATTCCTACTCCACCTGTGAAACATAAAAGACAAACATCTTAAATAATCACATATAATCACATTTCAAAGAAACAAAAATGATAAAACAAAATGGTATCTATGATGCAGTGGTGCCGGGTGCGGGTACGAATTTAAAAAAAAATGTACGGATACGTTAATATAAAATATAAAATAAAAAATCATAGAAAGTACCTAAACTGATTGCACTTATGAAAATGGTTGATGCTAGAATGAAGATAATAATTGATGCACGACCAAGGATTGCAATTATCTTTCTCACAACATGTTGACCAGCAAATGCAGCTATGGTTGCAATCAAAACAAAGTATGAAGCTGCAAAAAAGTGTGAAAAATTAAATATAATTAATACTAGTACTTAACAAGTTTCACAATTGTTGATGTTATGTTACTTATTAGGAACAAATAACAAATAATTAGGAAATTATTTACCATATGGTACTGGGAAACGATCTAAATAGTAATATTGTACAACTGACATGGACGATGAAAAAAGCATGGAAAATGTTGATGTAGCACTTGCTACCTGCAGCAGAGAAAAAATTGTTATTATAAGTTGGATTTTAAACACATAATGAAAAGTGATAATTATCCTTAATAAATTTTAAAAGTTTTGGATCAAACTTGAAATTTCAAAAAGCTGAGGGGCCAATTTGTAAATATGAAAAACAGGACAAAAAAAAACAGGGATCAATCTATAATTTTTAAAATTTAAAAACCATTTGGGGCTAATTTACAATTTTTGAAAAACATAAGGACCAATTTACAAAATTAGAAAAATAATTAAATATGGCTTAATATGTAAATCTTAGAAAATTGTAGGAACCAATTTTCATTATTGAAAGAATTATAAGGACCGATTTGCAAATTATGGAAATGAGAATAATTTAAAATGAGTGGCAAATCTTTTTAAGAATTTTAACATTGTTGCATATTTAAATAAGAGATCAAACAAATGACCTTTTTTTTCTTTAATTTAGTTTTGACAATTCAATAAATCTTTGTTTTACAAATTCATCAAATTTATCATACAAACAATAAAATTTACATCAAAAAATTTTCATTATCCTCTAAAATTACATTATCTCAAAATATTCATTCATATGAATATGCTTTTTAAGACAATAAATACACAAAAATTGTGTAAGAATGTACCTGAGGAGGAATTCCCAATTCTAGAAAAAGTGGTCCCAAAATGAAGCCACCTCCTAAACCAAGTAACCCTCCAACCATACCAGCTATTATTCCACACAAACAATATAGACAAATTTGATGAACCTTCCAATTTGTAATTTCCTTTCCCTTTGATCCAATCACTCTTGTTCCTTTGTATAAGCATATGGATTCAAAAAGTGTAACAGAGATAGCAATTGGAACCTTGTTAAATTCAAAATCAAATTTCATTCATTAGCCATTGGTTTTATATGGTATAATCTAAATTTCATAAAGTTACACATTTAAAAAAACAATAAATAGTCCAGAAGTCTTAGTTCAACAGGCAAAAAATACTGAAATTGCTAGGCCGAACGTGCATGACCAGGATTCGAACCACGGTTTCTCTACTTTGTGTGTGTGTGAGTTTTTAATGACTTGTCATTTCGTCTATTGTACTAGCTAGAAAGAAAGAAAATAAAACTAAAAATAAATAAAACACTCTTTAGTCAATGAATTTAAGAAAGTACTAATATTGGAGATTACTTTACCTGCAAGAAATTAAGAATCCAGTACTCAATGGAACAAGTCTTGGTGTATGTCTGCATAAAAACGCATTCACTAAATATTAAAACACAAAATTGATAAATTTTAAATAACGAATGATTATATATAGATTAATATATTACCTTAATAATCTGAACAATGAGAAAAGCCACCCAAACATACACAAGGAGTGATAATTCTTTCCAATAAATGTTCTTTACAAAAGGGACCTGCATGCATAATTGATAAATTTTAACAGTTGATAAGGCAAGAAAAATTATTGACAGAATTCTAATTTCGATTTCGAAATATCGTTGCCATTACCACTTCATCTTGTATCTCATTTGGACCATTTGGTAGAGGCTTGTAGTCATCTGCATAATTATCAGAAATAATTTATTAGTCTGTTTCAAAGAATTTATTTACCGGCTAAGTGTCGATTGTATCGGTGTTTGAGAGAACTTATGAAAATATGTCACGACAAGTCTACGATCTAGCGAACTAAAATAACTTACAACTTATATTAGTCCTTTTACACTATTTTTCTGTGGTATCTTTAATTTGGTTTTAGCTATAATCATGTTTCAAAGTGATTATTATTTATACAGAAGCTGAAAAATTATTCTGCATGTTAAAATCAGAGAGGTTTATAGGGACTTACCGCCTGTTTTTGGTTCTTCTTCCAACTGCTTTGCTGCTTCCTGCAAATCAAAGTAGTTTAGTATTCTTTATTCTTACCACCAAAGATTGAAGGAATGAGACTCAACTTCAAAATTTTAGGTGTTTAATGTAAATTTACCTTTTTCATCATTGTTTCCTTTTTCCATGTATCTATGCCTTTGAATAATGCTTTTGTTGATGTACCTGCCACATATTAATTATTTTTATGTTAGCATCCAAGATATTGTAGTCACAATAGTCAATAAACATCGACCGTTAGATGGAGATCAGACAGTTTGTGTTTCAACTTGTAAAATCCGATATACTATACAACTTAAAATCATAATCATCTGATCTCAAACACACGATGGAGGCTACAACTTTAGGAAATACTTATTGACTGGACAAAATTTATTTTCCATAAAAATCTGTGTTAGAATTAAGGTTCGACCTAACTCAAATAGTTCAGAGCCGTCAGATACGTATAACTACTAATTTGGCGATATATCTAATCGACGAGGAATCTCAACATTAATATTACCTATGAATAAGATGATAAGCAAAACTGTGACCATCCAATCAGCAAACATGACATTACATACAACTCCAATACTTATTCCAAGCATCAACATAGGTTGAAAAAGCAAAGCCAAATCATAATCTATAAGTGGCATGTCTAGTGTTGGGTGTCTAAGCCTCATGTTGTAGTAAACAGTTGACAATGCTGCACCCATTATCATACCTACATTAATCAAATCAAATCAAATCAAAGCCAAGTTATATTGAATAATCCACAATTATTAATGATCAAGAGTATAAGCAAACCACCATAGTCTAGCGCAAGTGGTTGGTGGGGTGTGTGTAAGTGTTGTAAACTCTGGAGTACCGAGTTCGATTTTTACTGATAAAAAAAGAGCGAATAGATATATTGAGGTATATAGATATACTAACACTTGGAAATGGCTGTAGAAGACTTGGGATCAAAGCCAATGATCAAAGCAAGCATTGGAACAAAAATTCCACCACCTCCTACTCCTCCAACACTTCCCAAAGCTGCTCCCAAAAATCCAACAATTGATCCAACTATGATTTTCCAATCAAATTTCATTTCCTACATTATAATGCATTTCAGATATACTATATAAAAAGAAAACATTATACTCTCTTCCGTCCTTTTATAAGAAACAATTTACTTTTTATATTAATTGAATAACCGATGTATCTGACTTATTATAGACAAAATACATCAGTTAATCAATAAACCTTAAAAAGGATTGAAGTGAGTAACATAAATATAATTAACTAAAACACATAACAGAAAAACAGGTTAAACACTAGATATAAATCAATGCATAGCATATTTTAATTAATTTCATGAACACTCACAGGCCAAACAGGTTCATAAGAAGATTTTCCACTTTCCCATAAGAAATCAACCATTGCTTTTAGAAATCCTTTTTTATCTTTCTCAACAAAATTTTCTAATTCTTTCTCTTTCAAAACTCTTTCAGCTAAACAAACATTGCAGATCATAGTGAGGAGGATGCACAAGGTCAGCCATGTTGCCGCCATAACCGAAGAAGACCTATGTTTTACTTCAGTAGCCATATGTGGAAGGTGAGAAACAAGAGATATAGGAACCAAGTAGAAATGATAAAGTGATTTAATACCAATGTTTTATACCAATTTCCTAAACTTTTTTTCTATTGTACTTTTGTTTTTCTTTGTTTCTACTTAAGTATATGGTTGAGGAAGGAAATTTCTGTAAAGTTGAGGAGTGCATTATAACCCCCCCATCTTTGTTTTTATACAAATAATAATAATATATAAAACAAATGCAACACTTCTTTCTCAGTCACTCTAAATTGTTTAAGATAACGGATAATGACAGTAACCTTCATGTTTTTAAATTGCTCCAACAATATTGCCGATGTGGTAGCCACGGCAATTAAAGTGTGTTTTTCAATCACGTTTACGCTGCAATTTATGTCATATTCGTTCAAATCTAAAAACTTTTATGTATAGAAGATGTTGTGAACTTTTATGTTAGCACTCTCTTAAGACTATTCTTAAAATTTAAATTTGACTTAAGGTGAATGTCACATCAAATGTACATAAGAATCTCATCAATAATGTTATTTTTCATAAAATAAACAATTTCCTAAATGAAAGCTTAGATGAATTTAAGGGTGCTTAATAACATATAATCACATCTTATTACTTTCATTGATGTTCCATTTTTGTTTTAATATAGAATCCATTAATTCAAATGTTTCCCTTATAGTGTTTGTAGGTAAGTACTAGTTTAAAATTTTACGTATATGAAACTCATAATACTAGTGTCGAGAAAATGCCAACGGTTTTAAGGAAACTTCACGGAAGAAAGCATTTTGTGTTTTTATAGTAATCGCATCGTTTACATTATTTTGAAGTAGTTAAGTTAAAGGAGATAGTGTTGCAAATAATGACATTGTGATATATTGGAGTAATTATGATAGCAAACAAAAGCCATACAGAAGTAGAAAAAGCAGGTATTGGAGCAGCAAATAAAGGGCTCTAAATGCAAAATGTGTGATATTCAATATTCCATCCGTACCAAAATATATGTCGTTTTGATCATATTACATAAATTAAAAAATATAATTAATGTTGTATAGAAATGAGAAATTATAAGTTAATTTACAAAATTATCTTTCATTAATAGTATGAGAAAGATAAATTATTATAAAATTGAAAGAAGAAAGAGAAACAATTAATTAAAGATATAATAAAAAAAAAAGTATTAAATATTTCATTGATAAAGTAAAATAACATATAATTTAAGGCAAATTACACTCACCTCCCCTGAGGTCTATTCATGTATCACATACACCCCCTCTATTTATTAAATGAACACTAACCTCCCTTATATTTTCAATAAATGGCATCATTCATCCCCTCTCTCTAACCTCCATCTAACACAGTCAATATAATTTTGTGAATTATGTAACTACTAGTATCCGGACCCGTGCCAAGCACGGGTAAATGTATCTACAAAAAAATTATATTTTATTAATGTTTTTATAATTATCAAATAAAAAATATACTTAAATAAGTCATTGAGTATTCACCAAAAATGAATTGGTCAAAACGGTAAGAATTTTTATTTTGTCAAGCATGCGTCAGAAATTCGATATATAATTCACGCGTACCGAAAAAATTTGGTTGGGGGAAGAGAACCCACGTGTGAGAATTCTCTGATGGAGATTATTTGTCGCTAACAATGGTAGAAACTGGTTATTTATATCATTGAAAAAATATCTAATAAATATATGTTGATCTATATGTTATAAAATTGTTATTGAAAAGATAAATTCTAAAGTATCCCATAATAGAGTTGAATATCGAAACCCACCAAAGACAAATCATTGAAAGTTTTAATGCATATTTTGATATAAATTAATATAAAAAAAAATAATTTTTAATATTATATATATTTTATTGAACAATTAAAATAGACATACATTTGGATTTTTCTTCAAAAGATTCCAACAACAAAACTCACTTTAAGTCTCAAATTTGAATCATCTCATATCAATTTATGTATTAAGTCAATTTATACATAATTTTGATTTGACTTGAATTAAATCTTCTATTATTGGAGGGTAGAACTAATCCCCTAAATAAATCACCTAAATTATTTATATGTAGTATAAAAATAGAACATTTGAATTATATATAAATATATAATAGGACATTCAACATTATTTCTCACTAAAATTGTATATTAAGATTAGTATTCATAAAAATTATAATAGCAGGAGAAATAGAAAATTTGCAAAAAAATAAAACATCAACAATATGAATTTTGCATTTATGAATCTCAACTTTCTCTCCACAAATCAATCTTCATTTGAATCCCTGAAAATCAAAACATGCTTCTACACCAAATTAGTTAAAAAGAACCATAAAATAATTCTACCAAATGTAGAACTATAAAAAAAAATATTAGTTTTAGTAAAAAAAAAATTAATTAAAAAATTAATTTAAAAAACCAAAAAGATAATAAATTATTTGTACCTCAGAAAAAAACAAAGATAACAAAGCACCAATATATAGTTTCCATTCACAATAATATATGAACTTGAGCTTCCTTCTACTTCTAAAAAAAAAGAAAGTATTTGTACCTTACAAATCAGCTAACTTATAGGAATATTCATAAAAGATGATAAATTATTGGAATTATAAATAAATATATTTTTGGGACCAAATCATATTTATTTGCTCTGTGAAAATTAAGAAATTATATTTAAAATTCAAAATTTTCATGAACATAATCTGAGTGGCACATATTCTTGTAATCATTTCCTTTAAGGGCAAATGATTACCACATATTTCAATCTGAGTGGCAAACTTTTGCTAAAAAAATAATAAGAGTAAACAAATTAAAATATGCGAGGCAACAAACATTAGATATGCAGTATACATTACCTTTTTTAGTTAATTTCTTCTAATTTGTAAATCAAGGTCCTCAATCTGAACCATTGCATGCCTTAAAAATATAATATAAAATAAAAATATTAAAATTGTATTCTATCATATATTTCAAAACATTAATAATTCTGCATCAAAAAAAAACATTAATAATTCAAAATTTCAAAACTCAAAAATTAAGAATAAAGAAGAAAAAAAGTACATCATAAAAAAAAAAGTTGAAATAATGAACAATACTTTACAATGTTTACTAACCATCATGTCTTTATATAGTGTGCGGAATACGGTAATGTTGAAAAAGGATTTGTTACAAATATAATGACAATAAATTAGTGGTAATCAATATCAATAATAATATTTAAAATAGTAATAGCAATTTAATAGTAATTCCATTTACAATTTGTTGACCAATATGATTAGGAATGATAATGATAATCAACTACTAATAACACCGTAAGTTTTGGCTTATTTTGTATTCAAAATTCAAATATTCAATTTAAAATATAATTCAAAAAACATTATCAGTAAAAAAAAAACATTAAAAAAAGCATTTTTTGTGAAAAAGTTTAAGAAAGCTATTTTAAATACAAGAACAAAATAAAACATGTGATTGTTTTTTTTAATCGAACAATGAACATCTGATAATTTTTTAAAATAACATCGTTTTTTTTACATTAAAAAATATTATAGTAATTTGCACAAAATTATAATTTGAGTTTTTAACAAACAAAATATTTGATATATAATTTGAAAACATGCACTCATTTATAATTCCGAAAATTATATCATAATAAGCATTTACTATAATTCAAAGAATCATACGGTATCATAATCATAATAAGCATATTTGCATTAAATGATAAATGCTTGTGAGAAATGTTAATTATAACAAAACCAGTGCCACGTGGCAGAGAAAGAGAGAAGATTAGAAAAAGTTGGTAAATTATAGTATTAAAGATAAAGATAACCATTCTCTACCTCGTCAATGAACTCAAGGCTTCCTTCAACTTCCCATTTCTTCATATTTTTTCAGATTCAATCACCTTGTTTCTATGTTCATGTACACTCACATAACCTATTTTCAAGAACTTTAGATTAATCCATAAACCAAATCAAGAAGATCTCGTATAAGCAACACCTCGTGGAAAATAAGGATTGCAAAAAATGGAGAAATTTTGTCGATAATAAAAATATCCAACAGAATCTAGTTGAGAAGTCTCTAGTATGTAGAAAACATTTCTCTCGATGGATTTTAAGCCCCTAAACACAACATTCTTCATAGTTTGAGAATTAGTCAATTTGGGTATTTAATTCTTGTTTGAAAAATTAGTTTTACTAAGTAGAACTACAACTATGAAAGCAGTAGATGAGATTCTCACAGTTTGGTGACTGTGATTTGGTTAAATGGTCATGCCGACATACACAATGACAAAGGAGAAACACCCAGAAAAAATGAATGAGAAAAAAAGAAGAAAAAAAAAAAACAGTTTAGTTTTGTTTTAACGGAAGCTAACGGTGTTAACCTGTAAGGGAGGTGAGTGCTTTTTGAAAAAATAGAGGGGATGTATGTGATATTTGAATAGACCTCAGGGGAGGTGAGTGTAATTTGCCCTATAATTTAATACAATTTTTTTTTCTCAAAACAATATATATTTTAATACGCAGTGATTAAAGTTGTGGCATGTGGGAGAGAGCTTTACTCCACAAACAAGGAAAGACATCTGATCCGCCAGCATGGCCCCATCAAGGAGACAATATTTATTATTATTTCTCAAAAAAAAAAGGTTACAACTTGTTTAAAAATTATTTTTATTTATTGCATTTTAACTTATTAAATTATCTTTATTTATTCCAGATAAGGCATGTGAAAGTTGCGAGTTTAATTTGGTACTGGCTACTATATGGCATATAGAATGTGAATTTGCTAAAGAATTGGTTGCCAAAGTATATGCTAATCAATAGTATAATTGCTATTGTGCCTGCTAATAGAGTAATAGTGGTATACGTTATCCAAGTATGTTGTCAAAATTGTGTTCAGTTTTCATTTCTCATAAAATACTCTAACATGTGAAACAAACACAATACGTATAGAAAGAAATTTGATTCAATAATACGAGTGTCAATGCCCTCCATTAAAGTATGTCTATGTATATCTGAGCACATAATAATCACATTACATTACATAATATAAAAAGCATTGAACAAATTAGAGAAATAGGGCACTGTTGGCATAAATTGATGCCTCAAATACACCCCGAAACAGAGCCTCAAATTCTCCACAAAATGAGACATAAATTACTTCCCACGACAAGGAAGCAATATACATCAAACAAAAGCAACCCTTTCAATTTTTGCCCCTCTAATCCCTTCCACATGTATAATCAACACTTTAAAGCAATGGTTGTGGCGGCTTTGGCTTTGGTGTTTGTTGGCTCATATCGCTACTGGAGAAGCTGCTGGTTCCAAATTCATTGCTATTGTTGGAAAACACCGCCTTTCTAAATTTCTGCATATCAGCGTTGTACTGCATTGTATCATACTCTGAGCTACCTGATGAAGAGGTGTGAGCATTGACATGCCCTGTCTTAGTTCCCTCCTTCAAGTCATCCAGTGAGACATCTCCTTCCAATGTTCTTACAATCTACAAAGTCATAAACCAAAATTTAGGAATATTATGACATATTTATAAATATTTGCAGAAATGATCGAAAGAGCTTTTGATGAAAAAAATAGGTACCTGGCTCATTTTAGGACGCTTCTTGGCAGAGTGACGAATGCTAGCAGCAGCACAAGCAGCCATTCTAGCAAGTTCTTGAGGATTGTAGTTTCCTTCCAAAAATGGATCCACCAACTCACCAAAGTTTCCATCATCCTCTAGTCCACGATTCAATAGTGGTCGAGCCTGCTCATATCACAATCGAGTAATTTCCATAAATTACTAATTGAGAAAAAGAAGAATTCATAATACGTGATAGACTTGAAATCAAATACAAACCCAGTCTACTAAGCTGTCATCCTGGGTAATTGAGGCATCCACAGGTCGCTTCCCAGTTACAAGTTCCAATAGCATGACCCCAAATGAGAAAACATCAGACTTCTCTGTCAATTTTCCACTTGATGCATATTCAGGGGCAAGGTACCTAAGTTAACATGAAAAAATAAACATATATATATTACATTTTTATGAAGCAAACCATGTTATTATTGTATAATAAGAAAGGAAAGGACCCTTTCATTTTTGTCACATTTCTTTATTGAAGTTGATACAATTAATAACATAAACAGGTTGGAAAAACAAAAATTACCCGAAAGTTCCCATGACACGAGTTGAAACATGAGTATTATTATCAGTTGTCAATTTAGCCAATCCAAAATCAGCAACCTACATTTTAAAATGCAATGTTGCCATAATTAACTAATTATCTAGCTTAAGCAATAAAAGTTCGATAACATGAGAGGTAAAAAATTAATAGTTGAAATAGATATAAATAAATAAATAAATAGGCTGAAACCTTTGCTTCAAAAGCGTCATCAATAAGGACATTTGCAGCTTTGATATCACGATGGATGATGCGAGGATGACCTAAGCGTATATGCAAATATATATAATCAAATAAGAAATAAATAAAAAATTAAGAGAAAAGTATTTATAAATAAGGGGAGCAAGAAACTCACAATCTTCATGAAGATAAGCAAGCCCTTTAGCAGAACCTATTGCAATCCTCATTCTAGTTGGCCAATCCATAGTAGGTCTACCCTTTCCATGAAGATGATATTCCATAGTGTTATTTGAAATAAATTCATAGACCAACATTCTTTGGCCACCAGAAATACAATATCCAACAAGTGAAACAAGATGACGATGATGAACACGACTAATGATGTCAATCTCAGCTTGGAACTCTCGTTCTCCTTGTCCGCTACCCGTTTTTAAACTCTTGACAGCTATTTCCTTTCCACTGGGTAATATACCTTTATGGACATAACCAAAACCACCTTGTCCTATCAAATTTGAATCAATGAATCCATTGGTTGCAGCTGCCAATTCCTCATATGTGAATGTGCCTCCTTTAAGCCCTAAAGCAAGGCTTGGTGAAGGAGGAGGCAAAGGTGGTGGTCCGGTTGAGTAATTCGAGCTCATGTCTGCACTGTTCATTAGGTTAGGAGGAGGTGGTGGTGCACCCCAACCACCACCACCTTTAGGACCCATTCCACTAGGACCCATTCCACTAGGACCCATTCCACTAGGACCCATTCCACTTTGTAACCTACCAGGTTCCCCATGTTGACCTCCATAGTAATTTTGGTGCTGCCCACTGTTGTAATAGTTATTATTATTCGCTGCATTATATATAGAAATGTTAATAGTGAAAGAGAGAATATGGAAGCTTGAAGAAACGTATCGAATATTAGTGAAACAAATTAACTTCTATTGGAATAAAAATTGAGTGTACATTATAAATCAACTGGTAAAAGTTTGACTTGTAACCTCAAGGACGGTTGCAAAATGGCAATGGCACTTTAATTAATCATAAATATATAAATGACATGTGTGTGTGTGTGTGTGTGTGTGTGTGTTTGTGTGAGAGAGAGAGTTACAATTTTGGCACCTTGTGCAAAAGATGGGTGTTCTCCATAATAGTACATTTGCTTTCTTTTCTTCTTCCTGGAGCAAACAAGGCAGACCAACACCAAAATGAGAAGAACACCTCCCACCCCAAGCACTGCTCCAATTATTGCCTTATTGGTATTATCATTGTTGTCGTTTCCGTAATTACCATTTGATTGTTCGGTTGATGTCTTTGGTAATGATTTGTGTGGAGGTGATGGTGAATTTCCGGACCCAGTGGAGGCTGGTGGAGGACGACCCGCTACAGGATTTGGTGGTGACTGAGATCCACTAGGTGATGGTGGGGATGGATTGTTTGATACAGGTGGTGGAGGAGAACGTTGTGATTCTGAAGGCGGTGGTGGTGATTCTGAAGAAGATGGTGGGGGTTGTGAAGGCGGGGGTTGTGAAGGTGGGGGTTGTGAAGGCGGGGGTTGTGAAGGTGGGGGTTGTGAAGGCGGTGACTCTGCAGGTGGTGAATCTGAAGGTGATGGTTTTGAATCAGAGTTATCAGCGTCATCAGGGGTACTATTGTCAGGGGTGGCATTATCCGGTGTGGAATTATTAGAAGACATTGTTCCTATCCCTTTTTTTTCTCACAAATACATGTATGAATAAGAATCTTCCGGGGTTCCGGCCAAAATTTCTGTGCAAAATGAACACGCCGCCGGAAGCACCACTTTTACTCAATGGTTGGGACCCCTGAAAATAAATATATATGTATGTAAATGCATGTTATGGTAAAAATCTCAATGATGTCAAATAAAGGTGCATGCATTTGCAATCAACCTACATAACTCAAATGAAAATATAAAATCTAAAAACCGAGTTACTAATCTTCTATGATAATTTATTTTCAATAAGTCAATTTTATTAAGATCATCAAGCTCAGCATCATTAGTATACATCCTTCCCACCTTCAATGAAGGGTTGAAGAAGATACCCAATGATTGAGAAGTTTGGTTATTTCTTACAAGATGGGAATTAAGTGTTTGATTTGATGTTGTAAAGGATATTGAAAGCAAGATAAATGTTTTTGTTTTTTAATTTTTTTTGATTGATGATGAATGGAGAGAAGATACCTGAAATGATGAATAACAGGGTTCTCAACAAAAAGTAAAGGAAAACATTGTGCACGCTAAAAAGTTTGTAATACAGAAGAAACCATTGCTGTCTTTCCTCAATGATCTCCTACAAAGAAGGACCTCTATCTTTCTCAATCAATGCCTATCTCTCTACCACCTTTTGCTTAGTTTTAGTTTGTTATAGTTTTTACCATTTTTTAACTGGTGTGCATTTCATCATATCTATTGTAGGGCCATAATTTGTTTGGAGATAAGTAATTCCATCTCACAACACGTAATCGTATTACCTTGAAATAGGATTAACAACCAAAACATACAAACATATTTTAGCTAAAAATAGCAATTTAAAAGGCTTTATCTTTACTATGATGAAATGCAATACTATGTTCTAGTTTTTTTTAAACAAACAAACTGTTATAATAATGTTTGGAGAAGTAAATTTTTTTAGAAACTTATATGATTATATACAATAATTCTTAACTTCAAAAAACAGATAATAATGAATGGAACTAAAATCAAATATCACATGATCTCGTGTATAGCAAAGTAAATATAGTTAACTAATCCAATTGTTTATCATATACTACCTCTGGTCCTTAATATAAGAAAAAATATATTTTTTAGATTCATTGAGTTTCCAATGTATCTAGTGTACATTGGAAACTTGATGAATCTAAAAATTAAATTTCTTCTTATATTAAGGACCGGATGGAGTACTATATACTATGTGGAATGGAACGAACATATATAAAGAGTTATGAAGTAGAATTTGAAAAAATTAAAATTGTTAAAATAGTATATTGATATCACATCCTTCAAAAAAAATCATTATATATACAAACAAATAAAAATGAAAGATAGACTTGATGTGTAACAATTACAAACAAGAAATAAATTTAACATCTCTATTCTCACCCACAAGGAGTTCTATGTTTCAAAAAGGAACCTTTTTGTTACTAATAAGTTTACCAATATTAGAAAGTGTCCTACCACAATTCCAATTGCAATAAACATAAGGATATCACCGACACTTCTGATCAAAGACATGTCCAATGTGTAACATGTATCAGTGTCTAAAAGTGACACTAACAACACACTGACACATGTGATTACATTCAATTAATAGTGTCTGACAGTGACACACCGACGACGCACGGACACAAGCAATTACATTGGGTTAATTAATTTCCTATTATTAAGAGTGGATAAAAGCATATAACCACCACAATTCTCAAAGAATCAATGAGCAAGCAAATAAAAAGCAGCAAAATGTAAATGTAAATTAATTAATTCTACATACCAATCGGATTGAGCAACGGAATTGGGACGGAAACCTTGTCTGGTGGCTCCGGCGAGGGAATTGCTTCCGAGGTTAGTTTGGTAGGGCAGTAGATAACATCTTGCTTGGTGAGCTTCATCTGGAGGAATGAGAAACAGAAACCCTAATTAGAGTAGAGAGAGATGGTTCGGTTGAAGGTGAACCAAGTTTTCCGGTGGCACCGTGGTTGGTGACTTATGTGTTTGGATATGGCAGTGGATTGTGCAGAGAAGCTAGGTGAGCGAGTGCGAAAAATTAAGCGCAAAAAATAAAATAATTTCAAAATTAATATATTAAAATACAAAAAATGGTAATTAGTGCACGAGTTGAGTTAAAGAACCAGATATATAGATATAGTAAAAATATTTTGAAAGCTTTCAGAAGTCGTTCAACTGATAAAAAATGTCAAAATTATTAGATCAGATATTTATAATTAAAATTTGAATTTATTATTTCGTCTATGTACTCAAGATATATAAAAAAAAATACAACTTTCAATACAAAAATTATTGATTTTGATTCACTAACTCGTACACCGGTTAATATGACCCATAAAATTAATTTATGATTTTTAAGAATTATACTATTTTTTTTACGCAAGAATTATATTATTTTATTTAGTCAAAAGAAGAATACATTTGATGTTTTTTTAGCTACAATTGAATTACCATTAAATGGATGACTCCAGAGTATGTTGTCAACTCTCCCAATATCATGTTTGATATCTTGACGATTTCTAGTTTTTTTTATAGTGTAGTTGTGGCTAGAATTTCATCTTATAAGATGATATATTAATCATTATTGAGCTAGAGTATATTCAATGTTTTTTTTGTCAGATAATATAGTGGTTAGAATTTCATATTTAATCTAGAATATATTTAATGTTTTTTTTATCAAGTAGTTTAGTGGTTAAAATTTCACCTTTTATAGATGAATAAATTGGTGTACCAGAGTTCGAACCTCAATCTCTGCACATAACATGTGATATCCTTACCAATTGAGCTAAACTCTTAAAAACAAGTATATTCGATGTTCTGAGTTATCAAAACAAAACAAATAAATTTATTAATCAAGTCATTAATTTTGTGATCCACTTATCTATCACTAAAACTTCAAAAGCAGTGAAAAATGATATTGCTAAGATACATAGAGCTACCACATCCACAAATTCAATGATACAACATTATTGACTCAAACCACATTATCGTATTGAAAAATCAAAGCAAAAACAGAACATCTATCCAAAGCACTGATCAGCAGGAAGAGGACCAGGAATATAACCTTGTTGAAAATACTGCAAACCAAAAACAACAATAATTGCAACCAATGCTAAATATGATAACCCTTCAACAGCACCTAATAACCCAAAAGGACCATTAGGAAGACCAGAACCAGTTTTTGTTTTAGTATATAAAGACCAACCAACAATTCCCACAACAATAAGGTAACTTATTCCTTCTAATGCACCAATTGATCCACCTGGTCCTGGTGGAAGACCACAACCAGTTGTTTTCAGTGTGAAAAGTGACCAACCTATAACTGGAGTTGAGATTAAACCACCTGCTATTGCTGCTATCTCTGTTGTGCTTATGTTTGTGTCACTTTCTTCTTTTGCCATACTTATTATCTTGAATCTTGCATGATGGGATTTTGGTCTTCTGAGTTGGTGAGTTGAAGGGGTTATTGAGTGTTTCTTTGGGGTTGAGATTGGGGAGAATAGTAGCATCTTTGAGGCTTCCATTGTTAGAGAACTTGATGAGAGCATGAGAGGTTTTGAGAATGGTTTGAGGAGGTTGTGGCTGTGGTTTTACAGTGAGAAATGAGGATATGATATTGGCAAATAGATAACTTTAGAATAATATAATTGATTTATATTTTGTGTGTGAATGTGTGTGAGAAATTGATTTTCAGAAAGTTATGTTATTTTTTAAAAAAAGTATTAATAATATTGTAAGTCATTACCAGATTTTAAAATTAGAACTACAGATTTGACAAAAAAATAGAACAAAACAAAACATTAAAAGATTGACATTTTCATCATGTTTTTATACAGATTTGGCCTTATCATTTTTACAAGTACCGAATAATTTATACTATTTATGTTATGTTATTGAGTTATTTTTGGTTATTATTACGTATTATTAAATTTATTAAATGTTTTACAATTTTTAACCCAAGTAATATATGCATCCATGTAGTCCTATACAACTCAGAAATTAATCTAATGATTTTTTTTCTAAATAAGTGCATTTTATAATTGTATGAAGAATAACTTGATTTTTCACATAATCTACAGAAACAATTTTAAAAAAATTATACATATGGACCAAAAGTCAAATGTTTTATTGTTTTGAAATTACAAACGTGAGAGACATACAAAAACTAAAGATGAGAAAACAAATTCCAAATTAAAAAAGAATAAAATACATGAATCCAATGTTTCCGCATTCAAAGCAAATCTACCTTGTTTTGAAGAATGAAATCCAATGCAAATATGAAACGAGTTAGTGTTAAGTCGGGTCTTATGGTAGGGGATGAATAATTCCAGCGGTCAAAAAAATTCAGACCTGAGAAACATACCAAATGACACATTACATATATACAATAGTATACTCCCGAAGAAACCTACTCATTTCATTTATCTGACTGAGTTATGTTAGTAAGTAACATACAAGGATCTCATCTCAGTACTCTGGAAAACCCGGCATTGTCTTAGACGATTGCAGTGGTCGATAATTTGGAGGAGCAGATGAAGGAGGAGCTGAAAACGTCCTCGTGATGGAGCTTGAACTTGAAGCAGGAGGACTGTAAAGTTGGTTTGATTTTTGAGAACTAGCAATAGCAGCACCATTTGTGACCTCTGCCATTGGTTCAGGTTGTGGGTGGGCATCAATATCCATTGATTCTAAAATATTCTGATTTTGATGATTGGGTGTCACACTGGGAAGTTGGGATTGCCAAAAAGTTGACTGTTGAATAGCTGGGGAATGGCTTGCATGAGCATTGCTTTTACCGTCGGCCTCATCCTTTCCTCTTGATTGATGGACCACCACTGAGACCTCATTAGGTTTGTTTGGTTTTACTTCCGGCAAATTTTCTAAGTCCATTAAAGAAGTAACTTCTATGGCGTCAACCTTAGTTGTTGAAGAACGTCCAGAAGCAATTAAGGTTGTGGGAAATGCCCGCTCCGGAGGAACAGCTGGGGTGTAATTAGAGGGAAGTAAATCATCCCAATTCTCCAGTAATTCTTTGTACACTTTACGGAGAGTGACTTCAGTAAGACCAGTTACTTTACAAATTTCAGCCTGGGTTTTGCGTTTGTCTTCTAGTTGGCAAGCCAAATATATAGCGGCAGCGGAGATGCTAATTGGATTCCTGCGAGTGCAGAAGCATTTGTTGATCACAACGTCTCCTATGTGAGTAGCCAGTTCCTGAAATGCAATGTAAGAGCCATTCTCAGACTTCTGTATTTGTAATATAAGGGAACAGAGTAAAAGAAAGCACCCTAAGAGGATTTTTTTAACAAATTCACAACCACAAATTTATCCTCCGGCATCCCAGGTCATATTGAATGTTCACACATGTAATGAGAACACGGTTCTCACCATGGTCATAAAGACCTTTATCGTCTCCAAGACACAGCCAGTTGGTTGAGAATAGAACAAAAACAGCGATAGAAAATTCAGAACCTTGTCAAAGCAGAGGCAGATATGCAATGTAAGATCTTACCTGAGCAGATTTATTGAGCTGAAGAAGAGTGCAAAATCTTGGCATATGAACTGATATAGAATTGCTGTTAATAGGTTGACTTAGCTGTAAAGCTTCTCCCAATATCTTGATGTATTTCCCAATTTCCTTTTGTGCCACATTGGCTGCAATTGAAATTTCCTGCCATTTCACAAAAGTTACAAATAAGGTTGTCAATATCAAGATTTTACTTAGAATAAAGATTATAAATTGTGGGATCGAAACATGAACGGTAAGATCCTATGGAATTGATAAAATTGTTAATTGAGGAATCATAACAAGGATTGTAAGATTAGGGGTGTAGAAGAGGATGTGCAACTTGAACCTTCTTTTCCCACTAAATTTCAATTCTTCTACATAGTCAGTTTGGGTTGGCTTATTTGAACTCATCTACTAACATAAGAACTTATGAGACTGCTAAAGAGAACTTATAAAACAGTTTATTACATGTCTATAACCCTTTTTCAGCTTATTTCTATAAGCTATTATCTAGCATAGCTTACGTAAACAACTTATATGAAAACAATTTGTCTTTATTTTATCTTCTATTATAGAAATAGCTTATGCATAAGCACTTATCATATAAGTGCTTAATTAAGCTTATACTATAATCATTTAATTAAGTTTGTTTATCCAAACAAAGCCCTAGTCTCTTATCATAAATTTAATCTTCTTCTACATTCTCTGCATTATAATCTATTTCTATTCCTCCTAATTCATACACTTAGAAATTAATCAAGAGCAAAGTGATAGTATTATAGTGTAACCTGAAGGGTTCTAGGTTCTTGAGCTTCTCTAATAGCTTGAACAAGAGCAGCAGTAGCAAGAGCTTCAACACTACGATTTCTCAAACAAGTAGCAGAACAACAATCCCTAAACAATTGAAAAGCATGATCAGAAATATCACAATCCAATCCAAGTATCGAAGAAACATCGATAATCTGCATATAAGCCCTAAGATTATCAACAACAACAGTAGAAGAAGAAGCAGAAGAAGATTCCAGAGTCCGTTCGAGTTCAGCGAGATAACCGGAGAAAGAGAGGGAAGATTGAAGGTAAAGTGGATTGGGCTCTAAAGACCATGTGGAGAAGGAAGTTATGAAGCCCGTGGGCTCGAACGGGTCTTCTTCGTTTTCGTCGTTGGTGGTGGTGGTGGTGGTGGTTGTTGTGGTGGTTTGTTGGTTGTTTTGGTGGAGTGTGGGGAGAGGGAGATCTGATGTGACGAGAGATAAGGGATTGTCTTGGGCGCGGAGGTGGAAGATGTGGTGGGGATGGGATTGTCGTTCTTCTACTACGCGGCCGCAAGATGTGCATTCTGTTATGGATTTTCCGGTGGTTGTTGTGGCGCAACGCCCTTGCGCCGATGAACAGTATGGGCACTTCATTTTCTTTTCTTTTTCTGTTGCTTTTCTTCTTGTGTTCTTATATACTATGCGGTTGTTAATTATCTCTATCCACTCAATTATTCAATGAAATTACATTTTTTTTAATTAGTAATAATATGGTCAATAATATAGAAGATGGTGTGTATCAATGTAAAGACACAGAAATTAGTTAGAGATGTGAACGTTCTTGCTAAAATATGAACTATCATAGTTGTTTTATTTGTAGTTAATTATATCAAATTTCGAGACATTTTTTGTTGTAGAGTAAAAACTATCTACCACCTGTTGAGAATCAAACTCAAAAATGGTTTTATCAAGTTGAAAGTCGTGTACCAAATTTAAAGGAGAGAGAAGACCAAGAACTTCTCCTTCATCCATAGAATATATCTGATAGTGTCATTCCGTTCTAGAAAGAACAAAGCTTCCTGAATCATCTCTAATATACATGTCAATATCCACCCGGTTTTGATTAAAAGCAAAAGAGACATCTATATTACACTTTATAATTGTGCGGAACTTGGGTTTTTCAGCTCACCTCTGTTGTCAAAATTAGACGTCTGGACTGAAAATTGGTTAGCACACATAATGATTTGCTGTTTCAATTCTGACTAATTCTCCCAAATACGATTATTTCGACTCTTCCAAATACTTCAAATTATGGAAACAAAAATAAGAAATACTAATGCGTATAATTTATTCAGTAGTGAATCTACACAATTTGTCATTGTAGTGAATCTCAGTCGTGTGATTCAACAATTATAAATATATGGTTCATTTCAAATCAGACAATCCAAATTAATATTTCCTCCGTCCCAAAATTATTGTCTTTTTAAAGTTATGCACGTGGATTAAAAAACAACAAAAATTGATAAGTTAATTCTGTTTTATCTTTACTTTAATGAGAAAGAGAATTAATATTTTAACTTTACATTGATTTTTAAAAAAGACAATAGTTTTGAGACAAAAAACTAAAAAATTAAAAGGACAATAATTTTGAGGCGAAGCTCATTGCGTACATGCAATACTGTGTTGTATTCAAATTCCATATTTTATCATAAATAAATGAAATAGAGATAATAATATTATATTTAATTTATACACCCATTAAAATATTTGTTTACTAAATAATAATAAAAATATAATTAAATAAACTTGTTCATTTAGCATAGTTGCTGTGTTTACAAGAAAATATAGTCAGTTCAATTTGTCTGACAAAAAACGTGGTTGTAATTTACTACTACAGATTTTAAACTTGACTGCAAAACTTGAAAGAACAACAACCTATTAAAATACATAATCATCTCGCTTATGGAAGCATAAAAATCCGAGCAGGGCTTCGCCCATCACTGTTTCTTTGCAATCTTTTGATAGCACTTTCAAGCACAAGCCAGACCCATGACTGCTCCCTACAGTAGTCTTTAAGCACGCCGCGAGGTTGCTGCTTCTTTTCCTTTCTCAGCTTGTTTATGGTTTTTACTAAATTCCTGTGTTCTCTGAAATAGTATGCAGTAAGTACATCAGGCCAGAATGCATGCATTGCAGAGTATGATCATATATCTAAAGTTTCAGAGTATGATCATATTTGAATTTGAGACCAAAATAACACTTAACCAATCATACATTCATACTTTTCAAAAGACAAAAAATACTACAAACCAACTCACTTTTTTGCAGAAGAACATGTTAGATATGCAAACACGTCAAATAATTGAGATAAGAAAGTACAATCGGTTTATATAGATATACTAGTATAATATGCAAGCTACCTGCATATTTTTGAGAATAAGTTTCTGAAAAGGCTACAGAGAGTCATCTGATGATCATATAATCTAAGTTAACCATTGATTGCACAAAATGGGAAGACAAGTGTTACCGGGACAAATGTAGTCCATGACTCTCGGTCAATTTATTTATTGTAACAATACACATCCGCACAAAAACTCAATTATGAAATGGATGTTCAAATAGGACCAAGTTGTTTCAATTTATTTTTCTCGGAGAATAAGTTGAGTTTTGTTTCCTGATGGACCAAACTGGTTTCAGATGTTTCTCACGGACCAGATAAGTTTTCACACGAATGAGTAATTTAGCAATACAAAAATGCCAATTTAAGAAACTTTTCTCAAGGACCATAATAGGTCTTGAACACTAACATAGATGGCCATGTCAGCTATTTTGCTACATGGAGCTACCATTGTTAGACATAAGTCGCACAACGCATGAACTTGCTCTACTTTGCATGAACTCCAAAACAAGGCATAACCCACGAAATTGGAAATGGGGATCAAATTAAACTTTGTCCAACAAGTGAACCAAAAGTGTAAATATACAAAAAGGAAAATCGATAAAGCTATAATCAATAGTTGGTCAGTGATGCTACCAAAACATCTAGTTAATTAAAAACTCCTCAAAAGTACTCTTACTAACATCGTGAAAGGGCTATTCAATAAATTCTACACAAGAGAGATAGCTCTAATCTCCAGTTTAACACTAAACATAATGCTGATGCATAAAGAGGGAATACCATGTCATTTAATGAAGAAGCAAGAAGGAACTATTAGCTCACAACATAAAAGAAAAAGAAAAACACATAAGCAGTTAATTGTGTTTTTGGCTTTTGCAGCCTCAAATGTCATGCAAATCGCTTAAATGGTATAAATTTTTCAAGCTGTTTGTTGTATTTTGTCTTGTATCATATACAGAGGGTATGTTATCCTAACCAAATTAACATTTTGCTCTTTTTCCCAGATAACCGCAAGGTTAGGTCCCACACACAAAAAACATTTCAAGGAAAAAGAGAAAGCGGTGAGAAGGGGGAGAGAGGAGCTATGAAGCCCGGACACGGACACGGATACGGGACACGACACGGACACCGGACACGGGATAATGTAAAATAACTTAGGACACGGAAACGGCTATATATACTTTATATATTAATAAAATAAAGCAATTTGTGAGCACAATTTATAAATAGTCTAATGAAAAGCATAATTTATGTTTATTTAAACTTAGTACTTTCAATCAACCATAGAAAGAATCTATCAAAACAGTTTGAGTACTTTCAATTTAGGAAAATTATTTAAAACGTGCCGGATAAGTGTCGTCCGGGTGTCGTATGAGTGTCGGTGTCCGACACGGCGACACGCCCTACTTTAGGGGTGTCGGAGCTTCATAGGAGAGGAGTATTGTTACTTAGATGATGGTCTAATCATACTGCTTGATATAAACACATTTGGGGATTATTGCACCAACATCATAGCAACCAATCAACGTATGAAGTGAAGAGAATTCTAATAAATCAAAGTAAGCAAGATCTCAGTTTGAGCATAATGGAGTAGACATATCGAGTACCATATGATGCAAACAAACAACAGTGATACCGAGTGCATCAAATCTGTACCAAAACTAATGAATTTGAAACCAATAAACCTTGAAAAGCATAACCAAAATGGGGGATAGAAGATTAAAGACGCTTTCCATCATAAGTCTCCATCCTACCCGGAAAATGCTTTCAATAATCCTCAAAACAATTTACTTCTCAAATAAGTTACCCCAACCAAACAACCCCATTTGCAAACTGGACCAAATCTAATGAAATACTTTTGACAGAGACCACATTGCAAATAACACTAATCACTAAGACTCGGGTTGGACTAGCTTCTTAAAATAAGTTTAGATCTCTTTGTTTACAAAATAAAAGTCCTTATAAGTATATAAGTGTTTATGAAAAAAGCAAATTGAAAGAGCATTTGAAAAGTAAAAACACATACTAATTTAAACTTATATGAAAAGCTTTGGTGAGTATGATCAACACCATAAACTTGTCTTTAATAAAAGTCCTAGATTTTAACAAAATGGTAATCCAAAATTCTAATTCAATATGAATGTCAGAAAGATTGAAAACAACATCAATTAACAACAACTCGAAGAAGAAAAGAACGAACCGTGGATTGAATAGGAGGTGGATCAAAATTAACAGAACGAACAGACATTTTAGCAATCTCAGTAATAGCCTCATCTCTAACACCAGGAACATCACTCGTCAATTCTTCATAAGCAGCCTCAAATGCCTCTTGCCAAAACCTCGGTAACCTGATCCTTCGACTGTTCGTATACACATCCCACATATGTCTCACCACTTTCTCCCTCTCCTCCATTTCCTAAACATAAACATAAACATCAACATTAAACAAATCGCGCATCGACAAAATTGAGAAACAAAACACAACAGAACAAGAAGTACTATACTTACGAGAACATCGAGGTCATCGTGAATAGGAGTATCGAGATCAGTGGTTAAAGAATTAAGATTACCAGACCAACGAAGAGAAACGGTACCAGTAAACATAGACCAAAATGCCAGAAGCAAAATAGCAGCTAATGCCCAAAATTTGTAACGACCTTTACCAAACAAACCTGAATCCACCATGTTTTCTTTTTTGATACTTGTTGTTGTCGTCGTCGTCGAAGTTGGAAGCATATCATCATCCTTCATTTCTCGGTTTTCGATTTAATTATTATTAATTAAATCTAATTGAGATAGGTTAATGTTAAATCACACACACAATCAATCAAAGATTTAAAAACGGTTTCGATTATTTTCTTTGCGGTTGATGCATCGGTTTGAAAAGCTTCATTTTCCGATCTGATAGTGTGAATGGATGATGGATGAAGGAAGGGATGTGAATGTGAGGGAGCACCGGCACCGCGTTACTGATACTGATGATGGGAATGGAAATGGTGAAATGACGGATTTGGTGTTTGTGGGGTAATTTTTTTTAATTAATATTGCTTGACTTTGGTTTTATGTTATGTGGCATTTTCGTCACCGTTGATTAGTAGTTGTGTCTTTGACATATGCTGTTTCAAGCAACCGACACTCAACGACACCGTTTTCATTTTTTAATGTGTTTTTTTTTTTCGCGGAAATAAAAAAATTAGTCAGGCATTTTTACACATTTTGTCCAACTCAAGTACTCAACTATTGCTACTCTCTTCATCTCATTTTAAGTGTCATTGTTGATTAAATCATATATTTTAAAAAAATGCGTAAATGATAGAAAGATAATATGATTTTTATTAAAATATCTTTTTTTTATTGATAATAAATATTAAAATATTAAAAAGTAAATCTTTGAGTGTATTTTTTTTTTTCACCTAATAATTGTTTTAAAAGATAAAATATAAAAAAATCAACGTTACAAATAGTATAAAACATTTAATTTGAGACAAATAATTTTAACTAGTAGAACACTTAAATTGAGAATGAAGGAGCATTGTTTTTTTTAAATATGAGATTTGTCTATCATGGACACTTAAATTGAGATGGAGTGAGATATCTTGTCCACAAAGGATAAATGTTTAAATATGTAGTTAGTCTTTGTAGTTATACCAAATTTTAGTATTAGTTTCTGTAATTCTTTTTGTTGACTTTTGATTTTTGCAATTTAAAACTATTTTGGCTTTAGTTTATCTGTTACTTTAATCGTTTAAAAAATGAAAGCAATTAATAGAGTGTCATGTGGCTCGATCAATACAAATCATGTGGCATAATAAATAATATCACTTTTTATTATTATTTTATCATTATTATTTCTTTTATTGTGAATATATTAATCTATATATAATATAAGAAAAGAAGATGTTTAAAATATTAAAATGATTTTTTCCACTTAAATCTTGCCATGTCTCCAAATGAAATGGTTGAAAATGTAACTGAAAAATGGTTGGAAACTACCCATGATAGAATATAGGGTTAAATATATTTTTGGTTCTCATAAATTTACCAATTTAGTTTTAGTTTCTCTAAAAAATTTCTTTGACTTTTTGTCCCTATAAAATGTTTATCTTCACTTTTGGTCCCTCCTTCTCAGTAAACTCATATGTAGAATTCATATTTTTTAATAAATTTTGCAGAAAAGTTTATAAAATTATAATAATATCTCTCTCAAAAAAATTAGAATTTTTTAACAAAAGAGGAATTAATTATGAATTTTTTATTTTTTTGGTTAAAAATTCATATTAAATTAATGTTTTGTTAAAATATTCCAAAAAAAAATTGGAAAGATTTTCATAAAATTTTACACATTTTTGTACAATTTTATTAAAAAATAGAAAGGCTATACATGAGTTGAATTAAAAATAGGGACTAAAAATAGTGATTGAAAATTTTATAGAGATTAAAAATCGAAGAAAAATTTTAGAGGGGCTAAGCTAAAGTTTGGTATATTTATAGGGATCTAAAACATATTTAACCCTAGAATATAACCACATTTTCTCATCATTTATTTGAACAGAAAAAAGAAAGAAAAGTATCAATGATAGAAAAAACTATATTTTTTAGAAAGAAATAAAATTACCAACGATAGAAAAAAACTACTTTTGTTTAACAACTTATTTGGATAAAAAAATACTACCGATAATGTATAATATAGGGACAAATGGTTATTGATAATAATTTTAAAACAACTATTATATATGAGATAAACTGTTATTGTATTGATAACAATAACAATTTTTAAATCATTATTATTATACACATGACAAATTGTTAGTAATAAAAATTTTATAACAAAAGAGGGCTAAAGTCTGATATAAAGTATTTGATTACAAAATAATATTATTTACAAGATAAATTGTCCTTGATAAAAAAGATTAAATAACTATTAATTGCAGAATAATTTTTCGTTCATAAAATTTAAAAATCTTTATTCGGTCAAACTTTTCTCAGTACAAATATGAACTAAAATATATTATCTATATAGAGCACCTGTGCGTCACACAGGTATTTTACTGGTAAATAAAAAAAGAAAAACTAAACCTTCTTTTTCTTTCTCGCAAACACACAACCACATCCCCTTTCTAACACGCCATATTTCTCACTCTCTGATGACTTTTCTGGTGGGTTTCACCAAAGCATTCTTTTCAAACCTATTCCTTCCAACTTTAACCCTCCTTCGACGAAATCTTGTCCTCTTCCTCTTCCATTCCCTCGGCCTCTCTAATTTCCTCATAAGCGAGAGCTTCCAAACCCCCCTCCGTTTTGGTGATTTTGATCCGAGAGCTTTTACCGGCGACAAAGTATGGTGACCTTAGCATTGAAGAAGAATTTTTTTGTGTTGTTTGTTTGTTTGATTTCACTGAGGAAAAAGAGATCCGGTTTTGCATATATTGATAAATCAATGGATTGCTTCTGAAATATGCAGATTATTATACTTCATTTTTAATTAATCTTTTTATTTTTCTTTATTTTTTGGGTATAATAATAATGGTAAAATAATAATAATAAGTGATGTTTTTATTGTGTCACATGACTTATATTGATTGGACTACGTGACACTTTGTTAATTACTTCCATTTTTTTAATGGTTAAAGTAACATAGGGGATTAAAACCAAAATAGTTTCAAATTGCAAGATCAAAAGCAAACAAAAAAATTACATAGATTAATATTAAAACTTGGTGTAACTACAGGGACTGATTACATATAGATATTTCATCATGGACGGATCTAGTATAGGTAATAGGGTCAATTGACCCCCTCACAGTGGTGGAGTTAGGAAAACATATTCGGGCGAGTGATTAAAAAATTATAATACAAAACTTATATTGTATACAAAAATTTTATGTTATAATATACATTAAATTGATCATAAAAAATTTAATTAAATGTGTGTTTTTAAAAGATATTTTTGAATATCTTAAATTAATTAAGTACATTAAATTTAATTAAATATCTTAAAAAATTATACTACGTAATAGGTAAATGAGTATTTTTACCAACAAAAAAACAGAGTATTTTGTAAAGATTTTTTTTATCATTTAAAAAGTATAATAAATAATGTTGGTTACCAAAACTATCAAGAAAATATAAAAGTAAAATTTATTACTCAATGCATATTGAATTTTTTTTAATGAAAATATGTAACAAATTATCATAATATTTAAAAACAATGAAATAAAATAGTCGGCAAATTTGTACCCAAAAAAATAGTTGGCAAATGATTTTTTTATTCATAAAAATTGTTGATTTTTGTAAGATCAAGCGTATTAATTTAACTATTATACTCTTAAAGGTCTCATGTTTAAACCTCTTTGCACAAAACTTATATGCATTTCTTTAAGTACTTTTTGTATGGTTCATAACATAGCAAACTATAATTTCATCAAATTCATGATTTTCTTAAAGTTTGTTATAACCACAAAAGTGAATTTGAGTTAATAACCATACAAAAAATACTTAAATATTTTTCCTTTAAAACACCTAGAATATGTTAGTAATTTCCACTTTTTATTGTTGGGGGTGGGTCATAACCCAGGCCCAGCCATGTCACCCTTGGGCCCTGGCTCCAGCACTGCCCCCTATATATCGATATACTTTAGACAAAGTTTAATATCATAATATCATATCATATTTTCATATTAATTTGTATTTAAAAAAATTGTATTTTAAATGAATTATGTTTAGATGTGCCGGAACCTAATGTAAGTTGGGTACAAATAAATCATCTTGAAATCAATATGAATACTAATGAGTATTTTAAGAGTATCGATAAAAAACTAAGAAATAATTTTACACAAAATTGTTGTAATTATTACATTGATATATTGATATGAATAACGATATTTGTTTTTATGTTATAATCTTGACACCACTTATTAGAATTTATGGATCTGCCAGTATATTTCATATGTAAAGAATAACAAGAAAACAACAATTTTCGATCAAAGATAAATATTAGGGACTTAAATCACTCGTATTAAAGATAGATCAAAATTACCAAATCGCAATACTAAAAACACAAGACAAAATTTCACTACCAAATCACTAAATTTTAAAGTTAAAGTAATGTATCAACAATATCATCATGATTGTGATTACAAAACATATATCATATCATATACTTATTACTACTATTTAATTTTGGCAAAAAAATACAAAATAAATTATGTCTTTCCTAAATTTGATGGAGGCAAAAAACTTTCAGCAGTCAAACCCCAAATATTAAAATCTACCTCTTCAATCTTCCACCTTTCTTCCAATTCCCTTTTATGATTTGCTGATTGTTCACCATATCTAGAAACTGTAACACGAGTTGTGCCACTATGTGACACATTAATTCCATCTACATACTTATAATCATCAATTACTGACTCTAAACTTGTTTCCCAAAAAATATCATTATCATCTTTGGTTCTCATTGTTAGTAATCTAGAGTCTTCAAATTGAACTAAGAGACCTGATCTTTGACTGAAATACCCCCATATTGTGTGATGGATTACCTCAAAATTTGGGCCACTTTGGGCCTCACGAATTGCTGGGCTTGTTTCTAATTTTAGAATGAAACATTCTTCATCATTGATTATTTTCTCTCCTATGCATGCAGCATCTAAAAATAAGTTTGCTGTAGCCCTTGGATCCAATCCCTGAAAAATAAATAGTTTAGTCGTTACCGATAGCGAAGTCAGAAAATTTATAAAGTCGGAATAAAATCTCAATTTTAAATAGAAAGTCACAGTTTTACTTTAAATTAACTTCTAAAAATTTTTGTTTTTTTTTTTTACCTAAACCAATATTTTTTGTCAATGTCTGGGCAAATGCCCACGTTGGCTGGGCTATAGATCCGCCCCTCATCGTTACATTACATTCAACAACATGAACAAATAAAAGTATAAATAGTAAATAAGTGTGAAATATGACATATACGCTAAAGCCTACAAGTTTAGTTATTCGGAGGTTTAGTGTACGTTTGATTTCACTTTTTCTCAGCGCAGAATCAAACATACGCTACAAGTTTCTACGCGTGAACTAAAACAATACACATACCTGAAGGAATCGACGAAGAGGTCTAGGAGCACCTTTTGCGACGGGTGATTGTTGATTAGAAGAATGACGCCATGAGACCTTACCATTACTACCACAACAAACCTTGCAACCAGACACAACAAGTTCTAAACACCACAAATCAGGATCCTTTTGCCATAAAACAAATCCTCCATTTTCTTCTGAGGTTTTTTTCACCTCAACGGTGTCACTAGTGTGATGAAAATCTGAAGCAGTAATCTTGACTTGCCCCATTACACACATACTTTCTACTGCATTCAATGCTGGTTGTCCTCCTGTTGCTGCTATGTATTGTTGCACTATATATTTTGCCGTTGATGCTTCCTACCACACAATTAATTACCCTTTTAGTCATAATCAAAAATTAAACCAATGAAAAAGAAAAAATATACTAACAAATGCATACAAAGTTTTAAATATAAGTTCGCAATCACAATTTAGGCCGCAACATCACTTAAAGTTGTGCGAAGAAATTTTCAGTTTGCATGACCCTATTTGTTTTAGTCTTTTTGAAGTTATCCAGTTTGAGAAATTTTCATCTATTTGTTACGATTTAAAAAAAAATTGAAAAAGAAAAATATAAATGGTTTCAAATAAGATGTTTTTAGTAGTTTCTTTAAATAATTATTTTTGATAGACGAAGTTTTTACCTAAAATTCTGTAAAACGGAAATCTTGATGATCATCAATCGAAGATCCCTTTACCATTCTATATAAATGGTTTATTCTATTTGTATAGATATGGTCGAGGCCTCGAGGGGCACATTCAATCGTGTATGATGTGTGGAAATAATTTTTAAATCATATTTTATGTAAATTAAAATTATTTTTTCGCACAACTGTTGAGATTAATATCTTGAGATAACTGGTATCTATTTAAGATTGATCTTGTCCAATAAATATTTTTTCATACGCATCGATCAGAGATCAAACTCTAGATCACATGATTAATAGATCCAAATATCTAATGCATGTAATACATAACATATTTGTTGGTTCTATGTATCATCAAACAAAAACACAACAACTGTTCATAAATTTTGTACATAAAAACAAAAGGTTATGTGTATGTGTGTCTTACAATTGAACAATCTCTGACAGGACGATGAATGGAATGTCCTAATTGAACTTGAAGAGGAATAAGAGGAGAACCAACAAGATAAAGCAAAAACCGAAGCTCATTTAATCTTGCTGAAACCGTTGGAGAAGACAATTTATCTTCTGTTTGTGCCTTCATCCATGTTAACATATTTTGCCACCTTATATTCACATTACTTCCCATATTTGAAAACATTTCTTCAGGTATTGGAATTTCAAGAACAGTTTCCAATCCATCTTCTTTATCTATGTTTGGACATAGCCTCCTTAATGATGATTTTGTTGCTGCTTGTTTCATTTCATAAGTGTAAGACAGAGACAAAACAATGTATGTACGATGATGAAGTTGATTGAGAAGATGTGTGTGACAACAAGTGAAGAAGAAAATTAAGAGAGAAAATTAAGGAAGAGGGTTAGAGTCAAAAGCTAAATCAATGTTTAATTAATGAGGGTGCGGTTAATTAGTAGGTTCTCCTTGTTTATAGGTGTTGTGTGGGCATAAAATTATGGTTAGTTAAATGGTTGATTGTTTTTGATTAAGTTTCTATTTAAAGATTTAATTTATTATTTTTGTTTATATAGCTAGTATATATATTTATTATGACATGAGTTTGCATTTATACATACTTTTACTAAATTGTCAATTTTGAATCTCTCTTGTGTTGTAAAAGGAAAAGTTAATAGCATGGGAGCCAAACACAATACACAATTTTGGAGGCAAGGAACACACACATATGAAAAATTAAGATGTGTCGCCGAGAGGCAGCTTCGGAGTAAATGCGAACAAAAATGTTTGATTTTTGGTGGTAGCTCAAGTATCCAAAATTGTTGAAAATTGTCGCTTGTTTGAGAGTTATGATCATGAATGGTAAGGTTCATACATAGCTTGCACGCTGATTTCATAGTGTAGCAATCATTCGCAGTAGTTTTTTTGCACAATGACATCAATGATTTTGCTCCAATTTTAAATGATAATAGATCCAATACCGGCCTTGGGCCTGTGCATTCTGGGCTGTAGCTTTGGGCCTCCAAAAATTGGGGGCCTCAATATTTTTTTTTTATGAACCAATACTTGTAATTGAGTTATATAGTATTAGCGCGATCTAAATACACAAATTTCTTGTTGGTCTGACGGTAGAGTGTGGGATGCATTTTCCTGGGAAAAGGAGGAGGTCGCGGGTTCGACCCTTCCCCCTAACTTTTGGTGTCTTTTTTTTTTTCTATTTTAAAATTTGAAAGTTTTTTTTTTTATTATTTTAATATTTTTCCAATTTTGTAATGTAGCATGTTTTTCTCTATTATTTTTCGATGTTGTTTATGTTATTTACTATTTGAATATACGACGTTTTTTATTTATGAATATATGATATTATTTTTTAAAAAATTTATATTTTTATTATGGGTCCATTTTTATTATTTGTCTTGGGCCTCCAAAATGTCAGGACCGGCACTGAATAGATCACAATTTACCATCTCCTATGAAAATTACACATGAGATGACTCATTAGGATTCACTCTTTTTTTTCCTAATAAATCAAACAAACCTAAAAAAACAAAGAAAAAAACGTGATTTCAATACTTTAACTTAAACCAACAGTTACACTTTTATTTCAAAAATATCAACTGTTACACCACCTCCATTTATTTTCTTCCATTCCAAATAAGCTATATACAAAGAGTCCTTAAATTATCTCAACAACTCTAAGTTAGCCTAATAGAGTATGATCTTTTTTTGTTTTTGATAAGCTAATAGAGTATGATCTAATTTGCACACAACATGTTACATGATCATGTTCCAATTAGTCATTTCAAAGTGAGACAAATGTATTACAAAGAAAAACAAGCCCTTATCTCAAACTATGCATAGTTTATTTTCCGATGTACCAAAAAAAAACTACGCATAGTTGCTCCCGGACTTCATTTCTACCTCAGAATCTTTCCCAAAGATTGTCTCCATATCTTCCAATGATCTTCCTTTAGTTTCAGGCAAGAAAGAATAGAAAAACCACCATCCCAAAGCATTAATACCCACAAGCATGAAAAAAGTTCCACCTAATGTTATGGTTTTGTAAATTGAAATGAAACTTGTAACCACAGCCACATTAGTAATTCTATTAACAACCACACAAACACCAAGACCTTGTGCTCTTAACCTTAATGGAAATATCTCTGAGCTATAAACCCATGTCACTGGCCCAATTCCAATAGCATTAAAAGCCATCAAAATATAAACAATACCAATAATAAAAACTATAGCCCATAATGGTTCTTCTCCTAACTTAGAATTTTCAACTATAGCTGAAAAAATACTTAATCCTAACATAGACATAACTACACCTCCTGAACTTACCAACAATAGTGTTCTTCTCCCAATTTTATCTAACAAAAAACTTGATAATAATGTGAATAATGTTTGGCTTATTCCAATACCAACTGTTGCTAAAAGTAATGTACTTTTTTCAGTGATTCCTATTCTTTCAAAAACTCTTGGACTATATACAACAATACCTTCAACTCCACAAATTTGTTGAAAAACATGAACACCAATTGCTGCAAATAATATCCTACTAACATGTGGTGAAGGTTTATAGAACATTTCTTTTAATGCACCGCCGCCGCTACGAGTTTTATGTGGTACATGAACTATGTTTTGGACACAATTTTCATCAATTCCAACAGCTATTTTTATTTCCTTTAATCTTTGTTCTGCTTCTTCTTTTGAATTAGAGATTAATAAAAGCACTTTTCTAGCATCACTTAATTGTCCTTGCATTACTAACCATCTTGGTGATTCTACTAATTTTAACATTAGAATTACTAACCCAATTGAAGGAATTGAAGGAATAGCTACCATTATTCTCCATCCAAGTCTTAGAGATAATTTTCCAAGGAAAAAATTTGAGAGATAACCAAGTAAGAAACCTATGTTAATGGAAAGATCAGGTAGAGAAGTTAGAAAACCTCTATAAGAAGGTGATGAAATTTCTGCACTATAAACTGGTGCTATGATAAGTGCAAAACCAACACCAAATCCTGCAATGCATCTTCCAATAATTAAGATTGGAAAAGATGAACCATATCCCATTAATGTTGAGCCTAAGAAGAAGAATATTGAAGATAACATGATTGTGTAGCGTCGGCCGACGTAATCGGATAATCTTCCTGCAATCATGCATGCTGGTAATGCACATACATTTAAGATTCCTGCTAGAAGTTGAACTTGCATGTCACTGATTTTGAGTTCTTCTTTTATGAATAAGAGTGCTCCAGCCATAACTCCGGTGACTGAAAAATTAATTTGTTTGTAGTTAGTTGATTTTGTCTAGCAAGTTTATGATAAATTCACAAGCTAATTAATAAATTAACAATTCCATATTGATTAATAATTTGTATTACTTCTTTTGTACAGGTCCAAGAAGTGTAAGCTCAGTGGTAAGATCTACGTCTTCTGTACATAATATATATAAGTCAATTTAGCAAATAACATACAAATTAATAAATGTAGTTAATTTTGATTTGATGGTTTTATAAAAGTTTTACCAAGATTATCATCATTAACTCTATTTAAGAAATAGTATGAGAACGAGTGATTAACAGAAGTTAATAACAAACGCGAGGCACATTCCTGAGAGGCAGTGACTATAAAAGGAGGAAAACTTAGGTGACAAAAATGCTTGATCTACTATAACCTAAATATTATTTCCTCTAGTCGATATATCTGGTCCATATTTTTCATGGTACAATGATCCGAGGGAGTATGTTCTTTGGAGTGTTTTTATAACCTTTGTCCTAAAGCTGATGGGGGACATTTTTCTTGTTTTTAGTGTTTGCATACACGTACTATTGTTGTTATGGTAGATTTTATGGTTTACATTAAATTATAAATTTGTTAACATTTTCAGTAATTTAAGAATATTGGCTTATATTATTTTTTTCTTGCATAATTAAATGTATAATTATAAATTATAATCGAATTATGATATAATTCAAAACATTAATATGTAATAAAAATTTAAGAACGCTAGCATGTCATCATATCTGAAATTTAAAAAGATTAGACATTAAAATAAATCTATGAAATATAACATATCAGCATTGACTTTGAATTTTTTGACAAAATCATTGTTAGGTTTAGTCTTGATTTTTCTTTAAACCAGCTTGAATGTATTCCTTGAAAACACACAACTATAGTATAGTATATTACTCCCTCCGTCCCATAATATAAGTATTTCTGGCTTATTTTACATATATTAAGAAAAGTTGGTAGTGTAATTATTATGTCTAGTTTGTGTATAAATTTTACTAAATTATCCTTTGTTTGTATGTGTATTTGATTTGATTTTTCATATTTTAATATAAGTTAGTGTAATAATTAGGAGTATGTGTAAGGAAATAAAGTAATAAATGTACCCAATAAATTGTAAAGGGACTTATATTTTGTAACTAGATTTTTTTTGAAAGGGTGTTTATAATTTGGGACAGAAAGAGTATACAATAGACAATACAAAAAATAGAAAGTCACTTACTATAACCAAATATTGCAGAAATAATAGTAGCAGCCAAAACGCAAGCACAAGCATGCTTGTTGAGACTATTTCCATTGGCACAAATATCTTCCACAGATACTACTTTGATATGTTCATTTGTTTCTTTTCTCGTAGACATTTTTTCGAGCCAATTTGTATGATTAAAAAAAAAATTAGTGATGTCCTTTATATATAGAATGAGGGAGAATTTAATCTAACAAGTAGTATTCATCCATTTATTTAAATTTAAATTTGTTGATTGTTGAAGTGATCAAATGTGTATTATTTTATTATAGAAAGAAATTTGACTCTACCTTCACCTAAAAGAAATTTTATATAATATGCTTATTATATATTTTTTCATTATTACATAAAGCCTCTAAATTTGTAGTTGTTTTCAAAAACTCATTAATAATTATTACCCTTTGAAGTTATTTTGTTTTTGTTTTTGACCCTTTGAAGTTATTGTATAGATAATTAATTAGTATATGCATATATTATGATCGAGCAGATTCCTTCATTCATTGTCAAATTAATCACCAAACTTTTTTTTAAATCAAATATATTCTCTGCATAAGTGTATTTTAATAAAAATTAAGTTTAAATGCAGTTCAACCCTCCTATTTTAATTGAATTTGGATTTTAACCTTTTATTTTAAAATCTAAAATTTTACTTTTTTATTTTTATTTTATTTTCACCCTCTGGTTCACCCAAGAATCAAATTAAACCCGAGTTCTTCTGAAATTCGTCCTTTGGTGAAGTTCATTAACCACTCGAGACCAATGACTTAGTTGGAATTTTAGTCATTTTATTTTAATTGAATTTGATGTTAACCTCGTATTTTAAAAACAAATTTAAATACAGGTTTAACCTCCTACATACTTTGACTGAATTTGAATTTTAACCCCATAAATCTTGAATTTTAGCCTCCTTATTTTGAATGAGTTTAGATTTTCACTCTCATATTTCAAATTCAGAATTTAAACTTTTTATTTGATTGAATTTAGATTTTAACCCTCTATTTTAAAATATGTTATAATACAAATAAAAAATATCATACAATGTGACAGTATCATACAAAGTGTCTACAAATATGACAGCATAAAAGCAACTGAAACGTTTATATTCTAGGTTAAAATTCCAAATGTTTAAAATAGAAGATTTAAATTGAAGTTCAATTAAAACTAAGGGGTTAAAATCCAATTTTTAAAATAAAAACATTATAATTCATATTCATTTAAAATAAGGGGTTAAAACTATAAAAAAAAAATAATTGAATCACATCATAGATATTTTCCAAGAGAATCTAACATGTTTGTCATTTACTCATACGTGGCTAACTATTTTTATGTTTGAAAGAACTTGAAGATTATAAAATTGAGGGATAGCATTAAAATTACCACGAAAAGAAACATCAAAATTATTTTACGCAAATGACATTGACATGACATGACACGATGATGCCGCCTCTTGAAAGCTTCGACGACCATAGAAACTAAGAAAGTGATGATCATGTAAATTGTCCATTACTCTTCTTCTATGGATATGATATGGATACCCGTTCGATTTGCCACAAACATGGCTGCAAATCCTTTGAGTGCTTCCAATATGATAATATATATTGTACATAGATGAAATGACGAAGACATCATAAACTCACACACACAAAGTAGAGTGACATCAAACTCCGACCATGGTTGTCCGACCTACCAATTTCGATATTTTCTATTTGTTGAGTTATGACTTATGGACAAATTATATATATATATATATATATATATATATATATATATATATATATATATTTTATATAAATTAATAAAAGAGTGTATTAAATAGCATGTTGATAGATTATTCTACTCTTGATCGAGACTAGGATATCTACCGCCGAATACAGTGACTACTCCCCTCGTTAACTTAGAAGCACTTCAAAAGATGAGATAGCTGACCTAAATATTTAAAGTTACATTATCATTATTCTATTGAGTGTATGTAAATGATCTATGTGAAAAAATTACTCGAAAGTAACTAAAATTATTAACTATTGATAGTTTTTTTTTACGAGTATTAATTATTGATATTGTGAACCACCTATTACTATTCAGTAGAATTTGCATATTTTGTTCTAAAAAATAGACTTTGCATATTTCGTACTCTGGACGTTGCAAAAATATTTAAGGATGGTTAAAAGTTTTTTCACATATTAAGAAAAACAATGAATTATGAATATAACAATTTTATAGGATTGCCCTAGTAAACTATTGACTATAAACATTTTCATAAAGGACCACTATTGTAATTTTATCTCGCAAATATCATCAATAATGCTACGAAGTCTATTATCAACTTGACACTGACATAGATCCAACTAACTATGGATTGATATGGGTAGATGAATTGCCTCGAATAGTCGCGATGATTCAGTATTCAACAGGAGTGTTCTAGCGATATCTCATATTTTACGATAAACCAGTTAAACCGTTCTACTGAATGAAAGACTTAGGGTTTACAAGGTTAATACCCTAGTCATCAAGAAAACAACAAAAGAAAAAAGGAACAAAATGACATCAAAAGAGGCTAAAGAAAGAAATCTTAAACAAGCTCTCAATGTTGGTGGAATCCAAACTCGACCACGCGGTATCTATGCCATGCATTCCTTGAGGTCCTCTAATTTTCCTTCCGCTACAGACCACTTGACTAGGTTGGTCTGCTCCACTCGAGCGAGATCAGTTATAGTGTATAGTATAAGCCCTTAGGGCCTCTGATATTTGAACTCTCACTAATGTTCCTAAAGCTACTAGTGATGCATATCCTTGATGCTCTGGATGAATCTCTGGTAGAGATATATAATGTTCTCCATTATTTCTAGCATCATCTGCTCCTTCATGTCAGTTAGGAACAAAATCAACAAGCTACCCTAATCCAATTGTATCAACAATCAGCATACCTTCTATATTTATGCTGAGAGAGTGAGGGAGTGAAAGCTTCCCTACTCTTGACAAGTACATGTAACAAGATACCATTGTTCCCCAGTTCATATATTTTTGTTGTTCCTAAGTCAACAGACCATAAGTCCTCGCCATTTAAGCATAATCGATTCTGTTAGGGAACAAAATATGCACCACAATTTAATGAATCATTCTGCTATCTACACTAAGCCTGCCATTATAAAATGAGGACTCTACACTCACCACAGTGCCTCAAACTTGACAGTGCCATGTTCATGTTAAATTCTTCCCATTTTGGAACAGACACTGCTCTTGTACAGATTCCTCCATTTAAGGACAACCTAACTAATTCACCCAGTTGCTCGTGAGTCAGACAGATAAGAACTTCAGCTACTTAAGGTATAAGAGCAAGTTGATTTACCTATATTAGCATTAAATAAATTTAAAGGTCCTCCTATTAACAATTTTTTAAGACAATTTGCCTCTTTGACCAGTTCTTTCAAAATGAAAACTCACTTTTTCTTTTTTTGTCTTTTAAGGTAATTTCTGAAGTGGAGTATTTTTGTAGAAACTTTCAACAAAACTTCACAGTTCACACATTTTCATTTCTTCTTTCAAAACAAATGCAGGCAATTTTTTTGTATTCATGAGCTTTATCTATAATGATCTGACCATATACAATTGAAATTACATCCACTTTCTGGTAAAGTAGTAACATATTTGTGATATTTAAGCACGCGAAAACCAACGCCATATTCCAACACTGTATACAAATAAGTGGATGTCCGATCCGAGTGAGAAAAAGGACCCAATATGAGAGAAAAAACTAAAAAAATTAGAAACCGTATATTAATATACGGTATTGATGTCATAATTTGTGTAAAAATAATATATCATTTCCCTTGCATCATCAGCGCCTTACTTCTCTAACATCTCCAAAATGAATTATTAGATTTGTTAGCTACAAATCGGTGTTGGGCATATTGCTCAACAAATGGACACGAATGCTAGGAATCGTAAGGCCAATGAACAGAATGTAATTAGCCTTCACTTGTTCAAAAACAATAAGTAGCATTTGAGACCACTTGTTCTTGAATGTAATGACCTGGTTTGTGATTTGCATTCTCTAAACCCTATGCTCAATTGGATAATATACACCAACACCTAACTGCGAAAACAACTGTCATAACAAACCTAACATCTTAACCATAAACCCAACTGACTTTACAAACGGCTTATACTCGAGGTGGCCGCAGATATGAATAAACCCAACCAACCCGAACCAATCCAATGTCATAAAGAAATTAGGTTGGTTTTGATAACTAATTCAACTTTATCTGCATTTTTCCAAACTCGATATATTTGGTTACTCAAAATTTTAAGTTCTAAAGATCATTACAATTTCATGTTGTGTACTTCACTACTTCTAAGACAAACACTAAATAATTTGAGAGTAAAAACAAAAATGAGGCTTATATCAACAAGTAAACAACAAAATAGTTAAACCTACTTTAGAAAACGTTAATAGGTGTACCTATAGTAATCATACAGTACACAAGAACAGCACAAATTAATGCAAAAGAGTACAATAATCAAGAAAAAAACTTACATTGTCTGAAAATATATTTAAAATGGTATCTTTGGGACTTTCTTACCAAAGATGGCCTCCCAAATGGAGGGTGAAAATGGTGCTTTCTTGTCCAAAAACTCCCTAACAGCTTTCTCATCAAAAGCAAAACCCTTTTCTGTTAATGTTTTGATAACACCTTTTGCTTCTTCAATTCCATTTTCCTTGCAGAAACCATCTACCAAGCCAACAAAAGTCGTCACATTTAGAGAATAACCTGCGTCTAACATCTCCACACAAAGTTCAACAGCATCTTGCAATCTGCTACATTTGTAGAGTCCTTGTATAAGAACTGTGTAACTAAAAGCATTCGGCGAAATGCCATTGCTCTGCATTTTCCTGAAAATTCTTACTGCATCATCAGCCTTGTGAGCCTTTGTATATCCCTCCACTACAGCAGTGTAAATGACAATCTCCGGAATTGATCCCTTTTCGCGCATCAAACCGAAAAGCTTCAAAGCTTCTTGAACATTACCATCTTTACATAAACCATCAAGCATAGCAACTGCATTAGGGATAAGACCAGTTTCCTTCATCTTTTTAAAGATCTCATCAGCATCTTGAGGCATAGACTCTTGCGCTGGTTGATTCGAATTCGACGAATTCAACACCCTCCCTTCTTCAGATTGGCTGCTTGCTTCAACCTCTGACGGATTCCCTATTTTACTATCAAAACCAAGCTTAAATTTATCGAGAAAACTGTCTCCTGATTGACTTGCATCTCTAGTCCTACCAGCTTCAGCAACATTTCTACCCTGAAATCCAAGATCAATTTGCGACGACTTATTGCCACGATTTCCATTTCCATCGAATCTTGGACGACGGCCACCTCGATCATATTCTTGAGAATTCAAAGGAGGCCGGTTACTTGGCCTCTGACCTCTCAAAACCCTACCTGGAATCGGTTCCACCGAACTTTGTCCAATACCGAATTCTTCCTCTCTTCTATTACCCCCATTGTCATTAAAACCAGTGCCTCCCCGGAAAAATTCATCATCAGATTCTCCTGCGGCGGCGTGTTTGACAGTGCCGCCGCGGTCATTATTGAAACTAAAATGGCGTACAGGAATAAGCCATTGTGGCAAAATTTGTTTGGAAGAATTTAAAAGGGAAATTAACCCTTCATTCTTATAAACCCTACGCCCTAACAATGGTGTCATTTGGATGAACCTGTTTATCATTTGCATACCAAAAATCAACAATTTATAACAAAATCAAAAGATTAAATAAATAGAATAAACGAAAATGAAGAGAATCAAATTAAATGTGTAAATAATCAATTAAGAAATTAAGCGTTAAAACAAAAATGAAGTGAAGAACGAACGAAAGAATTTCTTACTGGTGAGTTCAGTGATACGAGGTGCGTTTTGGTCCTTAATCGTGCGTTTTGTTATGTTTGGCTTTGAGAGAGTAAAATCGATTACTTGAAGCTGATATTTCTAGCTTTTGCATTAACTCATATCTATTCTACGATGTTATTTGTCCACTTTGCCCCTTCAAAATTTGGCAATATTGAAGTTATGTGTTTTTTGCTCTCTCTCTCTCTCTCTCTCTCTCTCTCTCTCTCATTCCTTAGGTCAGAGAAGGAGTTATTGGGCTCCAAAAGTCCATTTGTTTAGCCCAAAGTTTAAAAACCTCGAATTGTCCTTCAATGCGGGACGTAAATTCGAATCAAGATTCCGAACTTGTGTCTATATCTCCTAAAATTTCGCACAAACTTCAGATTTTACATCCTGAATCTTAGTTCGGAATCTACGTTCCAAATTTTACTTGAAAACTCTCTAAGGACAAAAATGGTAGTTAGGGGGGAGGAGAGAATGTAAGGGGGTTTGAGAAATTTCTGAAAAATTATCAAACTCTATTTTTTTGACACTTTATAGTCCATATATTGATATGAAAGTTTCTAATAAATACGGTTTTATATTTTAAAGTTTTGATGATCTATAAAAAAAATAAAAATTGGACTAATATAAATAATTAAAATACACATTATAGTCCATTTTAATAATTATACATTAAAAATCAATTTTGTCTTAAACTATCCAAACAATATGAATTAAGAAAAACCCCTTTTTATATTAATGCATCCAAACTAAATCAATTAATCAAAGTGAGTTCAACTTAAAACAATTTTTGCTACCATAGAACCAAACACATGCTTAACTGTTTAGGGTTGATTTTCTTTCTTTAACAAAGGATTTAAAAGAAAAATAAAAAGTTGTTTAATTCTTGAAAATTTGCCTTGTTTTGTCTTTTGTTCTATTGTTTGGTAGTGTTTATGTCCAAGTCATCGTTAGTTGGAACTATGGATCGAAGTTAATTTGTCAATTTGACTGGAACAATCATTGCAATAGGGAAAAAATTATCCTTTTTCTTTAATTTATATAAAAATGTGAATTATGTTATTTATTTGTTCTTTTATTATTTAATGAGTTTGTCTGAAACCTTTTATTATTTAAAGATATTCAATTTTTCATTTTTTTGGTACCAAAACAAATGAAAATTTGAATACGTTTCTTTTTTAAGTTCTTTTTTAAGTTCGTGCTAAATCTGAGCATTAATTTTGCAATAGATGTATGGATAATTAATGCAAGGTTAGATTGAACAAACGGAAAAAAAATGGTTAAAAACAAAATTGATTTTTACATGATTGAGAAATGTGCACTAAAAACCTTTGATATTGACAATAAGATGAATAAGATGCGTAAGGGTAGAGATTCTCTAACTTTTTGTAGGGAAAGGCATGATTGCCTTTAGACAAAAAATAAAGTAAATATGAGATCCAAATCCTATATTTGAGTATGAAATCTATTACCAATAACTATACCTCATCTAATCGCAACCTAAAGAAGCACCAAGTATTATACCAAAAAAAAATAAAAAATAAAGAAGCACTAGTATGATTCTAAATAGTAATTCAGTTAATAAAAAGGGGAAGAAAAAAAAAACAAGTGTTAGAAGAATAATAAAATATCTGCTGAATCAATCAGGTGGCCCTTGATCATTGCTTACTTCCATCGCCGCTTTTCAAGACCCAAAAAGCACCTTTTGAGGTGCATAACTCATTCATGGCCTGATAATTTTGTTCAGAACAAGAAAAGAAAAACAACCATTAGCATGATAAGCAATGTTTCTTCACACAAAATGGGGGAAAATGCTAACAATTGATCAATATTTCTGGACATTTCACTTGATATGGCAACATTCATTTTGATTTACTTTAACAATTGAGTAACTCATGAAGCAACTACTCCTTTTGGTTATTTTGGTTGTGCGCAGTATTTTGAATGTACGCTACCCTAAAATCATTTCCATGTTCGAGTACATAGTCTTTCCCTTTATATATGCCAGTGACTTATTTTTTAAATTTTGATAAAGGATGAAAATCCTATAACGTCGTAATCATGCTACTCGAGTACATAATTTTATTTTTCCTGTTTTGGCTGCCGAAACAATAAATTCAACTTGATCAACAGCGCATGCTAAATAAATAATTGAGTAGATATTCAGCATAAAAGAATGTCATTTATGGGCTATTATTAGTCTAATGAGGAATTTGATAAACAAAACATTCGATGGCCATTTGTATGTCCTTGGCGTACAAAAACCATTGAGACCACACATATTAATTAATTAATATTAATATCCTTAGTCAAAAAAAAAAATTAATATCCTATAGCTTCAACCTAGGAAGCTCGGACACTTCTCGGAGTAGGCGTGTCCCACGTGTCCGACACCGACACGACACCGACACTTACGATTACATTGAAATATATCATTTTTTCAAAAAATTTATCCGTGTCGACGTGTCGGTGTCCGTGTCGTGTCCCGTGTCCGTGTCAGTATCTGGGCTTCATAAACAGTATCAAGATACCTTAATAAAAAATTCTAGTTGAACTAGAAAAAAACTAACCTTGACATATTCATTGTTAGAGACATCCCTACCGAGTTTTCTCCTTGCAGCTTCAAATATCTCCGCCCTCTTTAGCCTGCCATTGGGTCCACTTCCACGAAGCATATCAATTACAACATCTCTGCAAGAAAGGAACAATATCATCATCACAAGTGTTGTTCACAAATGGAATGTGTTACTTTTCTGAAAACTCTTTGAACTCTCGTGGTAGAGCAAAAAATAATTATTTTCATTTTCCTTCTGCAGTACAGAAGCATGAGTGAGGAAGAGGGAGGGAGAGAGAACCTTAACAGATCATCGTGTGATGATTTTAACACATAACAACCATGGATATCAGATGCAACTTCACCCAAGACCGCCTTCAGCTCGTCCTGTGGAACGTCGAGACTATTAGCTGCATCCACATCAATTTTAGAACCTCCCTTTGGAAGCATTGTTTTGGCAAGTGCCAATCCACGCAATTCTTGGCATAAAAATTGGAAGCTGCCAATATAAATAAAAGCTACATGAGACAACAGTCACCCAAACAAGAAAATAGCAAAATAAATGTATAATTTCTGCAGGGCCAAATTTATTGAAAACTTAGAGAAGCAGCAAGTTAAGATATTTTCCCTATGTGCTTGTCGTTACCCAGACCAAGAGTTATAAATTCAACAGAAAACATACACATCCGTGAGAGATGAGCTTCCACGGATTGGCATTCCCACCTATCCCAATCTAAACAAGTATCGATGCAAATAGCCCTATGCTGCCAAATAATTATGTATGGAGGAGAAAAAAAAACCTACAACATGCCCCCTACTCCCTTTCATCTGCAACACAAGTCCCACCTAATAAACTATGAAATCAATTTCTACTCACATGGGTCGAGCTCATTATTCCAAAGATAATAACTGGGCTGATATGGAAATGCATGTATGCTGTTGGAAGTCAAAAACTGCTGTACGAAGTTAAAATCCTACATGTACGCTGAAAGGGGAAAAGAGGGTATTCCGTTATTTGTGGATTTTGTTGGTTGGGCAAAACCATACTCTCGAATTCCTAGCGCGCACTTATTCTACACATCCTCTTTGTGATTTCTAAATTATGTGTAATCTTTGTTGTAAGTTACTTTTGGACGTTATATTAATAATAGCAGTATTATATTCAGTAAATTGATCTATTTCATACTTCAAGTCATGACCCATACAATATACCATCCCATTTTCTGCTTTCCGTTTCCTGCACACACACAAAGATCCTACAATAGGATATCCATGTTCTCCATTTAATTTGGAATGTCAGTCTATTACAAAAGCAGGTTGAAAAGGCAGAATGCTTTAGGTGGAAAGAAAATAGCATTAAAAGAACTACATTAAAATTCTAGTTGCTTCATAAATACAAGACATGTTGATAGATACAGAGCATAACTATAGAAATTGAAACATGAGAGAGTTGCAGCGCAATATGGATTAACCTACCAATGTTTGGGCATCCAAAAATAACTAAGGGGTTATTTCAAAATGGTAAACCTTACCTGCAAACTTTGTGAGTCTGAAAAAGTTTCTTGAGAGCAATTGGAAGAGCATGACGAGTTTCACTTGACATGGTCATATTCCTAGGAGGAGGATCTTCACCCAAACTTGTTGCCGGTGGATCAGAATTTGTTGATCTAACGAGAGCATTGTCAACACCACTGTTTGTTACAGCACTTTTCGTTGCTTTTATTTTTTGTTTTCCACTACCCACAAGTCCAATAACCTCTCGTTCCAAAATCCTAAAAATTTCTTCTTGTTGTTTAACAATAATTGGAAAATCTTTTATAAAGGACTCATCTGGTAGCTCATTGAACTTCCAATACTTTTCTTTTACTTTTAGATCAAGTTTCTCTAAAGCAAATTGCATCAGAAAGTTTTTAACGCTATTTAAAAATGCAACAGGAAGCTTTCTCAGATCTTCAGACTGAACTCTCAAACTCTTGTTAAACGACACGAGGACATAATTTCTTGCCAGTTCTTCTATACCGCCCTTAGGATACAGCAATTTACCTTTTGGAACCCAGTATCCACGCAGCAATAGTGCATGGTTCTGCAGAAAACTCAGCAGCTCATCATCAGAGTATTCAGGAGCAAAGTGCTTGATAGCACTAAAACGATGAAGTGGAGGGCCCTATCATAAAGTGTTCTGTTAGATATGTTAAGAAAAACATAATAGATGGAATATTACTCTATTCAATTGTTAGAGTATTAACAAAATTCATTCATTCATATACACTGTCAGTGTACAGAGTTTTTACACTATCAATCAATCATAACTATTATATCATAAAAAATGTTTGACTTTTATCATAAGTTTATAACCACTCTTAAAGTCACATGAATAGTTGTGATGGACTGAGTGTGTAAAACTTTTTACGCTAACAGTACATGAAAATTAAACTCTTACAAAATACTCAAAATAAGAACTCTCTCCCTCTTGACATTGCCATAACATGAGAATAATACTTGAGAGACATGAAAACAAAAAAAAAACCTTGCATAATTAATTTAAAACGAAAACTATTTCCAACATAATTATTCTAAAACATAAATTGTTAAAAATAAATAAATAACAATGAAAAGTTGCCTATAAACCTAGTATCAACGTTACAAAATGCAAATGCCTTTTGAACAGAACGCAGAAACTTCAGTTCTTGGTATCTTGTGAATGAAGAACTATGTTAATGATATTTGCTGAGAGATATGTCTAATAATATCTTAAAGCTTTGTTTGTGGAATTGGTTTTTGGAGGGGAAGTGAGGGGAGGGCTTATTTTTCTTTTTAAAATTAAGATAGAACACTATAAAATATTTTTTTAAATAATTGAAAGAAGAACATGATAAATGGTCACATAATACTTCAATCACACATAATACTTCAATCACACTTAGATCATTTTAAAAAAACATTTTATAGTGTTCGTATTTTAAAAAAGAAAAATTAGTCCTCCCCTCACTTCCCCTCCAAAAACCATCTCACAAACAAAGATCTAACAGTTAAAACACACACACACACACACACACACAAGGCATAGTTGAATCAGGGATGGAGAATATCTGCTAAGTGAGGAAAAAAAACATTTGGATGCAATCAGCAATAGACAAACATAAAAAGCAAGATGCAGAGTGTTGTTGACTATAAATGCACTTTCTCAACAACAACAAGAAATCAAGGTCAAACTAAGGATGCTACAAACCTCAATAAGAAATGTCTCAAGACGTTTTTCCACCGGCAATGATAGAAGATACCTGAACAAAATCAATATAGCATTATAAGAAAAATAAACATATTATTGAGACAAAATCAAGGAGAGGAAGCATACAACAAAAAAGCAGAGAGAGAGAGAGAGAGATGCATTTGCAGGTACAACAGAAAGATGGCAAATGTTTAATCAGATCTAGGATGCATATGTACGGGGACAAGATACGTCAGTTTAAAAAAAAAGGTATGGGTATGTAAATAAAAAAACATGAGTGTGTGTGTGTATATATATATATATATATATATATATATATATATATAATATAAACAAAAACATCATAATAAAAGTTTAAAAAGTCAAAAACTATGTTTGGTACTTTGGTTATAACAACAAAGAAACTCAAATACATAAATAATTTTATATATTAATATATGAGAAAATGGAGTATCGGACAAGTACCATACGCGTACCAGTACTGGGTACATACCGCGTATTACAAGTACCCAAGCTTCAGTTCAGACTTCAGATCCAGAACTATGTGCTAAAAATAATGATGCCTGCTTCATATTAAAGGAAATCATTTACCTTTTAGAAGAACCTTTAGCTAAAGTGTTGCTGCTCACTCCAGGACAGATCGTAGCAATGTAGTCGTACCTTGAACCATTAAAATATTCAAAAAGCATGATAAATTTACATATATTCATATAAAAGAGAGTACAAAAGACTAAAAGGACATCTTCTTACGCGCTCATTTCAAAGTTTATGGGAGAACTTTTGTGTGCCACCATTTGCTGAAAATATCTAGATGAGATATCAGCCTTGCAACCATGGTACTTGAGAGGAACCCAGCACTACACAAGATATAGAGATAAAGACTAATTTAAAAAGCACGAAAATAAAAAGTACAAATAAAAGAGTTATCATTTGCTTTCGTAAAATATTTCCAATTTTCTAAATTTCAACAATAGTGCTATTACAAAAACTCTCTCGACACATAAGTATCTCTCTCAATCTTAACTAGAATGGTCAACAAAAAAAATCTATCTCTCTCTCTCTCTCTCTCTCTCTTGAAGAGGATTACAACTATTAGAATTTGGGAGGCCTATACTCGACCACAAAAACTAGCTTGAGAGTTGAGGTTTGCACTACCCTTATAAAGGCTATCTATGTCATATCTCTCTTGCCAATGTGGGAGAGAGATTCGCCTTAAAAACACATCGTGCTGAATAGCACCACATTTTCTATCGAACTCACCACAAACTCACAAATTTGCCTGAGTATGCACACATCATCACAAATCTATCAAGAAAGCGAGTCAACTCGTTTTAAGAAGATGGCCTTGTAACCTCAGTCAAGTCTATGAATTGATTCGCGAGTTTAACACACATGGACATAGTTGCAACCAGTTAGTTCACAAATCATAATGAATACCATAATCATTTAAACTATAGCATAACCCCATATGACCAAAAACTGCTATATGTGAACTACATGTCATACCTGATCATCATCACTCTTTTGCTCAATTGAAGACTCCTCTATCTGCTTATTATACAACAAAAAAACAAAATCATTTAGCTAAATCGATGCCCAGATATGTGTTGAGTGTTGACAGATTGTAGATAGAGAACAACAAAAGCCTTTTCCAACTTGGCTGGGTCGGGTTTGTGAATCAATTGATTGCATAATATCATGACATGCATTAGGTTTGAAGAAAACAACTTCTTGATAGATAGTAGGAAAAAGTACAAAACAATACTAAGTTAGAGTTTGGTGTACTTTAAAAGGAGTGCTAGTAAACTATCGCTCTGATGATATAACAAAACCCGTAAGTAGAGATGGCACAGATGGAACAAAGATGCTAATGGCTAAATATTAAATTGAACATATGAACAGAAAAGCCAATGTTCCTACAAGCATGCAGCAGCAATTAAGCATTTTTGGCTTCTCAGGGGGAGTACAATCACCAAGCATGTGTGAATATAGGAGGCTTGTTAAACTACATTTAACAACTTATATTTGAATTTCTGTGAATCATAAACATTGGACGATTCAAACACGACATTTAGAGGTAAATAGTTTGGGTATCATGATTGATGATAGATGGTGTTGTTTGATCCGTGATACTGGATGTGTAAGACTTAGTTTTTTTTTTTATTACAGTAAGACTTAGTTATTGTATTTGTTGTTGTAAAAAGTGTGTAGAAAAACATTTCAAGATTATAGCGACATTATTGCGATCATGCAAACAATTCCTGCAGCTTATACAGTGCAGTCTTTTCTAGTTAGCTGTAACAAACACAATACCTGCATCTTTGACGTAGCAATCTTCTTTTTTGAGCCACCAGCATCGAGATAATGTCGTGATGGTCGGAGCTGCACAACTGAATGAATTGGATGAAGGTGCAACTGCAACCAAGACAGCGGCAGTCAAACGTACAAATTTTCCAAAATTAAAAATCAACTAAAGTATCACCATGATTTATTCATAAACCTCTCATGTTATCGGAAGAAACAAGAAGATATAAATCACAAAATTGAAGATAACAACTGTGGGTCAGAACTCTGAAATATTCTAAACAAGAAACTTGAGAGTCGCAATGATACAATCCATGAAACCCTCGAGTTATCAGAATTCAGAATAGAACAGAAGACAGAAACATAAATGAATCACAAAGTTAAAGATAAGAGAAATATGATGGGCCTCAATTCTGAAGTATTTTAAATGCTACATATAATTATAAATAATAAGCCGATAAGTGATAGTAAGTCAAGCTTGTTGAGTTGTTCATCTGAGAATCTAGCACATATAACCTGAGAATCTAGCACATAATAACAATAAAATAATCACAGATTAAAAACCTAAATCGCAAAATTAAAAATCCTAAACAATCTAAATCTCAGTCGCAAAATTAAAAACCTAATATGTATTTTAATCTTCCTCATTTTCACCATTTTCACAATTCATTGAAACATACCTAGTGACACTACTAGCTGGATTAGCTTTTAAATGAGCTTTTCATTGAGAAAAATATTAATTAATTGCCCCTTCTATAGTTCAAAACCTAAATAAGATATTTTTCGTCTCAAAATAAGAAGAAGCTCATCCTCAGAAGCATTTTTGCAGAACTCGCCCATCCCAAATTTATTGAAGAAGAATTAAATGTTCAAAACCTAACACAATGTTATTCAGGTAATATACCACTTTAAAAATACCTTATCTCCCATAAGAAGCCCAACAGCACAGCCATTTGCAGGAGGTGGCTTCCATGTAGTTGATAGAGTCTGGAGAGGATTAAAAATATAGTAGCAAATTAATAAGTTAGTATACAATACTTTTCTGAGACAACTTCACAAACAAAGCACATAACTGTTAGCATTCAACTTTGAATTATATATATCAAAAGTCTGCCCAGCAATTCAATAAACGAAGAGAAGGAATTTATAAAATAGAATGAAACGACAACAGTGCCAAGTGTGCAACCAAGCATTACACCACAAGACGGGATTAACGACGTGAATCAAAGTTCACAAAATGTATCTGGGTCTGTAAAATTAGTAGAGTTGTATCATTGATTCGAGTCGTAATAATTTGACACAATTTTATGTCTGTGTGTTGATTGTCGTGCACTAGTTGTTTGCAATATTTCAAGCAACAATGCTTTTTTAGAGCAAAGCAGCAGACTTTCTGCTAGGGAGTCAAGCGAGTTTCAACAAGACCTAATATTTCATTGTACATCCAAACAAACAACACACAATACACGTCAAACTCTCCAATTGAACCGCAACAAAAATATATAGGTAAAGAAAACATCATCTTAAACACCTATGCTCAGACATAGAAAGTAAACAATAGCATAAGTGTCAACTTATTGACAATTTAAATGTATCAATTATCGTGAATAATCTATGCTAATTCTGATATTGGATCCCTCCTTTTAATTGTTATGAACCATTGTGTGGGATCAATTGTATATCTGGACATGGTGGAATCTTTCTTTCAACCTATGGTGTAAGAGAGAAGTAGAGTCGCCCTTGAGAGAGTCTTCCTAGAGTAACACAAATTTTCCTAAAGAATGATTTATTGCTTGTTTACTACCAAACTACCATTTTTTATTTTTTTTCACCACCGGTGTCTGCCCCACTGGTCCAAGTCTGCCTCACAAGCGCAGTTGTGGGTGATCGAACTGTGATTCTACCAAACTACCATCTTAAATGCTACAAATAAAGAAGATATCCTATATACTGCTGATCTTGACGGCAATTGGTGTGTTAACTATTATAGCATCATTTAATCAAATATTGTAACAAGAGTTAATGAAAAGACCTGCTTCGTATAATTGAGCATATTGACATCGTCTTTTTCAATATTACATGACTCCAAATCAATAGATAAATCAACCTCCATTTCTGAAGTTTTAGGTTTCAACCTAACCTACACAATCAAAAACACAATAATTAGTCAATAGGATCACCAAATATTCCCTAAAAAAACAATAAGAAACACACCTCTTCGCATTGATCTTCGAGTTCATATGGTCGCCAAGAAGGTCTCAAAGGATATTGCATAATATACAACTAAAAATCAACCAAAAAATAAATCAGACTACCAATACAAAAAATGTCGAATCCATTATTGATTATCCAACACACAGTATATTGCAGTAAGAATTAACAAACCTTAGTATTATCATCAATAGAAGGCGAAAAATATACGTCAATTTCGCGAACAACGGTGTCTTCTTCTTCTTCTTCGTCCATTGGATTGACTTGATGATTCAAATCTTCTTGTGCCTCAGTCATTTCTACATCCATAGAATCAACATTCCATGAATCATCAACCTCTCTAACTTCAGGTTTGGATGATTCAGCACCATTAGGTTCGGACTTGGTTATTCCAACGCAATCTTCTTTCTTCTGTTTTGAAGTTAGATCAATTTCTTGTGGCTCTGTTTTGGTGGAAGGGAACGGTGGAAGTGGTTCGGATTTGGGAACGAGTTCAGGTTCTTTTTTAGGTTTGAGTTTTGATGATTTTGGCGCGAATCGTGTGACTCGAGAAGTGGCTTTGCTCGGTGGTTCTACGTCGTCGAAATCCATAACGAACTTTTGTGGTGGTGTTTGTTTTGATATGAAGATAATATGGCGGTGATTGGTGCAGTGGTGGTGGTGGTTATGGTGGTGTTGAGTGTTGTTGACGGTTTGTGACTGAGAAAAGGGTTTAAGGGTAGAAACTAGAAACGATTTAACGCAGCGAGAAAGAGAATATGATTTTTTTAAGTTGGACTTTGGCGGATCCGGATCCGGATCATATCCAGCGATGCTCTTTTGCCTCATTTTTTTTGGTACATCGGAAATATAAATTACTCCCACCAGGGATTGAACCCTGGACTTCCCCCTACACAACCCAAATGTCCCCCAACTCTTACCACTTGAGCTATCCTACGGGACCTCTTTTGCCTCATTTACAATTTGGATTAATTAACTAACATTAACATTGTCTAAAAAAAAAAAAAAAATTAAACGGTTTACTCATAAATAGGGATAATGGGTAGAGTGGTGTTAGTTTGACACTACCAAAACTCGTATCAGAAATTAGTACTCGAATTAGAATCCAAAATTAAAGATTATTTAGGGTGGTAAAATAACATTCATACTCACACCCGTTGAATTTAAGTTTTTCTATCTAAACTCAAACTCGCAGCAAGAACAAGCAAAAAAATACAACAGCAACATTGAAACAAACAAACATTTGATCAAGCTATCAGATTAAAAAAAATAAATTACAAATTTTCATCAAGAATACAGAAAGTGAGTGAAGGAGACAGAGAAGTGATAAGAAGATCAGCCGAGTGAGTGAAGAATATCTAACCGGGTGAGAAGAAGATCGGCTGAGTGAGTGAGGAGACAGAGGAGACAAATAGAGGGGTGAAGGAATGGGTGAAAATTATGTAATTTAACATCTAACCGGGTGTATTTTCGGGTGCGGGTTTGAGATTAACAAAATTATTTAGGACGGAGTACTTGACTTCTCTACTTTTCTTAATTCAATGGTTGTTGAATCACAAAGGAAAAAATAGTGCAGAAGAGAAAGAAAAGGACGAATGAATGGTTGAGACGATGGCACGACGAAGAACACGAGAGAGATAGACCGCAAGAGAGGATTCATATCCAAAAGTTACACGCACAAAACGGATAGATCGAAGATCCCATTTGTAAACTTCTTTCTTAACAATTTTGATATTTTTTAACCGTTAAATTATGACTCGTGGACTAAATAAAATTTAGGCCAAATACATGAGTTCTTTAAATTTTTGGTTTGTACCACATAGGTCTTTTAAGTTATTTTTGTAACACATAAGTCCTTTTAAGTTTTCAGTTTATACCACATGGTTCCTTTAAGAAAAATTTGTAACACATATGTCATTTAAGTTTTAAAACTGTAACACATAGATCCCTTCAAGTTATATTCATATGTGAATTTAAGTGATAAAAGAAATGGTCTATGTGTTGCAGTTTTAAAACTTAAAGATCTATGTATTGTAAAAATAACTTAAAGGATCTATGTGATATAAACCAAAAATTTAAATGACCTATATTTTACGAAAATAATTTAAAACACCTGAAGTGGAAGAAATAGTCACAAGAAAAGGGGGTTTGAATTGTGACCCTTTTAAAATTTAATCCTGCAATCTATAAAATGATCTCAAGTGTATACTTGGATAAAATAACAAGGTTATATATTCAACAAAACTTCAATATTAAACATGATAACGTTCTCAAAATATTTGGTTAGTTGTAAGACAATAAAAGAGATTGTTTTGAGAATGTTCTTAGATTGTTCTTAGAATGTTCTTAGATTAATCTGAGAGCGTTCTCTACTTTGTGAAAATTAAATTAAATGTAAATGAAGTGGTTTGTGTGAAGTGTGTTTACAGTAAATAAAAAGTTAAAGGTAAGAGAAAGACACACACAAAAGTTATGCTGGTTCACCCGAATCTTGGGTTAGTCCAGTCCCCACGTCCGTGAGATTTCCACTATAATCCTGAGATACTACCGATCTCAAATTACAATTTTCTCTTTGATCTAGACCAAGATCAAAGTTTCTTCAAGCCTTACGAGCTTACTTCTACCTTAGTCCTAAGGTAGCACTCAAACAATAGTTACGTATTGACTTGAGCAATCTTCTTTTTACAAAGAGTTTGCTCCGGATCTAAGCTTTACAATAAACTCAACCAAGTTGAGAAGCTTATACAAAATACACTCAATACACTCAATAATAGTTTGATCCAATATGTTGATAGAGAGCTAGAGTGTGAGTGGTAAAATTGAGACAAAGATGCAACCACTTAAAAGTGAGTTATGTTGAAATGTGGTCTCTTGAAATATTTGCTTATGGAAACTCAAAGGGTAGTTTGAGAAGCAAATAAAATCACTCTATAAACTCTGAAGTAGTGATTACATTTGAGATCTTGAGTTTGAGTGATGAAAGAAGAGTTTTATGTCTTGTAAAGAAAAGCAAGTTATTGAAATTTGTAGCTTGAACTCTTAATCTTCCATGTTGAAATGAAGGCCTATTTATAGGAAATATTTATGTCTTCATGCCTTGATCAACAAGTATAGCCGTTACATAAAGTAACCAGCAAGTGGAGCCTCTTTCAAATAATTTAATCAATTAAATTCCAAGCAGGAGCGTCTGGCAGACCGGTCTTAGACTGAACAGCTGGCAGTTTTAAATCAAAGGAGCCTATGGATGAGTTGTAATGAGCTGGAACTGAAAGTACTTTGCTTGGGCATCAAGAATAGCCGTTGGAAGTATTTTGCACATGATAAAATAGCTGTGGGTGAGTTGTCTTTAAAGTACACATAAAATCATTCTTTATGTCATTGGTCTTAGACCAGTCTCAAAACAGAGCTGATGAAGATCAATATAAAATTGTTGGAGAATGATGTTTGTACTTGACATAGTGGTAATATACAGCTGGTTCTCTGTCATTGCTATATACCTATTGTCCTTGCTTTGTACTTCTCCATAAAATAAGGAATAAAGGTATGAGAAAAGCTCCATTATAATACTTTCATAAAAGTACATGCCAACACATAAATAACACTTGTTATTGTAATTTGATTGGTCTTTGTAACTTTGTAAATCTAATCTGATAAGAACATAAATAACAAAACACTTGGAGAATCATCCTTGATCTTTATGCACATGCTTTGTTCTTCAAATTGTCCAACAATGGAAGAATAATATTTATGACAAACATATTCCTTTCTAAAATGGACTTTGCAATAACTGACGAGATTCTTCAATGAAAAGTGTTTATTTGTCTTGACATCATTTACTTATCAGTAAATACTTTAAACTTGATAAATGTTCTTGAGAAAAAACAAAATGCAGTCTAGAAATCAATCTCAGACCATTCTTGAAACATTATTTCAAGATTTTCTCAAAGAGTGATCTTCATGTTGCTCCAAAACTTTTCATACATCCTCTTGATGTTTTGTCCACATTGTTACTTGTTCATTGAGTATCTTGAGATGCTTTAGTGGTGGCGAGGGTGTACTCAACATGACAATTATAATTTCCTAATGTGGAGAATGATTTAAAATGTTATGCCTTTTGCATAAGCTCTTATGAAAACTTGTGAAATCATTCTCAAATATTCTCATCTTAAGAAGTCTTGGTGGGATGATACTTTGAGTAAATATTTAAGATTTTATGTATCCACCATTTCTTTTGTGGTAGTAAAACTTTAAAGCCTGTAACATAAGACCCAATGTGAGTTTTGTCACACAACATCAAATATAATCTTTATGTAATTTTGTGATGCAGGTTTTTCCATTCTTATTCTTCAACTATTAACTTCATATTCTTCCTTGAATAATCAATACATGATGAAGAAGATCATTAACCATGAAGCCTATTTTCTTGCTTAATTCTTCAATAAATTCTTCTAAAGATGGAAACAACACTCTTTAAATATCTTCTTGAAGCTTGTGATGATATTGTTGTCATTATCTGATGCAACTCAAAATATTTCATCGTTGAGTATATAAAATGCACTTGTTGATGTAGTGGTGTCTAACTTGTCCACTTTTGTCATTATCTAGCTTTCACAAAAACTCAAGTGCAAATATCAGTAGTTCACCATTCATAAAACTTAACATTTATTCTATAAGGTTTGTTGTCATTAAAATAAGAATCAAAGAGATTTTTCCTCAACAACACCTACTATGTGGTATAAACTAAAAACTTAAATAACCTATAAATATATTTGCCTAAAATTTAACCTAGTAGTGGTTTGAAGAGTCATTGCATAAATATTTCAATTCATAAATATTTAATAAACTTATAGAAATAGAGTTTAAAGTGCTTCAAGAGTAAATGAAAATTATAATAACAACAACATTGTTTTCAAAATATATTTCTATTTTATACACAAAATAAATAAAAACAAATTATCCCAAAAAAAGAGTGTACGAAGATAATCCAACAAATTTCCATCAAACAAAATAGATAATCCAATAAATAATCCTATACTACACACTACATGGAATCATGGACAATAAATCATTAAATTAAATCCAAATATAAAAATATCTTCTTTTTTTGGTTATAAAAGATCCCAAATATGAAATACCTACCACTACATAAATAAATAAAAGATATCCAAATATTCCAAATAAAACTAAAACACCAGTTGATGGCGGAGAAATAGAAGTTTTTCAAATTGAAACTTTGAAAAACTTTATCCCCAAATCCAACCCTCAAATTCTCTCAAAATATTTCGCCGGAACCCTCCAAATCCTCACCGCCAACCACCGTGTTGCTCGCCGTCAACAACCTCTCGTCGTTCTTCTAACCAGGTTTATTTCCCATTCAATTTTACTCGTATACCTCTGATGTTCACTGTTTAGGGTTCAAACTTTTTTCACTGTTTCTTCTCAGCTGGTTTTTCTACTGAATTTTACTGGTTTAAAGTAGGTCATTTTTCTATGATTTTTTTTATTGGTTGTGCTTATAGAAACATAGCTAATGAGTCTTGGATTAGAGAAGAGAATAGATGAAATGAAAAATTCAACAATTAGGACTGTTTTGTAGTTTTTCATAGTAGTTTAGAGACTTAATTGAGGAATTTTAAGTGTTTAGAAGTGAAGAATCTCTAATTCGAAGTTCGAACTCAAGTTTCTGCAAATCAATATTTTTGATAACTACCAACTCAGCTGCACTTACTGAAGACAAATTTAATTTAAACGTCTCAAGTTAGGCCAATTATGATTTTTTATTTATTTTTATATATTTAATTATATTTTTGATTAACAGTTGAATTTGTAAGTTTGTAAAATTCGTGTTATGTAAAAAATTACTCAAGACTTGAGGTGTAACTTCGCTAAGTTATACATCATAGTTAATCGAGGCTGAGGGTTAGATTTAGTAGCTCTGGGACTATTAACGGTCACTGAACGGAAAAGTTAAGTGAGGGACCAAATAGTTGGATGTGACTTGGGAGTATAGTTTAGGGACTTTTTAGTTGATTTTAATAATTTAGGGACTAGATTGATGAGAGAGTAGTTTAGGGACTAAATTGACTGTTTATTCCATAATCAGTTAACCGCTGTCACAAATCACAGCTGGTATGAGTTCTCATGCAATGTTTTTATTTTAGTTTCTATTATTAATGAACCCCTCTTCATATAAGGATGTGTTTATTTTCATAAAGTTGCAAACTTTGAATACTAATTGTTTAAATATAAATTTTTCAGAATCTGGGTACAGTTCAATTCTCTTGAGGGAAGTGTTGGTGTGAAAAAGGAATGTGCTTTTTCACTTTCAATTTCTTCTCTGAATTAAGACTATTTTGTATATGAGGTTAAGATGCTATGTGGTAATCTTTCAAAGGTGAATGCTTCAATTCACGGTCGCTTTCATCAAATAATAACAAGGAAACAACAAAGAGTACCAATAACAAGGTTGAATAATCCTGTTATGTCTCTTTCTTCATTGTGTTCAACATCATTTTCATCCAATTTAAGTAATTGCTATTCAAGCAATAAAGTTAGTAGAAAATCAATGGCTTCTTCATCTTCCAATGCCATCCTGGGAGATGTTTATGTTGATGATTTAATCTCAAGTTATAGTGGTGTTCAAGATTTCACAAAGCATGCTGGTGTGCACTTCAAAGACAAAACTCATAAAGTGTTGATGAGAGCTAGTGTGAGTTTGAGAAGACCACAACAACTTTTGCATGGTCCTCTAAATTTCGGGCGTTCAACTTTTGATGCTAGTTGGAGGATCCAGAATTCGGGTTTGCTTCATGGACCGTGGTCGAAGAGTTTATCTACATCTTCTTCTGCTTACTGCTTAGCTGGGGCTGCACATGATCTCTCATACGATAGCAGCCCTCCTGATGAACTGGAAAATCCCCCCACTTTGCCTAACTTGTATGTGATTATTGTTCTTTATATTTCAATTTCTGCCTTTGCTTGAATTGTAGTCAATTAAGATTATTGTTCCTCTAAATTGGACTTTTCCAATTTAGGCAGATTATTCTGCATTGTGCTCCAAATGTGAGTCTCACTGTTTCCGAACAAGGTTTTCAATTACAGTTATGGTTACATTGTGATGCTTAATGTTGCATACAGTTGAGTACTAATGCAGCTACAATTGCAGTTGCGAGGTTGCAGCCTTGTGCGGCCTCCTTGCGGCTGAAATTGGGAGCCACAATGCGTAAAACCGTGATTTCTATTTTTCACACTATCACTGATTTCCAGTGAGATCCCAAGTTTTTTTTTTCACGGATTAACTAAATAGCTTAGTAGCGGAAGAATACACTTATGAACATTATTTTATACTACTACGTCTTACAGCCCATTTACTTTGTATTTTTAGAACTACTCTCGATCGCAAGTCCTTGAAATTGTTATCAGGATCTTGTTACCTACCGCATCCAGCTAAGGAGGCGACAGGGGGAGAAGATGCTCATTTTATTTGCGCAGATGAACAAGCAATTGGTGTTGCAGATGGTGTAGGTGGCTGGGCTGATGTTGGCATCGATGCAGGACTGTATGCCCAGGAACTTATATCGAATTCAGTAAGAGCAGTTCAAGAGGAGCCCAAAGGTTCTTTTAATCCAGTAAGGGTGTTAGAGAAGGCTCACGCAAATACAAAGGCTAAGGGTTCATCAACTGCTTGTATCATTGCTCTGACTGATGAGGTATTACATTTTTTAGTCTCCACTCTGATAGTCAAAACAGTTTTATAACCTCATGTGTTGGTGTCCAACACTGACACTTTTAAGACATTGGACATGTTTTAACTGTAGAATATCGGTGCTACACAACTGTTCAGGACAACACTGTATTACATATAAAAAAGTGTGTAGTTGTTTATTCTTGAATATTGTTTTACTCTTGCCTGTTCAAGAGTCCTAACTCCGAAATTCTTAAGTATAATATTAATGTCTGATTATTGTTTTAGCTGCACTGCATCATGATTGAGTGATTGACTGAATGCAGCCTTTTGTGATCAACATGATTGGAATATTAACACCATTGATTAATTTTCATTCTTTGTTTTTTGTTTCTTGGTCCAGGCACTAAGTGCTATTAACTTGGGTGACAGTGGATTCATTGTGATTAGAGGTGGAAGCATCGTTTTCAAGTCCCCAGTTAAACAACACGGCTTCAACTTCCCATATCAATTGGAGAGTGGTAATACAGCTGATCTACCAAGCTCTGGCGAGGTACAGTTCACTCATTAAAATCACGATCCTAGTAATGGAGGATCGAATTTCATTAATCGTTTCTTTTAAAACAAACTAAGCATATCTTATGTGATAATGTGTGCAGGTTTTTACAGTACCCGTTGAACCAGGAGATGTCGTTGTTGCTGGAACAGATGGCTTATTTGACAACTTGTACAACAATGATATCATTGCAGTGGTTGTAAGTGCAACTAGAGCTAGATTAGAACCACAAATAACTGCGCAAAAGATAGCAGCATTGGCTCGTCAGCAAGCACTGGACAAGAAAAGGCAGTCGCCGTTTGCAGCTGCAGCTCAAGAGGCTGGATATCGGTTTTATGGCGGCAAACTGGATGACATAACAGTTGTTGTGTCTTACGTATACAGCTCAGTCAGTGAGTGATGTTTTTTCCAATTTCATTTTTGCCTCATTTTGTGTATATTTAGCTGCTATACGGCTAAGCCTCCGTTGCATTTTTTTCTTAAAATTTGAATTCATTCTTACTACTTCTATTACTCAGTTATCTCAGATATTAGTGCCAAGTAACACATAAGAATACTTTCTTTTTTCTTTACAAAAGATTATTATGGCTTCTTTATTTGCATATACAACAATCTTCCAATGAAAGAAAATAAATATTCAATTTTATTTTGTCACGAGTAAACATTAGCCTGAAATTGAATGTGAAGTGCTAGAGTCTATTATTCCCTCAAAACTTAGGGTGCGTTTTTTATTTATTTATTTTACTTATCATATTTTTTAAATTATTTATTTCTTCAAAATGAAAAGTTATCAATAGAATCAAAATAGATTTTACGAGTGTAACTAACTTTGCTCTGTTAGAGTAAATGTGTGTTTTTGGTTTTCATTGTTTTACCCTCTTATTTTATTTCAATGATTTTTTTTTTTAAAAAAAGAAAATAGTTATGTTCTGCAATTCAAGGCATACACTACACATAACTTGTCAACTATAGAAAAGTACTTAGAAACACTACATTTTGTGATGAAATACACACATTGTAAAAAACATCTAGTGAAAAACAAAAGATTTTGATGTTAATATGTAGTATATACTATATATATATAATAAGCAGACTTATTCTGAATAAGCTTCATGAAAAACACAAACTTCAACCTTGTAACAAACTGACAGAAAAAAAGAGATTGCAGAGAATAACAAAAGATAGAAAACTGAAGGTTTTTATTGTAATACACATAAGTTCCAGCCAAGCTTCATGAAACATAGACCTTCAACTAACAAACAACCAGAAAACATACAGAGAAACATGCACAAAAGAAGTTATTATTTTAATACACATCATATAAGTAGTGAACCCTCTTGCAAGTTAAGACTCAAATCACACACTCTTTCGAATCTTCAGAATTCTTCTTCCTTCATAGCTGCTCCAATTGTCTTGCTCTCTTTTCCTTTCCCTTTCTTCTTGTTGTCTTCTTGCTGCTTCTTCTTCTTCTTCTTCCCATTCTGTTGATGCTTCTTCTCTGTCCCAACCCTTTTGTCTCCTTCTTCCTCCTCTTTGGCTCTCAGCCTCTTCTTCCTCAGTCCTAGCTTCACTCTCTTCTCTCTTCCTTTCCCTCTTTTCTTGTTGTCTTTTTGCTGCTTCTTCTTCCCCTTCTGCTGCTGGTTCTTTACTTTTCTTTTCTTCCTCCCTTTCTGTTTTCTCTTCGCGTTTCTCTTGTTGTCTTCTAGCCGCTTCATCCTCGCTTTCCACCTCTTCTCTTTTCCTTTCTTTTTCTCTTTTCTCTTGTTGTCGTCTAGCCGCTTCTTCCTCGCTCTCCGCCTCTTCTCTTTTCCTTTCCTTCTCCCTCTCTACTTCCTCTTCTCTCCTCTTTTCCTTTTCCATTTCTCTCCTAGCTTCTTCCTCTTCCCTTTCCTTTTCTCTCCTAGCTTCCTCTTTTTTCCTTTCCCTTTTCTCCTGTTGCTTTCTAACTTCCTCTTCCATCTCTCTCATAGCTTCCTCTTCCTTTTCTCTCCTAGCTTCTTCTTCTTCTTCCCTTTCTTTCTCTCTCCTAGCTTCCTCCTCTTTCCTTTCCCTTTTCTCTTGTTGCCTTCTAGCTTCTTCTTCCTCCCTCTCTGCTTCTTCTCTCTTTTCCTTCTCTTCTCTAGCTTTTGCTTCCTCCCTCTTTGCTTCTTCTTCTCTTTCCTTTTCTCTCCTAGCTTCCTCCTCTCTCTCCTTTTCTTTTTGTCTTCTAATTTCTTCTTCTTCCCTCCTTGCTTCCTCCTCTTCTCTCCTCCTTTCCCTTTCTTCTTGTTGTCTTCTAGCTTCTTCCTCCTCTCTTTTCCTTTCTTCTTCTCTTCTTCTAACTTCCTCCTCTTCTTGTTTTCTTCTTTCTCTCTCCTTTTCCTCTTCCTCTTTCTTCCTCTTCTCTTCCTCTTCCTCCTCCTTCCTCTTCTCTTCCTCCTCCTTTTCCTTCTCTTTTTCTTCCTCCATTAACTTCTCTTCTTCCTCCGCGCAAGAATTACACTCGAAAATGATCGAATCAACCGGTTTCTCCAAAAGCTTATCAATGGTTGTTTTGCTTACACCTAAAGAAGTGGCAACTATTTCTTTGTCAAGAATTTGAAGTACTGATCCTTTACCAGCCAAAAACTGAGGTTGGTTTTTCTTTGCAGCAGTGCTGAATCCCATAAAAACAAGTGGAACATTATCAAATGAAATTTGAGCCATTGGATGAAACCTAGGCACAACAAAAACATCTCCTTCTTTAACTCTAAACCTCTTGTTTTTGCATTCATCATCATTGTTGCTTCCACATACTACTCTCACCATACCTTCCCCTTCCAACACCACTGCTACTTCTGTTGCCAATGGATTCCAATGTGGCCCCAACATTGATCCCTATCAAAAAACAAAATGAATATTACTAACTTTATTATAAACATTTACAACAAACATTGAAGTTATAATTTTGACGAGGGTTAATAGGCTTTTACCCCTGCAAATTTTTTAAGTTGACTTTTTCGCCTATCACGTCAGCAAAAAGTCAACATAGGAGGGTAAATGATGGAATATTCAAATTGCTGGGTAGTCCAAAAACATAATTTTGCAGGGGTAAAGGAAAATTCGCCCACATTGCAGGAGATAAAAACATATTAACCCTTTTAACTAATATTAATGAAGTTATAATCACTGACCCTGGTCAAATTCACCATGAAAAATCCAATGTTGTGACTCTTCAAATGTTTTAGTTGCTTTTTGGTCACTGTTGAGGTCCAACCATAACAATTTTTGAAATCAGGGTCACTATCGTATATGTTGTATGTTCTGAGCTTCTTGGAGTTGGTTTGAATGTCTGTGAAGTATTTAAGAAGCGAAGCCTCCAACTCCCATACATTTTTATGCTTCTTCTCTGGAAGAGCATGCACTATAGCTGGCGTCTCGGTCTTGTTTGTGATTGCTTCAATCAAATCTTCCGGCACCTTAAAAAACGGAAATCAGAATATATTAAACGTGTATTTAGTTCTGCGCTGACAAAAATTGATTTTGAATGAATTGATTCTAAAAGTGAGTGAATTCTACTCGAAATATGGAACCAAACATACATTATGAGTGTATATATATACCTTAAAAGCTGCTTGGATGATTTTTTCATCAAAGCCTTTGACTAATTCATTGATCCTTGAGTAAGCACCAATTGATGGATCCTGCATTTTTGGTTAACATATGAAAAATTAAAACAAACAATGCTTTGAAACTTCAATTTAAGAAAAGAATAAAAGTGCAAGACTTACAAAAGTGCTATCATCATTATTGGTAAACATTGCATGAATCCTTAGTTTCTTTCTTTGTGGTTCCAAGTTGCTGTGTATATAGAAAACAGATCCTTCTTTGAGACTGCCTACATCTCCTTCACGTATATCCATTGTCTCAGTTCCATCTTCATTTGCCCAACTCAGCTTTCCACTACCTGATACCTCGTTAAGTTGAATGTTTATTTAAGTTAATTTGTTTTTGAGATGAAGTGTAAAATGGGATTCAACAATAAATGGTAGTATAAGCTAGCTGATTGATTTTGTAGCTACAGACAACTTTTACTCTTAAAAAAAGCTGGGTCAAACGACTTTTAAGCTCTATTTTAACTTCAAATGAAACAATAGTTTGTCCCCATTTTTAAATCTAGGATTTTAGTCATTAGTTTCATAAGTCTCATTTTTCTTTTCATATAACTTAATTGGACAAGAAACATTGAACTTTCATTCTCAACTTAGATATCAACAGTGTTGTGTTTAGTGTTAGTGATTCATAGTGAACTCAATCACTAGGTAAACACATACATAAACATTTAATCATATATATGTTAAGATATTTAACAAATGATATAACAAAGTGTACCTGTATGAACATAAAAGACCATAGATGCATGTAGAAGCACAGGAAGAAACACAGAGTTAGGTTCCAATGTAAAGAACTGAATATGATAATGTGGTGTTTCACTATGTCCTTCATTGACATTAGTAGCAGAGATCTCTCCATATTCAGTGTCAAATAATGTCTTCCTTTCACTTCTCTTCACCACAGGTCCCTTTTGAACCTTCACACTATGCTCCTCACTTGATTTTGATGCATTTAATTCACACAAGGAAATGATAATAAGGAAGAAAATCAACAGGGAAGAAAATTTGGAAGCCAAGAAAGTTTTTTGAGGCTCCATTGATAGAACTATTGAAGTGATTTTGCACTTAGGAAAGGTGTCTATTATATAGAGAGCGGTGGTGACTAGCATTTTTTAAGGCTGCATGTATTGTTTTTTGGACACGTTAATTGTTAGAACAGGTGGCAATTTGGTAGGTGCATGTGTCTGTGTTACTAAATTCTAAACAGATGAGAATGAGTGAGTGAGATCACTATGAAATCTTTGATGCCAAATTTGTGAGTTTTTTCTTTTTTATTTTGAAAAATGAATTTCATATTTTTTAATGTGGGATTCTAGTAACACTCTCTTTTAAATACTACTGTTTTAAACATTTATTCTTTAATTGGATTAAATTATACATAACCAAAAAAATAAAATTCATACACTCATTCTCTATTCCTAATTTGAGAAACTTATATTGATTTTAACCAAAAAGTGTTGCTAACACTCTTCTTCGTACTGGTGTGGATAAGTGGATTCATGGAGGGGAGGAGGAGGGAGAGGGGTGCGAAGCATTTCTGACATGGACTAAAATTCTTTTTCATTTGTTACGAACAAAAAATAAATAAAATTATTTCTTTTCCTGGAATGAAGAATGTATTTAACTTTTAAACAAATATTTTTATGAATTTTAAATTTATCAGTTGATTTAGCTACTAATTTGAACAAACATTTCAAATTAGTTAATTTAGGCGTTGATTCTATTTTTTAAGTATGTATCAATTAATTCATCAACTAATTTTTTAAACACTTCAAATTTAATTTTCTTTTATCAAAGTGAGCTTCATTATAAACAAACTTACATTTTGTTTTACTAAAAATAAAGGATATCCATTCTATTTTCATATAGAGTATAACAATGTAATACAAATTCAAAATAGTCAAAAATAAAAAGGTTGAAATTGCGAATAAACTCATAACATTTATGTTAATAACATAAAACGACAAATCGCATATGTCTACAAATATGATTGTATTGATGACACTAAAATCATTGATTGAATTTGCATCAGATCGAAACTAATCTTTCCGGCTAAAACAAATGAACACTGCACAAAAGTCGGAAAAACAAAATACACCGCACAAAGACGGAAAAACAATACACCATACTAAGACGGGAAATCAAAACAAACAAAAAGTCGCACTAAGACGACAAACTCAAAAGAAAATGAGAAAAAAATCATGTGTAAATCACACTTATTTAACTAAAAGAGATAAATAAATGATTGGAGGGGTGATTTCTCTAATTGATCAAAAAGAAGAAGAAAAAAATGAGTGACGACAATGGTTCTTCAAGAAGATATTTTATGAGAGAAGAGATAACTGATCAACCACTTAAGAAAACAAACTTACATTAATAGATAATTTTTTTTTTCTAAAACAACTAAATAAAATTATTATTAGCGTGTCATGAGCACAAGGAGTACAACACAACCGACGGAAAAAAGAAAATATCCAAATACATTACAAAGTGCAAGACATTACCAAAATGAAAACAAGAAGCTACACCACCACTTAGTTATCCCCCTCCAACCTAGACAATAAAGTACTACATAATTGTATTTAAGAAAATAAATAATTAAAAATTTTCATGAGTATAATTCAGCCGAAATATTAGATGTTATATACAAGATGAGATAATACGTTCATTTATCTATTTTTTAAGGTGAAATTATAATCACTAAATTATAAAATAAAAAATATATGATTAGAAAAGAGATTTTTGAATGCATGCTTAAAATGAAAGTAACTATTTTCATTTTCATACAAAAGTAATAAAATCAAAGTATCAAAAAAATAATTAAATATTGTCAAAAAAATAAATTAAATTATTACTTCCGTCAAAAAAATAAATAAATTATTATTTCAAAAAAAATAATTATTTTTTCTCTTGTTTAATTAAATGGACGATTTATTGTTAAAAAAATGGATGATTTATTAGAAATTATTTTGAGGGAAAATAGGAGTTGAATAAAACCTTAATATAAATAAAGAAAAACGTTTTGGAAGAGAAGACAATGGTGCTCTGCGTTTGAGATTTAACAATTACAATTACAATTACAATGGCTCTTCTCGGATCAAACATAGCAAGCGAGGTTCGTTTCCCATTCATTCTTCTTCTAGGGTTTTCATTCCGCTCAATTTCTATTACCATGATCGCGTTCTTAGTTTCTAGGGCACAATCAATTTCCCCAATTTCTAACAACAACTTTCTATCTTCTTCTTCTTAGGTTGGACTCCGTTTACTCCTTTGTCCTCTTGGTTCCAACGTTGTTATTCGTACGGCATGGTAGTAACCTATTTTTTTTCTTTCAATTCACTATTTAGTAGTATAATTTTAATGTTGTTTTTTAAACTGTTAATCTCATGTTGTTGTTTTTGTAGTTGTTCTGTTGGAATTGCTTTGCCTGTGTACTCAACATTTAAGGCAATTGAAAGTAAAAATCAAGATGATCAACAAAGGTGTCTTGTCTACTGGGCAGGTATCATATGAATTTATCTTAACTCGCTAAGTGGGGTCCGCTATATGGATCAAATTACGCTATAATTTTCTATCATTGTGTTGCATTCGGGTTGCATTTGGCAAAAACCAAAGATTGCATTGCATTTATCGAAGTATGAGCGAACGAAATATGTGTCTGTTGAACTCGTTGATTTGTTGGATGATGAAAATCATATCACAAAACTGAATTGCGAATGATATCTGTTATAAGATATGTTTGAATAGATAGCTTATTTTGGAGCTTATAGCATAAGCGTTTATCATATAAGCACTTATGAATAAGCTATTTCTATAACACAAGATAAATAAAGTCAAATTGTTTTGTATAATCTATAAGCTATTGTGGAGAGCTTATGGAAATAAGCTGAAAATAGCTTTTGAACTTGTCATAAGTTGTTTTTATAAGTTCTCCAAGACAGTGTCACAACTCACAAGTGTTTATGTCAGTAGATAAACTTGAATTGGCCTTAAAGTTTCCAAAGTTCTAACTTCTAAATTCTAACATGCTCATGACTACCAATGTGATAATTTAATTCAATCTCTTTGCATTACTGTGTCTAAATATAACCCTTGTTCTATTATATTTATTATCATGATATATTTTTCTCCATTTTTGATAATTTACAGCCTTCGGCTCATTCACCCTCGCTGAAGCATTCACGGACAAGCTTATTTCATGGTATAGTTTGATCCATTTCAGTTGGTTGTATTGTGTTGTTCTGCATTAATTTTCAAATGTCAAACTTTGTTCCCCTTTTATTGTGATGAATATATGATTCTATCTTGTATATGGCTAGCAGTATTTTTTATTCTTTCATTGGATTTTTGGCGTTGTGATTTACAATGAAATGAACTTAATTACATGTTGTAATTTTTCATTTTTTTTCAGGGTTCCCATGTACTATCACGTCAAATTTGCATTTCTTGTTTGGCTTCAACTTCCACCCAACAATGTGAGTTTGATAAACATTCAGAGTTTGTTGATTCTTTGATGATGTTTTGAGCTATCTGTAACTGAAATATATTTCATTATATCCTATCCTACTGGATGTTTTTGGTTTTTTCTTTCCATGTAAGCATCGTGAATTAAACAATGCTATATGGACAACAATTAAGAAGACAACAAGGGATAACTAAGATCCTAAAACATTAGATTGCATTTGGATTTTTGCAGAGAAATTTGATATAATGCTCTGCACTGTTCTGGTTGTAAATCTAATTGAATAAACAATGAAGTGTGAATTTAGTACATGTAAAGCCTGATGGTGATGGTGAAGATGGAACTGGGGGGATGAGGGGTTGTCTGATGGGACGGGGAGAGAGAGGAGTTGAGGTTGAAGGGAATGGGCTTGGAGGGTAGGAGGTGTGAGGGTCGGATGCATGTATAAGAGGTTGGGGAATAATTCACTAAAAAATCATTTTATGTTAAGTTGTTCTGGAAGTTTACATTTAGAATTAGGATTGTCTTCTAAATTAGTTTATTGCAGTCATTTATATATTGTCTTCTAGGTTTAATACATTCTATTGTTGAAAGTTTGTCTCTTTAATGCCTCAACTTTGTTCTATTATTTTGCTAACGAACTTTTTGCATTCAATCAGGGAGCAAACCAGCTATACAAGAACCACATTCGCCCCTTCTTGCTGAAGCATCAAGGAAGTGTTGATCGTGTCCTAGGCTTTGCATATTGTGAAGTGGTTTGTCCCATAATGTTTATTTTTTCAAACTATAGCAATAAAAATCTCGTGTTCCCTTCGATAATGAAAAAAATCCAAGAATGATTGTGTAGCTTGTCTATATTTTGAGTATCAATTTGATTGGTGTTAATATGCCAAAAGCTGGCAGATTGAAACTTTCTCAAACCCATCTTTTAAGGTTATATATTTAACAGTTCAATTTGATTAAACCCATGCAGATCAAACTTGTCAGTTCATATCATAAAGAGATTCAATCAGTCAAGAGCTTGGTAGGAAAGATAACCGAATCAGGTGAAACACTATTTCTATGCTTTGCAATAGCTTTTGCCCGTTGTAAGTTATTAAACTGCAAATTGAATTTCTCTATCTGTATGGATCAGCTGATAAAGTATTGAGAAGCCCCCCTACTGCATCAGATAGATCATCGCAACATAGTTCAGTTGATGGATTTTCCACGCCGTCCGATGATGAACCTGACCAAAACAATAGCTAATCAACCAGAAGGGTTCGGTGCACTGAGACTCACAAGTCAATGTGCTGTCCCCAACAGTTCCTGTTAGACTTGAAATATCAGATTCTAAACTTACATCTATTAGTCTTTTCTTTAGTTTTTTCTTAAATGTTGAAATCTTTCTTGAGAAAAAATCTTGAAGCTTTCTCTTGATAGGATACTGGTAGGTACATTTTCTGAGGTTTGCTGCTTTTGCAAAGATTGTAAGCTGTCTATATTTTTGTTGATACATACACTAGTATTGAACACTGCACCCATCTCTAATTATTTGTTGTTGATTTTATAGATTCACTTTTAATGATTGGTTTATAATTTTGTTTGTTGATCTTATAGATTAGATTTTAATGCATAGTTCATAGTGGAATTCACACTTATAATGAATAAACACAGGTTCTGTTAAACGAGTCAGAATTATGCAGGCTTGCAATTGATGAACTTGCACTGTCGTTTCTATTTAAATTTCAAAGTTCATAATGTGTCTCCCTCACATTTGTTGATTCATTAAAATTTTCCTTTCACAAAGTTTGTCATATTTAAGTGTCGGAATTTCCAGGTGGGTGATGTTAATATCATTCCACAATATTGCAAATTACCGCAAAAGCTGCATTATCATTGCAGGTGTTTGAAACTCGCTAAAATGCTATGTAATTATTTTGCAATTCAGTGAGTATAACAGTTGTACCAAATTGCAAGAACCAGATGAGATACAATGAATAACAAGTCCCTCATATCATTGAGCTCAAATCTATTTTAAATCTAAATCATATATTTATGGTTGTCTATAGTAAAATATGAATGCGGTTCCACAGTTGCATATCGGTACTTGAAAATAAAAGCAATATGAGCATAAATTCTCAATTAGCCACAAAGGCACAAACTATGTATTCATCCGGACAGGAAAATAAATGTTTCAACAATTGACTAACTATTAACTAATGAAACTTCTGGGGAATTATGTTTGAGGGTTAATGCTATATAATCTTAAACCATGGATCTCAGATAATCATTTGCTCGTTTCTGGCTCATTGTCATCATATAGGTTGTACCTTTAGTCAGGTATAACCTATGAACGCACAATATGAGTTTTCTCCTCTCATACACAAGATCAAACTTCAAGGGACTCATTCAACAATTGTTTAAGCAACTCCAATCCCCTATTTAGAGACAATTCATTGTTTATTAAAATACTTTCAATTTTAATCTTGTAAAGAACACATTAAGACATATGATATGTGATAAGGGAAACATATCTCTTACCTCAAGGTATTTATATGTTTTTAATAGCTTAAAAGCTTTTTGTCAAAAAAATAAATAAAAATCGTAATCTCCATTGATAGGCAATACTGCTAAGCATGTATGCAAAAGGTTAACAATAATAACAAGTTTAACAAGCAACAAAAATGGAAACCAAACAATAATGCAAAATTGCAACAATCTGAATTTATTTATCAGCTTTAGCGGCACTTGCAGCAGCTTGACCCCTAAGTCGACCAGTCCTCTTGGCAGCAATGAGACCAACCTTCTGTCCAGGAGGAGCATCACGTCTGACGGTACTTGCATGACCAATATGTTGGTGATTACCTCCTCCGTGGGGATGCTCAACAGGATTCATAGCAACACCACGAACCTTAGGCCAGCAGTTTCTCTTCACTCTAAACTTGTGGTAAGCATTACCAGCTTTCAACATTGGCTTCTCAGTTCTTCCACCACCAGCAACTTGCCCAATCATAGCCCTGCAATCACTAGGCACAATCTTCTTTGCACCAGAAGGGAGCTTGATCCTGTTACAAGCCCAATTCAACATTACTATTCAAGTTCAATTATATACAACTAAGTAATGAAACCAAATCCTAAAAATGTAACATTGATGGTTTATCTTCAATTTAATTATCAAGAAACATAGCACCGTAAAACTATAGTATTAATGAAGAAAAAAAAAAACACCCATAGCACCCATATAATGAAACAAAATCCCAGATGTAATAATTTCTTCAAAACCTATGATTACCCAAAATCCATGTATATTTCCCTTCAATTTAGTCATCAAGACAAATACTTTTAAGAACAAATTTGAGTTACATTTAAAAATACAAATATGTACATTTTTCGCATCCGATTGTATGCTATAGCAAAACTAAGCATTTTCTGCATTGAGATCAAACAGTTCACAATTCAAAGCACAAATCAGTTTCAAAATTCAACATAGCAAAATGAAATGCATCATTTCTCTACAGCAGGAAATCAATTTCACTTTATGTCTTAAAATTAAACATACAACACATATTTAGATAACTAATTTCTTTATTTTTGTACATAGACGAAATGGCAAGCCATTGGAAACTAACACACACAAAGTGTAGGACCGGGGCTCGAACCCAGTCGTGATTGTCCGGCCTAGCAATTTCAGCATTTTATACAAGTTAAGCTAGGACTTCCAGACATTTAGAGAACAACCTAATTAGATGAATTAACAATATAAACAATATAATCAAACATCATTTATAACCATATCCCAAAACTTAGACACTAACATCAAATAATTAAAACCATTTTCAAACACTAAAACGAAAACAAAACAATACCTAGAGGTATCATTATCAGGATTATGACTAATAACAATAGCATAATCCCCGGAAGCTCTAGCAAAAACACCGCGATCACCAACATGACCTTCAACATTACAAATCACAGCACCTTCGGGAATAGATCTCAACGGAAGAACATTACCAACAACTAACGTCGCTTTTTTACCGCAGTAAATAAACTGACCAGTATACAAACCTTCAGCAGCAACAAAAAGCTCATTCTGTTTCTTATAACGGAACGGATGACGGAAAGTTACTTTCGCTAACGGAGCACCGCGACCTGGATCGTGGATAACGTCGGTGACGACGCCTTTCAGGTAACCGTTACGTTCGCCGAAGTCGAGACTTCGGAAACGTGCGGGGCCTTTCCGGTGGTGTGTGTGGGATTTGAAAACTGAACCTGCTCCTTTACGTTGAGCACGAATCACGCGTCCCATTTTTGCGACGATGAGAAGAAATGAACGAATGAAGAAGATTGTGAATTAGGGTTTATTGTGATTTGGAAATTAGGGTTTATTGTGTACTGGATTTTTGTTTGGGCTGGGCTTTATTTGGACTCTTTGGATGTTTCTTCATCACATGGGTATAAATCAATTTTTTTTACGGTGACTAAAATGATAATTAGAAAATCATATTTAAGCCCTTTTTTCATACCCCCTTGTTAGTGCCCGTTTGGCCCGGCTTATTTTCTACTTTTTTTCTTCTCCTTAAAAATAGTAAAGTAGGAAAAAATTGTATTTGACTCTACTTCTTTTTATTTTTTTACTTCTTTACTTTATTTCTCTAATACTTTTAAAGATAAATATAGCTAAATTCAATTTTATACTTCTCTTTTTCGTTTAAGCTAAATAGAAAAGTAGAAAATAAACTGGGTCAAACGGACACTTAGTTACCTACCTAACCTATACACTTTTATTCCCATCCTATTTAGCTACTATATTAGTTTTTTTTTTATTCAAAAAAAATATTCATTCATTCAAATTGATAGAATATATCGATACAATACAAATTATCTCTTAAATAGAGCTCGTTTGTTACAGATTAAAAAACAAGTGATTTTCACATTAAATAACTGAGAGATTATTTTTTAGAGATTTTACAAAAAATTGGAAGCTATTTGTGTTTGTTTACCATTAAAAAAATTACTTTTATAAAAAAAATAATCTTTAAGTTGTTTGGATGCAATCATATAAAAGTGATTTTACATCACAAAATTACAATAAAGTACAATTATCCAAATATAATATATCATATAAAATAAATATATGAAAAATATTAAAGTTCTTGTTTTTCATTATGGTCATATGACTTTATATATATAGCTACAAATAAAACAAATTTTTAAATCTTATCTTCTAAAAATAACAAATTAATCCTATAAATTTTAAACAGGATATTATTAGAATATTAGAATAATATTAAAAATATTTTTATCTGAAAATTTTTGACATTTGTTTTCTCTCTCCTCTAAAAAAATCTATAAAAATAAGCTGCTAATATCAGCTTCAGATTTTTAGTAGTTTTTAGATTATTTTCAAAATCTGATTATTTTTAAAAGCTATCACAAACGGATGATATTTTCTAAAAGTGATTATTTTTTAAAAATAAATGATTATTTTCTAAAAAAAACTATAACAAACGGGCACATAATCTCTTTTCACTACATAATTTATTTTCATACACTAACAAGTGGGTCTAAAAAAGTTTAAATTATCTCTTTTCACTAATTTAGACAATTAGCCATATGTTATTCATTTTTAAGTAGTGACAATATAAAAAGTTTAAATTTTCAGCATATCATAAGCGTCTTTTTGACAAGACCACTTCCAAAAAATATATTTGCCGAAATCCAAAATTTCCCCAAGTCAAGTGATTTGTCTCCAAATATTTTTTCCATTGGAATGTATACTTACTTAGATAGCCCACTTTAGTCGGGTATTTTTTATAATTGGTAGGTAGAGTACTATCTGTACTTATCCTACTCGAATAGGTAGAATACATTTTCTACTTTTTTTTTCTCTTTTTTCTAATAAATTCATTATCGTTCAAAAAAATAAAATCATAAGCGTCTTTTTTTATTTGTTAATTTAACATGAATTTGTTTATTAAATCGATACAAATAATACATTGATCAGACATGAGAGATCAATTAGTGTTGAAGGAGCGAAGAAAATATTATAATATACATTGATTGATTATACTATTTGTTGCACTAATCATATATATACAAAACAAATATTTTTCCTTTAGAAAAAAAACCATATTTATCAATAATTAATCAAACAAGTATTTCTACATAACTTGTCAAATAAAAAGTATTTCTACATATATCAATCAACCAACATGTATAACTTTTGACAGAGTTTTGGAGGACGCAGTATCGTCAAATTTAGTGTAAGAAATGTGCGCAATTTATAAATTGAGACCTTTCTATTTCTATTTGATGAAATATTATTTTACAAAAATGCTAAGATCACATGATAAAAAATTTAAATGTGAAAATTTATTTTGTAAATTGTGCATTCAATATCTCAACATTTTAAATATTTGACTTTTACAACACAAAATTGTTATTTTTGAGATCTTTAATACACAAACACACATCATACATGTTACTTGTTGGCATGTTCAACTTCTTAACTTTCTCACCCAACCACCACATGAAGTATTGAGAGTAGAGAGAACAGGGAAAGTGAGAGTGAACTAAAAAAGGTTATTTAGTTTTGTTAGTGTATGATAAGAATCATAGAACTTCACTATCCATGTGCTAAAAAAAAAAATCTAAATTAAAGATGTTATAAGTCATTGAAGTGGTAGCTCAATGGTGAGAACTTATAACTTTAAGGGACAAAAAAATTAAATTTGCTCGAAAATTATTGTAAAATGACCATTAATTGAAAAGAACAATAACCAAAAGTTCACCATCAAAATACAAATAAACATAAACTCAAATCCGACATTTTTGCATCAATGACAACAATGCAAAATCCTTAGATGACTCCTTTAATTGAAAACTAACTCAACAAATCCATACTTGATGCATGACATGACATGCCATATCAAAAGGCAATGCAACTACGGAAATAAGCAAAGAAGCGCTTGATCTTGCTCTTCTTCTTTTTTGGTCTCCTTTCATCCGAGTCACAGAATGGCGTCTGTGATCCGCCACTTTGAGGCTCAGATTGAAAATGAGACCGAGATGGGTTTCCACTTCCATCATTGGGGTCTGTAATCTCATCTTCATTCTGCATTAAGAACTCTAAGCTAACTGGAGCATGTTCAGCATTTGGACTTTCTTCCTCACTTTCGATTTCAGCTTCTTCTTCTTCAATCTCATTTATGGTGGGAAGTGCATTAATCTTTGTTTTGTAAATATTATGCAGCATTCTTACCAGTGTTTCAGTGATTTCTCTGAATTCTGGTCTGAGTCTTGGGTCTTCTTTCCAGCAGGATTGCAGCAGAGGAACTATGTCTTCAGGTATTTCATCCAAACTTGGCCTTATATTCTACAACCATATCAACAACAACATTTGTTAATTATAAAACAATAAGGATTAAGGCCATGTTTTGACAAACTTTGTAGTATAAATATTTATCATATAAGTGTGTGATTGGTTTGGCATTAGACAAAATTGATTTTTATAGAATTGAGTTTAACAAAATTGAATTTAGTATAATTGATGTATATTTGGATACATTTATGTAAAAATGAGTTGAAAAATACATTTAAGTGTAAAGATTATATTTAAACTTAGAAGCTACAAATTCTAACTTCTAATAGAATCAATTTTAAAGACATAACCAATTATATTTTAGAAGAACTAAACTCCTTAAAATTACTCCATAATCAAATCTGTACTTTTAGAATTGTTTTTGGCTCTTTTCAAAAGCCAAACCAAACATGTACATGTTTATATATTAAAAAAAAACATTTCTATAATCAAAGATAAAATAAAGTCAAACTGCTTTTATAAGTTATTCTAAAGAACTTATGAAAATAAGTTGAAAACAACTTATAAACATGTCATAAGGTGTTTTTATAAGTTCATTCAAATAGTCTCACAAGTATTTTTACCAATAAATAAATTCAAATAAATTAATCTAAACAATTCTTATTAGGTAGTCATAAATTGAAAATCTATATATATACTACAATGAAGTGAAGATAAAACAAAAAGATTGTAAGATACACAAAATTTAATTGAAATCTATTAAAAGGTTATGTAAAAAAAAAAACACATAATGGAGTTTGAATTGCTTACATTTAGAGTAGCATAGGCAGCCATGTAGTCATTCCTATCATTGAATGGAGTTTGATTTTTGATCAAAGACCATAGAACTAGTGCAAAACTGTACACATCAGCCTTGTGATCATAGCTTTTCTTTGCCCCCATTGGAAGTGGATCTTTGCTCATAAGCTAGTTCATGCACATATAAAAAAAATTGTATTTGTTTTTTCTTACAAGAAAATTATTATTATTAAACACACACATAATAAAGAAAGAAAACATTATAAAGATTTTAGAAATAGAATAAACATGTACGATAAATATATTACTGCATATTTTTTTAAGCAAAAGGGGTGCAGATGGATCTACAAATCAAAAAATTAGTTAAAGATATAATAAAAAATGATTAATTAATATATATACCTCAGGAGCCATAAATCGATAAGTACCCGCTTCACAAGTCATCTCATCACATATATACTCTCTAGCAACTCCAAAATCAGCAAGCTTAACATGATTATGATCTTTTGTAAGCAGTAAGTTACCTAGAATTAACATAATCTCACATAGACACTAGCATTATAATAAGTACATAAATAAAAACTCATCTATATACAAAAAAGACTCATCTATATTCAAAAATAAAAAACAGAAAATCAAATATAATTTGTGGACAATGTTTGAGTTAAAATAATGTATTCAATCCAACACATTGAGATAAATAAGAAAAATGATTACCAGGCTTAAGGTCACGGTGAATGATGCCATTTCCATGCAAATATTGCATAGCTTGTGAAATGTCAAGAGCATAACTTAAACATTGTTCCAAACGAAAAGCTATTGGATAAGTGCTTTTCAAGTTCTTCTGGAGAGAACCACCCTCCAAAAGTTCAGTGATTATCATCATTGATGGTTCCACAGTGGCTCCAATGAACTGCAAAATAAATTTAAATATTCATAAATTGATTGTTAACTTTGAAAATTTAAGCAAAAAAATATTTGATCAGTTTTAATCGCCTTAAGTATGTTTTAGTAAAAAAAAATATTCAAAAATTGGCCAAGAGAAAATTATTATTAATAACAGTGATCCTAAAGACTAATTTACAATTGTCTTTATGTCATGAGATTTGAACTTCGTTCCTTAAAACTATAAAATCAAATTCTTATCATTCAGTTGACACCACGTGATGACGTGAACATGATTTTTTTTAATAGAAGATATTTAATAATTGCATGATATTTTGAGAGGAATTATCAAACAAATTTTACAACTATCGACTAGTTACATCATATTTGAACTACATCCCTTAAAGTTATAAATCAAATTCTTATCATTCAGATGAATTAAAAGACGGTAAATAATATTTTGAGAGGAATTAACAAACAAATATAAACATTTACTAAAAGAATACCTTGACAACATTGTTATGTTCAATCTTAGATAACAGATTGACCTCCCTCTGAAATTTGGCCTTACATTCTGGTGTAGCATCCTTTGTAGTTTCTGGGAGTAAAACCTTAATAGCAACAGCACGGTCTCCATACCTAAAATTGCCAACAATTATGCAAGGAGAAAACACACCATTAATTGTTGTGTCCATATCTAGTACACGACAACTCAATGATTCAGTAAATATAAACATGTCAAAATCAACTTATGATCAACTTGAACTCAAACATTTACTCTACAATCTATAAATCATATAAGATTTAAATATATGAATTAAAAAATACTCCATAAAAAAGAATTAAAAAATACAAATTAATAATGTTATAGATTTTATGAAAACTATTATGTATTTTTATGTCCCTATAGATATTGGATAGACTTTGATATCATTGGGTTGAATTTAATTTAATTCTTACAAAATCAATTTGTAAAATGAGTACAATGTAGGATTCTCAATACCCTACTTGCACTTTATAATATGACTTAAGTGGTTTGATAGAAATAACTTGATAGCATATGATCAATTTGAGTCGAGCTCAACTCAAGCCTTACAAAGATCTTATGTGTGGCTTTTTACACAAAAATTTATCAAAAGATCTGATGTGAATCTTTTGATAAACTCTTATACAAATATCATTATTCAAGTTAGATCTAACTTAATCCCTATTAATCTTGTACAAATATTATTATTTAAATTAGATCTAACTTAAATAATAATATTCGTGCACGAGTTTATCAACGGATCCAATATATCATATGCTATTAATTAATTTGGATCACCATTTGAATGTCAAATTCTATGTGCAAGAAATATGTATTACGAATTTCATATTTTTAAAAAAAAATGTAAAACTCTTAACACATATCTCTTATACCTAGAATTGATATAAGTGCTTGAAAAAAAAATTAGGTGAGGGAGTTTCTCACCATACAAGTTGGTCCAATTACATAAATTGAATTAAATTAAACCCAAATTTTAAAATGATATCAAAATTTATTCAAAATCTATCGGATGACATGTTATCAAACAACTTGGATCACAATATAAATTGATTAATTTCATATCTTATCTCATCTAATATGAAACTTTTACAAACCTCATAATGCCCAATACTAAACATATGAAACACGACATAAAGCGATCTAATAGATCTTGAATAAATTGTGGTAGCATATTATATTGAACAATCACACAAAAAAATTATGCATACAATTATAAAAAAAAAGACTAATAATCATAAGTAACAAATTAAACATAATTCATAGTAGCAAGCAATATTGATACGAACCATCCTTTGTACACATTAGAGTATGCCCCTTCTCCAATCAAGTCACCAATGACCAATTTACCACAGTCCACAAGCAAACTAGGATGAATATCAAAGACATAACCACCATCAACACTTGTCATGTTTTCATTGTCTTGGGAGCTGCCATACGCAAGGGAGAGACGGAAAAGCAGCATTGTGCCTGAGAGTTGTGAACATTCTCTTGTCGACATTTTGCAAGAGAATTATTATGACAAACAAATGAATGAATGGATGAACATCTAGTATTTAACATTAATTATAAGGAAAAACATTCAAGTTAAAAGTGTAGTGGCTTAATTGGAAAATTAGTTTTTTTTCCTATCAAATAATATTCTCATATATGGGCATATTGATGGTGCATGATAGATGATGATAAACAGCTATAGTAATTTCAATAAAGTAATTTTTTTTTCTATTTTAAATAATTTAGTAGTAAAAATTTTACTCTTAAAGGGAATAAGTGAAAATTATGAATTCGAACTTCAATCACTAAATATTAATGTCTTAATGTTCCTGCCAATTGAATTATGCTCATTAGGACAATAACTATAGCTCTTTGATTCCATATAATAATGTGTATACGAACACTAATTTTTTTTTTCTTCTGATTTATTTTTTTAAATGAAGATCCCGGCCCGCTAGACTTATTTTTGTCAGATAATTTAGTGACTATAAATTTCATTTTTTTAAGGTGGATAAGTGGACGTACCAGAGTTCGAGATCACATCTCTACATTATCATGCAATGTTCCTAACAATTGAAGTAAAAAAATATATATTAGCTAGTCTCTATAACTATAATGACAAAAATTAAATGTAAGATTATTTCATTATAATTTTTATTCTAAAATTAATTAACATTACTTTAAAAAAGATTGGTACAAAATATTATTTTAAATTTAATTTGTTAAGATTAGGAATAGGATTAAATTTGATTCAAAATTAAAATCAGCATTAAATTTTATTATTTGATGACGTACGTAAAGAAGGGTAAAAATGTAAATAACTTTTGTTTGAACAAAAGGTAAACTTTGAATAAAAATTCTAAAATAAATTTGATACTATATATATATAAAGACATTTAAGGCTTTTTCAAATAAATTAATAAATAAATAATATCATAAATGTTATACTTATTTTTATTACATATAATATTTTAAATTTGATTACCTAAGATCAAGATTAGGATTAAATTTTATTCATAATTAAAGTTATGATTAAATTTTATTATTTGATAAGGTAAAGAAGGGTAAAATTGTAAATACTTTTTTTTGAGTAAAAGGTAAAATTTGAAGTAATATTCTAAAATAAAATTGATACTATATATATATATGGGATTGCTAATATAAAGACATTTAAGGCTTGATACATAAATTAAAAAATAAATAATATTATAAATTTTATACTTTTTTTTATTACATATAATTAATATCATTAACTATTTAATTTATACTTATTATATCATAAAACTTTTATACCTTGTTAAAACTATTTATATTTCCCCCGCAACTGCGTTCAGGACATGGCGGAAATTATTTGATGTCATAACTGACCCCGAATCAAATTAAATTGGTGGTGAAAAAAAATATTTATATTTTCCTTATCATTATAGTACATGAACTATTTAATTTATTACCCACTCTACTTATTTATTTGTAATAAATAGTTAAGAGAATATATAATAGCTAAAACATTTTTTTTATAGAAGATATCAAATAAGTTGAAAACAAAAATTAATATTATATTGAATTAAAAAAATTATTAGATAAAGGCGAAAATTAAAAAGGAACCATGATAATATTTTTTATTGTACTAATTAAACAAAAATATGAGAATTTGAAGTATGGTTTTATGGGTTTTTATTGAATTAAGTTGAATGGGAAAATATGAAAATAACTTTTATTCGTTGTTGTTTATTAAGAAAATGAAAGTGAAAAAAAATTAATTTACATATAATTTTATAAGAATAAGTAAAATATATTCTTGAAATAAATGGTTTTTTCCCTTATAATTTCGGACAAAATAAACTTTTTTTTCCTTTATAGTTTGAGACGGAAGAGTGTCATTTACTCTCTTATATTAATCAAAACAAGTGTAAACATTGATATAATTCAGAGTATATAAGAAATAGAGTTAGATGAATATATGCGATGATATTGTAAATTAATTTTATACTGATGTTAAGTAGAATTGAAATATTATTTCTTCATATCATACAAATTAAGATGGGTATAATGGGGTGATTGGTTGTTATTGAATGACAGTGTAAAATTGTTTTATGTTATATATATATATATATATATATATATATATATATATATATATATATATATATATAAGAAAATGATAATAAAACAGATATTGTACTATATAATAGACTTATAAGAAGGGACAAAGAGTATTACTTATTATCTCCATTATAATTCTGTCTAATGTACGTAGACGAAATGACATGTCATTAGAAACTTACACGCATAAAGTGGAGGAATTGGAGTTCGAACTTTAATCATGAATATCCGATTTAACAATTTTAACATTTTCTGTCGGTTAAACAAACATTTCAAGACAATATTTAGCATTATATGTTAATCATGTAAGTAAAAAATAAAGAAAACACATGCATTAAATTTTTTGATTATACTAAAATGGATTATTTTTCAAAGAAATGTAATATACGTTGGAGAGGAACGAAATTCAAACTTCTTTCAAGAAAGAAGAGTGTAATTTATAATAGCGGTGCAGCTTGTTGCCCGTTTACCTTCGAAACATATGTAATTATCTTATATATATATATATATATATATATATATATATATATATATATATATATATATATATAACTATTTATAATATATTTTGCATAAGAAGAGAGGGAGTGTATACTTTAATATAGGAGGAGAGAATAGTGTAATTTAAATATTCGTTAAGGAAGGGGGAATAATTTACTATATGAAAATTGTAAATATATTATATAATCTAGTTATAATATTTTGGTTAACTTTGAGAAGATATTAACGGTAAAAGAATTTAGCTCTAAATAATCATTTGATAACTATTAAATGCGATGGTTTCTTGTTTGATGAAGCCAAAACCCTTTTTCGATTTGTTCCTACCTTATACATCATGGTGGAAGAAGCATATGCTTATATTGTCAAAAATAAAGAGGCCCGTATGGTTAGAATTCAATATTTATTATTACTATTTAAAGTCAATCTTATCCAATGACTTAAATTTAATTTTCAATTTGTATACCTCCATTCTAAAAAATCAATGTAAAAGATGGGAACACGAGCGACACATCTATATATCTTCATATATAATCAGACAAAAAAATTTAGTGACACTAAAAAAAAATATTTAACTAGTTAAGGTGAACATAAAAATCATTATGTTAATGGATATATATATTTCCCAAACAAGTCAAATAAACACACTACTACAAGCTAATACTACTAACAATTAATTTACATATTGAGGGTGATATAATTCACATTCACATGCACATTATCTACAAATGCTAAATTAGTACTTAAACATATTTAATGTTATTTTTTTAGACATACAAAGTAACCCATTCCATCCCATTAAAGTAATGTGTTTCATCAGGCACAAAAAACACATCATCATCATATCCATAATTAACTCCAAATTCACCCAAAAATGGAGGGTTCACCACTTCCATTGATTGTGACATTGATGAAGTACTTGAGCTATTACTTGTCACATTTTCAATAGGCTCTCTAAGCCGCTGAATTTCCTTCTCAGCCTCACTAAGTTGTTCTCTTAACTTCAACACCTACAAACAATTTAATGGAACATTTATGGTAACTAAAGTTAAGATAAAGATAAGACCTAATCTAATTAAGATAATGAAAGAGACACAAGCTTAGGTAACATTGATTAGTAGATAATGAAGTTTCACGTGTGAACATACATATGTCACGTTTTTTCTTCATGATAATAAATGGGCCTTGAGAAATTAGGCCCAACATAAAATAATGTTGTACGGAACTATAGAAACATTGTTGTTTGTTGTTGTCTAGTAAGGTGGCATTTTTGTTGTTCCTTAATTTTCTGTAATGATCGTGTGGTTGAGAAGTGAGATCTTAAAAATGTGAACGGATTGGATTTCTTCGAGCCAAGAGCTCATATGCACTTTCATGTGGTGGGTCTAATTTTCTGCTTTCATGTGGCGAGGATTAATTAATTAGATTAAATTAAGCAAACAACTGTTTTAAACAATTAAACAAATAAATAAAGGTAACAAAGGACATGTATAGCTAAAGTAAGAGAATTAAAAATGATCAAGACCACTAGAGAAGAAACATCGCAGCATGCCTCCCCCAAATTTACGTTATTGTTGTGTTGTGACAAAACAAAACAACATATAGAGTACTATATTGTTGAGTGTAAAACTCAACAAAAAAAAAGTGTAAAATGATCTAAAAAATCTATACTTAGTTAGCTAAATTGTATAATTGAATTAACAATGAGTATGAAAAAATCACCGTATTTTGACTATCAATCTATCATAATTTTGATAAAAATCACACTTTAAAATTTTAACACAATTATAATATTTTTGTGATTTTGTTAAAGTCATCGTCAACATATGTACTAATATGATAGGTTTATATTAATCCAATTTTCTTTTTTTTCTTCTTTAAGAGGAAAAATATATTAATCAATAACCAACATAACAATAATGCTAAAAATGAGTGATTCTTTTAATTATCCACTTGTGTTTCAGTTCCCAAAGCTAAGCACAATTTAGGGCTAATATGAACAAATGAAAATTGAAAGTTAGTGAAAACAAATTGTCATAGTTATTGAAATTAGCTACTTATAGTTGTAATTAAATAATTAAGATGAAGGTTGAACAAGGTATACCTCAGTTTCTAGGAGACATTTCTCAATCAAAGTAGATTCATTCAATTTCTTAAGATTATTGTATTCTTCTTCAAGTTTTCTATTCTTCCACCTAGCTCTTCGATTTTGGAACCAAACAGCTACTTGTCTTGGATCCAAACCAAGCTCCATTGCAAGCTTATCTTTTCTTTCTGATTCTAGTTTATGTTCTTTACCAAAATTTTGTTCAAGCAAATTAACTTGTTCTTCAGTCAATTTCCTCTTCCTATTCATTTCATTACCATTTTCTCCTCCTTTCATCTTCTTAGTACGTTTTCTTCTTGGCTTCTTCTCGCCTAAAAAAATACCAAAAAAAAAATAAATAACTTAGTAGAAATTAAAATTTGATGATATGTAAAAAAATGTTAATTATGTATTAATTTGAAACTAATTATAATTAATTAATTAATTAATTAAATAATTACCTTGTGGAGGAATTACTTGAGTGTAAGCACTAGAAGGAAATAGTTGAGACATGAGCATGATTTGATCTTGATGGTTCATGGGATTGGTATATAAATTTGTGTTATACTATGTATGATATTTGTCTCTCTTTATTTTGTCACTAACTTGGTAGCAAGATTATCTTTTATCCAATGAGTGAGATGAGTTTATTTTTTTTTGATTAAGAGTGAGATGTGTTTTGGGAGAGACAACATGGTATATTTATATAGGGAGAAGGATGATGCGTGTCGTCTTAGCTTTTGTTGATGAAAGATAGTAACTTAGCTTTTTATCAAATTGCTCCATATTGTGCTTAAATTTGCAGATTAGTGCAACTCTTTTATTTTATTATTAAAAATTGTTGTTAATACATGTGTACGTACGGTCGACGCAGCACATGCAATGGATCAAATACTCTCGTGAATGGATTTTTTTTATCAACACTAGGTTACATTTTAATGAGTATTCAATTTTTAAATTGAGTTCTATAGAGATTCTTTCAAGATAGTTTATTTTTATAAGCAAATAATGAATTATAAGTAGTATAAGAGGTATTCAACCCTTAAGAACGAAAAGTACGATTTGGATTGCCCTTAAGACAAGCCAAGTGATTATTACACCAATCAACAAAATTTACATTACTCAAATGACCTCTGTCAGGTTAAGAGTTGTGCCTCTAAAAATGATATTATTTCGAAGGCCCCAAATGCACCACATCGTAGTTAACCAAATGAGATGGCGAAAGTTTTTACCAAATTTATCTTTAACCAAGCTTCCAACCAAATTGAAGTGATGAATGACTGAATTTGGTTGAAACGGAGATTCATTTTAATGATATATACGGTGGTGCTTGTATATTTCGGATTATTCGTGTAGCTTTTTGATGATATATGTCCTCTTTTTTGTACCAAATTAAAAATTAAATCAAACAAATACAATTGGCTTATAAAGTGAGTATTGTATTTTTTTTTTTTTTTTGATAAGGAAGTAGTAATGTATTGTTATTAATCTTTATAAATTCATGTTAGATTTATCTCTTTTGTGTGAAATTTGAATTTTTCTCAATACATTCGTGAATATAAATGTTAGTTAGTTGACCCAATATGAATATTGTCAAATTAGGTTTAAATTATGAAGGAAGAAGAAAATGTGTGGTAATCATGTTTGATGTTGTAAGCACTTTCTAAAATTCCACCTTAACATTAATGGAATATATTTGAAATAACAAAGGATTATGGTGAATATATTTGTTGACTCAAAGAACTAATTAGTGTCACTCTTATAAATTCATTCATCGTCTTCTTTCTTTTTTCTTTTTTTCTTTTTCTTTTTTACCTAATAGTCTAATGACTAGACTCAATTATTTTAAATATATAGAGAATTGTGAAAATTTCAGATTAAACTCAGACAACTACATATCAATATTCTTACAACTACCAACTAAATTGTGAACTGTACTTAGCAAAACTGTCCTGTTTCTATTATATGTGTGACTTGAATTGTTCTCAATAATAAAGGTTGATTTAACATTGGGGTTAATATAGCTAAAAAAACTAAATTATCTACAATATTAATGTGTAAGTGGCGGGTCATACATATACTCACACAAAGCAAATACCCATCTTTATGTCTTTTCTTTTTAACATTGCATACAAAATAGAGTAACATTAGATAAGTATTGAATGTGTGTTTGTATATAAGCGGAAAGTAATCTACAAGTTAAGCTTTTCATCAAAATAAGTTATTTGGAAAGGAAAATTATAGGGCAATTTATAATGCTGTATGAGAATCAAAAGAATATAATGGCCCTATACCCAAACGAATACTTGCATAACTTTTAACAAAATGAAACGTAGAAAATTAGAATGGCATGGGTTATGATCCCAAAGTTAAGCAATTGGACCTTAATAAATAATGAAGAGTCGTTAACATATTTGAAAAATGTTTTTTTACTAATATTTGAAAAATGTTATCCACTTTAATTTGTTATCCAATTGGGTGGTACTCTCACTTGTTCTATGTGTTGCACACTCATGCAACTTAGCTTTTGTGGTTTTAGCTTTGTGTTTGTGGTTAAAGCCATGCGTGGCTCGAGATGAGTGAAGATTTGAGACTTTCATGCTTGGCAAATTAAATATAAGTGACAAATCAACTTAGGTCCCCCCCAATCCACCCTCTATTACACTTGTCGTCATTGTTGACGTAGTTATATATAACAATTAACTATATATATATATATATATATATATATATATATATATATATGGGGTTGCTAACTATGACTATGTGAGTAGTAGTTAGCAACTACCCCCTCCGATTTTAAATATTAAAGAATTTTTGTTTTTTAGATTCATGGAATAATTGATGTATTTGGTTCATAATATAGACCAAATACATCAATCATTTTATGAACCTAAAAAGTAAACAGTCTCTTATTTTTAGGACCGGAGGTAGTATGACCCATGTAAAAAATATACATGGAGTGGGGGAGGCGCAAAGCAAGGGGGCGCGCGGAGCAACGGATGGGGGCGCGCGTGGTACTTTCTGGGGGGGGCACGGAGAAAATCATGAAGGTCATAGTTGTTAACATTGACATGCATGGGTCGTAGTTAGCAATTCCCATATATATATATATATATATATATATATATATATATATATATATTCTACCACTTCACACAAGGTCATTTTTGGCATGGTGTGCTCATGATTTGACATGCAGTTATTTGGATTTTATGGAAAGCTAAAATGAGGTCATTTTTCAAGCGAAATTCCTTGAGGTAGATAACATTTTTTAATGTATTCAGTATTCAGTATGTTTTCTAGAAGTGGTTCTTGGCTTTGAAGAGTAAGGCTCCTTGTTTATTTTATGAATGGAGTTCCAAATCCCTTAGATTGCATCCTTAGGTAACTTGTTTTTTTGGTGGGTTGTGCCTTTTTTTCCCTTTGTTTGGTGGTGTTTGTAAGTTTGTTTCGGTATTTGAGGTTGAGTACACTTCCTACTTTTCTCCCCTTTTGAATTGAGTACCTCTTGTACTTTGTTTCATCTCATTTCTAATAAAATTATTTTTCCGATTCAAAAAAAAAAACTTCACACAAATTTAAAAAATACAAATAAATTAAAAGAGAAATAATACTACCTCCATCTCAATATATATATAAAACTTATTTTGACTAAATGATACTATTCATTTATTTTGTACGAAAAATCAACAAAAACGTTTTTTGATGATTCTGTTGAACCTACTACCAAGTGTTTATGGATATTGCATGTGTATGAGTTATTATTGTTTGATGCATAAAAAACAATAAAACAAAAGTTGTTTGTTCACCGTACAACATAATTGCTGTCAATGTTTTTAAAGCCAACCAATGAATTGGGACAAGTAGCATATATATACACTATAGGCTCAATCCCATATATATGAAAAGAAAAAGAAAAACTTGGCATTACATTTCTTCGGAATTAACTTAGCTAGGCCTTGTCATCCATCACATTTTCTCACTTTAATTCTTTCTTTTTCTCCAATCTTTGTTACTCCTTATAAAAATAGAGCGATACGTGGCAATAATGTAGTCAACCTATTGAGGAATATTCAGATTCAATTCTTAGACAAGAAAAAAATAAAGTGTGACCACTTTGTCTGTCCTTCTAAAAGGTTTGGTTCTCTAGCTAATGTCTTGGACTTGATTCATTCATTCATGGTGGGATCAATTAATTGGCCAGAAGCATTAATTGGAAACAAAAATTACAAAAAAAAAAAAAAATAGTAGTAATTTTTTTTTGTAGAAATGGATATCCTCTACGCGTAATTATAAATATTAATCTCTTAAGTCAGATATGACTGCAAAGGGTGATATAATTTTTTTTCAAAAAATTTAACACGTACTGCTTAGTTCTAGGATTAAATTCGAATCTGAAACCTCTAATTAACTGCTCTTGGGTGAAAACACAGTACTACTACTTGATATTTTCATGCATGTCTAGTCTTTCTTTTTCTCGTACACAATGATAAATTTAGCTTATCTTTAAGGGTTCCTTAAGGAGACAAGGGATGTTGTTGTTTTCAGAATGACTTTTTTCACTTTTCAATTCTGGTATATGTTATATCCACGCCATATTCATTGGACACTTTTTAGTGTATGGTTGTACTACCAAACTGCACATTTTTCAAGCATGTCATTTTTTAAAGATATTAATTTTGCTTCATTAGTCACATGATTTAATTTTAATTAGGTACTTATAATTATTTTAAAATCTTTCTAAATATTATACACAATTAATTAAATAATAGTATATTATAATTAATATTAATCAGTATTCAATACTCCTTCACAATTAAACCAAGCATTATCTGAATAAAAGGGACCATTCCTAAAACAAACCAAACATTATCTACTAATCACAATATTAGAACAAACATAACTTTATCTAGTAGTAGTAAGTAACTTGCAATTGCCAAATATGTTGTAAAAGAATGAAAATAAAACTTGCACTACAGTATAAATTGGGCAGGGTTTCTTTTTTCTAAAAAGAATATATGCTTTTCTAGTGATATATGATAGCAATGTTAGCACACTTACTTAACGAATGATTTATCTTAATTTTAGAGGCTTAATTTAACAATTTTTTTACAAAAAATAAACTATAAAACTATTTTAAAAGAAGAGAGCTGAGTTGTCAATGATTGATTGGTTAAAAGCCCTAGATGAATGAGACACAAAAGTGAAACCAATTAGTCAAAGGGGTTGGAAATGGGAAGAAGAAGCTAAAGAAAAGGTGAAACAACAAAACTTCAGAGGAAGAGTTAGGTTGAAAATGACATATTATCTATCTATCTATCCATTCTAAAGAGAAGCACATGGGTGCAACTGAAGAACTTTGTTGCGTGTCACACCCCCTAAATTACTTAAAGGGACCACACCCTCTATTTATATTACACGTGTTGCTTTTCTATTCAACTAAATGAGTTTGAGAGAGTCCCCATCCATCCACTCTTCTCTCTTCTTCACCAACTATGTATTGTCTATAGCCGCCACACTTGACAAGAGGCAAATTTTATACGGTTAAAGTCAATTTTTATACAACTAGGGCAGTAATTTTTTAGATATCAACATAACATAAATTATAATACACTAATAGAAAATTCGCGTTTAGAGACCGATTTAGAGACCGATTTTAATGTAAATTGGTCACTAAATCAATTAGTGACCGATATAAAGACCAATTAAAATCAGTTGTAAAATCCTTGGTGGCTGATCTGTTGTGACCAATTTAGTGACCAATTTGTTGTGACCGAATTAGTGACTGAGTTTAGTGACCAATTTAGAGACTGAATTTAGAGACCGATTTAGTGACTGAATTTAGAGACCGATTTAGAGACTGAATTTAGATACCGATTTAGAGACTGAATTTAAAGACTGAATTTAGAGACCGATTTAGTGACTGAATTTAGAGACCGATTTAGAGACTGATTTTAGAGACCGATTTATGGACTGGATTTAGAGACTGATTTAGAGACTTAATGTAGAGACTGATTTAGTGACTGAATTTAGAGACCATTATTGTGACCAATTTAAAAGTAATTTATATGTTTTTGCGACCGATTCAGCGACTGAATTGAAAGCATTGTAAGTTAAATTTGGTCTCAACTTCCGTCTCTAATGAGTTTTTTTGTTTTTTTTTTCATTTATAATTTTTTACAAATATTATCATTTATAATTGAAAATCCCTAAAAGCAATTTTTTAGATATAATTTAATATCTCTAAAAATATTTCATAGACATTAAATAATTAATCATGCACACAACAATATTAACATATAGATTTAAGCATTACCAAACACTTATAAAAAAAAAATAAAAAAAAAAGAGGAATTTCGTTCACCAAAAAAAAAAAAAAGAGGCATTTTAAAGTATGTCATTAGCTACTACAATTGTCATTCTCTATTGATCTATATTCTCACCACCATCATCATTATCATCAGAAAAATCATCATCATCATCATCATTAGCCACATGATCATTATCATTAGCCACCTTATCTTGATGAATTTGATCTCCAGTATATGGCTTCGTCTGAAAGTTTAAGTTGTCCATCAATTGTCTTACCGTATCACGAAGTTCATTCGTTTCCTTTCTCATTTCTTCCCTTTCTATTTTTAGTTCTTCAAATTCATCTCTTTGCACCCACTCAGTTGACGAGGAAGAACCACGGTAATTTCGTCTGCCTACAAATAAAGAAGATTAATCACTCCCAAGACCATATACATGTCCTTTCCTTATTCCTGCCACCTTAAACCACACATTGGTTTCCTTTGGCGGCGGAGTTCCTTGCGAAGATGCTTGTTCAGTCAATTCTTCCCATCTACGTTTATACATTTCCTATTGACATAAATATAAGACTAATTAATATTTTAAAATCAAGTAAAATAAAATTAACATGAAAAATAAAAAACAATACAATTTAAAGTTGAGAACAAACAAATCTGAAGGAGTTGGAGAAGCCCCATTCAATTTTGTCTAACAAACAAAAAAATATGAATTAAAAATAATTTAAAATCTTAAAAAAATTCAATTAAATATTATGTTATGTTCTATTTTTTTAGCCATTCACCATAAAGAGACACATTTATAAGCATTGTTTATAGTTTCTATCATAAACTCAACAAAGAAAAGATACATGTGTCAGGCCCCTCAATACTGTCACCTCTAAACACAAATAAATATACTATCAGCCCCTCAATAGTGAATTAACAGTGCTCAACTTCTTAAACTAATACTATATTATTAATAAAAATAGTTTGTTTAACAAAAATTAACAAATAGTTGATAAATCATCTCATGATGGAGAGTTTATTTATAGTGAAAAGTTTATAGGTCAGTTTATAAATTATAATGGATAAGTTAATTGGTTGAATTTGTAGTATTTATTAGTAAAATTAACGGTTGAATTAAGTTACAACTATAAAATAACATAAAACAGACATATTAATATAATTGCCCACAAAACAATACTTATCGGAGAGACGCCGCAACAACAACTCACTACTAATTATGAGAATGGAGAAGTACATATTGACACAACAAAAGAAAAACATCAAATACATATAGAAGTAGTACGTAGAACTTAAATATAGATAAAATTTGATTTCAAGAGAACTTAAATTCACACCATATATCCAATTCAAATCAATAAGAAAATTAAAAGTTAGGTTTTACAAATTACATACATATAAATGAGTAGTGCCTTCCAGAAAGACTCGAGGGGTTTCAAAGTGAAACGTGACTGAAGGATTTGAAGATTTATGTGAAAGATTGCAGGGATAAAACGGGATTTGCAGTGATTCCAACGGATTTGCAGTGTTTCTGGGTTTGTAGCGTGAAAAAGGTTTGCTATATATACTGGTTTTGGGTACTTTCTTTTTTCTTCACTAAACTTGGTTCTAGGTAGCTACTTATAAAAGAGAAGAATTATTTTTGTTTCCTATTTTAAAGCATTATATATTTTAATTTAAAAAAAAATAATTGTTAAGTTTTGTAAAAGGTAGTTGGATTATCTCTTAAGATGTATTACAATTTAGTTGAGTGTATGTTTACTTGTCGTTATTTTTTATTTGGTACATGTTTACTTGTCGTTTTATAAAACGAAAAAAAAACCAAAACAGGAGAGTTACACCTTATTTTTTTATCATGCCCTTTTTTAAATATATACCATATTTTTAATCCACCAATAAATTTTTACTTTTTCACAAACAAAAAACGTATAACAAACTTTAATGGATACTGTTGATGGAACAAATATTTTTTTTCTCTAAAACAACAAGTAAAAAAGAACAGAGGGAGTAACTAACTACCACAAATTAATTTTTTTGACTAAAGAGTACCGGTATATGATACGACGGAAAACAACGAAAACTGAAGAAAGCAATTTTTTTTTGAGCTTTTGTTTCGGTTACATAGTTGACTTATTTTCTTTAATTTATTAATTGAAAAAACTATTCTTTTATTATTTTAAAGCAAAGGTCAATTACGTACAAAAAAAAAAACAAAGGTCAATCGTTGTTAATTATCTAATCTAATTAGATTAACTTTTGGATGTGTTTGAATTTAGGAAAAAATCGATTAATTTTTGGGATCTAATTTTTGGATGTATTCAAATATTATTGGGACTAAAACTATTTTTTTATTATTTTAAAACAAAGGTCAATTACGTACCATAAAAAAAAACAAAGGTCTATTGTTGTTAATTATCTAATCTAATTAGATTAATTTTTGGATGTGTTTGAAAACTTTAGGAAAAAATTGTTTAACTTTTTGGATTTAATTTTTGGATGTATTCAAATATTATTGGAACAACTTCATTAGTCAATTATCTTCTTTTTTTTTGTTTTAACTGAGTATTAAGTTTTTAGTTAAATATATATTTTTTTATTTTAATTTCTTTTTGCTGAAAGTTAAAGAAATATATTTCTCTTGAGAGGTAAGGTTTTCGGATATAGTAAAATGTTTGTCCTTAAATCAGTCGTTAATTATTAGTTTTTAAATTGATCACTAATATTCAGTCTTTAAATTGGTCACTGATTGTCCGTCTCTAAATCGGTCACTATATTAGTGACTGATTTAGCGACCAAAATATTTTTTATTATGTGACTGATTAATCAGTCTTTAAACCGATCACTAATATAAATATCATAATTATTGGTCTCTAAATCAGTCACTAATATAAATATAGTCATTATTGGTCTCTAAATCGGTCACTAGTTTTTAGTCTCTAAATCAGTCACTAATATAAATATAGTAATTATTGATCTCTAAATCAGTCACTAATTTTTAGTCTCTAAATCGGTTACTAATATAAATATAGTAATTATTGGTCTATAAATCGGTCACAAGTTATTAGTCTCTCAATCGGTCACTAATATAAATATCGTATATATTGGTCTCTAAATCGGTCACTAATTTTTAGTCTCTAAATTGGTCACTAATATAAATATAGTCATTATTGGTCTCTAAATCGGTTACTAATTATCTGTCTCTAAATACGCCACTAATATAAATATAGTAATTATTGGTCTCTAAATCGGTCACTAATTATCCGTCTCTAAATCGGTCACTAATATAATATTAGTGACTGATTTAGCGACCAAAATATTTATTATTATGTGACCGATTATTCGGGCTCTATATCGGTCGCTATATTATATTAGTGACCGATTTAACCACCAAATATATTTTTACTTTGAACTCAAAATTTTGGTCTCTAATTCGGTTTCTAAAGTGACCAAAATATTTTGGTCGCTAAATCGGTCTCTAAATGCAATTTTTCTAGTAGTGAATGTAGGCTAGAGCGTAGATCTCTGGAGATTGATCTGGCCTATTCTTAATTTTAAAAGAAATTATAAGACAATATTTATAATTTTATTTAAAACGGTCAATATTAGTAGTTAATAATCTCTATTATATACATTACGATAGATTCACGAAGCTCTCTCGTGCATTCTCAAGAAAATTTGCTTACGTGGCATTCAATTAGAGCTTCTCAAAGATTTTTTTTATATTTTTTTTAGATATTTTTTTTAGCATAATTTTGTTGCATTATTAGAAAAATTTGCTTAGGTTTATTCAATTAGAGTTTCACTATTTTTTTTTTAAAGTTTTTTTAATTAACTTAAACAATTAAAATAAAAATTATGGATAACAACAAAAAATAATATTTTACGGATAACAACAACTTAATTTGTTTCCACTCTAGCATAACAAGTCCGAATATAATTTGTTATATATAAAAAACACATTCATCGTGAGAAAGACATGTCATTCATGGTCAAAGAAATTAAACCTCAGTTTACATTGTTTGTGGCTCATGTTTAATCCAGATTTCCCGAAGCTGCAACGTTAAAATTGATGTATGATTCTATTATTATATCAATTATAAATTACATTTAAAAAAAATTCAGTTATGCATATATGTAATTGTTTATTAATTTTTCCTTTCATTTTTTTCAGAACTTATTAAAAGAATGATTCTCTTATACAAGTTTCAGTTCACGTCCAAAATTTTCCATTACGATCTATTTAAAATAACATCTATGAGAAATATTGAGAAGCTTCTAGAATGTCAACAAGTAAGACAATTTTCTTTTACAATTTATGGGTATTTTATTATTATTAATATTGTTGTTATTATAATTATTATTATTATTATTATTATTATTATTTCTTTTACTAAAACACTTTGACAAATATCACCGTGAATTAATTGTATGAATCAATGTTTATAATCATGGTTGAAATCAAATATATTGATGATGGTGTTTGGTGGTATTAGTCGCGTCAAAAACATAATACATAAGAAGATCATGGCACAGAATACTAATGCAAGTAGAGTCAAAGACATACATCAAAAGTAGTTCCACGATAAACACCTAAAATTTTCATTTAAAAAATAAATTTTCATAGATTAACTATTTCATTTTTACTTATTAAATCTATAGATTAACTTTTTTATTATTGACTTATTACTATGATACTATCAATTATTTTGTGTACTAATAAGTTTTATACTATATATTTCTAATTTTTTATCATTGCAATTCATACTTTATATTTTTCTAATTATTATTTGTGCAATTCATACTTTATATGTTCTAATATTTTATCAGTCCGATTCACAAGATCTTATAACAAAGTTTGATGAAACAATAGAGAAGAAGGTCAAAGATAGAATTGCTTTAGATGTCGTAGACAAGTTGATGGTATATCACTTAAGAGAGCTTACCCTGATGAAGCTGATTTATCCACAATCAAATATATGAAGACCAATATAAAAAATAAGAAAGATTAGACAAATTTATCATCGTCAAACAACAGATTTTAATTGTTTAATTTTAATGCATTATTATGAACTTTTTTATTGAAAATTTTATTCAATTTTGTCAATTAGTTTAATAGATCGATGTTTTCACTCATTGATTATTATGCATTATTATTCACATTGATAGAATTAATCATAAATTTGTTTGGTGACATATATTGTTTTCGGTAATACATTTTGATTATTTTCAAATGTACTTCAATACTCTCTTCATTCCTTTTTATTTGTGTTTTTAAAAAAATATTTGTTTATAATTATTTGTCGTTTTGACAATTTAAAATTAGAAAGAAAAAGTATAATAATTAGAAAAGGTATAATATTTTACCTATTAACCGTGAGAAACAACAAAAGTTATATTTTAGAATTAGAAACAAACTTTTTCTTATGTTTTTGACACGACTTTTTATTATGTTACAAACTTTATTATGTTACTTTATTATTTTGTCAAATAACAAAAGGTACAATTTAAAATTAGAAAGAAAAGGTATAATAATTAGAAACAAACATACAAATATTTGTTTCTAATTATTTATCTTTTATATTTTATCTATTATACCTTTCTTTTTAATTTTTTGTAACAAAGTTTGTTTTTTTTTACATAAAATTTGTTATAAATTTTGCACCAAAAAATAAAAGTTTGTTACAATTTTTTATTTGGTAATTTTAGTTTTTTTGAAAAAGAAAGTGTATATCTTCTAATGTACCAAAAAAAAGGAAAGAGAAAGTGTGTGTGCAAAAAAAAAAAATATTAGGGGATTCAAATTAGGATATATATTCTAAACAGAAGGGTATAATAGGAAAATAAGGTGCAAAAATACACTTTCCTAATTTTATCTTTTTTCTTTCTTTCTTTCTTTCTAAAATGACAAATAAAAAGGAACGGAAGAAATATCAATTAAGAGATTTTCTTTTTCAAGAATTAAGAGACATATAGCGACCGTTTGTTATAGTTTTTTTAAAAAAATAATTATTTATTTTTTTTAAAAAAATAACTTTTTATAAAATACCATACGTTTGTTATAGCTCCAAAAAATAATCAGATCAAAAAAAAATTTAAAAATTGATAAAAATTTGAAGGTGGTATTATTAGCTTTTTGTATAGATTTTTTAGAGGAAAGAGAAAATAAATGTCAAAAAATTTCATACAAAAAATTTAGAAATTTGTTGGGATATATTTATTTTATATGATATATTATATTTGAATGTTCTTTATGATAATTTTGTCACACAAAATCACTTTTATATGATTGTATTCAAACAAGTTAAAGTTTTTTTTTTATAAAAAGGGATTTTTATAAAGGTAAACAAACACAAAATAGATTCTATATTTTTGTAAAATCTCTAAAAGATAATCTTTAAATTATTTAATGTCAAAATCACTTCTTTTTGAATCTGTAACAAAAAGTAATTATTTTAAATCAAAAAAATTTTCATAAAAATTTTTCTAAAATATTAAGAGACAATTTTAACACTTAATTCTGAACAAAAAAAAATAGTGAGGATTTTATGATATGCAAGGTTATCAAAGAATTGTATTTTTGTTTTGTTATTTGAAATTTACATGTAGATTAGTACGAAAATGTTGAATTGAGAAGGTGAGAGAACGATGGAGAAATCTATTTAAATATATACCGTATTTCAAAAAAATATGTAGTTTGATGAGATTTACTTGAATAAATTTACAATAAAATTTATAAAAAAAATATTTAGTTTGATGAGATTCAATTGAATAAATCTAGAAAAAATGTTTTTTTAAAAAATCTATTATAAAGGTAGTTCAATTCTAAAACTTTAACATAAATGATCTATTAAAGAAAATTGTTCTAAATCACAAAAAAAAATTATATGAAATAGTTATTCAATATCAAAGAACGATTTTTGACACTTAATTCTAACAAAAAAAAAACAGTGACGAATTAGTTTATTGAAATACAAGTGATACACCAAACTTATCAATGAATAAAAATATGTAGTCTTATGAGATTCAGTTGAATAAATCTATAATAAACGTAGGAACATTACTGAATATAAAAGTTTTTTTTTTTGACAAAAAAGAGTGTTTTGTACTATTCAAGGTTGTCTATTTTTTAATTTTATTATTTTGTTTTGGAAATATATATGTGGATTACAACCCAAGGGGTGTGGTTGAGCGGTTGGGGCTCATCCTCCCTTAACCAAAGGTCGAGGGTTCGATCCTCACCTTGGGCATGGAGCAACTTTAAATCCTTGGGACAACTATATCATCCATCGAGGTGCCTCCAATCTAGCGAGAGAATAGTCACTGCGTTTGGCGGTGGATACCCTGGTCTCGACCAAAAAAATATATGTGGATTACTATGAAACAAGTTGAAACAAGGTGAGAGAATGATGGAAAAAGAGATATCTTAAATTTAACAAAAAAGAGATATCTTAAATGCGAACTTTTTTTTTGACAAAAAAATGTGGGAGTTTTGTGATATGCAAAAGTGTATATTTATTTGTATTTTCTTCTTGAAATTTATATGTAGATTATTACGAAACAAGTTGAAAAAAGAAGGTGAGATAACGATGAAAAAAATATCTTAAATTTACATTGTATTTAAAAAATATAGTTTGGTTAGATTAACTTGAATAAATCTACAATAAACGTAGGAAGATCACTGAATGTGAAAGAGTTATTTTCCGAAGAAAAAAATGTGGGAATTTTGTTATATACAAGGTTGTCTGTATATTTGTATTTGTTTTTTTTTTTTTAATTTACATGTGGATTACTATGAAACAATATGGAAGAATAGTGTGTGAATACATCTTAATTTACACTATATTTTTAAAAAAAAAAATGTAGTTTGATGAGATTTAGTTGAATAAATCTACAATAAATGAAGGAAGATGATTGAATGTGAGAGTTTTTTTTACAATAAAATGTGAAAATTCTGTAATATGCATGAATTTCTATTTCTTTGTATTTTTTTGTTGTTCTTCAAATTCACATGTGAATTTCTGCGAAATATGTTGAAACAAGATGAAAAAATGTTGGGTGTCATCTATGATTTATTTTTACGGAGGTCTCTCTCATGAACAAAATTTCACGAAAAAATCTCTAATGAATCAAATTTTATGTGTGTCATCTATGTCTCTCTCACGAACAAAATTCAGTATGAGATACACAGTTCGATTCCACAAACAACTAAAACTATATTTTTATGATTTTTTTTGAAGCAATTTTATGATATTTTATTTTATTGCTTATGAAAAATATTTACACTTATATTAATATAAATTTTTATTTTGTAATTTACACGGGATAAATATTTATACTAATATAATAATACAAGTGTCTATTTTATTTTTTAATTTACACGTGATTTATATTTATATTCATATATTACACAAGGTTTATATTTCTTTTAATAATTTCTACGATGACGGGAGAGAAAATATCATATTGTTGAGAACGGATAGTGAGAGATCACTCTCTAGAGTATTATTTTTCATATTTAAATAAAATCAATATAAAATAAACGTCTACGTAATTTGAAAATAAAAACCATATATTAATACGAGAATGTGGGAGATCACTCTCTAGAGATTTTTTTTTGTAATTTTACGATAACGTATATTTCTATGAGGAGTTATATTTCTACCCATATATTAATAAGAGGACTATTTTTTTTTGTAATTTCTACAGGAATTATATTTATACTCATGTACGGGGTTTTTTTTTATAGTTTTTACGGAATTATATTTCTACGAATGTTTTAATACAAAATTTATTAATACGAGACGAAAAACTTTTTTTAATAGGAACTTAAATATTTATACACATATTAATACGGAAAACCTGTTTTTTATAATATGACTTATATTAACACTCCTATTAATATGAGTGTCTTTTGATTTTATAATTTACACGATGATCAATATTTATACACATATATTAATACACGACACTATGTTTTTTGTAATTTCAATGAGGACTAGAAACGAAAAAATGTGTGAGTTATGTGATATGCAAGGATGTCTATTTATTTGAATTTTTTTTGTTCTAAAAATTTACATCTAGATTACTACTAACCAAGTTGAAACAAAGTGAGAGAATGATGGGAAATTATATCTTAATTTACACTGTATTTATAAAAACATGTAGTTTGATGAGATTCAGTTGATGAAAAAATGTGGGTGTTTCGTGATATGCAAGGTTGTCTATTTTTATGTATTTTTTTTTTAATTTATATATGGATTACTACGAAACAAGGTGAAAAGATGATGAAAAAATATATTTTATTTTACATTGTATTTAAAAAAAATGTAGTTTGATCAAATTAAGTTGAATAAATCTATAATAAACATTCAAATTCGTTGATTGTGAGTTTTTTTTGGCGAAAAAATGTGAGAGTTTTGTGATTTAAAAAAATATCTGTGAAAAAATATATTTACTACAACAATTTATTTTTAAACAACTCATAAGATATAATATCTCAAATTATTATTGAATAATAAAATGAAGTAATCAAATAATAATTTAGAATAAATTAAAAAATAATATTAAAAAAGAAAATAATCCCGTGCACGGCACGGGCTAACATACTAGTTTTTATTATTAATTTTGAAGTGAGTAAAAAATATTTAGTAGGATATTTTGATTTTATAATTTTTAAAAAGACTTCATATGGTACTTAATTCACATCGTAATTAAGTACTTAATGGATATATATGATCGAAACAAACAAAAAAAACTATGCATTTTTTGTGAGAGAAATTCCAAACATGCATGCACTTGGACATTGGCCAAACTCAATTCTCATTCCAAATTTACATTGATCGACATTGCATCATTTTTGTCACTTTAACATAAAAGAATGTAAATTTTACTAGCGTGAAGAACCTTACAAGAGAAACGATACTTAATATGGTAAAAGTTTTGTTCCCTTTGAAACTTTAAAACTTGCTAGAAGAAAACAATACCTCATCACAAATACAATAAGAGGAATGAATGCAATGAACCTAGCTATCAAGAAAAAGCATGAAAGTGATATGTGAATATATCAAATGCATTAGCCAATAGTCATGCGGGAACATATTAATATGGAAGTTTTTTTTTCATTACATCCAAGAACTCTCACACCCTTTTCTAGCTAAAGGTGAAAACGGATATTTTTGGCATTTTTCTATTTGTGGGGGTAAAACTTGGAATTATGTTTTTGGTGTGTACAATTGAAATGTTTATTTTAAGAAAATTAGGGTATGGTGTGAGATTGCAAAGTAGGATATGATTTGCTTTTATTACCAGAGTATTAGTTAAATAAATATAAAGGTGTGGTAATTTAATAAAGGGATAAGGATGAGGATCATAGAGTAAGGTCAGCATTCAACAGTAAAATAAAGGAAGAGAAAATGAAAAGGATAGAGAGAGAGAGATTTGCTCTTAAGTTATTTATGCTTGTAATGTAAGTAATTTTGGGATTAATCATCAATTTGGCATATTTTAATTGTTGAAATTTGTATTTAATTAAAATTAAAATATGATAGAGAACATGCGCGTGACACGGGCGAGATTCCTTTGGTTATGCTTTTGAGTTGTTTATGATGCTAATGATCTTACTTTAATTAAACTAATCAATCAAATCAAAAGAAAATTTATGCCTTAAAGAAGTGGGTGTCATGTTTATTCCAACACATCCAGCTCTTGTTTCCCATCTTCCAACTTTCATTTAGTTTGATTAGAAATCATAATCAAGATTTTTATTAGTCACACCCTGGCTAATCAAAGTGCAAGATTAATAATATGGTTTCATTGATTATGATGTACTTGACATATATATAAACTCTCAAGTCTTAAAGCATTTTTAGATGCCGATGCGCCTCCATGTCCTTGTGCCAACTTTTGATGAATGAATAAAAATCTTAATTTTTTTTTTTACAATAATAAAAATCTTAATAACAAGTTAGGAGTTGGTATATACTTCTATATGGTCATTCCATAGATTACATGGATATTAATATTGTGAAAATGATATAGGAGTATACATTGAGCGGTCAATTATGTTGTGTTGTATGCGTCACACACAATAAACTTCCATGTTTCCCTCCTCCCATACTAATCCATTTCACACTAGCATTAGCCATGATTAAAATATTAGTGCTCCTAGCTATGTGCTTATTTTAAATTCACTAGCTAAACCCTATATGATATTTTTATGTAGGAAGATGCATGGTTGTGAAATGAACGACGTATGCCCTCTACTATTTCTTTCATTTCTTTTTACTAAAAATGGTTAACCTATAGGCCTAGTTTTCAATAACCCCTAAATTGTGCCACAATTTGGGCCATTATACTATATCTAGCTTAAATTTGTTCACGACTGGCTAGCTCTAACTTCAAGGTTGAGAACCTAGAGTGGCTCACGCACCCCATAAAATACTAACCAATCACTACAAAGCACATGGACCAAGGTAGTAGTGTCATTGGTTCATGCATTGCATGGCCAAACAATAAACTGTTTAAGTCAGCAAATGGCATTGTGTTCATATGGATGTTGATTAGTTAATTCAAATGGTTAGATATTATTCTAAAAAGCCAACATTTTATCTTGGTCAAAAATTATTTCATCCCCAAACTCAACTCACTCAAAATTAGCTTTTGTGGCACATAAAATCAATTCTTAATTGTATAAATTTGTGGATTTGTGGATACATGTCATACACACTGAAAAGTAATTTTGATTCAAAAATGAGTCAATAAAGGTACATTTTTCATAATGTTTTGAAAAATTAATAATTTTAATTAAGTCCAACTCAATTTTGACAAAAATAGATTTAACAAAATCAATTCACTAACAATTAATTTTCTGCACCATAACCAAATCACTTAACCTATTGGTTAACTAAGGGGCTAAAAACGCAAGTATTGGTGTTGTTCATCTAGATAACCTTTTTTTGGAAGTTCAGATACTGTTGTTAAGAGATTCTATTGTTGTTGTTTAGTTTTTATTTTTATCTTCTGATATACAAAAAAAAAAACCTATTAGCTATAGTAGAGAAATTAAAGAAGAATGAAGAAAAAGCCATTAGGAAAGAGCCAAGCTTTCCATTGGAGGACACAGCCAAAGCTATGGTCTTTTTCATCAAAAGGTTGAAGTACCCCACAATTAATTATGAACACGCATATGCAAATATAAAGGTTAGATTATTCCCCTATTAAAAGCAACAAATCTCCACAGCTAAGTCATATCTTCCAGAGGTTTGTATATTATTAATAATCAAAGATTCTAGCTGCTACTAAATTTATTTTATAAAGAGATTAATGGTTATAAATCTACGTACTGTTAATTTTTTTTTATATATGCATTCAATTAATTATAATATAATATTATTTTTATAAATTAGTTTTTAAAACATTTTATCAAATATTTATATAATATAATTTTATTGAATGTATGTGTATATAATGAATTATTCGATAGCATATACAAATTCATTTTTTCTAAAATCCCTAATTTATAATTAGTATGTAATTATTTTTTAGCTTTCATTCTCTAGTTCTTAGAAAAAGAAATCCTATAGTTCAGAGTTTAAAATCAGTTTTAATACAAGTGGTTTTAATCTAAACATAATTATAGAAGATTGAACTGCGATTCAGTATCAATCAACATTAAATCAACTAACGTTCGATAATTAACAAGTAATGCGTTTGATCTGCTAAAAAATAAGGTACTGGACAGGACAACTTCTGTTGTACTGTGTTTGATTTTAAAACTGCTGCTGGGACTGGACAAATTGGGGATCAAGGGACTGGACAAAATCAGATATTCTTGTCCCCCACAGAACCATGGGACAACTTTTTGTCCTCAGCACAATTTGTCTAAATCAGCAAAATAACATTTTCCCCATCAAGTATCATACAAAACAAAATTTGTTCAATACTATAAATTTTTGTCCTGTGCTGTTCTTTCTCGTGCTATCCTGTACTGTTCTGTCCAGTATTTTCATTTTACAGATCAAACAGACCCTTAGAGAACAAGCAAATGTACGAAACGTGGCAGGTTGAGTTAGTGGGTATGTGGCATTGCTTCGTCCTTTGGTTCCAATTTTTTACACATCCTTTAAGGGATTCCAAGCTGGCATGTCTTTCATTCTGTAAACTACTACTGGCCTAAGCACATGCTTGCCACTGATTTTGTTGCTATCTTTTTGGTTCTTAATCTTGAGCTGAAAACCAATTCTTTTCATAATAACACTGAGTACTACTAATTAAAGATAATTAATGTATGTTACAAAAATGGTACAAGTGATAGGATATAAAATGTTGGACATGTGTCCATCAATTAGATATGGAAATGGAATCTTAGGACCAAAAAATATCATTACTAGATTGATCTCAGGTGTTCTTTGATCTAAAGACAACTATCCAGATTTCTCACATACTCTTTTCCTCTACTATTTGTTTTTATTTTAAATTTTACAACATGCATCACATTGCTTCGTGGTTCTTAAAGCTTAAGGACATCATGATCATGCTCTTTGTAGTTTGGCACCTTGGATAATATGTGTAGGTCAACGAATCAATTAAATGGAGCATATTAGAGGTGATTAGATGTTATGAGAGAATCTTATCTCATATTAGGAGTATAGTTTTTAAAAAAATTTAGTTTAGAGAATAAAATTCTACTTTTTATTTTGTTTTTGTCGAGACCGGGGTATCCACCGTCGAACGCAGTGACTAATCCCTCGCTAAATAGGAGGCATCTCGATGGGTGGGATAGCTGACCCAAAAATTTAAAGCTGCTCCATACCTAAGGTGAGGATCGAACCCTCGACCCTTGATTAAGGGAGGATGAGTCTCTACCGCTCAACCACACCCCTTAGGTTTTCTACTTTTTAATGTAACGAAGAAGAAAAAAAATTATCTATTTAAATTATAAATAACATCAACAACTTCAAAACATAAACAAAATGTCATATTCTAATCAAAATTATGTATTTTTACTTTGTTTGCACCAAATATATAGATCGAACTTAGTCATATAACTACTTTATTTTTTTTTTAGACTCTTATTTTTTGGAAAAGTTGATGCACAAGCACAACTTGCCTTGGTTTAAGGTCGAAACTGAGTGTCTTAAGTCTTTAAAGTTCAAAATCCAATCACATCGATCTAACAATTTTGATATTTTTATCCATTGAAATAGTACTTGTGGACATTAATACAGTTAAAGAAAGAGATCATGTAAGACTTTACTTCAATGATATGAAATGTATGTGGAATGGAACATGTGAACGTATACATTCTTTTTGCGGCCCGCTTAAAATTTAAGGAAACACTTGAAATGGATAACTTTTAAACAAAAATGAAAATATATAAGAGAATTTGGCAATGAAGGATAAGGTTTCACGTTATCATGATATGGTATATGTCCTAATATATGTTTCATTTACATTCATTCTAGTAGTACTAGTATAACTAAATATAACTTGGAGATGATTCTTAATGTTTGAAATGTATCTGAAATGAAGTAAATGTGGAACTTTGAGTGCCCCGTTTGAGAAACCTTTAAACAAGAAAGAAACACATTGATAGGGCAATTCTTTACCTAGGGGATTTGGGGACTTTTAACCATTTCTGATCAATATGTCTTAGTTAGCTATACGAGACTTGTACAATTTTGCTTTTCCATCTCAAAGTGAACGATAGTGATGTTGTGTATATACACTAACCCCTTAATAATTTTACTATGGTTTAAATATATTTTTAGTCTATTTTAAAAAATAAATAATTCTTGGTTTTTTATTTAAAATACTGTTTTTGATTCCTCAATTTCATTTTTCCTATGAATTTTCCACTCATCTCATTTTTTCCTAAATAAGCGCTTATGTGGCCTTTTTTGTTTTTGATGACATGGTTATTTAAAATGGCCAAATCAATATCGCATCAATAATGAATATGTTACATTAACAAAAATGCCACAAAATGGAATGAGATAAAAAATTTACAAAAATGTGAAATTGGCGGGGAGTGAAAATTGTACTTCAATAGTTTTTTAGTTCAGCGCGATAAACCAATACATATAATTCACCATCTTAACCTTCTCCAAAGAAAATACTAACAATTTTGTTATTTTTTTCGATTTCTCCGGTTCAAGACCATTTCTATCGGTTTCTGTCTAGTTCTTGAAAAATTTCCCTCTCACCCCTACATTTGTACCTTCACCCCTACATATAACAAGTAATTTCCAATTTTAACCTTTTGTTGTTTGACTTTTAGGAATTCTTCTATGCAAAAATTTCTCATCTAAAATTGTAAACCGGAACAACTTGACTCCACCCCTACCAATTTCCGGAACACTTTTTAATTTTTCCGGTACTAAAATTGCAAAGGGGATTGTTTAGAGATAATGAATATATTTCAATTTTTATTACACGAAAAAAAATTAATAATTGTACAATGAAACAATAATCTTATAGAACATAGATCTAAAATCTTCTTTGTATACCGGAATATTTTTCTTCTTCTGATGATGCAATTATTAATTTTTTCTTTGTATACCGGAATACAAACAATTAAAATTTTCTTCCTCTGATGATGCAAACCCTGAAATAGACCACCCAATTCATAAAAGATTAAATTCTTCTGCCACTTATTTTGATCTGTGAAGCTGTGTTTTTGGTCCTTGTGTTCTTCGTGTGTACTGTGTAGTTTTGTTTATTGTTTATGTGCTCCTAATCTAATGAAATATCTCCATTTTCCATTACCAAAAAAGGAGAAGTAAACAACATCTTGTTGCACTGAAAAAGTGGATTGTGAAGAGCAAATGGAGGTGGAAGAAGAAGAATGTTTAAATAGCTATGGAGTTGAATCAATTGAAGGTAAAGTTGTGTGTGTGAGAATCTGAGAATTTTGGATTCTTGAAATTTTCTCTATTTTTCAGAAAAGTCGTTCTTTTATAGTTCCTATTCTAAATCTGTATATTAGTTACCGGAATGGTTACCAAGTGTTCCGGTTTGCAATTTGTTCCAAATTCTGAATCTAGATTCTAGTTTCCGGAATGTTTTACCAAGTGTTTCGGTTTACAATTTTTTGATACTATTCCGGTAAAAAAAAAAAATTAATACCAGAGTTTTTTTGTATACGGGAATATTTTTTGTGGGGTGAAGTCAAATAATTAAAAGGATAAAATTGGAAATTATTTATGTTTGTAGGGGTGAAAGTACAAGTGTAGGGGTAGAAGGTCAATTTTTCCTAGTTCTTTGTATAACCGGTTCTATCGTTTATTTGGATTGGATGATAGGCCGATTCATAACAGTTCGATACAGTTTTCAAAACCACGTGATTTGAGATTTTAAGGTGGGGGTACTATAACTAATTGTGGGGTATATGATAAAAAATCTATAGAAAGAGGACATCCTTTGGATAGGCACCGTATATGGAGGCCCAAGTCATCACCGTATAATGATATACATGATTTTCGGGCCATAAATAGTCCATTTCATACGTGAAAGTGTATAATTGTATTTTTTGGAAATTGCTCTTTAGACTTTTTCATATAATTGTTAAAAGTGTAATTTATGTTTTGGCACTTTGAGACTGATCTGAGAATGATCAGTTCATGTGATTTTCTAGTTTAAACTTTTTTATTTTAGTTTACAGTTTTTGCTTATTGTACAAGTCATTTCTGTTTGATTTGACAGTTAGTTAGTTAGTTGGTGAATGAGGTAGTTAGAGTTTGTTTGTCTTAGGTAGTTATTCAATTACTTGGTTGTGAAGAAACAACATGTATATAACTATCATATACCCCATGTGGATGAATAACAATTTTACACTTTCAATAATCACTTTTACATAATTGCTTTTATCTAAACTCTCTTCTTCTCTTCTAAAACTTCACCATTACAAAATTGTTCCAACAATAATCACATGTCTTTCAAAATTGGAGACTATGAATATATGCATTTAAAGGTTCCGTATGATAGTTCAAGTGGTTAGAGCTGAGGGATATGAGTTGAATAGGGAGAAGCTCAAGGATCAAAACAATTTATTATTCTGATGTACCAAAAAATATAAGAGCATTTAAAGAATAATTTATTTTTTTATTGTTTTGTTGGGTGATCAAAGCTCACCCGTTATACGACCAAAATGAAATTCAAGGGAGTCAATATTTGGCACATTCACACATTTAGTTCATCCAATTAGTTAAATTAAGATCAAACATTTCAATTTTAACTTATTTTTTAAATTTGTAAAATAGAAAAACATCAAATATTTAGTCTAAAATGTTTGATCATATTCAATGATCACAAATATAACTACTATTGTGCGGAATTTCTTTTACAAACGAGTGAAATTTCCACAATTACACGAAATTGATGTAATGAATTTGAACCGTCCAATTTTTAAACGACTGATGCTTTTGTTTTGTTTTATAAATAAATATTGTATTTAAAATATAGACCATTCAATCTTAAATCAACAGTGGAGGAAGTGATAAATTTATTGCCCTAAACATATACTCCCTCCGGTCTCGAAGAAAATTGTTTTTTAGATACATAGTATAATATTTGATGTATCTAGTTCATAACATAGTTTATATACATCAAACATTTATTTTTTTATAAAATAAGGATTGAAGGAAATACATCAAATGTTAGTTGATTCAATAAGTAGTAACGTTGAATTTGATATGAAAGATCACAGTTCGATTGAGAAACTATATTCACTTGATGTCTGAATTCACTCAGAGTCCTTTCCATTGTTCATTTCAAAACCCCCCACAAGGTGACGTCATTAATCACTGTTCATTCCAAAAACCCAAGTCTGAACTCTCACTTCTGAAAGAAAAATAAAATAAAATTCAGTCCCAAAATTCTGAAACTCTTCCATTTCCTTTCAGTTCCTAAAATTCTCCATCATTACACATTTCACATTCCCAAATTTTCTCTCAATGGGAAAAGGAGGAGGCTGTGTTCCCAGCAAGAAAACCCGACCACTGATAACCGAACAACCTCCGCCGCAAAGCACCACCACAACAGAATCCAACAACTCAATCCAACAAACACCATTACAACAACCACCAACCGATTCAAATCTCAAGATCTTCATCGTCTTCTATTCAATGTACGGTCACGTGGAAGGGTTAGCAAAGAGGTTGAAACAAGGCGTGGATTCTGTTGAAGGTGTTGAAGGGGTTTTGTATAGAGTACCTGAGACATTGTCGATTGAAGTCTTGAATCAGATGAAAGCACCGCCTAAAGATGAAACTATTCCGGTTATATCGCCGGAAGAGCTTGTTGTTGCTGATGGTGTTTTGTTTGGGTTTCCTACTAGGTATGGTTCTATGGCTGCACAAATGAAGGCTTTTTTTGATTCTACTGGGAGTTTGTGGAAGGGGCAGAAGCTTGCTGGAAAAGCTGCCGGGTTTTTTGTTAGTACCGGGACTCAAGGTGGCGGTCAAGAAACTACTGCGTAAGCATTTCATATATACAACTCTCTGAATTTGATACTGGAAATTTGGTTTGTGAATGTGATTGATTTAACATTTAACATTAGTAGCATGTGTTTGTTTTAATATTGAACCCCGGTTCAATTTTTGTTATATACTATGAAGCATGGACACTAACACTACACTGACATGTCGACATTGATAATAGTTTGAAAAAACAAAATATTTGAATGTAAATGTGTGCATTTGTTAGTGTCTGACACTGGACACACCTTTGATGGGAAGTGTTGGTACTACGTAGGTTGTATAACTTATTTTGTTTTGAATAGTGTGACGGTGATTGCTTGGAAATTGATTTTACTTCAATAGTTAGCTTATTCTTACATTAGATGAAAGATTGGTTTTGATAGAAATTGTAAGTACCTTGTGGAATTGGCTGGATATTTGTAATGAATATAGCTTTTTCGAGGGGTATATTGTAAGTGATTATCTTAAATATGTATATATAATCTCTAGTCTGTGAATTTATATTCAGAGGCTTGTGTTCGGCTCTTTTTCTTGTTTCTTTATTAGATGGATTCAACTTGGCTTGTATTCAATTTCCATACCACATATCATTTTTATTCTTCACTTGGCAAAAGATTGTGCTTATATATTTTGCTATTGCCTTTGCTATTACCTAGAATGATCCCATGGGGTGTTTATTTTCAAGATGAATGGTGTGTAAGAAACATCTTTACTTGCAGCATAGAAAATTGTATAGTAGGCGTAGCATAGGCCAAACTATTAGCTCCATAAGTTTTATATTTGATATGTGTCGTTTCTGGTCTTAGTTGATAGGGAGCTTTCTTCTGGTGTCTCAGAAAGTAGTCTCAGGTTTTCACTGACTTTAATTGATAAGTTAGACAAAAGAAAGTTCAATTATATTCTTGAGCTGATGAGAGTTGCATGTCACTGATGGTTCATATTCACATCTAGATTACTGACCTAGTTAATTTTCAGTCATCATGTGCGGATGATATCTAAATGGTTATATAAAAGCTCATGATAATATGTGAGGCTTATTAAGGAAAATTGCTCTTTTGCCCCCCCCCTCATTTCTTTAAAACCCCCCTAAAACTCCAAAATGCCCTTATAATTGGGCGAAGAAAGCAGTTCGGGACATACGTCCCGAACTCAGGTTCGTGACCTACGTCCCGAACCATGGGCGCTTAACAAGACTTACACCCCCATGGCGCGCTAGCTGTGGTTCGTGACCTATACACCGAACTGGAGTTCGTGGTCTACGTCCCGAACTGACCCCTGGCGCCCCCCCATAACACTTAATTCGTGAGCTATCTCACGAAACCCAGTTCGGTGTCAGTTCATCAACTAATTCTTTCTCAGCCTGTTTCAAGCGCCCCGCAAGCAAATGACCCTCCAAAGCAACATCCAAGACATGGTTGTGTTTACCTCTCACAACCGATAGACTCCATTCTTTTGTTGCGCGATAATATCCACGGAGCCTAAAGGGACATCCACATTTCCTCGTGCCAAGCCCTTCCAACTTTGTCTTCTTCTTTGTGGGCTTGTACGTACCACCCCTTTCACAATCCAATACAAAAAACTTCTTTCTTCGATCTGAACCGTAGTCCGACTTAACAATCGCAACAGAAAACTTCAATTTCTCGGCTACAGACCTAACCCAGCCAATCAACTCATCCCGATCGGCGTAAGTTTTATCTGTCTGAAAATGAGCGGTTGTATCGATTTCTATCGACTCCTCTCTCGGTGCAGTCGGTGCAGCCGGTGCTTCAACTACTAGCACATCCTCTATCGGTGCAGCCGGTGCTTCAGCTTTATCAACCATAGAAAAATTCAAGACTGCAAACAAATACAACAACATAACAAATTTAATAAACTTAAAAAAAATGGCCAAGTGCATCATATCATATTTATCATTCTCTCTACCACACATATTGATCATCATATCAAGTGCATCCAAGTGCATCAATAATTAAAAAATCAAATTCATATGAATCAACAGACTATAGCACAAAACATTAAATTTTTCATGCAGGCTGGGCAGCACTTCGTGACTTACAACCCGAACCATAGCACACCCATATCAAACAACACAAATTATGCCCAGGCAGGCGCGCGCATATGGGCACCAGTTCGTCACGTATAACCCGAACATGTTCGTGAGCTAGGTCACGAAAAAAACCAGAGTCGCCTCTGACATGACATGACAGCTAAAAAATCATACAACAACAACAACAAAAAATAATCGGTTCAAAGTAGACATTACCTTATGTAAACGCTTTAATGATTGTTTGTTGCTCTAACAACAGCACCAATGATGATTTGTGAACCCAAGCTCCAAAATCGCCCAAGAGAGTAAAGAGATTGTGTGATAGAGTAGTGAGGAAGGAAGAAAAAGTGAGCTGGGGGTTGTTAGTATATAAGGAGATATTTCGTGAGCTATAACCCGAACTGGGGTTCGGGGAATAGCTCACGAAAAAAGTTGGGGGTGGCAGGAAAATTGAACAACTTCGTGATGTATTCCCCGAACCCCAGTTCGGGTTATACGTCACGAAGTTCACTCGTGGGGGTTAAATTTGAAACATTTCGGGTCGTATAACCCGAACCTCAGTTCGGGTATTAGATCACGAATTTGCATTTATGAGGGTAAAAATGGTAGTTAGGGGGGGAAAAAGAAATTTGGGGGGGCGATTGAGCAAAATTCCTTATTAAGAGACGACCACAGTTGGCTAACGAATTTTTTACACGCTTGCCATTAAGCAAGTTGACAGAGATTTCACTTTATTCTTTATATTGACATGGTTGGTAATTGGAACTTATTGCAGACAGGCAAACAAGTAATGTTAGATTGAAGATTGAACTATTGAAGTGCATGTTTGGCATTTGGAATCCATATTTTACTCTTTAAAATGAAATATGTAATGAAATAAACCCACTTTGAAATTCCCTGTGAAATTAGGCATGAAATATAGCACTAAGATTTTTTATTTTTTTTTTAATTTCTCACTTTATTTTTTATCTAAAGTGAATCACCAGTAAGAGAAGTCAAATCCTTGGAAATTAAGCATCATATATTCTCTGCAAATCTTACATAGATGTTATTTCACTTCATGAATGGAAATTAGAAAGCTCTCTTCAGTAATAGTGCTCGAAAAGCATTATCATATAGTACTCATCTGTGTACTTTTTGTTACAGTTGGACGGCGATCACTCAGTTGGCACATCAAGGAATGCTGTTTGTTCCAATTGGATATACATTTGGACCTGGAATGTTCAATATGGATTCCATTAGAGGTGGTTCTCCATATGGTGCAGGAGTGTTTGCAGGGGATGGCACAAGAGAGCCAAGTGATACAGAGCTTGCACTTGCTGAGCATCAGGGCAAGTATATGGCTGCCATAGTCAAGCGGCTCACCAAGTCCTGATGCTGTTTTCTTGATATCATTCTATTATTGTTGGTCATGTGTGGTTTATTTACCCTTCTTTTCTGTCAAATTGATTCTGGCATTTTTCCATCGAGTTGTGACGAGAGATGACAGTTCTGTTGCACACTGTCAGTGTCAATTTTGACGGGGATAGGGATTCCCATGTTGTTCTAGGTTCTGCATTGTTCTGGAAGTTGTACATGTTTCTAAATAGACATCAAATATTAATGTGAATTTGTGTATCTTCATGTCCCCTTTTTTATTGGCACAAAGGAGAGCCAAAGGCTCAAACTAAAAACAAACTCCCCAAAGAGGTAGTTAAACCAGTAACATTCGTAAGATGAAGGTTACTGCAAGTCACTGGTGTATATTGAAGCACTTTCAGACAAAGTGGATGACAGTGAGAAAAATTTGCAAGCCAATCTCTCACCCATTAAGCAAGTTTGAATTATTCCTACTTCTTTTAAGATCATTGTTCTTCTCACTTTTTAAATTGATCAGAATCTTTCATGTTTCCTTTATCCACGGAAAGATATCAGCAAGTAATGCAATTTATGCAAATCCTACAAGGAGATATATTTTGGTAGTGTAAAATTTAAATACTGCCGAAATATATCTTTCTTCTAGTAGTGTAAATCTTATCGGAAAATATGTAGAAGATATTTTCCTATGTGAGCAATGTGCGAGGGAGGAGAATAATCACCTTTTATGAAACAAGTTATGCCTCCTTGATCCGTATTAGTTCAAGAGATGTAAAGATGATTGACGAAGGTTATGTTAGAAACTTTAGGCCCATCCCAATACTATGTTAAATATAAAAAAAAATTAAACACTCTTTAACAAAATTACATATTTTATATAAAATTCATTTTTCGAAGTTTGTTTATAACTCAAATTCATTTTTTTTAATTATAGATATTTTAACAATTTTTTAGGGTATGAAATTGTCCTTATAAAGTTATTTTTAAAGACTATAAAGATTACATAGTAAATTTGATAATTGAAATTAATTGAATTTAAGAGTAAAATCATATAAATCAATATTGTCAAAAAATTACTGTAGAAATCAAATCCATAATTTTACAAGTTTATCATTATATATATACTTATAAGAAAGTTACCAATACAGCCATACAGGCTTTAGCCCCGTTTTTCACCATATACTTAACGAGTTGGAATCTTTGTATGAAGGATATTTATTAGTGATCTCCACACTATCATAAAACTAAGTTGGAAACTATTATCGTGTTTACAGATTACACCTCCATAACCCACATTTTCTGAATTTGTCAACGCACTTTCATTAACATTGTGGGTCATGGTGTCTTCATCTCCATCTTGTCAACTCACCATCTTGGAGTTCGAATACAAGATAATGAATGATCAATCCCAAAAACTTGATGAGTAATTGCCTTGGAAATAGTAGTTGCAATTGTCAAGTGCATATTTGACTGTAATTTGCCAAACACTAGTTTGTTTCTTGTGCACCGAATATTTCACACAATCAGAGGAGCAAAAATCTCAATAGTACGCACTAAAGTATGAATGATCTTAATTGTGTTATCAGAATCCAAACCCGAGCACAATTGCACAAAGACAACAGATCTAAGAAACCAGAACACCGTCAAACAACAACATATGACAAAAGTGACAAATCTAGTGGGTTCAGCAAAAACAAAGATATAAACATTTATGCGGACTTGAGGGCGGCTCATGGCTAAATGTATATTTTATGCAGGTGGAAACGAGTCGGTGCGGGTTAACATATTTTGATGGCTCTACAAAAATTGCTCTAATCGAAATAGACCGATGACAAGCTTGCAAAATAATTTTTTTTGAATGTTGATGACAATTTGTAACTTCCAATAATACAAAGGTCCCACTAACATGTGGGGACCCGTCGCACATCCCAAGGGCATTCCACCGTAAAGTTACAGTACACGCGCTGTAGACAGATACAACATTGCCTTGGGATCTCCACCGTTGGATAAACCGTCACAAACTCCAAGGGTCAGGATTCCTACACGGAATCCTCCTTGTCCTCCAAGACAAGATGCTTATAAATAGGTGGTTTCACACCACCTCATGGTATGATTCAGAACCCTAATCCTTCCTTCTTACACACATACTGACTTGAGCGTCGGAGTCCCTTTCGTGCAGGTACCCCCCTGTGTCAAGGAGCTGAGCTACCTTGCACCACCGTAGCTCATACGCTTGGAGTTAAGACTTTGGATCGGATAGAACAGTGGCGCCGTCTGTGGGAATCATTTATTGATTTCTTCGAACTCACTCTCTCATTTATCATAATCAGATCTGATAAATCTGTTCTAAATATCATTCCGGATCTTAACCATGGTTGCATCAAAGGGAGCGAAATCCAGCAAAACAGCTCCGTCTGCGAGCCAACGGAACGTATCAGAACCCCTTCAGAACGTCCTCTCACCGGTTCATGAAGAATCAGACACAGCTCCATCTCTGAGCACACACAGTAGAGTTCGGAGCGAAATCAGAGTCGCTGCAGCTGATGAAAACATTCCAAATCTCAACACGGTCAATCTACGACCCCGTCAACAGAATCCTTCTGTTAGACAGAGAAATGAGGAAAGGAACGAGGATTTGACCGTAGCGGCTATTCCGGTACCAGATGGTGATCCTTTAGCTGCAATCCTGGCTCTCTTGCAGGAACAGAAAGAAAGACTTGTAAGAGTTGAACAGATGCAGGCTCAAGCTCGAAGCGAAACCATCATACCGGAATCAACAAAGAGTAAGAGTAAATCCGGCAAGGCAATATCCAAGCCGGATGATGAAGCAGAGTCCAGAAGGACACGAGCCCCAAAGGATCTTGGTATGCCTCTGTCCAAGCACCTGGGAGGTGGGGGATATGCCGGCGGAGATGGCGGAAACCACGGCAGAGGAGGCCACAATGGGGAAAATGGTGGAGGTTCGCCTTCCCATCAACATGAACGCGGAGAAGATCGTTCTAACCCATTGCGCCCTCCCCGTACCCGGGGACCTTTCGCCACCAGGATCTCTAGCTGTAAGATACCAAAGATTCTTTCAAAACCCCCAAAGCTGGAAAGCTACGATGGAATCACTGATCCAGACGAACAAATCCAACACGTGGATACCGTTTTAGATTATTACGGAGCACGTGGAGCTGTCAAGTGCAAACTGTTCGTCTTGACGTTGAAAGCTGCCGCCATGACTTGGTTCAAGGCGTTACCAGAAGGATCCATTGATTCTTGGAAGAGTCTCTGCAAAGAATTTACTTCCCATTTCACCTCAAGGCGGAAACAGCCCAAATCTGTGGCCACCTTGAGTGCCATCGTTCAGGGGAGGAAGGAAACCCTCAGAGAATACATCGAGAGGTTTACTTCTGCAGCGGTTGATGTAAAAGGAGCCGACGATACGCTAAAGTGCTTTATTTTTGAGAAAAGCCTTAAACCAGATTCAATGTTTAAAGAGAAACTAGGGCTGGAAGAACCATCAAATATGAGCGAGTTACTGAGACGCGCCCAGCCATACATTAACTATGAAGAAAAACTCATCTCTGAAGGTATAGAGAAAGGAAAAAGCGCTGACAAACATCATGACGGAAAGAAGGATCATGAAAGGTACAGCAGGGGAAAAATGAGAATGCCTAAACCCAGATTTTCAGACTACACTCCTCTAAACACCTCCATAGATAAGATTCTAGGAGAGTGTATAAACACGGAGTTCCGGGATGAAGGAGTCAAGTTTCCCCAAACAATCAAAGAATCCCCAAAGGCAGACAAGAGCAAATACTGCCGGTTCCACAGGTGTTATGGGCATGAGACAGATGATTGTATTCACTTGAAAGATGCTATTGAAGATTTGATAAGAAAAGGGAAACTAAACCGCTACACCAAAGACGGGCAAAAAGAACGAAGAGACGGAAAACGTTACCGGGAAAACAGCAGCAGGCCCCGGAAAAGAAGCGAATCCCCTAAACGGAAACGATCCCCAAGACGGGAAGAATCTAGCCGGAAGGCTATTGATTCTGTTTCAAAGAAGAAAGACAAAGAGAAGGAGGATTCCAGTTCTGACGATGATGAGACAACCAGGAGCAAGGGCAAACGTCCTTTCATTGGTTCTATTACCGGAGGACTCTTAATTTCCGGCAAGCCGTCAAGGGGAACTATCAAAAGAACGATAGCGGAAATCTTTTCCGTGTCGAAAATTGAAGACACTCCGTCCAGAAGTACAACCCCTAGAAGACCCATACTTGGATTTTCTGATGACGAGAGGATTGGCAACAAACCGAACAAACTCCTTCCTTTGATAATCATAGCTACCATTGCTGGCTTTGATGTATCCCGTATTCTGATTGATGAAGGAAGCTCATGCGATATCATGTATGAGGATTTGTTTGACAAGATGGGGTTAAAGAAGGAAGACCTGTCTCCATACGAAGGATCAGACTTGAAGGGATTCAACGGATCCGTCACACGACCGTTGGGTTTCTTAACATTAAAGGTAACTTTTGGAGACGGGAAGAAGGAGGAAAATGATATGACCATTCCTGTTCAGTTCCTGGTAGTACCGTGTAAGGCAGTGTATAATTGCATACTCGGAAGAACCACGCTGGCCGCCCTTGGAGCTGTCCCTTCAACCGTTCATTTGAAGATGAAATATCATGGCAAGAAGAACCAGGTGGTCACCATTATGGCGGATCTAGCAGGAACAAAGAAGTGCTATAAGGAATTGCAGAAGGAGGTAGATGCAGTAGAAATGGTAGAAGCTGAAGAGATTCCACGGGTAGATGTGCCAGAGAAGGTAACACCACCAAGATCCAAACTATTAGATGTCACTATCGCAAAGATCGATATACATACTAATGACCGCGCATCTGGTGATGAGAGTTACCAACAGAAACTGCTCCCGGGAGAATTTAGTAGGCCTATACCAGATGGAGAATTTGAAGAAGTGCAGCTAGATGAGCATCCAGATAGGAAAGTCAAAATTGGGACAAACTTACCCATGAATGTCCGGAAAGATCTCATCCAGTGTTTGAAAAAGAATGCTGATTTATTCGCCATCTCACCCAGTGAGATGCCGGGGATTGACGCCAAGGTAGCATGCCATGTGTTGAACGTCAGTGAAAGATACCCCTACGTGGCCCAGAAAAGAAGAAGACAATCCCCGGAGAAAGCAAAAGCTGCACAGGAAATCGTTGACGGATTACTGAAAGCAAATTTTATCTCTGAATTACACTACACGGAGTGGTTATCCAACGTGGTCCTGGTGAAAAAGTCATCCGGAAAGTGGAGGATGTGTGTAGATTATACAGACCTTAACAAAGCTTGTCCCAAGGATTCATACCCACTACCAAACATTGACAAACTGGTAGACGATTCAGCAGGGTACAAATTGCTGAGTTTCTTAGACGCTTATTCCGGCTACAATCAGATTCCCATGTCCATAGAAGACCGTGATAAGACAGCTTTTATGACGGAAGGAGCAAATTACCGGTATAACGTGATGCCGTTTGGTCTGAAGAACGCAGGTGCTACTTACCAAAGAATGATGAACAAAGTGTTTGAAGGGGAAATTGGAAGAATGCTGGAAGTATACATGGACGATATGATCGTCAAATCCGCGGAGGAAAGCCTACACAGCGCTCACCTTGAAGCAATCTTTCGGAAAGTTAGAGAATTCAATATGAGGCTGAACCCGGAAAAGTGTACCTTCGCGGTAAAGGCAAGAAAATTCCTGGGATTTTATTTGACTGAAAGAGGAATAGAAGCAAACCCAGACAAATGCGAGGCCGTCATCAAAATGGAGGCCCCGTCCACAAAACAGGGGATCATGAAACTTAACGGAATGCTCATCGCGTTAAACAGGTTCATATCAAGGTCAGCACAGCATGCTTTACCATTTTACAAATTGCTAAGGAAGGAGACAGATTTTGTATGGACAGAAGAATGTGCGAAAGCCTTCGCCCAAATGAAAACTATACTTTCTCAACCCCCAGTGCTGTCAAGGCCCATGAAAGACGAAACACTATATCTGTACTTAGCAATTTCAACGGAGGCTGTCAGCGCCGTATTGGTAAGAGAAAACGGAGCCAATCAAAATCCAGTTTATTTCATTTCCAAAGCCTTAGCCGGAGCAGAGGTGAGGTATCAAAAGATTGAAAAAGTAGCATTGGCATTGGTAACAGCAGCAAGAAAGTTGAGGAGGTATTTCTTGGCACATTCAATAGTCGTGAGGACTGATCAACCCATCAAACAAGTTTTGTTTAGGCCGGATCTGGCAGGACGGATGACGAAATGGTCAGTAGAACTGTCAGAGTTTGATGTCTCGTTTGAAAGTAGAAAGGCCTTGAAAGCGCAAACCTTTGCTGACTTCTTGGCGGAGATGACTCCGGCGACAATAGAACCATGTACAAAGTGGACTATCTTCACGGACGGTTCATGCAACAGCAAGGGAAGCGGAGCAGGACTCATTCTTGAGAGCAGCGAAGGCTTGGTGATTGAAGTATCTTTAAGATTCTCATTTGTTACCACTAATAATCAAGCCGAATACGAGGCCTGTATTGCCGGTTTGAAGCTAGCACGGGAAATGGGAGCTAAAGAAGTGAAATTGAGAACTGACTCCCAGCTAGTAGTGACGCAAATAAAGGGAGAAGCCCAAGCGAAGGAACCGTTGCTGCAGAAATATCTGATAGTGGTTAAAGAAGCTATCAGCACTTTTGAAGACTTTGAGATAATGCACGTCCCCAGAGAGCAAAATACAAGAGCAGACGTATTATCCAAACTGGCTAGCACACGGAAAAGTGGAGTGAATCATTCTTTCATTCAGGAAACTTTACAAACACCAAGCATCGCAGAAAAATTGACAGTTATGGCTCTTGACGGAAGCAACGTGAAGATTTCATGGATCTCACCCGTCATGAAGTACATTGAAGACGGAGAACTCCCGGCAAACAAGGAAGAAGCAGCGCTTATCAAAAGAAGGGCACCATCACACACTATTGTGGCTGGACAGCTTTACAAAAGGGGATTCTCCACCCCACTTCTTAAATGCCTGGAAGGGGATGAGGCAATCTACGCCCTTGAAGAGGTGCACGAAGGAATTGCAAGCCAACATCTTGGCGGAAGAGCTTTAGCTAGAAAAATACTCCGTGCCGGGTACTATTGGCCTACGATGGTCACTGATGCAAAAGAATTCGTCAAGACTTGCGAGAAATGCCAAAAACACGGAGACGTGTACAATTCCCCGCCTTCAGAATTGCATAGCTTCACCATCCCATGGCCATTCTACCAGTGGGGAATGGACATATTGGGACCTTTTCCTATGGCAGCAGGTCAGTTGAAGTACCTAATCGTTGCTGTTGATTATTTCACAAAATGGATTGAAGCCGAAGCTCTGGCAAAAATTACTGCTGCAAATATCATCAAGTTCTTCAAAAGGAATATTTTGGCAAGGTTTGGAGTTCCCCATTCTGTCGTTATCGATAACGGAACACAGTTCACCGATAAGAAGACGAAAAAGCTAATGGAGGACTTCAAAATAACTCAACACTTTTCATCAGTTGAGCATCCTCAAACCAATGGTCAGGCAGAAGCAGCCAACCGGGTTATTCTGAGAGGGCTGAAAAGGAGACTTGACGACGCCAAGGGGAATTGGGCTGAAGAACTATGCCATGTCTTGTGGGCTTACAGAATCACACCCCATTCCACTACGGGAGAAACACCATTCAGGCTCACTTACGGCACTGAGGCCGTCATACCAATAGAAATTGGTGAACTCAGTTGGAGAACTACTTACCCTCTTAATGAGGAAGACAATTCAGCAGCTGTCCAGGAAGAGCTGGATTTTCTTGACGAGAAAAGATCACATGCTGCACTTACCGAAGCTGCCGTTAAGAAAATAACGGCATCAAAGTACAACAAAAGAGTTCGCTCACGGGATTTCTATCCCGGAGATTTGGTGCTTCGCCGTGCAGATGTTGGCGGAAAAAATGCTTCTGAAGGAAAGCTGGCCGCCAATTGGGAAGGACCTTACAAGATTACAGCGTCCACAGGCCAAGGTGCTTATAAGCTTGAAACTCTAAAGGGGGAAGCAATCCCAAGAACTTGGAATGCAGCAAAGTTGAAGAAATACTTTAGTTAATGTTATCTATTTTCTGCCTACCGTTATAACGGAAGCTTTTGTACCCGCCGTAGAGCGGAAGTTCGTTCCCGTCTTAGCACGGATGCCATTATGTATCAGATTGACAAAATTCAATTAAATGATGAAGGAAGAATATTCAGACATTTACTTCTTTTATATTTCAGCAAATACAAAAATATCTTAGAATAGATGTTAACGTACACGTCTTAACAAAAGCGAGATTCTAAAAGGTGCAAGACACTTGAATAAAATACAACGAAAAAGAAAGCCCTTCCAAAGAGGCGAAAGACCTCCCCTCAGCGGGGGCAATTGAGTGAATGGCTTTTCCGGCTAGCCACCTGAAAGTAGCGCACATTCACAGAGGAAGAAGGGAAATCTTGGCTAGATTATCCCATAACTCCAGTAAGACCTTAAAAATTTAAGGCTAAAAGTCAAGCCCTATCAAACTTAGGCACCCACGCAAAGGTTACCGAAAAAACTCTAGACGGAACTACGTAAATCCTAGACGAAACCTTTCTTAGACAAAAATATTAAGTACACTTCCTACAATGGAATCGTCATCAAAGAAATTTTCATTCCAAGTAAGAATTGAAATCAATATTAACGTCAATATATTAGCGAGAAGCAATCATTAATAAATAAATATTCCTAAAATGGAATATCTCTCAAAGTAACAGTTAAAGAAGTCCCTTAGCGGAATCATTTCCTTAACGATTACACATTCCCATAACGGAATGAAATATTCCTAAGATGGATAGTCTTAAACAGATAACAAGGCGTAAAAGATCCCCATAACGGAAACTCCTTTACATTCCCATAGCGGAATACCTGCAACAATGAATGCAAATTCAACATTCAAAGATAAAATCTTTTCAAAAAGATTCACGTATAAAAATAATACGTTGGAATCACCAATTTAGATGAAGAGACACCTGCAAAAATCAATAAACAAAGAACATCGAAAGAAAAATATACGAACAGACTTTGGATTGAGCGGGAACATTGTACTTATGTTACAAACAGTGAATTCCAAACCGGGAACACTCTCTCCGGCTGGATAAAATTCCAAAAATCAAACAGAAATTACACAACAGTTTCTTTTTCCACAGTCTTCTCCTCCACTTTCTTCTCAGGATCCTGAACATCAACGTTGGCACTTCCATCACCAGCTGGGATCTTCTCATTGTTAGCCAATTCGTCATTAACAGGAGCATTGGGTTCTTTAGTTTTTCCTCCGCCCGCCTTCTCCACATCATCTCCGGCATTGAGCCCTTCTTCCGTAGCATCCACAAGCTTCCCGTCAACGACCTTCTTGAACGGGTTAAGCACCTTAGGGTCAAGGTTGGATCCGGGAAGGAACAAAGACACTTGGTCAATTAGATTAGGGATGATAGTGGAAAACACAAGATCATTGGTTTCCTCCAATTGATTCTCCAGTGCCTCCTTCTTCTCAGTCTCGAACTTCTCCAAGTCTTCCTCTCTTTCCGCCTTCAGCTTTTCAAATTTATCATCCTTTTCCATGAGCTGCTTTGCCAAGACTTCTGGGCTCCCATATACTTCAATGTCCTTTACGAATTTGGCTAAGGAAACCATCAGCTCATCATAAGCAGCTTTGTTCTTGGCAGATTTTTCACGCTCCTCAGCAAGAGCTTCATCCCTTCTCTTCCTCACCCCAACCAGTTCATCCTGATGTTTCTTCTTCGTGTTCTCATACCTTAATTTCTCAGCAGCCAAGTCCTCTTTTAGCTTATTGACAAGAGCATCCTTGGCGGTCACGTCTTCCCGGGAAAGATCCCGTTCAGTTATAGCCGTTTTCAGTTGACTTTCCAGAAGGATAATCCTGTCAAGAGATTTCTGCAACCGGTCCTGGAGCTCATTGATCAGCTTACCTTGATTCTGACATTCTCTTACGGCCAAATTGGCGGTAAAGATGTCGTAATCTTCACTAGCCATCATACGGGCATAGTTACTTGCACATTGAAGATTGTAAGCCAATTTTGATAATTCATCCTGACGCTGGTTTACAGACTAGGCTTTAACATGCTGGAAATCTTCATTAGGAATCATGTTCCTAAGAGTTTTTGGATGAAGAGCAGGGGAACGGCGGAAGCACGCAGGAAGCTTATACGGAGGCGGAGGAAAACGGTTCGCCAGGGAAACCTCCTCACGGACAGGAGGAGTCACATCAGAATCACGACTGCTGCTGCTTTCGCGAGTCCTCCTAGTCCGCTTAGGGGAATTCTCAACATTATTTAAGTCCCTCCCCCGTTTTGATTTCTCATTGTTTCTAGGAGGAGGGAGCTGAGAAGCAGGTTTGTTGGTTGCCGGAGGAGGCTGAGTAGCCTTGCTAGTTGTCCCTGAGAGAAGCTGAGAACCAAGCTCAGTGGAAGCCTTGGGAGGAGATTCCATCAACGGCGATTTAAGTTTTCCCGTCACAGCTGGTAAAGATGACGGTATCACTGTTTCCGCCACTGCCGCATCCACCTTTTTGTTTCCACCAAGAGATGGCGGAGTGGATTCTGAAGTATGATCATCAGAATCAATTACTGTGACTGGAATCAAAGTTTCCGGCACAGGATTGTTGGGCTGAGCAGGAGGGGCCGCTGGTTGAGAACCTTGACCTTGAGCAAGAGATGCTTCCCGCTTATTCTTCATCTTAGCCAGAAGAGCTGCCTTCATTTTTTCTGCAAAAATCAAAGAGAAAAGACAAATAAGTATCGACGCCGTCAATCAAATCCGTCAAGAAAATAGTTTTAAAATCCTCACCCAGGGCTTTATTACGGGAGTCTAAAGATTTGCAACCCATCAACCTCTTTGTGTCGATGAAACCACACACTCCTTCGTCAGGAGTCTGACCACAAAACGTCTGAATTTCCATCTTCAGACGATGTTCTTCTTGATTTAACTCCCCATCTTCAAATTTATAATCCTTGGAGGCTAATAAAAAGTGCCTCTGATACCAATGTTTTGGAAACTTGGACCGGCAAGGAGCTATTATTTCATCATTTACAACAAGAGGAGCTACCCCGTCAACGGGCGGTTGACGGGGCACTTCCCCAGGTCCATTTGAACTAGCTTCGCCCTCGTCATCAGATAAGTCCGTGATGACGGAATAATCATCAAAGTTCACCGATCCGATAGGGTGAGCTTGACCGTTTCTTGGCAAATGGCATAGGTGTTGGTGAGCTTTTTCCGTTACCGGAACAACAAAATAAAACTCCCCACGCTTCCACTTGAAAGAGTCCTGGTATACTTCAAAATATTTAGTCTTTTGACGAAAGGAGACAAAACCTTGTGCAGAAGTAGTATCCCTGCAAGTTCTATTTAAGGAAAATAGATTCATGAACAAAGGAACTGTAGCTCTCCCACCAGCATAGGTACAGAAAAATTGGAACGCCTTTATAAAACCCCATGATAATGGGTGAATTTGTGAAGGAGCAAGACGAAGATGAGTCATCAATCCAACCTCAAAGTCCGTGAAGGGGAGACGAACCTGGAAGGTACTAACCAGTACTTCCGGCAAGGAAATCCCACACTCTGCGTAATTTGAGCAAAGTCTTTTTTCTATTGCCGGAATAATGACGGTCCAATCATCATCTTCGCCTACCTTTTTATATGCTCCGTTAAGAGACTTCTTCCGTGCATAATCACAAGGCACGCCAAGAATTTTTGGTGATACCCACTGATATTTACAAGCGTCTGAAGGTAACACGGAAGCCATTTTCACTCCTTTAACCATATCTTCAACTTCGTGTACGTCCTTTGCTGCAAGCCTGGCAAGTTCAATACTAGTGTCAGCCATAGCATCATTCCCTTTAAAAAGAAGATGTTGCAAGTTCACGTTGGAGATCTCAATATTTAATCTCTCCTCAAAGTACTCTTTATACTCTTGAATCCGGTCGTTACTAAACCGGATAACAGCCATCTCACAATCGTGGTTATAATAGGTGCGAGTTAGACCATCCGTCAAGATGTATTCAGCATCCTTAGGGTATAATTTCTTCAGACATTCAACACTAACAGTGAAAGTGTCAAGATCATTATAAAGGGCTTGTTCATAAGTCATTCCCTCACCATCCCCAGGAACAGTCACCGTAGTGGGATTTCTCCTATAAACCGGTCCCTCAAAATATTCCTGATCAGAAACCATTTCATCGTCCCTCAAGAACAATGAATCGCTACCACTCGTAAAACTCTCGTCAGTATCGCTCAAAATTACCAAATTTCCTGTATTGGCCATTATGATACAAACAGAGAAAATAAATGGATAAAGATGAAAGGATCAACAAAAGTACCTCACAAATCAAAGAAGATGCTTGAAGAAGTGACGATTACTGATGATGAATCGGAATCGAGGAAATCCAGAAAGAGCGAGAGAGAGAGAATCGCCGAAAACAGTAGAAATAAGGATTGCAAAAACAAGGATGCGAAAAGAAACAATGGAGTAACCCTTGGGTTTTTATAGCCCACGAAAAGGCACGTTAAACGGCCTAGATGGAGGGAATACGAAGAATTGAAATCAACGGCCCTGATCCAACATCGAACAACGGATACTTGAGTACCCTATGACAGCTAGTGACGTGCGCGCAGTAAATGCGCAGTAAAGTAGGACACGCGTGCACATTTAATGCTGCCACGACGTTTCAATACCAAACAGCTGTCCCACACTTCCAATAAAAACAAAAACGATTCAGTGTCAACGGATATAATTCCATTTTGGACATGGCAACGATTGATCCGGCAATAAATTAATACACTCAAAGACGGAATGACACGTAATCATTGCATGAAGCCCTTGACGGATACCGTACCCGGGGGCATATAAATAGGGTACGGGATTCCAGACGGTACGTGTAGCCTCTTTTCTCAAGCTTTTTCTTCACTTTTATTACCAGTTATCAAATTAACCACTGCAGGAATTCCTTGACGGATATGCATAATCAAGCCAATGCTTAGACTACATCTGCAGCCATTGACTTCGGGGGCAACTGTTCTGGACTGGCCAGAGGCCCAATACAGATAGTGATCCAAAGCCCACTAACATGTGGGGACCCGTCGGACATCCCAAGAGCATTCCACCGTAAAGTTACAGTACACGCGCTGTAGACAGATACAACATTGCCTTGGGATCTCCACCGTTGGATAAACCGTCACAAACTCCAAGGGTCAGGATTCCTACACGGAATCCTCCTTGTCCTCCAAGACAAGATGCTTATAAATAGGTGGTTTCACACCACCTCATGGTATGATTCAGAACCCTAATCCTTCCTTCTTACACACATACTGACTTGAGCGTCGGAGTCCCTTTCGTGCAGGTACCCCCCCCTGTGTCAAGGAGCTGAGCTACCTTGCACCACCGTAGCTCATACGCTTGGAGTTAAGACTTTGGATCGGATAGAACAGGTTTCATGTGAAATTTCGACTTCATGATATTCCCTCCGTTTCTTTTTACTCGTTGTTTTAGAAAAAAATGTTTGTTCATTTTTATTTTTCGGTAATTTAAGTTATATTTTTCCTATTATATCTTCCTTCCTATCTTATTTTATTGAATAAATTTTGTATAATTTTTTTTTTTAAAAACAATATAATATTTTTATTGTATATAAATTTTGTTTGTTTTTTAATAAAATTGTTATAATGTTTTTGGAAATAGATGAAACAGTAGAAATTTATTGGTCGATTAAAAATATGATATATATTTTAAAAAAAGGTATAATAAAAAAATAAGATACAAAAATACACTCTTTTATCAAAAAAAAAAATGCAAAAATACACTCTCTTATTTTTCTTTCTAAAACGACAATTAAAGGAAAAAGTATAATAGTAACCTGCTATAAGCGTCCAATACTCTCCATTTAAATTAACATTCCATATATAGAGGTTTCTTCCATAGTAAATACAAATACAAATCTGTACCAAAAAACGGAAAATACAAATCATGTAGTGCAACTTTGTGTATCTCCTTAATTGGATAGATTTTTGGTAAGGACCTTAATTGGATAGATGTAAAACTATTTACACAAGTACACCATAATATTTTTTTTTTGACAAAGTACACCAGAATTATATCCTTAAAATCTTTTTATTTTATTTTAAGTATATCCTTAAAATTTTGAAACTATATAAACATGTCATCTTCATTATTTGTCATTTGTAACACAACAAAAACTCGAAAGTCATTAGCGGTGAAACAGAAAAACAAACATGGCAGATACACTCTCTGCTTTGAGGTCTTTAATGGCTTCTCACTCTCCACCTCTTCATGCCTTAGTTATTCCTTCTGAAGATTATCATCAGGTATCGATTTTCATTCTTTTTCAATTTTACATAGATCGAAGCCTTTAATTCTTATTAATTATCGGTTCTAATTTGATTTTTTTTTTCTTTTCAATTTTGATTGATTTGAAATCTGATTTTTTATTTTGAATTTGCAGAGTGAATATGTATCTGGTCGTGATAAGCGTCGCGCATTCGTTTCTGGATTCACTGGAAGTGCTGGTTAATTTCTATCCAATAACTGTTTGTTTGATGCGTTTTCTCTGTTTTTCTGGTTTCTTTTTAATTTTATTGTATTTAGGGTTCATAGATATTGGTTTCATGATCAAAGTAAATGTTTCTCTGTTTTTATGGCTTCGGCGGTTATTATTATTAATAATCTGAATATTCGGTGAGACTGTAAATTCATGTAGTTCATCAATATTAATTTAGCTTAGAAATAAGTTTAACTGTATAAGGATACATAATACATGAAATTGCAGATAATTGAAATGGTTCTGGGAATCTAGATTTCAGATTGAAATGAATTATGACTAACTGCTAACTATTACAATTCATAGATGGGAGGGAAGTATATAAAAGTATATTAAAAATGTATTGATAAACCCAGAAATTTGTTGTTATCGTTGTTACGTTAAATAGTAGTACATCAAGGCTTATATATATAGCCAAGGATGTGAACTAAAAAGTAAATAGTCTAACCAAATAACTAACTAACTAACTAAAATAAAAATGCCGGAACAACATTGGTGGAAAAACATGAATTTTACTTGAGCATCCACTTTCTTTGTGGATAGAAGTCGAAATGTTAATAAAGACTAAAAAGAGTACATTTTGATTGCTTAACTATCCATTAATGGTAGAAGCTAAAATGCTAATTAGGCTAAAATATGATTTTTTATTGCTTAACTATCCATGATCTTCATGGATCAAAGCGCAAATGCCAATTAGATTAAAAAGGATGAATTTTGATCTTCATTATATTTATTTTTAGAGATATATAGTGTAATATCATACTTGTTGAGTTCTATTCACTCAAGCACTTTAGGGGAAACAAATTTAAAATTTGCTGAACCTTTCTCAAGCATTATCAACATGTTTTATTTATTTTTTTATATATTTTATATTTTTGAAAAAGGCTGGGGATGGCAGTTTTATTACAGACCATGATATAATCAGAATATTATTTTTAGTTTATATTCTGATTTCGTAGTCTTTTTTTAATTTAAATAAAGGCTGGGGATGGTGCATTGTGAGTCTGCTGTTGAAGTTTCAAGTTGTACCTGTATTTGCAATATTTGCTATGCCACATTGCAATGATCTTGTGTATTTCAATTTGCAAATATGACTAAATTAGTGAAGTGTTTTTCTTTCTTGTTTTTCATTATCTTTTTAAAATGGAATTCAGGTTTGGCACTTATAACAAAGCATGAAGCACTACTTTGGACCGATGGACGCTATTTTTTGCAAGCTGAACAACAACTTAGTGATCAGTGGAAACTAATGCGTCTTGCTGAAGATCCTGCTGTAGATATCTGGATGGCTGATGTAAGAATTTAGAAAAGCATAATGTTACATCTTTGCTATTCAAAAAAAAAATATTGTTACATCTTTGATCAAGAATAATCTTTCTACATCTTGGCATTGTTGATATGTTGTCCATAAGTAGCTTCTCTTTGTTTAGGTGCTAACTGAGGTTGTACTTGCTTTATTGTTAAAAATTGAAGATAGTAAAAAAAAAGGGTTTGGAAGAGAACTATAGAGAGATAGGAAGAGAAAGAATGACAATATAAATTTGTAGGCGATAGAAATGTCAAATTAGAGCAAGACTTGAAACTATTGGAAATTTCGAAAACAAAAATCACTAGCTATAATGAAGACATTGTTGTGAATAAGTCTTGCCTCACCCATGAATTGCTGCTGAGTGGTCTATTTTGCATTTATCTCATGTGTATGTATATCTGTGATTTTTTTTGTTTGGGATGTTTGTACTAATAAGTCGTTTCATTTACCAGAACTTGCCAAAAGATGCAGCAATTGGGGTTGACCCTTGGTGCATTTCAATCGATACTGCTCAAAGATGGGAACGTGCTTTTGCCAAAAAAGAGCAGAAGCTGGTCCAAACAACAAAAAATTTGGTAGATGAAGTATGGACAACGCGTCCACAAGCAGAAATTAATGCTGCCGTTGTACAACCATTAAAGTTTGCAGGTCGCTCTGTTACAGATAAGTTGAAAGATTTGAGAAACAAGCTATTACAGGAGCATGCTCGAGGAATAATTTTAACAGCACTCGATGAAGTGAGTGTTTCCTCTTAACAGTTTGTCCCTTTTGTTTCTTCCCCCTTACAGTTTTAGTTAAAGAGTATTTTCTGCCACAAATGTTCATCCTTTTGAAGATATAATTTTTTTTCTTCTTCATTTTATTCAACGTCATCCAATACAGGTTGCTTGGCTGTATAATATTCGGGGAAAAGATGTGGCATACTGTCCTGTTGTTCACGCGTTTGCTATAGTGACATCCAAATCTGCCTTCATTTATGTGGACAAGCGAAAGGTGTCTACTGAGGTCAGTTCAAAGGGTCTCATGAGCTCTAAATTTGTTCCACCAACTTCTTGTCACATCATAGACTGTGGAATTACCAAGAACTAATCACAGACATAAATATAATATCAAGTTACTAAATGTCTATAATGTACTAGGACCATGATACAAATTTGTCTGCCATATATAATATATAAGAATGATAGGGTTTGATTTATAAATTTCCAATATTACTCATCTGAATCCTATGGCTGCATAAGTAGCAGCTATAGAACTATATTATATCAAGTTACTATAATTCTATATTCTATACTGTGCTAAAAATAAAACCTTAATAAAAAAATTTCTGACATAATAAGAATGGTAGAATTTAAATACCGCATCTGAACCAATGAAAACTTTCATTCATGATTGAACTAAACTGAAGTTTATTTACTTGGAAAGATTAAGAAAGCTCTAGTCATAGAGTATTACTTTGGTTAATGATCTTAGTATCTTTTTTTTTGGAAACGCGGTCTTAGTATCTTTAGATTGTGAGATGCTACTTTGGAAACACAACTTATTGGAAATTTTGTTTTGTGCCAGGTTAAAACTCATTTGGAGGAGAATGGAATTCAAATAAAAGAGTATACAGAAGTAAGCTTAGATGCGGCATTGCTTGCGACTGATGAGCTTGATTTCGTCTCTGCTGCCAAGGGTAGTCTAGCAGAAGTTACGAAGAAATCTGAAAACTTACTCAATGAAACCAATAAGATTGTAAATGGTAGCCATCAAACAGGAGAAAAGAGTAGCAATCTCATATGGGCTGATCCAGGTTCATGCTGTTATGCTCTGTATGCAAAACTGAACCCTGATACAGTTCACTTGCAGCAATCACCTCTGGCTCTTCCAAAAGCTTTAAAGGTTGTATGCTTATTCCACTTTATAAAATTTTTGATTGAGTAGAGCAGTTAATGTGGAGTTTTCTCAAACCAACCTTTCTTGATAGATTAAGCTTCAATTAGATTCTTACATATGAAAGACTGTAACAGATTTTGACATATCTTAAGTTTATTATCTTAGGAAATTGAGAAAAATACTTCAACAATTAATTTGATAAGCATGTATACATATTTTTTAAGACTTTTTAATTTTCATTTTATCACATACAATTTCTCTTACTGTTAATTATTTTATTGCTTGTAGAACCCAGTGGAATTGGATGGATTAAGAAAGGCACATATTCGGGATGGTGCGGCTGTTGTGCAATATCTTGTTTGGCTGGATCAGAAGGTTTGTATTTGGATCCTGTGTCTCTAGATATATTTTATTTTTTGGATGAGGACATTTAGTCTCTTTTCTCTACATTATTATATTTTTCCTTTTCCTTTGAATCGGTTACATTATGAAGCATGATCTGAGGTGTCGATTAATGATGCAAAATATTGGTTCAATGTGCAGATGCAGGATATTTATGGAGCATCTGGATACTTTTTAGAGCAGAACACTATAAAAAAGGATAAACATTCGTAAGTATCCTCTTATTATATTTTTTAACTTGCTCTTCAACATTTTATTATTGAGAGAAATTCTCGCGTGCCTTACTAAATCACAATTGGGTCATTAAAGTGTGTTACTACTTTTAGCACGGTTCATCCTCTCAAATATGAGATGTCCTAAACTCTATCATGCTTAATATTATATAACCTTGTGGAAATTGAAAAACAATTGACAATCTGGTTTGTTTGTTAGCCCGGGTTGATAATTGTTACTGTGAGATAAAACTTTCCACAATAAATCTTTTTCATGAAAATTAATTTGCCCTTTATCAGAATATGATCTAAGTGAAACAAATGAAATTTACTTTTACCTTTCTTAGTGTTAGTGGTGATGGTGATGCTTTTCCTTATTCCTTAAAATGTTGAGTCTTGGAAAATCTTTCATGTGATTAGCTCAATATGCTTACAGAAATTTTCAAACTATGGCAGGCAAAAATTGACCGAGGTGACTGTAAGTGACAAGCTTGAAGAATTTCGAGCATCAAAAGAGGTGGGGTAAACCAAACAATTTAGTATTCTTTTGGATAAGTTTTTCTTAGCAAAAAGTTTGTGTCAAGAAAAATGTTGTGGAGATGCCAAAGATTTTGGCTTCTGAAATAAGCGGTAGAGAAAAATTGTTTCTATCTTTCCCAGAAAGCTAAAAATTTTCTTTTTTTTCAAAATCTTTGTTTGTTGCGAAAGCATTGTTCTTAAAGGCACGTAAGCTTCAATTAAAGGTTTTAATTAGACAAAAAGAAACTGAACCAATTTTGTTCCTTATTGTTTTGTTTGGAATACATTTTTAAGACTGATCAGCAAGGTTACATGTAGTTGCTAGAGTTATAACCTAGTAATGCACATCTCCTTGCCCTTGATACACATTTTCTCAAGCATATTATAATTGAAATTTGACTGCATCTGCCTTGCATATAATGTTCCTTTCGTATAAAAATAAACTCAATGGAATATAAATGCATGAGAGTAGATATGTTTGCATGTTGTAGAGTGTATGCAGTCTGTGTTCAATTCTAACTTTTTTTTTTATCTAATCTGTTTTCAGCATTTCAGAGGATTGAGTTTTCCTACCATTTCCTCAGTTGGCCCAAATGCAGCTATTATTCATTATTCTCCAGAGGCAGAAACATGTGCCGAGCTTGATCCAGACAAAATTTATCTTTTTGACTCTGGAGCCCAGGTATGTCTAGTATGCGTCATAGACATTTCCTGAAGTCTGTGGAAATTGTTATTATTAGTGAAATTTTATTGTTTTTATGTATTATAATCACGATATCCACTTCTGTATATTGATAATTGGTCGTGTCATTGAAGTATCTGGATGGAACAACTGATATTACACGAACAGTTCATTTTGGGAGACCTTCAGATCATGAAAAAGCATGTTATACAGCGGTATGTTCCTTTATTTACTTTTTGTAACGGTTGTGTGGTTTCAGAAATATTTCATGAATCATTTAACATCCAAGTTTTTCACCCAAATAGATTCTTTTGGCAAGCAAAACTCTTTTTAACATTTAATAATTAATATCTTGAAAATAAAAGTAAAGCTGCTAGCTTATTAGTCTGCAAAATGAGTTCATACTTCAGTTATTGTCTTGTTTTCCCAATTTTATTTATTTAATCTCCGATGGAGATTAATGTTAAGTTGCTTAATTTTCTTAACTTGGTGCAGGTCCTGAAGGGTCACATTGCTCTGGGAAATGCTATATTTCCGAATGGGACAAATGGTATTACAAAATTTGATTTTTTTTTTGTCAGATTCTTTGGGTATAATTTAAGCTAGTCTCTATTTCAAACATGAGAACTTAGCTATTTTTTCGCTTTTTAAAATTCTTGTAGGTCATGCACTTGATATTCTTGCTCGAATTCCTTTGTGGAAGTATGGTCTTGATTATCGACATGGTACTGGTCACGGTATTGGGTCCTACCTGAATGTCCATGAAGGTATAAACAAACTATCAAAATTTCCCTATCCCTTAATTTGATTCTATTATCAATTTACTTCCATTTTCAAGTAAATTTTAAATGAGATTTTAAACTAATATCACATAACTTTTGCAGGACCTCAGTTAATCAGTTTCAGAGTACGAAATGTACCACTGCAATCTTCCATGACTGTTACAGATGGTTAGTATCTTGTTATTGTTATAGTCTTTGATATGGCCTATGGGATTGGCACATCATTTTTTTTATTTGATCGTTCATAGTGTCCGTTTGGCCGAGCTTATTTTCTACTTATTTTCTTCTCCTTAAAAATAGTAAAGTAGGAAAAAAATGTGTTTGATTCTACTTTTTTTTATTTTTTAATTCTTTAGTTTATTTCTCGAATACTTTTAAAGAGAAATATGGCTAAATTCAATTTTATACTTCTCTATTTCATTTAAGCTAAATAAAAAAGTAGAAAATAAGCCGGGCCAAACGGACACTATGTCATTTTCAATTTATTTTACTTCTCCTTTAAAAGTCTACAAATGTTCGATTATACTTAAATTTATTTGGTTTTATTCATTGTAATTGGTTTTCAGAACCTGGTTACTATGAGGATGGAGCATTTGGGATAAGATTGGAGAATGTGCTTGTTATCAACGAGGCTGATACAAAATATAATTTTGGTGATAAAGGTTACTTATCGTTCGAGCATATTACCTGGGTAAGTCCTAAACTGTGTATTAATTTTTGTCTTTAGCTTTTTTCCGTGGGATCCTTATTCTATGGTGAATTTTATCGCCCTTAGTTCCATCAAAATTTCCTTTTGGCTTATAAAGTTCTGTTACATTTTCCCATTTTCCTTTAACTAATAAAGCATATTATCGACGGTGTAACCATGTTTGTTCGGATTTTTCATGGTGTAAATGTTTGTTGTTTCTCGTCCAGGCACCATATCAAACAAAGTTGATTGACCTGAACCTTCTAAATCCAGAAGAGAAAAAATGGTTGAACTCGTATCATTCAAAGTGTAGAGATATTTTGGCGCCATATTTGAATGAAGCTGAAAATGCATGGCTGAAGAAAGCCACCGAACATGTATCTGTGTGAGCTGTGTTTTGATTTGAAAAGTGATTAATAAATTACATTGTTTCAGAGTAACATATTTGTACCGTCTTGATCTGTATTCATATTATTTATTATTTATTGTAATGTATATGTTAAATATCCTATTGATATGGATACTCCTTCAAATTAGTATTATACAGCATGTACATTTACTCTGCTGCTCATAATATAAGGTTTGCTCATGTGTTGAATTGCATCCTTACTCTCCGGTAGTTTTATCTAGGCTTAAACATCATTTTTCTTCTCCCTATGTACGCGGTATTTTGGTTTGAATCCCTGTATCGATTTTTGTTCTAAATAAGTCATTGAATCAATGAATATTTTTTTACTTTTCCTACAAATTTTCCTGCAAATTTTTGCTTTAGAAATTAAAATAAATTTTTTGATTGATTCAGGAGCTTATTTAGAACAAAAATCGATACAGAAACTAAAACCAAAATAATATATTGGAATCTTGTGCCTTTCGCTTGAAAATGACTAGAACCAAGTTTTATTCCAAGACAAGATGTATCTTGCTTGACGGTTTGTAATTGAGTATAGCCATTTTTAGGGGGCTGTCAAGATGAGTGGTGAAAGAAGACATTTGCTTGCTTGCACTTCTTGCGTATAGGACATTGCTTAAATTTATCCTTTATAGAAATAAATTTTATTTAGGACAAAAGTTAATATTCACAAAAGTTTATATGAATTTATTTAATCATATTTAAATATTTTCATAACCAAAAAAAAAAAAAAAAAATTTCTATTTTTATATGCGTGCTTAAATATTGGACTTAATATAACAAAAAAGAAATATTTGACTTAAAATTGTGCTTAAGTAAATTTCTTTAGGTGGTCTTCACTTCACAATAGTCAAACCATATACCCCTTCAATAAAAATATCATCTACCTCCATTTTTTGGTTTGAAGAGGATATCTTCCGCGTGCAACTGCAAAGACTAATATCTTGAATCGGGTAGTATTATAATAGGTGACAAAGTTTTCCTCCAAGAAAATTTAACACTTTCATCTACCTCTTTTGTTGACAATATTTATTTGGTTATGTCAAAATAAATAAATAAAGATTATTTGGTAATAAAATTACTATATATTACTATCTTTCTTTTATTTGCGCCAGCCAGATATGTTTCTTTTATTTATATAAGCAACCTTTACACTCATCGAGAAGGCAAAATTTCAAAATGTATTGTCATAAATAATATTGTATTTTTTTGTGATTAATTTTATTTGTATATAAATAATTTTTTATATTTGCATATATTAAGAAGTTCATAATAGTTTGCTCAAAAAAAAATGTTAGTAGTAAATTTGTATTAAACTTGTGCATTTTATATTAAATGTATAAAATTTTAATAAATGGGGTTATTTTTTAATAAAAAAATTATACTCTTTTTTTTATTTGACAAAAAATAATTAAAATATACTCTTAGTTACTTTAATATTTGCAATATTACACATGCAATCTCAAACAAACTCGTATATAAATGAGATAAGTGTTGCGTCGTGCATGAATTTGATTTTATTAAAGAATTAATAAAAATTAAATATGTGTATAATACAATTCTAATTTTTATGTCAAGTAATCTAGTGACTAAATATATTATCTTTAAAAATAAATAAATAAATGGAATGTCGCTATCAACTCAAATAAGTCTACGGGACAATAAAATAGTACTCCTTCCGTATCAAAATATAAGTCGTTTTGAGAAAAAAAATTATACTAAAATATAAGTCACTTTACAATATCAATTTAGCATTAAATGCTAATTTTTTTATTATACCCTTAACTATTTATTACTCTCTCTTCTTGAACTTCTACAATTTATCTTTTCTATATCATTAATGAAAGACAATTTTGTAAACTAACTCATAATTTTTCTTTTTCATACAACAATAATTATGTTTCTTAATTTATTTAATTTATGTGATATAGTTAAAACGATTTATATTTTAGCAAATGTTAAAATGTGTCCTTAAGGCACATGATAAGTAACTTAAGATAGAAATATCCTTCTTAAAAGTTGTGCATTTAAATTTTTAATAGTCAAAATATTATATTTTCAATACAATAATTCTATTTTAAGATTTCTTAATATGTACCCTTAGAGCACACATTAACAAGACCCTTATATCTCTTATATCTGCTATCTTAAATCTGTATCAACAACCAAATACTCCTCCTATCTATGCAGGACCAGCTGCAATGCAATCGTGGCCATTTATACAGTACCATAGACAATTTCCATTCTTTCATCAGAATAATAAAACAAGCAGCATTACATTACATACCGAATTGAGTTGAGTTAATGCAATTTAATGCCATAGCCCATACATACATAGATCAGCGGGCTTGTCTAGTCGTTTCTTTTCTTGACTTTCTTCCATAAATTGATGGATCATGCTGCTATACTAATTTAATGTGGCTGCGTCAAAAGCCAAGACAAGACAAGTAAAGGCTATTGGATTCCTCAAAGTACTACTACTATTTTGTTTCTACATAGGATTTGGATTTCTCACCATTGAATAGTACGAAAATTTCTCAATTATCTTCGGTTTTTTCTATAACCTCCCTAAAACTATAAAATACCTTTGAAATTGGTCAAAAAATTTATTTTAAGATCTAATTTTTGAAATTTATTTCGTGATCCATAACCCGAAACACACTAGAAAATACATGAATTACTCTTCATGGCCACGTTTATGTTTCATAACACATAAACCGAACCCCATTTCAGGATCTATAACCCGAAATACACCATTTCGGGAGGGGGGGGTGGGATTGGCTTATTTCGGGACGTGAATACCGAAGTACATTTCGAGTTTTAGATCACGAAATAATATTAATAAGAGCAAAAATGGTTGTTAGGGGAAAAAATGTTGGGGGGTTGCTTGAATTTTTTTCGAATAGTACTCCCTCCGTGCTAAAACAGTTGTCTTTTTAGAGTTATGCACGAGAATTAAAAAACAATAAGATTGATAAGTTAAGTCTCTTTTATCTTTACTTTATTAAAAAAGAGAAAATATATTTTATTAATATTTTAATTTTTATAAGAGTACAAATGATAAAATAACATTAATTTTATATTGATTTCCGGAAAAAAAACAATAGTTTTTGGATAAAATTTAAAAGCTACAAGAACAATAACTTTCAGACAGAGGGAGAAGTGCTAGCATTATTTTTTATTTTTATATCTTTATTAATATTTGGCTTATTGAATTAATTAATCAAGTTTAGAGCTGATTGTGAATTTTGACATCAAACAATTTCAACCTCACTTAAATATAATTGCGAAAAATTAAACTGCGATCATCATTTATCAAGTAATACAAGAGTACTAGTAGTTAGTACTAGTAGCATTATCTTACAATTTGTTTTTTATGATTATTATTTTGACCGAATTAAATAATATGTACGTGTGGCTCATAATTCAATCAAATTCAACGACGGTGTTCTCTCTAATCTCAATAGGAAAAGTATTTATATTATTTAATTGAAACTTATACTATCTATTATGATGAATTCTTTATTTATATTTATATTTAAGACTAAAAAGACTAGATGTTAATGTTATTATTGAAAAAAAAGACTAAATGTTAAAAGTTTCACATTTTATAAAAAAAAATAAAAAATCTGGTCACTTACTATCAAATTTCTGTTATCGGGGTTAACCTATTGTTTATAAATTTGAATTCTCTTCGATTTTTATACTCATGTATGTTGTTTATGCTGCACTAATATTAATCATTCATTAATTAATCTTTCTTCTCTCTTTTAGACCATTTATTTTCTCTTTGTGATATATGTTAACTATTAGATTAAGAAAATGAAAGATTGATAGATCAAAAGGACATAAGAATATCCGATTCTAATTACTTATATCGACGAAATACTGTAAGTCTAATAGTATTTGAGCGTGGGAGGATATATATTAAAAGTATAATGTTGGATGGGAGATAACTTAAAAGCATGTATATAAATAAAGATTTTTGTCAAAAAAAAAAGTATATGAATGAGGATAAATTTCATCTTACAAATTGATTTATAAAGTTGAGTTGGACTTGATCCAACATTATAAAAGTAAAAGATAAATCAAATAAAGTTAATATAGTAAAAATTGATGAAAAAATTTAAACTTTAATATTTATTTTTTTGGTACAGGGGAATAGATTATTTAATATTATAAAATATGGATTTCAAACTCAATAATTTTATTAAACTTTCTAAAATATAGACGATTTCTATAGTCTATACTCTATACGTTTGCTAGAACTAGAAGGCGGGCATGTAGGCCATCTCTAAACGTAGTTTTCACAAATTAATTGTGTTCGTAAAATAAGAAACGTCTTTAATTAGATTTGTCATAACAAAATGAGGACATGAACGTTAAGTGTAACATCAATTTATACTCGAATAGTAATTGAAAAAAGGATTTTTTTTCCCGTCGCCTTGAACATAGACACAGAGACATTATATATTATAGTAGTATATAAGAATCAGAGTTCAAATTTTAATTCATAAATTAATTTTAGGAAAATTTTAAAATTAGTGATAAATATTTTATCTAACTTTGTTTACAAAAGAGTTATGACCTATTAAGATATGGTTCTTAGATGGAAATGTCTTGCTCATGCAAGTTGCAATGTATTATTTCCATAATAATAAGTCAATAAGACATAAATTGTGGACCATACATACTTACTTCCTCCGTCTCAAATTATAAGGGGAAAAAATTCACTCTTTTTATCACAAATTATAAGGGAATAAAATATTTTAAAATATGATTTTTTTTATTCTCATAAAATTATTTCTCTCTCATTTTCTCAATAAACAACAAGTGTTTTTATGAATCTTAAAATTCATAAAAATACACTTCGAATTTTTATACTTTTTTTTAATAAGTGTGATTTTTTTATTTTCTATTATAATTTGTGAGACAGAAGGATTATACTACTATATAGTTATAAAAATTAAGATTGTTGATTATATCAAAAAAATAAAATTAAGATAGTTGACTATCATAGCGAGAAAGGTCGTCAGACCCTCGAGATTGCATGAATATGGCTCCCTAGCTAGCTACATCCAAATCAATTTATTTAAACAAAAATATAAATCAATTCAGAAAAATTCAAAAGTCACATAAATTTGGTTTTAATTTTATATTTTTAGATCTTGTGTTGGACCCCAAAGGTCCCTGTTATGAGCTACGTAGTATCTTAAAATGGGGCTTTAAATGTGATATACACTCCTTAGACTTTTTTAAAGGATAAAGTTAATAAAGTTTACATCAATACTCGATCTAAATACATAAATAAAATACATTATACATACACCTTAGACTTTTTTACCTTTGAATTGGATATTATAATATTAAACAAAGTACTCCCTCCGTCCCGAAATATAAGGGAAAAAAACCACTTTTTTTTTGTCCCAAAATATAAGGGAAAAAAATCAATTTCAATAATGTTTTTCCTTATTCTCATGAAATTAAATGTAAATTGCATTTAATTTTCTCTCTCGCCACTTTTCTCTATAAACAACAACCAATCAAAATTGATTTTACATCTTTCTATGCACTTATTCTAAGAAAAATCCCACAAAACCATATTTCTAATTCTCATGTTTATATTTTCTTAATAAGTGTGTTTTTTTTATTTTCTCTTATATTTCGGAACGGAGGGAGTATCTTGCAGTAATCATACTGCTATGTGATTTGTATCACTAGACTTAAATATTACTGACCAAAAATTAAAAATATTACTACCATTGAATTCAATGTTATAATTGACTATTGATGCATAAATTAACGATATGTGAGTCATATATACTTACACTTACTAACAAGTAATCCTAGTGTAAAAAAAAAACAACAACAAGTAATCCTATTGATGCTAATTTTTATAATATTCTATTGTCCACCATTGGGTCATGTAATATTTTTGTGTCGACTTTCTTAGAAAAAAACAACTACAGTTTCGTCATAATATAAATAAAATTGATTAATAATTATTTCACTTATAGACAAAATTTGGATACCTACTATTTAAATAGTTCAAGTTTAGATGATTATTTGACTAATCTCACATTATATTGAGCGTTTGATTATCAATGATATAAGTTAAGTATATGTGATTAAAGAAACAACACAAATTGAATCAGGGTTATGTATTCATAGATAAAAAATCAACAATTTATTGATTATATAGTAACTAAATTACAATAAAAAATCATGGTAAAAGATTATTGTATTTGATATATATAATGTTGCATGGATTTCAACATGTAACTCTCTACTTCGATCAGTTCTCATATTTTAGGATGGAGTATTATTATTTTACCTCCAAGAGAGGAATGAGGTTTGAGAGATTTAGTGTTTCACTATTACTGTGTATATGGAAACATGCATAACATGTGACATTGTATATATTAAGTATTTATGTGACTTTATGCAAGCACAAATCTAAAAATTAAACTTTTCATCAGTTTGGAAAAATTGAGAGAATCTCTACCCGATATCCATAAATAAATGGTGAGGATCAAATTTGTGACCAATTATTTACGGGTCCAAGTTCCGTACCACTTGGATCAATGTTTTTTTAGAAAAAAATTAGTTAATTAAATTTACATATATTTTAGATGCAGTGGTATGAGTATTTTTTTTTAATAGATGCATTTAATATGGATTTCAAGAAACAATATTCAAGGCAGTAGCGGAGTTAGAAATTTTTTTAGGAGAGGGCCATAAGACTATTTCTTTTAATATTTTATTGTTATAATATAAATATATATGTTTTGAATGAAAAATATGATTTATCATTTGTGGTGTAGTAGTTTGTTTATAGTAATTTTGTTTGCGGAACCAAGGTTCAAGCCTCACATGCAACAATTTTATGCTAGTTTTTTGTATAAAATATTATTAAAATGGTAAAAAGGCTTGTGTAAGAATCGAACTCGCGCCACTCACATAGCTGCATCCAAAAACACTAGAACATACGATGCTAATGTTATGAAAGTGCACAAAATAATATATATCATATACACCTTAACTAAAATATGTATATATATCTATAAAGAGATAAAAATTGAGACGAATGGGGGTGGGGGGGCGCTATGGCCCTGCATTGTCCATAAGGGATTCCTTCCCTAATTCAAAGTGAACCTCACATATATACCATTTTATTGAGGTTAATATTAAAATATTAAGTATTCACACATTTGAGAAGATTAAATATTGAAATTCTTAAGAGAACAAATGTTATGTATTAAGATCAAAGAAATAAATATATATATTAAAGCGCAAATTAAATATGTTAAAAATATATGTCTTATTTATTTGTCTAAGCACCGAGAGCTTTCACATTAAAATTTTGGTGTAGATGAACTTCACAATCTTTCGCCATTTGACAAAGCGAGTCATGAGAAGAACCGAATATAGAGAGAGCTTTCTCTCCACTTAGCTTATACTCCTTAACTTTAGCCCTCATGCCTATATCTTCTTCATCGACCATAATTCTTCTAATCAACTTTGCTATTTGTTCCCTACAAACGATTCCTCCCTCTGTCGTCGCCTTTGCCCTCACTGCCACACCAAGCTCCTCGGACAACAAAGTAGCATTCATTTTTTGTTCGGCATAAAGCGGCCACGCAACCATTGGAACACCGTTAAGAATACTCTCCAACACAGAATTCCATCCGCAATGTGTCACAAAACCACCGGTCGCTGGATGTTTCAAAATCTCAGCCTGTGGCGCCCACATTGGGACACAAATCCCCACCTCATTTGTCCTACTCACAAACCCTTCCGGTAAGTAATCCATCATTGTCGATCCATCGCCACCCTTCACTGCATCAAAAAACGCCGCAGATGCATCGTCCTCCATGGGTTGTCGCACCACCCAAATAAACCTCTGCTGACTCAACTCTAACCCGTAAGCCAATTCTCTCATCTGACCTTCAGATATTGTCCCACCACTCCCAAACGACAAGTAAATCACTGATTCAGCCGGTTGCCGGTCAAGCCAACTCAAAATTAAATTCTCACCCTCCCTCTTCTTCTTTGATTCAACAGTTCGAACAAGCGGTCCAATAGGATATACCGGTCCTTTAAAGAGCCGTCCTAAAATTCCATTTTTAGTTACCACCTTAATAGCTCCCGGCTCCAAATCCTGCCACGTGTTCATCAAAATCCCATCAACGGACGATATCTCCTTTGTAGCTTCAACGTAACCTTGATGAATAGGTCCCCATGGGGCAACAAACGTTTCGAGTGTATCCTCGAACCGAATCGGTTCACAACCCAGAATCGAAAGCGGTTCGTGATCATTAGCATGTCTTAAAAACGCTTCCTTTGTGATGAAAGGAAGGTAAATGTTAACAGCAGTGAACCAAGCATTGGTAGCAAAGAAAACATAACTAGACATGTGAAGATCACGTGCCATGGGCAAAGCTACAGTACCAAAGAGGTCTACTATAAGAACCGATGGAGGAAATTTCATGGATAATATTTGAGATTGAATAAAAGGAAGAGATTCAAACATAGTCAAACCAATTCTTACAGCTAAGGATGGGTTGTTTGGATCAAGTTTGTCGGAAACATCGACCGGAGGCGTTACGACAACGTTGATGCCATTAAGGTTGGATGTTTGTTGAAGTATTTTTGATGAGTCTGAGGAATCAGTGGTGACCATGAACACGGTAACGTCGAAACCATGATGAGTGGTAAGACGTTTACCTAATTCAATGGTAGGAATTAAGTGTCCCATGCCAGGACTAGCTATAAGGGCTGCATGAATTTTTTGAGTCACCATGATGGTTGTAACAATGGAAGAGAGAGATTTAGAAAGAAGCTTTTATGTTAGAGACAGAGCTCTGTTTTAATATAAAGAGGTTTAATGTTGTTCAATGAAGATGAAGAGGTATTTATGGACATTGTCTAACGGTGTAATTGAGGATCAGTTCTTTATTTTTTCTCGCTGGACATAGAAATTTTTTAATGTATACCATTTAATTATATCGATTGGACAATAAATAATTATTTTAATGTACTTTATATATTATTTGTATATAAAATCAAAAACATTAAATGCAATTTTTTTGACTAACATTAAATGCACTTAAATATGCTTGGTTTTTTTGTTTGACTAATAATGTTGGTTCAGTTGTGATAGACGTTAAATTTGGTATGGAGGGTTGTATTCGGAGAAGACTGAACCTACTTGATGTTAGAACTGACCTCTGAACAAGATTAAACTGATGGTGAAAAACAAAAACAAAATGTTAGTTGTTACGTAGTACTCCTTCAGTCTCAAATATAAGCAAAATTTGGTCAAAGAAAACTAATGTATTTGGTGTAAACTTTTGACTAGATAGATCAATTTTCTTTGACTAAATTTTATTTATATTTGAGAATAGTATATATTACAATGTTAATTTTCTCCTTTATCAAATTTGAACTCTAAAATTTTAATTCATTAATCCTTAACTCAACTAACTTAATCAATATGCTTGGCTTAATCTGGTTGATGTGATTATTCTCTTAGAAATATACTTGACAAGGATTTGAGTTAGCAAATTGATGCCTAGCTATATACCAAAAAAAAATATATACACATAAATATGTAACCAAAAATAAAAAATGCACTTAAATATGCTTTACTGTAAAAAAAAATTCTTCTTCTTTTTCTTCTAGTTAAGGTCCAATGGTATTGCATTTTCATAAATAGCACATAATTCATAAAGAAATGAATTAATATAGTGTTTTTTTATATAAAGTCACAAGAGTACAAAAGTAGTAACATCTAAGACTTCTTTACTATGTTGACACCTCCGAGAAGCCACTAAAAAATACCCTAGTGAAATAAATTAAAATAAAATAATAAAAAAAGATATAAAGGAATCTTTAGGAGATTAGACAAAAACTCAAAGTGTAAAAATCTCGCTGTTTGAATCAATATAGTGTTATTTTGTCTAAAAAAAATTTAAAAGTTGATTGTTGTAAAATTTAGTATAATTGTAACTAACAAGAATTGTTAGGGGAAGAAGAATTTGATGACTCTCACAATGTGTTGAACTAATGTTTAAATTTTGACGAAAAATATATTTAGTATATATATGTTTTGAATATGTGATATCTATAGACTATAGTGCAGTTGTGAAGGGAAATATTAAGTATTTTGAAGAATTGAGATTAGTACAACCTATGAAATTTATGCACATAAATATATTTAATTATAAACGAAATAAAATTTAATTTATGAATATAACTTAAATTTAATCATATATTAACTTTATTTTTTGTTGGCTAAATTATCAAAATTCCTTGTAAGGTAGCTAATGCCCCACATGCATATTCATTAAGACTTTACATATTTTGTTGAACTTTGAATAAATATATGGATATCATTCCGACTTTCCCCTATAATTGGATACCAATTAAGAGGAAAAATAAAACACTACAAGCAAAAGGTATATCACTGTCGACCTTCATATAATATATTCTAGTTTACTTCATTTTTCTACTCTCTCGATTTTATCTTTTATAAGTTTTTTTTTTTGAAAAAAAAGTTAAACGAGTTCACCCAAATTGACACTAAATTATAAATATTTTTCGTTATTTTCATATTCAGGATACAAAATCGACTAATTTGAAGGATTAATTCGATATTTACCGACAAAAGTCTAATTGATATGAGAACAAAGTCATGTATATATACTACACCATCAGGCCAACCTCTAAAGATTATGACTAATAGAATTTAATTATTAGAATTATAGTACTGTTTAGAAATTAATTATACTGTTTTACACAATTAGAATTTAATTATTCTTATTTTTTTGTCAAGATTTCACTATTCTTATTTTCTCAATTATCATGATACAAGTATGAAGTTTTCACTACAGTTAGTTAGTGTTAATCTCCGCCGGAAAATTCAAGGTACGTCCCTTTAAATGTTTGGGGACCAAAGTACTGTATTAGTTATTTTTTGGGTACAATTGGTTAAATGTTTACAGTTTTCTCAACTATGATACGAGTCAGTGAGTTACTCCCTTTAAATAAATTTTTTTAAATGAACTATTTAATTATGTCAATTTGCATTTTATTTCCAGAAATATTATTTTAATATAATTAGCTTCATTCTAACCATATGAAATGCATACTTTGTTTTGTTTTTGTACAACCTAGCAATGTACTACTTCTGCAATTTTGACAAGCAACTGAGCAAGTAGTTGCATCCCTCCAAAGTCTGAGATTAAAAATAAGTTGCCATTTGGAGGCCATAGTAACTATTTTGAGCTAATAAGTTTTCAAATTAATGCTTATATGTATGAGTCGAAATTCAAATTTCAAATACTCTATTTATTCATCTTAAAAAAATAAAATTTTAGTTATTAAATTACTTAACAAAAAAATTCGATCAAATCGTCATTAATATTCAAGCAGTCAAAGGGAACAGCTATCATGTATGATGATAAATGTATGATAAATTCAGTGACTACTGAACTTTGAATCTGTCTCAGTTGTGGATCCTACATGCAACACCTCCATCGTGCTACACATACATCATTCCAGAAAATTACAGATTCATCCCTTAAATTTAGCAAACAGAGTCACCCCTTGTTGGACGTTGTTACTATTGTGGACTATTAGTAGATCTCAATCAAGGATTAAGTTTTTTTTTTTTTACACAAAGGATTAAGATTGTTTAAAACATGTTACAGTAATATGTAATTCGTACGATTTATTTTTAAATTAATGGTTTAGATTGTATACCGTAATTTGAGTACTTAAGTTCAATGATATAGAATTCGAGTACTTGTGAATGCAGGCTCTTAGTCATAGCCTCACAAAAGGGATTATCAAACACCTTACAAAAACTTACCAATAGAATTATCATATGGAAAAGAATTCTCTATATTTTTTTCTTCATTTTTCATGATTTATCAATTTTCACATCTCATTACAAGAAAAACACGCTGTACCTAATCATTACTATTTTTGTAACGGTTTCACCATAAGTAAATTAAATTTATTCATAGACAATCACAGGTAGTGGCGGAGTCAGGACCCTAGTTCAGGGGGTGTTAGACGTTTAATTTTTGTATTATGATAATGACGTTTAAAATTTATAGTTAAGATATTTGAACATTATTTATATCTTTTATATTTATTCAACACATTATTTTATGTCTATATAGTTTTTCCTATCATATCACTAATTTCTTCTACAATAATCACCAATATACTAATTAATTAATAACTATTATGATAGTACAAAAAAAAAAATGAGAGTCATACAATTATAAGTTTATCAACAAATAACACAAAAAAATGACACAAATACAAGTATTGTGCAAAAGTCAAAAATTTAGGGAGTTTAATATTGATAACATAATATTATTGATTCAAAATATTAAGATCCAGGGTGCAGCTGCACCCCTCAACTATACCTAGCATTGCCCTTGCCGACTAGTAAATCGCCCAAAGTTACAATTTTCATTTCACGACAAACATATGTCTTAATTAATATTAAGCACCTTGTGCTTTTACCTCAGAGATTTGATGGAGACGGAGTTCACAATCTTTTGTCATCTGACAAAGTGACTCATGAGAAGAACCAAATGTAGACAAAGCTTTTTCTCCACTTAACTTATAATCCTTAACTTTAATCCTCATGGCTATACCGTCTTCATCCACCATCACTCTTCTAATAAGCTCTGCTATTTGATTCCTACAAACAACGCCTCCCTCATTTGTCGCTGTCACCTTTACTGCTATCCCTAGCTCCTTCGACAACATAGTGGCATTCATCTTTTGTTCCGCATAAAGCGGCCATGCAACCATTGGAACTCCATTAAGGATACTTTCAAGCACGGAATTCCAACCGCAGTGCGTCACAAAACCACCTGTCGAAGGATGTTTCAAAATATCAGCTTGTGGGACCCACATGCTGACACAAAGCCCAACATCCTTTGTCCTACTCACAAATCCCTCCGGCAAGTAATCTATTATCGATAATCCATCACAATCCTTGGCCTCAAAAAACGCCGCAGATGCATCCCCTTCTATAGGCTTCCGTACCACCCAAATAAACCTTTGTTTGCTCAACTCTAAACCATAAGCCAACTCAATCATTTGAGATTTTGACATCGTCCCACCACTCCCAAATGACAAGAAAAGCACAGATTCAATTGGTTGCCGGTCAAGCCAACTTAAAATTAAACTCTCACCCTCTCTCTTCTGATCTGGCTCTACATTTCTCACAAGCGGTCCAACCGGATACACCGATCCTTTAGTAAATTGTCCTAAACTTCCATGTTCAGCAACCGCCTTAGTAGCTGCTGGCTCCAAATCTTGCCATGTGTTCATTAAAATCCCATCAACCGATACTATCTCCTTTGTTATGTCAGTGATACCCTCCTTGTGTTCACTAGGACAAAACGGCATATTCTCAAAACAAACCGGTTCGCAACCCGGAATCAAAAGTGGTTCGTGATTATTGGCGGTTCTTAAAAACACTTCCTTTGTGATGAAAGGAAGGTAAATGTTTAAAGCAGTGAACCAAGCATTGGTAGCAAAGAAAACATAACTAGACATGTGAAGATCACGTGCCATAGGTAAAGCTACACTACCGAAAGGGTCCACGATAAGAACCGATGGAGGAAATTGCATGGATAGGATTTGAGATCGAATAAAAGGAAGGGATTCAGTGATAGTTAAAACAATTCTTACAGCTATATTGTTTGAATCAAGTTTGTCGGAGACATCGACCAGAGGTGTTACGACGATGTTGATGCCATTAAGGTTGGATGTTTGTTGAAGTATTTTTGATGAATCTGAGGAACCAGTGGTGACGATGAACACGGTGACGTCGAAACCATGATGAGTGGTAAGACGTTTACCTAATTCAATGGTGGGAATTAGATGTCCCATGCCAGGACTGGCTATAAGGGCTGCATGAATTTTTGGAGTCACCATAGTTGTAAATATGATGGAAAAGATATATAGATCAAGAAGCTTTGTTTTATTATAGAATGAGCTTAATTTCTTGCTTGTGTTGCTCTTTCTTACTAATATACAGAAATTTTGGTTCCATTCCAGGTAGTACGTACGAATGAATTAAGAGGTATTTATGGACATTACCAAACGGAGTAACTGCAAACCAACTTTGATGTTGATGCAATAATTGATTTTAAATGTTTAGTAATTTCTCATGTGTTTTTTTTTTTTTGACGGTAACTTTCTCATGTGCTTATTTTCAAAAGTACTTTCCATACAAAATTTTATTTTTAAAGGTATTTTTCATATGAAAAATCATATTTACTAATAAAAACAAAACACGATAATTTAAAGTATTATTTTTTGTGTTTTCTTTAAAATATGTTTCATATGAAAATATTAAAAATAATTTTATTGATTATGGGAAAAAAATTAAATGCAATTTATATTAAATCTTATGAGAATAAGTAACGGTAAAAATGATAAAAGTTATCTTTTGGATTATACTTTTGGTCAAGGAAAATTGACTTTTTTTTCTTATAACATGAGACGGGTGAATATTTCATAATAGTAAAATGGTTGTTCAAAATAAAACTTTTTTACGCAATTAAATAAAATAAAATGTATACCTATTTAGATAAATTTTAAAAAATAACAGCATTATATTATATATAAAAAATATTTTTTTTTCTTTCTTATAAGTATGAAATTTTCACTGTTGTTTAATTATTATTTTTTGATGAATCCCATCTTTTTTTTTAAATGGCAAATAAATGTATATAAATATATAAAATGAGACAAAGTACAAATAGTATTATATCCACTAATGGGGAGAAGTACAAGCAATATTTTACCTAAAATAAAAAAAAGTAGAATTACGATAAGCTCTCAGACTTTAAAAAATCACCCACCAAAAAGTCAATGCTATACAAGATCTTCTACACAAAATCCTCATCAAAACAAACTAAGACACCTACCTAAGAAGACATTCAATAACAGACACACACCACCGGCTCTTTTAGCTACAAACCATTGTAGAGACATGTGTTTAATTGCTTCCACAATTTCACACACCTTCAATTCCTTTCCATCAAAGATGAATGCATTCCTAGCTTTCCATAAATTTCAAGTAACAGTTTGCCAAATCATATTCAGACCCTTCAATCTCTTTTTGCATTTGAAAGGAATACCAAAGGCTTCAAAAGATAGAAAGAAACAAAGTTTCCTAGAACTGTTGTTTGCACACCAAGCTAGCCGTATATCTCTAACCAAACCTGAACCGCCACACCACACTTGGTAAACAAATGTGTTTCAGATTCTGATTCGGACAAACACCAAACACAACGCGGTTGGACCGGAGGAACCCAAACCCCTCTACGAGACAAATTAAGACGCGTACGCAGGCGTTGAAACATTAATTACCACGTAAAAGTTATAACTTTTGTCGGAGCCAAGCTATCTCATAATTTCTTCATTAAACGGCACTCATTCTCATTCACCTCAGAGGGAGGGAGAAAATTAGTACTAAAAAAGTCATAACCATCCTTCACATTATAACCTCCATCCACCTCTATAGTGCATCTCCACGAATCCCCAACATTAGTTAAATTTACCCCACGTAATTAGGTGCTAAATGGACAATTTGTTTCATAATTTTACTCCCCTCAATTTTTAAAAGTATTATCAAAAAATAAGAATTAATAAATAAATCTATATGTAATACAATTTTATTTAATATAATTGATCATATTAACTATTATTGAATTGGTTTATAATGCAGCCGATGAGATTTGAACACTTATACATAAACTAGAAGAGTTCAAAACAAGCACAAGTTATAATTATTGTCTTCTTTTATCAGTAGTCTTAATTATTGTCCAAGTACCCGCGTCTTCGCCTCAAAACTCTCGTGGAGATGAAGTTCACAATCTTTTGCCATCTGACAAAGAGATTCATAAGAAGAACCAAATATAGACAAAGCTTTTTCTCCACTTAACTTATAAAGCTTAACTTTAATCCTCATGGCTATACCTTCTTCATCCACCATCACTCTTCCAATTAGCTCTACTATTTGTTTCCTACAAACAACTCCACCCTCATATGTCGTAGCCACCTTCACCGCTACCCCTAGCTCCTTCGACAACATAGTGGCGTTCATCTTCTGCTCTGCATAAAGTGGCCATGCAACCATCGGAACTCCATTAAGGATACTTTCAAGCACAGAATTCCAACCACAGTGTGTCACAAAACAACCAATCGCATGATGTTTCAAAATCTCATTCTGTGGGGCCCACATAGTGACACAAAGCCCCACATCTTTTGTCTTATTCACAAACCCCTCTGGTAAGTAATCCATTATCGGTAATCCATCGCAACCCTTCACGTCTAAAAATGCAGCCGATGCATCCCCCTCAATGGGTCGCCGCATCACCCAAATAAACCTCTGCTTACTCAACTCTAACCCGTAAGCCAACTCCTTCATCTGACATTCTGACATTGTTCCACCACTTCCAAAAGATAAGAAAATCACTGACTCAGTTGGTTGTTGATCGAGCCATCTTAAAATTAAATTTTCACCCTCCTTCTTCTTCTCTAGTTCTACATTTCTTACAAGCGGTCCAACGGGATACACTGGTCCTTTAGTAAAGTGTCCTAAAATCCCATGTTCAATAATCGCCTTAGTAGCTGCTGGCTCCAGATCTTGCCATGTATTTATCAAAATCCCATCAGCAGATACTATCTCCCTTGCCATATTAAGGCAACCCTCGTGAGTAGGCCCGCACGGGGGAACTAATGTAACTAAGGTATCCTCAAAAAAAAGCGGTTCACAACCCGGAATCAAAAGCGGTTTGTGATTATTGGCGTGTCTTAAAAATGATTCTTTTGTGATGAAAGGAAGGTAAATATTGACAGCAGTAAACCAAGCATTGGTAGCAAAGAAAACATAACTAGACATGTGAAGATCCCGTGCCATGGGTAAAGCTACAAAACCGAAGGGATCCACGATAAGAACCGATGGAGGAAATTTCATTGATAGGATTTGAGATCGAATGAATGGAAGAGATTCAATCATAGTTAAAACAATTCTTACACCTAAACAAGGATTGTCCGGATCAAGTTTGTCGGAGACATCAACGGGTGGTGTTACAGCAATGTTGAGGGACTTGAAGCTGTTAAGGTTGGATATTTGTTGAAGTATTTTTGATGGCGTTGTGTCTGAATCTGTGGTGGTGGTGGCGGCAGTGACAACGAAGATGGTGACTTCGAAACCATGGTGAGTGGTAAGACGTTTGCCTAATTCAATGGTGGGAATTAGGTGTCCCATGCCAGGACTGGCTATAAGGACTGCATGAATTTTTGGAGTCACCATAGATTGTAATGATGGAAAAGAGAGATCAAGAAGCTTTGTTTTCTTATAGAATAATGAACTTAATTTCTTGCTTGTAAATATGTTGCTTGCTTGTGTTGCTCTTTCTTAATAAATATTCATTGTTGTTTCAGGTTGGATGAAGATGTATTTATAGTGAAATGCAAATAAAATGATTAAAATTATCAATAAAGACACCTCAGTTTAAACGTGAAAAAGTTTTAATGTGAGCCTAAAAAATCACTGATAAATAAAACTACTGTGAAAAAATTGATATAACAAAAATAATATTCAAATTTAATATTCATGCAACTTCTTTGGCTTTGTTGTGTTTGGGTGATGTGGAATGAAAGAAATAATAGAGTTTTCAAGGTAAGGGAGATTTCAATTCATCAAATGTTCGATAAAGTTACATTACTTTTGTATGGGTGGTTGAAAACTAATAATATCAATCTTAATTTTAACTCTCATATGTGGTGGTCGAACCCTTTTTTTTGTATGGGTATTGAGTTCTATGTTTTTCTTTTAATTTTATGGATGATGCTTGTATTCTTTAGCATTTTTTTCTGGCACTCCTTGTGCTAGAAATATTTCTCAGATAATTTTAATATATTTCATTTTTGTTTGTTAAAAAAATATTCAAATTTAATGCTGAAACGAAGAACGTTCACCGACACTTTACAGTTACACATATGTACCAAATCTTCTTCTCTAATGTCCACTATGCTCATGTTACGTGTGGCTTCCTTTCCCTTAATTATTGCTTTAGCACAGGCAGCAGCACTCACAATTTAATTCAATTTCTTTCTTTGGTGGGGCAGCTTCTTTTTGATTTTACGCACACAATTGCAACCACTCTTTTTTTTTTTTTTTATATAACAGTTGCATTGCAACCACTTTGCAAGACTTTGGCTAAAATGAAAGATTTGGTTAAGAAGTGTACGTGCGACAATTGTGAATTACAATATAACAGAATATAAAATTTATAAAATTTAATCTGAATATTTATATTATATAAATTATTTATATAAATTTAAAAAAGAAAATGAAGGAGTCGAAATTGAACATAATTGTGAAATTTGAGAAATTAAAATTAATTAAGAGACTAAAATCAAGCAATTACAATATAAATTTTGGAGAGAAAAGCTACATTTATGCCATCTTTTGTGTGATTTCCACTTGAGGTGAGACCCACACCCAACATTATTATAAAGAGAAAAACAATTATGAAGCACCTACATTACATACGTTGGTCTACTAGTAATTGATGTTGGACTTAAATTTCTTTGGTTTGACTTATTTTCAACTTTTCTATTCTTTTAAGACAAAGTAGAGAAGTATAAAATTGAATTTAGTCATATTTCTCTTTAAAAGTATTAAAAAAATAAAATAAAAAAAAGTAGAGTCAAACACAATTTTTTTCCTTCTTTACTATTTTTAAGGAGAACAAAAAATCTAGAAAATACGTCGGGGCCAAACGGAGCCTTAAGGAGAATCACAGTTCAATTTTCTTCTGCAACTATATTTAAAAGAAAATTAAAACTACTTGATATCAAAAGTCGCTTTGAATTGTATATTCAGTCAAATCATTTCGCTACATCCACTTTAATCGTATGACGTTGAACAATTGTTGATTTCTATTGGACGTCGGTGAAAAATTAAAGAGCTCTTTTCTCAACTATTACAACTACTTTTAATGGTATTACAACTCTTACTTGTGATTGTTTCTTTGTAATTGAATAATATATTGGTAAGTTTTTGACAAGTATCTGATTTGGTTTCTTGTTAGTTTAGATATCAAAGCTTTAGAAGTTTTGGTCTTGTGATTGTTTCTTTTAATTTCTTACCCCAAAGAAGTTTACTAAAATTATTTTTTCGTTTTAGTTATTTTAGTTTGGATATCTCATATCTTAGAACATTGACCTCTAATACGATGTTAAATTTTTGGTGACAACTTGTGTACCCCCACAAGATTTGGGGGTATATATCCCCAACCACTATAAAAAGTTTTAAGTGATATAATTTTTTATAAAATACACCGTTGGATTGAAAGTTTATATTATATAGATCATTTGTGTAAAATTTCAGACAAATCTAAAATCATTTGATATGTTATTGAGACACATAAAGATTAACGGTGTTTAAGAAATCACAGAAACTATTAATTTTGACGCGTCTCAATAATATATCAAATGATTTTAGATTTGCCTGAAATTTTACTCAAATGATCTATATGATATAAACTTTTAATCCAACGATGTATTTTATAAAAATTTATATCGGTTAAATTTTTTTTAAGTGATTGGGGGTAAATACCTCCAAATCTTGTGGGGGTAGACAAGAAAATACCTAAATTTTTAGCATAAGCCAATTATAAAATACTTATGAATTAAGCTATAATGATCAAAGCTTGAGAATCCATAATGCAGATCTGTCTAAACCATGAGAGATCATGTGACAGTCTTTGCCAACAAGAATATTGTTATCAGAAAAATTGCTTTCAAAATCAAAATCATGATAGTTGTATACTAAAATCATGCACCCCTCTAAGTGCCGTTACACAGCGTTATCATGTGTGAGACTGTGGCTTGCCACTGCTTGCACAACATTCCCATTTCCCATCTTCTGCTTGTAGATAAATTATGAGTAGAATTGTTCACTTGAATGGTGGATAACTTGCATAACATTCTGCATTGGCGGAGCCAGAAATTTTTTAAAATTTGAAAATAATTTTAAATTTAAATAAAAATTTCAGTTTTGAACAAAAAAATATCAATTTTATCTTAAATTAATCTATAAAAATATCAGTTTTCCTCTGAATTAACCCTTAAAATATCAACAAAAAAAAAAAAATTACGATGAAAATTTTTAATTTTGAACAAAAATATTAATTTTACCCTAAATTAATTCTTAAAAATTACAATTTTACCTTAAACTAACTTTAAAATTAATTCTTTGGCCAACTATCTCATCCAGACAAGTGCTCGGGGCCGGGCTGACCGGACCTTGGCTCCGCTAGTGACATTCCGGGGACTAGTGGGACTCCATTCACCGTGTGAACAATTCTAATAGTTTACAAACAAAATAATCCAAAGACAACCAAATGAGTTCACCAAAAATCCTAGAGAGAAGCGTTATGGCTTGCTTATCCCTACAGCTGCAAACAAAGCCTCTTCCCCGCAGTTGCACAGTGAGTTGAGGCCTTGCCACACCACTGCACAGGGATTTGCCTGCTTGCAACACCGTTTTTTCTCAACTTTTGCTGCAAAGGGACGGCTCCGCCAGCCGCCCTTGGTGTGCAGACTTGCAGTGGTACTGGTAGGGAAGAGGCTCCGGACTCCATCTTCCTCTTTATTTCACAACAGGGACTGCACAAAGATTTGGGGATGAATAAAACGTAAATCCCATCTGATATACCATTCGTTGGAATGATCCATTGGCTTACAGTCTCGCAGCAGAGACTGCCGTAGAGAAACCGGCTGCCGAGGATCCACATCCGTTTTCTACTTATATATAGAATTACCATTTACTTGGAAGTTAGAACGAAAAAAGACAAAATTTAATTTGAATAGAGAGGTTCAATAATTGTCTTATGTATAGTGTTGCGTAGCGGGTTGTCTGAATAAATGATGAATTATCCACTGCCATTAGTATTAAAAGTGTAGTTACTATTTCCAAACACAAGGCTTAAAAATCAAAATATCCATTATCATTCTTCTATAACTTCTCAAACCAAACAAATAAGCAAAGTAGAAAATTCTACTTTTGTTTTTCTTCATTTTCAAATAATATTAAAATTCCAATCCCTTTATGTCTCTTATTTTCTTCCTTGTTTCTTCTCTCAATCCAAACAAATAATCAAAATGGAAACAACAAAACAGTAATTTATATGCCCCTTATAGCAGCAATCCACTGGAGTACTGGACCGGTATAAAAATTGAAACAATAATGCGGTAATTTAGATGATCAATAAAGCAAACCTAGAAGATGAAGGATGATCAAATCAATGTGAAACCAATGATAGCCATAACAAACACACAATACAAAAACTTAGTTGGATGCTCAGCAGTGTAATGAATAGTCAAGAGGAAGAAAAATGTCAAAATGTCAATCAATAAGAGGAGCAAGAGTATAACCTTGTTTCCCTTGCTCTTGGTAAGTCTCAAAATACTTAAGGTTGCTTCAAATGCAACTCTTCAACAATCAAACAAGGCATTACAATTGAAGTTAAATTTCATATAGAGTAACCACTAACCACAGCTATATAAAAAAGAACTGTACACAAGGAAAATATAGCATAACACCAAATTCGGAATTTCCCTGACTAATGCAGAAGTAGCAGATCCAAGCAATGCCCTTGCTCGCCCAGAAAACCAGGCACACTTTTTATGGAATTGCGATGGAATCTGTCATTTTTCGGAACGATGTATAATGTAGAACACAAATGTGAGTTGGTTTTATCATCATCATCATCATTCATCAGGCCTTACCAAACCCAAGAGTAAGCTCCAATTCATCCACTCCTACCTCATGAATTCTCTCACCTTCCCACGGCTTCACCACTCTGCCACTCTCAAAGTCAAAATCTGAGCCTCTACCTCTCTCAGCAGCTGAACCTGAACTCCATTGCATGGCTTCATTCATATGCATCATATCCATCGAACTTTGAGGAGTGATCTTCTGCATTACCGGTTTCATAAGATTAAAGGTAGGGGAAGGAGGAGCCGCACCATAGGCGGCTGTTGTCTGAAAACTAACCCACCGACCAGAGTCCACCGTAGAAGCATCTGACTCGTCACACTCCGGAATGGTGGAAGGGGGTAAGTGGTTACGGCGCGAGGGACTTGATGGTGCAGAGGTAGCGAAAAGGGGGTGGCGAAATGACGAGTGAAATGAACCATTAGAAAGGGATTCAAAATCTGCTTTTCGCTTTGAACTTCTTGGAGAAGAAAGAGGTGGTGTAACAGGAGCACTATTGGAAATCCTAAGAGGTGGAAGATTTGTAGGGATTGATGTTATGTTTCGGATGAATGGTAGGAGAAAGGAAGATGGGTTATTAATTCCATCCATGCGAGATGGACTTGGAAAAGACGATGAAGTTGGACTTGCATGGTACGACGGTATTGGACTTGGAAATGAAGAGGATTGTGGACTTGGGAATGATGAAGATTGTGGACTTGGTTGAAGTGAAGAACAAGCACTCATATTTGGTGGAGTTCCTCCAATCTCACTTGGTAGTGGTCTCTTACTTCCCTGTTTCAAATTCATTCACTCATATTAGTCTATGCACAAGAATCAAAATCATCTACAACACTTTACACAAGCAATTCATCAAATAATTTTTAATTTCTTCCATTTTAGCAGATTATAGTTATTCATATATTTTTTTTTCACCACCACTATCTAGCTCCCTAGGCCGACTGATCTAGTTCAGGGTGAATTCTGACATCAAATGATTTCAATCAACTCCCAAGCGCAGTTGCAGAGGATCGAATCATAGTTCTCCCTACCAAGTTTAGAATCAATCACCACTTGACCAACTAATATTTGGTAGTTATACTTATACTTTAAATTATGCGGAAATTAGCTTCACCAAAAACATTAATTAAATGTCAAAGATCCTAAATTAGGCATGTTAATTAAAGGAAACAAAATGACATTAACATGCTTAATTAAATGTCAAAGATCCAAATTAAGTAATTATATAGTGGCTTAAAAAAAACAAAATTAATTGTATTAAATTAAACTAAACACCAATTAGATCACAAAAAACCTAGATACAATAAAATCAATTTCAAGTTTAATTTCAATTTACAAAACATGAATTCACTAAAATTGAAGCATATCAAGACAAAAAAAGCAAGTAAAATTAAGAATCAAACATAACTAATTCAAATTTATCAGCATAATTAAAACCAGATCTGAGATTTAGAATTGAAAAAAACCTTTCGATAAGTAGTGCCATCTTCTTCAACGATCCAACCAGCTTCAGAACAAAGAGCTTTTAAAACTTCGTTGTTATCACAGTGTTTAGGAAGCTTGAAGTTACCTTGAGCACGAAGACCTGTATAGATCTTAGCAGCAATAGCTCTTCGTCTTCTCTCTCTTCTCTTATTGTTTTCTCTCTCTTTCCATGTCGGTAATCTTCCCGATGATCCACCGCCGGTCATAGTTCCGGCGAAGGAGAGGGAGAGAGAAGGAGAAGATGATGAATTGTTGTGTAGTGTGTGAAGAATAGAATAAGATGTAAGAAGATGGAAAAAAGAAGAAGAAATGTTGGTTCCTTTTTTTAGTAGATTCTTCTCTCTGATAATGCTTCTCTCTCTCTCTCTCTCTATTCCCTTTTCACACTCGCCTCGTTTTCACTTCCTTACTTATTGTTACTCCTATAATATTACTCCTGTAGTCAATGTTTTTTTGTCAAAAATCGGGATATCTACCGTCGAATGCAGTGATTAATCTCTAATTATAATGGAAGTATCTCAAAGGATAGAATAGTTGTCTAGAGATTTAAAAATGCTCCATACTCGAGACGAAAATCAAACTCTCCAACCTTAGTTAAGAGATGATGAGTCTCCGCCGCTCGTCAATTTATTTATTTTGTTTTATGAAAAATGAATTAAACCACGAAATCTGATTACTAAATAGAAAATGTTGAATTTGATATTAAATTAGATGTTTATGATCAGAGTTCGAACATTAATTTTTTTATTTGATGTGAGTGAATTTTTAATGATATATTTGTTATTTTGTCTATATACAACAACAAAAAATATGTATGTAAATTTTTAAAATTTCATGTGTATGAGTTTTAATGATATTTATCTTTCTAACAAACAAAAATCAAATTGAATTAGAAATTCAAGTTCATACATATAGCTTGTACATTTTCTGAAAGACTCCAAGATACATTTGGCCTAATCTTATGATATCACATGAGTTTAGTGCAAATGGTTACGTTATAGTTGATACACACCATATTTGTGAGTGTTGTAAATTTTGAAGTAGTTAGTTTGATTTCTATTTAGTAAAATCTAAATTTTATATATTAGCATATGTATCATCTAATGACTAAAAATGCATAAAAATTAAGTACAAGGGTATATATAATTAGTCAATTTAAGAATAATAAGGTTATGACTTATGTATGCATCATTAGACAATATTAGCGTTTAGCATTTAGTGTTAGCAACAATATACTACTCTTTTGAGCTACGGCCAATATTATTACTACGAACAACAAATATCCAAGTCATAAATGACATTAAATTTAGGCAATCTAATTAGCAATTGATTCATAGAGTTTGATATATTTGCACACACTAAACTGATCTAATAATCCATTATGAGTTAGTCCATTTGTGGCAGATCAAAACTATATCACCAAAAAAGTGTGGAAAATAAACTTGTTTGAAATAGGAAACATGCCATCAGTGGCCTAACACATTCCACCTTCATGAATCACATATGACTTTGTTGGTTAACAATTAGTAGCAATATTGTAACAGTGTAGCACTGTGCAATGTATGTATATTATGCTTAATCACGGATATCACAGTCTATTTCTGCGGCCAAGACTCACACCCACATGAGCATGCATGGCCCACCTGCACTTGCTGTATAGTGCCCTATCTCCTAGGTATAGTATAGTATGAAAAAACACAACATAAAATAGTAATAAAAATATATTTTTACTTTTATATGTGATATGTAAACCCGAATTTTACAAATAGATTATAAAACTTATAATGCTGGAAAAAAATATGATATATACAAATGTCTCTAAGTGTTTTGTTAGTAATTGTATGAATTAAAATTTTCTCAACAGAAAATTGGATGATCAAATTAACTAACTAATTAAAGATAAAATTAAAGACTAGATTGTCTCTATGAAAAAATTGAATTGTCCAATATATTCATCGTAATACTAAATATACACTATTAAAAGAGTGTTTATATGGTGGATCATCGTAATTCTGACATACTTATTTATTAGTGTGATACTAATTCTTACTTATTTGGAAAAAAAATTGCTAGTGTTTTTCTAGGAACTATTGTAACACCTGCTATGAGTTAAAAATGGAGAGTACTCGTTTCTCAATTATAAAGATGATCATATTATATAGGTGAATTTCAGAATCTATGACTTCAATTGCTACTGTTCAAGACAAGAGTGTCAGGTAAAAATTATTTATTGATGGAAGTAGTCGAAATTTTTTACTAGTAACCGACAGAGATTTCTTATGATTTACGAGTCTAGGTATCATGTAACTACTGTTTTGGTCTGCCCTTGTCACTTTAATTTAGTAAAAAATCGAAGCAAAAGCTATAGTATAAAAACATATGAAAAATATTAAAATTGATGTCGGATTTAATAAGATTTGTTTATGATTCAATCCTATAACTGCATTTTGGAACATTTAAAATTACTTGATATCGAAACTCACTTTAAACTCTAAATTATTGAAATTGAAAAATAAAATTACAAATAAAAAAACATACAAAAAATAAAAATAATAAAATAATCAACTAGACAAGTCACTGGTCAAAGTAAGTTGCAGCCCACATGCAAATTCGTTGTGTGACGAAATGAAGATAGAGATGCACAGCAAATCCATCACAAAATGGGACCCATTGATATCACATTTCTATCTACATTATTGCCAATTGGCTTCAACAAGTATTAGAAAAATACAAATGCACGATCACAACACATTTTTTATACTCTTCCCATAAAAATTTGACAGAACGAAATGAATGTTATATTTTGATCATTAAATAGATTTGATAATAAATTATAGAGTGTCACATATGAAATGAGACATAAATACATAATAAATATAATAATTAAACACTATGCAAAATACTACCACTTCTTAGATAGGCTAAGGATAGCGTATGACATGGCCCCATTTTGTGCCAAAGGTGCATGCATACAGTTGGATCATGGATATAATATATCATTCTCCCCAACTATATACTATACACCAAGAATAATAATAATGAAGAGAACTTTTTATAGACAAGTAATTTAAGTGATACTAAACTATTTTCCATAGCTAGAGTATAGATGAATTTTTAAAATGAGCTATATAAACAAGTTTAGTTAATTAGATTTCATAAGTTTAAAATTTTATAAAAAAAATTAATAACAAAGTGTTAAGATTCCATTCCAATTTCCACATTAGATGCACCATGATATGAATATATGTTTTTTTTTTTTATAAAATGTGTGAACATATGTTTAAAAGTGATTGGCAATTCAGTTTTCTTAAATTAAGTTAAGACAAAGGTACGTAACCTAAATTTTAATGTGATCTAGAGTCTCTTCAAGATTGTTAGATCTATGGTGCATAATTATATTGAGACATTGCATCATACACATAAGTTGATTTTTATCAATGAATCAATAAACCACATCATCGGTCAAAAAACAAAAAACTATGCATATATTAATCAAAGTCTAACTCAATAAGCTCATATGATAAAAAAAAATTACAACATTTTTTTCTATGAGTTTAGTAAAAAAAAAAACCATTTTTTTCTACAAGTTGGTTGTTGTTTATTTTTATTAGTTTTCGGTTACTCAATATTAACTCTTCTACTCTAGACTGAAATAAGACTTTCTGCAATAATAATTTTACTCAATATTTCATTCAAAAATCAAAACTGAGTTTTTATGATAAAGCTGATTAATGTTTTGAACGTTTCTGTTTTATGCTAGTTGTTGATTAAATTAAATTAAATGAAGCATGAGGCATTGAATTATGCAAGTTAATTAGAGGTGATTTGGCAAATAAATAAAAAAAAATGATGATAAATGAAAAGTGTAGAATACGTACTCTTCCTCCTCCGGCTCCGATAATTGGGAACAAAGCCCCCGTTGTCCGGTAATTAAGGTTCACACTGACGTGACGTGATGGTTAGTTGCTGTTGCTGGAGGGAGTGTGATGTGGGACCCATACAGTCGGCTTCACACGTGCGACACAGAAATCCATAATAATAATAAAATATTGAAAGGAACAGTGTTTGTAGGGGACCACCTTTGACGTGTCGGTTGCATGAGACTGAGAGTAGCACGAGAAGAAGAATGCATGAATCTGCAAAAATAAAGGAATCGCACGGCTCGGCGCCAAAATCAATTCTTTTCATGGTACGGTTACGTTGTCTGTCTGTGTGTTTACACATGAGAACCAGATCAGATGCTTTTATCTTATGGTTTCCATGTACTATGCACTAGTACTACTTACTCTCTCAAGTTGAGTTTACAAAAATTTATGAAACAAATCTTATTTCCTAGGATAATTCAAGTGGTTAGAAGAAGTTTAGGGTTTGATCTTTGATGAGAGCAATTTATTATTCTGATCTATCAAAAATTAAATATAGAAAAAGGGTCACATTTTATACTATCTTCATCTTTAAATATAAGACTCAGTTTGACCATTGCACGTACGTTAATACACAATTTTGATTATTAATATTTTTAATTATTTAACAGTAAATTATAAAAATTTGATATTTTGAAAATATTAATCAAAATAAATCAAACAAGATTTTAAATACTAATATTTACAATTATATATTCTTAAAAAAATACTGTAAAAACATGATAAATGAATAGTATAATTTGATCAAACATGATTTATATTTAGAGGCGGGGAAGTAGCTTGTTTTATCATAGACTTTAGTACTCTACCTTTGTCCAATTTTTTTTTGACAAGAACAAATTTAATTCATTTCATTTATCAATATAGTTTCAATACATGATGATATATAATCAAAAACTTGTTGATTATTAAAAGAAATGACGCTCTAGCTAATAAGTGAGCAACATTGTTGGCTTGTCTCCTAATACAGTAAAACTTATCCTAAAGTTTGGTAATAAACGCAACCTTTGTCCAAATTTAAAAGTAATAATTTTGAAATAAAAAAAGTAATATGTTTCTGAAAGGTTGAATAATGTACAACTTTTAAAACATATTTTTTATATTTAGTTTCTTATTATGTGTCTTAACTTTATCTTTTTTTATTATCTGTATTAGATTTATTGGACCGATTAATTCAATTTGGGAATTATATCAAGTGATTCTAAACTTTTCCCAAATACAATTGCAGGGATGAAATTGTGGTCCTTTCTATCAAGTCCAGTGTTTTTTTTTAAGAAGCTAAATTTGCTTATCTAAATTGGCACTAAAGATAATCGAACCTAAGACCTCGAAAAAGAGCACACTCACAAATCCCAAATCAATACTACTAGATCAACCCAAATGGACTACCTAATCCAGTATTAATCATCATTTGACCAACGTAACGTCTGATATTTGATGAGACATTTAATTTTGTGCATATTAAAGTAAAAAGTTGATTTTTTTTTTTACTAAAAAGTAAAAAAGTTGATAATAAGTGTTTTTCTTGAATTTTTCACACTTCAAAAAAATAATGGTTTTGTTAATTTTAATAGTAAATGAGTTTGTTTACAAATATATATTTATTGATGATAGTTAGTGAAATAATTTAAAATTTTTAAATACAATAAATAAAGATAGTTCGTTTATCGAAAATATAATAGTATATGTTATCATGATGTTCTAAAAGAAAAAAATAATTTGAGATTAGAAAAACTCAAAAGAGACATACAATATGTTGTGAGACGGAGAGTGCATTTGTTTGTGAGGTTAATTTTAATGGTAGTGTTGATATCGTTAAAATAAATATTTTATTTGAATTTAGAATTTTAGAGGCGTGCGTTTGAATTTTTAGAGGTTATTATTATTGTCTATATTTTGTGTAGAGGATATTCGATTCAAATAAAAAATATTAGTAAATTACTTTTCTTTATAACTTATGGGGCACAACAAATGTTAGGCACTTAAGGCCTACTGTTTTTGGGCCTTTGTTAAAATAAAAACTTTTTAGGCCGGTACGTGTATAGATCCATTTGCTTATTTCATGTGTTGCTAATGGTCAAATTCTAAAAACTTTTGATAGGTATACCCCTACATCTATCTAACATTTTTTTAAAAAAATAAAAGAAATTAACATATCAACTTGAATTAATTCATATTTTTGATCGTGCGGTAAAATATTTTGCATAGTCATTGTGTCAATATTAAAATTATATATGGTTTTATTGATAAAACAGTGGTGAATCTTTATTTTACATTCTCCAAGACTGTCTTTTTGGGTCCTATGTTAATTGTTGAAAAAAAAAGTGATTATCTACCAAGATATTGAAGCTTAAGGCTAGTCTTTGCTATGAAGGGGATATAGATGGTTAGAAAAGAAAAAGTGTTTAACAATGTTTGTATTTTGATGTACAAAGTGCACTGTTTCTCGTTCTCAGTTTCAATTCCAATTGCAATGGATTCTTCACAATTTCTTGCACGGAGAGACACATTTAACATTAATTAAAATAATAAAATAAAAACTTTTTAGCCTATAATTTTTCTAGAAACTTTAGAGTAGACGCTAACTTAGATAAAAGGTTCCACGTTTACATAACAATTGTAACAAGTGAAGAATCAAAGATATTGAATATTAACCTCGTATAGTCCACTTTGACACGATGAATGTTCATTACATTTTCTTTGCTTATTATTCAAATCACAAATATAAAATAAGAGATGATACATCTCTTCATTGTTTTACCTCTTGATGTCTTGGACGGTTTGATTTTCTGTTATAACCATTCTTTCTCTTTATTTATTCAGGACATATATACTAATTAAATAATTTTGTAAGAATTTCTTTTATTTAAGTAGTCTAGCGACGAGCAACAGGCGAACTTTGTAATTAAATTTATTAAGCGACAAACAAACATGATTGTCCACTCGCTTGAGTTAGGACGGTCATTTTATGGTCTAGTCACTATCATTTAGGATCTCTTTGTATTTCATCTTTATTATCAAATGAAATGAATTAAGCTTTTCGTTATAAAAAAAACCTAGTGACTAGAATTTCATATATTAAGAATTAAGATGAATAAGTCTTTGTAAGATAGCTCAAGTGGTAGGCGGTAGTAATTTATATTTCCGATGTACCAAAAAAATGATGTTCAAGATTCAAACTCTTATCCTACATATTACAATATTTAATGTTTTTTTATTATGATATTAGTACGAAGTTTCCACCGTCATTAACAATCATATACGTCGGAGAACTGATAGGACACACAAAGTAGAGTCTTCCCTCTCCCAACTAAATTATTTTCATAAGTCATTAATCGAACTAATGACTACATCTTTAAGGACGTCAAGACTCAAGACTCTTAACGTATTTAACGTCTTTATTAACTGGTAAGTAAGAGTTTTATATGCTAGTAAGAGTATTTATTTGTTGTTGTAAATGACAAAAAAACATAGTAGTAATTTTCATTTAGTATATGTTGAGTTATACTAGTACTGTAGTATTTGTTGTTAGTTAATTGCGTGAGATCCGACAAGAACGGTGGTTGGTGTTCTTTCCTCTTTCTTGTCATCATGGGATTGGTTAGAACCCAAAAACATAGCTCAAGAACTCTTCTTCCATCCAAATCATCATTTACCACTCCCACTCCTCAAACCATGAAGTCAGTACTCTCTCTCTCTCTCTCTCTCTAAACTTTTCTTTCTTTCTTTCTTTATTTGGATTCAGTTATCTACAATTTATCTTTCAACTTTTATTTGATTCGGACACATGTTTAATTCTAGATTGCTTTTATCATTCATATGAATCTTCTATTGAATCTTATATGAATCTTCTATTGGACTTTTGAAACATAGTTCTATAGTAACATGCTTATGTAGTATCTTTCTAACTTAGACTCATTCTGTTCTGTTATATAGTTAGAAGAACTCTTCATGGATTCTAATGTAACAATATATCCCAATAGGAAGCTAACGGACATTTCTCGGAATAGGCGTGTCCACGTGTCGTGTCCGACACCGACACGACACCGACACTTACGATTATATTGAAATATATCATTTTTTCAAAAAAAATTATCCGGGTCGACGTGTCGGTGTCCATGTCGTGTCAGTGTCTGAGCTTCATAGTATCCCATTTATAGTACTAGATAGATGATAGATCCATATCCATAAGTAGCTTTTAGCCTAGAGAATTTTTTAATGGGTTTTAGAACATATTTTTGCCTTTTTTTCTCCTTTAAATAATTATATTGAATCTTGATAGAAAAATTATAGGTCAACATGCTCATGAAGCAAACAAAGGCATGAAATGAATGTTTGGAATTACGGTGAGTTTGATAAAATTGTGGTGACACTGAAGCTACAAAGTATAGTTTTTGTCAAAGTTATTATGGTAATATACCATATGATTTTTTCAAATTCACCGTCAATCTAAACATACACGAAATTTGCATCAACCTTGACCATATATAATGAATTATTGTGGCTATGGTCTTACCATGATACTATTTTATTTTCTACAGAACAAAAGTAAAGATTTATGGCGTATCTCTTTCGCTCATTCTTATCAACCTAGCCGCTATAATGGAGCGCGCAGATGAAAATCTTCTTCCATCAGTCTACAAAGAAGTTAGTGAAGCATTCAATGCAGGACCATCCGATTTAGGTTACCTCACATTCATAAGGAACTTTGTTCAAGGACTATCATCTCCGCTAGCCGGTATACTTGTTATTAACTATGATAGACCAACAATTCTTGCTATGGGAACTTTCTGCTGGGCTTTATCCACTGCTGCTGTTAGCGCTTGCATTGATTTTAAGCTGGTTGCATTTTGGAGAGCGATAAATGGATTTGGTTTGGCAATTGTGATTCCGGCATTGCAGTCTTTTATTGCTGATAGCTATAACGAAGGTGTGAGAGGAGCTGGATTTGGATTACTAAACTTTATTGGAACTGTAGGTGGAATTGGAGGCGGTGTTATGGCTACTGTCATGGCTGGTCAGAAGTTTTGGGGAATACAAGGGTGGAGATGTGCATTTGTTTTGATGGCAAGTTTGAGTGCATTTATTGGAATCCTTGTTTTACTATATGTGGATGATCCGAGAAAAAGAGTTTCCAATACTCACGATGCTCGTGAGAGCTCAGAAAAGTAAGAAATAACATTCTATACATCACAACATTGTGAAATTTAGAAAAACAGATTCCTTGCAGTTAGGGATCTGCTATATTCACGCAGTCAGCAACTCAACACCGTCCAATAAAGGCTTAGATTTCCTGCAAGACTGGACGGTGTTGATCTGGTGACCTGGTGAATATAGGATATTGCCAACTATTTGTGTGAGATTTCTTCTTGCAGTCTCTATTTGACTTCAAAAAATTCATGTCCCCAAATTTTGAATCCTGTATTCATGTAATTTCGGCTATCCTATGTTCATGCAATCATCCGCTCAACGCCGTCTATTTAAGGCTCAAGTTTTGTGCAAGATCGGACGGTGCCGAGCTGATGACCTCTTAAATAAACGCATCCAAACTGTCACATCCTCGTGATTAACTGACAAGTAATTGAATGCTTTGTATAACTTTGATTAGTAATTGTTGGTAAATCAGCTTTATGTGTCAGCAGGGATGATTCTGTCTACAATGGCAATGTTAGTGTGACATCAATTTGGAGGTATTCTTGGGCAGCCACTAAATCTGTGATCAAAGTGCCAACATTTCAAATAATTGTCTTACAAGGCATCATTGGGTCATTGCCATGGACTGCCATGGTGTTCTTCACAATGTGGTTTGAACTAATTGGTGAGCATGAAACCTTCTTCTCTACATTAACATACTAATGCAACTTTGCGAATTTGTGTTCTAACATCACTATGCAGGTTTTGATAATAACACTTCGGCAACTCTTCTCAGTATTTTTGCTGTTGGATGTGCAATGGGCTCATTCATAGGAGGATCAATAGCTGATCAATTGTCACAAACCCATCCACATTCAGGTCGAATTATGTGCGCGCAATTTAGCTCCTTTATGGGCATCCCATTCTCATGGTTTCTTCTTAGAATGATACCTCAATCAGTAACTAGTTTTCTTACATTTTCTGTCACACTCTTTTTTATGGGGCTCACTATAAGCTGGAATGGTACGGCTGCAAATGCACCGATGTTCGCAGAGGTTGTCCCGGTCAAACATAGGACAATGATTTATGCATTTGATAGAGCTTTTGAAGGTTCATTCTCTTCTGTTGCAGCTCCTTTGGTTGGCATTCTTGCAGAGAAAATGTTTGGCTATGATTCAAAATCTGTTGATCCTATCAATGGGTCTCCGGCAGAGGCACTTGCCTTGTCAAAGGGTCTTCTTTCAATGATGGCAGTTCCATTTGGACTTTGTTGCTTGTGCTACACACCATTATATTATTTATTTAAAAAGGATCGCGAAAATGCTAGAATGCAAGCCGTGAAAGAAGAGGAGATGATATGAGACACTAACCAAGAACAGTAGTTCGTCTGAATAGAGCTCTCTTAACTCTATCTTGCTTGTGACTTGGGCCTATATGGAGTTCAAATCTTCGGCAGTATACACGAAACATTGCAACAGATCTTCAAAAACAGCCTCATTTTCTTTTATTCAATGAGTCTATGGGTTCCAACATGAGGTCAGGCTAACAAATGAACTCATTCTTAGCAATTGCTTATACTTGAGACGGCAAATGTGGCCAAACTGATGAGACTTATTAATAGCAAACATTTGACAAGGGAAAATTACACTAACCTTCGCTAAGATCTACTTAAACATCATGAACACTCTATCTACTTTTTAGATTGACACTACCCTCCGTCGGTATTGCATGGAGTGACACACTTCTCCCTTGTACCTTAACACTATTAATCTTCTGTTAAAACTAAAAGAACAACAAAATTCTCATGAGTCCCATGCTTACTCTCATGCTAAACCAAATTGACTTCTATCAAGATAAGAGCACTGGAATTTGATTTGATGAATGTTACCTTTTATTTGGCTTCTACATGACAATATGTATATCACATGAATTAATTGTGTTTTGTTTTCTGTTTGTTTTAGTCTTTTGCATTTTTAAATAAAGCAAGTTGATTTGGTTTTCGTATTTGATGTCACCAAAATTTCATGTTATGGTCATACTTCAACTGTTTTGTTGTCATATTATAAAACTACAAAAGGATTGACAGTACCTTAATAAACACATAAAAAACTTATTTTTGTCATTGTTGCCATTTAAATAGTAGAAGATCGCGAGCCAAAAAAAGTAGAGCATATCCACAAAACACATCAGAGCCAAATGATAACTTTGATGTTTGTGTGTTTCACTAAAATTAGGGGAAGTGATCGAATAATGTTATGGTCATACAGTTATTTGGCAGCATAATTTTGCTTCCTTTCGTTGGAAAACTCAGTAATGCACTCATTAATTGATAAATTTGAATTTTCAGATTAACTTCACATGACAATCTCAATGATACAGAAGCCCTTTAGAATAACTATAATTAATCACTTTCAAAAAGCACACTAACACGGGAAGAAAATTCATTGTAATTAGCCTTAAGTATTTGAATACTCGAAGATTCTCAGTTTAAAGTACTTGAAAGCGCAAAGTTTAAATGGAAGCACGAAAACTATTCCACAAAAGTGAATGGCTAGTTTTATCAAAAGTAAAGACATCTACAAACTTGATTTTTTTTTAAAATAAACCGGCTAACAGAGTTACACATTGTTTTGTATGGTCATAAATTGCTAGACATTTCAGAATCAGAAACCAAGTCATAACTCTAGCTAGCTCTTATGTTTTTGCCTGTTAGCTTCTCAAGTAGAATTGTAGTTATAAGGCAAGAATCAACAGAAAATGCAAAGAGACATACAAAAATTGACCACTGAACCCATTTTCCGATTGTTTAGAATAGTACGTCAACATTCCATAAAGCACATAAGTTACATTAACAATCCACTTGTTTGACTTTTAGATACGTTTGGTGGTCTAAGGAACTATCCTGATGCTCCACCAAGAAAAATAAAATACTGACGAAAATAAAATGCAAATTTTTTAAACCAATTTTACAAACCATGGGCCATCAAAGCATTGATAATTATATTTCAAAAGGGGCTTGGAAGTTGTCGAGCATGGTTTACATACAGCGCGTGAAGTAGGTTTGTCCTACATACCCACCAGCCATTGCCCTCCTCACATTAGATTCAAACATTTTTGGGTTCTCTCTCAACACAGCAGCTGCGTCATGGTTCAGGGGATCCTCATAATTTGGCTCCTGCACACAATTAGAACATTAATGTTAATAAGTTTCAAGTATCAAAACTCCGATATGTAAAAAACCAGAGCCGTACTGTAAAGAGATGAAACAAGCCATAGATGACGGTGTTTATATTAAGGACAGGTTTCCAGTCTTCTCTTAAGATGTTGAGACACACATTTCCTTCCAAGTCAATATTCGGATGGTAGACCTGTGGTTAATATTGTGCATATAAATTTATTATTACATTGAAACAGAATATAAAAGCAAGACAGATACCCAAAAGCATGAACTATAGTTAAATATATAATGAAGTCCATCCTACCTTTGTCTTGCACTTCACCTTGGGTGCTTCATGTGGATAGATGGGAGACACATTAAAGGAAAACAAAAATGCACCCCCTCTGTAACAAAAAACATAACATAATGGTGATCAACGAGATTTTTTCTGTTTTTTCCTTCATTTTAAGGGTGAGGGTATAGATCCTATCAGATTATACATTTAATTTAGCATTTAAAGTAAAAGAGAAACTAAATAAACATAAGATGAAGATAACATAGGGACACTGATGCCTTAAACAAGAGTTAATTGTAAAGTTAGGCTACGAGTAGAAAATAACGAACAGATAAAGTGGAAACTTCCTTACAGGTAATATCCATCATCAGGTTTAATCAAAACTTCGAAGTTCATGAGGTCGTCTTTTCCATTGGGGAATTGCATGGTACAAGATTTTGGTAGATTGAGCTCACTTATATCTGAAAGATGTAACATCCACTGTGAAAAAGACTTGTATAACAAAATAAAGTAGCAGAAACTATTGTCTTAAAAAAAGATTGACAAATGAAAAAAAAAATGTCTCAGAGCAGCAACTAAAAACACTTATCATAGGCCAACTAGTGAACCTATAACTCTTTACAGGATAGCAGTCCACATGTCTGCAGAAAAGCACATAGATATTAATATATTAAGTTGGCTAATGGTCAGAAGAATTTCTTGTTTATCCAGAAAAGAAGTTCCCTTCCATGAAAAATCACTAATAAAATACAGAGGGTGTTGTTGAGAACAAATTCCAAATCCTCAAGATAAAAAGCCTTCATTAAATATACAGGGAGAATGTACACCCGCCCAAGAAAGAAAAAGAAAATCACATGGTTTCCCCACCCAAAAGTTGTTCACTTAACAACTATCCTGTACTCCAAGCATAAGAGCATTCACACTTCACGGCCACCAGAGCATAAGAAAATCAGTTAAAGGATTCATTATTTGCTACTCCAAATTTCTTTTGTCATACACTGTGAGAATACATTGTTTTGATATTAAAGAAAATTATCCAACAACAAAACCTCTTTGGTCTCCTTCCTCCTCAAAGCCTATTGTAAATTTTCACAGAAAACAATGCAACCCTAACTAATTCATCTCCTAGATTCTATTCTTGCTACCAAAATCTCAAGGTTTTGCACTCTCTTATCCCTACCCTGTTTCTTTTTGTGCCTCATCCAAAAAAAGAATAAAACAAGTTTCATCCACCTTTGTAATATTTTACCCATTTGATGCAATGTTATTAAAGGGTGATGATGGTTCGTGGCAGTAAGCCTAAAATCCACCACAATAGTATGGAAGATGACATTGCAGACTATAGCAGAAACATGGAGGTTTTCATAGAAGTATAATATTATATACGCACAAAAGAGCTGGTGGTTTGTTGGTAATTCAATCCACCACGCCTTACTGCCACAATATCACCATGGCCACCATTTGTCAAAACAGATGAGATATTACAATGCATGATGTTACATCATTCAGCATGAAAAAATGTTCCCCTCAAAACTTAACTGCATTATGTAGAATATGTTTTTTCACTTTCATCCTGTATCACCTAAAAATATACGATATGCAAAGCAGCAAATCGAAAAAATATATTTTTTGTAGTCAAATGAAACAGCTAAAATATTCATGCACTGTAGTTCTAGGCTTCTGGATTTCATTCCTGTCTCCATCATCTCGAGTCACACCCAAAGGCCCAAACAACCAAGCCCCCACAAAACCCCTATTCTGGCAACTACATATTAGCACTATACCTGTATTTTTCCGTTTCCCTCTCAATTTCCCTTTTGGCCATGGGTAGGGGTAACTGGTAAGTGCCACACAAATTTAACAGGATGAAACACAAACACAAAAAAAAAAAAACAATTTAATAAGAACTAAGAAGCAAACCTTTGTGAAGACGCAACTCGCCAGCACTTTGCTTCTTAACAGGTACTCCATTACTAGCATTCTCTGCAAGCTCTCTTTGTTTTTCCTTTACTTTAAATAGTTTAATCATATTCCTGCAAGACAAACATCAACTCCAGCATTAAAACACTATATCACAGACTACAAAACCACCCAAGCAAAAAAAAAGCTACAACTTCCATTCAAATAAACATACTATATTCCCAATTCCAATCAAAAATTGCCTTAATCTACATTATGATGATTAAAACAGCTTCATAGCTTATCCATTCAAACATCACCTTATTCTAAATAACTTTGTTATGCAACAACAAATATTAACAACCTTAATACAATTTATTTATTTATTTGGCTTTCACCCTCTGGCCCCTAGTAGTCCAGAGTTCAGAGCGAATTCTGACATCAAGTAATTTCAGTCCCCTCCCAAACAGAGTAGCGAGGGATCAAACCGCGGTCCTCCCTACCAAGTCCAACGCGCCAATCACCACTGGACTAACTAACGTTTGATATCCTTAATAAAATTCAACTTAACCCTATTCAACAAATAGCTACTTAATACATTTAACTTAACCCTAAACTATCAAAATCAACAATCATATCAAAGAATCCATACAAATCAATCAAAAACAACAATAAGATCGTATTTAGGTTAAAAAAATACTTAGGTCACAGTGATTCAACAAAAAAAACACCGCGATCTAATAGCGAGAAATTCAACAAAAAGTTAAATCTATGGTTTTATCGTATAAATTCAAAAACAGTTAAAATAAAAATAGATTAATTAATTAAATAATTAATTAATAGTTAGGGATATGAATATAGATAAATTAGTATTATTATGAATTAAAAAGAAAAAAAGAGATTGAAGAAGACGAAGAAGAAACCCTATTTCAGTGAAAGAGGGAAAAGGATCGAGTGAGTAGCGTGAAAGAAACGAAGGAAGGAATTGACGAACCTGGTTGGTAGGTTAGGGATCGAAACGAGAGAGAAGAAAGTGAGGTGAGGTTATTTCACAGCTCAGCTCTGTCTGCGATGGATGGATGGATTTTTTCTATAAACCTTTATAACTCTTTTTTATATTTTCAATTTCGTCACGTTAATATATTTCACCTTATTAGTAGTGTTTTTTTTTTTAATATGATCTTTTTCTCAAATATATGTTTATGAGAAAAAAAAATACTTACATTATAAAAAAAAAAAGATACATAAATATTCTAAAGATTTATTATAATAAAAAAGTCTTACTTATTGGTTATTACTCCCGTAAGATAATTCAAGTGATAAGAATAGAAGAACATACATTTAAATTGGGTAGGGAGAAGTTTATGGATTAATTATTGGCAAATCGTTTGAGTCAGGTGATTGGAGGTGTCATTTCGGATTCTCAGTCCGCCTTTGTGAAGAGTCGGCAAATTTTAGATGGGATCTTAATAGCTAATGAATCGGTTGATGACGCAAAAAAGAATAAGAAGGAAATGATTATGCTTAAAGTGGATTTCGAGAAAGCGTTTGATTCGGTGGAATGGACATATTTGTTTTCTGTTATGGATAGTATGAATTTCCCTATGCAGTGGTGTAGATGGATTTCTGAGTGTGTTAGTACAGCTTCAGCTTCGGTGCTGGTCAATGGCAGTCCCACTGCTGAGTTCTATTTTGAGCGTGGCCTCAGGCAAGGGGATCCGTTGTCGCCGTTTTTATTTCTTATAGCGGCAGAAGGTCTTAGTGTAATGATGACATCGTCAGTTCAGTCTGGCTTTTTCACTGGGTATTCTGTTGGCTTGGTGGAGTCTTTATTTGTCTCTCATTTACAGTTTGCAGATGACACTCTTTTGATTGGGGAAAAGAGTTGGAAAAATGTCCGAGCTATTAAAGCAGTTTTGGTGTTGTTTGAAATGATGTCGGGCCTGAAAGTGAATTTTCAAAAAAGTAGGTTGATCGGTGTGAATGTGGCAGAATCGTGGTTGGGGGAGGCGGCTAGTATTCTGAATTGTCGTATTGGTTACATTCCTTTTGTATATTTGGGTCTTCCTATCAGGGGTAATCCTCGGAGACTCTCCTTTTGGAGACCTGTTGTTGAGAAAATTAAAGCCCGCCTTTCTATTTGGAAATGTAAAAATCTATCAATGGGTGGTCGATTGGTTCTTCTCAAGGCTGCCTTGTCATCAATTCCGGTATACTTCCTTTCTTTTTTCAAGGCTCCCTCAGGTATTATTTCCATCATTGAAACTCTTTTTAAGTCTTTTCTATGGGGTGGTGGTGGGGAGGCTCGCAGTGTCCATTGAGTTCATTGGGATAAGGTATGTAGTGATAAGAGTCAGGGGGGTTTGGGGGTGAGGAAGGTGAAGGAGTTTAATTTGGCGTTGCTCGGAAAATGGGGTTGGAGGGTGAAAACAGAGACATCAGGTTTGTGGCGTCGGGTTTTAGTTCATAAGTATGGCGTTAGTCGAGGGATTATTCAGGATGGTGGCAATCGAGCCTCTCGACGGTGGTGCGATGTGTTGGGTGTTTGACGTAATTATGTTAATGGGGTGAATGGGTGGTTTCATCATTTTTTATCGCGTAAGGTAGGGAATGGGGATACGACTTCCTTTTGGGATGACCCTTGGCTAGGGCAGGGGCTAGTGTTGAGGACGCGATATCCTCGGTTAGCGGGTCTTGCGGTCGATTCTCAGGTGTCGGTGGGTGATATGTGTCGGCGGGGGTGGGAGGTCGGAGGGGAGGGGTGGCTTTGGCGGAGACGACTTTTTGTATGGGAGGAAGAGTTGTTGGCAGAATGTTGTGCTTTATTTCATAATGTTGTCTTGCAGCCTCTTTTATCTGACAGGTGGTGTTGGCATGGTGGTACTTCTGAAGTTTATACGGTTAAAGAGGCTTATTTGGCTTTGAATAGACAGGTTGTTGGTGTGGGTGTTCAACACGACATGGTCACGTTACCTTGGCAAAAATATGTTCCTTTGAAGGTATCTGTGTTTGCATGGCGTTTTTTGCAAAACCGCCTTCCGACTAGAGATAACCTGCTTCGACGAGGTATTATTGTTCAAGGATCCCATCTTTGCAGCCTTGGATGTTTGTCATCGGAATCTCTGTCTCATTTGTTTTTTCGGTGTCATAAATCCCATTTGGTTTGGGGTGGCATGTTACATTGGTTAGGTATTGAGACGTCTTGCCAACGGATGCAGTTTCCCATGCTCTGCAATTTATTGGTCTTCAGATTCATCTGGTAAAGCCTAAGCACTGTTTTAAGGTTATGTGGTTGGCAACGATTTGGCAGATTTGGCAGGCTCGCAATGCGGGTCTTTTTCGAAACCAGGAGTTTTCTGTGTCTCAGGTGCTTGATCAGATCAAAAATCATCTCTAGTGGTGGCTCAAGATTCATTTTAATCACTTGTCTGTTGATTTTGGTTTGTGGTACTTGCGCTCTTTGACTTGTTTAGGGTGGCGAGGTGGTTGATGTTTCATTTTGTTGGTTTTCCTGTACCGATCAGTCTGTTTGTTGTTAGAACTCTTTTACTAGATTAAGCACATCTTGTGCTAATCTAGATTATTTAATAAATTTCTTTTGCTGATTCAAAAAAAAAATTATTGGCGGGAGAGTTTATCTTTTTGATATGTATCAAAATAATATATAATGGTTATTCATTATTGTATTTGTATTTGTATTTTTTTAAACATATCTAAATTGAAATATCCTATGATTTAATAAAATTATTATATATCTTAAGGTTATTTTTCCTTTCAAAATCTTTAGAATATTGTTAAAATTTGTTTATATAAAAAGAAAACTCTACTTCTATGTTAAAACTAATTCTCGAACCAGATTAAATTGGTAGTGCAAATAAAAAAAACAAACTTTAGTGTTGTGAAAATATAATTTTCAACGAAATATCAAACTTTTTTCCTAATTCTTTAGAAATCTAATAAAATTATTAGCATTACATAAATGAAATTTTTTCTACATAAATGAAATAACAAAGTTATTATAAACTTATACTACATACAAAGTTGAGAGATCGAGACAAACCTCGATCATAGATGTTCATCCTAACAATTTTAATATTTTTTTGTTTTTTGAATTAAGTCTTCAAAACAAGTAAATGAATTTTATGCGTAATTTTTTTTTTTGACTATTGAAAGTTCAGATTTTATAAATCTAACCTGTTAAAATCCGCCCATAAAGTTGGAATTATATAATCTGAACTGTATTTTACATAAAAATAAAAGACATTTTTTAATTTTAAGGGAGTTAAAGAGGAGAATAAGAGGTGGGAAGAGAAATTTTCAAATTACAGGTACATCTGATTATTCTATGGATTGGACTTCATAAGCCCACATTGTTACACGTACATCTTATATCATCATTGATAATTTATTGTATAAACTATTTTGCTTGCTAAAAAAATGTTTAAAATGTTTTTATTCTCTATAATCACACTAGTTTTTAAGTTAATCTCTACAAAAAATGCTTTTAGTCTCTATTTACATTTTAGAGAAACTATTTTGAAGAATTAAAAGTATCGGGTTTTTTTTTTGAAGTTTTTAAAAGAACATATAAACTACAATATTACTATAGAGGATCAAAATTGCCAATAAAATTTAATGGGAACTAAACTTGAAAGTACATAATTTTATAGGGACAAGATACATATTTAATCCAAAAAATTCCAAAAATTCTATATTGTACAGACAATAATTAAAACGCTGTATTTTATATAATGATCGAAATTTTGATTGAACCCTCTATTTAATTTTATCACTTCAATTTTTAACCCTATCACCTTGTGGCACACATCTTATGTTAGAATAAGATTTTTTTTTTGTCCTCTGACAAGTATATTTCATCTGTGTGGTGTTATGATTATACAACTGACGAGTATATTTCAGTCCCATTGTTGACTATTACAGGTTAAGCGGATGAATGTTGACGAGGTCGGCACATCCCCTCCACTGGAATGGATCGTTAAGCTACTACATATCTATTATGTGTGTCTTAACCTATTGAAGTTGATGTGGCGAGCACATATGTTGTGGCTTACTTGTCGGGCTCAAGTGTTATTGGGCGAGGATCAAAGATTTAAAGTCCTTATTTGTTAAGATCATGTGTTCAAAGTGGCGAGCATGTGGTCAACTCAGAGAGCACATCATCACTAGATGAGGATTAACTGGTGTTCTTATTTGTTGTATTGTAATGAACATGTGGTCAATGTGGAGAGCACACTCATTACTAGATGATGATCAGTCGACGTCCTCGTATGTTGTAATGATCGTGTGTTTAACACGAAGAGCATGCGGTTAACGTGGAGAGTATTTTAGCTATTGGATGAAAATCAGTTGACTTCTTCATCTATATATTGTAATGAACATACATGTGTTCAACGTGTTGACCCAAACTTAGGTTTTGTCCCAACTCTATTTGTTGAGGCTAACGTGCGAGCATGCCCGCATTCTCTGATGTGCCAAGCACGTCCATTACTGAGTAGGAACTAAAGTCCCTATCGGCGTCGAAGATCATTTGGTCAACGTGCATGCCAATTCTAAATTGGGTTGATGCTTAACTTTGAGGGTTGAATTTACTAGACTCAACCTCTTGCTCCTTAGGCCAAGCTTGTGCTTTCTGGACCTCTTCCAAGCACAATAGCTAGTGGACCAAACTCACTTGTTCGTTGAGCTGAGCAGGTGGATTGAGCTTATGCCCAGTCCGTAGCACATTTTAATGTCAATGTTGTACAACCTTATGTTCAAAATGTGTCTATATTATATTTATATATTATTTTAAACCCATATATAAATCCATATTATGTTCAAAAGTGTCAAAATTTTTGCACTTTAAAGAGTAAAATCAATTTTTTTTTAAAGATAAAAACACAAATATTTTTATAAAAACAAATATTCACTAATTTTATAAGAACAAAAATATATTCAACCTTTTTTTTCGACTGAAAAAATATATTTAACCTATTTATATATATAGGTTGAAATGTTGAATACTTGAATGGTACTCCGGTTCAACCCAAAATTTAAAAATCACACAACAAGGGCATTCATCCCGGTTCATCGTTTTTGTTTAGTGGTCTAAGTGAACCAAAGATACTTACAAATAGATTCCCCCTTCATAAAACTCATTGAATTCCAAATGCCATGTTCGTCATTTTCGTATTGGTACATTACTTTATCAGCCCACCCAACTTCATTTTTAATGTCGTCAGTATTTTATAGTAGTAATTATTTTTACAAATAAAATACTACTTGAATTGACAGATAAAAAAAACTTTAGTTGAAAAAATAACTTACGTATTTATTTTTTCTATGAATGGGCTGAAATTAATTTAGCATGTACTTTGCATCTTATGAAAGATATATTAATTACAAATATGAATTGTCAAACTAATATTCATTTTATTTCATAAGAGAATAGTATCCATTTTAAATAATTTCTTATTAAAATTTATAAAAATCTACACAATATGAGCAAAATACAAAATAGCTATTAGCTCCTATTTAGTCAATACTAATATACAAAATATATTTAGTCAAAAAAAATATTCCAAAATTTAATGGAATGCATTAATTGTATTTTTCTTTTTTAAGTATTGGTCAATGCATTGTATTTGGATATATATATATTATTTGACTCATTTTTTGGGTAGAAAATATTTGATTATTATTTTAAAATAAACAATTTAATTTGAAACATAGAATTAGTATAATATTAATCATTAATAAATAAATTAATGATTCTGTCAAAAAAATAAAAAATAAATTAATGATTGAAATTACAAAGAACATGTATAACAAATCATATATTTTGATATTGTCAAAAAAAAAAATCATATATTTTGAATAATGTTTAATAAACCATGAATACTTAAACAATTTACTTACTATTGTACCCAAACAAGAATCAACGAGAAACCTTGTTGAAACTCTATATAATATAACAAGGTGAACGTAAAAGAGCATTACCATAAACAAGAATATCATCAAATAACAAATAATGAATTCTATGAATGTTGGTACATGGGTTAGTCCCAATTTTATGTTCAACCAAACAATTACAACAAAAAACCAAACTCTCATTCCCTTTCTAGCTATTCCCATTTCATCACGTACCAATCAACAAAGAAGAAGAAATTTGGTTTCTTCTTTTTCCTCACAACCAAAAACCAAACTCTATGCAGTTCTCACTAATGTAGACAAAAATACCAAAGAAGAAACCATACCCAATTTCAATTTCAATGCATACATGCTTGAAAAGGCTAATATAGTGAACAAAGCATTGGATGAAGCAATTGTACTAAAAGAACCGGAGAAGATTTACGAAGCTATGCGATATTCCCTTCTTGCTGGAGGGAAACGTATTCGTCCAATTCTCTGTATTGCCGCCTGCGGACTTGTAGGCGGCAAAGAAGAAACAACAATTCCATCAGCCTGTGCTTTGGAAATGATTCACACTATGTCGTTGATTCATGATGATTTGCCGTGCATGGACAACGACGATCTTCGACGAGGAAAGCCAACAAACCACAAAGTCTATGGCGAGAACGTAGCTGTTCTTGCCGGAGACGCGCTACTTTCATTCGCATTTGAACACGTGGCTGTTTCAACCACAGGGGTCCCACCTGAAAAAGTTGTTAGAGCAATTGCTGAGCTGGCAAAATCAGTTGGAAAAGAAGGACTAGTTGCCGGACAAATTGTTGATTTAGAATCAGAAGGGCAATCAAACGTGGGATTAAAGACACTCGAGTTTATTCATCTTCGGAAAACCGCGGCTTTATTGGAATCTTCGGTTGTTATGGGAGCAATAATAGGCGGTGGTTGTGACGATGAAATTGAAAAATTAAGAAAATTTGCTAGGTGTATTGGATTATTGTTTCAAGTTGTTGATGATATTCTTGATGTTACAAAATCTTCTGAAGAATTAGGGAAAACGGCTGGAAAAGATTTGGTTGCTGATAAGACTACTTATCCTAAACTTTTGGGATTGGAAAAATCTAAGGAGTTTGCTGAAAAATTGATTAAGGATGCACATGATTGTCTTATTGGTTTTGATTATGAAAAGGTTGCTCCTTTACTTGCTTTAACCAATTACATTGCTTATAGGCAAAATTAGAGTGATAGATTATTTTTCTATTATGAGAAAAATAAATTTGGGATTATGAAAGAAACCATTTGGTGCATGTATAGATATAAACTCTAAATGTTGTGATAGTGGATTTATCAAGTAAGTTAATTTTTAGTCTTCAATTTTTTTAATATCGTAAATGGCTTTCTTCAAATAAGTTCTATACTTCTTTTGACCAATTTTTTTTTATTTTTCTTTTAAGATGTTGAAAAAATGGCTTTTCTTTTCTAAGGTTTCTTCAACTTAAAGTTTTGTGTACTCTTATTTTTTCTAAGAGGTAGGGATTGTGGTTTTTCTTTAATGGGTCATGCTAACTAGTGCACTTCATGCACTAGTTAAGCATACAAAATAGATAAGTTTAGTATTGAAAATAACACTTTTAATATTTTATAAGTGTTGACCGCACAAGTTTCAATGTACTTTTTGCTATATTAAATATCTTTAACTAGTGCATGAGGTGTACTATTTAACATTTTCCTTCTTTAATTAATCGATGGTGTGTTGAATAAGAGTTGCATTGGTTTGTGAGAACCTTTGGACTTTGGTGTTGGGCACGTGATTTTTGAGTTACATTGGCTTCACGGGTGTTTTTTGGATTGAGCAATTTGTGTATTTTCGTTCATGTAATAAGTTGGATTAATCTAATATTCTTTTGGCCATTTTTTTAAAGTTGTTTAATTAGTGATTAGAAATTTACATTTAAAATGAATAAGTTGGAAATTGATCTGATTTCAAACACCAGTCTTTCATATTAATTTATTGATATGAAATTTTAAACTAGTATTTATATTAGATGATGTCGGTATAAAATTAATTGAGTTTAGTTATTATACATTAATTGTGTAATTTTTTACACTTGTATCCAATTAAATCACGTTATAGTGCCACTTTTATACGTAAGGGAGGTTATTTATACAGCTCATATGTCTTGTTTGTGTTTGAGTTGTGTGAAATGAAAAAAATCATCGTTTATTTAAAAACTAAGCAAAATCATTATCGCATCAAACAACGACAGCTCATCCCGGTTCATCGTTTTTGTCTAGTGGTTTAAGTGAACCAAAGATTATTACATTACAAATAGGCATAAATGCATAATAGATTCCTTCTTCCTAAAAACTCATTGAATTCCAAATGCTATGTTTGTCATCTTCGTATTGGTACATGTTGCCTTATCAGCCCAATCTCATATTTAATATCGTCATTGTTTTATAGTGCTGATTGTGTTTAAAATTAAAAAAAGGTACTTGAATTATACTCCCATATAAATACACTATGAGTAGCTCATGAAGAGTAAAAGAATATTGAAAAATATATTAGAATATAAATATACATGTTTAAAAATAATTTTTGATAGGTTCTCTTAATTACCATAAAATTCTAGTTTCATCTTTATGATAAAAATTATTATTCTAACTAATTATGTATCCTCAATCTTATCAAAAAAAAGTCTGTTAAATTTTGGAGAGTTAGCATATATTACGCACTTTGATGATGGTGTGATCAATATGTCTCAGATTATTATTCATTCTTTATTATTTTGTAGAATTTGTCGAGATGACAATCAAATAAGTCGACTGAGAATTGTTAATTTACATCAATCTTAAGAATCTTAAGATTTTCGGAGAATCGATAAGAATCTCGGAGAATCTTGGAACATTGGTGGCTATGTTTACATCAATCTTAAGAATCGATAAGTTTGTCAATCTCTACTTTATTTTATATCATGCTAACTAGTAATCTCAGAGTAATAGTTAAGAAAACAAAAAAAAAAATAGAAAATAACACTCTTTATACTTTTTAGAAGTTGATTGTACAAATTTCAAAAAAACTTAACTATATTTTGTTCCGTAATACTACTAGAAATTTGGATTTTACCTGCAAATTTAAACCCAAAATTCGCAGGAAACACAATTTTTCTCAATGATTTTCAGATTTGAGTAAGTGAGTATTCGAGACATTTCCATTAGCGTTGCCCGCAAAAGGAAAACAATTTTTTCAACCATAAATCCATGAAAATAAATAAATTATCATTATCAATACTCAATAGTCAATAGGAACTATAAGAGATAAGAGATGGAATAGGGATCGCCTCAATGAATGACATCTTCTATTATTTGCAGTCAACGGGACAAGGATTTTGAGATGCAATGCAACCACCATGTCTCAATTTGCAAACAGTTATAAAGGAAAATATTAATATATGTTTACAAAACATTAGCCTAATATCTATATGCTAATATTCTAGCTTAAGCATGGGTGTAATACTGGTACATATAATTAAAACAATGTAATTTTCTACCTAGATCATATCAAACTGACCACATTGCTTTCACCATAAGACAATGTTCCTTTAGAATCTGAAACATTCATCATATTCATACTTTTAAAATCAATCAAATTCACTATAAAACAGAACTATATGCATAATAGACTCGTGCATGTCAAAACCCTAATTGTTACATAATAGTTTCGAAAAAACAATGACAAAGCCCCTGTTTGATTGTAACCGATCGAAGCACTTACAAAATAGATCGGATGATCGATGATCCTAAAGGTACCAATCACCGAAAAATTAACAAGATACAAAACTTTTTTTTTGAACAAATCAAAATGAGATATATTATATATAAAAGATCGAAGTAGTTGACCCCCCGCACAAGGTGTGCTAGGCAGGTCATAAATGTTTACATCGAGAACCAACAATCAGAAAAAATGGAACCACCACCCTACAAAATCACAAACCCAAACATAACAAAGGATTCACCCACCAACTATGTAGGTTAACCCCTATCCCTGGATACCGAGTCCTCATCCACCAAAAAGAATGCCGCTTGATCAGGTCCATCATATGAGAAGTAGAATGCGCTGAATTATTGAAAAGGCGCTGATTGCGCTCAGTCCAAATAACCCAAACACAAACAAGCCAGATGAGCTGCAAAAATGATCTCTGCTCCCGGCCCCCACCCGTTGCAAAGACAAACTGAGAGAAATGTGCAGAAGAAGTCGATGGGTCTACCGTCGCGAAGCCAATCCAAGACCTAACCAAGGACCATATAGAACCAAAAACCCCGAACGTGAAGAAAAGATACAAAACTTACCAAGTGAACGATATGTGAGAGGCGCCGCCATGGTTCTGAGGAAGAGAAAACGCGAGGGTTCAGACGAAGAAAGCTCAAGAATCGACGGAGAGAATGGAGAGAAAGTTCACGGTGGCCATGGCGCTCGGGATCGAAGGAGTGTTTTTAGGGTCTTTGATTAGAGAGTGATTTTTTGTGATTTTATGTTGTTAGATTTTTAATTATTAAGTTTTTTTTATTAATTGTTAGTAATGTAGATTTTAGTATTTTAATTGGTGTTCTGTTTATTTACAGTACATTTGTTTTGTAACTATTTTTTTACCGATATAAGTTCATCTTGTGACAAGACTTGATCTTATTGATAATATATTTGCCGTTCATTTTTTTTTTTACTTATTCTACTGTAGCCAAACAAGAATCAAAGAAAAACCTTTGTTGAAGCTCTATATATATGATATAACAAGGTGAACGCACAAGAGCATAACCACAAACAAGAATATCATAACCATGAGTTCCATGAATGTTGGTACATGGGCTAGTCCCAATTTTATGTTAAACCAAACAATCACAACAAAAAACCAAACTCCTTTTCCCTTTCTAGCTATTCCCATTTCATCACTTACCAATCAACAAAGAAGAAGAAATTTGGTTTCTTCTTTTTCCTCTTTCAAACTCTATGCAAATCTCACTAAAGTAGACAAAGTAAAAGATAAAAAAAACGAAGAAACCAAAGAGGAAACCATTCCCAATTTTAATTTCAATGCATACATGCTTGAAAAGATTAATATAGTGAACAAAGCATTGGATGCAGCTATTGTACTAAAGGAACCAAAGAAGATTCACGAAGCTATGCGATATTCCCTCGTCCATGCTGGAGGGAAACGTTTTCGTCCAATTCTATGCATTGCCGCTTGCGAATTCGTAGGTGGCAATGTAGAATCAACGATTCCATCGGCTTGCGCGGTGGAAATGATTCATACCATGTCATTGATCCATGACGATTTACCATGCATGGACAATGACGATCTTCGACATGGGAAGCCATCAAACCACAAAGTCTATGGCGAACATGTAGCTGTCCTTGCTGGAGAGGCATTACTTTCATTCGCGTTTGAACATGTGGCAGTTTCGACCACAGGGGTCCCACATGAAAAAGTTGTTAGAGTAATTATTGAGCTGGCAAAAGCAGCTGGAAAAGAAGGACTAGTTGCGGGACAAATTGTTGATATGGAATCCGAAGGGCAACCAAATGTGGGATTAAAAACACTCGAGTTTATTCATCTTGGAAAATCCGCGGCTTTAATGGAAGCTTCGGTTGTTATGGGAGCAATAATTGGCGGTGGTTCTGAAGATGAGATTGAAAAATTAAGAAAATTTGCTAGGTGTTTTGGATTATTGAATCAAATTGTTGATGATATTCTTGATGTTACAAAATCTTCTGAAGAATTGGGGAAAACAGCAGGGAAAGATTTGATTGCTGATAAGGCTACTCATCCTAAGTTTTTGGGATTGGAAAAATCAAAAGAGTTTGCTCAAAAATTGATTAAGGATGCACATGATTGTCTTATTGGTTTTGATTATGAAAAGGTTGCTCCTTTACTTGCTTTAACCGATTACATGGCTTATAGGCTAAAATAGATTGTTATTTTATTAAAAATAAAAATCTATTACTCTCTAAAATAATTTTTTTAACTTTGTCCTTTTCTTTTGTTTATTGGAGAGGAGAGATTTTAATTTTTTTTTATTTAGAATTACTCTTGTACATTTGTTTTTTTTTTCTTTTTTAATATAAATAAGTGAGCTCTTTTATATATCTAGACGAGCTTTGTTATATGTTTGCACTTGTACTTATTTATAAAAATACTCCTCTATTTTAAAATCGAACATTTTGATCCTTCATTTTTTATAAATTTGTTCCACCTTTATTTTGGCACCTCAAAACAAGTAATGTGTCATTTTTTAATATAAGGTGACATACAAAATGATGATATGACAAAATAAACATGGAAATAATAACTTAAAAATTATAAAATTTAACAAAAATTTAAGATTCAAAACATTTAGGATAAAAAAAATTAAAACCTAAATTACATATATAGAAATTTCAAGAGACAAAATAAAGAGTACAAACATATTTGAGAACATTTTCATATTCAAACTCTAAAATCAACCCAACATATAGAGTACAAACATATATTCCATCTGTACTAAAATATAAGTTATTTTTTTAAAAAATTGTATCAAAATATTAGTCACTTTATAATAACAATGAAGTATTTAATGCTATTTTTTTATTATATCATAAACTATTTATTACTCTCTCATCTTTTACTTCTTTTATTTATCTTTTTCATATCATTAATGAACAATAATTTTATAAACTACTACCTCCGTACCAAAATATATGTCGTTTTGACCAAATCACACAAATTAAGAAATGTAATCATTGTTGTATGGAAAAGGTAAATTATGGGTTAGTTTACAAGATTATCCCTCATTAATGGTATGTGAGAGATAAATTATAGAATTGAAAGAAGAAAGAGAAATAATTAATTAAGGGTATAAGAGGAAAAAGAGCATTAAATGATTCATTGGTAATGTAAAACGACATATATTGTGGTACAAATTTTTTTCTCAAAACGACATATATTTTGGTACGGAGGGAGTAACTAATAATTTCTATTTTCCATATACAACACTAATTATATTTTTTTTAATTTGTATAATATAGTTAAAACGACTTATATATATTTTAGTACTGATGTGTAGTAATAACTAGTTAAGGAATACAACAAAGTGTCATAACTCATTTATCAATTATCATCCATCGAACATATAGTAGTTGACCACAATTTTAAAAGTCCTCAACCATAATTTTCTGTTGTTCAAATATATACATATAATTCATCAATAATTCAAATTGTGTTACATATGAAACATTTAATGGACTCAAAGGAAAAACTAACACAAAATGCCAAAGTTTTTTACATTTGTAACTTAAAATATCATTATATCAAAATAGAAGGGAAAAAATAACAAAGAAGCCAAACATCTATGTTTGAACTTAAAGATCAAAATCAAACGAAAAATAAATAAATTAAAGAACCAAAGTGAAAATTAAAGTTAACTTAGAAAAGTAGTGCAATTTAATTATTTTCTTTATGTTTCTAAAAACTTGAAAATTTTAGCATTAATTTTTAATTATTTTTTTTACAATACCAAATATAATGTAGTGCAATTGAGAAAATTACTAGTCATTGTATACAAACAAACACTTGTCACAAGAAATCAACTATTTAAATAAATCTAAGATCGATCTCTGGTTTTTGACTTAGTGTGTGTTTGGTTTGACTTTAGATAGAATTGATTTGAGTAGAATTAATTTTAGCATAATTGAATTATATTTGTAGGCTACGTTTGGTATCACGGTGGATGTGTCAGAATTGCGGTGATCCACCTTGATTTTGCAAAAGCTACAACTTGTAGCTTCTGGAAATTACGGTGGATCACCGTGATTCTGACACTCTCACCGTGACACCAAACATATACGTATACAATTATGTAAAAGTGAGTTGGACAATAAATTTCAGTGTAAAAATCACACTTAAAGCCAGAAGCTACAAATTCTAATTTCTAGCAGAATCAATTCTGAAGGCAGAATCAATTCTGCTTTAGAATACCCAAACATCTAAAATTTATCTAAAATCAATTTTACACCTGTAGAATCGCTTTTGTTTCTTCTAAAAGTTAAACCAAACATACACTTAGGATATTTTGGGCAACCAATTCTAACACTTCCACAATAACATAATTATTACAACACATCGTGCCGAACTTTAAACAAGATTTTGCTACCACAAAAAAAATCCTTACATTCAGCGTGGCCATCTAAATAATAAAACAATGCCGATTCATGTTCGGTATTGTTAGTTATAAAATTAAAATTAATTTATTTTGTTAAACTGTATCGAACTGGTCAAAAACATCGTCACTGCAAGAAAGTGTGTGCATAAAATCCAATAAAAAATTCTCATTCCCCTTCCACCACTCTCTTTTTTCCCCAAAAATAACTTTTATACCCTTATATAAAAAGTTCAGGCCGTATATTTCGAACTTTTTTTTACCGTAAAAAACTAATATTTGAATTAAAAATATATTTCGAACTTTTTACAAAAATAAAAAAGTAATTTCGGGGGGGGGGGGAGAGAATGATGGGGTGGGATGAGAATTTTTCAAATCCAATTTCTTGAACCTCCACCATGGAATGTAAACCAAAAAGAACATGTTTACCTTTTCGATTACGAAAAAGAACGAAATTTGTTGTTTACCTTTTCGATTACGAATGTTGTTTTTTTTACCTTTTTTTAACCAAATTTGGTTTGGTTGGGACCCATTTCAAATCTCAACTCAACTCAACCCAAAACACAAAGCTAGTTTCCGAACAGTTTCCTTAATTCACTGTTCCTTCACTTTGCTTTGAATCCATAGCATAATCTTAGTAGCATACTTGTAATTTTCTTCCTCTTCTAGTCAATGCTTCTATTAAAGTTACTAATAATTTTGATTAGTTTTCTAATATTCTATTAATTCATCCACCCCTTTAATTCAATTTTTGCAGTTCATTTCTCTTGGAGAACAAATTCAAGTCACTCAGTTGAATTCTGGCTGAAACCAAGGTAATCAAATCTTTTAGGATAACCCCATTTACATAGATGCATAAAAATTGAAACTTTGATTTTGGGATTTTTTTTTGTAATTTATGTTCATACATACCTTTTGTGTCTTCTCAATTCTAGAAATGAACATCTTTCATGAATGTTTTTATTTATTTTATATTTGATTAAATATATAACAAAGTAATCTCAATGCATTCATTCATAACTTTGATTTTGGGATTGTTTGTAATTTTTCATACATAGTCAATTGAAATTTTGATTTTGGGATTTTTTTGTAATTTATATTCATACATACTTTTTTTGTCTTATATATTGAAGTATTGTCTTTTAGGTGCTTGATATAGCAAAAACTAGGCAATGATGAAATTGAGCATAATTTTATGAAACTTTACATTTTCAGGGGTTCACGAGTTGAGACTGTTGGTGATTAATTGAGCAAAGACCATTTGAAATTAGGGTTTAATTTATTGTGTGCTTAGCTCTCTGTTGGGACTGTGAAATTGAGATGGGATGTCAGTCCAGCAAGGAGACTGGTTCCAATACTGATGTCCCAACACCGATTAAAATGGGCGCGCATTCTCTTTATGCGGCTGATTTAAGCTCTTATGAAGCTGCGTGTGTTGATGATCTGAACTTGCAATCCTTTGATGCTACCATTCAGGAGCGCACCAACAGGGTGATCAACTCTCTTGCTCAAGGGATTGAGGTTCGTTCTATATCGCTTGAGTCACTAGGTGAAGTTACCGGCAGTCTTCTTGACATGAACCAGGAAGTTGTCAAAGTTATTCTTGAGTGCAAGCAAGATATATGGAACAAGAAAGATCGCGACTTGTTCTCCTTGGTGGAGGATTTTTTCGATAATAGTCTCCAGACATTGGAATTTTGTAATGCTCTTGAGAAATGTTTGAAACGAGCGCGTGAAAAACTTGTTGCGGTTAAGTCTGCAATGACTTGTTTTGACGAAGAGGTTCAAAGTGATGTTGAAGGGTCGACTTATTTAAAGACATTGAAAGGGCTTAAGGATTTTAAGGAAACCGGAGACCCCTTTACTGAAGAGTTTTATTCTTTGTTTCAGAAGGTTTATACTCAACAATCATCAATGCTAAAGAAACTGTTGATTCGAAAGCAAAAGCTTGATAAGAAACTGAAATCTCTCAAGACATTGAAGAGGGTGTCAAGTGTTATTTTCGTAGCTGCTTTTGTTGCTGTGTTGATTTTCTCGGTGGTCGCAGCTGCAATTGCTGCACCACCAGTTGTAACGGCTTTGGCTGCGGCGTTGGCTGTTCCAATAGGCTCGGTTGGAAAATGGTGTAACTCACTCTTTAAGAAATACGAAACAGCTTTGAAGGGCCAAAGAGAAGTAATCAGTTCAATGCACGTCGGTACTTATATTGCATTGGTGGACATGAATAGCATTCGGGTACGTATCGATCAATTGGAAATAAAGATCGAATCCATGGTGCAAGTTGCTGATTTTGCTCTTGGAAATGAGGATGCTGTAAAGCTTGCAATCGATGAGATTAAGAATAAAATAGAAACTTTTGCGGAGATTATTGAGAGTTTGAGTGTGCAAGCTGATCGATGTAGTCGGCAGACTAGGAAAGCAAGAACAGTGGTTATACAAAAGATAATTAAATACTCTAATTAACAGTTGGTTGATTAATTTTATTAATCAACTAGCTTATATCTGCATTGATGTGCTTTATGATTTATTGATTTTGAAGAAAGAAAAAGTATTCATGTGTATAACATTCTAGATCTTTGTATTTTATTAATAGTTATACAAACAATTTTCCTGCTTAAGATTCTTTTGTACTTTTTTGCTAGATGCAATTGTACATAATCTGTTGCCTGTCGGTAAAGTTATGGCAATCATTGGAGGCTCACTCAAAGCTTGAACAAAGTCTGGGACAATTGATAGTGAAAACTGAAAATATATATGCATTCAAGCTCCCTAAACTTCTTTAAGAGTGCAGTAAGTAAACGTTTCCATGCGCTCATCGATATAACATAAATGATATTTTTGATACATAATTTGACAGATAATTGACAACAATTTTGATGGTTAATGTCATTTAAGTTTATGGTTAATTATGTTTAGTAATAGCTAATGAATTATATAGTAAGGTTTTGCAACTCATCGATCATCTACTGAAGTATTAAACGTAATTAACCATGATTTTGAATTTTTGAACGTCATTAACGATGATTTTTAGGTGATCAAACATACGAGATATCTATTAATCACAATACAATCATTGCATAAATCTCCCAACTGTGATATGTCAACTGCTGGATTAATTCATGGATTGTGATATTTGTCGTAGACATTGCAACAGAAAACTCCGCTATGAGGATTCGAATCAGGACTACAGTTTTAAGACTAAATAAAGGATTGTTGTTTGAAGACTAAATTGAAGATTGTCAAGTGTTAGATTTGTACACAATATCTAGCTGAAACTGTTATAAGTAATTTTTTCATGTCATTCCATTACTCAATTTTTCATATTATGGATTGACATTTACCTTCTCTAACATATATTGATCTATTTTGATGTTAGGATTTACAATTTGTTGTGTTCATAGTATTGTAGTGATACTCAACAGGTTATACACAAGATCAATGTATGCTCATACAATACTATGAATACAACAAATTGTAAATCATACCAAAGGAATTTGCTTTCCATGAATTTCTCCTAGTGTACTGCATGAGTTGAAGGGCCAACTTATATTAAAGCTGTCCAAGTTAAAGGAACCAAAATAACACTTACAAAAGTTGAAGGATCAATTATGACTTCAAAAAATAAAGGGTTAATAGGTTTTTATCCCTCTGGCGAATTTTGCTTTTCTTCCTTATAAAATTATTTTTTAGGATTTACCTGTTGCCTTTTTGCTGAAGAGGCGGACAAAAGTCAACTGTTACGTCAGCAAAAAATGTACTGCCATATCAGTAAAAGTTTATTTTTTGTCTGTCACGTTAGCAAAAAAGTCAACAGAGTGGGTAAATTAAAAAAAAAAATTACAGGGTAATTCAAAAACATAATTTTATAGGGAGGAAAAACAAAACTCACCTATGGAATAAAAGTCTATTAATCCAAAAATAAATAAGAAATGTTCTATGAATAAAAATATTACTATTTTAATAAAATGTTCTATGAACTAATCTCATACACTCTACTTATTGACCTTTAAAAGAGTGATTCATTTTTTACACAAAAAAGAATGAAATTTTAACCACGTAAATATTTGTAAAAAATATTTTAAGAAAGTACTAGAAATTTGGTCTAAAACAAAAAAGTATGTGTTTCTACATAAATAATTTATAAAATATAAGCAAAAATTTATTAAAATAGTCACATGAATTTGGTCATTATTTGAGATCAAATTCATTCATATTTTTGGATTTTATTTTAAATTTTATTTTGAAATGGAGTATTCAAAAAGTTCAACATGTATAAACTATTTTTATTAAAAAATACTACACTTACGGTGCAAAATAATTTTATATTATCAACTAATAATAACTATATATTAATTCTATCACGTCATCTCATATCACTTCATTATCTTCATATGACATAGTGAAAAAAGTATTGAAAAAATAGAAAAAGTGTCTAATTGAGTTCAATTACGAGGTAAATAAAACCTTATTAACAAATTGCTCTGCTTAAAAATCAAACATAAGTTTAGTTTTTTTGAAATTCGTCCTATGATAAAACTTATTTTTTTTGAAATTACTTGAATTATTAATATGGGTTCATTGAATATGTTTTTTTGACAAATTACATTCATTAATGAATTGTTGACTTAAAAAAATAATCTTTCTCATTTAGTAAAGACTAAATGGAGCATTGTACCAAAAAAAAAAGACTAAATGGAGCACTATAATTTTATTCAAAGCAAATATATATACTTAAAAGAGTTTATAATTCTCAGTACGTAGTATTTTTTTTTTTTGATAAGCTCAGTACGTAGTATGTGATCTCGGTTATAAAAAAAGTAATTAATTTCATAAAGAAAAAAAATATAAAGAAAAAAAAATCTCACTTAATAAGAAAATATAATTATGAGAATTTGAAATATCATTTTGTATGGTTTTTTCGAAATAAGTTGAATAAAAAGGTGTAAAATTATTTTTTATTGATTATTGTTTATTGAGAAAAGGAGAAAAAAGAAAAATTAAATGCAATTTACATTTAATTTTATAAGAATAAAGAAAAACATATTCTTAAAAATGATTTTTTCCTTGTATTTTAGGACAAAAAAATGGTTTTTTCCTTATATTTCAGAACGAGGAGTATTTTATATTATAGTTTATTACAATATTAAAGTTTACTTATTATGCATTGTGTAAAGTTGTTTTACACATGTATATAGTTATATGTTGTCATATCATTTAGTGAATATGACACATCATATATTTCTAGACACATTACTCTCTCCGTTCCAAAATAAATGTCCTACTTGCCAAAATTGTTTGTCCTAAAATAAGTGTCTTATACTATTTGCAACATTGATTTTTCCTATTTTATCCTTTAAGGCAATCATTAAGTGAGAGAAAAAGTACTCTTAAAGATCTACTTTTTAGTATTTCAATATCTACTACCAATAAACAGATAGGGTATTTTAGTAAAAGTCATATTCTCTCTCTTTTATTTACATAAGTATCTTAAAGTGTGTGATTTGAACAATTGTGACACTTAAAATGGAACGGAGGGAGTATATTAAATGGTTCAGCCACATCCGGTATCACGAAATGATTGAGAACTAGAGAGCTAGAAGGAGGGCAATTCTCCTCCAGACTCTTCTCTAACAATCATTTGCTTCATTGGTTTCAACAATAGCAGCAGCGGAATCAACTATTGAGTTAGTCATTTTTAACTGTTCTAAGATAGCGAAAATCTTTGTCGCATAAGTAGTGACCTGCATGAATGGTGTAACGACTGCCCTTAGCAAAAGACACTGTCTTCTTTTTTTTGCAACAATGATTCGTTCACAACCATTACGTCCAATCCCACTCACCTAAATTTCTACCATCGTCAACGTTAACCTAATATCTATCGGCGAACTTATGAGATACATAAAAAGTACATGAATCAGAAATCGAATCTCTAACCATATATTTAAAAATCTAAGACTTTTACCGCTTCGACTAATTCAACTAATTTTTATTATTATCCCTCTTATGTAAAAAAAAAAAAAAAGAAAAAAAAAAGCTCATTCCACACAATCACTCACCCAATAAAAAAAACAGCACATTCCAATATGGCAATATTCCATGTATGGCAACTAAATAAAACCTAGTTTTGATTAGGTGTATGTGGCGATACGTTTCGCGTAGACGCAGCAACCAGTAACCGCAACAACTCCCACTTTCTCGCTTACTACTTCTCCTTACACGCTAATTTCATCTTTCTATTTTTAATTTCATCTTATCCGTTAACGCACCCTATCCTTGTCACAACCAACACATCCCAACACACCTTACACGTTTTCATTTCTCATAAAACAAATCCATCGGTCAACCTCCCTCCACGTGTCCCCATTTCTTACATTATATCTTCATCTCGTACGATAAATTGAAATTGAAAAATTGAAATTATCACGTGTGTGTCTTATCCTTTCATTTAGGAGAGAACTATATATACATTGTTTCCATTAACCCATCATTTTCTTCATTTTCATTTTCATTTTCTTTTCTTACATGAATCTATCTTCATCAACAATGGCGTTTAAGAAAACCCTTGCGCAACGGTTATTCAATATCACTAAAATCTCCTCGCAAAATCTCACCAACTGTCGCATTTCGTCTTCCTCCGTTCGCGGCGGCGTTTCATCGTCGTCGACAGAATCCGACATTACTCCTGAGCCAGGAGATAACAATGGTATATTCAGAAGATTTCTTCACAAACGAACCGGTTCAACACCGAAACAAACCGGGTTCAAACCGCTTCATAACAACGGAAATCTGGTGGAGAAGCTGAGGGAAATGGACATTGGATTTGGTCGGAGTCGGATTAGTTTGGAGGGACTGAAACTTCCGGTGGAGAGAACGGAGGTGGTGGAAGACGGTGTTAGCGTCGGTGATGTGAAGAAATTGTTGAAGGTGGCGCAGTTGGAGTTGGTGAAATCCAAACTGAGAGATACGGGTAAAAGCTGTGTAACGGTTTCTGAGCTTATTCGGATCTGCTCCGAATATTGTTCGGATCATGAACAAGCGGTTAAGATTGCGAAGATGCTTGATGATTCCGCGGCTGTGATTATTTTAGGAGATATCGTGTTTCTTAGACCCGAACAGGTTAGTTCTTTTGAACGGCAAATATATTATTAATATAAAGAAAATAGATTATTATTATTATTATTATTATGTTTATTGTTATTGTTAATATTGTGATTATTGGGTTGTGTTTTAATTTATGGGTTGATACAGAGGGGTTAAAGTTAAACATAAATTAATGTAATGATGGGAAAGGTGGAGAATGATCAAAGATAGGTTCAAACATTTTTTGATCAAGTGATTATTAGTTTATCCATTTATTTGGATTTGGATATGGATAGTACAGAAAACTAATAATCTTTTTTTATGATTATTTTTCATTTTTTTGTTTCACAGGAAATTGAAACTTTGTTGTTTCACAAAAAGTGTTAAAGGATTCCATTCCACGTTTGAGATGGTGAATTAGGGCTTTAATGGATTGCTAAAAGCCCAACACAGCTTTCATTCATCACATATCATTCCATTCAAAAAAAAAAAATTAATCATTCTTTTGGGAGTTACACTAATGGGAAAAATTAGTTTTTTTAGAGTTTTGTTCAATTAGGATCTCCCTTGTGCTTAGTCCTACTAGGCCTGAATTATTTTTAGAGTTGGATTAGAACTAGAGTTAGAATACTAACAAGGTTGAGTCTAATCGAATATGTTAGACTCCCACAATGTGATATATTCAGCCGCAAGGAGGAGTTATTTAGTGTCATCCTCCTGAGTTTAACTTAGTTGATATGGGCTGGGGCCTGGAGGTGCCAACGCTGGACACCCCACTTATTCAAGGTGAAATTTTCAGCCACTAGGAAATTGAAACAAAAACATAGAATCATATTCGGTGGAGGGGACCTATAAGAAAAACAATGAGTTAGATTAATTAACCTTTAATTGAAAGTTGGGTCCTAGATTTAACCAAGGAGGATTGATGAGTGGGGTTTAATTTATGGTTATGGCATGCTTGTCCTTTCAAAATGGACTTAATGGAGTACATTCTCCTCACTTGAATTTAGAATTTCCCATGAATAAGATAGTTTGGGGTGTAGTCTAGAGTTGAGTGGATGGAGGTGGGGTTTATTTTGTTAATTAGGTGATGGTCATTATAATTGGTTCTTAGGTGTTAGTAGTCATTTTGTTCTCATATGTTCTTTTTGGGGTACATTGCTAAGTGTCTCAATATCACTGGTTAAAATTTGAATTGACTTATTTGAGCTTATATATGGATATAAGCGTTTGCAGTCCTATTTGAAAGAGTTTGTGAAAACTATTTATAGCATGTTCATAAACTATTTTCAACTTATTTTCATAATCTCTCTATGATAGTTTGAGAAAACAACTTATAATTTTTTTTTTTTATATAAAAACAGTTTGATTTTATCTTTTTTATTATATATATAAAAATAGCTTATACATAAGTACTTATATGATAACTATTTATGCTATAAGCACTTAATTATGTTGTTTATCAAAAAAGGGTTTTATAGTTTGTGTGATTCCTAGGGGAAAAACCAAAAGTAGAAAGGAAGAGAGAAGAAAAAAAAAAGATAAGTTTTACCCAAACTCTTGTAAAATTTTGTGATACAGGTAGCAAAAACAATCCAAAGCCTATTTCCTACACCAGGAGCAAAGGTGCCAGATTCAATAAGACAAGAATACGATGCAATGCAGCAAAAGAAGCTAGCCATTGACAAAAAAGCCGACACCTTGGTTCGCCGCGAGCTTTGGGGAGGTTTGGGTTTCTTGATAGTGCAAACAGTGGGATTCATGAGACTCACCTTTTGGGAGCTTAATTGGGATGTAATGGAACCAATTTGCTTCTATTTAACATCCATGTACTTCATGGCTGGTTACACATTCTTCCTTCGGACAGCGAAAGAACCTTCATTCGAAGGTTTTTATGAAGCCCGTTTCAGCTCGAAGCAGAAGCGTCTCATGAAGCTTCACAATTTTGACATTGAAAAGTACAATAAGCTTAAGGATGTTTGTTCTCCCAACATTCCTCCATTGTTTGATTCATCCAATGCTCTCACATTTGGAAATTCATTACAACATTGATTTAAAGGTGATTGACATAAAACAAGAATAAAGATGTAGAAGGTTACAAGACCCTACATATTTTTATTCATCGACATTAAAATACAAAAAAAAAAAAGTTGCCCCATTGAACAACAAATTTGGGGTTTTTCCTTCTGATTTCCCGAACATTTTGTGGTCATTAAGATACAAGCTAACAGTCGGTTAGAATTAGTTGCGGCTTTGTGTAAAATGAAAGAGAGTGTTCATTACAATTTTTTGTAACATGTCACAAAATTTACATTACATTTTGAGAAATCAAAGTTTCATTACAAATTGAAAGTTGAATTATGCTGGAGCTATTTTAAGTTGAATCTAATTCTGATTTTTATGGAAAAAAAAAGTGAAAGTAGTGGAAGTACTTGTTTTTTATTACAGGAAAGCACTTTGATGCAATTCTGCTATCTTTTTTATCAGTAGAAATTAAAATCAGTACAACACTCTAATATAATATGCATCAATCACTTGCGCTAAACTCGTTTTTCGTGTTCAACGGAGTTTAAACTTATTCGCTTTACGCACACCTATTCATTTTCCAAAACACATGAATGATGTGAACCTCCTGATCTTATTGCAATAACACCCTAATTCTCCTCATGAGGGTATGTCCCATAGTACTACCATTACACCCTTTAATCTTTATGCAGCTTCTTTGCAATAACCATCGAATCTGTTTGAAGTTCGTCTTTCATAATGCACCTTCTCTTCGCTATAACAAGTTCTTTGGAAATACCCGAAAACTCCCGAGATGTTTTGTAAACCCTTCGATCCACCTATCGTCCCCATCTCACAACACTCCTCCACAACCAGTCCTACCGGTCGCTTGCTACCAACACCAATTAGCCAGCTCCGATACGATACTGTTCAACTTTTACCTCTCCATGCAATCAATATTCTAAACAAAGGCTTGTAGTCCTTCCATCGACATCAAAATGAAATCAGTGTCATATTATGTGTATTGGCAAAAAAAATGTGGACATATACATTCTTAGATTGTCAAATTGTCTTAAAGCATCACAATAAATTCCACACGTATAAGATTATATACTAGAAACATTAATTATTTAATAAATCTAAAAAGTGAGTTGTTTCTTATAAAAATGATTGGAGGGAGTAATATAATCAATGATTTAGCTAGTCACATAAAATATCACTTTAAATTAGTGATGGACGATGGTGAGGGCCTAACGAATCATGGAGAAGCTGAAGCTCTGATACCATCTTAGATGAGAGTGTTGAGTTTAACTCAATCTTACATAACAAATTTACAATGTGAGAATTATCTTCACTTATAAAAACATATTCAAGTTTTCTTGCAACTGGTGTGAAACTTCTTATCGGTTCTTATATTTAGTACTTTATTTAATTAACCTTAATTATAAAATGAATCAAAGAAAATTGTTATACTTAATCCAAAAATAAGACTAGATATACGTGAACTTTTTTGATCCACTTTTGCTTATAATTAAGGTAAAAATTGTACTATTGACCGTTCATGAAGGCCATATCGTATAGATGCCATGTTGCTGTAAACCGTTTTTCATTTTGACAGTTCATGAATTTCAAAGCAAAATTTTTCATGTCAGCGACAAACCCCTAAAAACATCTTCAATGTAATATGATCATAATAGAATTAATATAAATTATTGTACCAAAAAAAAAAGAAAAAGAATTAATATAAATTAGACAAATGTTAAACAGTGTCCCGGACATTGATTAAGCATATAAATAAAGAAATTTTGTCTTGAAACTTGTGCATTCTGTCATACCCCAAATTTTACCCTCCAAATTTTAGTACATATTTATTTTAGTCAATTTTATTTATTTTTCTAACAAGAAACTTTTTGTATAAAAGTATTTATTAGCACTCTTTTTGTTTGTTCAAAATTATAAAAATAAAGCATATATATAAAAAGAAAGGAAATATATAAACTTGTGTAGAAAGAAAAGGAGAAAGACACAAAAATATAAAAAAGGGAGTGAATCAAAACAAAAGAGAACCAAATCTCTAGCCTTGGAGAGCAAGGGAGTAAAATTGCACTAAAACATAATTTCTATAGCAAATCAAGCATAAAAATCAAAGAAATCTCTCAAGTTAATTTCCAAACCAAATATCTCAAGAGATACAATTAAATTTTAGAGACCTAATTCTAACACTATAAATAGAAGCTCTTTCTACACAATAATTCACACACTAATTCTTCACTCATACAAAAAATTCTTCACAAACTACAATCAATTCTCCCTTACACAACAAAAAAACTTGCAACCAATTTCTCTACTACAAACCTTCACTCATAACCAAAACAAAAGAGGAAGAACAAAACTGAAACAGGAAAGCAAAAGGGAACTGTCCAACATTGTGCAGTCGGAGCCATCATCCCCCGTCGGTATTCTTCTTTCTCCCTATTGTCTTATACTCTGTATGTTTTTTCTTTCTTTTTTATGTTGCGTTTCTGATTTGTTGTCTCTTTAAATCTCTAGATAATGGCTTATTTGCTCATATATTTGTCCTATTTGTATATACTATTATAATATGTATTTATGTAGTTGTATTAGCACTTATCTTATTTTGTACTTTGATGACCATGTTTGGTTAAGTTCAGAATATCAAGTTTTCTATTGTATACACAATTTTTGATTTGCTTGTAAATAAATATCATATTTTAATTAGGATTAACTAAGTATATCAAAAACGTAAATATGTATGAACACTAAAATATCAATTTTAATTTTGTGTTTCTTGTTTCATTAAAAAATTTGTAAAAATATTGTGGATTAAAAAGAGAGGGCGGATGCACTTCCGTTTTTCTCGAATTATTGGTGGCTTTGTGTACACTTAGTTTACCAATAATTTGTCTTCCACCTAAACTCATAAAAAAGAACATTAAAAAATATCAACAAATCAAATCAAATTTTTCGCCTTCGGGTCATTCTTAAAAGTCATTTTAAGAGGTAAATACAAAATTCTTTTTTCATAAAAAACACCAACCAACAATATACCCAGAACTACGTAGCTTTGATTTCCTCATCGCACCGGAGGATACGTAGGAGCAAGAGACATCTTGTCAAGCATAATAATAAAAAATGTAATTTTTCCCCTTCTTTTATTGATAAATATCTCTTGTAAATAAAAAATTCTAATAAATCTAATAAAAACATGTAAATAAAATTCTAAAAAATTACCTAATACCCTAGAACTAATTAGGAGGTTCCCGTTGAGTACAACGGATGTGAGGGGTGCTAATACCTTCCCCTTGCATAATCAACTCCCGAACTTGGAAATGGTTGCGAAGACCATCTTTCCATTGCTGTTAAGGTTTTATCAATATTTCCCTTAAAAAAATAAAATTTGGTGGCGACTCTGTGTCATTCCGAGTGTCCTAAACGCTCGGGCGATTTTCGCGGCGCGACACATTCAATGCATCGAAATTGCAAAAAGCATATTTATTTTATTTTATATTTCCATTTTTAGTATTTTATCTTCTATAAATTAACAAGTATAGAAAAATGCAGTAATTGAGAAAACTATGTTTCATAACAAAGATCAATAGGAATTATACAATCATCTCTCACACTATTACATATATTATATATTAAGTACTCAACCAAATTCTGACTTCTTTTTTGGGAGAATCTGAACGATTTTTAGGTGGAATAATTCAGAATTACTATGATCCCTTCCCCTAGAATGTAGAGGATTAATGTCTAAAAAAATATTCTAACTTATTTTCCTATCATTAATATTTCCTTATATCCTCTACACAACTTTTTACAAAAAAAATGAAGCTGTCCAACGTCAACAATATTTGATCATATATATATAATTTTTTTTCTATGCAAGCCTTTTTTTCTTCTTTCTTGTTGCTTCAATTGGACTTCAATTTTTTGGTATGTGCTTCCTTTTGTGCTCCTAAGTCAATTGAACAATCACCAACAACCTTAACAATCTTCTTTCTTTTGCAAAGATAAGCCCTCACATAAAAATTAACAAACAACAACAAAATAGCACCATTCGAAATACAATTGAAACCCCAAGCACCAATTCCATTACACCCACCTCTAAATAAATGCAACAAAAGAACACCAACATGACAAACAAGGTTACATCCCAACAACACCATTTGAAAATTCAACACGAGCGGGAAACATGCGCCACATAACCCAAACGCGGTCCAAAATCTATAACCATACATAACCGAATATGCCAAAGTGGTGAAAAGAATCGCCAACACTTGAAATGATTGCGAAAATTCTAGCCATAAAAATGACATAAAAGTGGAAATGGAATGGTAAAAGAGTTGAAAATAAGCTAGTTTACGACGTCTTAGAATGGCAAAAAATGTTATAAACATATGAAGAAAACGAGATAGGTAAAAAATATAAGACCAAAAGAAGACACGACCGGAAGGACGAGTGCCAAGAGGAAAACAAAGGAGCCATTGGAAAGGTGTTTTTGATCGTCGCCAAAACCAACGCGTTTCTTTGATTTCAGCGACCGTGGAAAATAATATTCCAGTGAAAACGATTGTGGATATGACGGAAACAATGAGATAATGAAGTGCGGGTAAAGGGCCAAGAGGAATAGGTTTTGTATGGCGAAGAAAGAGAGTTAATAAAAGATGGAGAAAAAGAGAGGTTATTATGTAAAAAGCTATGGAGGTGAAGATAAATGACCATGTCGAACCCCAACACTGAGTATCGCTCCATCGGAAACCGATGATGGAAGGGTGTTCGGAAAGATAGAAATTAAGGGTTTGAATCACCTTTAAGGAATTATCCATGGTGGCGGAGATGGCTAGCTCCGCCAAGGGTGAAAACCTTTGTTCCTTGTTTTTTACGTTATTATTTTACTTCATAAGGTTTTCTATTTTTTTTATAAGAAAAAACTAATTTATTTCATTTAAAGAATTTTCTATTTTCTGACTTTTTTTGTTTAGAGGGAGAGATAAATTAAACTTGTGGTCAACAAAACACGTATTATATTGTTAGCATTGTTAGGGTCAACAAAAAAAATTGTTAGCATTGTTCGTTCATGGTGAAATATTGTTTACCCGAACGACATAGATTTGAAGAATAGTTTTTTTGTCAAATTGCCACAATGAAACATAAAATAAAGGATCTACAAATAAAATAATATTAAAATTACATAATATTTTTTTCTTTTCATTTTTTAAAAACTGATTATAAAATAATATCGACATTGTAATAAAATCAACACGATATAACAATACATGACATAACAAGATAGAATAAGACCAGACAAAATTGTATCAAAAGAGATAGATAGTTAATATTTTTATATTCGAAAATAACACGAGTATTTTTTTGTAATTTTTATAATTGTACTATGGACAAAAAGTTATCATGCGGTAGAGTGAGGACAAAACTGTCCTGCCCAATAACCATTTAATTTTGAATAACTAGTTAATTTTGATTTAAACTCTCATACATGTCATCGTAGCCTTTAGTTTGTATAAACATCGATTAAATTTATTGTTTGTTTTGTTTTTGGTTGGATGTTGACCGTATCTTTTTGAAATTATATCCTGAGATATCCTATGCTAGTAAAGACCTTTCCATTTTGTTAATATAATCTATTTTTATTGACTAAAATGCCAAATAGCCTCTAAAAATTCGACAAATACTCCTATAAAATTTGGAAATAGATAAATACACCCATAAAATTAACATCAATCAAATTACCACATGATAACTTGTTAGGGTGGATGGGTGTTTAATTCGTTGGCCTTTGGTTTTTGTTGTTATTTCACTGCATTATCTCTTGTTACTTATGTACTTTGAGTCTAGATGGAATACAACTTGTGCTAATCTAGGTTTTATCTTAATATATTAGACCATCTCCAATGGAGAACTCAATTTTTGAGTACTTAAAGAGTCCCACATGAACACATCATTTACTTATAATTTTTTAATAATAGTACCTAATAAGCACTCAATCCCTCCAACCCAGCAACTCTTTAAAAAGTTCTTAATGGGTCCCGCTAATAACTCTACATCATTTAATTTAATAATAAATTATTATTTACAATCTCATAAAGTTTGTGGTAGAAAAAAAAATATATAAAAGTATGCGGGACCCATTAAAAACTATGAGAGAGAAAGTTCTTGTTTAAGAATAGGTACCATTTTTATATGTACTACAATAAAGATACTTAATAAATATCGATTCTTAATAAACATCTATCATTAGAGATGGTCTTACTATCTTTTACTGTTTCAAAAAAAAAAAACCACTACTCTGTTTATTTTAACGAGGTAATCGTATTAATCATCAGGTGACCGTAACATATCTGAATATATAATCTCTCTAAACCATTTTGATATCTAGTTAGGGTTTTGAATCCTCGTTGAACCAAATCTGAAATTGGAACCGATCCTTCTCTCTAACCAATTCCCACCCCGATTTTCGGTTATTCATTTCTTCCATTACTTCTCCTTCATTTGATTTCCTCTTCAATATGCAATGCGTCATTTCTTCTTTATTTTATCACTTGTTATTAGTTTATCTCAAATTAATCGATCTTTTTGTTTGTTGTAGGATTGTACCAATCACTTTCATATATTACAATGGTAAAGTTTTCTTCTGTCTGTGTAAAATAATATGCATTCTATCAGTGAATTTTTTCATATATTATGAAATTATAGTAATCATAGTTGTATTGTAAAATAATCAAACCATTTTATGAAAACGGTAACGGTGGCTGCACAAACTGTTTTGTCGCGGCCGTTTTCGCGGTAACAGACCGTTTTTTAAAACTTTTCTGAGTTCACATGAGTAAAGTACCTATAACGCTTTTTAATAAATGATTAAGTTAGATACATACATTAGTTTGAATTTTAAGGTTTTCTCTCTATGGACATAGCTATGATTCTTGTATGCATACTTAGATTCATATGGACACTAACCTAGTTTGTTATCTGATTCATGTATGTACCTTTGTTTGAACTTCGAATATGAATGTATCTATCTAAAGGGAAAAAAGCGAACAAAATCTACACCCGAAAAAGTGATTGATGTGGAGCCGGAGGATAGAATTAGTTGCTTACCGGGTCATGTAATAGATTGTATTCTATCTTACTTGCCAACTAAGGAAGCGGTGAGAACAAGTGTTTTATCCAACAAATGGAGGAAGAAATGGTACACACTACCAAATCTTGTGTTTGATAAAGATTGTGTCTCTCATGTAGCTTCCAAAGACCGTTTTGTTATTGAGACCAAGTTTTCGAAAATTGTTGATCATGTACTTTTAGTTCATTCTGGGCCAATCAACATGTTCAAGTTCTCTGACTGTGAGAATCTCGTGAGTGATAGTGCTGATATTGATCGATGGATTCTTCATCTAACTGGAAGGTCTATTAAACAGATTGTGCTGGAAGCTTATACTGATGAACGTTATGCGACACCTTGGTGTTTATTCTCATGTCAAAGTTTGCATACTTTAAAATTAAAATGGTGCTGGCTTAATTCTCCAATGACGTTTGAAGGTTTTAGAAACTTGAAATGTATTGATCTTATGTTGGTTACAGTGTCTCAACATGCTTTTGAAAACTTGATATCCAATTGCCCCCTGCTTGAAGAATTGAAATTGACAGAAGTTGAAGGTTTAGACCAAATTAATATCCATGCACCAAATCTTAAGTTTTTGGAAGTTGCTGGTGAATTTGAGGATATTAGCCTTGACAACACTTTCCAATTAACTACGATAGTCATCGAACCATGGCTGGATTTGAACTCCGAAAGCATTGGACACTCTAGCAATATGCTCAAATTTTTTGATCATCGACCTCACATACAAAGCCTAGAGATTTGTGGTTGTTTTTTAAAGGTATAATTGCTCGAGCGTCGTAATATTGAATGTGACGTTAGGAGTGAGTCATCTATTATTGTTTAATACAAACCTTAATCATGTCATTCAACTCCTCATCTATATGTATTAAAAATATTATATTCTGATTTGGAGTCATTTTTTTCTGTATTGCTGCAGTATTTGGCTGCAGGTGTTTTTCCAGTAAAGCTTCCTACACCGTGTATTAATCTAAGTTTTCTTTCCTTAAACATAAACTTCTGTGACCTGGAGGAAATTTCGGCTGCTCTTTGCTTGCTCAGAAGCTCACCTAATCTTCGAAAATTAGAAATATTTGTGAGTACCCATCTACTTTAACATGGCTTTGCGTTGCTTGCTCATTTGTGGTTGTACTTGCACATCATTTTTGGTTTTTGTTTTTATGTAGTTATTAAACTCTGGAATTTACAAACCTTTTTTGCCTGAAGTAAACATCTAGTGTTTAGCTTTGGAAATTATTTTCTAAGACTTGTAGATGTGGGTTGCGATATTTCTAATAGGAGTTACAAATCCGTTGCAATTTAGATAAAGTTAGTTACATTGTCAGTGCAAGTTAACATTGTCAGTCCAGTAGATTCCTATAAAATAAGAGTACTAGTGTATCTCATTTTCCATCTTTTATCAATGGATATAATGTTACCTTTAGAGTTTTAATATGCTCTATGTCTCTCTTCTGCTTACAATTTCCCCCTTTGAACCATGGAGTTGTAACAATTGCATGTAGGCACGGAGGATTAACGTGCATATTGTCACTTTGACACCTGCCACCTATTGTTGGGAAGATATCTTTTCGGGGCCAGCCATGCCCTTCGAAGTGCGACATGTGATGATAGCTGGCAATGGCATCACTGGTACCAAGTCAGAATTAGATTTCATCAAATTTCTACTTCAATATTCTCCTATGTTAGAAAAGATGACTGTGGCGCCTGCTTCAGACTTTCAACCGGATTTGATGAAAGCACTACTTCGGTTTAAAAGAGCGTCAGTGGAAGCTGAAGTTATTTGGGAAGGCCCTTGATAATGATTTGTACTCTTATGAGGTAGAATTGATGCCAATTATTCTCGGTCTTTCAGAAATGGAGAATGATTCAATTTACAGGCTTGAAAGTTGTGCGTTTTAAAATAGATTTGTTGTTTCTAAATGATCTTTATTTTTTCTTATTTATTTGACAGCCAAAGAACGTCGCACATAGTTGAGGAGTCAATGCTATGATGCAGCAGAAAAATAAAACAACTATGAAGAATTTTCCCCTGCATTTTCCGTTTCATACACTCAAGTCATCACTGCATTATCTAAATTTCTGAAATTGGTTAATTGACTGTAGCAATTAACAAGCTAACTCTCATCTAATGAACAGTTCCAAAGTCATAAGTAAACATCCATCTCAACTGTGATGTTTCTTAGCCTCATTCATATATTGGTATGTGATACACTATTAATAGCTTTGTTATATTATATGTTCAACAATATTCAAACTTTATCCTATAAGCTTATCATGTCTATTCTCAAACTTTATCCTTAATATTGGTACTTTGCTTTGTAGGTTCTTTTGTGTTTTATTTTATTAGATGTAAATCGTCAACACAAAAAATATTTCGATCCATGAATATGAATATTCATGTGAAACATTGTCACTAATTATTGTCATATGATGTAAATGTCATTTTTATATTAATTTTTGCTCTCTTAAAGTTAAATCAATAGTTATAAATGATACAGTATATTTTTATATGTTGTTAAATACGTTGTCAAAGGACCAATTGTTAGTTGGTTCAGTGGTGATTGGCGCTGAGCTTGGTAGGGAGGACTACGGTTCGATCCCCCGCAACTGTAATTGGGAGGGGGCTGGAACCACTTGATGGCAGAACTGATCTCCGAACCAGATTAAACTAGTTGAAACCAAAAAAAATACGTTGTCAAAGTTCAAATAACTTCCCTCTCAAACATTTTTGTATGACGAGGTTTAAAACTTGAGCTCGTATTTTAAAAAAAAAAATTGTTGTTGAGGAATTTAAGATATTATTATGATAAAATTGAGAGTGTATCTTCACAAAAATAAAATTTGATAGTTGTATTTTGGATCGGCTTGCTTAAAATAATGTAAAGGGATTCAGAGAGTTGACTATGGACCTGCGATAGTGCGATCCAATATCGGGGAGATATGACCATGGAACCGTGACTACTAGAGAGAGGTGACCATGGACCCGTGATCCAATACTAGGGAGACGTGGTTATGGGCTTGTCTAGGTCACCAAGGTGTAACAGATTAGAGAGGACAACAACTTGTTAAACATAAAACCTAAGTTACCACCCCTTTTACCTCTCCTACTACATGGATATATACAGAAACGAGTAGAGGTTGGCTAACCCTAATCACAGTTTTAAAGCTAAACACAATTTCCAGAGACTTCAGATTGAAGACTATCGACTAGGTCTCGTTCCTTCACTATATCCAGAACCCCCCCTCTCTATCTCTTTCTTTTTGGGCAAATTAAATTTCGGTCAATTAGCCCCTAAATTTATAAACTTTAATCAATTACCTCTTGTAAAATGTATCCTGATCAATGTTCCTCTCATGTGATGTGCCGCCACATTGGCATGTGTCACGCATATAGTTAATGACTATGTCATCAAAATAAACTGTAAACAAAATAGGGTAATTTTATTTACGTTTTACAATTTCAGAGACGTATTTACCTAGTTTTAAATTTCAATAGCGTATTTAATAAATTTTGGAATTTCAATAGAATATTTGAAATTTCACTCATTTTTATTTGTTCAAAAAAAAATCGCATTTAATTTAAATAAAGATAAGGATAGTAAATATTTGGATTATCTTATCTTATCTTAATTTATAAAAAATAAATAAAGTTAAGTTAAGGAACTATTTGTATTTATTAGACCAAATTATTTTCGAAGAATAAAAAATACGCAGATCACCTGGAAACTTCCACAAGCTTTCTTTGACCATCAAATTTAGGGCTTTCACTTCAACAATCACCTCTCCGATCCTATCAATTCCATTCATCTTTTTCTTCAACACAATCGTAAGTTTCTTTCTCTGATTTTTTTTTTCTTTCAATTCTTGTATACATTGTTTTTAATATCTATTTTTTCGCTTACGACAAATTTTCACTTTCAATCGCTAGATTTTACCTTAGATTCTTCAATTGAACAATTCTGCATCTTCACGCAACTTTATCGATTACGATTATGCGATATTAATCATGAATTCTTGTTTTTCAATTGATTAATTAATTAATTTATTCAATTTTTGGTGAAATTTTGAATTTTTAGGGTTTCTGTAAGATCTGAGGAATTAGACAAAAAATGTCGCGTGGTTTTGGAGAATTGACAACAGAATCTTCACAACCGAATCCATCGTGTTCTTCGGGGAACGGTTCGAACAATGATGCTGGTGATTTTGAATGTAACATATGTTTTGATTTAGCTCAGGATCCTGTGATTACACTTTGTGGTCATTTGTTTTGTTGGCCATGTCTATATAGATGGTTACATTATCATTCTCATTCTCAAGAATGTCCTGTTTGTAAAGCACTTGTTGTAGAAGAGAAATTGGTTCCTCTTTATGGTAGAGGAAAATCGCAGACGGATCCGAGGACTAAATCGTATCCTGGAATGGAGATTCCTCGTCGTCCTACTGGACAGAGGCCGCAAACGGCGAATCCGAATCCTTCTGCTGGTGCTCCTCCTGATGGGAATTATGTCCGGTTTGGATTGGTGGCTGGGTTTATTCCGACGGCAGCGGTTAGATTTGGAAATATTGCGCTTTCGACGGGTTTTGGTGGGTTTTTCCCATATCTCCTTAATATTCATTTTCAGGATGCTACTGTTTATGGTACAACGTCTGGTTATCAGGGTGGGAATACGAGAGATTTTAATTCGCAGGCAACGGGGCAAGTGCAGCGGCAGGAAGATAATGTTTTGAAGAATTTGCTTATGTTGATTGGATTTCTTGTCCTTATTACGGTTATTTTTGTTTTGTAATATCGCTGTTAGTTTAACTTACACTGGTTTTAGTTAGTTTTTAATCTTCAATGCTAAAATGGAGTTATTGCGTTTGTAAATATTACGGTTATTTTAGTTGGTTTTCAACTTTCAAGAGGGATTTGTATGCTTGAGAATGCTGCCTGTTAGGCTTTTTATCAACTGTATTATAAATATCTTCGGTGAACTTGAATGGGAATGCTGCCCGTTTTACTTCATATTGCATGCTTTTGTCTGCTGTCTTGAAATAACTTTTCCTGTTATTTGATCTTTAATTCATTGCTTTGTTGTCAATCTCACATGAAGGAAATACGCTACTAGAGCGAGGGTTTAGTTATGTGTATAGTTTTTCTTGACCATTCACTGCATATAAGTGGAGATTATGATAACATGAATGCTTATGATTAGTAAATGTAGGTTTTTGAATTCAAGCTGATTATAACTCTGCATTCTGCAATACATGTTCATTCTGTGGAGCCAAATAGTTGATTTTCCGGTATCTGAATGATTGGTAGCCTTACAAAAATTACAATACCTTGGTCATCAACTGCACATGTTTTGGCATGACAATTTGTATCTAATATTTGGAGAGCTATTGACTATTGTGAATCTGTGATTGACAACTGACTATGTTATTAGTCTCCCTTCGCCCCGGCGAATTGAGAGACTGCCAATTCAGAAAAATAGAAATCCCAGGATGTAGTTATAAGTAGTGTATATTACTTTACATATTATTGAGGTCTAATTGGATTGCAATAAAGACATGAATGAATCATTTTGCTTTGTGGATTAAGATCATCTGTTTTGTATTTTTAGCAATTGTATTCACTAGAAAGATTCCTGTTTTTACAATTGGCACAGTTGTGAAAGCTTATACTCTTTAAAGCCTAAAGGGATGTTAAGAGTGGGAGGCTTAAGGAGCTTTTAGCCACCACTTATTTTTTGTGAATTGTGTGTAACAGTTTGGTTCACTACAGTTGTTTATATTTCTCATATTCTTAGCAAAATTTTCAGCATTTTACAGTTTCCCTTGCTCAATCGTCTTCAACTCTTTACCGCCCTTGTATCTTACAACAACTTGTGTGCAGATTAAAAGTTAACAGTTTCAAATTCCAGAACTGAAATTGAGATTTTGGTACATTTTTTCTGGATTTTAAGAATTTTGGCCACTTATCAGTCTATGATATACCCAACTTAGATCCCCAATTCATTTACAGATTGGCTAGAGTAGGCTCATATATATAAGGACCGGTTCTTATATCTTAAGGGCTTAATGTTGAATTGATTTTGGAATTATAATGTTTTGTATGTGGAATTTTAAAATTTATTGGAGTTCTTAATTACTGTATTTGACATTATCAGGTTCACTTGAAGGAAGTTAAGAATTTGAAATAGATGTTACTACTTGAGATACTCTCAGATTCTTAACTTTGAGCATATCTTAGTATTGAATCCAACAATTTTCTTTTAATGATAGAATATTTTTGTTAATAAAATCAATGGAATCATTTTTTGACAACATAGGTTGGTACATTTTAAGGTCATGTGGTTTTCATTCGACGGAACAAAAAATGCATAATTCATACACATTATAAGAACTACTTCACAGGGGACTGGGTTCTCCCCCTTCACATCACCATGCAGTGGAATTCTTAGCCATCATATGGTAACAATTACATCTTGAGGGAGTTCTTAAGAACTCGTGATGTTTTGTCATTTGTGGGTGTTGTATTTCGATAAAACTTGAAATGTATTAGATCGCTTACATCTCTAGCAGAGTTGTTGCTATGGGAGGGAAGTGTTCTTCGAATTTCAGTTGGAATGAGCCTTTTGTTATGATTTTAGTAGACGTTTTGTTCTGCCGTAGTTAATCCTTTTTTTACATTTCTAGACACAACAAGTTAGAAGCTACAATTCATAGCTTTGAATTCAGCGCACAGTGGCGTTGCGGTAACGCACAACAAACACATGCTTAGACTTTTTGTTTTTGATTTGAAGTATAGAGTTGGATTCCATGAGCATGTGGGGTGAATCGTATGCTTTGCTTAGTTTGTACATCATCTGTCACTCTTTTTGGTAGGCAGATCTACAATTTTAACTAATCAAGCTTAGAAAACATCATTCAATTATTTAATGACAGGAATTGACATCCAATTATTATCCAAATTATAATTCAATCGATGTAAGCCACTTGATTATGAATTGCAGCACATGTTGTGGGGTTATTTTTCTCTATACAAATATGTATCGAATATTGACCTTTGGAATCCACATGTTCTAACAAACAACGTATAACAAAGCACATGCAACATAATAAAAGCAATAGAGTTATAGAATTGGGTATAGTATCAAGAGAATAATAAAACTAAGAAAGAATATCTAGTAAGAAATAAGAATATAGTCTTTGTGATTAGCTCACTTTGATAGGAAAACTAGTCCAATGAACTGAAAATTAACTGAGAGAGAGTGAGAGACATTTCATAGTTTAACAAAAAAATGAACTGAAAACAACTCCCTCATAGTCATAAGCTAGTCCAATGGGGGTGACACATTCTAATCAAATGTACGTAGGTTTCTTCATTGTCAAATTTCAAATATTTGAATAATAATAAAAATAAGTGTTTTGAAATGTTAGTCTTCATCAAAAAAATATATCAGTCAATGAAAATTAATGATTACGTACGTTGATTGATTATAGAAAATATGTTGACAAAAACTAGACCAGTTCACACCGGATCATATACGCAAAAGAATTTAAAATATAATTAAAAGTTAAATACATATTTTATTATATAAAAAAAGTTAAATATACTTCTTAGCTCTTTTTAATTTTATTCAAATTTAATTTTTACAAAATTTTATTATTTTTTATCTTCCAAAATTACTTTTTATTGTTGACTCTACATGTATTTTTTTATAGATATGTTTAGAATAACGTTAAAAAAATGGTAAGGTTACAATTGAAAAAAATGGTAGCATGTCAGTCACTCCTGCCACTTACTTTGCTTGGAAGTCTTTTTCACTTTCAAATTTGACAAATCTTAAACACAATAATATCTTGATGCTCCATTTTTCAACCAAATACATCAATTATTTTTTCTTATACATACTTTTGCTATGTTTGAGATAGTAAGATGAAAGAATGTTGAAAGAATGAAAGTGAGTAAAAAGTAATTGAAAGTAAGATGATTTTGTGATTATTTGATATGAGTGAAAGGGAATATAAAGTGAGAAGAAAGAAATATATATTTAACAAATGACAAATTCACCCTTATGTAAATATGACACAACATGCACTCTTCTTCCATATCATTTTACCGATAAATGTTATTGTTTCAAAAAAAAATCGTGACTATTAATTATAATTTTTTTGTGGGTACATTAGTAGCATATATTTAATGATCTACGAAACATGTATTTTTTTACTCCAATTATACATTTGCTGTCAAATTTAATACATGTTAATTTATTTTTTAATTTAACCAAAAAGGAAATCTTATATGACTTTTTTTCTTCTAAAAAAAAATATGATACCCAAACAATTGATACGATTTATTGTAAAAATATTTTTAAAAATAATATTCAACAAAAAATATGTTGTTTAACCAAAACAATATGATTTTTTAATAATCTATTTTTTTTACAAACAATAATATATTTTTTTTGGTACAATAAAAATATTTTTTAATGCATATTTGTATAATTTTTTAATATGAATTTGTTTACTACATATGAATATGAATATGAATGAATATGATTTTAGTCAAAAAAAAAAAACTGAATGAATAAGATTAGTAATAGATTTTTTTGGTCGAGACCGGTGTATCTACCGCCGAACGCAGTAACTAATTCCTCGCTAGATTGGAGGCACCTCGATGGGTGAGATAGCTGGCCCAAGAATTTGTTGCTCCATACTCAAGGTGAGAATCGAATCCTCAACCCTTAATTAAGGGAGGATGAGCCACAACCGCTCAACCACATCCGTTACGTTATATGATTAGTAATAGATGTTTGGTTGATATAAAAAAAATAATGTTTGGTTATTTCATGTATCATATGCAAAAATAATAATCATAATGACGGTTACAAAAAAATATTATGTTGACGGTTTGGCAACTACTAATTGTGTTTGTTGGTGGTTAAAAATAGTAATAACAAAAAACAAATAAAAATCATAAGGACAATTATAAAGATAAATTTATTTTCTATATTTGTTTATTTCTTATTCCATATTAGTATGTATACAATGTAACCACCAAGAAAACTAGGTTTGGGCAGTATAAATATGATGTCCCTCATACCATTTATTTTACACTCAATTCTCAATAATATTATTTACATATTTTTCAATTACTTACAAATAGCTCCCAAATACGATTATGTTGCTTCAGTTGATGCCGCTAAAGAAAATTGAAATCTGATGGTTAAAACATTGGTTTGTCAAAGATACTGCAACATGCAAATTGCCATTTTCAATGGAAATAGTCATGATGGACAAGAATGTTAGTTTTTTTTTGTTCGTATATCTTTTTTATTATTTTTATGTTCTTGATTGTTTTAAATAACTATATTTTTTAAAATATTTTTCAGTAGTCATATCTCTGATGAACTATATGAATGCTTATATTTTTTCGTACATAAGAATTTTATTCCTTTTTTTTTTAATGACCGACAAGTATGTTATTTCGTTTTTTATTTTACTGGTAACAATGATATTTTGTTTTTTTTATTAACATATTCTTATAGTCACGAGCCATTCGGGAGGAATATTTCGCTGCAAGTAGCATTTTCCTTATATGATAAGGTTGTTTAAAGTCAAATGAATATTTCATGTTCTACAATGATACAGTTTTATACAGATGTTAGATATATAATTTGAGTTCATATATTATATATAGATAAAGATGTAAATTATAACGACTTTTAAATTTTTATCTCATATATGTAGGGTGTGCAAATGTCTAGAATGATGTCAGATTGGTTGAAAAAAGTTTTCTCTTTTTGGTTGATGGAAAACCTTTGAAAACAGATGGCCTTATTAATAATTTCAAGGTCAAAAAAATGACAAATGATCCTTCTATTATTGAGAATCTGATTTCCTCTTATGTTTTATATATATAACCTCATATAAAGCATAAGAGGAAGTCAGATTCTCAATAATAGGAGGATCATTTGTTATTTTTTTTGACCTTGAATTTATCAATAAGACCATCTATTTTCAAAGGTTTTCCATCAACCAAAAAGAGAAAACTTTTCCCAACCAAATCAGACACCATTCTAAGCATTTGCACACCCTACATATATGAGATAAAAATTTAAAAGTCATTAGAGTTTACATCTTTATTTATATATAATATATGAACTCAAATTATATATCTAATCTCTGTATAAAACTGTATCATTGTAGAGCATGAAATGTTCATCTGACTTTAAACAACCTTATCATATAAGGAAAATGCTACTTGCAGCAAGATATTCCTCCCGAATGACTCGTGACTATAAGAATATGTTAATAAAAAAACGTAATATCATTGTTATCGGTAAAATAAAAAATAGAATAGCATACTTGTCGGTCATTAAAAAAACGGAATAAAATTCTTATGTACGGAAAAATATAAGCATTTATATAGTTCATCAGGGATATGACTACTGAAAAATATTTTAAAAAATATGGTTATCTAAAGCAATCAAGAACATAAGAATAATAAAAAAGATATACGAACAAAAAAAAAACTAACATTCTTGTCCATCATGACCATTTTCATTGAAAATGACAATTTGCGTGTTGCAATATCTTTGACAGACCAAAGTCTTAACCATCAGATTCCAATTTTCTTTAGCGGCATCAACTGAAGTAACATAATCATATTTGTGAGCCATCTGTAAGTAATTGAAAAATATGTAAATAATATTATAGAGAATTGAGAATTCAGTGTAAAATAAATGGTATGAGGGACACCATATTTATACTGCCAAACCTAATTTTCTTGGTGGTTACGTTGTATACATACTAATATAGAATAAGGAATAAACAAATATGGAAAATATATTTATCTTTATAATTCTCATTATGATTTTTATTTGTTTTTTATTATTGCTATTTTTAACCACCAACAAACACAATTAATAGTTGCTAAACCGTCATCATAATATTTTTGGTTAAACCACATATTTTTTTGTTAAATATTATTTTTTAAAATATTTTTACAATAAATCGTATCAATTGTTTGGGTTGGGTATCATATTTTTTTTTAGAAGAAAAAAATCATATAAGGTTTCCTTTTTGGTTAAATTAAAAAAGAAATTTAACATGTATTAAATTGACAAAAAATATATAATTGGAAAAAAAAAATACGTGTTTCAGGTCATTAGTTATACGTGTTTCAGAGATCATTAAATTGATGCTACTAATGTACCCAAAAAAAAGTTATTATTAATAGCCACAATTTTTTTTGAAACAATAGTATTTATTGGTAAAATGACATGGGAGAAGAATACATGTGAAGATACCATGTAGATAAATTCTTTTAAAAAAGAGTCCTAAATAATAATAGTTGGTTTTGAATATTGGTTTTAATTTTTATGGTTGTATTACTTTTTTTTTTTGACAGATGGTTGTATTACTTATTACAATACTTTTCATCGCTATGGTTTTTTTGTTGGTTTGTTATGATGTACACTTTGACGTTCAACCTTGATGTTGCGTATTAATTTTTAATATATTCCGTCTATGGTAATTATATTATGATTGTATGTTTGTCTACTACAATTTTAAATTATATATGAATATTTAATTTTAAATTTCTTCATGCAATTCAGTCAAAGATATTAAAACTGCTTATGGAGAGATGTAATTTTTGGTGGATGATAGGCTTTTTAACATATAATCTTGTGGAACATGCTAAAGGCCGTTTATATTATTATATATAATTTCCAATTTCGACGGCTAACCGAATATTTGAATACCTTGCCACAACGTGTTGAACTTTTTTCACATTCTATCAAAACAAAACAAAAAAATATATTGTGTGTAACTTTATAACTATCAACGATGTGGAGCACAAGAATGTAATGTGTATACATCATTTGCTATGATATCATGTTTTTCATTTTACTATGAAATCATATCAAAATTGAATTCTTAAGTTTGAAACTTTCATTATTTTTATCTTAAATTTTTTTAAATTTAAAAATTATATTTAATTCAGCTTATTTCAAAAAATTATAAATTTTATTAAATAAACTTTTTTTATAGTTTAGGTAATGAATTAAGAAGGGCATGAAAAGAAAAATCATAAACATGAATTCTCTATATTTATAAATGAACACAATTTTCTTCTATAATGTAATAGATCAGATAATTCAAATTACATATCATTAAAAAATATCAATTATTCCCGTCAAAAAAAAAATATATCAATTATAATATCAAAAATAGTTTTTTTTATATATAAATGAATTGTCCAAGTCATCATTAACTCACACACATACAAAGTGGAATGATCAGGATTCAAACCCCAGTTCTAACATTTGACTTAGTAATTTTGGCAATTTTTATCAATTGAATTAATGCTTCTGAATATCATATCACATAGTTATTATAACACATCTATTTCCAAAAATCATACTCCCTCCGTCCCAAAATATAAGAGAAAAAAACTTTTTTTTTTGTCCCAAAATATAAGGGAAAAAATCAATTTCAAGAATGTTGTTCCTTATTCTCATAAAATTAAATGTAAATTGCATTTAATTTTCTCTCTCTCCACTTTTCTCTATAAACAACAACCAATCAAAATTGATTTTATATATTTCCATGCATTTATTCCAGGGTTGCCACGGTACGGGTACGGTACCGGTACCCGGTACTGGTACGGGTACAGGGTACGATATTTTTAAAAAAACTAAGGTACGGGTACGTTAGTATAATTTTTTTTTAATATAATTATATAAATAAAATAGGGTTTTGCTATAACACACCCGTGAAGGTGTGCATTAGCATCATTCACCTTGTTTAATTCTACACTAAACTTTTTTCTCTCTCTTCAATTTGAAATTTTTTATTATTTTTATAAAATAACAAACACACCCATGATGTGCATTATCATCATTTATCCTCTTTATAAAATAATAAAAAATTTCAAATTGAAGAGAGAGAAAATTTTTTAGTGTAAAATTAAACAAGGTGAATGATGCTAATGCACACCTTCATGAGTGTGTTATAGCAAAATCCAATAAAATAATAAAAACATACTTTCAAAAGACTTGATTAAACATAAAAAGTACCACACTTTAAAAGTAATTAAAATTATTCAAAAACATCAAAACAATCATATCAAATTAAAAAACAAATTACTCAAAAAAATATTATTTTACAGTTTCTTGCAACTCTAGGTTAATACTCTTTTTATAAGCAAATAAAAGATATTTTTCTGACAAAATATTTCTAAAAAAATATGAAGAAAAAAAAACAATTTTTTTTTATTTTAATAGCCGTTGGAGTACCCGGTAAGTACCCAACGAGTACCCAGACCAAAAAATAAAAATAAAAAAAGGGTGCGGCGTCGGTGCGTACCCACTGAGTACCGGGTGCGTACCGGTACCCGGTACCGGTACTCTCCTTAAAACGGAGTACCCGTGCATCACTGATTTATTCTAAGAAAAAAATCCCACAAAACCATATTTTTAATTCTCATGTTTATGTTTTCTTAATAAGTGTATTTTTTTTATTTTCTCTTATATTTTGGGACGGAGGAGGGAGTAGGTTACAATTAGAAAAAATGGTAGCATGTCAGTCACTCCTGCCACTTACTTTGCTTGGAAGTCCTTTTCACTTTCAAATTTGACAAATCTTAAATGTGCTAATACCTTGATGCTCCATTTTTCCACCAAACACATTAATTGTTTTTTCTTATACATACTTTTGCTATGTTTGAGACAGTAATAGTAGGTTTAATTCGAAGTTAACCGACACCTTTTCTTACCCTCCTTTTTCTTTCACATGATATGATATTTCATGTTTAGGTGGCACCATTTTAGGGGTTCATATTCCTTCACACAACATGTCTATTCTTTGCGACTATTTTTAAACCGGCGAATTAAATAAAGATGTTGATATGGCCATTTTTGTAGTCACAAATTTGTACAATTGAACTACCAATGCAGATTCATCACTGCCCTTACAGTCTTTAATTAATGACTCCTTTGTATCCTAGATCCTCAATTCAAGGGATTCTTTTATTTTATTTCTAGCCCTTAAATTAGTGTGTTTATTTGTACTATCTAGTATCTACTAGTATTATACCCTTTCATGATATCCAAACTAACTTGCACAACCAAATCCTATATTCCTATGTTTCTTCTCCGGTAACCAACATTGGAATTTGTCTTAAGTCCTAACGCAAACACGCCCTTAGTTAAGTAATGTAAAAAAAAATTTGTTAAGTTTTTTAGTAGTAATACGCAGTATTTTATAGAGTGCATTATTTATTTTTTTGTATAAAGTCTCTCGTTTTTATAAGATAAAAGAACTTTAGTAGTCTATAATTCAGTCACAAGATAAATAATGTCAGACAAAAAAATTGTTCCGTCATTGAATATCTGTCATTTGAATTTTGATAAAATTCATCAACCATTTGAATCAAATGTCAAAAAGTTGTCAGTTTGATAAAATAATTAGAATATAATTATGACAATATTTGAAGCTATCAGTTTGATGTATATATGATTTTTGTCATTACACATTATGTGATATGAAAGCGTAAATTGATTAACAAGTAAGTACACTTATATTTGTAAACACTTCACTGAGCTTTACTGACAAGGACGGGTCACCTAAATTGAAGAAAATAAAATGAAAAAAGGAAGGAAATTGACCATAAATATAGAAATTAATCGTATTAACAAATACTACTACTTTTTTTGTTTGTTTTTGAAAGGAACAAATACTACTGAATACAATATGATCGACGTTTCGATCAGATCATGAATTATTAAATAGTTTTCCACATGTTCATAAATTCAAATTTAATTTGACAAATGTCTATGACTGAAGTTCGAACTTTAAATTCTCTCAACTTTTTGTGTGTGAATTTCTAATAGTTTTTATTTCGTCAATATACAAAAAAGAAAATAGTGTTCCACATTTTTTTTCTTCCATAGAATGAAGTTTTGTTTTTATTTTTATTAACCCTATGAACTTTGGTTAAAGAAACCCTAATAATTCAGAGTTCAGTTGTAAAATAAATAAAGTCTGATTAATAATTATTCTATTCAAATATTGAATTTAGATTTTCTCAAAATTTAAAGTGTCCCAAGTCACGTGCTTTTGACTTATTTTGATTGTTAATTTCCAATGTATATGTATAAGTATACTTCTAAATTTGAGATCATTTAAACAATTTTTTTTGCTTATGCTAGTATATTTGGAAGGAGAGGGGGAAGAATAAGAATTTCAACTTAAATACAATTTCTTTTGTTATTAGAATAATGCTAAATAATTTTCCGATGTACCAAAAAAAACACTAAATATTAAAAAAAAAACGCTAAAATATAGAAATAGTATGTCGTTAACCAAAAAGTTCAATCTATTGCTTATAGATGAAATTAAATTTAAAGAGAGAACTATCATTATGTATTGATTTTTTTGATGAAATGAATTACTTTTTTTTTTGATGAAATATGTATTGATGATATTTGCCAAATGAGATTAATTATCCTTAAATTGTAGTTAAATTACAATAAGATAATACTTCTATATAATAACCATAAATTTATATTTTATTGTCAAAAAAAAAAAACTTCTATATAATAACCATGAAAGAGTGAGATATAGGGTGTGTTTGTTTGAGATTAAAATAAAATAGTTTTTTTTTAAAAAAATCTATTATTAAAAAATAGATTTATTTTGTAGAGATTTTGAAAAAAATCTAAAGTTGTTTTGTGTTTGTTTACAATTATAAAAATTATTTTTGAGAACAAACACATGGTCCTTATTTTTAAAAAAAATAAATTTTGAAAGAATCACTTGAAAATAGCTTTTCATTTTGGACTCAAAAATAATTTTTTTAGCAAAATGATTTTTATAAAAATCTGAAACAAACACATCAAAAATGAAAAAAATTATTTTTAAAAAAAAAATAGATTTTTTCTAAAAAAATTACAAACAAACGCACACGTACTATAAGATGAGGAAGTATTAGTGAGTACCAATACGTGCCATAAGCTCATAATATCAAATCCCAAAAACAAGGACGTATAAAAATCAATTTCCATGTGAACATTGTATGAGAAAATATCATTGACTAATTGAGTTTATACATAGATCATATACTAGTCAACTATTTTTGAAATTCAAAGCAAAGACATTATACTGCTACAAGAAGAACCATCTCTCTCTCTCTCTCTCTCTCTCTCTCTCTCTCTCTCTCTCTCTCAGTCTCTCTCTCTCAAACACAGCAATCCCTCCCTCCCTTCCTTCTCCCATCTCTTTCTCTTAAAATTAAATGCATTTAGATCAACCATCAAATAACCACTAATCAAATCCTCTTTATTTATATATAAATCACATCATCACTTATAATCTTATATAGTAGTATTTACCAACCATAGCTTAAACCATTAATTATATCTATCATACCATGGTCTTCACCATTTCTCATACACCTCATTTCTATTTCATAACTCTCTTATTATTTCTCTTCTATACTCATCACCATGTCACGTGCACCACCACAACCACCACTACCACCACTCAACGCTTCAAACAAGCACCAAAATTCTACAACTCCCCAACCTGCCCCACCATCACCGACGCCACATGCTCCGACGAAGCAGTCCACGTAGCAATGACACTAGACATCAAATACCTCCGTGGCTCCATGGCCGCCATTCTCTCCGTCCTCCAACACTCCTCCTGTCCAGAAAACACCATCTTCCACTTCGTCACTGCCGCATCAAAAACTACCTCCACCGTCATCCTCAACACCACACTCTCAAACTCATTCCCATATCTAAAATTCCATATCTACCCTTTCGACGATGACACCGTTTTAGGACTTATCTCAACTTCAATCCGTTCAGCACTTGATTGTCCTCTCAACTACGCGCGTAATTACATGTCAAACCTTCTTCCGAACTGCGTTCGGAAGATAGTTTACCTTGACTCCGATCTTGTTCTTGTCGACGACATTGCCAAACTAGCGAAAACGAATCTCGGCAACGACGCTGTTTTAGCTGCACCGGAATATTGCAATGCGAATTTTAGTAACTATTTTACGCCAACTTTTTGGTCGAATCCGTCGCTTTCGTTAACTTTTGCGAGCCGGAAGGCTTGTTATTTCAACACCGGAGTTATGGTTATCGACTTGGAACGGTGGCGTGGTGGAGATTATACGACGGAGATTACTGAATGGATGGAGCTTCAGAAGAGAATGAGGATTTATGAGCTTGGTTCTTTGCCGCCTTTTTTGCTTGTTTTCGCCGGGAAAATAGTTCCAGTGGATCATCGGTGGAATCAGCATGGGCTCGGCGGTGATAATTTCCGTGGGCTTTGTAGAGACTTGCATCCGGGCCCGGTGAGTTTATTGCATTGGAGTGGGAAAGGTAAACCGTGGGCCAGGCTTGATGGTAACCGTCCTTGCCCATTGGATGCTTTGTGGGCCCCATATGACCTTCTTGAAACACCCTTCGCTCTTGAGTAGTAAGTTCGGGTCACGATTTGCTGCTGTCGACAAAAGTCACGCGGCCATCTCATCATTCGTAAGTGATCGTTTGATTAAGATTGAATCGTCATTGATGTGTTGATTGCATTAGTTTGGAAGAAAGTAGATGACGACAATGAATATGATTTCTCTAAGTCGAGGCCATATCATAATTTACAATTTTATCTTCATTTTGCTACAAAAAGAACTCACCTATCCTCCTCTTTTGTTTTTGTTGGCCAAATTTATGATTTAATACATGTTCAATATCAAAATCATGATAGATTTATCAGACCTACACGTCGGAGCTTTTGTAAAATATGACAATAGTTCAGTGTGATTTTGCAAAATTCGATGTGATACCAAACATACATGTGAAATATGGTAACTCGTCACTGGGGAGTTGGCGCGGAGTCGCTCCTAGCTTGGCTTGCTATATATGGCTTAGTACTGTTGTAGTATTATACTTCGTACTATAGTACTATTGTACAACTTGGTAGATGAATCGTCGTACTATTTTTACCTTTTATTGATGAGGTGAGTAATTGTACTAGCTTACAATGAATATAATGGAATAGATTTTTATGTGTTAAGTCTGGTATGTCAGTTTATGTTCCACTGTTCATACATATTAAGAAACATTTTTTTTTTTGGTGATATATTTAGAAACATTTTATATAGAACTAATGTGTTGTTGCAAAATTGTGGTTAATTTAATTATATAGATGACTAAATTTAAATAATGTTCAATATTATGAAAATGTAATTAATTAATTAATTAATTACAGTTTGACTTTAAACTAAATTTTCTATCTTAATCAATTAAACCCTGCAACTGTATTTGAGAGAAAATTTTATAATCACTCTGGACTAGTTAAAACAAAAACAATAAATTAACCATATTTTTAACCAAATGTCTATGAATTTTTTTTATCTGAATATTTACTATTTAGCCTATTAAATTAATCATATTTTTAACCAAAATGTCTATTTTTTATTTATCATCTGAATATCGTTACTCTGGCAGCGTCGGTGGCCTTTGGGTTTGTTATAGTAAGCACATGGTCTTGAAAAGGATAGTATGTGCATATGTCAAAGTGAGGCTTTATGTTTATCTCCATTCATGCTTATATTGTCTGGCCAAAGCCAAACATTACTTTTGAAGATTTGATAATAAATAATGATGATGATTGTTACTTATATCTTCTTTTTTGTAATGCATATAATTTTGTTGGTTAATTGAATAGGACTCTTCCCTCTCTCTAAAATTCAAATACAAATATAATATTGCATGCACAAATAATCAAGAGTATTATATTAATTTTCATAGGAATTTCACATCTTTTTTTATCATTTTACTTATGCTTTTTTTTAAGTCAATTGTATTTATGAAGTAATTAATTAACCGTGTCTTAGCTTTTTCTACCCCACACGTTATTTCCCTGCATGGTGAAATGAAATCTATGTATTTGAAAATATAGAAGAAGCATGAGTCAAGCTTTGAATAAATGAAAAACAAAACAAAAAATGTGCTGTACTAGTAGCCATAGTTTGAACTTTGAACTTTGAATACAGATATATATTTTGAGTAGTCAATGTCAAAATGTACGTAGTACTCATTAATTCTTTCGTTGATAAGCAAGAGAGACACCCTCCAATTTCCCACTTAGTATGATTTTCTTTTGTCATTTTTCATGAACAAGCTGTCACATTTTATTTAAACCTCCACATGATGAAAGCACAAGATATTCAGTGAGTGGACCAAATTAAAACAACCAATACATGTAAATATCATTTTATTATTATTTTAAAATATTTAATTATGATTTTCCATGGCAAACAATAATTAAGATTTTTTGAATTTGTTTAAAATTATTAGAGATGGTAGCTAGAAACATTATTGAAAATAATAAAATTAAAGCTTTGCCATTGTGTGCATGTTGCATGATCCAACAAATTTTATCATATAACATGTCATTTGATTTAATTGTAAGATTTTTAATTCAATACTAAAAACTACTAACTTGTATATGTTAATTATTTCATCACTTGTGAACCATAAAATCAATCACATATAGTATGCACATTATTTATTTTAGGAGATCCTAGATGAGTTTCTAATTTCCATACTAGTAGCTAGCTAGCTTGTCAGTTTTCAGCAACTGGACAAAGAAAAACTAGAAAGTTGAGACATCAAAATCGCCATGTTGTTATTATTGACATTATTGTTAATTAACATCAACTTACTAGGCCTTCTTCATTACTTATATTAGTCAACTTATGCATCAAATTTTCTACGAATATACGTACAAATAAGGTTATAGAACGTCATGATATATATGCGGATTATTATACTAAGCATGCATGCTTTCGTAAATTAATAATGAATACGTAGAATGATATACTTAGTATAATACCGTGAGTCATTTTGATAAGCCAGTAGGGGTGGCAATGAACCGAACCCACTCGAAGAAAGTTTGAGACTCGATTCGACAATTGATTCGTTGGACTTGGTTCATGAGTCATATGAGCTGAACTTGAGCTGAAAATTAAGTTCGTTAATTAAATGAGCTGAACTTGAACTATACATAGTTCGACTCGTTTGGTTCATGAGTTGACTCGAATATATATAATACTTCTAAAATATTTTCATATAAAAAATCATTATTTATTTATTATTAATTCATTTTATTTGCTTTATGTTTAAAATTTACAAACTAATACAACATATCATTTGTAAAACATAAAGTCCCACATCGAATGTTTAAGAAGTTTTGAAAACATGAGTACATTATAATTATAAATAAGTGATAGACACTTATCAAAGGTAGCTTAAATGGGGTCAAGTATGAGTTGGAGCTAAATTTTTTTTTAATTTTTTGAGTTGAGTTTTGAGTTAAAAACGAACTAAACCTAACGAGCCGAGCCGAACTGTTCGCGAACTTTAAACGAGCCGAACTCGAGCTGAAAAAAAAGTTCGTGTCGAACTCGAACCGAGTTTCGAGCCGAACCAATTCTTATCGAGTCGAGTCGAGCTCAGACAGGTTCGACTCGACTTGACTCATTTCCAGCCCTATGATAAGGGTCATGTTAACATGTGCCCTAAGGGCACATTTTAAGAATACTCAATATAGTAATTTCGTCTTGGAATTTGACAATGTTTGACTTTTAAAAATATAAAATACACAAATTTCAATATTAAATTTCTTTTATTAGTATACTAACATATGCCCCAAGGGCACATGTTAACATTTCCCTTTTGATAAATAGTACTATATTGTTAGTAACGTTGAATCGATATATAGTGTATATTTGGTTGCACGCCTACATCTTAATATATATGTATGTCCATATTAATTTTCACCTACCATAATTTTTAAGAACTTATACAAAATCAAAGTTCTACGTTGCCGTAGTTTTTGCAAACATGTCACATATCATGCCAACATGACAAATGTCATCCATTGAAAGTAGAAGTTAATATTGACTGTCAATATTTTTATGTAATATATGAAGTTCTAATTGTAATTGTATTTGTTTGACAAAAATAAAAGAAAGTGAATGAGATGAATTTTGGAAAAATGCAATTTTGTTTTCGAATATAGCAATCAAGTAAGTCATATACTCCCTCCGTCCCAAAATGATTGTTGTTTAAGGTTTATGCACAAGTTTTAAGGAAATGATTAGTTGTGTTGATTTTAATGGTAAAATTTGTATGATTTACTATAATACCCTCATTAATTATAGTTAGTGGAATAGTTAAGTGAGATAAAATTAATTTAATAAATAAGGGTATAATAATGAAAAAAAGTAATTAATGTTGCATTGATATTCTAAAGTGACAATTATTTTAGGACAAATTAAAAATACTAAAAAGACAATTATTTTGGGACGGAGGGAGTATACTGTCTCGTTCATTTTTTTCCTCAAATTGTCTCTCACTAGCGGATGAATATGCTATTCTATTTTCTATAGATACCACAAGTCATCGTTATAGTTAGTTAAATTTATAAATATTAATTTATCGTAGATCATCTATCAAAATTAATTAAAGTTTATCATATTGGTTTATATCATATATATCGTCAAATATTATATAATTTTCTTAGAGGAATAAAGATACATGCATGGCCATTAAAAGAGATGAAGAAAATAAAAAAAACAAGTAGAGCAAAATGCACATGGAGGTGGAGTAAGGGGATATAGTACTAATCATAATAGTATTATATAATTAATGCTTAATTATATATGGAGGTAGATGCGCAACATAATAATGTGATGTGCCCATGGAGATAATCAAATTCCCATAAATTCCTGTTAGAAGTGATAGAACCTTAATGAGGCGTACAAAATTATTAGGAGGATTATACAAAAAAAAAAAAGGTGAATACTTGAGAAACACACAATTATTAGCCAATAAAGATTGTTTTTGAGACAAAGACTATATGGGTCTGTTTGGCAAGCACAAAAATGAGCATATAGCTTATAAGCTCGTTTGTAAAAAATAAGCCCTGTTTGGTAAAATATTTTTGACATGAGTTTATAGCTTATTTTATTAGCTTTTAACTTATTTTTCAGACGCTATTTGATATAGCGTTTTAGCTTATAGCTTTTAACTTTTAGCTTTTAGCGTTTTAGCTTTTAACTTATCATAATTTTTTCCATTTTTACCCTTATTATTTTAATTCAAATTCATATTTACCCTTTATCATTTATTATAATTTAAATTAAACTAATATATTATCCAACTTCACAGGCCATACTTTTATGTTCGTACTTAATGCTATGAAGCTAAACATATTCCGTTCATACTTCCAATAACACGCCATGCCCATGTTCCAACATTTGTTTTTAAATGAGAATTTTATTTTAGTTAATTAATGATATGAAAAATTGACACGTCCTACTACGTAAAAACAATTTGTTAATTTTAAATGAACATTCATCTCTATACATATTTGATATATTTGAAATTGAAAAAAGATTGAACTATATAAATGTTTTATTGTTACTTTTAATTATATGCATTAATTAAATATTATATAATATTAAAAAAATTCAATGAATAATTATAAAAAAAATTCAATGAATAATTTTTTTAATAATAATAGTTACAAGATATATTAAATTAATAAATTCTAAGTTTTTTTTAAGATTAAAGTAAATTTTAAGTATATATTTTACTATGAATTAATAATAATGTCCTTTTATGTCTTTTTATATTTATCAGCTAGTTGAACCGCTAATTTTACTAAACACTTTAATTAACTTATCAGCTAAAAGTCATCAGCCATCAGCTATAAGCTATCAGCCATCAGCTATCAGCTATAAACTAGCTTATCAGCTATCCGCTGTTTTTGCCAAACAGACCCTATAGTATACAAGTGAGACAAGTCTTTTATTATATCACTACAAGAAAACTGGCAAATAGCGGCACATAGATTGCGGCGGTTTTCCTAAAACTGCCGGTAATACAAAAAAGTAATAATAAGTGTGGCGGTTCTGTGGCGGTTTTTGTGAACCGCCGGTCTAGTTTAATGAACCGGCGGTTTATTTGGTGTTGTGGCGGTTCAACCTCTTCTTTTCACTTTATATTCCGTTTTTTTTTTTCACAATGAAAAATCTAAACTTTGTTACGCGCATAACCCTTTTTCGTTTGTTCTCCTAGAATCGTTCAACTTAAGAATCGTTCTCAAACTTTCATTCAGATTGTTAGCAAAGCCACAAAATCCTTCTCAACTACTCAAGCATCGATTCAATTTCACTGCAAAACTTTCTTTCAGAATCCCTAGCCCTACATCTCGCCGCCGCCGCAACTACCACCATAGCTAGATCGTTATGTTCTGTTCTGTTTGTTTGAGTTCGATCGTGCCGCCGCCGCAACTACCACCATAGCCAGATCGTTATGTTCTGTTCTGTTCGTTTGAGTTCGATAGTTCAATTTGTGTTCTGTTTTGACAACAACTAAGGTACTTTATCACGAAGCTTTCTCTCAGTCACGAAGGTACTTTATGCATGTACCTTCTCTCTTTTGCACAGTTCTTTTGTTTTTCTCTAATTCGTTTTCAACAACAACGACTTTGTATTTTGCTAATTGATGCTTTGTTGATTTCTTCTATGTTGTGGAGTCGCTGAACTCTTTCATACACAGTTGTTGTTAAATAGATCTATTTTAATCTAAATTTTGCCTTTGATTTTGATTATTTATGGGTAAATTTGAACATAAGATGCATATCCTATCAATTTCATTGGGTTCAAATTCAAAAACAGTATCCCTAAATTGGCCTAAATTGGTTCAATTTCATTGATTATGTTTTGGAAGGATCAATCTTGAAGGACATCGGCCTAGAGTGAGGCGGTATGCCCATGGATTAAGGAAGCTAATAAGAATCGGCAAAGGTAAAAAATATGGTTTTATCAATGATATTCATTATGGATTGCTTTTGAGGCATGAACATGCTCAATTGTTTTTATGATTTGTATATTGGATAACATATTCCACAATGCATCTTAGCCAACGTGTGAAAGTGTGATTCTAGTTCTGTTATTTATATTTATGCCAGGAACCCCGGGCTTCTTTTCTGGTTGCTATATTCTGGGGTTACTGCTTTAATTTTTTTTACTCTTGTACTTCTGTCTCTTAACTTACTGTTGCTTTATCTTTCTGAAAGGCCTAGAGACACTGTTACGGCAATCGTCAAAGTTGGCTGGTAGGGGAGACGGGTTTGAAGGGGATAGTGGAGACACAGTTGAAGCACATCAATGGAAATGTGTTCTTATTGTGGCTGGTATTTTTCTTGTAAACACTATTATTTAGCATACCTAGGCAGTTGTGGTTTCTTGCTCTAATATTGATAAAGTATTTTAATTTAAAGGCATCCAGAAACTGTTATAAAGTCTATTTTTTTAGTTAGTTTAAGTTGAGAATGTAAATATGTAATTAGAGGACCTTTAGTTTATCATGATTATTACTTCAACCGCTGGGTCTGAATAGAGGATGATGTGCAGGCTGGTACTCTGAACTAATAATAGGACTCTGGGGGCAGACAATCAATTCAAGGGGAAAACTCATTTTCCCCCTCTTTAGTTCTCTTATTTTATTTTCCTTGTAGAATATTTTCATTTATCTAGAAAGAATAAAAAGAAAAATATAAGAAATTCTAGAAAGAACCGCCCGTCTGGAACTCCATACGAACAATGCATTCTGTTAAATAATTTTTGGTCCTGGTGTTGTTTTTTATGTTGATTATTCTGTTAGACAGGAACAGTTTCGCTTTTTTACTGAAGCTCTTAGAGTTAATAAACTCAAGAGTTATGTTAATCAGATGGTTTATGAGGCTGAGGTAATCTTTTCTGCATATTATTTGTTTGATGCTATGTTTTCTTCTTTATGAATCAAAAAAATCAATGCTTGATGGATGTTTGGTGTTTAATATGCATAATAACAAATCTTGAATGTGTTGGAATATTGATATCAATCTTAGTATCATGTAATGAATATGATAATTAATAGGGGGAGAACATTGATTTGGTGACACCCTTGTTTTTTGTTATAAACTTAGCACTAGTGAGTATGGATCCAATTTTTTATTGTTGTTTTGTCTAACTTAGTTGACTCTCCTTTTTATTTATTTTGAAATAGTACATGTTTGTGCATTCAATGCTTTATTCTAGTTGGTGGTTATTGGCAAACACATGTGGTGATCTGTGCTTACTGCAGGCTGCTGCTAAGTATAGTAAACTTATTGCAATTTTAATTGAAAGATTTGATTTTATGATTTTAAGTGAGGACATTTATATACGTCAATGTGTCTTTTTGGTTCCGCGATGACAAAATATGATTTCGTAAAATAGATTTTAGCAATGTGAGTTGAATGTGAAGTGGTTTATATTAGGATACATTAGAGCAAAAGTGAGTTAAAATCAAATTTTACACTGCAACATGAATTCATTCTTATATTTTGATAAGCTGGAGAAGCTCTTGAATTCTATTTGGACTTGATTGCTTGTTTCTTTATATTGATAATTGTAAATTCTTCTATTGTAATTTCCTTTGGCTGAGTTGTGTTATTTCTCAAACATGAACCAAATTTACAGGACTATTTCTCAAAGTGGGGATCAAGTGGTGAGGTTGACTTGAAGTATGAACTTGAGCACCTAATCATCTTGACAGCCAGTAGATGTCTCTTGGGGTGTGAAGTTCGTGACAAGCTCTTTGACGACGTCTCTGCATTGTTCCGTGACCTCGACAATGGAATGCTTCCAATCAGTGTTCTCTTCCCATACCTGCCAATCCCAGCTCACAGGCACCGTGACAATGCACGCAAGAAGCTTGCTGAAATCTTTGCCAGCATCATATCTTCACGAAAAAGTGCTGACAAAACAGAGGACGACATGCTGCAGTGCTTCATTGACTCAAAATACGAAGATGGTCGCCCTACAACAGAATCCGAAGTCACTGGAGTCCTCATTGCAGCACTTTTCGCGGGGCAGCACACCAGTTCAATCACCTCAACTTGGACCGGAGCAGATCTCCTGTGTAACAAGCAGTACCTTTCTGCTGCAGTGGATGAGCAGAAGAACTTGATGGAGAAGCATGGGGATAGGGTTGATCATGATGTTTTGGACAAATGCATAACCGCCCTTCTCTATTTATCCTTGATTCCGGAATCGCACAATCGCACAACCACCCGTCTGTGAGTACGAATATACCACAATGCATAGGTTTGTTAAATAATTTTTCTACAGTTTTCATTCTGTTTCTTCTGCATGTGCAGTTTCACTTTCGATTATGGCTTTAATTAGAAATTAAATCATGTAAACTCTATAATTAGATTTTTCTTTTGACAGAATAATTAGAAATTAAATCCTGTAATTTTTTATTTTGTTTGAAGGGATGGGAGATTCTAAGGAGTTTGGTATGGAAATATTTGATGACTTGAATCGTAGAAGATTGAAGGCTAAAAAGATAAATAGAGACAAGCTTCGAGAATTCTGGTCGCAAATTACTGATCAAAGTTTTGATTTGCGCCGCCATATCTTCTTCTACATGTAATCATTGATTGATTTTGTTATTTTTGTATAGAACATAGTTTAATAATAAAATCAATCAATGATTAACAAATTTAAATTTAGAACATTTCCTTGATTCCAGCCATGCCATAATATGCCCAAGTTATCCTTATTGTATTGTTCATTTATGTTATTAAATCACTTTATACAAAATGCGAAATTCATATTTAATTAGTATATATACTAATTCATACATGGTACTATAATTAGTCTATATTTTAAGTTAAGAATTTAATTTAATTGCATTAAACATGTATTTATAAATAATAGGAAGACTTTTTTTTTAACAAATTATAAGTATGGCGGCGGTTTGGAACTGCCACAATTTAAATAATTCTAAAACAATTTATAATTAGCGGCGGTTCAAAACTCCCGCAAAATCGATAACAAATTTTGTTTTTTGGTTTTGCTATTGCGACGGTTTTAACCGCCGCTAACAAAGCTGCGGCAGTTTGTTTGGCGGTTGCTAAAACCGCCGCTAAACGCGCCTTCGCCACATGATAGTGCGGCATTGTTGAAACCGCCAGAAAACTATGTAATGGCGGTTTAAAACCGCCGGTATCACATAAAAAAACCGCCGCAATCTGCTAGTTTTCTTGTAGTGTATATAAATTTGTTTTCATTATTATATCAATAAATTTTACTATTGAATCAATAAGATCGATGTGATCTCATGTGACATATTGATCATATCTTTACACAATTACACATTAGTGACCCCCAACATAATAGAGGGTGTGCAATAGTCTTATATCATGAACATTTTCCTTTATCTATTTAATATTTGGAGCACATAAGTAGCATAAATCAAGCTATTATTGTGCATTTTACAACTAAATGCCAACTACCTCATTACATCCGCCCAAACTTCACCAAACATTAGGCATTCAAAAAATAAATGTTGTATGTGTTGTTTCGTTAAATCTGCATCCAGACATGCATAATATATTAATTATTTAGAAGAGATACAATATACCGCCTCTTTAGAGTATATTATCTTTCATTGATAATCTGTTTTGACTCGTAATTTCTTCAAATAACGAGACAACTTAGTGTGTGTTTGGTATCATGGTGGATATGCTAGAATCACGATGATTCGCCGTGATTTTCCAAAAGCTACAGAATGTAACTTCTACAAAATCACAGTAGATCACCGTGATTCTATACCCACTGCGATACCAAACAAGAGCTTAAAAGATATTGAATCATTTCAAGAGACAATTTCTAATGGAGATCAAATATCATTCACATTTCCTACAAATTAAGAAACGTTAGACACCACAAAATTATTGCCAAAAATATCATTAAATTAATTTACTATTTATTTTTTAAATAATTGGTTCTACTATCCATTTCATCTTTTGAAATTTCATTGAATGATTTGTTGGTGGGGGAAGATCGAGTTCCTTATTTTCTCAACTAAAAGTATAACAGCGATAGGTGTTACTATCTAGTTTGGTTGTGCTTGTTTCTTTCACTGCTCAGTTGGAATATTATTTGAGTTTTAAGCAACTTCAACTTAGAAGGTCACTCAAGATTCAATCGATGAGGAAGAAATTTATAAGTTGAAGATTCGAATACATTACCTAACACTACACGATGGAGCTAAATGGTAACTTCTAAATGTATTTGTAGGTCTATTGAATTGAAGTTGTGTTTTTTTGGTAAGTGAATTGAAGTTGTGTGATTAGAAGTAATTCTATTGAAGTTGTATCAAACATTAAATATGAGTATCTTTTAATCGAAATTTGAACATTAGTTTGTCATGTTGTTGTCAGTGTCTAGTTTCATGTGCTAAACACAACTCCGTTAGTACAATTAATTGCTTTTTTTCCCCTTCCAAATATCCTAGTAGTTAAACTCACTTTTGTTGTTGTTACTTGTTATTCGATTTAAAGACTAACCAATTCGAGAGATCTAATATCACCGCCCATTTGCGGGGCTTATTTAAAGTTAACCAAATTCTGCGTGAACTATATATCCAATCAAATCAACATAAAGGAGAATTAAATATGAAACCGTAAGAGGGGTACACTTCAAGACCGTAATCGAACATTAATACGTTGACCAACTTAGACACAACACCTTATGGCTTTTCCTTTTATTTCAAACTTTGCTTGGGGCCTAAACAACACCTATAAACTTTACACTCGGCCCATTCACTAAAAGGCAGGTATTGCTTCTGTCCTTGGCAAAAAGAAAAGTAAAAGACAGAACTATATAACCCAGAAAAAGTTGGTGAGCCTAAACAAATCACAAACACTTTGGAGCATAGTTTTATTAGCAAGCTTAATTAATCAGCCTCAAACCAGAAGCTCAAGAGTCAAGAATAGTCATTTAGACTTTGTTTGTCGAGGAACACACTATCAGGTCCCAAGTCAATATCATCAGGCCAACTCAAGTGAGTTGTTTCGTAGAGAATAATAAATGAATGACTATGATCAATATGTTTTTTATTTTGAGAATATTCTAAAAACGTAAATTAAATTTGAAGAATTCATATAAATCTTCGAAATCTCTCCAAAAACCTCCTACAATATAATTCATACACCAACTACATTTGTAACAACTTATTCATTTTGTTGAAAGAATTTACTTATTTCTTTTTTTGAAAAAGAATTTACTTATTTCTTAAAATGATATATTATTAAAAGCGATAGTCTAAACCTTTGTGGTCATAGCCCATAAATCCATATTCCATAACTTACATTATTCAGAATTTGGACTAAAGTAATGTTTCTTCAAATTTAGGGCCTTACAACAATATTTCCCGCTGTTGTTATGTAAACCAGCCTGGGTCAAAAAGAAAGGCCCATTACCATTTTTTTAAACTTCTTTTCGCGCCCCATGCGTTTTTAAATTTACCTTTTTCATGTTCGCTGTATTTAGTAAACTAAAAAACAGTCTATTAAGTTCGCTACTTAGAATGCAAACGTTATAAAATAATTTTTTTTGTCTCTCTCACTATTCTTTCACCCCACATATTCTTTTTGTTGAATAAAACATAGTTTGTAAGGTAAAGTGTGAGTCATTGCATCACTCCCAAGTGTGATTGGTCCATACTATTGGATAATCATTGAGCAAATCAAGAGATCATTCATATAAATGCAATTATACGATATTTCAATTTATAGAACTATATTGTGTCTGTGATTAGTCGATATATGTCACAACCACTCTAGTGTCAATCAAAATATGTTCTTGAACAGTGGTTAAATCTTGATAAATTCACTAACTAAAGTACAAACTAAGTTTTCTACCTAAAAAATAAATTGCTGTTTAGGTCGCACTATGGAGTGCGAACTAGACGGGTGGTCGCTACTTTAAGTTACTTTAATCAACGAACTGCAGTTTTGTTCGTGCAATACAGGACGAACAACATTTTTTTCATAAAATTTTATTCCATAAGGTGTGGAAAATACCGTTTGCTACAGTGTGTTCATGGTCACACAGAACATAGGATTTTCGGCATCAGTGAGCGCGTGGGACAAGTGTTAGGTAGGGAACTCAAAAGATATTCCAATCATTTTCAAAAGCACGCGTCATATGTTAGGAGGCGCGAAAAGATTTCTTTTATTTTTATGAACACAATGATAAAAGGGAAAATCTCCCTTCTAAAGAGTCTATTATACTCCCTCCCTCATATCTAAATTATAAACCCTCTTTACAGAAAAGAAGAAAAAGAAAAAAACAAGTAACTGGTTTAGATTATAACCCACATAGTATTGTAGGAGTCTTTTATACTTCCTTAATCTCAAACTCACTTTGAGCAAAATATATATATATTATATTTTCTCTATATAACAGAATTCAAACTCCTATAAAGCGAGCAATTCACTTTAGAATGTAAAGTGAATAATCTTAGTCATTATTTAACAAATCAAAAATAGAATGTAAACTCTGCAAAATCAAATGTCAAATTTAATTTTCTTTACATTAGATTGTTCGCTTTTCAAAAAATTACTATAATAAAGGGATCATCACAAATATAAATTAGTCTATATATCATCTTATCAGCTGAACGAACGATGATTAAAACAAGGAACACTAATCAGTAATCACCCGACTGTTTGGTTAAGCACCAAATTTCACTTAACACAACCATATGAAAGATCACTTATCTCTAAACAATATTTAGGATAGGAAAAGGCCAATTTAATGTCACTCACAAGTACCTAAAAATTTTTTTTAGGTAACTCACAACCTATCATGTTTGTTTATTAATTCATTTTCATATATTTTTAACCAACTTATTGATTCACAAAGATTACTTTGATTTAAATGCATAGATAAAATTGCAAGAGTTTTTAATAAATCCAGCAAAATCAAATGGCAATTTTAATTTTCTTCATAAAGGCAGTTTGTTGTGATTATGCACACACAGATTGGTGAGGTTAGTAGTCTCATCTAATTTTTTTTTATGTCGACAAGCAAAAATCGGAAAAAAGAAGGTGTAACAGCCAAAAGCGACATAACAAAGCTAAATAAAGGCAACAAGAGTACAAGATATCAATCACCAAGCCACATCGTTGGTCCCATGACATTTTTGGCAAAATTCTATTTTTCAATGTACAAGTGTATATACTTGAGTGTAACATATCCATCAATCACATTGGCAAAGTTCTTTTTAGAATTGTAAATGAACGGTTTATAGTTCACTATGTTGACAACATTTTTTTTGTAAGTGGTCCACAAATCGTACTTTAATTAACAAAAATTATTAAATTATTAGATCGGGTGCCAAATTCAAATTCCGATCTCTCTACTTTGTGTATGAGAATTTTTAATAGTTTTTCATTTCGTCTACGTACAAAAAAAAATCACATCGTGAGTGCAATGAAGTGAGAAATCTTGATTTTGAACTTAAGTGTCTACATATCAATGTTTTTGCGGCTACTAACTAAGTTGTATTTACAAAACAATAATGACATGATTTTAATTATCTTTTGATGTGATAGTGCTTCATACAAACTAATTATAATTAAGAACTGTGAACGGTTCAAATTTCATAAGCTTGATATAATTAACTTTGATGGTTGGTCACTAATATAGTCCACATCATACTATAGCTGAATGTTATAGTGGACTAGAAGTCTATACTAATATTTGTTCAATTCAAAATTAATGTTACATCTTCACATTTCACAAATCAAGAAACAATAGTTTTTCTGGCTTCTTTGTAGTCTTCACAATTACCATAATCACTTGAAGGTGTCTTTCGATGGTATCTGTAATTGATGTACTGCAGTATTATCTGTGTCACTGTTAAGGTTTTACAACTTTAGCACAAATATAATTTAATTATTAAAAAATAAGTAACTGTAAATAAAAATTTGCATATGAAGGATACAAATAGGTCCAATGCCACACAAACAATGGCATCTAACAACCATGGCATATTAGCTTTGATGCTTTCCCATTCCGTAGTTCGTACTAGAATACTGCACACACAATTAAGCGAGTTAGAATTTTTAATTATAGTTTTTAAAAAACATGAAATAGTTGAATGTAACCATATGTGTCAGACACGAAACATGTTTTAATCTGAAATGTTAGTGATAGATATATGTTATAACCTTCCAACGTAAGCGGCATTGGCAATCAGTGCAAAGATGAACATGAAAGGATTTAATCCCTACATGATAAAGAAAGCATCTAAAAGTTAGAAAGTTAGAATAAATATAGAAATAATATATACATTTGTGAATTCTGATTTATGAAACACAAGAAATGATTAAGACTATATTACCTCAACACTCCCTCTTTTAATCTGTTCAATAATCATGTAGCAAGAACATTATCAATTAGAAGAGCACAAAAAAGTAGAATACAATTATAAATCATATAAGGAAAACATAAAATAAAAGCTTGACAAATTACACATACATTTAACCATATTTGAGGTATGCGACCGCCGGTATAGATAGCAGCCATGAGCCATCCCAACCATTGACCTAATGCACTGTGTGTTACATGTTCCTGTGATGAACTCTAGTAAGTAGCAGCAAGCAAATGCAATTATGCAAATTGAAAGTAACCAAACACTAAGGAAATGATTATAGGACTAGTAGGAATGTGTGAGTAACATACCTGAGAGAGTAATTTTCTTCCACTTAGTCTCATGTATCCTACTTTCAAAGCATCACTCTGCAGGGGCAAGTTAATTGCTGCTGCTAGAAATGTTCCATATGTTCCCTAAAACAATGTACAATTGAATCAAAAAGATAGACGTGTAACTGAATCATCTATAAAATTGTAAAGCGCCATCAAGTTAGTTCAAGGACTAGTTTAGAAATTAGTACAAAAACATGTTAGCGTATAAATTCACCGAATAAGATTATTAGATATAAAAGTTAGTTATATTAGTTATTTATTCTTCCGATTGACTATATAAATATTCACTGAATCAAATATAAAAGTTGGTTATAATAGTTAGTTACACAGTTGTTCTGTTCACAGACTATATAAGTCTAACGAATCAGTTGATATAATAACAATTCTCTCGAATTCAATAAAATTTCCTTTTCATTTTTCTCTTATGAATGACTTCGATCAAAATTCAAATGACTGACTCACCGCGGAACGAGGGATTAGTCTGGGCTGCGTTGCAGTAACTGAATCTGAATGTGGCTCATCATCAGAAGACGAATCTTCGTTCAATCCCATAGCCGAAGGTCCACTTTTAGCAACTCTCATGTAAGTACGAGATGGTGGAGTAACATTACCAGCCAATGATCGTGCTGACCTGTTCATTTTTTCAAATAACTCAACAATTATTATTCAAGATGGATTAAGAAAGGGTCCGTTTGCGAAATATAAATACTGGACAAAACAGATTATATATGAGTACTTACCCAAAGTAGTACTCTGGTCTTGGAATTGCTCTGTGTTTCCCACTTCTTATTGGAATCGCTGATTCAGAATTCCCTTGTTTTGGTTTCAATGGTTTTTTCTCTTCTTCATAAGCCTATTATTATAGATTAGACACATCAGTTTTTTAATGTATCTAAAAAACGAATTTTTCTTTTATAATAAAGAATAAAAGTAGTAATAAATTGCAAAAGAACCTCTTCGGTGTTGATCTTTTGACGACGCTTGCACCATTTATAGATGTAGTCATAATAGAAGCTTTGCAATACTAAAACGATCGTAGTAATTGTGTAAAGCTGTTAATAATCAAAATAGCATGCCATTAATATATATATGAACATTGTGATCAATAACAAAAGATAAAAAACGTGTTTTTAAGTTCAGCTAATAGTCATTTAAAGTTTCATTGCAAATATATGGCATGAAATTTTTTCGCCTAACCTTAGCACATAAGAACAATGAGCAGCTGAGTGAGTATGTGCTTTATTTTTTTCGTCAAGTTATCTAGTGGTTAGAATCCTAGTTTTTAAAGTCGAATAAGTGGATGTATAGGGTTCTAACTTTCTGCTCCTTTATTTCATGCAATGGCTAAGTTCACAAGGACTTCAAGTTTATACAATTGATTTAATGTATATATAATTTTTTTTTATCCAATTTGTGTATATAAATTGAATCCAAAGTTTAAATGTAAAAATAGCATTTCCCTTTTTTTTTTCTTTCTTTCTTTCTCTTGGGAATGCATGAACGTCTAATGGGTTGGTCCTCCTGACTCATGATTCCATTGGAGTGGTGTGTCTTATTTTGTAGCAATTGGGCCTACCATACTCTTTTTCCAATTAAATCTTCAAATTGTGTTTTGTTTGTTTTTTGAAAGAGTAAAATGCTCCCTCGATGTTTCCGTAAATTTGACTCAATTGATAGGACATTGTGCTCCCTCCAGTTTTATTTATATGCAAAATTTGTTTTTTAGGCTCATTGAACAATAACTAATGTATCTTGCTTAAATATAGGTTAGATACATTAATTCTTTAATGAATCTAAAAATCAACTTTTGCTTATAAATAAGACCGGAGGGAGTATATAATAAAATACACCTTTGGTCCCTCCTCTAATTGGAATTGCTTATTGTATATAATAACATCTAATTGGAATTGCTTATTTTAAGATATATATAATTACTGTAGAAAAAAAAACATGTAGACTTTTTTTATGTGAACAAAAGCTATATAGAACTAGTGCAGCAGAAGAAACAAAAAAAAGAAAGATAATTACCAGAGCTGTGTAGTATTGGGTTGGCAACTGCATTTCCAGCCATCCAAAGAGCACAATGAAATTACCAAGACCATAAAGAAAAAGATAAGTCAATAATCACAATAATTATATGTGCATGCATGTGTTAAGTCAGGAAAATATAAATAAATAATAACAAGTGTTTATTATTTTAAAAAATATAAATAAATACATAAATAAAAAATCATTAAACATTTATAAAAGGGAGAAGGAACTGGTGATGATGATGGAAAAAGAGGAGATAACTGTTGACAACAAAGAGACAAAATGGCATCTAAGGGACTTAGAAAGACAAGAAAATTCTACATTCTTCCAACCATTTAAATTAATTATTTAAATGTATTTTTATTTTTATTTTTTTTGAATGAATTTGTTTCTCTTTTCAATTCATAAAATTATTTTTTTTACCCAAAAAATTTACTACTAAATTTCCAAAAAAATTTTTTGACGCAAAAGTTTCCAACTTCTAAAATTTAAAAATTGTTTTGTACACTTTTCAACTCAGTTAAAAATTAAGCAACACGCCAAATATTATCGAATCTAAAAATTATTGAAGAAAATAAAAGAAAAAAATGGGCAAACCAAGTAGTGCTTTATTTAATTAGAGAGTCCAAATGTATTTTTTTTTTAAAATATTTTGACAAAATCAAGTACTAAATTTCATCAAACAAAGAATATTATATCACAAATTTGTCATTGACTCATAGATAATTTTATAAAGCGAGAATAAATGAGAATTAAATAAGGAGTTATTAAAAGAAAATTGACAATTAGAAAAAAAAAAAAACTGACAATATGGAACAATTATATTCGATATTTAAAATAGAGATTTTTTTTCCTTAAATAGAGATTTGATCTTTATTGTTTATTTTTGGTACAAGTTCTTTCAGTCACATTAACATTGTGTTGGGTTATCAATAACAGCCTCAAAAGCAAAAATTGAGGCAAAAAACACAACTACCAAAATGTATTTGACAAAAAACAATTATACTTTTTCACCGTTCTAAAATATAAGCGAAAGTTTTTGTCAAAAAGATAAATATATTTAATTAAAAATTTAAACTAAATACATCAATTTTGTTTGAACAATTTTCTCTAAAACTGAGTAAGTACATTTGTACATGCATACACATAGATTTTACAATGTATATATGTTTCAGAAATTAGAATCATCACATACCGTAGCTGGTTCTAGAAGACAACCCACCAGGTTAAAAATGTCTCTGCAACCAAAAAATAATTTAACAAAAAAAATAAAAAAAATAATATAAATTAATTAACAACATTAGGATTAAATAAACAAAATTAATTAATAAAATGACATAATAAAAATTAACTAACCCAGCAACCCAAGTGAGGAGAAAAATAAGAGAAACACCATGACTAGACTTAGCACGAAAATTAGTGATAATCTGAGGAATTTCAGCAACACCCCAACAAATTAAACTGATGAAACCAAAAGTGAATGAAATATCATCATTAAGATTACAGAGACAATCACTGAAATAACTTTGAACCCAACCCACACAGGGTTTATTTTCCTTAATGCAATATGAGGGTTGCATTTTTCTTTGGTTTTTTGAGGTTGTGAAGAAAGAGGTTTAAGGTGGTTTTAAAGGTGTGTGGTGTGTGGGTTTGGGAAATTACAAAACAAACCGCTATATAGTGAATGAATCGTGTAAAGTCCTTTTCGTATATATTTGTCATTTTGTTGAATACCATTTGCCAATAAATGAAATTCATAGAAAAAAACACCTTTTTTTTTCTCTAAAAAAAAAAATCATCATGTTAACAATACTTAAAGATACACATTGATTTTTCCATTAAATTTAATTCTTTGATATAGTGATTAGTCCGTTAAGTATATAAAATTTATCAATTTATTTTGGGTATGTGACTATGGGTCATATCGAACCACAACCTCACATATATTATATACAGTATTTTTATTAACTGAATTAAATTTACATAAACATACAATTAAGTAACAATTTAATCTTTGATATTAAGATGTTAGTGATTAAATTAACTTATTCATAGATTTTGAGGACTAAATTTGTCGTTTATTTTAATTAGTCCATAAAAAGAATGAGTTCCCCCAATTTAGTCTTCAATATTTTTTTTTTTGACTAAAGTCTTCAATATTAAGATGTTAGAGATTGAACCAATTTATTTTGTAATATATTTTAAGCACTAAATAAACCGTTTAATCTATAAACAAAATTACATCTGCAAACCTTTAAGTTTTACCTGTCTTGGATTAATTGTTTAAGTTTATATTTTGGTATAAAGATAAATGATAAAGTTATTATAAATTCGTGTACATAAAGTACAATGACCAAAAATCGAACTTCAGTTATAAACATCTGATTTAACAATTTTAACATTTTCAACAAGTTGAACTAAAAATTTTGGACATTGTTTATTTTTTTACTTTTTATGAATTGGTGTTTCATATTACTTATTGTTTGCACCGTTAATCAATGTTTTATATACTACCTCCGTCCTAAAATATAAGACTCATTTTGACCACTGCATGTTTGTCAATGCACAGTTTTGATTACTAATATCTTTAATTGTGCATAAGTAAAAATTATAAAAATTTGATATCTTAAAAATACGCATCAAAACAAATCAAACAAGATCTTATATGCTAATATTTACATCTATAAATTATGAAAAAAAATATGGTCAAAACAAGATAAATGAATAGTGTCATTTAGTCAAAATATGTCTTATATATTGGGACAAAAGTAGTAAAAAAGAAATTATTAGTTAGTTTACAAAATGTCCTTCGTTAATCATATGGAAAAAATAAATTGAATAAATAAACTAAGAGAGTAATAAATAGATAAGGCTATAATAAGAAACATATAATTAAATGTTTTATTGATATTGTAAATCGACTTATATTTTAATACAATTTTTTTTAAAATAACTTATATTTTGGTACGGAAGGAGTAACACTTGTACTAAATTAATTCTATTATACTCCCTCCGTCCCTATTTGTACTTTTATATTAAGACTCATTTGAATTCTCAATAACATTCTCTTTTGCAAAAATTACCCTTTTTTACTTTACATTTTTTAATAACATTAAATTCTTTTTTGGAATATTACTCCATCATCCCACTTATTCTCTTTGCACTTCCTCTTTTTCACCCTCATTATTAAGATAAAAATGAAAAATCAATATAATTTATCAACAAATTTAATACTAAAATTAATTTTTTTAATACGCATGTTTTGTCAAATTAGCTCCTATAAATAGGGAAGGGGAAGTATTGATTTGTTTCCTTGAAAAAATGTATAAAGTAATAATTAGAAGGTAGAATTGAAAATTTTACATTGAAAATTGATAAAAAAAACTGAGTTTTTTAACTAAAAATAAAGATATTCGTTCATTAATTCAAATTGATAGAGTACAATGGTGCCATACAAATTTGAAATAACCAAAAACAAAAATGATAAAATTGCGAACAACTCACAACATCCATGTTAATAGCATAAAATGACAAATTGCATATGCCTAAAATATGATTACACTGAAGTGTCTGGAATATCCAAGCCTCCGGATTTGTAGCGTTGATATCACCAAAATCATTGATTGAATATGCAACATATCGAAAATAATATTTCAACCTGAAACAATTGAACATTGCACAAAAGACGGAAAAAAATAAATTGCAAAAGACGGAAAAACAATACACCGTATTAAGATGGAAAAAGAGAACAGACAAAGTCGCACTAAGACGACAAAATCAAAAGAAAAATACGAGAGAGAAAGACTATATTTAACAAAAAGAGATAAAGAAATGATTGGAAAGGTAATTTTGGATCAAGATCGACCCTAAATCACCTCTCTCTAATAGATAAAAAGAAAAAGAAGAAGGAAGAGGAGGAAAGGGGTGGCTAGAATTGTGTGGCCTCAAATCAATAAATAAATTTCAAAACATTGTTCATTTTGAAACAATTTCTTTAAAATAAAGCGACATTTATTTTAAAACGAAGGGAGTAATTAATACAGTTACAAAATGTAATGACAATAGTGTCATTCAAATTCAAATCGAATACCAATAGGACAAAAGATGTGCACAAGTGGATACATAGTATATAGAAGTTTTTAAATGTTGGTTTGATTTGAGGAAGACATGACAATTTCTGTTGGACTTTATTTGTTTTTAAATTTGTGTTTTGGACATGATAATTTGAGAGTTAAGAGTGTTTTTGGACGGAAAAATTGAAAATACAAGGGATATTGAAATTTTATTGAATTTAAATTCTTCAATTTGAATTTTCTTCATTTCAAAATTTATTGATATAAAAATTGTATTTAATTAAAATTCATAACCGTTAATTTTGACGGATTTCAATAATATAATAAATTTTTTTTTTATTTTTTTAAAATTTATCATAAATAATCTAACAATAAATTTTATAAAATTCACATCCATTATAACAATATACATAACATGTGTATATATCATGCACCATATATCTAACTTGTGCATGTTAGAATTGTTTTCAATTGAATACCACTACACATAGGATACAAAAATTTCTAAGACTACAAGATCACCCAACTAGTAGGACACAGCAAAATGAAAACCATTACCCAACTCAAGTATATACTACTTTAATTAATAGATACACTAAAGCTATAATTGCATTAAAATGAATTAAGCCAATAGTATTATCCTATTCCTACACTTCTTTTTTTGACAATATGGCTGAGGTCTTTCACCAATAGGGATCCTTAGAATTAATTTCACTCAAAGATGTGTCGCATATTCTCTAGTGTGATGCTCTGAGTCTGATGAACCCTGAAGTCAAGTGAACTCCATGTGAGTCTATTTATGCATACTCCAAATTGTATGAACAATGCTGAATATTTCGAGAAGTGTTGACAAGAATCCATGGTCTCACTTCTTGTAATAAAATTGACGATTTTAAACTATCCAATGTTATCATAGTCATGTGACACATGAGAACACGAAATAAGATGTGATGTTCAAATCAAATGCTGACATTTTTTCTTATAATAAGACCGAAGGGAGTAATACGGGTATTTTTTCCAACCTAACTTTGAATATTTATTTATCATATTATAAATGTTTAATGTTTTCTGTTAAATTCTCTAGTCAAACTTTCGATTCTTTCTTTTACTTTTTTAATATTGTCAAGCAATAATCTAATGAGTAAAATTTTATATTTTAAAATGAATAAATGAATACATCAATATTTGAACTATAATTTTTATATATTACAATGTTCATACTAAGTAAATTACGATGACGAGACAACTTTCAAAAAAATTATTAGTTTAAAATGTTAACCTTTTCTTTTCTTTAGACCATGAAAACTTAATGAATAAAAAGTGTCGATAGAGTGTTGACATTATTGTACAATGATATCCCAATATTTCCATACTTGTGTGTATCTGTGGTTTTAGCATAAAATCTCAAGCATAATTGTACTGACGAAAAAACATTAATTTAGTGCATGTACCGAAAAAGCATAATATTTCATCGTATAAATACATGATTTGTGGGCTTAACTCAATTGTACATTTGTGCAGGGATCGATGTTCGAATCTCATATGCCAACTTATTCACTTTTAAGAGTGAATTTCTAGTAGCTAAGCTACTTAATAAAAAAAAACGGTGATTCAAATGTAAAATTGCAAAAATTATAAAATACAATGATAGTATAACCACTAACTAACCATGCACTAAATTAAGTTCAAAGTGATGTCGTAATTTTTTTCTTCTTCATGATTGAGTGATGCAAGTATAGTTGGTACGATCTTTTATGTTGGTGCATTGATATATAAATACAAAAGATCGATCACTTTCACTTTACAGTGTACAATATTACGAGAGTGTAACTGAGTTCCAACAAAAAATTTAATGGCATATAGATAGTGAATATTCTTGAGCATCTTGTGTGTCATTTTGAGTGGGAAAATCTTCAACAGAAAATAGTTCTGGAGAGTAGGCCCTCAACACAATAATATTCGCAACATTCAAAGGATATACTAAAAACTTCACTAGTACTAGTAGAAAAGTAAAATTTGAGACAAACAAAAAAAACAAATATGTATCTCAGATCTCAATTCATTGAATTTTAACAAAATTTCTGATTTTAATTTTAGATAAAAAAAAAACTACATTTGTTTTGCTTATTAGTTTTTTTTGGCACAAATTTTGCTTATTAGTTAATCATGTGAATCATGAAGTACATCAGAATGTACGAGCATTTGGCCTCTACGAACCATTCCCATTATCCTGACCAAGTTCAACCAAGGGACAAAAAGACAAAATTAAGGAATTTTTGAAATATAATTTCCTTTTATTCTCACAATTATAATTCTATAATACTGTAATTTATATCTTGTCACAAAAAAAATACTGTAATTTATATACAAAAAATATAAATTGCGTATATTAATTTTTTTGGTGAAACAGGTGAAACCATTATTATGTATTAATATTATTCTTCACCCAAATATTATGTATTAATTTTAATTTTACTATTTATACAATTTTCAAAAAGAGAAATAGAATAAAGTTTTGTTTAAATTTAAATAAGCTATAGTATAAAAATTGGCTATAAACCATTACCCTTCACTTCAGTAGTGTACCGTTAGAGAGTATTTCCTAGTAGAAAGCGTGAACCTGGCCTCTAAAGGCTTCGTGATTCATTCTCCAAAAGTACTGGTACATAATAAACAAATTTGGCCAAAAAGTACATATATTTCTATTTATGAAAAAGTAGTTAAAAAAATCAATGTTTTTTACTTTTTAGTCTAAATTTTAGATAATCTTTTTTTTGACAAATCTTTTTTTAGATAAAATATATTAACTTATTTTAGTTCAATTTTTATTATAATTATGAATAACTTATTAATATATATATATTCAATTAAAATTTTTTTTACTAAATATTTAATTAAAATTTTAAAGTTATCAACATATTAGTTATGGATTTTTGAATTTTTATTGAATACGGTTAAACTTGATGGATTTCAATAACATATCAAATAAAACCCAAGAGGTGTGGTTGGGCGGTTGATCGAGGCTCATCCTCTCTTAACCAAAGGTCGAAGATTTGATTCTCACCTTGGGTATGAAGCAGTTTTAAATTCTCGAGCCAGCTATCCCACCCATCGAGGTGCCTCCAATCTAGCGAGGGATTAATCAATGCGTTCGGTGGTGGATATCCCGGTCTCGACAAAAAAAACATATCAAATGATTTTTATTTTAATATTTTTATATGGATGATCTATAGGATCTACATTTTCAATTCAACGGTGAATTTCATAAAATTCGTATTCTTTATTGGCAATGTTTTAAAAATCGGACCGCTCATCGAACAGTGATGAAGGCAATGGTTCACTGGTTTACTGGTCGAATCACATAACTATATTGGTATTAAACAGGCGAACCGGTGACTCGATCTCTAAAAAGTCATGACACCTAAAAGAAATGAAAATTTTAAATGTTATAATTTCACAACTAGTTCATTCTTTAAACTTAAATTCTAAACACATCACACATACAATCATAATATATGTTTTTGAGTTACAAATATAATAATTTAGAACTCATAATTTTTTTTACCGCAAAAACATTAGTTAAATTATACGTAAAAAAAATGAGAGTTTAACAATAAAATTAACATTAGGCAAACAATAAATAAAACATAAAATTTTTAAAATAAAAATGAAGAAAAAAAAAGTAAATGTGTTTTTGATACGAAATTAGTATTGTTATCCAAGAAAATATAAAATATATATAATACATGTAAAGATATTCACAAGTAAATCAATTAGAATAGTGGCAATGTGCTTCTACTATTTTTTAAATCAATCGGTTTATCCTGGTTTTGACTGGTTTGACTACATGGTCGATCCAACTATCGGACCAGGCTGATACCTCTCTGGTTCATTGGTTCAACCGGCCTGATTGGTCGGTTTTAAAACACTGCTTATAGGATCTTATTCACAAATGGTGAATCGACACAGGCTGGAAATAAATCGAGTCGAATCAAACTTGTCTGAGCTCAACTCAATAAGAATTTGGTTGGAGTTGAAACTCGGTTAGAGTTCGACATGAACTCTTTTTTCAGCTCGAGTTCGACTCGGCTCATTAGTTTCAGTCCGATTTTGGCTTGAAATTTAATTCGAGAGATGGACACAATTTTTATTCTAGCTTGAACTCGGCTCCATTTAAGTTCACAAATAATTCGATTCAACTTCTTAAAAATTATATTAATGTGCATGACTTATTGACTTTGTCTATCAATTTTAACATGGTTCAATTTTATCATATTATTGATAAGTGTTTATGTTAGTTTTTTAAGTTATATATGTAATCAATCATCTAAATCTATAAAATCAGTTATATAAATATAAATGTATACAATCAAATATATAAATATTTTTGAAGTATTATATATATAATCGAGTCTGCTCGTGAATCAAATGAATCGAACTATATATATATAATTCAAGTTCAGCTCATTTAATTAACAAACATATTTTTCAATTAAAGTTCAGTTTTTTAAGTTATAGAGGTTGGAGCAATGTTGTGTTTGAGAGTGATTCTAAACTTGTGGTGGATTATATCAAAGTTAATCACTCCGGCATGTTGGAATTAAGTCAAATTATCACAACTATTAAGTCTATGCTTTTATGTAATTCGAACTTTGAGCTCAAGTTCACAAAGCGACAAGCGAATATGGTGGCTCACACGTTAGCTAGAGCGGCCATCTCTTGGTCTAGTCGCAAGTTTTCTGATTATGTTCCTCTTTGTATTGAACCTTTTATTATTATTGAAATGAGTTAATTTGCTTTGCTTAAAAAAAAACAAAATTCAACGAATCAATTGTCGAATTGAGTCTCGAACTTTCTACGAGTTGGTTCGGTTCATTGACAGCTCTATGCACAGTGTATCACTTGTTAGACAAAACCACTATTAATATATGTTTTTTTTTCCGATTTCACTAATGTTATTGATGCATAATTTAATATTAGGACAATTTCTTTCTTTTTGGTCAAGTAAAATTCCACTCTTAAAGTGAATAAGTGGTATGATCAGGAATCAAACCTCGGCCCCGTGCATATAAAATATATTTAATATCCTACTGATTGAGCTTAATTCACAGGACAATATTATTAGAACGATTCTACCAAAAATACTCAAATTCCATATTAGTTATAGCAAAATACACTAGTTGAGACCAAAATTCCAATAAATATGAAAATAGAGGGCAAAAAATATTCAACTTAAAAATAGTGACCCAAATTAAATAACTTTGAATTATCTTATTGTTTTCGTGTATATATGTTTTGTTTTCAAAATTTATTTCATTTTTTTATACTAATTAAATTGTAATTTTAAACTCGGTCTTTCCTAGACTCGGGGATCAAACTCATCATCTCTTAACTAAATGTCGAAATTTCATCTTAACTAACATTAAGTATGAAGTAATTTTAAATTTTTAAGTCTTCTATCACACGTTTTAAAGTATTTTCAATCCAACGAATAATTAGTCATTCGTATTGATCCACAAAGCTAAGCCAGCCACGAAACGGACAAAAGAAAAACATCGACGATGCGTTACAAATTTGTGTGACAACGATATATTGATACTCACGCACAAGTGTGCAAATTAGTATTCTCATCATCATCATACAATGTTTCATCGTTATCCTTTATTGTAAGCACAAAAAAACCACTAGGACTTTCACCTCTTCCTCAAGATATATATCAAACACGACGATGCCAATTTCTATACAAATTCTATCTAGCCAGTATTGTGCCAACGAGGATATACAAATGTAATGTTGTGAGTTTACTCATACGTTAATTCTCTTTAACTTTTTATACATGAATAAATAAAGTTTTTTTGTCGAGATCAGAGTTTCCAATATAGTGACTATTTCTATCGCTTGGAGGCACTTAAAAGATGAGATAGCTGACTCGGAGATTTAATGTTGCTCCGTATACAAGGTGATGATCGAATTCTCGACCTTTAATTAAGGAAGGATGAATCTAAACTGCTCAACTACATTTTCTAAATTCTGCATATACATTATAATTAGTAAGCACTACTATACACCTTTTCAGCGCAATTGGTTGATCAAATATTGATGGAACATGCTTGTTTGTTGCATTGTTGGTTTGTTTTTGTTGCCGTGTAGTGAAGTGATGATAACTGAGTCTTATCATCCAAATTTTGTCGCATGGAGAGTGGGGACACTGCCAGTGTTAACGTTAACCTCATCAGCTGGCTAGTCGCCGCATATTGCCTCAAAGTTTTGTTATGTGGGACAATTTTTTGTTTTATTTTTTACAAGAGACAATTAATTTAAATAATTAATTTAGGATACTAATTTTTTTAATTTAATTAATTTATTAAATTTGGAGGTCCATTTTCAATTGGTATGCCTCCGGTATCATGTGTGGGTTAGAAGTGGTAGAAAATTTCAAACTTTTTATTCATTGAAAGGGAAAAATGTAAAACAGTGTTTCATCTAACATTGACTAGCAACTTGGTGTATAAGGTTAAATGACATCATTTTTAATGAGAATGGGGAAAATTTGAAGGATGTGGTTGATAAAAATAAAATAAAATAAAATAGCCAATTCTGAAATTTTCACTTATTTATCTCAATGATCGGTAAAATTTTGACCACCGAACTATTTGATAAAAATAAAATAAAAAGAAGGAATGGGGATGGATGGCAGGGGTGTGAATAGCCAGGCTGCTGCTGGGTTTCTTTGTTCTCCTTTAGCTTAAAAATTTAAAAGCTCTAAAGTGAAAAGCAATTTCTAATAGCTTTTCAAGATTTTTTTTTTTTCAAAACAAAGGAACCTAAGTGTAGAAGTCTTCCTATTTTATAAAAATGATATTTTTTATAGTAAACAAACAAAAAGTAGCTTTAGATTTTTTTTTTTAATAAAATTTTTTTAAAAATTATCTATAAATTATTAGGTCCAATCCATTCGAGACTTGTACATCATAGATTTGTGATACTTTGAAAAAAAGGAAACTTTTTATTTAGTACCCTTTTATCTTTTCCCTCCAAAATTTATTTACATTTTTACTCTTTCTCTCTCATTTTTCCTAAAGTTTAAAGGCATATCGAAGGTAGAGAAGCAAAATGTAGAGAATTTTATTTCAAAAGTATATATAAGGATCCTCTACCCTTTATGTTAGAAAAGACACGTACATTTGTTTCTATGTCACTCATCTTTTACTTTCTCTTTCATCTTTTCTCTCCAAAATTTATTTATATTTTTACTCGTTCCCACTCTCATTTAACCTAAAAGCACATCAAAAGTAGGAAAGTAAAGACAGATAATCCTATTCTCAGAAGTACATGAACTATCCAAAATGCCCTTAATTAAATCTAACAAATTATTAATATATATATATATATATATATATATATATACCCCACATGCCAAAATATGGATCTTTGGTATTTTGGGATGGAGGAAGGGGGTATAAGTATAAAAGGAGGGTACCAAGTAAAGTTTTCCAAAAAAGAGATGTGTGGTACTTTGGGTCTTAGCCCTTTTGATTACAAAAAGAAAAGAAGAAAGATGTGTAGTACTAGTATTTTTTTCTATCATATATATTAAATAAATTAAGAGCATACACCCCTCTTATATATTTTTTTACTAATCACTTCTCTTTTATTTATCTTATACTAAACAAACAGTATATTAAATCTACTTAATTTTTATAGACCAAAAAAAAACTTCTAATTTTTTTTACTTCAATTATATTCTCATGCATGCTATTTGTCACCCATATAATATACAATCATGCAAGTCATTAAATTAGTTTTAAAATACTTTTTATATTATTATTTTATGTTAAATGTCCAACTATGAAAATTTTGTTGTTTGTTTTTTAGTGTACTTGAAAATATTGTTATGTTAGAGTTACTAATTATCACTTATAGTTATTATCTAAATTTAGGTAACTATCGTAATATGAGGTTAATAATTTTAAGTTAATTTTCTTATTTATTTATATTCACATATGTTGTTTAGCACGAAACAATCGCTTATTTAAGCATAACTTCTCAAAACAAGTTTAACCAACATGAAGAGAAATTTGTACCTATATAATCACTTAAATACTAATTCTTCTCCAACATAAATAAACGATCATTGTAATTTCTCACATCTCAATTGTTTTTTTTATCATTCAAACTTTTTAAGAGAAATTGTACTACATTATGGTATCTCAAGGTACCAATTTTGTCCTATGGCGTTTTGTTTTCGCCATTGTAATTGTTATATTTTTTACTCCAAATCTTAGTTATGCAAAACAATCGATGTTAATGGGCTTAAAAATGAATATGATTGATAGTTGTTGGAGACCAAATCCTGAATGGAGGAGGCATATGCAACAACTAGCAACTTGCTCTGTGGGTTATGTTGGGAAGATGATAAATAACATTGGTAACGACCTCATACATTATAAAGTTACTGACCCAAATGATGATCCTATAACTCCTAAACCTGGTACGTTGAGATATGGAGCTTCTGTAGTTCAAGGTAAAGTGTGGATCACATTCCAAAAAGACATGAACATTAGACTCATGAAACCCCTTCTCATTAGTAGTTTCACTACCATTGATGGTCGCGGCGTCAATGTCCACATTGCTAATAATGCATGCTTGATGATATTCAAGGTAATCACCAAACATTCAGAAAACACTAGAAAATAGTTAAAATTTCTGGTAGAAATTATTGATGTCCAAAATAAATTTTCTCTTTCTTTTGTTATAAAATATTCAGAGGGATTTAACATTTTTGAACTCTAAATTTCCCTTCTAACATCAACTTTTCTAGTATGAATTTTATTTCACGCATTACTGACAATTTGATATTATTTTCTACGCCACCAACATAATCATTCATAATATTCGAATTCATCACTGTAAAGCCCAAGTACCGGGGATGGTGATGGGGCCTAATGGAAAGGTAATTCATGTGGGTCCTGTAGATGGAGATGCAATTAGATTGGTCACGGCTTCAAATATCTGGATTGATCATAACACTCTTTATGAATGTGAAGATGGTCTTCTTGATGTCACACGCGGTTCTACTAATGTCACTATATCCAATAATTGGTTTAGAGAACAAGATAAGGTTATGCTTCTTGGTCATGATGATGGATATGTGAGAGACAAAAACATGAAGGTTACTGTTGTGTACAATCATTTTGGACCTAACTGCAACCAACGAATGTCAAGGTTTGATTATAATTTTTTATTTACAATAAATTTTGAAGTTCTACAATATACAATTGTAAATTTATTAGACAATATTGATTTATTTACGGTAAAATAATATTTCAGAATTCGACATGGTTATGCACATGTAGCCAACAACTTTTACTTGGGGTGGGTGCAGTATGCGATAGGTGGAAGCATGGGGCCTAGCCTTAAAAGTGAATCTAACCTCTTTATAGCACCAAAAGTTGGGAGTAAAGAGGTAGTTAAATATCAAACATTCACTAATTTATTTATAATGTCTAAAGAAGATGTATTTACTTAAAGTAAATTTCTTTCACATTCAGTAAATATTTTTTTATATACTCAATACTAAATGTTTTCCAAATTATATAATGTGTAGGTTACATGGAGAAAAGTCGGTAATACAAATGAGGATAATTGGGAATTTCATTCAGTAAGAGATGCATTTGAAAATGGAGCCTCCTTCGTGGCAACAAAAGGAGGACGTGTGCCAAAAACAAATTATAGCAAAGAACAATATTTTAAAGTTGTTGATGTCAAATATGTTAGATCATTGACAAAATCATCAGGTGCAATTCAATGCAGTAGAACATCTACATGTTGAAATAAGTGATCGTGAACCAAAGTGTGCATAACATCAGTATGAAACTTAAACCAAAAGGAGGACGTGCACCAAAGCCAAATTGTATCAAATAACAATATTTTAAAATTGTTGATGTCAAATCTTTGACAAAATCATCATATGTTTTTCAATGCAATAGAACCTCTACATGTTAAAATAAGTGATCGTGAAGCAAATTGTACATGACACTAGTATGAAATTTACATTTTAAACCAAAAAAAGAAGAAGAGAATATCTCTCACACATTATATAGAAATGTATCATATGATTTTTCATTCTCAACCCTTGTAATTTAAATAAACTAGTATGCATAATAAAAAACAAAAGTAACATGTTTACTGGTGTGAACGTGACATAGAATTCAGCATCTAGTAATAGTAACAAGGAAGGTTGAAAGAAATTTCCTACAACGAAACAAAATGATTGACATAGACATGTTTGCTGCTAGATTAATGCTCTGCTTCAATATATGTTACTTGTGTTGTCACCGAAGAAATTAAAGAAACGCGGAAACTTGCTATTATTATGGGGTGCCAATACTAAGTCAAATATTGTTATGTTTGTTTTTACCCAACCTTTTTTTAAGTCCATTAGTCAACATGATCGCTTGAATTTTTAATGTTAGCTAATCTTTCTTTGGTGCATGGTAGTGAAAAAGTGAAGAAATAAATTACTAACATTTTAAGGGTGAAAGATGCATTTAAAAAAAGGAAATTAAATGATAATTAATTTATAAGATATAGTTTTTGTGCTTGAAAATAACACTCATCTTCATAATTCTAACAATATTGATGTTGATCTTTGTGTCGACTTAACATTTGAGAATCATGAAATATGAAGTATAATAGAGGTGAGAGAAGATTGAAAGATAAAAACAGAGAAAACAAATTCTAAGAGATAGAATTAGAAAATCAAAGTAGAGTTGACCCTCGTATCCTTATAATCTAACATTTCTTCTCTTCTCATTTAATTTGAAAGGTGTGGGAGTGGGATGAAATCGTTTTTTGTTTGCTATGAGACCTTTGCATTCTTTTCATTAGTTAGCTAATTATTTTTTTGTTATTTTATTTTACCATCCTATTCGGGACACAGTTGTCAGGATCGAACTATAATACTTCCTACTAAATTCGGCGTTAATCACAACCGAAGCAACTAACGTTTGTTAGTTAACTACTATTTAAAGGAAAATGGTAACTAGTATTCTAGAAACATTAATTAAAACTTCTAATTTGATAAAAATGTCTTGAAATTTATGTAGTTTACATTTTTAAAATATAAAAAATCTATTAAATACAAGATTTTTTATTTATTTCTTTAAGTAAAGCACTAATTAACCTGACTCTTATTTAAAACAGATAAGACAAAGTCAAGTATCCAAGCAATGATATATATTATTATTTGTAATGCTTTCGTAGATAAAATGTTTTTTATAATGCTACTTAGTCAATAACAATTCAAGTCTACAACTATTTTGCAAATATTTTAACAACCAATTCAACTTCAATAACCAAATCACCACACTCCAGGTTTCTTCTCAGAAATTCTCTTCCATATCCAAAATTCTAATAACCTGTGAATAATCAACTAAAATAAAATAAAATAAACACAACCCATGAATCACTCATAGTCTAATACATAATATAGTGGTATGAACTATCTGCATACAAATTTCATCAAACACAATACTGATACATCAAATAGTAATTAAATGTAACGACATGCGTCAGTGTCAGTCACCATCGTGCCCTTGTTTTAGGCTCCTCGTATGTACCAAAAGACCCTATTTATATTACATTACATCCCATTTTCTCTGCAAGCAATCACAATGCATCTCTTTCCCTTCACCCCAGTCTTCTTTTTTACACTCTTCTTCTACTTTCTCACCAACATCTCCATCATCCTAGGACAACAACCATACATTGGCTTAGGAACAACAGCATGTCCTCGAAAAGGCGATTCAAAATCCATCCGAGGCTACACATGTAACGGCAAAACTCACACATGTCAAGCATACCTCACCTTCAAATCTACCCCAATCTACTCCTCAGTCTCAACAATATCTTCATTACTAAGCTCAAACCCATCTCAACTCGCCGAAATAAACTCCGTTTCTTTAAACGAAACATTCGAAACAAACAAAATGGTACTTGTTCCTGTCAATTGTTCTTGTTCCGGTAACTATTATCAAGCAAACACAACTTATGTTTTTCAGAACGCAGACACTTATTTTGTAGTAGCTAATAACACTTTTGAAGGTCTTTCAACTTGTCAAGCTTTGATGCATGAAAATCATAATCCTAGTGATATATTTCCTGGTAGAAAATTACTTGTTCCTCTTAGATGTGCTTGTCCTACAAAGAATCAAACTCAAAAAAACATTAAGTATCTTTTAAGTTATTTGGTTAATTGGGGTGATTCTGTTTCACTAATTAGTGAAAAATTTGGTATTAACTTTAAAACCACTCTTGAAGCTAATACACTTTCTTTAACACAAGCTACAATTTATCCATTTACAACACTTCTTGTTCCACTTCTTGATAAGCCTTCAAGTTCTCAAATTCAAACAGTTTCGGTTTCGCCACTTCAACAACCTTCTCCTTCATCATCCTCGCCTTCATCAACCGATAAAAAATCGAAAAAAACTTGGATTTATGTCGTTGTTGGAGTACTTGGAGGAGTTGTAGTTTTAGCTTTAGCATTAGTGCTATATGTTTTCATTTTCTTCAAAAAGAGTCAAAAGAAAAATGATTTTTTGGTGAATGTTTCTGAGAGTACTAGTTATGAGGCGAAAGAGAAACCGGTGAAGAAAGAAGATAAAAAATTGTTAGAGATTATTATATCTGGTATAGCTCAATCTTTCAAAGTGTATGATTTTGATGAAATTAAGGTTGCAACAGATGATTTTAGTCCAAGATGTTGGATTAAAGGAACTGTTTTTCGCGGTGTTATTAACGGTGATTTAGCTGCAATTAAGAAAACAAAAGGAGATGTTTCAAAAGAGATTCAAATTCTTAACAAAGTTAATCATTCGAATATTATTCGTCTTTCCGGCGTTAGCTTCAATGAAGGACATTGGTATCTTGTTTATGAGTATGCTGAAAATGGAGCATTGACTGATTGGATATTTTCAAACAAAATAGATGATGGAAAATTTCTAAGTTGGATTCAAAGATTAAAGATTGCATTAGATGTAGCTATAGGAGTTGAATATCTTCATAGTTTCACTTCAAATCCATATATTCATAAGAATCTAAAGTGTAGTAACATTCTTCTTGACAATGATTTTAAAGCAAAAGTTGCAAATTTAAGGCTTGCAAAATGTGTAGAAGGAGTTGAAAATGATGAAGAATTTGTTGCTACAAGACACATAGTTGGAACAAGAGGTTACATGGCACCAGAATATTTAGAAAATGGAATTGTTTCTACAAAGATTGATGTTTATGCATTTGGTGTATTGATGTTGGAAATCATAACAGGAAAAGAGGTTGGTTTTATTTTATCAAAATATAATGAAAATTTGTTGCATGTTTTGAGTGGAATACTTGGTGAGGAAAATTGTGATGAGAAGTTGAAGGAGTTTATGGATTCTTCATTGCAAGGAAATTATCCAAATGAACTTGCTATGTTTGTGATTGAAATTATTGATGATTGTTTGAAGAAAGATTCATCAGATCGTCCTGAAATGAATGAGATTGTACCAATTTTGTCAAGAACTTTGAACTCTTCATTGAGTTGGGAAATTTCAGTTAATGTTCCTAGATACTAGAGGGATAGTTAGATTAGTCAATGGTATGGAAGAGCTGAGGGACATGGATTTGATAGGAAGAGGTTCGGGGATCGAATTCTGGTGGGAGCAATTTATATTTCCGATGTACTAAAAAGATTAGTCAATAGTATTATGTGTTTGTTAATTTCTGGTTTTGTTTGTCAATAAATCATATGTTAGTACTAATGTGTTTGTTAAGTTTCATATTATTGAGAAGAAAAAACAGAATAAGAAAAATACAAATAACAATGATGGAAAATAAAATCAGAAATAGTATAAATTTTAAGAAAAAACTCTTCTCAAAAATGAGTTTTAGGTCGAATTTGAAAAATATGAACAAATTTGTAAATTTTGTGAATTTAAAAAGATTAATTTGCAGTTTTTTTTTAATTTATAGGGGTGCATTTGAAAATTTTGAAAAATATGAGGACATTCACAATGTATATATAATAGAGTAAAGAAATTTTTTCAAATTCTTAATGTTAAAGTGTCATTTGAAAATTTCTTAAACTTAACTTGGATAAAAGATCTCATAAATTTTCTTTATTTTGAAAATTCCCAAATTATTCATTCAAACATAAATTTTCTTTATTTTGAAAATTCCCAAATTTTGAATTCCTGTAAAAATTATGTAATCTTAAAACATTCGCTCATTCAAACACATTTTTAAGGTAAACTAGCTTGAATTTCACTTCATATTTTGATTCTAAAATTCTTCATTATATTGCTGTTTGTCCATAACCTCGTTCAAGAAAAACAATCATGTTTCATTCGAATATTAACTATTCCTTTTTGTCCTTTGAACTTTTCGTCCTAGATGAAGCATTCCTTGTGCTAATCTAAGGAGCTAATATATCTCTATCCTTTTTGACCGTTTGAAGAAAAAAAGAAAAAAAAGCTCAAAAAAAGGTACTCTTATGGCTATCAGAGTTGAAATAAAATATATTTTAATGACAATATAAAATTATATATTGGCTATAAATCAAAAGATGTTTTATTCCTTTTGAAATATAGTGATATTTACACTTCTGTCTCTTCATTTTATTTTATGGCAAATAATATATCAAATTAATTACTATTATTTGTCATTCAAATGCTATATATTTAAAAATATTATTTGAATATTTTATGTTAAATGTCAACCCATCAAAATGTCGTTCTTTGTTTTTTGGGTGTAAACTGATATTGTTATATTATGTTACTGATTTCACTTATAGTTATTACATAATTTTAGGTAACTGCCACAATATAAGGTAAAGATTTCGAAGTTGTAAATTTTTTTCTATTTATTTCTATTTTTATAACCTTTTTTTATAACGGTGCACTCATTTAACCGTAGCTTTTCAAAACAACTTTAACCAACTCGAAATAACTTTTATCTATATAATCACTTCCTTATGCTACTTCTTCAATATTTACAAACAAACATTCTTATTTCTATTATCTCTCTTGTTTCCAGTCATTTGAAGTTTTTCAAGAATATTTGTACTACATCATGGTATCTAAGGGTTCCAATTCCATCCTATGGAGTTTTGTTTTGGCCATTGTGATTGCCATAGTTTTCGCTCCAAAACTTAGTTTTGCCAAGCAATCTAAGTTAATGGGTTTGAAAATGAATATGATTGATCGATGTTGGAGACAAAATCCTAATTGGAGGAAATATAGACAACAACTAGCTACTTGCTCTGTGGGTTATGTTGGGAAGATGACAAACAACATTGGTAATGGGTTCATCCATTATAAAGTTACTGACCCAAATGATGACCCAACAAATCCCAAACCTGGTACATTGAGATACGGAGCTTCTGTGATTCAAGGCAAAGTGTGGATCACATTTCAAAAGGACATGAAAATTAGACTCATGAAACCCCTTCTCATTAGTAGTTTCACTACTATTGATGGTCGCGGCGTTAATATGCACATTGCTGATAATGCATGCCTAATGATATTCAAGGTAATCACCGAATACAAATAATTAAACTTTAACGAAAAAATGCTAGGAAAAATAAAATTTGTCAAGAAAAAAAATCTCAAAATTTAGTAATGGATTTAGAGAGAAATTTCATGTTTTTCGTTCTAAATTTCCCTCGCTAATAGTAAATTTTTTAGTATAAACTTTATTTCATAAATTAATAACAATTTTTTTCTAGGCCACCAACATAATCATTCATAACATTCAAGTTCATAATTGCAAAGCTCAAGCTCCAGGGATGGTGATGGGGCCTAATGGAAAGGTAATTTCTTTGGGCCAAGTAGATGGAGATGCAATTAGATTGGTCACTGCTTCAAAAATATGGATTGATCATAATACACTTTATGAATGTGAAGATGGTCTTCTTGATATCACACGAGGTTCTACTGATGTAACTATTTCTAATAATTGGTTTAAAGAACAAGATAAGGTCATGCTTCTTGGACATGATGATGGGTATGCGAGAGACATAAACATGAAGGTTACCGTTGTGTACAATCATTTTGGACCTAATTGCAACCAACGAATGCCGAGGTAATCGATTATATATGATGATTTTTTCAAGAAAATTTGAAGTCATTCAATATATACAAGTGCAAATTTATTATTCGACAATATTGATTTTTTTATTATTGGTAAAATAATATTTCAGAATTCGACATGGATATGCACATGTAGCCAATAATCTTTATTTAGGGTGGATGCAATATGCTATCGGTGGAAGTATGGGTCCTAGCCTTAAAAGTGAATCTAACCTCTTCATAGCACCGAAAGTTGGAAATAAAGAGGTAATTAAATTTAACACATCCATCAGTTTTATTTTTGTTTTTTAATCCATCAATTTAAACTGTTTAATAACTGATGAATATGCATTTACTTAATTAATAATCGGCATGCGATGAAGTTCAATTATTTACGTGTATAAAATAAAATTCTTTTCTTTTAAAAAAATAAATAAAATTCATTCACTTTTACCAAATATTCTTTTTGACAAAATATTTTTATATACACTTTTATTAAACATTTTTCCAATTATAAAATATGTGAAGGTAACTTGGAGAAAAGCCGGTAATACAAATGGAGACAACTGGAATTTTCATTCGGTAAGGGATGCATTCGAAAATGGAGCCTCCTTCATGGTAACCAAAGGAGGACATGTGCCAAAGCCAAATTATAGCAAAGAACAAAGTTTCAAAGTTGTTGATGTTAAATCTGTAAGATCATTGACAAGATCATCAGGTGCACTTCAATGCAGTAAAACTTCTATTTGTTGAAGAAAATAGTGACCATGAAGCAAAATGTGCATTAGTAGTATTAAATTTACACCCACAACATGAAGATTTCACTCAGATTTTATAGAAACTTCATTGTATCGTAAACATAACTCTTGTAATTTAAATAATTTAGTATTTATACTGATCTTGCAGTTGTGTGTGTGAGTTCATGTTGTACACATTTTTCATCTATAAATAAAAAAAAATGTTCATTTCAATATTGTGTTCAAAATTTAAACAAATAAATTCCAATAATTATGTATTGTCAAAAACTTTTATTTTTGAAAGATATTAATATATTATTGTCCAGATTAACAAAAAGGGATATACATATAAAAATATTTGTTCTGAATTAGAGCTAATATCATTTTATGATGAATGACCAAGCAAATTCCTTTATCATATTGATTCATCACTTCTAATTTTCAAATTTCAATTCGTTTGGCTTTTAGCAACAGGTCAATGAACTTTTGATGCTCATGAAAGATTCTCTACATATATAGACGTGGTTTTTCAACTCAACGACTCAACCATCAAGGGTACCTTCATCAATTATTGAAACATCAAAGAAGACTTTTGCAATTTTTCTTTTATTTATTTATTTATATATAGTATGTATTATATAATTATTAAGTGCCTTTAGGGTTACATGAATATCCATCCATCCCAACAACATTTATGGGTGCCAAGTTTATCTATTTTCAAATAATGCATTTGCAAAGATCAATTATGGAACACTTGCAATAAAATAAAATATAAATATTAATAAAGCAAAACTAATGTTTAGAGAAAGTGTAACATTTACCAACATGAGAATCTTATATTTTACAGTTACTTGTAAACTTTAAAGTATTTCTGATTGAACTCAACAGATTATAATGAGTCTACTCCTGGACAAACCTTTCGAGATAACTTGAGTTTGATTCTTGTGAAAAATATTTTTTGTTAGACTTTCTTATCTATGAGTCAGAAGTCCGAATTACCACCGAAGGGTTAACACCAAAATGAGCTATTTACATAGCAAACAGATAAATTCTCATGGGATGTCATATGTAAAATTAATGTTTACTTCTACAATACATCTCCATTAAACTCAAACCTATTGTTATGATACTTGGAAAAAACAAATGACTCCATCATATGAAACAAACTCTTAATTGTGTGATTAACAAAGGCTATGAAATAAGAAAATTTATTCTGAGTTCAATAGCAGCTTACAATTCACTTTGCTAAAACTCATGCATTAAAGAATAACATATAGAAAAATGAAATTTAGAACACCCCACTTAATTAAACTAACCATATACTTCCACACATAATAAAGATGTAAATTAATTATCATCATCTAAACAAAGTACCATAGAATATGAGAAACTTAATCATGATTACCTTCACTTAATCAACGGGCTGCTATAGAAGTAACAACATGAGTAGCTTCAACATCTAAACCAGATGTCAAAGATCTTTCCAACATTGGTTCTGATGATGGTTGATTCAGAAGAGAAAGACAAAGAGCAATTTCAGCAATACTTGGTCTTGACAATGATTTATCTGCAGTACAATTCACTGCCAAAGAAGCCAAACTAAGAGCATGATCAATAGGATAAAAATTCTCTAACTTAGGATCCATCCATTTTCTTAGCCTCTCTTCTCTATTTCCTTCTATATCAAAAATGTTCCAAAAATCCTTCCACAACATAACAACCTCGCCGTTTTCTTTCGTTGTTACCGCTTTCTTTCCGGTAAGTAACTCTATCAGAACCACCCCGAAAGCGAAAACATCAATTTTCGGCATCATGGAGTTTGTTGAAGTTCTAGCCATCGAGAAATTCGCTATCTTGGCCTTGAAGTTTGTGTCAAGAAGGATATTACTTGTTGTAATGTCTCTGTGGATTATTCTTGGATAAGTATGTTCATGCATGTATTGTAGGCCTACTGCAACATCAACTGCTATGGTTATTCTCTGAGACCATGTAAGCGAGACGACCGAGTTTGAAGCTTTCGAAGACTCCGAAAACAGCCACTCGTCAAGTGATCCATTTTGAGCATACTCATAAACAAGGAAACAGTTTCCATCATTGTCAGAAGATACACCCATTAGTTTCACAAGATTTCCATGATTTACCTTCTGCAGAATTTTCAGCTCCTCAGAAGCATCTTTTTTTATTTTTTTCACTGCTAAAACTCTACTGTCTATATTAGCCTTGTAAACTGTTTCACCAATCTTACAATTCTCACTCAGGTTCATTGTACCTTCCATGATCACATCCATTTCATACATTGTTGGCTTGCTTACGTAACCCGAAACACCTGAAAGTAACTTATCCGCAGTCTCGGTTAACGAAGCAGTTCTATTCAATCTCTTCATTTTGAGACAATATACATAAACAAGTGATAGTGTTAAAACTACAATGAAAAAAACACTTCCTAGACTAATTCCAATTATAACAGGAAGTTTTTGAAGGCTGCTTTTTCTTCCGTTTGAGGACGGTTGGTCGAGTTCTGGTAACTTTGTCACTGGGATCAAGATTGGAACGTTGGATTCAGCAGTGAATTTTTTACTGTTTACAGCAAACATGTCTGCTTGTGATGCACCAAACTTGGAACTTACAAGGGTGATATTATCATTAGCTTGCCACACATACGTAATAAGATACTTTATGCCTTTGCTCAATTGACTCTTTGAAGGGCATTTGCAGAATAAAGGGACTACAACTTTGATTTCTTGTGGCAAAAGATTTGGACTTAGATTCGGGTTGAAATCTTCCATTTCCTTATAATTGGTGAGATTCTGGTATTGAGTGGTTGAAACTATGAAGTAGTTGTCACCTAGCTTGATTGTGTAGGTGAAATTTGCGAAATAGCGATTTCTAGCACAACCGCAAGTTATAGGTACTAGTAAGACTTGGCCTTGAATCAGCTTTTTATCTTCATCTTCTATGTTACTGGCTTTTGAAATGGATAAAGGACTCATATCAAATATATCAGATATGTTTGTTAGGCTCAAGAAATTCGGAGATTTGGCAATGTATGTCACATAGGTTTCACATGAAGTAGATGAATCGGCCGGGCATGTAAAGTTTGTTTCACTGATTTGTAGAGGTTGAGCATAGATATTAGGGAGAAAAAACAACATAAATGCAAGAAAAAGAGCATAAGAACTAGAGGGAAGAAAGAAGACAGCCATTGTTGTGAAGTTGTGAAGAAATGAAAGTTAAGACAGTTTCTTATGGCAAGTAACAACCAAGACTTATTGTCATACCTCTAAACTTTATATTTATCTCTTCTTTAGACAAAGTATTTTTTGGTATGACATTAAAAATATGCTACTGTCTGTATCAATATTTCTACTATTTTTCCTATCAAATCTTAGACACTGTGAACAAATCCTAATTAAGTATGAAATCATGCGCATAATATAATAATGAAGGTAATAATAATAGGGTATTATAATCCAATTTGGTGTCCATAGACAATGTCAGCTAGCTGGCCGGTACCTAAAGACTATCTAACTAGATGCCTTTACCAAAATTTTAAGGGCCAAACTCAAGCAAAATATATGGTTTAACATTTAACAAAGGCCAAGATCATATATGTATGCTATTATAATAACAGGCAATGAACAGCTTATAATGTTGACACTTCAAGTTGCATATGTTTCAATATATTAAAACACCTCAACAAACTCACCATCATTTATGTGTTTCCTATTTGTAGTACACAGCTAATTCGGATTGAAACAATGTTTACATCGCCGCATAAGATTGACTTCTCCTAAATTAAATAGAATAAGATAAGATGTCCTTCTTACCCTACCATCCTTTGCTTGAGTGTAGCTTTTTGTGCTTTACGATCATCTAAACCAAAAACAAGCAAAAAAACGCTGGAATAAAACGACACAAGTCTCTTCAAGTTTAACTAGTTGTCTCGAGTTCGAATTCTACCCTAAAAGGAATAGCATTGCCGCTCATGTGATCCCTACCCAATTTGAGGGATTGTCTCCAGACTTGCAGATGAAGATACTCTTTTTAAACCAAAAATAAGTGCAAACAATGTATTAGAAAAGATTTTGTAACCAACTTTTTTTTGTAAGAAAATTAAAATTAATTGCAATAAGCAACAGAAATAGGAAAAAAAAAAAATACAATCATTAGATTCCTCACAAATTGCAGAAGTCAGCAGATGACTGAGTAAAGCTCTCAACACATCAACCAAAGGTTAATTCATTCTGTGATTGTGCAAAGATGATTTCTAGCACTTGACCAAGTGAATACAATGAAGCATTAAGTATCCATAGAACAAGAGCTAATTTCTTAGTATGAACTCAAGTCCTGCCAACAGTACATTTTTAAAACTCAAATAATTACTGCAACTTTAACAACTTTTTGCAACCCTTCCCAAAAAATATCACTGGTTAAGGAACTAGGTTATTGGAGTTCACTTGTTATATTTTGTGATGAGATTTCATGCATGGAGAAGTACACCTCTATCATAATTCATATATCCCCAATGGATAACTTTAGCCACCTTTTGAAGCAAAACAATTAGAATAAATTTTATAAACTCTTGTTAGATCTGTAGAGCTGACAGTCCATACATGACCGGGCAATGCAAGTGGAAGGACCACATTCACTTCCTCACAGCTCTCTTCAACTGCTGCAGCCTCTCTCCGTTTCCCTTCTCTCCATAGGCTCTTTACTAGCAACTCTTTGGTGGAAGAATCAGGCATCAAACCCGCATTCTTCATGTCTTCAAATAGCCTCCAAGCCAATGCAGCTCTTTTCGACTTACAATAACCTTCGATTAGCACCTTATACAGATATGCGTCTGGCTCAAAACCGTTCTGCCTGACCATCAAAAAGAGTTTCTGCACGGTTTTAATGTCTCCACTTTGTGAAAAATATTGCATTAGACCTGAAAATGTTTGGATATCTGGGCAAATACCATTTAAAATCATCTCATCAACCATTTCCAGGGCATCAGAATCCCTACCACACTTAGTTAATGCTCTTAAAAGAGAAGAATACAGAAGCATCAAGTTAACTTTCGATATAGGCCCACAAAGTATTCGATCATCATTGAAAACTTTCAGAGCAGCATCGGCATTTTTTGAAATCCCATAAAAGTCAATGATTAACCTTATGGTACTGAATGGTAGTCTCATTCCCTCTATTCTGATCTTGGATATGAGTTTATCAACTAATTCAGTACGTCCATGGCGAGCTAGAAGGGTCATGATTCTTTGAACTGTGTATATATTATGAGTAAATCCAGGTTGATCTGCAACCCAGCAGAAAAAATTCCATGCAGTATCCGGTGATTTAAAATTTCTAAGTATCTTGCATACCAACCTAGTTGTCCATACAAACTTTGCATCCTCTAGTGCTGATACCTCATCAGGACTCCATTTCTGTAAGGCACTAGCCAAAGACCGTGGATCTAGCCACGGTTTTAAGCGGATCCCATCTACATTATCACATTGCAAAGCATCATTCTCACTCTCATTTTCACCCTCATCCTCATTTTCATCATCACCCTCATCACTGCTATCAATAGAAAATCTTACATTCTTTATTCTTTCATCCGGGGAAATTTCTCCAAACAATTCATCCACATCCTTAAGAAATCCTTCATCCTTCACATACTGCAACAACAAACTCACGGTTCGACTAGGTAATATTCCATCAACTTGCATCTCATTAACTAAAACACCAACTTCATCAAACATTTTACTACCAACCAAACCTTCAATTAAAACCGAGTACTGTCTCAAAGTACGTTTAATCCTCATCAACGGCAACAAATTAAAAACCTCAATAGCTTCCAAAGACTTCCCACATTTCACAAGGTGGTCAATTATTATACTATAGCTTCTACAATTGGGAATCGACCCATCATCAACCATCTTACAAAAAACTCCAACAGCCTCAAAATCCTTACCCATTTCTACATAAAGAGCCATAACAACGTTATAAGATTCAGTACATACTATTTTACTTTCAACTCTATACTGATCCCAAATCTCAAGAACAGAATCAATATCCTTAGCTTCAGCATACCACTTCATTAGATTCATAAAACTAATCTTAACATTGCCAAACCGTTTATTTCGGATATCATCAATAAGCGATTTAAGCTCAGCACATCGGCCGGATTTTGCAAGAACAGCAGCAAGGGCATGGACGGTATTCTGGGTATGTGAAAAATTGGAACTTTTTGTATCCTCAATGGTATGAATAAGGGAAAGTGCAGAATCTGCAGAAGGTGCAGAACGAAGTGCATGAGTGAGAACAAAAGAGTCGAATAATCGGTGGTTTACGAGAGTTGGGAGTGTGGAATGAGGGTCATTGGAGCGTAGAGAAAGTCGAATTGAATCGATGAGTTTTGCGCGGTTTAGGTAGTGGCAAATTTTGGTGGGAAAAGGGTCACGACGACGTGTATAGAAACGAATTTGTTGCGAGATTAATGCGTTGAAATTGCGGAAAAAGGGAGTTAAATGCATTGACATTTAGCGGTGTTTGGATAGGAATAGTGGTGGTAATGAATGTGTCAATGCATTTGATCATAAAATATGAAGTGTTTTGTTGTTCATTGAGTGAGGCAAATAATCAAACAGTTGGTGTGCTTGAATGTGTGAAGAGACTCGGAACAACAGGGTAAAACAATAGTCAATATTTTCAACAGTGATGCTCAGTGAGCATTGATCACATTGAAATTGTGGCGTTGAGATTACAAAGTTTTGGTAGAAAAAACAAGAACAACGTTAATTGGTAGTAAAAGAACAAGAACAACCCACTACGAACATTTTGTTAAGCATAGGAACGTTAATTGGTAGCGCTGGAAATCGTATTAGCTAAAGCACCTAATATATGGGATTGTACCGGTTAAAGGGATATACTCCCTCCGTCGCTAATTATAAACACCTTTTAGGTCCCGTTTGATTCAACCGAGGGGAGGGGAGGAGAAGGGAAGGGAGTGGAGGGGAGGAATAATTATGTTTGACAAAACTATCTTATTTTTTTTTTATTAAAATTCTAAATTATCTTTGTTGAAAAATTAAGTTTTTTACTCATTATAATTTTTTTTTGTTATATATCCATTAAATTTTTTTGACATAGTGTATGCATTATAGTTTAATGTTTATTTTGGGTTTATAAGATTAAGGACAAAAAAGTAAATTACTTCTCCCCTCCCCTCCCCTCGTTAAAAAATTAAACCAAACACAAAAAATTTAAATTTCACCTCCCCTCCCCTCCCCTCCAAAAACTCCGAACCAAACAGGCCTTAAAAAAGTTTAGTTTTTAAATATAAGTCTTTTTGAAAGTTACTAGATGTATTTTTTAATTTTTTTCGCTACACATACTATAATTATTACTACTAACTTGTATTAAAATACTAAAAGTTAAATTTTTACATATACAAACAAAGGACAATTTAGTAAAATTTACAAATAAACTAGACACAATAATTACACTACAAATTTTTCTTAATATGTGTGAAATAAGTCGGTATAGAGACGGAAGGCGTATTAGTTAAGAACTAAAAAAGAAATTAAAGAACTAAAAAGAGAGTACATTGAAAAAATGCTATTGGATTATACAATTTTCATAAAAATTTAATTTAATTTAAGTTAATTTATCGATTATTCGTATTTTTCAAACGAACTCTTAACAAGTGCGAGTTTGAGCTATTAGCTAAATCGAGTTACTTGCGAGTTTGAATTGAGTTGAATTTGAATTGAAATATTTTTTTTATTTATAATGAACTCAAGTTGAGTATCAAGCCGATTCAATTTTACTATATTGAATTGAAATGAGTTGAATCAAGTCACTTTGATCGACTTTATTTCCAGCTCTATACCGAAAAGAAAAATATACTTAAGTTAGATAAAATATTTGGATAAAAAATTCAAAATTTTTAACTCAACTGTAAAAAATGCCGAAATTATTAAGTAGGATGTTATCAATTATCATGTTCATAGGAAGCTATAACTAATAAATTATTAACCGTTCATAATTCTGAGAACTTTTCAATAGCCTTATTGTATAGACAATACTCGGAGATGAAATTTAACAAGAAAATGAAACTTTTATTTCATATATGCTTGAAAATGTGAACTAGTGATCACAAAGCCCTTAATGGCCAAATACTGCATCAAAACTTGTTATTTCTATTTGTATCATTGTATTCAATGATTAGCTATATGTTTTGTTTGGCTTTTCTTTCTGAAACCACCTAATAACACAATTGAAACCAAACAACACTATGAAGATCATGGAGCTAGGCATCATAAAAAGTTGGAATCAAACACAACTCATTTTTTCTTCCAACAGTCAGTCCAAAATCTTCAGTCATATCTAAATCTTCAGACTTCATCTTATCTGGAAGTTCCCAATCAAAGTAATGGAGCAATAGAGCCACAGGAAACATAACACTAGCTAAACCAAATGCCATACCAGGGCACATTCTTCTTCCGGCACCAAAAGGAATATATTCGAAGTTATTTCCTTTAAAATCGACTAAACTACCATCAAACCTCTCTGGAATGAACTTCTCAGCATCATTCCAATATTGCGGATCTCTTCCTATCGCCCATGCATTTATCAAGACCGTAGTCTTTTTCGGTATTTCATATCCGTCAATTATGGTCAGTTCCGTGCATTCTCTTGGAACCAACAACGGCGAAGGTGGATGTAGTCTTAATGTTTCTTTGACAACTAACTTTAAATAAGAGAGTTCCTCTAAGTCATTTTCAGATATTAGTTTGTTTCCTTTGAATGCTTGTCTTAATTCAGCTTGTGTCTTTTCTCTAACTCTTGGATTTTTCATCATTTCTGACATAACCCACCCTATTGTTGTTGATGATGTATCAGTTCCAGCAGCAAATATATCCTGAATCGAAATGAATGATATAAATAGAAATATGTTTTAAAAATTGTAGTAGGTAAAAAATTATTATTAAATAGTATTATTTAAAATGACACCTATCAAATAAATGTAGAACAAAACAAATTATGAGTTATAATCATTATATTCTCTCCGTCCTAAAATATAAGAGAAAATTGTTCATAAAAAATTGATGTATCAGATTAAAAATTTGAACCAGATACATCAACTTTCTTTAATTAATTTTCTTTTATATTTTAGAATGGAGGGAGTATGTATGTACTAACCCAAATCACAGATTTGATGTTGTTGATTGTCAATTGAATATCAAGGCTTCCACTTTGTTGGACTCTCAAAAGAACATCCACAAGATCTTCATTCTCAATTTCACTTTTGTTACCTTCATTTCCTCTTGCTCTCTTTTCTTGATGATTTCTCACAACATTATCCAAGATTTTGTCAACCCTTTTGTGAATATTTTCAATTTTTGTTTTATACCCCGTTAGTAAAGGAAGAACTTTCGACGAAGGAAACAAATCATCAAGATCAAGTCCAGTTGAAAGCGCTATCGCTTTTCTAATCAGAGACACAAATTCATCTTGATCTTTTGATTTATCACCGAACGCTGATCTCGAAATAATAGAATTTATTAGTGAAAAAACTCTAGTAGTGAGATTGACTTTTGAGCCTGCGGATGACTTAATTGATTCTATAAATTTTCTTGTCTCATCTTCTCTAATGTAAGAAAAAGATTGAACTCTTTTGACACTTAGAATTTCTGTGACACATATTTTTCTCATTTGTCTCCAATAATCACCATATGGTGCAAATAGAATATCTTTGTTTCCATATGCTAAAATTTCAGATGCAACAATGTTTGGCCTATTAGCAAAAGCAATATCATGTGTTTTCATTACTTCTTTGGCTAAGTTTGAAGATGAAACAATGACTGCATTAATTTCACCAAGTTTTATGTGCATTAAAGGTCCATGTTTTTGAGAAAGTTTTTGGAGACTATGATGTGGTAATTTTGCTGCAAATGCTAGTTGATGCAAATTACCAATGAGAGGTAATTTTGTTGGACCAGGTGGCAATTTGTATGCAATGGTTTTTGGTTTGTAATATTTTGATGTAAGCCAATGCAAAAGTATGAAAACAGAAAAGGGAATAAGAACAAAGGAAAATAGAACTTCCATGACATGCATTAAGAAGAGGCTAGTTAATTACTTAATTAATGTATTTGTGTTGTTTGATGAAACATTATTTATGATGCTTATTTATAGACTAATGAATCTGATTAGGATATAATTTATACATTTTTTTTCTACAAATGAAATGATTAAAACGAAATATCGTGGGAGTGTTTAACTTCAATGATTTCCATATTATTTCATGTGACATGACCATATATATTTTATTTTTTTGAATCACATGACCATATATATAGCAAAGGAAATATTGTAGTACATATATTAATATATATACACTATATAGTTTATGTAGTACGTATATGAAAAAGCAATTCACAGTTACGTCTCAATGTTATTTGAACAATGTTTTATTTATTGTCATTTTTTTTTATTTTAAAGAAAGAAGACAATAATGCATTGTTACGTATTTTGAGGTCCACACTTTGAAAATGAATCCCACATATATAAAGATGGAATTTACCCATTAATTTTAGTCAATGAGTGAATTTAAAAATATATTAAAAAGATGAACATTGCTTTTTTCCGCTCCAGTCATTTCTCGCGCATTCCTGAAAATGATCAAAATATTTCCCTTGTTATGTAAGTAGCGAACTTCGTTTGCACTCTAATAAGTAGCAAATAATTTTTTTTTATGACTCAACACACCATTTGCACCCCCATGAATAAAAATATTATAAAAAAACACAATTCACATAGTTTGCTGACTACACAACGAACCCAGACATAGTTCGCTATCTAGGCAGCAAACTCAAACACACTTTGGTGACTATATAGTGAACTCAAATACAGTTGTTTGCTGTAGCGAGGTAGCGAACTCAAACTTAGTTTGCTATGTAGGTAGCAAACTCAGTTTGCACTTTAATTAGTGAATTTAGCATAATTTAATCATTGTTCAAGATCATATTTTGATTAACACTAGAGCAGTTGTGACTTAGTATCGACCAATCACACACATACACATTCTATAATTCTATAAATTGATTTTTTTAATCACTCTCTAATTATTATAAATTGAAATCTCGTATAATTGTATTTATGCCCATGATCTCTTGGTTTACTCCTTGATTATCTTATAGTATTGATCAACCACACATACTAGGGATAATGAAAAAGTTTGCGCTTTAACTTGCAAACGGTATTTTATTCAACGAAAAATCATGAAATGAGAGAAGAGTGAGTGGGACAGCAAATTTAATTTTTATAAAATTTGCATCATAATTAATAGCAAAATTATTTCGTTCGCTATGTAAACAATGAACTACTTTTTATTCAATTTTTCAATTTAACACAATCATTATCCATACAGCGAGAAAGGTAAATTTAGATATGCATGGACACATCAAAATATTGTTGGGAGCACAAAAAACAATTTTATAAGAAGACAATGTTCTAAAAACCTCTCTTGTTAAACATAGCATCATCAAGTTTGAGATTTTTGAGAGAGGTTTTTAGAACTTGATGATAATATTCTAAAATTATCATAATTTTATGAGATTATGAGATTTTTGAGAGAGGTTTTTAAAACTTGATTTTTTTTTTAATGTTTTGATAAGAAATTGTGATAATTTGAGTGAGAGAGTTAAAATAAAATATAATAAATTATCAAAACATAAAAAAATTAAATATATAATGTTATTCAAATTTTCAAATACTCCGGCGGTTGTTACTTGTGATATTTTCAACTCTCAAAATCGTCATACGGAGTATATGAAATATGAAAAGAATCACAAAATAATTAAGTTAATTTTTTATATCATCTCACTGTTATTTGATTAATTTATAAAACTAAATTAATACTCCACCAAACGAAATGTAAAATATATGTTAATTATTAACACAAATATCATCAATTAATTTAGAAACGAAATATTATAATGTATTAATTTTATATTAAAAAAAATTAATAAAGAATTTATTTATAGAAGTTTTAAATGAAAAATCAATTTAAAAAGCTTATCGTAAAATATCATTTCAAGTATTTCATCATTTTGTTACACTTTATTTGGATCATAAAATTTCATAAAAATCGTTTTTTGAGATAGCTTTTTCAAAAGAATTGTTATTTTTATTAAGTTTTTTTTTTTTAGTTTAAAATAATCTTTTCATATATAAGTTAAAATCTATAATATGAATATTTAAGTTATTAAATATCACAATAACTCTTTAAATTATAAAAAAAGAAATTTAAAATAATTGTTACTACAATTTTTTAGTTAAATTTTCATAAAAATCATTTTTAAAAATACAAAAAAAAAATTAAAATCTGAAACAAACCCTAATCTCCATTCAAAAAAATTCATAGAGACAATTTAGAGAGGCACCCATGGGCTGACCTCCTCCGTCATGCATGTATATACTGTATTTTCTTCGAATGAGAAAGATTTGCATGGTCACTAGAGGTGGAAATAGATTAGGTTGAGCTAAGATTTGTCAAATTCGAGTCTGGCATGTCAAAAATTCAAGGCATAAATCTGACTTGTAGTCTGTTATAGTTTTGAGTTTTAGGTCTGAGACTAGTCTGAACTATATATAAATAAGTATTTTATTAATATTTAAATAGATTAATCAACTTATTCACCAACAAAATTAAACTCTCTTTTGATATTTCAAATCATATTTTAGAGAATTTGACTATATATACATCATATTTCAATTCTAGTTTATAATAATACATTTATATATGGAAAATTTAATTCGTAAAGTTCGTAGATTTAAAATTTAGTTTGAAGTTCAATATTTAATATTAAATGATAAAAGTAATAAAAATATTATTAATATTTATTTAAATAGGGCAACCTATAGCTATTAGGTTTAAAAGACTTTTGTTATGGCTTGTAGTCTAACATTTTTAACTAAATAGACTTATAAAAAAAATTATGACATGCTCTATTTAAAAAATCGACCTTACCTGAACTTATATAGGTCAGGACATAGGCCCCTATAAACCGGTCTAACTTATTCACACCCTAATGATCACAAACATTTAGCCACATCATTTGGCATTTTATTTGGTTTCACACATAACACAAAAATACATTTCATTTAATTATTTTAAAAAGATACAAACTTGCTTGTTCTCAAAGCCTAAATAGCAATCATCCAGACAGGTCACAACCCACATAGTAGTAGTAGTAGAAATTCAAATTGTAGAGCAAGTCGTTATCGATCACTTCACAACCATCATGCATATATATATATATATATATATATATATATATATATATATATATATATATATATATATATATATATTGTAGGGATCACATTTATAGTGTGGAGTACAAAATAAATTATAAAAAATTAAAAAATATTCAGAAAAAAGGGTCAATCAAACTTCTATAATATTAATTAGTTGATTAGAACAGAAATGGCCATATACAAAAATGGAAATTCAACGCTTATCCCTAATCCCTCAAGGCATGCAAATAAGCATGATTAATGCAGCAGCTAGTTAGTACAAACCTTAGGGATCATTGTCATTTCGTATGTGTCAATTCTCCAATCTATCCATCATCAATGACCACACCTTGCTGGGTATTAAAATAATTTAAAATTGGGTAAATAGGTTTTTTCCCTGCAAAAAGGAAAATTCCACCATTTCAATTTAAAGGGTAAATTTCATTTTTTGTTATCATAATATAATATGAGTACGAAGTTTTTACCGCCGTTAGTGATGACTAATTTACGTCGGAGGGGTGAATACAGTTCTATCATTAAAGAATGAGGTTTATTGGTTGCATCATTGATCTAGAAGTAAATGGATTTTTTACAGTGTCGGTCCTATACATTTTGAAACCCTAAATAAATATGCTAAAGAGGCCCTTTGAAGATAAAATAAAATATAGTTTTTTTTTAAATAAAATAGTGAGCAGTGTTTTAAAAACTGGACTTGACCGGCTGTCGGACCGGGTGAATCGATGGGTAGCCGGGCTGGTCTGACTATCAGATCGGACATGTAATCAAACCGGTGAAAATCGGCGTGAACCGGAGGTTCCTGCAACCCGGCCTATTCATTTCTTAGCTTTTTTTTCTTCTTTGGATAAATGGGTTAATACCTCCTATAAAGTTGGTCAATTCTGCAATACCCCTTAAAATTGTTTTTTGAGATTCTCCTTATAATGTTAGATTTTTTACAATAAACCATTGTCACTTGACATTTCTTGTTTAAGAGTCTGCAAACGTGATACTTAATATATATTGTGAATGATGGATTTGAAGAAGAAAAACAATAATGGCCCCAAAATTTTGAGCCCAATACAGTAGCATAGCCCAAAGGCCACCCTTGGTTTTTTTATGAGATTGCAATACATGGTTTTTTCATCAAGCAATCATTCTAAGATGTTGGCGTAATTGTATCTCGGCTCTCTTGAATGAAAAAGGTCAATGGTTTTATGAGATAGTGAGTAGGGGTGGGAATTGAGCGGGTTTGGGCGGTTCAAGTTTAAAGTAGTTTTTCAGCTAAATCCGTGGATTAAAATATAAGATCCAATCCATCCAATAATTAAAAACAGTTACATTGGGTTTGGTTTTTCAGTTTTTGAGGGTTAGCAGGCGGTTTAATTCGGGTTTAATCATTTCTAACTCATTATTTTTTTACTAAATTTCTAACTCATTTAATTGTGATAGTCAATCTATAACTATATATTAATATAATATGCTAAGTAATTTACTAATAAACCCTTTTTAAAATTTAATCACATTTACTTAAGTCTTAATTAATATTCTTTATTGTAATTAACTAAAGTATGGAGAAGTTACTTCCCACACAAATCAATAATTAGTCACAGATTTAGTAAAAAAAAAAACTTAGTCATAGATATCAATTTGTTTCCAAAAAAAAAAAATATTTAGTCATAGATATCAATCTTTTTCCACTACAGCGAGTAATTTGCTCAACTGCCTTCCAAAGTACATGTTTTTTTCGTGTTCCACTACCACACGTCTTTTTCTCAACTATCTTCTAAAGTATATGTTTATATTTTTTTCTCGACTATCTTATATGTTTACAACTTTAATCCATTCTTTTGCTTTCTTCCTTTTGCCGCCGCCACTACTATCGACACGGTAAAACCAATTTCTCCTTTCCTTCTATTTTACTGCTTCTTTCTCTTCTTTCAGAGTCAACAATTCCAAGAATTATTTCACTCTCTTACAGGTTATTGTTTTTAAATATTTTTAATAATTTAGTTTTATATTTATGTAGTTCAAACAAATTCTTTTTGCAAAAAATAAATATTGAAATTTATGTTTAAATTTTTAACGTTACTAGATGAACAAAGAAAAATATTTGACACGATCATGGAAGCTGTTCGGAAGCAAAAAGGGGGAGTTTTTTTCTATATGGATATGGTGGAACAGGAAAAACTTTCAAGTGGAACATTGTAGCTTCTAGCGGAATTATATCTTTATTGTTGCCTGGAAGAAGGACAACTCATTCAAAGTTCAAGATTCCAGCACTTGAATCTTCTATTTACAATATAGAGAAGAGAAATGAACTAGAACAACTTTTAAAATTAACAAAGTTAATTATATGGGATGAAGCTCCTATGGCTCATAAATTCTGCTTTGAAGCTTTGGACAAATCCTTAAAAGACATAATGAGTGAGGATAAGTCTTCTGCGTCCAAAATATTTGGAGGAAAAGTTATAGTCTTTGGTGGTGATTTCAGACAAATCCTTCCGGTAATTCCAAGAGGAAGTAGATCTGATATTGTTCATGCAACAATAAATGCCTCTTATATTTGGGATCATTGCACTGTTTTAACCCTTACCAAGAACATGCGGTTGCTAAATGGTTCATCAAATTCAAACTCTGAAGAAATTAAAAATTTTCTAAATGGATATTAAGGATCGGGGATGGAGAAGTTTTAGAACCAAATGATGGATATGAAGATATCCAAATTCCATATGAACTTTTAATTTCAGAATTCGATGAACCCATTGATGCAATTGTTAAAAGTACATATCCTGATTTATTGAATCATTACATTGATGGTCAATATCTACAAAGTAGAGCTATTTTAGCTTCTACAATTGAGGTTGTAGATGAAATCAATGATTATATATTGAAGCACATTCCAGGTATTTCAAATTCATTAGTTGAATAGATTTAATATAATTTATAACATATGCAATTATTTTTTTACAAGGTTTTATTGTGTTTTTGTTGAATATAGGTGATGAAAAGGAATATCATAGTTCAGATTTCATAGATCAAACCGAAGCAAATGATAATGAAGCATTTGAACAGCTTACACCAGAGTTTTTAAATTTTCTAAAAACATCTGGACTTCCGAACCATTCCATCAAACTAAAAGTTGGCACGCCAATCATGTTGTTGAGAAATCTAGATCAAGCTGAGGGGTTATGTAATGGTACTAGGTTGACTGTTACTAAACTTGGAGATCATGTGATTGAAGCTAAAATAATTACTGGAAAAGAATTGGCAATATAATATATATTCCAAGAATGTCGATGTCACCATCACAATCACCGTGGTCATTCAAGCTTATAAGGAGGCAATTTTCAATTATTGTTTCTTTTGCCATGACAATAAACAAGTCTCAAGGTCAATCTTTAGATTATGTTGGATTATACTTGCCAAGAGATGTTTTCAATTACGGTCAACTCTATGTGGCAATTTCTAGAGTGAAGAGCAAACAAGGACTGAAGATATTAATACATGATAACGCAAGAAAATCATTGAATACTACTATAAATGTTGTGTTCAAAGAGGTTTTCTATAACATCCAATAGGTAATTTAGATTCATCTCCTATTTCTCGATTTTAATTTGAAATTTTATTTTGTCATTCATTACATATAATTTCTATAAAGTATTAACTAAGTTGTACTTATTCACACACACACACATACATATATATATATATTTACACTTGAATGCTTCAACCTAAAATTACTAACAATTTTGTTCAATTTTTCAGGAACTTGCAAACACTCAAATTGTGTTCACCTTCGTTTACACAAAGTCTTACAAATGTAGAGCAGGAGTTGATCATTAATAATTCACTTCAAATTAAAGTATCTCATTTATTAAGTCGTATCTATAGATTTCGTGCTGCTTTCAACAAACCTATATGTACTTTGTAATAGTATAAGTTAGAAACATCTTTTCAAATTGTAATGTGTTGCTTCTTTTAAATTTTCTTTTGGTTTCTATTATTTTTTTTATTTACGGATCTTTGGTTTCAATTGTTATTATTTTTCTAATTAAACAAAAATAAATTAACAGAAGTATTTAGTTTTTAAAAAATACATAAATATTTAGTACAATTAAATATAAAATTTAACCATAACCCAGACCCGTGCGGATGCACGGGTTTATAACTAGTTACATTTTATTTTTACATTTTTTTAAAAGAAAATCACTTTTATTTTAAATAAATTAAAAGAGTCAAGTTTATCTATTGACTATAGCAAATGAATTCCAACTTATTTTGGAAATTTGTCAAGTTCAGTCCATAATTTTTAAACTACATGTTTAAAACAAAAATTATAAAGACATTCACATTTTGTACTAGATTAAAACTAACACAAACTTGTATATTAAGATTACTAGCATGAGACCCGCGCGTTGCGCGGCTGCGAGTTAATTTTAAATAATTTTGTGAGAAGTCGTAAATAAAGACTAACAAAAATAAATGATAATAGTATTGTTAATATTTATGAAAAATAATAGATAATATTAATATTTTAAAAAAAAACTTAATTGATAAGTGGTGAAATATGTTAAAGGAATTATAAAAACCGACATGTATGGATGGTTAAAATAATAAATAAAAAACCAATGGTACATAAGGGGAATATTTGTTTACATGAAGAATTGAAAGTATACGAAACATATTTTTTTGACCTCTTTTAGTTATGTTGACTACGTCTAGATTTTTTAACTGTTGTAGATATGTTATTGCCACAACCTTGAGTCTTCCATGTCTTTGTGATGGAGTAATAGCTGCTGAAAATCAGTAGCTATATTCCTCCATATATAAAGTGATCTTGATAATTTGACCTCTACAAAAAATAAAGTGAACTGTTCAATCTAATTGAAAGCAAAATATGTTGCTGCATAATTTTTATTTACTATATATGAAGTTGTACTCTTGCGTTTTAAGTTCAAGCATGAGTATTTTTGTAGACTTGTCTTTGACATAAACTTGTTCATCATGTCCAACAACATGAAGTATTCCAATGATATCTAAAATGCAAAAAAGAAAAATATTGTCATGTTGGCATATGATAATAATCTTGATTTGAAGTGTGTATAGTAAGAGCACTTACCAGTGAGATTTACGGTATCTCCTAATCTACAAAGCATATATAATTTTGAGATATACAAAGTGTTCTATCAAGTTGAACAAATATGTAAATCTTTATATAAATTTGATTCTAAAAACTCTATAACTTATTTGAACTTACTGACATGTTAATGTTTATCCGCGCAACGCGCGGGTTAAACTTTAGTTATCACTAAAGTTTGAACCCATTTCAATTACAACTTTCTCAATTAAGAAAATTGGGCTTGTCTTATGTGAGTTTGATTAAGTTTCCCAAATTAACAGAAAAGCTCTCAAGTTTGGAGTCTCCTGATATATCCAATAACAAACTTAGTGGAATATTGCCCAATTGGTTAATTGAAACAATGGATTCATTATCATTTTTGAACCTCTCTCAAAAAAAATTCACGCCATTAAATCAATTCTCAAAGAATAATGATCGGTTAATGCCCCTTGATCTTAGTTTCAATTTACTGGATGGTGACTTGTGTCAATTTGCAAATATGAACTCACTTGAAATACTCAACTTGACATAAAATAGTTTCAGACTTAAAATAGAGTTACCCATCAAATCGCATGTGAATATTTGTAAGTAAAAAAATGGATACATACATAGATGTTATTAATTGTAAGTATAAACGCCCTGACGCCATCAATAATTTTGAACAAAACATCATAAGAATGAAATAGGTTAAAAGAAAACAAATCAATTATTAATTTCAAGGCAACATAAAAGAGGAGAACCCAAATTAAATTGCACAACAATTACATAAAGTGAAACTTACGTTGAGACAATAGTCATCGACGACATTTGTTGATTGAGAGACATGAAAGGAGGTGAGACTGACATAAATCGTCGCAGTATACATGTCGTTCCAGAGGCTATCTTCGGAAACTTCACCACCGAACGGAAGATGATGCGTCAGTTGGTAATCGCGGCGGGATTGAACCCCGTCAACAACCTCAATCTCGAATGACATAACTATGCGGCGAAGAAGTTAGTAAGAAATTAGAAATTGGGAATAAGATTAAGGGAGTTGAAGGAGATATAAATCTGGACAAAGATTTTGCACCTTTAGGATCGTGGCATTGGTGGTAAAGAACTCAAAGGGATTACAATAGAAGAACGTAGGTTTTAATGTTATAAGAGAATTTGGAAATTGAGATTACTATTAAAGTAAGGAATGAATGGGTTTGGAATGTAGGAATCTAGGGATTAGGAGAATAGAAGAATGATAGAAGAAGGAAGAAGGAATCTAGGGATTAAGAGTCCCATAACAACAATAATATGAGATACAATGAGAGGAGTAGAAAACAACAATGAAATATGACACCTAGGATTTTGAGCTGACATGGCACTTCATGCATAGGTGGAGAGTAAAAAGACACATGTCAATAGATAAATTGGAGGCTTAAAATTAATATATTAAAATAGATTATACACAATATAACATCATAAATATATATTAAGTTGATCAAATTTTGATCAACTTTAAGATTATGATATACAATATATATAACAACTTAGAACTGATATCGTCAATTCTAGAATTTTATTAAAATATATATTAATTAGTAGCATCATAAATATATATATGTGTATTTCCAAAACCTTAAATAAATTTTATTTTTTTTTTCTATTTACTCTATGTGTGTTTCGGTTATCCGTGGTCCAATTCTTCATATTCGGACCCGTTCACAATAACCCAATTTAAACCGTATTTTTAATCCGCTGGTTCGTGACTCATTACAAACCGCTGGTTTCTCTCTTTTTTTCCGAGTTGAATCAGGCTGCAGTTTTTCACCCTATCCTAAATGTGAGCTTTATACATATCTCTCAATTAGCCTATAAAAAAAAAAAACATATCTCTCAATTATACCCCACCTCACTTTAAAACTGTTACATCTTTCCTAATAAAAGATCATACATAATTATGTATTCTAAGTAAAAAAGTTGATATTGAAGAAACTCGCGTAAACCCTTATTTAGTATGGGGAATCTTAAATCTCAAGGATCAATTTCAAATGACTTTCATGTTGGATTAATTATTTAAATAATAATCGATTAATCAATTATGAATTGACAATAAATCAATTATGTTTTAATTTTCAACATTTCATCCATTATTTTTCAAAAGTCTCAATGGGAGGTAGTTGATTCTAGTTTGCATCAATTTGTACAACAATATTTTTTGTCCCTTGAGAATATAAAGGAGGTAAATCAATAAAGGTGATAACTTGTGTACCTCTATAAGATTTGGGGGTATATACCTCAACCACTATAAAAAGTTTTAATCGATATAATTTTTTATAAAATACACCGTTAGATTGAAATTTTATATCATATAGATCATTTGTATAAAATTTCAGACAAATCTAAAATCATTTGATATGTTATTGAGACACACAAATATTAACGGTGTTTAAGATATCACAGAAACTGTTAATTTTGATGCGTCTCAACAACATATCAAATGATTTTAAATTTGTCTGAAATTTTACACAAATGATCTATATGATATAAACTTTTAATCCAACGGTGTATTTTATAAAAATTTATATCGGTTAATTTTTTTTTAACTGATTGGGGGTATATACCCCAAATCTTGAGGGGTAGACAAGAAAAAGCCATCAATAAATCATACACTTGTCATTTTAATCACTAAATGTGATTATCCTATCTTAGTTTCTACATCTATATATGCTGGTTTCGAACCTAGTAGGGGAAAGTAGAGATTCATCAATCAAACCAACCCAACCACCTACGAAATCGGCCGATTGTTTCTCAATTTAGACAGATAGTTTTGTATATGTGATCTATAAAGTAATTACTTAGATAATTACTCAGAGACTCTGAAATATCATGCCATATATTAATTATATCTCAAAATTGAATCAAAGTACTTTTACTAATTCCTGAAAGATCCGAGGTGGATAACATTCTTGTCCTCCAAAACTATTCACGATAATGTGGAGTGTCAACATATTGAAATGTTGTATTCAACATTTCATGTCTTAATAAAAAGTAAGGTTCATTAACTTTTATTTCTTAAATTACATAAGACATCATTGGAATTAGACATCATGAATAGTTGGAATCAAACACAACTCATTTTTCCTTCCAATTGTGAGTCCATATACTTCAATCATATCCAAATCCTCAGGTTTCATCTGATTTGGAAGTTTCCAATTAAAGTGATAGAGTAATATGGCCAAAGAATATGTAACACTTGCTAAACCAAATGTCATACCCGGACACATTCTTCTTCCAGCTCCAAAAGGAATATACTCGAAGTTATTTCCTTTAAAATCAATAGAACTACCATCAAATCTCTCTGGAACGAAACTCTCAGCATCGTTCCAAAATTTCGGATCTCTTCCTATTGCCCACGCATTTATTAAGACAGTAGTCTTTTTTGGTATATCATATCCATTTATTTTGGTAAGTTCAGTGCATTCTCTTGGAATCAACAAAGGAGCAGGTGGGTGTAACCTCAATGTTTCTTTAATAACTAAATTTAAATAAGTTATTTTCTCTAAATCAGTTTCAGATAATAGTTTTTGTCCTTTAAATGTTTGTCTTAATTCAGCTTGTGCCTTCTCCATCACTCTTGGATTTTTCATCATTTCTGACATAGCCCATTCTATTGTTAATGACGATGTATCAGTTCCAGCAACAAAAATATCCTGAATAAACATAAATTATTTTTTAAAATTCCATAATAATGGACAAGCAGTTGCTCATTAAAAAGTGATAATTTATGAGGTAAATTTTCAACTAGATGAATAATATATATTAACTGTATTTAAAAAATACCCGAACCGTTAATTTTGATCTTTTTCAATAATATATCAGATTATTTTGAATTTGTCTGAAATTTTACACAAATAATCTATATGATTTAAACTTTCAATCCAACAGTGTATTTTATAAAAATTTGAACAGAGGGTATATACTAACCCAAATTACAGCTTTGATGTTGTTGATCGTCAATTGAATATCAAGACTACCACTTTGTTGGACTCTCAAAAGAACATCCATAAGATCTTCCTTCTCAATTTCACTATTGTTACCTTCATTTCCTCTTGCTCTCTTTTCTTGATGTTTTCTCACAACATTATTCAAGACTTTGTCTACCTTTTTGTGAATTTCCTCAATTTTTGTTTTCACCCCCGTTAGTTTATGAATAACTTTCATCGATGGAAACAAATCATCGACCTCAAATCCACTTGAAATCACTGTTGCTTCTCGAATCAGAGACACAAATTCATGTTGATCTTCTGACTTATCGCCGAACGCTGCTCTAGAAATAATAGAATTTATCATTGAAAAAATTCTAATAGTGAGATTAATTTGTGATCCTGCTAATGATTTGATTGATTGTATTAATTTGTTTGTCTCATCTTGTCTAATATAAGAAAAAGATTGAACCCTTTTGGCACTTAGAATCTCTAAGACACATATTTTTCTCATTTGTCTCCAATAATCACCATATGGAGAAAAAACAATATCTTTAAAACCATAGGCTAAAATTTGAGTTGCAAGAAGTTGTGGCCTATTAGCAAAAACAACATCATGTGTTTTCATTATTTCTTTGGCTATGTTTGAAGATGAAACAACAATAGCATTAATTTCACCTAGTTGTAGGTGCATTAAGGGTCCATGTTTTTGAGAAAGTTTTTGGAGACCACGATGTGGAAGTTTTCCTGCAAATGCTAGTTGAAGCAAATTACCAATGAGAGGTAATTTTGTTGGACCAGGTGGCAATTTGTAAGCAATGGTTTTTGGCTTGTAATATTTTGATGTAAGCCAATGCAAAAGTATGAAAATAGAGAAGGGAATAAGAACATAGGAAAGCAGAACTTCCATGACTTGCATTAAGGAAAGTATTTGTGTTGTTTAATGAAACATTATTGATGATTCTTATTTATAGACTTATATATCAGCCCTGTTCCCGGCACTTTATGGGTTTTAGGCCAAGTTTGAACAAAAAAATTGTTGTATAATATATATAATTTTTTTTTTTACTTAAATTACATTTTAGTTCATGTATGTACGTGCGATATCTTTTTTTTTAAAATAATTCACTTCTATATGTTAAAATCATGTTATTTTATAATAGTCTACAAATTTTATCCACACAGGTCTCAAGTGTCTACAACTTAAGACTCTAGAAAAGTGGTTATCAATCATAAAATCATATAGTTTGAAGGTCACATATGGTGGAGTACAAAATAAATTATAAAAATGTCTAAAAGATAAAAAAAAAAAAAAATGTCAATGGATCATCTCTATAAATTTAATTAACTAGAATAGAGTGGCTATACACAAAATTGTAAATTCAACACATAAGTCAGAAATATTCTTCAAGGCATGCAAATAAGCATAAACTCTGCAGCTAGTACAAATCTTTAAAATCATTGTCATTTCTTATGGGTCAATTCTCTAATCTATCTCTATCTCCATGATTACACCTTGCTGGGTATATACATAATTTTAAATTTTAATCAAGTTATAGTACTCCTATTTATTTATGATTTAATAATAAGTCTTGTAAATTAAAAGATGTTAGAAATTAAAGAAGATTAAATTAAACAAGAAAAGAAAGGAAATAAAAAATATTATGTACCTTGTTAATTTTGTAAAAAGTCAATCATATATATAAATATAATTGTAATATTAAAAATTTTAATTAAAGATGACATAACTTGTGCTTTGATCCATGATTTCAGCTGCTGCATCATGGATCCATGCAAGACTTCAGCAAGCAAAAAAAAATACTTGAACGTGCTGGATCATGCTTATTTGCATGCCATGAGGAATATTTCTAATTTGTGCGTTGAATTTCCATTTTTTGTGAATTTCCATTTCTTATAACTGTGTACTACTAATTATTACCTAATTTTATATTTTATTTAGAACTCATTGACACTTATTTTTTCGAACTTTTCTATAATTTATTTTCTACTCTACATTGTACATGTGACTTTCAAACTATACTATGGTTGCAAAAACAACTTCTTCTAGAGTCTCAAATTGTAACACATGGATGTTTGTTTCAAGTTTACTCAAATTATTTTTGAGAGTTGAAGAATATAAGAATGGGAACTTGAGATTGAGAGTTATATTATTCCTTGCACTTCTAGTAAAAACATTTTTGTTTGATATGTTGAGAGTTGAACGAACGAAATAAATAAAATTCTGCCAACAAAATCATAATGTGGATATCGAGTGTGAAACTCTTGCTCTTATAGAACATGACATGAGTCGACTCTTTAATAATCTGCATCGACAATTTTTTATATGCCTATTACTTGGTTGATGTAGAAGACAAAAATGAAAGGGAAGCTAGTCAACATGAATGCCTTTTAAATATTTATTTATTTTTACTATTTAAATTGTCTTTTAACCATTTTTTTTTTTGAAACGACCAAAAGATGCAATATATATTAGTTCAATAGATCAGCGCTCAATCTATGGCAAAAAAAAATCTGGTACAATTCAAAACAAAATCAACCATTCGCACATAAGAAAGCTTAGCCATTAATCATGTCTAAGCAAGCTAACAGATTCACACACCAAAAACTAAAATCATAGGAAAAACTAGAATATTTAACTTTTATCCACCACCAAACTTAAAATTTTATCTGATCAATCACCTGCTCAACCTCAAAACGTTTTTGTTGAAAAAGATAATCATTTCTTACCTTCCAAATCATCCAAACAGAAGCTAGCCAGATAATTTGAAAAGAATTTTTAGGATTCAACTGTCGGACCTGTAAGCCTAGAAATTGCTGCGTGTGAGTCGCTGCCTCAGCATGGAAAACCCCCTGAATCCCTAACCATCGAAGCAAACCCCACTACACCGGAAGCGTAGTCTCATAGACAAAAAACAAATGTGATAAAGTCTCCACACAAGCACACCCCAAGCTACAAAACCGAGAGTCAAGTGGAATAATGTTTTTGGACAACAAGTTATCTCTTGTCGGAAGTCGACTAGCAAGAAACCGCCACGCAAACAACGACACCTTCAACGGAACCGTCTTATGCCAAGGATGAAGCACAACTGGAGCCGGTGCCTCCTCCACCGCCACCTGCCTAGTCAAGGATAAATACGCATCTTTAACCAGATACATATCAGAAGAAACACCGCGCCATCGCCACCTGTCAGAAATATAATCCTGCAAAACAATATTTTGTAAAAGCAGACAACAAGATTCCAGCAACTCCTCCTCCCAAGCAAAAAAGGTCTGTCTCCAAACCCACCTGCCATTAGCAAAATCCCACCCTCGCCTACTACATGCCGCTACCGTCAACTGAGTATCACCACTCAGCCCTGCAAGCCTCGGAAATTGCTCCCTCAAAGACTCACCTACCAACAGCCATGGATCATTCCAAAAAGAAGTACTCTCCCCATTTTAACCATTTTATTTTAGAGATACTTTTCCTCCCTGGTGGGCCAAACAATCAAAACTCGCTAAATCTTTAAAAGAGAAAATTGTATGGGGTAAATCAAAATTCGTTCACATTGAAAAGAGGTAAATAAATTTTAACCAAAAAATGATGGATTTAGAAAAATATTTCATATTCACCTCTCTAAATTTTTGTTGCTATTTTAGTTTAATTTTTTTGCCGCAATAATCCATTATATATATATATATATAGTAGGGACAATTTCTACTATTATCACTTAGCTTGTGTGATAAAAAATCATTTCCGAGATAGAAAGTAAATATCTCTTCGTTTCAAATTATAAGTCTCTTTAAGAAAAATAATTGTCTCAAATTATAAGTTACTTTACAATGTATCAATGAAACACTAATGTTATTTCTCTTTCATAGAACCATATCAAATACTTTTAATTAACCTTTTATGGAGAAATCAAATGCTTTTTTGTGACAGAAATCTTCCAAATACTTTCAATTATAGCCTTTTATATGGACTTTACTTAGACTTAAATATATGTAAGAACTTTGATTCCACTATTGCCTCTTTAGTTCTATTTGTATATTATTGTAAAGTAGTAATTGTGAAGTGTCAACATAATTGAAATGTCATATTTATCATTTTATGTTTTTGTACTCTGAATTCAGTTTCTTTGTATAATAAAAAGTAAGGTTTATTAACTTTTATTTCTTAAATTACATATGACATAATTGAAATAAGAAACATTATTGGTAACATGGAATTAGACATCATGAATAGTTGGAATCAAACACAACCCATTTTTCCTTCCAACTGTTAGACCATATACTTCAATCATATCCAAATCCTCAGGTTTCATCTTATTTGGAAGTTCCCAATTAAAGTGATAGAGTAATATGGCCAAAGAATATGTAACACTTGCTAAACCAAATGTCATACCCGGACACATTCTTCTTCCAGCTCCAAAAGGAATATACTCGAAGTTATTTCCTTTAAAATCAATAGAACTACCATCAAATCTCTCTGGAACGAAACTCTCAGCATCGTTCCAAAATTCTGGATCTCTTCCTATTGCCCACGCATTGATCAAGACCGTAGTCTTTTTTGGTATATCGTATCCATTTATTTTGGTAAGTTCAGTGCATTCTCTTGGAATCAACAAAGGAGAAGGTGGGTGTAACCTCAATGTTTCTTTGATAACTAACTTTAAATAAGTTAGTTTCTCTAAATCAGTTTCAGATATTAGTTTTTGTCCTTTGAATGTTTCTCTTAATTCAGCTTGTGCCTTCTCCATTACTCTTGGATTTTTCATCATTTGTGACATAGCCCATTCTATTGTTGTTGACGATGTATCAGTTCCAGCAACAAATACATCCTGAAATATCAACAATAAACATAAATTATTTTTTAGTTTAAATAAATTATAGAAGAAGTCTCATGAACGTTCAGTTGGTATGACATTTGTACGTATTATAAAGAGATTGAGGTTCAAATTCTGGTACGCTCACATATTTATCTTTAGAGGTGAAAGTCTAGCCACTAGATTATCTGACTCAAAAAACAATTATAGAAGAAAATATATAGAACTTCATAATATTGGAATAGCAGTTGCACAATTAAAAAGTAAAAATTTATGAGGTAAATTTTCTACTATAGATGAATAATGTATATGAAAAAACAGATGAAATGTAGGGTTTATTACTAGTAGAATAAAACAAATTATGAGTTAATTGTTATATACTAACCCAAATCACAGCTTTGATGTTGTTGATTGTCAATTGAATATCAAGACTTCCACTTTGTTGGACTCTCAAAAGAACATCCATAAGATCTTCCTTCTCAATTTCACTATTGTTACCTTCATCTCCTCTTGCTCTCTTTTCTTGATGTTTTCTCACAACATTATTCAAGACTTTGTCTACCTTTTTGTGAATTTCCTCAATTTTTGTTTTCACCCCGGATAGCTTATGAATAACTTTCATCGATGGAAACAAATCATCGACCTCAAATCCACCTGAAATCACTATTGCTTCTCGAATCAGAGAAATAAATTCATCTTGATCTTCTGACTTATCGCCGAACGCTGCTCTAGAAATAATAGAATTTATCATTGAAAAAATTCTAATAGTGAGATTAATTTGTGATCCTGCTAATGATTTTATTGATTGTATTAATTTGTTTGTCTCATCTTGTCTAATATAAGAAAAAGATTGAACCCTTTTGGCACTTAGAATCTCTAAGACACATATTTTTCTCATTTGTCTCCAATAATCACCATATGGAGAAAAAACAATATCTTTAAAACCATATGCTAAAATTTGAGGTGAAAGAAGTTGTGGTCTATTAGCGAAAACAACATCATGTGTTTTCATTATTTCTTTGGCTATGTTTGAGGATGAAACAACAATAGCATTAATTTCACCTAGTTGTAGGTGCATTAAGGGTCCATGTTTTTGAGAGAGTTTTTGGAGACCATGATGTGGAAGGTTTCCTGCAAATGCTAGTTGATGCAAGTTACCAATTATAGGTAATTTTCTTGGACCAGGGGGCAATTTGTAATTAGCAATATTTTTTGGCTTGTAATATTTTGTTGCAAGCCAATGCAAAAGTATAAAAACAGAGAAGGGAATAAGAACAAAGGTGAATAGAACTTCCATGGCATGCATTATATGGAGAGAGTAGATTACTCTTTATGAATTTGTGTTGTTTACTGAAATATTAGTGCTGGTTCTTATTTATAGACTTTTGAATCTGATTAGGATAATTTATAAAAAAAAATGCTAACAAATGTCCTAATTAGTTTAGTCATTTTCTCAAAAGTTTATATGAAAGTGATTTTTCTTTAATAATATCTCTCTTCCAAATATAAAATTCTTTTAAAAAACTAAAACACTCTCTTTGAATTTTTTTTTGTTTTTACCATCAGTTTAATCTAGTTCGGGGGGTCAGTTCTGATATCAAAGTGGTTTCAGCCTCCTTCCAATCGCAGTTGCGGGGAATCGAACCGCGGTCTTCTCTACCAAGTTCAGGGTCAATCACCACTGAATCAACTGACGATTGGTCTCTCTTTGAATTTTTAACCACATTAATTATATTTTTATCTAGGTGACAACTTGTGTACTCCTACAAGATTTGGGGGTATATACCCCCAATCACTATAAAAAGTTCTAAGCGATATAATTTTTTATAAAATATACCGTTGGATTAAAAGTTTATATAATATAGATCATTTGTGTAAAATTTCATACAAATCTAAAATCATTTGATATGTTATTGAGACACATAAAAATTAACAGTGTTTAAGAAATCTAAGAAACTGTTAATTTTGATGCCTCTCAATAACATATCAAATGATTTTAGATTTGTCTGAAATTTTACACAAATGATCTATATGATATAAACTTTTAATTCAACGGTATATTTTATAAAAATGTATATCGGTTAAATTTTTTTTAAGTGATTGGGGGTAAATACCCCCAAATCTTGAGGGGTAGACAAGAAAAAACCTATTTATTTGCGTTAATTATAGACACTCTATATAATAGTAACATAATAAATACTTCTGACTCTGGTTCAGAACAGTACTTTATAATCTTGTCTGTTTTAGCATGCCTTTTTGCTCGAAGGACCTTTTTTGTTATGTTTTGTAATCCAATTTTGATTTTTTTCCGATAAAAAAATGTACACACATATACAAATAGTAGTATTAGTTAAGGAATTAGTATTATTTTTTACTTGCCTCATGAGTCACGACGTTTTGAAATTTAGTGGAGATATATTCCCGAAGTTATTATATACCAAGTTACTAAAAAAATACATTTAAATGGTTGCTATTATTTGAAAAGTAAAAATAAAGTAGTCAACTAGCGATGAGTTGTATGTATACTTGTATATTTAGCATTAAAATACGTCACATATAACACACAAAAAATGAATAAATAATGTTACATACCTAGAAGTATGAATTTTTAATTATTAATTTCATTGTTATATTACTACCTCACGATCATTTGAACAATATAAAGGAAAAAATTGCACATTAATGATGTGCATCATGAGCTATATAAGCGTTTATGATGTTTTAATCTTTTAATTAATTTAACGAGTTATATATATAACCATTTGGTTCTGGGTTCGATCCCTGATCGGTGTGTATAAAGAAATATTTGTTGAGAGATGTCAATTTCTTAAATAGATCTCAGTTATTTCGAGCGATTATCTGCAATTCGTGAAGGATACCTTTAGTTTAAAAAAAAAATGTTGAGCGATGTCATGTAAGCATTTGAAATATGAGCTAGGGCCGCAAGAGAATACAAAAATGTATAGGAGGAATGAAGGATACTTGGGCAATGTGTGAGTTCTCCCATTTTGGGGTGCATGCACCACGTTTGGCTTCATATCCTACAATACAATCATTTTCTATAATTCTAAGAAATCATCCATACGTGTGCAGCTTTCCTCGAATGCGGTTTTGTGTTCTCAACTTTATTTGATTAATGGCGATATAAATATGGAACACGAGAAAATTGTTCAATTATCAAGTTCCATTAAACTATTTAAGTTGTACAAAGGGTCTCAAACTAGTTAAGTTGTACTATATTCTACAATTGATCAAGTGATATGACGAGAAGTGGAATAGACTAATTAATGACTTTATTAATTCTAATATTATTCTACAGTAATCTTTAATTTTTTTTTGAGTAATGCTAAACAGTGCCCCAGAACACTTGTTAAGCATACTCCCTCCGGCCTTTTTTTTAAGCAACTTTGCCAATTTGCACACTTATTAATAAAACATGTTTTTACCTTCTTTTTTTTTTTTTTTGATAAGCAAAACATGTTTTTACCTTGATTTTGTGTAAATTTTTAATCATAGTTCCTAAAATACCCTTGTGACTACTCCAACAACTATGCATTGAACAACTTAATTTATTGGATGGCACAACAATTGCTTTTTTCGGTGAACTAGTGTGCCATTTTATCATTACTACTGCCACAATACCAATGCATATTAAATGTTCCAACATGTTTCTTTGTACAAATGATTAAATGTATGTAGGGGTATTTTTGGGAAAAAAGTATTAATTATAGTTGAATTTGTTGACTGTTGCTTATATTTTAGGCCAAATTTTTTTGATGCTTTTTGCTTATAAATAAGGCCGGAGGGAGTACTAAAAAAGGAAATAAAAGATAAAAATAATACACAAGTTTCAAGACAGAGATATTAAATGCACAAGTTTCAAGACAAAATTTCATTTTTAAGGAGCTTAACTAGTGCCCCAGGGGCACTGTTTAGCATTTTCCTTTTTTTTTTACTATGCGATGGGTATAATTTGGTAGTTGTACCATTGATGTGGTTGTTTGTTTTTGAATTACATAATTTGGTGGAATATATGACAATTAGAAGTACCACTCTTCCATCAAGACTAACACATTTGTTTTCCCAATATAAAAGATGCATTTCAATTGGCTTGACCACCGGCGTCCATGTTGACATATATTTCTAGGATTTGCACTTACCGGTAGCCTGAGATAGAGAAATGAAAGGTTTCCTTTATCTTTGTAATAACTAATTAATATAAATAAAAAAAAGAGAATACTTTTTTTTTTACAAATTTATTATTAGACTTTGTTTAGGTTTATATAGAAAATTTTTAATTATTTATTTAAGTTAATTATTTGACTGGATTTCTTATTTGAACATTATGGTATAGACTCTTTAAAATTAAATAAATAGACCTCTTTATTAAATTAAATAGTCATATTTTAGTCCATAATAAAAAATCATGTAAGTTTATAATTTTTCTAAAGAATTATATAATTTAATAAAAAAAAAACACAAAACTTCATAGGAGGGGATCGAACCCAAAATATCCCCATCCCAAGAATTTGTGAAAGACACACGTACCATCTCAACCAATTGGTTTGTTATGAACTCATTGCGCATTAAGTATTTATCCAGTAATATTATTGATTGGGTGTAAAAAAAAAAAATTAGAGGCCTCCAAAATTTGGAGGCCCAAGACTGAGGCCCAGCTTGCATAACCTCTAGGCCGGGCCTGCTGACAATAACTAATTCCAAACTTATACTAAACAAATCCAAGCCTACAAAAAGTTTTTTTTGAATCAAATCCTACAAAAAGTTAACACCTTAAATCCAACCATTTACCAAAATCAACCATCATATTTCCAAGACTCATCATCATATTTCCAAATCTCTTTGAGACTACTCTAACAATGGCTGATAACGCTGACTGGTCACAAGTAGACTTTGAAACTTTTTCATTGGCAATGTTGGCCTTTCCGCAAGATATTCCAGCTAGAGAACAACAAATTCTTCATTTCTTTCTATAAGCAAAACATGAAGCGACTCAATATTTGTTGGAATTGCAAATCTTTCTTGAAGAAGATAATGCACCTCCTCCATTGAATCATGGTGCAAACCATGGCAGTTGGACAGAAACTGAAAAAGTGTAAGTTTTTGGTTCTTTCCTTCGTTACTTCCCATATATCTTGCTTTTAGATTAATTATGATCATTAAGTCTGAATCTTTTTCTCTTCATATGATATTGTTGTGTATTGGTCGATCTCTCAGAAATACATGCTGCTTCTATTATCAAGCTTTTTCCAACGCCTTCACATTCGCTTGAATATCTTAAATTAGTTAAATATCTTAAATATAATTAAATGTCTGGAAAAATTATTTATAATAGGTAAATGAGTATTTTTTACCAACCAAAAAAATATGAGTATTTTTGAAAGATAATTCAATTTCTATCATTTATAAAAGTATAATAAATAAATGTGATCATGAAAGTAAAATTTTATTTTTCTTAAAATTTATTACTTAATATATATTGAATTTTTTTAATGAAAGTATGTAAGAAATTACTATAATATTTAAAAACAATGAAATAAAATAGTTGACAAATAATTTTTTTTATTCATAAAAATGTTTTTTTGTAAGATCAAATGTATTAATTTAACTATTGTACTCTCAAAAGTCTAATGTTCAAACTATACCAAAAAAAAAAGTCTAATGTTCAAGCACTTTTATACAAAACTTAAGTGTATTTTTTTAGGTACTTTTTGTACAGTTCTTAATTAACATAACAAACTATAATTTTTCAAACTCATGATTTTCTTAAAGTTTGTTATAACCACAAAAAATGAATTTATGTTAAGAACCATGTGAAAAGTACCTAAAAAAATGCATCTAATATTTTTTCCTTTCAAAACACCTAGAGTAAATTAATAATTTCCTCTTTTTTTTGTGGGTCATGACCCAACCATGCGCCCATGCCACCCTGCTCATGGACATTCGGTCTAACAATTTCAACATTTTCTTCTAGCTGAATTATGACTTATATGACTACTAACGATATGAGGTGTACCTGTTAAACTATGACTTCTAGACAACAACATTTTATTTGAACTAAACTGATCATGAATTACCTTGAAAGTTAGGTTAAAATAGTCAAATAATTCAGACTTTTAATTAGGTAAAACCCCCTTATATCTTTCTTTATAATTAAATCCCCTCATTTTTTTTATCTTATAAATAAAAATACAAATAAAATTCTATTTACATTAAATTTTGAAGTAAGATAAAAACTAAAAAATAAATATATAATTACGATGAAATTTGTAGTTTAGGCCCACTATAGATGATTTGGGCCAGAAAGCCCATATCCATTCTACTACAATTAGGGTTTTTCATTCTTAACACATAGCCGCAGTTTCACTCTTCACTTTGTTTCTCTACCTTTGAAGCTTTTGCTTAGTTTCTTCAAAATCCAAAATGGTTCGTTTTCTTCTCTCTTCTCTCAATTTTATCATTTTGTTCATCTTCTAATCTCATTTTCCTAATGGTATTCGATGTCTATTTTCTGTTAATGTTGCAAAAATTCATTGAAACCTAATTTGATTTCATTTAGGGTTTATCGTTCATAGTTGAATTTGATGCTTAGATCTGTTATTAATCGTGTTTAAGCTTTGAATTTTGATGATTTATTCAGAAAAGATTAAATTTTGAATTATAATTGTTGTGAATTTTTCAGGCTAGAGGTTTGAAGAAGCATTTGAAGAGGCTCAATGCCCCTAAGCATTGGATGCTTGACAAATTGGGTGGTGCTTTTGTAAGTGAAAGTTTTTATGGTGATTTCAATTGATTTATTCTAAAGGGTGTTTTTTTTGGACACTAATGTGATTTTTTTGTGTGTGTGTGAATTTTGTAGGCTCCTAAACCCTCATCTGGACCACACAAGTCTAGGGAGTGTTTGCCACTCATTCTCATTTTGAGGAACAGATTGAAGTATGCTTTGACTTACCGTGAGGTCATCGCTATCTTGATGCAACGACATGTTCTTGTTGATGGCAAAGTTAGGACTGATAAGACTTATCCAGCTGGATTCATGGGTATGTATGTTGCTAGTTGGTCATTTCTTAGAATAATTGTTCAGTTTATTCCGTGCAGTCGATATCCGTTATTATAAATTTGTTTGGTATTTGTATGCTATAGCCATGATTTTTTTAGCTTGATGATTTTTGATGTGTATTGTATCTGGGTGTAGTAAAATGTATATGTATCTATGTCATTGCCATGATTTATTTTTAGCTTGATGATTTTTTATGTGTATTGTAACTGGGTTTAGTAAAATGTATATATGACTAGAGTGTTGAATGGGAATTTAATTAATAACTGAGTGGATTCCATTGATTTGTTTTGAAAGAATACATGATGTTGTTTTTTCACTGTTGCAATAGATTATCAATGCTAACCTGTAATTGGGTGATTGTTCATGGCTTGATTTTTTATTATGCAAAGTTTCAACTGAAGTATGTGTCTTTAATTAAGTTTCATGATATTCTCTGATTTGGTTGATGGCCTGATTGTATTTCTTTAACAAATTTTCTCTTGACAGATGTTGTGTCAATTCCTAAAACTAATGAGAACTTTCGCCTGCTTTATGACACCAAGGGACGATTCCGTCTCCACTCAGTCAGAGATGATGAGGCAAAGGTACCTTCATCATTATTTGTGTACTCCATTTTTTGCACCCATTTGTTCCCTATGTATAATGTTTAATATTGTTTTATATTATTCAATTGCATGCTGTGAATAGGTTTTATTCTTAATAAGAGATGTATGTGTAGTATGATTATCCGGTGTTGTGACAGTGCACCTTTTAATCACATCAATTTCTTTTCCATGCAATTTTATTATCTGATTTCATGGTTACATCCTTGTAAATATATTGTTAGCTTGCCACATTTTAGATTTACATGTTTTCCTTGTATGTGATGTACATTGCAGTTCAAGCTCTGCAAGGTTCGTTCTGTGCAATTTGGGCAGAAAGGTATCCCATACCTCAACACCTATGATGGTCGCACAATCCGCTACCCAGACCCTGTCATCAGGGCTAATGACACCATCAAGCTGGATCTTGAGGAGAACAAGATCGTTGATTTCATTAAATTTGATGTTGGGAATATAGTTATGGTTACTGGTGGTAGAAATAGGGGGCGTGTTGGAGTGATCAAGAACAGAGAAAAGCATAAGGGAACCTTCGAGACCATCCACGTTCAGGATTCCACTGGCCATGAATTTGCAACTCGTTTGGGCAATGTGTTCACTATTGGCAAGGGGACAAAGCCATGGGTATCTCTTCCCAAGGGTAAGGGTATTAAGCTAACTGTCATTGAGGAAGCTAGGAAAAGAGCTGCAGCAGCCCAACAAGCAGTTGCTGCTTAAATTTCTATGGAATAAATTTATAAGACTTCAGTGTTTTGTAGTTTTTATTAAACTGTTTTGGTTTTTAATGTCTTTTTGTCAAATTTTGCTCTCTCGATTAAAGACTTGAATGCTTTTGTAGTTTTATTCGACTCTTGTTTTAAATGTCATTTGTCATTCTTATTCTGTCTCAACGAAATCATGATCATATCTTATAAATGTTTTCTTCTGTAAAGCCTCGTGGTACCAGATTACACCTGCAATATAGGATGGAGTTGGGTGTATAACCTTGGTAGTTTGAACTTGTTTGCTATCATTGTTAGATCTAATTTTGATCATACGACGAGAGAGCATCATACCTTATTTTGAGCTAATTAGAAACATAATTTAGTCATCATATTATGGTAAGTATCATTATAAAAAAATATAGGTAGTATCAATATCAGTAATGTTTACTGTACAATCTATGTTTTAGATTTTAATCATGAGTATGATTTGTGTATAAATTGTGACTTTTAAAGAAGAATAATCAAATAATCAATGTCACTTTCTGTATAAATATATTACATACTCCTATATAATTTTTTTATAAACAATTTTGGGATTTAAGAAATCTATTGAATTGAAACTATTTATTGTATGTATTTATTTGTATTGTGTCACTCTTACTTAAGTAATGTATACACTTTTACTGTATGTAGTCGTATTGTTTCGCACTCGTACTCGAGTAATGTACACGCTGTAAAATTCTAAATAAACTTGTATATCAAACACTCTATTTTAGTGGAACAATTAAACTAATCAAAATGATTATAACTAAATTAGGTGAAATGACTGTTCAAACAAACGAAGATTGGAGGAAATAAAAATTCCAAATTTGTAGACTAATAACCACGAAGCAAAAGACATGTAAAATTATTGTATCTAAAAGATATTTTCCTGTGATTTATTCATATAAACAGTGCTACAAATACAACATGCACCAACATCTCAGAAGATGATAACAACTAAAAGCTAAGATGTTCATTTTTATTCCTTATTTAGTTATTTATTTTGTCTCTAGTGTTAAACTTCATAGGGTTTTATCAAGAGTATTCTAAATGTGTCATGTTATGAAATCAAAAAATAGAAAGATTTATGGTAACTTCTCTTTAACACAATATACTTCCTATTTTGGAATTCTTAAAAAGTGCTTTAAGACCCTCAATAATTTGTGAGATGACAGCGGAATCATTTTGCCTCTCGAACAAAAACTTGGTCGTTGAATTGATCAAATGACTAAGAGATCAATACTATCGATTGTTAGATTAATCCAACAACTGATATTTGATTTGAGGGGATGGAAAAGCTAGACTCTAGAGAGAAAACATTTTGGACTAAGACGAGGCATTGGTCGAATGGTCGATATGGGTGAAAAAGAGTTATGCTAGCTTTTAAATTTTCAACATGGAAAAGTTCCGGTCAAATGGATATGATCAAGGGTACTTTTGAGCCCATACTTAAGTACAGCTTGGTTACCCGATCTGAATCCATCTCCATAGGCTGACGAGGTATCTGACTCAATCTGGTGTATGAAAAACTCGCCAAGTTTCTTCTCAAAATCAGACCGTTTACCCTTCTTCGATGATGCAGAAGACGAGGGAAGCGTTGCTGCTGATGATGATGAAGACGAAGACGGTGCGTCATTATTACCAGATCCAGAATAGAGCTCTGACTCTAACCACATATGAGCCAAGACTTGGCATATTCCTTCTTCAACTTCTGGACTCAGGTTGGAATAACCTGTCAAAAAACCATAAACTTTGTCCAGCTTAGCACCATAAAACAAAAATATAAATTTTCTGCATAATATTCATCATGGAACAGCTGAAGCACCTTTAAGTCTGAGCCATGCATGCATTATCTCATGAGCTAGGATTGATCCTGTCAACAACCTATAAACATAGTAGAATCTTTATATTATATATACAATGAATGTCATATGCAAGCACTAAATTGTGATAGTAGATCAAATATAAGGTTACCTAGGAAGGCCATACAAAACAAGAATGGCTGTCACTTCACATCGACGAGTCAGTTTATAAGGCTCGGTTATCATGTCAGTGACACGTTGTCCTGCCCCTATCCTTGGTCTTCTTAAAATCTGGTATTACATGAAATATATAAAACCGTTATAAAATACACACAACTTTTATATCAGAAATAAATGTGTGAAGACTCAAATTCGGTAGCAAGGAATCCCTACGGTGGTGACAGTTTGTTCTTCTGACAAGCAGAGTCCTCTAGTTTCAGGTAAATGGTGATGACCCTACATTTCAATAGTGAATAACAAAATAACAACTTTAAGTTAAGATAACAGAAAGACAAAAGTAACAATATTTTTCAAATGAAGGTTTTAACACAAACACTTACGTTCTTTTCTCCTTCCATGGCCTCATTCAGTGCTTGTCTCTCGACCAAAAGCATAGGAACTTGCTGCTCTACTTTCATATTTAAACCTTCATAAAATTCTAGTATTTCAAGGTAGAGAGGTTGACATTCATGACTATCCATAATTGCCGAGTCTAGACACTCGAGACATAGCTTTCGACCATCATCAAGCAAAAGGTATTTTGAATCATTTGGCTGCCCGCATTAGAAAGTTTCATATGAGAATAGACAAAAACAAATGAGACGAGGAAGGGTACAACACTGGATCATCGGTTTCTCCTAATTAATAACAAAAGGATAAAATGTTTTGGGAGCTGATATAACTAACCTCCATTCTTTCACAGCTACAACAACGAGGAGTGCCGTCAAGCTCATGTGTTGGGCAGTATTTTTGTATCCAGAAAGGATGAGCTCTATACTCAATGAGTCCAGCCGAATTAGCCGGAATCTGTATGGTAAGAATAAAAATGGTCATTCACCAACATTATACGACACATATTGCATTATTGCCTGCAATTTCTTTCATTTACAAAAGATAGACCTAGTTTTGTTTTAGGTAAGGAAGAAAAGTCATTTTCACCTCAATGACTTATGATGTTTAATGTTTTCACTTATACCCTTGTGATATTTTGTTGTTGCATATGGTTCAAGGCGTTGGAAGGAATTTACACATGCATCAAATAGAGCATCACTAGCAAAAACTATTCAATCAATATTTCAAATAGTTACATATTAAGTTATATGCCTACCTATCAACTGTAGCATTTCAGAAGGAAAAATGTTCCACCTAGATTAGAAAAATAAAGGTTTTCTCAATTTCCTAGAAATAAATGAAATTATATTATATACTCGGGTGTTGTTCTGAATTTTGACTTTTCTGAGAAGATAGAACCAGTATCATTATTATGTCTATCCAAAGTATATGTACATTGGGGCGTAATATCAAAAGCATGTCCATGATAAGATAAAACTTTGATAATAAATTGAATAGCTCTAATAGACAACTGCAAATAAAAGACTCCTGCCAAGATACTTACAAAATTCTTGCAAACATCACATCTTGGGTGATGCTTCTCCCTGTAGCAGGATTTATGGTAAGGACGTTTGCTAGACATGGAAAACTGCAATGGAACGAATATATATCCAAGTATTATTCAGAATCATATTGAAACTAAAAAAAGAGATAAATAATTTCACGACTGTAACTTGTGAATTTCTGAATGAAGTTCTAATTTGTTTTGATTAAACTCGGTTTTGTTGAGCAAGCAGCATATAAAAGAAATTCTAACCTCATAATCAGTGATTGGCAGATGGCAAGCATGACAGACGAAGCATTGTGGATGCCAGACACCTCCCATGCAGCTTAAAAATCTACCATGGCCAATCTCGGCATTGCATCCAGCACAGATTCTGAAGACAGATTTTCCAGAACCAGATTCATCAATCATCATTTATTTTTAATAAAGAGAAAAAAATTCCATAAAAATATGAAAATAGAATTTCAAAGATGTCTACTATATGGATCCATGTTGTTACAACATAGATAAATATTTCAATTTTTAGCCGATCATAAAATAAGAATGATTACCATACATATAGTTGGATGGTTTAGCAATCAAGTTATTTTATTCATTTTCGTGAGATATACAAAACTAAGTCCTTACAATACAATTGAAAACTTAAGAAGATTATATCTACACAACACTTTCATGAAAGCAATATTTTATCATGCTTTATTTCATTGATCATTTTTTGATAAACAAGCAGCATAATTTTTCATTACATAAAATTATTCAAAATGCCATCCATGAGAAATAGGACAGAAAAGTGTAAGGGAAAACAAGGGGCGGGGGAACAAATCAGAAATCTTTAGTCCGCTATATCTCTGAGGCTAACTGAGCATAACTTAGAAATACTTCAAAATTGAGGTTTCAAAACATAATCTGTTTGGTTCAACTAGTGAATTTTCACAATTTCCATGAACAGTATTTAGATTTGCTATTCAGGTAACAACGTGATCATACCAACAATTACCTGAATCCAGGTGGAAAGAGGTGGGGAGAAGGTTGAGATAAAGAATCATTGCCACGTCGAGGAGGAGAACCAACGTTCAAACTTAATTGAATTGCCTTTGCAAGCAGCTCATCTTCCTCAAGTTGATCTTTGGCACGGCGTTCATTTTCATCCTGCTGAATTTTAGCTAGCAGCAGTTCTTCTTCATCTGGTCGAACTTTACCAACATTCTCATCTTCATCATCAATTTTACAAAGTTGTTCCTCTTCTTCAGACTGAGAGTCATCCTCTGAAATATTATGAAGTAAAAAACATGATACCTTTTTATAATACTTCGGCATGTGAATATCTGATTGATTAATAGCATCAGTTTCAAAAAAGATTAATACAAAGTAATACATTAGAATTTCTTCAAAGAATACTAACCATAAGAAATATATGTTATCCACTTTGAGTTGGAACTTAAATCAAATGAAATGAAACACCAGAAACAAAATATCTCCATAATTCTTACACATTAACATTATATTTCAAACAAATCAAGAAGCTATCTAATCTTAGTAACTTCAACTTTCAATTCTTAGCACCACTAAAATTTAGAATGCAAAAGAACTACTCAACTCGTGGCATAAAAAAAATAGAAAATCAGAAAGAAAGTATGCAAGAGCTTGCAATATATCAACGGGCAATGTGGTTTAGGTTTAGAATATACAAATGACAAATTTTAACTACAAATGTGCAAAATCTTACCAACAACTTTTTTCCCTTTAAGATCCTCCTCTGATAGAGACAATGCAATTGCACGGTCGATGTCTTCTTTCTCGACATCCGTCAAATCATCCTACACTCAATTTATCACAATTACATATTCAGACTATCACCTTAAGTCTCAAGAAAACTAATGCCATGTCACATTCAATGACATGAGTCAAAATGTAACATAAGACAATGATCTCAATTTAAATTACCACTGAACTATGATGATTATCCGAAATTCTATCATCACCGTGTTTGCCATTGTATTGCCCTCTTGAAATTCTATGATTGGAGCCATTGAGAAACTTGGTAAACCAACCCATATTACACAAAATTATTCCCTTTTTCCTGAAAAATGTCACATAAGTAGGTAACAAAATACATTAAAAAACCCACCAAATTAGTACTTCACTTTGTAAGACACTCTTTAAATAGATCCTTTAAATTACGAATATTTCAAAAAGATCTCTGACTCTATTAAATTGTCACGTCAATCCCTATATTTTTAACCACTTATTATCAATTAAATCCCTATATTTTAACAACTTACTATTAACTTGGTCCCTAAGTTTATCCTCTTATTTTCAATTTAGTCCCTAGCATACTCTGAGAAGGACTAATATTGCTAAAATTTAACAGAATCAAGGACCTTTTTGAAATATTCATAAAACTAAAGCTTATGCATTGAATACAAACATTAAAATTGAAATGCAGCATGATCTTTTTATCTACTACCATAATCAATAACTACAATATAATACACAACTTCACCACCATGCTAAAAATACTCAAAAAAGAAAAAGGGGTATCATGAGTATAGCGAAAGATTACTTTTTTTCTTTGAAATTCCTATGAAACTCACCTGCTAGTTCAAATTTCTTCAATTCAGGAATACCCAATAGGATTTTATTGTTTGATAGTTAAAAATGCATCAAAATTGAATAGTGTAAGGAGAAAAAACATAGAATATGCTGAGAAAATTGTGGAATTGGATTAATCTGTATAGAAAAATGGAATATTTTGCATAGTTAAGATGAAGTGAAAGAATGGAAATGGATATAGTGCGGTTACCAGAAGAAGAAAGAAGGAAAAGAGTACTACTTGAGAAAAAGGAAAACTATAATTTTTTGAGCTATTATTAATAATTTTATTTTATTTTTGACAGAAATTTAATTAATAATTTTTGTTAGTCATAATTAATGATTTCTTGGTTATATAGTTTTTTTTAAGAATAATATACAAAATTGTACTACTTAAAAAAAAAATCTTACTTTTCATAAATCATATTGCTATTTATAGCAAAGACTATCTCATGAAAGAATCACGAAAAAAACTAACTAATGAGATTGATAAAATTTATCTATCTTGTTAGTGGAAAGGATGGAAGTCAACAAATTTTGGAATAGATGTCGCAATGAGATTCGCGAGATTCTCATTCGCTAGAAATAACATTTATATTTCATAAAACTTTAATTTTTAACCAACTCAAAAATCATTTTTACTCTCGCACCCCGCTCCCTTTATTGTCTTTTATTGTTATTTTGCACTCGCTTCAAATTTCACACTGTTTCTTCATTTTACACCACTTTTCATAGCAATTATTACTTCTAAATCTCTTCTTCATTTTACTTCTCAATTCTGACTCACTCATTACTTTACTTTCATACTACTCTCTCCGTTTTAAAATAATTGTCTTTTAAGATTTTTACACACAAATTAAGACAATTGAAAGAGTCAACAAATATTGAAATATGCTAATTTTACTAAAATATTCTTACTTTTATTACTTTGGTTAGAAACACATAACAAGAGAAAAAAGAAAAGAAAATGAAGAGATTGGACATTAGAACGTGAACGAGGAAAGAGAAAAAGACATTTGTACTAAGAAATGAAAAAGGCATATTAATATTTCATGGAAAAGAGCAAACGACCCTTATTTTGAAAAAAAATTAAAAGCCTAAAACATCAATCAAACTGAGACAGAGGGAGTAATAAATTACTAATTCCCGCTCGCTACTTAACTCTCATACTAATCACTACTTTACTCAAAATTTCTTAAATTAACTACTACAACTCAGTCACTCTCATACTAATTTACTACTTCTCACTCAAATTTCAAATATTCTTTTAATATATTGTTTTGGTAAAATTCAATTGATTTTGTATTTCAAAGAAGTTTTTTTCTTCAATATTAAAAAAAAAGAATCAAAATTTGAAATTTCTTCTTCTTATACAAAATTGAATTTGTATAAATATTTAAAAGTTGTTAAGAGTGAAATGATAATTTCATATGTTTGGTGGTAGAGTTGGAGTGGGAGAATTTTTTAAATCACGTTTGATTGTACAAGAACATGGATGGTTTGGCTTAAATAGATTTTTGGCCTTTCTAGGATAGAGTAACTATATGCACCCCAACTTTTTATTATGAGGGAGCTTAGGAATTTTCTAAAATGGAAGGTCTTAAGTATTGTGAAAACTTTGGCCCATCAAATATGTGGCGCTAAGGCCAAGTATCAATGGGCCTTATTAGACAAATGCCCTACTTCTTGTGTTTTTTGCAATTCTAATGAACAATCAAAAAATTATCTCTTGTCTCGTGTCCCATGGTTTTGGTAGTATGGGCTAAGGTGTATAATTAGTTGGGATGTATAAATAGTTTTGCCTCACTCCATGTTATCTTTTTTTTAGAGTTTTTTTGGAATAGTTGGCGGAGGAAGTAAGGGATAAAAGGAGTGATTATGATTTGACATCTTGTTGTTTGGACTTTGTGGAGGTTTAGGAATGATAGAATTGTTTTTGGAAAAAGTGGTAGAAGAATGGGTGATTGTCGAAAAAATCAAACTCATATTGTGAAAGTGGTTACTAGTAAAAAAGATTAGTTCACCATGTTTATTTTATGAATGATGCATCAATTATTTTGATTGTAAATCTCGATAATCTTTTTTTAGAGTTGGTTTCGATGTGTTATGAGCATAGATACTTTTTGGTATTAGACTACATACATTGGTATGTTTTTCCCTCCGTTGAATTACTGTTCTGCCAGAAATGTTCAGAAGACCCATTCACAAAGCCATGAAAGTGTTGAACAGATTCACATTTTTGAACCTGCAAGCAAGGGCCACGCGGCACGATTTCATTCGCGGAAACTTGGCGCGTGCAGCACACTCTCCGACAGGGCGCGTGGCTGCAGGCGGGTACGCGGAGAGAGATTACAATGAAGATAGAAGTGGACACGCGGCACATTTCTATTGGCTGGGCGGATTTTTAATGAATTCTTATTTTTAAACTCAATTATTTCACTGCAAATTAATTTTTTATTTTTTTATTTTTTCACCAAAATTCGTAAAAAAAATTTCTCTATAAATAGAGACTTGGTTGATTTCATTTGGACACAGAAAAAAAATCCGAATTTTTCACTCTCTTAATCATATTATTAGTGTTTATTAGTGTTAATTTTGAAGTTTAAGTGTTCTTTTTTAGTGAAATGAATCCCAATAATTATTTAAGTTAATTTGTACCGTACTAATTACGTTATTTGTGTTATGTGCTGCATTCGATGTTAAGAAAATAAAAATAAAAAATTAAATTTTTTTGTTAAGTGTTCGTTTATTTTAATTTAATGTTAATCGATAATTATAATTTTATTTAATCATAAAAACGAAACTTGAAATTTAAATAAGAATGTAAAATAAAAAGTGGTGGGATAGAGAAAGTGGTGGGGTAGGGTGTTGAATGAAAAAACTATTAGAGAGTAGATTTTGTGAATGTGTGTTGAATGATGATGTGGAGTGTAAAAAGTGATAAAGTGGGTGTTGAATTTTTGCAACCATTGCACATAGCCTTAGGTTCTTTTTGATTAGACAAATACTGCATGTACTATTCCTATGAGGGTGAGCTAAGTACCACTTATATTTATTCTAATTATTATATATATAAATATATTTTTGCTATTCAAAACAAATTATCCAGAATACACAAACCAAAACATATCACGTTCTAATCGATATTATAACCCAAACACATAATAAGGCTTTAAAATTCTAGTGGTAGAGATCAAAATTAAAACTCTTTTAGATTTGATTCATATGAAAGATAAAATTTTCTTGGATCAATGATTGTTCCTTCTCTATTCTTATCATGCCAAAAATGTAAATTATTTTTAAATTTCTATATTAACCAAACACAAGCTAACAATATAAATATATTCGCCAACAATGAATTGGTCTAAATAGTGTAAAGATTCTTGGTCCTCTAGTTAAACATGTGGTCAGAGATTCGATTTATAGCTCACGTGTATGAAAATATTTGGTTACGGAAGAAAAAATACACCTTATATGCTCTACAGATTCTCTGACGAGAATATTCATCGCTAACGTCGGTAAAAACTTCATAACAATATCGTGATAATCTAAAAAATAAATAGATGCATTAATCATACGTCAGTAAAATCACATTATACATATACAAAAATTTACTCATCAACTACTTTCTTCCAAATCTTCCATGAAGATGACATTCAAAATATAAACGTGTTTGCAATCTTAAACCATATTTTTGTCAAATTTTATTTTTTAAAACGTGAATCCAAACTTGGGTATGTAGGAGAGTCATCCAAGTTTAATTTTAATTTATGATATTATATAGAAGAAACAATATTACACCTTACAATTAACAAATCAAATATATCATAATTTGTTGTTATTATTCTCCCATTCATCCATGACCACTCTCATGAACATTGAATAACACAGACTGTCACCTCTCTTTTTGTGCCACGTGCCATGGCATAAGCACTGTTCAATCCATTTGGACCACACCTCCCACTTGGCTGTGGACACCCCTGCCGTCGGCCTTGCCACCTGGACCCCCTTACACGATCAAGTTTAGGACCACATTATTATAACTATAATTTATAGAGGTGTGATATTGGAACACGCTTGTATTCACAACACCTTCACACACATACGGTACTGTTTACTAATACATCAATTTATATTTGTTTTTAATTTGAAAAATAAAACCCACACGTGAGAGAAACCAACCTACATATTTCTCTCTCTTCGCTTGTATTCTCTCTCTTCCCTGACTGCCTGCATATTTCTTTTCCTCTTTCTTCCTCCCTCCACCACCAAACTACATCGCCTATTTCTTTTCCTCTAAACCCTAAAATGGCATCGCATAGTTTGACCCTTTCAGCAACACAAATTCGTCCCAACAGCCTATTCCAGAAGCTTCATTGTGTTTCCGATTCCAAAATTTTGCGGTGTCTTTCACATCCTCACACTAAACCCACAAAAACACTTTCTTCCTCAATCAGAGCAATGGGGTCTTCAGCTTCTTCCCAATCCAACCAGCCAAACACCACATAATTTGACTGACTCAGGTATTCCTAAATTCAATTTAGTTTAGAAACTAAAAGCTATATATATTTTGAAACAAGGGGGTTAATTGTGGTAAGAGAATTTATAGTATTCATTATTGTTTGGATTTATATGATACAATAGAACTTGTTCCGAGTGGTTTATTGCTCTCACTAAAATTATAGAAATGATTTTTGGATGTTAAAATTTTAATGTCAAATATAGCTTCTTTTGGATTTTGTTAAGTAGTTTTTAATTGTGTGGAAATTTGGAAGATAAAAAGTAGGAGAGATGGAGATAAAAAATGGAAATTTATAAGCTATAAGCTCAAAAAATGGTGTTGCCAAACAGACCCATAGTGTTTGTATTTTGATACTCAGATAACTATATATTATGTGTGTGTGTGCGTGCGCTTAATGTGATATCTTGTTGTCCTTTGCAGGATCTAATACGGTTGACCATAAGTCTTTATGTGATTTAGAATCGAAGAAGAGGCCATCAGATGAACAATTTTATGTTACTTGGAAAAAGGGAACTGAGAGAGCTTTCTCCGGGTGAGTTTAAGATTAGGCTTCCTAGTCGTTGTTGTCGTTTGCAAGATTCACTTAATGCTACGTAGAAGCGGTATTTCTTTGAGTGTCCAAAGTCCAAACATGTAATGACTTGTCTGACAATCATATGATACCACAAGTCGGTATCCTGTGCTTGTGTTTCAAGTCATGCTGTCGCCTGTCGTGGTCTTTTGAATTGCTTGTTACTCTCAAATACTACTTTCCTTTGATTTTTATGCCTATTTAATTGGGATTTATTGATTCCGTTAATTTGGTTCACCAATTTTATTTTACAGTGAAGAACTTGGTGCTACATAGTTGGTTAATAAAGAATTTTATGTACTTGTTGAAATTTTATCATTTAGTTGATGCCGCATTTAAAAGATGGAAATTTGAATGCACCACATTGGAGATGTCATGTTTAAAAGTTGTTCATTTTGTTGTATTTCACTTCTGGTTAATGTCTCATTTGAAAGATACAAGCATGATTGCAATTGCATAAACTATCACATAACACTATAACAGTCTTGCAATGTTCTTAACTTGCATGAGCTTTAGTTTTAACTTTGTGTATTATTTGTGTTTTCATTACTTGTGTTCATACAAGAGGCTAAAGAGAAATTCCAATAATTGCTAAAAGTTATTATCATACGGTGCACTATTTTGTTCCTCTTTTAGTATTGTACTCATTGTTTCTGTTATGGAGTGTTACCTTGATTCTATCTCAATTTGTAAAATTGGATTTAGATCTCGGTGAGAGGACACATGTTGTTGAGAAGCCGTTGTTGTGGCCAGTTATTTGGATTATGAATTGCATAATTTGATTTGGTGTTGGATTATTTTGTGCAGACTATATATGCTTCTTTTTGCAGGTTTCAATTGAGAAACTTGCATCATCAACGTTGTTTGGCTAGCATGGTTGGAAGTGTGTCTTGTTCAGCGTTTTGATCGTATAGTGATGTTTTTGCCATGCAAGTTGTGCTTCAAGAGGACTAGAAACTGGTATCATGTGCATTTGGTGCCGATACTCGACAGTGGCTGATTATGAATTTAAGGGGTGATATTAGGCTGATTAATATATTAGATGGGAGGACTTTTGGGCGATAATGTGTCATAGCATTTGGATGTGGCAAAATAAGGAGTTACATGATGATGACTTTAATCAACCGGCGCGGCCGATTTTTCACATGATGAATTATATACTGGAGTAGTATCAAGCTCAAAGGGATCAGAACGATTTTGCCAACTAGGGCTTAGTTGTATACTGACAATTAGGGATCAGAATGACTATCGATAAATTGCGTTGTTACATGTAACTTCATATTTGTATATTGTTTAGTTTTGAACCCATATGTGAACTAGTGAATGGCCATGATACGGGCTATGACTGAAAATGATGTTTACTTATAATAATACACAAGTTGTCGGAGGTGAATTTAATCATCTCATTCTCCAATGTTCCCCATATTTGTTTTGGTAAGTATTTAAGTACATCTAATTATTATTATTTTTGGTGAAAGAAGTATATCTAATTATTTAATAACATGCCAACGCAATATATAACACACATTTATGATATTTTAAAGTTAATATATTTAAAGGGGAGCACTTTTTTCATATGTTATAGACTGATTTTTATTTAACCAAATGTGTGCTTGAATGACCCACAAATTTACTCTAGATTCTCCACATGTCCTAGTATTTTAGTAAGCATTTAAGGACATCTAACTATTTAATAACATGTTAACACTTAACACAGTATATTAGACACAATTATAATATTTTACGTTTAATATATTTAAATGTGAGCGCTTTTTTCGTATTTGAGATGTTAATTCTTATTTAACCAAATTTGTGCTTGACTGACCCACAAATTTACTCTAGATCCCCCACATGTATTTTATTAAGCATTTAAGTACATCTAACTATTAAATAACATCTTAACACAGTATATTAGACACAATTATAATATTTTACGTTTAATATATTTCAATGTGAGCGTTTTTTTCGTATTTGAAACGTTAATTCTTATTTAACCAAATTTGTGCTTGAATGACCCACAAATTTACTCTAGATCCCCCACATGTATTTTAGTAAGCATTTAAGTACATCTAACTATTAAATAACATCTTAACACAGTATATTAGACACAATTATAATATTTTATGTTTAATATATTTCAATGTGAGCGCTTTTTCCGTATTTGAAACGTTAATAGAATTTAACCGATTTTGTGCTTGAATGACCCAAAAATTTACTCTAGATCCCCCACATGTATTTAGTAAGCATTTAAGTACATCTAACTATTAAATAACATGTTAACATAGACGTTTATTACCAAAATTTCATTTTTGTCCTCACATATTTTGATAAAGTTTCGACTCTTTTACCCTTATGTGTCAAATTACATTTAATTTTCTTTTATTATTTTTTATATATTTTCTTTCTTAATTTTTTATTATTTCTCTTTCCACTACTATTCTCCCTCTTACTTTTTTATTATTTATTATCTCTCTCTCTCTCTCTCTCTCTCTCTCTCTTATTTTTTAATTTTTTCATTAATTTATTTTCATTTTCAACTTTTTTTTTTATTTTTTCTCTTTTAATTTAATAGTATCTATTTATTATCTAATTTCTATTTCTATTATTCACTTGGTATTTTCACTTTCATTAAAGAATATTCAACATTTTATTAAGATTTATTTTACTAGCGTACTATCGCTTGATTTGAATTTATATAATTTTGCATTGGTAGATGTTAATTATAAATAAAAATGTAACAAGATGAGTATTTAAAAAAAAAGATGAGTATTTGTCACCCCATGAATGTATAAAAAAAATATGAGATGAGTGTTTGTCACTGAGAAATATTAATTTGGTTCAAATATGTTATATATATACTTATCAATTTTCATACTTTTACATGTGATTTAATCAATTATAGAATATAACCGATATTTCATAAAAATGTGACAAAAATATTTGTAAGCACAGATATAAGCATATAGAATTTTCAACGGGCACATGACAATATTCAAACAAATTTCCACATACAAAATAAACAAATATTTTATTAAAATATTGTACTAATATTATTGATATTTAAAATATCACTTAATAATTACCTTTTGCATTGTAAAAACACAAATAATGACTTTAAATTAAATAAAACCACACGGGACATTAAAAATATTAGTAATAATTCATATTTTTCTAATAATAATGGATGAATTAAATATGAATTTTTATGTTTTCGGCGCGTAAAATATGAATTTTTGTGTAGTAGTTTTTATAATATTACAAACATTAATATAAAATCTCATAAAAATTTGTCAAAAAAAAAACCTCATTAAAAATGTAAATAGTACATATAGTTGACTAAAAGAAATATCAAACATCATGACGGGAAATATTTAAAAGACTAAAAATTGGCTAAAACGTTTTGAGGGACTAAAACTCGAAATTACAAATATTCATATGATAAAAAATTTATTTAGCATTTTATTTAGTACTTCATTATATTTCCGCATATAAAAACACATAAAATTAATTCACAACGGGCATAGTATAAATATTTAACAAATCTATTTTAATTTTAGAGAAAAGAAAATTTGTTTTGGGTATTGGTTTAGGGTTTCGGGTTTAGAGTTTAGGGTTAGGGTTTAGAGTTTAGGGTTTAGGGTTTACGGTTTAGGGTTTCGGATTAGGGTTTAGGGTTTAAGGATAAAATTGAATTAAAAGTATACAATCTTATTTTAATAATAAATACGTACAAAAAAAAAAAAAATTGTGTCAATCCTAATCCATTAATTAATGTAACGGCTCATAGTAAAATCTAATCATACTCTCTCATCTTAATTTAATGAATGTGAAATAGATATTTTCCGAAGAAAAAAATGTGAGAATTTTGTGATATGCAAAGTTGTCAGTTTATTTGTATTTTTTTTTTTGCAATTTACATTTGAATTACTATGAATCAAGATGAAAGAACAATGTGGAAATATATTTTAAAACTTTTTTTTTGTCCTCTATTTTAAAAATCAACTAAATTTTTTGGTGCCCACCAATTCAAAAGTCAATGCATCATTATTAATGATGTGACATTTAGATGACATTAATGAGTTCTAAAAAAAAATTCCATGTCATATTATTGTTGGAATTATTTGGATTATTTATTTAGTTGGCGTTAAATTTGGATTTTCACCAAAAATCGATTAACCTTTTTTTTTACAAAAATATTTTTAAATTTATATTGAGACGGAAATTATTTACTTTTTTTTAAAAATTTATTTTAAACATTTGTGATTAAATTTCTTCACAAATACATTAAGAGACATGTCCCATCGATGTCAGCGTCGTGGCACTATTGATTGTCGGAGAATAACACTGTTGAATGTTTTATCTATGTTCTTTTTTCCTTTATTTTTTTACAAATGTTTTATCTATGTTATAGACATACTACATCAGAATCAACCAAATTTGATCTTCTTTAAACCACTTTTTTACAAAGGATCCCCCAAGATTGTTTTTCAACAAAATTCAAAAGCATCTCACTATTTACACCCATGATAACATAATCGATGAGCTACACTTATGATTTTTTCACTTATAGAGTTAAAAAAATTAAACGTTTTATCTATATTATACATACCGCACAAGAATTAATCAAATATATTCTTTTGTGAACCACACTTATGTTGTAGTGTTTATTTATGTTGATATTTAAGTACGATAATAGTGTTAGTAAAAAAAAAGGTACGATAATAGTGATTCATTCTTGTCAATATCTCATAGACATTTATTCTTGTCAGTAAAATACTATATTAGAATTAACCAAACTGGTGGATGAACTATCCAATATTTTGTACATAACTCCCCACAAATATTTTCCCCAAAATTTAAAGACATGTCACCATTTTCACACATGTTAAGATAGTATGTGGACACACTTCTAAATTTTTACAACTAATGTTAAAATCAAATTAGAAGCGAATATTTTTATTAGTATGTTTCACAGATTATATCAAAATTAACCAAATTTGTGCATGAACTACCCAATATTTTATACTTAACTCCCCACAAATATTTTACCTTCAAATTTTAAAGACATCTCACCATTTTCACATATGCTAAGAGAATATATGGACACGTTTCGAAATTTTTACAACTAATAGAGTTAAAATAAAATTAGAAGCATTTGTCAAAAAATAAAATAAAATTAGAAGCAAATGATTTTTGTATGTTTGACAGTCTATATCAAAATTAACCAAATTTATGCATAAATTACCCAATATTTTATACATAACTCCCAACAATTGATATTTAATTAGAGAAAAATAAGATGGTGGATTCTTTGTTAAAAAGTGTATAATTCCTTCAAATATTTGGTTAATGTGTCAAATTATGTCAAAACTTTGAAATTTCAAGCAACTTATAAGTGAAATATCATGAATGTGCCCCTTTTATGATTCTCGAACTAATATGAGATGAGAAAATGGCCGCAATTGATATTTAATTAGAGAAAAATAAGATGGTAGATTCTTTGTTAAAAAGTGTATAATTCCTTCAAATATTTGGTTAATGTGTCAAATTATGTCAAAACTTTGAAATTTCAAACAACTTATAAGTGAAATATCATGAATGTGCCCCTTTTATGATTCTCGTACTAATATGAGATGAGAAACTGACCGCAATTGATATTTAAATAGAGAAAAATAAGATAGTGGATTCTTTGTTAAAAAGTGTATAATTCCTTCAAATATTTGGTTAATGTGTCAAATTATTTCAAAACTTTGAAATTTCAAGCAACTTATAAGTGAAATATCATGAATAAAATCTCGATTATTTCAAAAAAAAATTCTCGATTTTTTTTTCGATTTCGAGAAAAAATCTCGAGTTTTTTTTATATTTCGAGAAAAAGTCCTCATATTAGGGGTTTCGGCCGATTTTAGAGTTTATAGCCGATTTAAGGGTTTTGGTCGAGTTTATGGTTGATTTTAGGGTTTATGGCCGATTTTAGGGTTTATAGCCTATTTTAGTATTTTTGACCGATTTTAGGATTTTCGGCCGATTTTTGGTTTTTTGACCGATTTTAGGGTTTAGGTTTGATTTATAGTTGATTTTAGGATTATTGGTCGATTTTAGGATTTTTGCCCGATTTACGGTTTTCGGCCGATTTTTGCGTTTATGGCCGATTTCGGGGTTTTTGACCGATTTTAAAATTTGCTTAGGATTTTTGGTCAATTTTAAGATTTTTGTCCGATTTTACGGTTTTTGGCCGATTTTTGGGTTTATGGCCGATTTCGGGGTTTTTGACCAATTTTAGAATTTTCGGTCTGGTTTATAGTTAATTTATGGATTTTTGGTGGATTTTAAGATTTTTGTCCGATTCTACGTTTTTACGTCGGATTTACGGTTGTATTTAGTTTTTTGACCGATTTTGAGATTGAGGTCGGGTTTATAATCGATTTTGGAGTTTCGGTTCAATTTTAGATTTTTCTACCAATTTTATATAGAGAATTGATTTCGAGAAAAAAGACGTCGAAAGTTTTTTCGATTTTGAGGGAAAAAGTTTTCGGCATATTTTTCAATTTCGAGAAAAGAGTCGTCGGAGTTTTTTCGATTTCAAGAAAAAAATGATTACACTAATATTTTTTCGAGAAAAGAGTCGTCGGAGTTATAATGATTACACTAATATTTTTAACATTTTTCAATAAAATAATTGAATATTGACTATTATGAAGAATAAAAATTAAAAATATATCAAAAAATATGCCAAGAATGCAACTGAATTACGCTACAAAAAATATCTAAAAAAAATATAAAAAAAACCTAAGAGAAACTCTAATTGAATGACACATAAGCAAATTTTCTTGAAAATGCACGAGAGAGCTCCGTGGAACTATCGTAATGTATATTTTTTTTTGGTCTTGACCGGGATATCCACCGCCGAACGCACTGACTAATCCCTCGCTAGATTGGAGACACCTCGATGGGTGGGATAGCTGACCCAAGGATTTAAAGCTGCTCCATACCCAAGGTTAGGATTGAACCCTCGACACTTGGTTAAGGGAGGATGAGCCCCAACCGCTCAACCACACCCTTGGGTTGTAATATATATATATATATATATATATATATATATATATATATATATATTTTTTGTGGAGTGTTAATATTTTAAGTTTAAATACACTTTTGATCCCCTATTTACAATTTTTAAAATTTTTGATCCTTCTATTTTAAAACTTTATTTTTGTCCCCTATTTTAAAAATCAACTAAATTTTTTGGTGCCCACCAATTCTAATGATATGGTGTCAATGCATCATTATTAATGATGTGACATTTAGATGCCATTAATGAATTCTAAAAAAATATTCCATGTCATATTATTGTTGGAATTATTTGGATTATTTATTTAGTTGGCGTCAAATTTGGATTTTCACCAAAAATTGATTAACTATTTTTTTTACAAAAATATTTTTAAATTTATATTGAGACAGAAATTATTTATTTTTTTAAAAAAATTTATTTTAAACATTTGTGATTAAATTTCTTCACAAATGCATTGAGAGACATGTCCGATCGATGTCAACGTCGTGGCAGTGTTGATTGTCAGAGAATAGCACTATTGAATGTTTTATCTATGTTATGGACATATTACATGATAATTAACCAAATTTGATCTTCTTTGAACCGCTTTTTTACAAAAGATCCCCCAAAATTGTTTTTCAACAAAATTCAAAAGTATCTCACTATTTACACCCATGATAACATAATCGATGAGCTACACTTATGATTTTGTTAAGCTAATAGAGTTACAATTGAAGGTTTTATCTATGTTAGACATAGTGTAAATGAATTAACCAAATTTATTCTTCGACAAACCACATTTTTACAAAGGATCTCTCAAGATTGTTTTCAAAAATATTTTAAGTACAATTTTGTTAATCTTTTTTTTTTGGTATTAAAAGAGGGCTACCGCCCAAGATTTTGTTAATCTATTAGAGTTAAAACTGAAAGTTTTATCTATGTTAGTTATAGTGCACAAGAATTAACCAAATTTATTCTTCCATTAACCACATTTTTTCAAAGGACCCCCAACATTGGTAAAAGTCACTAGTAAAGAATCCAATGATCATTCAAAAATTAGACACCATCTCAAGGCATAATGTAAAAGTCACGAGAAGGAAAAATATATATAAATAAAACCAAGTTACATATAGACTTGACATAAACATTCACAAGAATAAATTGAAGAATTTAGTTAACGCAACAATTCGGTGAACTTGTAAAAATGAACGTTGTTTCGTAAAAATAATTAATAGATTGAAAAATATGTGGTTAATTCATTCACAAATTGGTTATTGGTTAATTTATATACAAAATGAGATACAAAACTAGTTCCTTTATATCTTGCTATCACAATTGAAGAACTCATACGTACATGAACATAACCGATAAACAAATCATCTAATAGTTTCTCATAAAAGTAGCTAGTATAGACCGAAAGAAGTCAAGAGTATAATTGTAAAGAAATATGTTAGGCCTAAAAAAAGGAAATGTGTCATATGGGAAAGATTAAATAGAAACTTAAAATTAAAAATACCTAATACTAACACGGATGGGTTCAAGAAACCATAAATCATACAAATATGATGAAAAACTACAAAACCTACCCTAATTTGTGAAAGAATATTGAAAACAGAACATCAAGTGTGTATACTACCGCGAGTTATGCCATCACCATGAGTCACTTCATAAGCAGAAATAACAAGCTTCTATGAGGAGCAGTTAGAGATCCGGTAGTTTGTGAAGCTCTCATTTGATTTGAATCATTAAAAAAAAAGCTTAAACAAGTTTGGTAATTAGCTAGTAAGATCAAGCTCCATGCTGCTCAAACTAAATGAAAGTTTCTCTTGCATATCATTCGTTGTTCAAATTGAAGCTTGTATGTGACCATTCCAATCCCCTATTCATTTGTTTGTTATAGAAAGTGTAGTTATTTGAAACATAGAGTTTACATATAACAGAAGTTTACTTTAGCAAGTTATAGGTATTTTAGCAGCAAGATATCATAAAACAATACTTATTTGTAAATTGTAATTCATCTTGAATGTAACATATAATTTACATAAAACAATATTTTTATCAATCTAACCAAAAATGATTTCACAGGGGGCATATGTTTGTTTTATAAAGTTTCGGAATTTGTAAGAGAAACAAAACAATTGTTCTCATGCTTTACTACCTCTACAACATAAAATAAATAGAGAGATTTTGGCGAAAACAAATTAGTGGAGGGAACAAGAGATGAAAGAGTGATGAAGTTACTGCATATCATAATCATAATCACAATCCTACACTAAGTATCAATTTGATTATGTTTTGAGCCCCTTGTTTATTTAGAATTTATTTATTTTAAAATTGAGGAGAAAATGAAGGCGAAACGCAGTAAACAAAATTTAGACAAACTCAAGCAACAATCTGTGATTTTCCTAACCAAAATGTAAAGAAACTCAAGCAAGCAAGCAGGACACAAAAGCAACAATACACAGTAAACAGTGAGAAAGGAAGGGGAAAACAATACCTACAAAGTGTGATTGGAAGACATCAATTTAAAGATGAAGACAGCGATTTCACGACGGACACTGCGATTTGAAGATGAAGACCTTGACAAGAATGATTACAATTGGAGAGAATGCTTTAAGGATTTAGGAATTTAGAGTGCAACATTGAAGAGTTAGGGTTTTACCCATTTTAGTGAGTGAGTTATTTTAGAGATAAAGTGAGTTGAGTGATGAACAAAGATGAAGTTACAAGAACAGAGAAATAGAAGGGGAGAGTAGACGGCGGCGATGGTTTGATGATTTGCGGTGGTGATGTTTGGCGGTGGAGTAGGAACGGGAAAAGGAGAATACAGAGAGTGAGAGAGAGAGAGAGAAATCACATGTGTGGGTTTTAATTTTGCAAATTAAAAATAAATATAAATTGGGGTATTAATGAACAGTTACGTATGTGTGTGAATGTTGTGAAGAAATATGTGTCACAATATCATTTTCGTCTTAAGAAAGACAAATATGCTTGCTTCTCCAATCCCAAGAACAATACCCCATCAGATTAAGATACAGGCATGGTATCTATATGGTGGCTCAAATTACCTAATTAAATATTTTTGTATGTATAGGTTAGAATCTTAGATTGTCTTATTTAATTTTTATGCTAGAGGAATTATTTAATGTCAGAAGTTTCAAAATGATTTTTTGGCATTTTCATGATGTCTTGTTTATCTCATGCCAGATTGCATCATTATAAAAGAATTGTACTAAAGTCTAAATCCCAATTTCATCTTCTAATGAAGCACTGTGGACAGTAAAGCTACTTTCATTTATATTGTCCTCATCTGAAATTTTATAATCAAACTTTTAACTAATTAGTTTAATTACATGGTGTGTGAGAACTAGGAAGGTTCATTAACTAAATATTGTTTGTTTAATAATGTTTTATTTTGTTTGTTCAAAAAGAAACTTTTATTGTTTTTGGTTAAGATTACGATGTCCATCGCCGAACACAATGACTATTTTTTTCGCAATAACTTTTAATTTGGGTGAATTTTGATTTATTTCTCTATAATATTTTTTTTTATAATTATTTATTATAATATGAAAATTTTATCATTTATTTTTTTATTAACTTTTTACTGACGTGACAGTTAATTTTAATATATTTATGTATGGAAAACTTTGCGTAACATTACTATTTTTTTTTTTTTTGCTAACTGCGTAACATTACTATTAATTAAACAATAGTTGGTTATCTTTATTTTATGATATGATTTTCTCATGGAGTAGATATTCAATTAAGCTAAATGGATTTCAAACCTTTTCAACCAATAGGGAGGGAAGCAAGACGAGACAAAAGTTTGGTGACGTGGGAGAGCCACGAGGCTTAATTTTAAAGCAAAAATGAAAAATTATGGTTTGCTTAATATCGTAGGATATCCAAAGGTTTGGGTTTGCACTATATTTAAGACAATTAATTTTAGTTAGGCCTTTTTTTTTTTGGTGGTGTAGTTAGGCCTTTACATCACTAGGAAAGGGTTTGTGTTTTTTTATATATAAGAGCATATAGTATTTTTTTTGTTTGAAAAAGTCAAAATGAGATTATATATATACTAAAAGGTCAAAGTCGACCCTCAACATAAGGTGTGCTAAAAACAGGTCACCATAAGTACATCAAGAGTCAAAAGATCAAAATCCAATCAGTCGATACAAATCAAATACCCAAACATAACAAATGGTTTACCCACCAACTATGTAGATGCACCCCTATCTCTGAATATTGAGTCATCAACCACCAAAAAGAATACCGCTTGATCAGGTCCAACATAAGTGAGCATATAATATTTTTATCGTAGACTTCTTATTTTTATTGTTCTAATACATCATATACTAAAGTTTTTTTTTCTTTATTGTTTTAAATTGAATATCCTCTCTATACTAAAGATTAATTCATCCAATTAGATATAATTATAATGAACCCTTGTAAATATAACATGTTAGAAAAATCCCTATAACATTATATATTACATGCCGTACGAAAACCTGTAAATATGTGTAATGTTAAGTGTTCGTTCTAAAATATAAGAGAAAAATAGTTAAAGAAATTTGATGTATTTTTTTGTCTAGTTGTCTAGTGACTAGAAATTCCAGTTTTAAAATGGAAAATGAGATGACCGGGATTCGAACTCTCACTCCCTGCATATATAATGCGATGTCCAACCAATTGAAAAGTTTGATATATTTAATTAAAAAAATTGATCAATTTTTTTTTTTTATATTTTAAGACGGATGAATAGTATAAGAATATGCTAAATTAAATCTAGCTAAGTATTCATGATACAGGGGTGGTGTTTAAAAATTGATTGATATTATATGACCAAGGATTTGATGGCGCCTAGCATTTGGTCGCCTACTTAAAAACAAATGTTTTAGATAATTAGAAGAAGTTTTGTGGTCTCTAAGTCTAAATTATTTAGGCATATTCACATGTATAGAAAAAGATAGAAAAAATAGTTATTTTTCTTTCTTTAACAAAATAATAAAATGATATTTGCTTTTTCTTATATGTTATTCGAAAAAAATAATATAATTATTGAGATATATTAAAAATAACAGTTTATATGTTTTTTTTTAAATGTTGTTAATCTTTGTGTCTCGAAGAAAGAAGAAAATATTACTAATAATATACTAGTATGAATTATATTGAACTTCTTTCTTTTTTTCCAAGAAACACGTATACTTGTATCAATAAATAGACGAAGTAAACAGAACAAAGGACAACTTGATTGATATTTTATACAATTTTAAGGGCATATTTGCCTATTTCCAAATTTCAATGAGGCATTTAACAACTTTTGAAATTTCAAAGAGAAATTTGGTATTTCACTCCTCGATAATCATTCAAATGATTTTATATTTGTTTTAAATTTTACACAAATAATCTTATACGATAGTATAAACTTTCAATTCTAACAGTAAATTTTATAAAATTGATATTGGTTAAAACATTATTGATACAAGTATACATGTTTCTTGGGAAAAAAGAAGTTCAATTCATACTAGTATATTAGTAATATTTTCATCGTCCATAGCTTAAATATAAGAGTTGAGGGACATATGGGTATTAAAAATCCATAGATCAATTCTTAAAGGGAATAATTTATCTTTCAGACGATGTACCCAAAAAAAAAATTAAAATTTTCTTCTTTCTTCATAAACTAATTTTGCCACCATATTTTCATATATGGTGTTTTGCCACACCATTTTTCTATTTTAGCATGATATATTTTCAATTCTATTTAGTGATAATTAATTTCTATCAAATTATTTTTGAAATATATAAGATAATTTTTTTCCAATCGATTATTTTTCTACACATAAGAGATTCTGAATCATTGATCACTGGAATAAAAAATTTAAGTTTTTTACTGCTTGAACCAATTAAAATGTTACTGTAGTAATTTTTTTGGATTACCATGATATTGATATGAAGTTTTTGTCAGGGAATCTGTGAGGTACACACTAGGTGAGTTCTCTCATTTCAATCAATTTTTTTGCATACACATAAACCAGAAATTGAACCTATAACTACTTGCTTAAGTGGATCAAAATCCTTAACACTTGAATCAATTTATTGTTGATTTCATTAGTACATTTTATTTATCACATTGTTTAAATTAAAGTCTTCTTATTTGAGCAAAAAGAAAATATAATATATAGATGATGTGAAACACGTTATATATGTATACATCATACAATAAAAACCCCGTATTTAAGTTGTAAAAGTACTAAATTACTAATAATATATTTTCAAAAAAGTCGATTTTGTCTTCACCTGGTTGGCTGTAATAGTTGTTTTTATCTAGGATTTTTTTAAATTATTATTTTTGTGATGATCTAGACAATTTTTATTTGAATTGACTATTTATTTGTTTAGTTGTTTTTGATAAAATTATTATTTATGACTATATTACTAAATATATACTGGTATAAGAATAAATAAATTTGATTGGTCATCGTGACTATATTTTAAAAAAAGTTGTGAATGCCTCACTTTTTATAAAGAGGTAATAGTTTTTTTTTGACAAGATAAAGAAGTAATAGTTTTGATAATACTATAACGTGAGAGTACTATTGATACTTATTCTACTATTGGTAATCATAATTTAAAAATACAAGGGTAGACCAAAAAAGAAAATGAACATGGCTGTGGACCAAACCTTAAAGAGGTTATGAGTAGTTTTCTTCATACCCTATATTTGTTCCACAAAAATTTAACTTGTCGGTTTTGCCTATTTAAATTAGGGTTGTTCGCGGACTATTTTAATTGATTTTGGATATATGCTTTATCAAATGACCAAAATGACCTTACCAACTAAGAGGGAAGAGTTCAATAAATAGACAATGATTTAAGATGGCATTGTGGTAATTTCAATTTTTTGTGTTTTTTGAATCAACAAATATACTGTAATATTCAACCATAAGTATGATACATATATAAATAGTGAAAAAAAAGTAGACGTACTATTTCAAAATGTCTAAGGGTCTGTTTGGTTCAACCGATAAGAGGAGGGAGATATTTAAGAAGGGGAGGAGTGGTAAAACATAATTTATTATGATGACACAATTATCTTCACTTTTTTATTAAAATTCTAAGTTATCCTTGTTAGAATATTAAAAAATTAGATTTTCTACTCATTAGATTTTTTTGATATAATATATTCATTATAATTTAATCATTATTTTGAGCTTATAAGATTAAAGATAAAAAAAATAAATTATTTCTTCCTTCCTCTCATCTCCCCCTCAATAAAAAAAGTTGAACCAAACATAAAAATTTAAAATATCATCTTCCTTCTCCTCCCCTCCAAAATCTCCGAATCAAACCGACCCTAAAAGATGGTGGCATTTTGTATCATTGAGATGACTTTGTACTTTATATATTCCGTAGTTTGCGTTAGTTTCCAAAGGACGTATTCAAAGACATAATAGCCAATAAGGGCTTTGTCTAATTTCCTAACAACATTCATAAAAGTTAATCAAGTTTATTAAAAATGTAACGTGATTATTTTATGCATATAAGTATTGCACCAAAAAGCTTCTGTACTAGTAGTAATCATAAATTTCTTTGCAATAACATAACATTGTGCATTCGTGTATTTTTCTTTTGTAAGAGTACCCACGTCACGCGTGCATTATTTTTTAAAGACAAAAAAACAATGATAGTATCAAAATCTATAAGTTTGTTTATGTTAAAATTCCTTGTAATCATCATTTGCCGAAAACGTTTATTCCCTTTCTTCCTTTGACTTGTAATTGCAACAATTATTATGTTTGTAACTAGATAAGGTTACTACTGTAAAAAAAAAACTAGATAAAGTTACTCCCGTTTAAGTTTCTTTTTAGAAAATTACCGTCTATATATGACTGTATTTTTGGTGAATGATCTCAATTCTTTTTGTGTCAAATTGAATAATACTATTAGTATATATAAAGAACCAACCAACAATGGTTTGGTCATGTTTAAGCAAATTGTTAAGAGTTTGATCTAATTGATGACCGCTGTAATCATGTTTTGTAGCTTAAGCAAATACTTTTGAAGATCAATATTTTATTTGGCGTTTGTTCCTAATCAGGTTAGCAACAAAGTTTAATCTTTTGAGGAGGAATATTTTGGTGTTTATCTTGTGTACGGCTGCTTGCGGAAAAATCTAGGATCAAGATCATTTGTTCTTTGCTTGTGATTTTTATGGTCACCTCTGGCCTCTAATAGCGGGGTGGTTAGGATTGTCAACATCTCTTTACGGTTCGTTATTCGAGCATTTTCGTCAGTTTGAAGGTCGTGGGGGCTTCTCCAACAAGTCTAGATTAGCTTTCAATATAATTTGGATTTCAGCTCTTTATATTATCTGGAAGGACCGCAACTTGAGACATTTTCATAATAAATCGGATCAACTTCATTCTCTTTTGGAAAAGGTTAAACTCCAAGCTTTTTGGTGGCTCAAAGCATATTATGTCGCTTTTGATTTTGAGTATTCAGTTTGGAGGTTAAATCCTATGTTATGTCTTCAGATTGTAACATAATTTTTTCTTTGGTTGCCTTGCGGTAGTCTTTATTTTTCTTCTTTTGTAATTTTAAACTACTCTAGCTTTCTTCGGTACACCTTGTACTAAAGAAGCTTGTTTTATTTAATATATTCGATTAGCTTCTTCAAAAAAATAAAAAAGAGTTTGATCTAATTCGTGTGTATGAAAAAAAATTAATTGAAAGTAGAAATTTCGAGTATCCTAAGAGTTAGATCTAATACTAGTAGTTTTATTCTATTTTCGCTATATAAAATTAAGTCTTAGCTCAATTGACAGAAAACACTAAAATTATTAGACCGGACATTCATGATCAAAAGTGTGAGTTTATAATATATGATTTTGTTATCTCATTTATATATAAAAAAAATTACGCCTTAAAAATAGAAAATTTAATTGGAAGTAAAATATATCCACCTAGCTTGTGCATGTTATATATATAGTAAATGTGAGATTTGAAAATTTCACATTATTTAAAAAAAAAAAAATAGAGGTTGAACAATACTACTTCGAGTCCTAATAATATAAGAAAAAATTTATTTTTTAGATTTATTGGGAATCTAATGTATTTGTATAATATGGACTAGATACATTAGATTCTTAATGAATCTACAAAATAATTTTATTGTTATATTTAAGACGCGAGGGAGTATAAGAATTTACAAATCTAATGTATGTGGATGATTCCGCCTACTTTTGCATGTCTCAAAATTAAAAAATATAAAGATAAAAAAATTAAAGCAAATATAAAAGGACATTATTAGTGGGTGAAAAAACAAAAAGGAAGAGATGACGATGGAAGAAGGACAGCGATGGCTTTCTTTTGCTCTCTGTTATTTTTTCTCACTCCCTTTATTAGTATTGTTGGGTTTGATGGGGGATACTTCCTCAATAGACCAATAATATATTGGTCTTATGGTGCTAAAAATAGTTATATGATTTTAATTAAAAGTAATTGGAATATGAAGTTATTTATGTTTGAGGATAATTAGCGTATCGTTTATATACAACAGTTTTGTTTTGTAGTTCTGTTTTTCTTAATTTCTGAATATCTTGTGCAGAGATCGGTTATTAATAATAATATTTTGCTGTTAAAAAAAATATTTGAGGTTAATTTTATGATGAAGTATACATTTTCTATCTTATTATATAACTCTACTTTTGCTCGTTAACATATTTATATTAAGGGTCATGCTAAACAGTATCCTTGAGCACTTGTTAAACATACTAAAAAAGGAAATAAAAGATAAAAGTAATGCACAAGTTTTAAGACAGAGAGATTGAATCCACAAGTTCCAAGACAGAATTTCCTTTTTAAGAAACTTAACTAGTGCCCCGGGGACACTGTTTAACATTTTCATGATATTAACTTGAGTATTAGAATATTTGCATTTATATATCACCTCGTCTTTGAGATGATGAAGTGTTGCCAAACACATTTGTTCTGGATAGATCTAAGGCCCATTTATAGGAAATCACTGATCCAGACCTAATAAAGAATTCAACCCATGACGCTGCATTCGAGGGCAAAACACGCTATCTACGGTGCACTCACCCAACCCGAAATACGGATCAAAGTCATCGGGTAGTTGTGAGATCCATCTCAACGAATCACCACATATCACGGGTATGCATCGTCTGTTCGCACCCATGAATCTTCTATAAAAGTGTGGTTTGCAACCACTGTGATCAATTTTTACCTAACTTCCATACATTCCAGATCATTCTATACTGACTTGAGCGTTAGAGTGCAAACTATGTTTTGAAGAAATGTTTTGTCAAATGTTTGATCATCATAATTTTTTTCTAAAATAGAAGAAACAAAAATAAATTATATTAACATGATCTGAGAACTTTTACTAGCATAAGGTGTGTCAGAAAGAACCTAAGAAAAAAGTCTACAACAATCAATCACCAAAGCAAAACAAGAAAACTGAACTAAGTGAATAAACTGAACTAAGTGATCATGTAACACATCCGGATCAACTGAAGAGATACCAATAATCCAAGACCTAATCATATACACCACGAAGGGGCATAACTGAGACAAGAAAGAAACAGATGACGAGTTTTTTCTAAACCACCACAGGCTATGCAGCACAATTGAGCGTCATGAAAAAGGATATTCCACTTTACAAAATTATCTTTTATCGGTAATCTGTTACGAAGAAGTCGTCATGCCGAAACTAAAACCTTTAGATAAAATCAAATGTTTTATCTCTTTTTAACAAGTTGGATTTTTCCAATAACAAGTAGAGTGATCAGTGATATTATATTATGTTATGTTATATTACTAGTAGTAGTATACAATAAGAGTTGTTAGAAAGGCTCTGTTTTTTATTTAATTATAATAATATGTTGTGTGTAACTTGCACTTTCTTTCATATTTGAGTATGTGATTACAAAATAAAACACTTACCTTTAAGATAAACAAAAGAAAAGGAGAGAAAGAGACGACAGGAGACAACAAATAGAGAGCAAAAAAAAAAGACAGAGAAAGAAAAGAAAGTGTGGAAGCTAGCTAGCTTTCAAAACCACAGAAGAAGAGAAAACGATGTCTTAAACCTTTTACATCATCATCATCATCCTCCTTTCATATTCATACCCTCCTGCTGCATCTCTCACAGGTACAATCTCATATATATTATTTAGACACAGATCCATCATGAGTTTATTATATATATATCAAACCTGAAAATCATTAAAAAGATAAACTCATCACTTAATTAGCTAAAAAAAGAAAGTTGAAGATTGTTTTTAAATTTATTCTCTCTTTTTCTTTTCTATTTCTTCCCTCAATTTCTACTAGTACTATAGCAACCTAGCTTGCTATAGCTAGCTAACTATTACATACATTTAATTATTATTTATCTTCATCACAGTACTGTTTTTGGATTTGGTCATTTTTTTTTGTCCTTGCAAGATTAATTATTAGTACTATTGCTATGCTAAATGATAATTGAATTATTGGACAGTGGTGATGATTGAGGAAGTGGTGGTTGCTAAGAAAGAAAGGAAGATGATTTCTTCAATATGGGAATAGCAACAACAACATTTTCTTATTCTTCTTTCTCTATTATTCATTTGAAGACACATCAAAATAATTACTATAACAAAACTTTGAAATATTGTTTAAATTATCCTATGTCCCAAGATTATCAACAAACAATCTTCGGCTTCTCCTCGAATGGATTCGAGAGATCATCGCAACAGCAGCAGCAACAACAACAGCAACAGATCCAAAGGGAAAAAATGAGGATGCTACAAGGGTTTAATTCATCGGTGGTAGACGCACCGTTAGAACAAGAAGAAGAAAGAGGAGGTGTATATGAAACAACAGGTATGTTATCAGAGATGTTTAATTTCTCTGATCCTTCTTCAACAGCTGAATTGTTAGAAAACTCGACTTTTCGTTCTTCTTCTTCTTCGTCTTCCAGACAACAACAACCACAACAAACAACGTCGGAAAACAACAATTGGTATGGTAATAACAGACAAGGGATGCATCATCAAATTTCAAGTATTAATGCAGCAGCTGATTCAGCTGCTGCTATGCACCTTTTTCTAATGAACCCTACTCAAACAACTTCATCATCTTCACCTCCTCATCAAAATTCTTCAACTCTTCACATGTTACTACCTAACCCTCCATCTAATAATTCTTTACAAGTTTTTCCAAATTCTAGTAATTTTGGACAATTCACATGGGGTAGTAGTAGTATTACTCAAGAAGGACAAGGTCAAGGACAAGGACAAGGTCAAGGTCTTTCATTATCATTATCTTCATCATTGGAAGCTGCAAAAGCTGAAGAAGAATTGAGAATGGGAGGAGGAGAAAGTGGTAGTTTTATGTATAATTATAATAATATTCATCAAGGTGGAGGAGGAGGAGGAGGAGCATCTTCATCATCATATGTTAATGCGCCGTACAAATTAAATCATCAACAAGCATTGAATTTGCAATTACAAGGAGGAGGAGGGACCAATAATATTGGAGGATATCAATTATTACAAAGTCATCAAGGATTTGGAAGTGTAGTTAATGTTTTAAGAAATTCAAAATATATGAAAGCAACTCAAGAATTGCTTCAAGAGTTTTGTAGTGTTGGGAGAGGTCATTTTATTAAGAAGAACAAGTTCAATTCATCAAACCCTAATAACAATAATAATAATAATAGCTCCTCCAATGTTAATCCTTCATCTTCATCAAAAGATCATCCTCCTCTTCCTTTGTCAGCTGGTGATAAGATTGAGCATCAAAGAAGAAAGGTCAAACTTCTATCCATGCTTGATGAGGCATGTAATCTCTCTCTCTCTCTCTCTCTCTCTCTCTCTCTCTCTCTCTCTCTCTCTCTCTCTCTCTCTCTCTCTCTCCCTCCCTCCCTCCCTCTCTTCATCAAGAGTCAAGGTCCCCCCTCCCCATATATTTTTCTTCTTGTTTATTCAATTCATGAATAGTGTTTTCTTTACATTTAAATGATTAACAATTTAGATGATAACAATAGTGAAAATTTAATTATAAGTTGTTTATGTAATTTTTTTTTACAGATACATCTAATTACATATTTTCAATGTTTTATTTTATACGTTAGTTCTTAAAATATCTTTAAAGTTATTGATATGGTGAAATGTGATGTAATGTATCTGTAAAATTGTTTATACTACCAATCATACCTCTAAAACTCAAATATAATATTATTACCTCGGATCTTTTTTAAAAAGGATAACCGTCAATAAAAATTGGTGTATTTAGAATTAAATACAATAATTTTTATTAACTTGTTTGACTCTTATAAAAAAGATTCGAGAGAATAATAATAATAAAAATCTTTAGATGGTATCTAAAATTATATTTTTATATATAATTTAATTGATAAAAGAAAGAGCCGGCTGGAATAGTAGGAATATCCTTCCTTCCTTTACATTACATTGCATAGGATTAGTTGGTGGGAATTTGTCTCTTATTTTATTGAAACATGTTTTAATTCTTTAACCTTTCTATTTGATTGGTGGGAGGATTTTTATTAGTGTTAATTCATTTTTGCTTTGTTTAATTAGTTTGGTGAAAACTATGAGATGAGATGAGAGTATACTAACCTACCTATAACCATTAGGAGAAGAGAATACGTCCATCATTTCATGAGGCGACGTTCCTCCTATTTTCAACAGAAGCAATGAAGAAAGGCACTCACTCACTTTGCTCACCATATATCAATAAATAAGTAACGTAGCAAGTTGTTATCAAATCCTACTTCCACCTTACCTATCATATATATATAGATATATTGTAATGGAAGTCTTTGTTTAACATATCTACACACACACACACATGATTAGTCTTTTTTCACTACAAGAATATTCAACTTTTTCTAGGAATCAAAGTCCACATATAATAAGTCTATATTTGGTATCAAATTAAGTATATATATATCCATGGTAATCTACGGTAATTTTTTAAAATTTAAGCTTTATAACTTTGTAAAATAATTGTAGGTTATTCTGATTCTGACATATCCACTGTAATACTAAATATATACTAACCTTTTTTCTTAGAAATGTCGATTTTTGAGACAATAAAAATTGTCTCGAATAAAGTGATAAATGGTAGTTGGAAAATTCTGAATAAAATTTCATGGTTTTTCTTAATGTCTTTGATCTTTTCTTCTAATTTTTATAAATAATATCCTTCCTTTATTTTTTATTTGAGCAAGCTATCAATTGGTGAAGAGTGTGGAAGAAACTCAATTTATTCTTTTAGATATGTGTGTAGGTAAAGTCTACATTAGGAGAAATTCAGTAAAATTTATGTATAATATATCATTTACAGAATTTTAGACTTAAACTCGAGTCATAAAAAGTGCCAGGAGAAATCACCCAACCAACCTCTACCAACTGTAATTGGTATTACCGGCAAAAGTATTAGATATTTGAATCGCTTTACTATTTTGATTGAAATTTGATCCCTAGCGCACATAGGAAACATCTACTGAAATATGTTTAATCTCAAATAAATTTTAGTTATTTCAAAAATTAGTTTTTACAATTCCACACAGAGATATATTAGGTAATTATGCAAAAGTATAATTGGTTTTTATTTTCGAACATGTATATATTTATGTATATATTAATGAAGTGAAGTATATAATTTATGCAGGTGGATAGAAGATACAATCACTACTGTGAACAAATGCAAATGGTAGTAAACTCATTCGACCTAATGATGGGTTTTGGAGCAGCAGTTCCATACACAGCACTAGCTCAGAAGGCGATGTCGCGACATTTCCGGTGTCTAAAGGATGCGATAATATTACAAGTGAAGCAAAGTTGTGAGTTACTTGGAGACAAAGAAGGTGCAGGAGGAGGCTTAACAAAAGGAGAGACACCTAGGCTTAAAGTGCTTGAACAAAGCTTAAGACAACAGAGAGCATTTCATCAGATGGGTATGATGGATCAAGAAGCTTGGAGACCTCAAAGAGGATTGCCTGAACGTTCTGTTAATGTTTTGAGAGCTTGGCTTTTTGAACATTTTCTTCACCCGTATGTTTTTCTTAACACTTTTCTTTTCAATTTTCTTAAATATTTCCACCGATATACTACTATACTATATATTACTAACTAATATTCGTATTAGAGTACTAAACATCTGTCAATAATAAATTGATCCAAGTGATAAAAATTTTAAACCTTTTAAACAAATGGTTATAAGGGTTCGATTTATGGACCTAGACATAATGTAATCTATGGTCATAGATCCGTCGCATGTCGGTCTAGTCTATTCTCGTCGTTATATACTATTTTTCATATACTATCTTTTGAAGTAGTTAACTAACATGCAAAGCTAGCAAATGTAACATAACTAAGTTAAATGAAAGACAATTTTCTAATAAAAAAAATTAGGTTTTGTTATACTTCACATGATTCAAATGACACAAGGTTTTGTTATTTCTTAAAAGTGACAAGTTAAGATTAGAGGTGACCATGTAGCTTTTGAGACAATATATGTTCTTTTTTAGTTACTACTACTAATTAGCAAAGTATATATATAAAAAAGGTAACCACTATACTAAGGTACCATGATCATTAACAAGATAAAAGCAACAGAGGCTTCTGAAAAGAAAAAGGGGGGCAGGAGGAAAGAGAGAATGTAAAAGCCATAATTTATGTGTCATATACATAAAGATAAAATATCGTTTAGAGAAACAGTAATTTTGCAGTGTCCTTGAATGTTGTCTTTCTTACCATCAAAAAGACCAAAAACGATTCACAATTACATAATTAACTAGAAAACATCCAAAATCACTATTTAAATAGCAAAAAACACATTAAGATAATCCAATTATGGAATGTGCTTCTCTTATTAATGTCTCATGTTTAAATTATCTCAGTGTGACTTTCTGTGTTGAATTAGTCTAAATACGACTATTCATCATATTAGACGTGTCTCAATGTCAGACACACGTTAGTATACAACACTAATATTTATAATTATATTGAATTACGTTATTTTATCAAATTTTTATAGGCGTCAACGTGTCAGTGTCTAGTGTCTCAGTCTGTGTACGTGCTTCATAGATCCATACAAAGCATTATTCTAACTTCAACTTAGTCTTTTGCTAATGCGATAACGTTAATGTCCTTCATATTTAGTCGGTTTTTATGCTAGATATCGAGTTTTTTTTAAAAAAAATGATCTAATTTTATAAATAAAGAAGAGTGATTAAAAAGTATAGAGTCAGTGATGATGAACAGTGTGTACAGTGATACACTTACTTCTGCAATATATGTCAGCAATAGGACATAGATCTTTCTTTGTTTGTTTTAGATTCTCACGCCCATGAAAGGTAAAAAAGAAATGTTTGAAACAGAGTTAAAGGGTACAGAAAGCTTTGATGCATGTGTCTTTTTATACGGTTAAGGGAAGGACAGTGATGTCATTTTCTTTTGGTCTTTTTCTCAGGTATCCAAGTGATGCAGATAAGCATCTATTGGCAAGACAAACTGGTCTATCAAGAAATCAGGTTCGTTCATTCATTCATCCATTCTAGCTTTCCACAATGCAGACTATATTATTATATATATATATATAATTCAGAAAATGACAACTATATAGACTCTGTAAAATTAATTAATCAATCAATTTAACATAAGGCCCACATGAAAAATTTCACGTAAAAATATATGAAAATGGGGACCAGCAGTAAATTTAATTAATTCAGATGTAACTTACATGGTTTTGGGTTTTGGTTCTTTTCTTTTGTTACTTTCTTTGTCTTTCTTAAATAAGCAATGTTTGTTTTTTAGATGAATTCTTACATTTTTTTTTAATAATTTGAATATTTAGCTCATGACAAAGTTAATTGTGAAATTAAATGAGTAGATGTAAGAAGTGAGGCAAGAAATGAGACATGAAAATGTGCTGTTTTGGGACCAATTAGATCACTCTTGACAATGCCATTTACCTCCTTTTGAGGTTTTATCATCTTTCATTTCAATTGGCTTCACCCAACCACACAATAGGAACCATAAATATGTGAAATAAATGTGTGCTTTGAAGATGTTATGATAATGGATTATTGTTTATTTTTTGTTAATAATGCCATACACTACTCATTTAATTCTTTTTTACATGTTGTAAGAAATTTTTGGAAAATAGTTATAGAAAAATGAAAATTGGCTTTATTAAAAGTAGCAAAGTTTATATAAAATTTATTATGTGTAAATAGCTATTTTAAAACGACAATTAAAAAGAAAGAGGGTGTGCTTAGTAGTTTAAATGCTAAACAGTGTCTCTAGAGTAATCTTTAAGCATTCTAAATAGAAACATTTTATAAAAATAAGTAAAGTAACGCATTAGAAATTGTGCTGTTTTAAATTTTTGAACAAAAAATTTCTTTAAATAGAATACTTAAAGAGTGTCCGGGACACTCGTTAGTAAGACCCATAGTAAATGTTATTCGTCACTAGTCACATGAGCTAAGACTTGCAACAATCCTAAACAATTTATTATACATTTTTCATTTTATTACATGTGAAAATTTCTATTGTTGTGTCCTCTCTACATAAACCAAAATTTAAAAACTTTGTTACATGCAATATACCATACTATATACTATAGTATAGTACATGTGTCCAATCAAAAATAAAAGGCTTGAAATAAATTTCCTATGGCTTATATTTATGCATGCCTACCTCTACCTGCTATGGTGAGTTATACACTTATACGAGCAAGGAGGACCAGAATCAGACTTATGATAAGGTCGTGCAATTAAAAGCACTGTCCTTTTAATTGGTAGAAGAAGGAAACTGCTGATCAATAGTTTTCAATTCAAATTACCCTGGTGCCTTCTTGGACAAAGCAATAAACAATGAAATATCTAACTATAATGCAAGTTTTTCCCAATATTTTTTTGTTGCATTGTTAATAATACATTTTAGCGAGCGAGCGAGAGATTAGACAAAAATACATGCAGTTCGGTGAAATTACAAATTTAAGTTGTGAAGTATTACTAATATTCGCTGATAAAAGGACAAACACACTATGCCCAAGTTAGGTTTGTAATTTCTGCAAAATTACTGTGATTCTGACATATTCATCGTGATACTGCACTTGCACATGGTGAAATTATGTAACTATTGTGTTGAATGTGTTTGAATGGGATTGATTTTTTTGTTTCAGGTATCAAACTGGTTCATAAATGCCAGGGTACGGTTGTGGAAACCTATGGTTGAAGATATGTACCAACAAGAACTGAATGAAGCAGAGTGTGCAGCAGAAGAAGAAGACAGAGAAAGAAACCAAAGCAACAGCAACAGTGGTAACCTTACACAAACACAAACACCACCATCATCAACAGCAACAGAACCACCACCAACAACAAAAAGATCTGATATCAACAATGCTCATGAAAATGACCCTTCATTAGTTTCAGTCAATAGACAACAATCCTTCTCTGAAAATCAAGCAATGCAATCCACCATCATCAATGCTTCCACCGTCTCTGAGGTGGTTCCGTCTTTCAATGATTCAGACGCGTGTCGATATGGAAGCTTAGTTGCTGAAGATTATGAAACAGGTTCTGTTAGTGCTGACATTGGATCATCAACTCTTATTAGATTTGGGCCGACCACCGGTGACGTGTCGCTCACATTAGGGTTACGCCACGCCGGTAATATGCCCGATAAAACAAACTTCTCTGTAGGCGAAATGGCAAATACCACCGATAAAACTTTCTCTATTAGAGATTTTGGAAGCATTTAAATCCTTCTTTGTAGGAATTAAGATGCTTTATATTGTAACATAGCATAGCATCAAATTAAAACAGCACATCATGTCAAACAACATTTTTTTTGTACTATATATATTATTATTATTCCTTTGTTTCCTTGATCTTAGCTCAGTCGGCAGAAACATTGTATTTTATGTGTAGCTCTATGGTGTTTATTGTATAACTGTATAGTAGGTTATTTAATTTCCATGATTTTTTCCACCATAGGTATACTTGAGTGTTTAAGGTTTGTAGTTTATTTTGAACATAGGACTTGAATCTTTGTTCTATTGATTTTGAATAAGATAAATATTCTAATGTCTTTCTACAAATATACATTAAAGACTCTTTTCATATCCATCAATGGCGTATCATTAGCAAATTATAAATATAACACTCTATACTCTTCAACACAACCAACCGAAAACCCACGTTAAGATTAATGATTTAACATATTTGGTCACTAAAACGGCCACTATATGACAATTTGTTTGTAGTGGATTGAGTTAATATAAATAAGAGTATTAGTGAATGATTATTTTTATATATTTTTTGCAAGTATTTTTAAATGACAAATGAAGAGTTTCTTTTTGAACAAGAAAAATAAAGAGTGTAACATGTAATTGGGCATTGGCAATAGAGACAAGATTAAGATAGGGTCTCCACAATGCAGAGGACCGTAGAATAGTTTATTTGTCTTGTATGGGTGCAATGAAACATAAGTTTCAAAATGAATTGGAAAATAAAGAAGCTGACGAAAAATTGATATGATCGTCCATTCCATCTAATTTAATGAACAAACAAGAGCTCAGTACTGTTGCCATCACTATTGAGCAGCATGCAGCAGGGAAACTTGGACCGGGCCCACTACTTGTATTAGGACAGAACAAAGAGGAAAACATAACAGGCTTCCCTCACCCCAAAATGGCTATGGATCGAGTGCGGTCAGCACCTATGACTGCTTGCGGTCAATGAGATCGAAGTTGTTCAATCTTGATCGAAGTTTCAGATTTGAAGATTAAATTTTTTATGTTTCATAAAATTTAAAACTGCGTTAGACTCTGTATACTGTTTAATTTTGATTGGACAAATTTGATTTGTTGGCTCAAACTTGACTGCACAAAGATTGACCGCGCTCGATCTTTCTCATACTTAAACACAAGTAATAATATTTTAATATATCTTAATATACAACAATATATAGGCCAGCTTTATTTGTTTTCCATGGCCATATTAATTCTTAGCTTGCATCTCAAATTCTCATAGTTTGGGACCGTTGCGATTGCAGACATTGTGGATGTTACGATGCGTAGTGCAGTTATATACCGCACATATCTCATACTTCTTCTGTAAAATCTCATCCTAATTAAATCTATGATATAAAAAAGAAGGAAGTTAAAAAAAAAAAATTCATGAGCACTAAATTAAACAGTCTAATGCGGCATGATGCACTACAATCAATATCTTGAGGTTGTTGCAACATTACAAAACAATTTTTATTGTGATTCACAATCACATCACAATTGCGGTCTGATATAGTTGCAGACATTATCCCAAACACAATATTGCGACCGTCTCAAATGATGCGGTCCTCAGTTTAGAACCACCATAAATGCAAGTGTGTGTGGTCCTTCTTCCTTTTTTCTTCACAGTACACAGTTGTATAAAGATGATATATATTACTCATTGCCAAAAGATCATACTGTAATGAAAGACAGTCATGTAATGTAAATTATGGGCCAGCAAACAAGTCGGCAGTGTGTATTCACAAAGCACACATTTATCTAGCAATCATTATCATTCATCAAGGAGTTAGTTTAGGACCACTCAGCCTTCAAGTCCTTATATATAATATCAGTATATTTTTCGATATTTTGATTATGTAAAATTGATTTAGATTTTAACAGTGTTGAATATATCGTGATTTATATTTGAATTCATCCATGTAAAAGTTGGTCGAACAAAAATTGTAATGATAAAATTCAATTGTAGAGTTAAAAAAACACTACAAGTTTAAGATTTGTTAAAATCAGTTATATGTCTAAAAATCAATCATATTCGAGAACATCTGTGCGTGCGTGTGTGTGTATGAGAAAATAAAATATGCATTAATAGTGTAAAATAATTTTTACAATGGTATTTTTTATTTTTTTCATTCTCAGATCAAGTATATATACTTCAAAATATTTGAACTTTCTGAGCTTGGAGCAGGAACTTTCTGAATTGTTTTAATAGTAATTTCTAGCTACTAACTAGGTGCTTGGAAAAAATTAAAAAGAACACAACACAAGCCAGCACATTTTTGTTACTATCCCAAAATTCATGTTAAGCTAAACACTTTACAGATTTGGTATTATTTGGAATTTCCAGAGGATAATTATTTCATTGTCTGAGACTGTGAAAGCAGATTTCATTTTCACTTTCTGCTATAGCTGCATGCATGTGTGATGTGGACTTGAAATATAATAGTAAATGAAAGAGACTAGCTAGCAAAAACAAATATATTGCTGTATCTGCACTTGCAAGTAGGACACAGGAAAACACTCTTTATCATAGAATTTGAATCAGCATTTTGAGAAGTAGGAAAATTGATTTTGGCATGATTAATTGTTCTCAAATATAATTGATACTGTCCGAACTTATTTTTATGTTGAAATTTATTGTGCAATTCACTTATACCTAAATGTATTCAAACATAAACTACATTACATTCAACTTTAAAGTAAAACAATTCACTCAAAATCAATTTTTATTGCCGCATACCATACATGCACTCAAACCACGTAGTCAGGGATATCAGTAGTTGTTAGATCGAGATAAGGCTCTCTAGATTTTAATCAATTTTTCTAAAAATCAAAATATATGCATTAAAATTTAGATTATCTAATCTCGATCAAATGATCTCACATGACACGTCAACGAGTAAATACATACTAACCTACATTTCCCTACACTCCTCAGTCCTCACTATGTTATCTTTAATTTTACATTTTATAATAAAGTTGTTCAAAATATGGCAAACTTTTATGACAATTTCTTGATAAATTTTATGAGATAATTACCTTATAATTTATAAACATGGTCAATGGAACAATTGATTTGGTCTATGCTCATCCATGATCTATCTCATGTTTTTGTCTATCATGCAGTGGTCCATTATGTCCCCCCCTAAAACATGTCTTGCCCTATATGTGTGTCCACTTCCTTATCCAATTTCGAAGGGTTCCTTTCCTTGATTTATACTTACACTACAGTGCAGCACTGAAAGCAGCACCTCAGAGAACTGGATTGCATGATGCAAGCTCTTTCTATACCATTAATATTTCACACCAAATGAAATCATACAGACAAAAGAGGTTTTCTATATTGAATTCAAAAGAGATTTGAATGTTGCTTTGCATCTGGCTGCATTTTAAGAGATATAGAGCCCGTTTGTTTTAGATTTTTAAAAAATATTTTTTATAGGGTGAATGCTAGGGCGAGGGAGTAAGAAAAATCGTTTTCAACCATTCAGATTAATCAACGGTTCAGATTAAAAAAGGAATATCTACAAATGTCTACACATGATCCGATCATATCATATATTTTATTCAACAATACAATTTCCAAGCAAGCTAATTGTATAAATATAAGTAACTCAACAAAGAAAATGAGGAGCAAATATACCAAAACAGAAAGCATATGTACAATTCAGCAACACTACTATTGAAATTGAGCCATAGATCCAAATTTAACAAAGATATCATATCAGCATTCACTACAGTAACACTTAACTGTTGCACTTTTGCTTGAAGTTTCTTTCCATGGTCATTGAGTGAGAGGGGAAAAAACGGAAGAAAAAAAAATACTCCTAAGTTTTCCATGAAGAAATGCACTTCATTGGAGAAAAGTTATAAAATAAAACAATATAAATGAGAAAATATTGTGCACTAAGCTGCTAAAACATAAGCTACAAGAGATGGAGGCAGACAATAAGTGGCTGGTGAGAAATCAAATGAAGCTTTCTATAGACAGCCAGCCGATAAATTACATCCGACTACTTTACAAGGTGCCTACCTCAGAAGATGGATTGATTTCATCTCATCTTAATAAAATAAGCATCAAATTGGCAAATCTGAAAATATTATTGTATCAGAGCATGCTTGTGTTGAGGTTCTAGTGTCTAGTGAAAGCCATATGTTAGTTCTTCACCCAAAGCAATCTGCCGATAAAAAACAAAGTGAAATATAATCTGTTAGAGGAAGGAAGATACTCAAAACGGTAAACTGTGATTAACTAATATCATACAATAAACGATGTTCATTGTCCATAAAACGCGATATGGAAGCAGATTTTCTTGCAACATACCCTCAACATTCAATATCAATTGATGCTTTTAGTGGTTTATTTTTATATCAATATAATGCCTGATTAACTATTTTTCCAATTATATATCTCTTGATGCACGTCTAATATTCTTTTTTAGCTACCTCCTACCACACCAATTGTATATATCATGTATCAAATCAAGAAAAGAGATTGCGGCAAATCATCATAGACATTGTATTTGTATCATTCTCGAGGAAATAGGCTATTAGAGGAGAGTACTTACATCTCGGCTTGCATAAAAACCAATGTGTGAACGCTCACAATCCATGCTCTCTATGAGAACTTGGTGGCTGACAAGGTTAGGCGAGGAGCTACAAATAACAACAAAATGTAAGAGCAAACCAACATATGTTTTTCATTTATAAATCACAGTGAAAAATGTTTGTTAGTCATAATTAAATCATCAACATGTTTTTCATTTATAAATCACAGTGAAAAATGTTTGTTAGTCATAATTAAATCATTGTTGCTTGAACGAAATAATAGTCAAATACGATGTTTTAATGAAGTGCATATATTAAGTCATTTCTTTTACCGAAGTTCATATATTAAGTCACCCTGATATTGATTACAATATGAATGGCCAGTATATTTCAAACACATGATATAATAGCATATTATAAAAATAAAAAACAATAGCAGAAAGTAGAGCATGGTTTCATGGATGATTGAAAAGGCAAAAAGGTAATGCAATAACAGCAACATCACTAACAAAAAGACTAGTTCAGGCCATTAGATTGCAAGTAAGTAAATGTATGTTCGATTTCAGTGGAGCATATTCTGACCTAAGAATAACTGCCAAATAATATGTTATAGAGTTAAATGCTCACCTATGATTGATGAACCTCGACACATTTCCATTTTTAGTGGCATCAATCACATAGTGGACCTGTTCTTCAATCAATCTACTCATATCATTAACACGAGCGTTGATATCATAGAAATAACTGCTACTCGCTATGTCATATCTGATGTTGATATAAACTAAGTCAGTAAATATATGTATATACATACACAAGTAACTTAAAAGAAATTACATCTTGAAGAAATGTAAACCTTTCGCGCCTGCCTTGTGCCTCCTGCACATCTAAAACCTCTCCTATGTACTCGCACACAAATGTTCCGCGTAGAATAGCTTCTCCAGCCCTTACCGCCCATCCCTACAAATCACACCATAAAAGTCAATATCACAAGCCTCAATAACCATTTGAGTTAATCAAAAGAAGAGTAACCTTTTTTTCCGTTTTAAAGACTTCCAATTTGACTCGTAATCCATTCTGCAAGACTCTGTTTGCACAGGATTTATTGCATCTGCACATATGGTTACATTCATAGACAAGGTAACCTTCCTGCAGTTTTGTAGAACAATAGTGTTGGACAAAATTAAAATTTGTATATACAAAAAATAGAGAAGGAATGACATTTAAAAATATTCTGAATAACACCACAGAATTATGAAGGGGGACACAGACAAATTCATATGATGATAATGGTTCTAAGAACAAGCAATTCTGAAAAGAAAAAAATAGAGAAAATATAGCACGATGATATTCATACCTAAGCTAAGTCAGCACATTAAAAAAAAGAAAAGCAAATACTTGTATGTTTTGCAAATTGCAACGAAAAACTTTAAATAATCTAACACAATGTTATTGATACGAAAGACTTTATATATTACCAAGTAAAGCCTAACAGATCCAAATATTATTCTCTGCACAAAATTTGGATAGAATGGAAATTTACAATTAACCAAAAATAATTTACCTCCAATATTAATCGGCCGTTCTGATCATATGGGAACCTGCCACGCATTGGTTTCCCAAATATGTCTTTTGCGTCAACATAGTCATCACCAAAAAGGTATACATGATCACATGTTTCAGGACAGCAGGTAGAATATGAGCAGGCGCATCCCAATTGCGGACTCTGCAAATTAACAAATAGATTAAATGAATTACATTTTATATCTTCAATTTCAAAAATTAGATATATGTATTACTTAAAAGTGTAACATAAATGTGTGGCCAGAGCGTGTTAACATTTTTTAAGCTTTTGCAAGAAAAAAGATTTTTGAAAATATGTTAGCATTTACTAAAATAATGCTATTGGGTCAAAAAGTGTTGTGATATGCAGTTACTGTACATAACGTATGTTCATCACTAGTTACAATTTGATTAGAAACAACAAATTAAATCACAATGAACTACCTCAGAATCAAGATTAAGGGATTGATCAATTATTGGCTTCGTAACATAGGAGAAGCTCTCCCAAGGTTTAGAAGTGATGATATCTTGTTCATTAGACCCGTCCGCATTTAGAGAATCTAGAAGTCCCTGGTCTACTACACAAATAACAGGAACTGACTCCTTCCCAAAGCTAATGTCATCACACAATACTATAGCCCTTTGCCGTGAACCTGATTGTAAACTTCGTGAATTGATTACGCAGTGAAACTCATCGACTTCCCACTCGTCACTTGCAAGGTCAGACAAATTTACAGATTTTGGGATTCCAAAACCATTCGGAAGAGATGCTAAAGGAGTGTGCAACACTTGATCCTTCAACAAGGTACAACCTCTCGAACAAACGAACCCCTCATGGTGCCATTTCGCAACAACATTATTATCGCTGCAAAGTTTTGCAGCCTTTAAGTAGAGCTTTTCAGGCAGAACTCCAAATTTCTCTTCCAGAGAGGCTACAAGATTAACTTTGCAGCAAGCAAAACGAGCAACTGACAAAATATCTAGATTATTTGGTCGAGGTCTCGTTTTCTGAAATTCTGGAAACAAAATATTGGCTACAGCTGTGCATTGATCTTTTGTCAATTCACTGATATCTGTTGTTTCTGTTACATGAGATTGTACGGCTGTTCCTTCCAAACCAATTGACTTTGATGCCTGAATGTATCGCTTTAAATTGGCATTAGCTTTATTTCTCATCCTCAATGATGCTGCTGCTGCCAAACCTTTTTTAAATCTAGGGCGGCTTAGTCTGCCAGATTTTAATTTATATGCATAATAGCGAACTCCCCTCTTAGCAGGACGGTTGCTAACCAGGTTTGGCCCCATATGAGCAGCTTGGTGATGTCTGCCTATGTCTGGTAGTAAATCAAATTTCAACCCACAAAGCTTGCAAACTAATCTCCGTGACCCACCTGGATTCTCGGAAGTATTTTTTAAAGAGGTAGAACTTCCCTGGTCATGTTTTACCACCGAACCTTCGCCAGTAGAGAAAGTTTGCTGCTCAGGAGATTTTGATGGCTTAAAATCAACATGATGATCTGACAAAACATGCTGCCATAATTGTTCATCGTGTCCAAAATGACTCCCACAAGGAATGCATTGGAGAAGCGTGCACTGTTCGACAAACTGCACATGATGTCTTTCCTGAACATGAGTTTCCAATAGTTTCTTGTTCGTAAAAGAATCCAGACAAATGGCGCACGCATAGCCTCTAAACAGCCATTGTGCTTCCTTTTTATGACTGTCCATCCAATGGTTGCCGAGTGCTTGGTCATCAGGAAATTGTGTGGAGCATAGCTTACATATTATGGCATTCTCATTGTCAAAGCTATGATTAATTGGGGGTGGCATGAGCAAGAGAGGTTGTTGTTCTTCTATTACAGCGGGTACATCCATGTCATCATTGAATCCCCACATTGATTTGATTCTCTCTTTTTCACTAAGAACTAACTTTGTAAAAAATTCTCCAACACCAGTTTCTTTAGAGGCTTCGGTCAAAGCCCATTGGAATTGGACATCTTTGGGAACTTGGTTTCTTAGGGATAAAATGCTTTTGAATAGCCTGTAAAAAAGCTCGCATGCTTCATGCAAATGTATCTTTTGCTCCCGCGAGCTGCAGCCCCTCAAAAGTTCCGAGAACACTTCTTTTGATACTATTCTACTCTTTCCATTTCTTGCTCTTTTAAGCCAACTTGGAAGGTGAATTTCACAGTACAAGGAATAGCGCCTAGGAGCTTCCCTACAAGGATTCTTATTATCAAATGGAGGAGAACCTATACAGATTGGAGCCTCCATTACAACATGACCCTTTTCAGAATGCATTAGCCTCTCAGACAAATTATTTTCTCCATGTAATGAATCACCGACAATGGATGGCATTGGAATCACTTGCAGTGGAGCTTCAGGATTTACCAATACCATGTCTCTGCAGAACATGTTCTCTGAATCAGTATAATTTTCTTCATGTTTCCTCTTCATAGTATTTTGGGGTAAACTTGTGATCTGTTCTGTTTCAGCAAAAGGCCGGTGTTTCTTACAATGTAACGATCCAGGTAGAGCTCGATGCTTGCATTTTGTACCCACAACAGTTGTACCATCACACATAGGAGTATCAATTTGACCCGGACTTTCGGCACTTGCTGAGCCAGCCAAAAAACGAGAGGATAAATGGACACAACAGTAAACATCTCCCTCGTTTGCCCATCTCACACATTGTCTTCCCTTGGCTTCAATAAAAGCTATACATTGCCGATTCTTACTACCAGGGTCCACAGATTTTACAACAGCCATTTCATTTATAGGTGTTGATTCATTTTCTTTAGTATACAAGAAATCAGAATTAGTAGCCTCAACTACAATTTCATTCCATTTATTGCTATTTTCATGTTTACCAGTCGCAGCGGTTAATGCATTCAATGTGTCCTGATTATTAAAGAAACCAGGGTCATTCACAAGAGCAATAGCATGATCTGAACCCTTGAATTCCACTTTTGAAGTGTGTGTATCTGCACGACGAACTTCAAGTTTAGGCCTTTTTCTAGAAGCCTGAAGGTTTGTTAAGTACGAGTCATCAGAAATTTGCTGATGAGTGTCTTTGCTGCTAGATAAGGGAGGTGACGAAGAGAACCATTTCGCTACATCATGCTTCCAGGTTCTCCATTCAGAACCTAATATTGGTTGCACCAATGAGTCGGAGAGATTGTTGACATCATTCCACAAAATAGAATCAAACAATTCCTGAAGAAGAGGATAAGGAGTAAAATCAATCAAACTATTCATTACAAATGTGATCACTGTTTGAAATAAGGCATGTGTATTCATTGTTGTATTTGTTTGAAAGTTAACATATGATTTCAAACAAAGAACTTAGAAAGAAGCATCACATTAGAAAGCACAAAAAATATATAAGACTTCAACAGCTAAGCAACTAAGGTAGCGTTTGGCCCGTCTTTTTTATGACTTAAATATTATTCATAAGTTAAAGTTAAAATAAAATGCTTTAAAAATAAATTTAACGTTATTTGTTGATTTTGATTTTCAGTAAAAAAAATATAAATTAAAAAGTGATTGATAAATAATTACAATTATTTTATTTAAATTTAAATTTACAGTAACGGCAATTAACTAAAATTTTCTAATAAAAAAATAAACATAAAAACGATAGAGAAATGTCTGATTCGACTTCAATTTTATAAAGTAGCTCATTTGATAATATTTGAAGTATTTCATAAAATCTTTTTTTATTCAATTAAATTAGACTTTTTAATTTTTGGGTTACATAATTAGACATTTTATGAGGTCTATTATCCAAGCATTCTATTCATAAAAAACCTCCACTCAAGTTCACGTTAAAAAACTAAAAGAATAACTAACGAAAATATAAAAAATGCCATTAGCAATATATGATTGATGTTGGCGGTAACAAATAAAATAAAATATATAGTTAGTAAAATATAATAATAAACAAATCAAATAATGCCTCAGACAGGATTCAAAAAGCTCCGCATAAGTGAAATAAAGCGGCTGAAATCAACTTTTGAAGAAAGCCCTCTCTTCTTTGATTTTACTCATTAAAAATAAGCTACTAATGCATTTCATTATCTTATTCTTTTACACCGCTATCAATGTTATGAGCAAACTTATGCTAATCGCATTAAAGATCATGCAACATAAATAAAAACTTTTATCTGGATATGTGAAATTGTAGCCAAATTATAAGGTACCTCCTTCAGCAGCTCGACCGACTCAGCACTATTTGCACTCTGACATCGTTCAACCCATGAGGGAGAAGAATGTTGTAACCAGTCAGCACTTATGTAATGCCCTAGGATGCTCTGTAAGGAAAAAAATGTTGTATACTGCTTCAGTCACCAACAAAGAAAGTAATCAAGAAAAGTTCACGAAAAAACAATAATCGTTGTGTTTATATACAGAACTTAATAATTGTAGAGCTTGTAAAGTTTAAAACCACGATAATGATTCAGTGACATATAAATTTATTCAACTTCACGTGATAGTAATAAAGCCATCAATTAAATATAATTAAGTAGTAACAATTAACTTGATTAAGCATCAAGAATAGGTAGGACCGAAAAGATATGCAATCCATCCTCCATAAATTATCATCAGAAAATAGAATTTACATTGTATATCTTTAGAAGCATTCTTCCAAAATCGGAATAACCATTAGACCGAGAAGCCTCCATGGCAAATCCCTTCCAGACATTCACATCACGGGCAGTTTCTATCAAAGCCTGCATGTATTGTAAAGAAATCTCTAGTTAATATGAAAATTGATAATGAGATAGAAAGAATATGGAGAGGAGAAAGCGAGTAGCACCGCCGTCACATACATTCAAATGAAACTGATCAACTATGTTCAGCATGCCAACAACTAACTTTTGCATTATAAATCGCCGTGCAGCTGTCAAGTCTTTTACCAATTTCAGTCCTACTTGATGAGTCTTGTGTGCAACAGGATGCGGAAACTCATCAATTGACCTAACAAGCAGCATATCTGCCCAAGAATAAATCTTTGTGTGCGGAAAAAATATGACAAAATATTTCTTTCGGTCATGAGTTGGTTTGGCTCTCAAAGTTGATAATGGCCAGTCGGCCCTCGCACATCGGATACCAGCCAGCCACTTCCCTCTCCACTAAAAAATACAGGAGTCAGAAACAAATAGAAAATTAGTAATGCTTGCATTTTTTATTTCCCTTTTCTTAACAAAGCAAAAACCTTATAAGTTAATAAATTAAATATGCAAGAGGACGCCAATGCCATAAGAAAACATAATTTCAGATATAGAGGACGTTACTACCATAAGAAAACACGATTTCAAATATTCATTGATAATTCTTTAAGAATAGGCATTACACATTGCAGATCAATTAAGAAATTCAAAGTTTTGTGCATACATAAAACAACATTAGAAACGCTACGATTGAATTATGAGTAACCACTAACCAACAATCACATTGTAAGGAAAATAGCACTAATCCATCAGAAAAAAGTATTCTATGGGGAAATTAACAACTAAATTTTAACAACAAAAGACATTTGGTTACCTTGACCCACAATGCGACAGATTCATCTCCCTCTAGCCACTTCGGTTCAGACAATGACAAGTCTCCTTCCCTACCGTTGTTTTGTGGTTCACTCTCGATAGTATCAACAACAGAGAGAGGATTTTCAGAGGTTAAGTAACGTTCATTTATCATGTCTTCATCAAAATCATGGAAACCATTGTAATCCTTTTGACCTTCCACTTGACAGTAACAACATGAAGCTCCATTGCATTGACAATTCGAGTTAGTCGACAAACCACAAACATTGTGTGTCCCCTCAGCTTGCGTTTCTATCTTTCCCTCTTGCATAATCTGCAATGATTCAATCAGTTGACCATCTGCCACTTTAGCCTGTTCACTATTTTCAGGGCAATTAAGTTCTTCCTGATAGACAAAAGTTGTTCCTGAACCGAGTGGAGGGCAATCAGCTTCACCGGCATATTGAACACCAGAACAAGGAAGTACTTCCATGATAATATTCTAAAATACAGCGCTATATGATACACATGCCACGACTGAAGACTCCCTATCTCACCAATCTGTTCGATAAAATATCATTCCATGAAAAGAAAAAAAATCAAACAATGAAGCTTTAGTTTCAATTTCAAAATATTAATAATATGCTGAAAATAAAAGAGAACAAAACATATTGAAACTTGGCCCGAGCATGTCAAATGCCAAAATGTTAAAGATAAAAAACCAGCTCTAATTCCCCTATATTATATATCCTAACAGGAACACATAAATCAGATAACTCTATCAAAGTCCAATTAACCTTGGCACTTCATGCTTAGTCTTGACTTTTGAAGGGAGATCAAATTTCGGAAGTACCAATAGTGCACTAGAGTATTGAATGTTTAGTTCACCATACATGTTTCAATATACCTAGATCACCATTGTCCCTAATTTATAAAATTAGCCATTTTCATATGTCCCCAAAGAAGCACCTAGGAGGAAATTAACCACCTAGACAGATCAGTTGGTAGATTGTGAATTTCATGTAATTCCAGTGTTGTCAAATAGCGGCTATAGCGCCAATATAGCATTATAGCGTACTGAAATTAAAACAAATCGCTGTTGTTCTGCAATATGCTATTTAGATGTGTTGTCTAGTAGCACTGCAGCATAGCAGAATTCGAATAAACTGCTATTTAACATTAGCGCCGCCATTCTTCACAAAATGGCCAAGTCAGTTTTCCAAAAATCCGCCACCGATATTCGACATGGCCAATATTTGACAACACTTTAATTCTGAATTTTTCTCAAACACGGGACTAAAGCAACAGCTTATATTGTAAGCCGTGACTAAAACAATACTCTACCGTGCATAACACATTTAATGAAGATGAGTTTAAACTCGAAGCAAAATAAACTATAAAAAAAAAAATCATTTATGTTAAAATATTGCCTAACAAATGCATCTTATTTTATTCAAGATTTAATTCAATTCCGTTTCATGCTAGATTATTTCAAATGCTTGTTGAAGCTTCATATAGTTTTTTTTTTTTGGTACAAAAACCTTCATAAACTGATAACTTTTGCCCACGGGTCTGACAACCCAAAAAAACCCACCCGAATCTTTGGTTTTGCTGTCGGGTACCGAGTTTTGGTCGGTTCAAAATATTATGCTCAGCCCTAACTAATAAATACAATGAAAAAATATCAACCGCAAATGGTAATACTTCCTTTAGTAAAAGTTTTAATGACTGCATAAGATAATGAATGGAATTATTGAGTTCATAAAACAGCAATAAAAAAGTTTGAATCGGTTAAAATGAATAAACAGAAGCATATGCAAGATAGTATAAATATATTTTACCATAGTACAAAATAGTGAATGCAAACCGTTATAGAAACTTAACAACTAATCTCTGCATAAATTAGATGATATGATTCGCAATTGCGGTATTCTTTGTTACTTATTAATTTAGGAATTTGACAACTTATTTGTTGAGCACAACCCTGCTTCAATCAGTCCAGTGTGAATTAACAAAACACCCAATATTTTGTTGATTAATTCCCAAATGGGAGTGAAATCATTTAATAACTACGTAATTAAGGCACCGTTTAAAAAGAAAAAGGCGGTACCTTTTCATGATTTTTTAAGAGAATATATCCACACAAATTTAATTCAGTCAAAAACTGAGTATTTTTATAGAAATTTTGAATAAAGACACACACACTGCAAATATAAACATGACTTATAAGTAACTACATTAAGATAGGTTCACTAGTTTATTAATGCAACAACTCGCGCGAAGAAAATTTAAACAATATTAGCATATTTTTTTGACAAGAAACAATATTAGCATTAAAAGAATCAGCTTTTAACTTCAAGGCTTAAGGAAATAATTAACTTTTAAACCAAAAAATCCAATAATTTTTTTAGTCTAAAAAATAAGTTCCTCCCATAAAACAAATCCAACCAAACATAAACAGTTAAGATTGTGATTTTGTGTTGCCAATGAAAACAGAAACCTACCAATTCTTAATTGCATCAAATGCATAACAACTCTCACACAACAGATATGTTATGTAATATGTTCGTCCCTCCAAAGTCTAACCCTCAAAACCCAAAAAAAAAAAATCATTTTTTTTTTAATTTTATTCCCATAGTTATAATATAAATCAAATTATCTAACTCCCCAGAAGATGCAAATCCAAAAAATCATGAATCTTGTACATAAAGTTTCAATCTTTTCACCTTACAAAAAAACCCACAAACCAGAACATGCAAATCACAATTCAGATTCAAAATGTTCAACAATTATTAAATCCAAACCCAAAACCCTTAATAACAAAGACCCAATTGCATAATAAGTTTAAATCTCTACATTATTATAAATTAGCTAGTAAAATTATGATAAACCCTAACACTAACACATGAGGAACAAAACAAACATGTAACTGCATGTCATAAAAATTTGATTAAAACTATGTTGCAAGAACCATATAAAAAAAACACACATGAAATATATAACACATGAAACACTTAATAGATTGAAAGGGGTAAGATCTTACCTCCTTCCATTACTAGTACGTCTTTTTCTGTCACCTATTAACAATTTTTATTTTTTTTCTGTTTATATAATAAACATAAAGTACCAATATTTATATATGTGTTTCTAGAGATGAGCTAGGTCAAGACACATAACCAAATTGACTCAAAATAATTAAAAATGTGACATAAAATAATTAAAATAAAACATATATTAGATAATTTGACTAAGGAAAAAAAAAATTAGGGTAGCGAAAAATGTACCTTAGAATATGAGATTGAGAAGTTTAAGCACGAAGATGGGTCAATTAAAGAGAAGGTGGTGGTGGGTGGGTGTAAAATTGATTGATTTTTTTGTTTTTTTTGTTATGTGAACGATTTTGTTGTCTTTTTATTTTTCTCTAATCGATGCCTCACACACTCAATGGATGTGTTTGTTAGTGAGATATACTATAGTAGATCTAGAAAATATAATTTAATTTTTGAGACTATATAGATGAAAAATAATCGAAATATGATATGAAAATTTGTAGAGAGTGATTTTATTTATATACTAAGTGCGGCTCTAGGTTTTAGGTATTGAAAAGAAAGAGGCTATGGGGTGGGTCAGGTTCCCGTGCCCAAATTGAATGAATCACACAAGAAATTATCAAATTAAAATAATTTGTTTTTAAAATTAGTTTTTTTTCTTTTTAAGAGGGTGATTGTGGAGAATTAAGAATCATGAGAAAAAAGAAGAGAAAAAAATAATTGAGATTTGAGATTTGAGAGATGTGGGTCCTAAAAAATAGTGGATGGGTTTGTGAGTTTTTGAGATTTTGAGGGAGAGAGAGTTTTTGAGGATTCTGCATCTAAACGATTGCAAAAGTGAATAATTTAGTAAAGTGTGTTATTTTATATTAAAATATTGGATTATTAATGTATGGTCATGTATCTCTTTTAGTTTTATAGCTTAGTTTTATGTTTTTGTAAGATCTAAGAAAATTTTCACTCTTTTGATTTGATTATTTTTGTAGTACTTGTATGTTTTGGGACCATCGTGTAGTTTTAAACTTAGGTGTGTTACCCAAAACGTCCAAGAAAAATATGTAGTTTTAGATGTGGTTTTTAGATTTGCATTATTGGAACAATATGTGAATGTTACAATGAGATATGGAAGAAGAAGTGGTATTTCTGATAGATAAATGTTCAGTGTCACGATGGATCACTGTGATTCTGACATTCTACCGTAATATTAAATATAAGTTTAATTTATAGGAAAAGTAATGTCATATTTTATTTATCTTTTAGCCAAATACTAAAAATTAGAGTTACTTGTTGTGGAGAATGAGATATGGAAGGAGAGTTAATTTGGGAATTTTTTTTGTTAAGGGAAAGACACATTGGAAAGTTGAAACAAGACACTTTGTTTGTAACGATGGTCATGGCAAACCAAACGACATCGTATCAATTGCTTCTGTCTTGGGTTAGTGGACCCCACTTGCATAGCTGTACACCATTGTTGTTGAGCTTTATTATTGTTATTGAGTTGAGAAAAATGTTCCACGGTTAAAATTAGGAGCACAACGAGTTTTATGTGTTTGAAACTTTGACTCGATCATTTGCACTTAATTTATTTATATTTTTTTATACATCTATGAATTAACAAGCTATTAAAAATTCATATTCATAAAATAAACAAGATTTTGTACTAATTGAGATAGGATTTGTATTCAGTCTGCTGAGTTGACTAATTCGACTCGGAATAAGTTTTAACTTCAAGTGGTTTTAGTTTCCATTCAAATGCATATATATAAGACTGAACCGTGATTCTTCACATAGAGTCTAATTTCAATCACTACTAAACAACTTAACGTTTGATTATTCGAGATAATTTAATCGGCATAAATATTACTATTTTTAAAATTTGAACTTCAAACTTAAGATTGACGATTTATTCACTTTGAAATTATTATCATTAAACTATTTGATCGAAAGAAAAAGAAAAACAGTTTTTTTTTTTTAATCAGAAAAACAGTGTTTATTTATTCACTTATTCACATTTGTGAAAAATCTATGAAAAACAACATGAATTTGAAATCGTTGAAAATTTAAAAGATGAAATTAGGAGCAAATTCATGGCATTTAAGTTAAAAGAATAAAATGAAATCAAAAGATTTAAGCAATAAGAATATTTAAAACTGTGGCAAAATTAAAGCAACTAAAAAAATAGTATCTTTTGTATAAGTTGTTAATTGAATTTGTAATATATTACTAGTATTAGTATTATTAATATAGTGACACAGGTGGCAGATAGTTGGACCTTTAATTATTTGATGTTGAATTCAATTTTCAATCAGTGTGTATGAAAAATATTTATTGAAAAAAATTAAATCCTTAAATAAATTTCAATTACTTTGAAACTTATTTGACAGTAAGCTAAAAATCTCACAACATTGTTTCCTCATGTGTTTTTTATGGATATGTTAAATTTACATTGTTGAAACAATATCATAATGCCTTTTTGATGTCTGGACATTAGGGGGACTCAAAAAATTTGAATAGTGAAAGCTTATAATTTTTTTTAAACAAGCAAGAGTCTAGATATCTCTTTTAATTATTATCACGTATATTATAAATAGATGATGTATTCTTAGTATAATATACGAATCTATTAAATTTGACTTATAAAATATACACTTTAGTATTAGATTAACTAATTAAAAACATTTTTTTTTACTCAACTAATTATAAACATATAAAATCAAAATATTGTGAAAACATATGTCTTTCTTTTTATCATATCTCTTATTTTTTTAGTGTATTTAATACTAAAAAAAAATTGTTTTTATAACTAAGTGACGGTCTCGACACTCATAAACTATAACCTAGATTCGTCCCTTTTGGACACTCTCTTTGATGCCAATACCACAATGACTTTAACTCAAGTAACGTTGCACTATACGACAAACAAAATAACGTCTCACGCAGCAATTAATAAAGTTTCATTAATTATAATTTAATGAGTGTTGACCATTTTACGTCATCATATCATTTTACATCATTTAAAAGATATCATTTCACCGTATATTTCTTTTAGTCAAAAAATCTATTGAAGGCACCAAAATTGAGGTATTTTTCTTTTTTGTAAATTAAGATATCATCTGCGTGCAATTACAGAGATTAATCTCTTAAGGTAATTGAGATTCATTTAAAGAGTTGACATCTTTCAACAACTATGTTTTCATAGACATTGAACAAGAATCAAACCGATGATCAAATTGCTAAAGGACCCAATTAAATTACTAAACCATTTTTATCGTATGTTATTGGTATAAATTGAGAAATTTGTACCAATTACCGATAATGCGGAAATTACGACTTCTTTTATCAATAAAATTTGGATTGCAGAAAATAAAAGCATTTTAAAACAATTTAGACGTGCCAGAGGAAGTCGCGGTTCGCAAAGTCCCTTTCCTCTCGGCTCCAACACGGATCCTTTTATGCAAGCCTTAACTTTTAAGACATCAACAAAAATTAGAAGTTGAATCGCTTTAGTCTCGAATGGAACTCTTCTCCAAAATATATTTATATCAAAACTCTTTAAGGATGAAATTTAGGGTTTTGGCATCACTTCCATATATAAAAAGATATATCTTCACCGCAACAACTACTTTACTTGAAAGTTGATTTTGAAGATGCACGAGCAACACAATCAATGAATTTCTTTAACCATTGATTTTTTTTGGTACTCAAAGTGTTTGTAAATTTTTTTTTGAATTGAACTACGAAGTGTTTGATGATGGATATTAAGAACAAGTATTTTCTTAGATCATATTGGGGTAGACTAGTTGATCATTGTTAATAGGATTTGTTGTCTCTAGATTTTTCTTCCTTCTCAATGTTATAGGAGAGGGTCAATGGGTTGCTCACTATCTAGCCAAACATACTATCTAGCCAAACATGCTCTAATTGAGCCCAATTTAGATTGGACTTTTAAGCCCACTTTCCTCTATTGTAAACCAAGTTCCTTTGGATTTGGATTGTTTATTTTTATAAATAAAAAAAGCCAAAAAAATTATAATAAATAAAGTTAAGCACGATGAATGCTTACCTAAAAAGAAAGAATGTACAACAATGTTACAAAATATCAATCAAGTGATAATTATAGACCATGGGTAAAATTTAAATTTTGAAAAAAAAGTCTCAATTTTATACAAAAAATCTCATTTTTGCACTAATCTAACCCCTAAAAATCTCAACTTTGAAAAAAATAATAATTATGCCCTAAATTAACCTCTAAAAATATTAATTTTACCTTAAATTAATTTTTAAAAATCTCAATTTTAAATAAATAATTTTAATTTTGTCCTATACTATTCTCTAAAATCTCAATTTTACCTTAATTATACTTAAAATACCAAATTTTTTGAGTCGAGCACAGGCAAGTGCCCAGGCTCAGCCTTGTATCCGCCTATGCCTCAATCATATCCCCAAACAAAGAAAAAGATTAAACCACCAAAAATTCAAATCAAAGATAAAACTTTTCTTCCTACTCTTCAATTACCACATTAAACTTTCACCTTATCAAACAATACCTCCATTAAACGCTATTATTTTTTTCTTTCTATATACTCCAACAACAAGTCTACCAAATAACTGGTAATCTTGTTCTAACTTCTTTACATAAAACATAAACATTACAAAATTATAAAGTATGGTCAGCAAGGTAAATTTGATAACGGACCATAAACACCTAACCAACAAAATTGTTTTGTTGTTTGGTTTATATATCATTATATATTTTTTTATTAATAATTGTAAATATTCTTTTGTTTTAAAGTAATATAATAGTTTAGATATCATTTTAAAATATTTACATGTATTCTAGAAAATATCCAAATATTAAATCTAAAACGATTATATCTAAGTAACAATGATAGGCTTATGCAATTAATTGTTCAGTAATTCGTATCACTTAAACAATTGCCTTCAGTAATTTCATATGACTTGTCAAATAAAGTAACAATGAAGTGGTTCCTCAGATGGCAAAAGCACCCAAACTCGCGGGCCCCGCTCGAAACCGAATCCGAGTCAACGGGTAAAACCCGAGTTGATTGAATTTGGGTTCGGGTACGGGTGACACCCGATATTTCGGGTTCGAGTTTGGATAGTGTCAAACCCACACCCGATACCACACTTGTTATATATTAAATTACATAATTATTTGCCTTACATTAGCATATTGTAGATTATTTTAACGTTGTAGACTATTTTTCATCCTTATTTTAATGTTAAAAATAATATTAGCATGTTATAGACCGTAATTTCGTTGAATTTTCCGTATTTTTTTTACTTTTGTTAATATAATTTTGGGTTCGGGTGAGAAAAACCCGAATCCAACGGGTTTGGGTGCTATTTTGTCACCCAAAAACCTTTTTAGGTTCGGATTCGAATTTACCCGATATTTCGAGTTCAGATTTAGGTAGTAACAAACCCGCGCCCGACCCTACCCGTTGCCATCCCTATTCCTCAATCATGTTGGGTGCTATTTTCCTAATGGGCTCAGCCTCAGAGCAGCATGTGAGTCGCATTTATCAAATTCTTCTTCATATGCAAAATACCAATCAACCCATTTGTTAACATGTTATTATTTCATGCCTGGAAATTCTCATTTGTCTACCAACTCCAACTTTGGAGCAGTTTGCTCATAGCATGAAAAACTAGTTGTCATTCTGCAGAAAGTACAATTAATTAATCTTATTATTCATGCATTGCTAACCCAACACCTATAATTAATTTGATAAAGTTAAATATACTGTGCAGTAGAATTTTTTTTTATATATTTGTTAGAAGTCTAATATTAGTTAGAAATATGACATAGATATAAATGTAGTGCAAACATCAACTCTCAAGCTAACTTTTGTGGTTGAGTATATAAGTCTTCCAAATTCTAATAATATTAACCATTTAACCCCTGATTTTTATAGAAAGGAGTCTTGATAATTCAAAGTTAACAATGCACACTATTAATTATTGTTCATACTGTTTTTTATATTTTATCATGAGTATCACTTTTATAAAAAAAATGTTTTTAAATGTGTATATGATTTGTAATATCATATTAATCATTTTTTTTTATCAATTATAGATTTTTGATTAAAACTATCAAATATTATCAAATAATCACTTTGTTGTATTTATGTTATGCAACTTTTTCAAGAAAAAAAATTAGAATGCAATAGTATCACATGACAATAATGACATCTCAATTTTATAAAATAAAAAAAATAATGACATCTCAAATATATGTTGGCAACCCGAAGTCACCACTCACCACCTATCATTTGAAACATACTGTGATGAATTTATTAAAATAAAATAAAATAAAATAAAAAGAAGAAAAAAATACTTCTTAGTAGAATAGACCTTTTGTCAAAAAAAAAGAAGAAGTAGAATAGACCTAAAATTAAGGAAATAAACATGAGTTTACATCAATTCTCTCATTAAAAATTTATCTGAGGACAAGAGAGACTAGTAAACTCAAAACAATAAGTACAACACCAGTGAGATCAAAGTCTAAAAACTAACAGCATTAAAAAATCCAAAGTTAAGATGACTAAACATATTCTGCAAATTAAGTTAAGCTCACGAGAAACCGAAAAAAGTTTTCTCTTAATAGAAAAAGGAATGTCATTCCACCAAGTAAAGATCCATGCTTGAAAAATTAAATTGTTTAATTTATCTGCACAATAATTTATTTTCCATAAATACGAGACACAATATATAATTTAATAAAACTATATCATATTGTTCAAAAAAATAAAACTAGATCATATTTTTATTTATAGTTTTTATTTATTTATGATTTATTCATGTATAATTATCAATATTAACATATTTTTACACTATGAACTTGGAGGAAAGACTATTTTTTATTTTGTTTTTGTCAACAATAAGGGAAACATTTTTATTTGAGGCAAATTAGGGAAAGCTACTATTGTTTAGGGAACTCTTGAGAGAAGCATAAAAACCCAATAACTTAGAGAAGTAGGGACTAGGGACTGACCAAGGGAGGGAGAGATTCCTTTTGATGGCTATATATGATTGGCATTGACTAATTTGTCCAAACCCTCTTTGGAAAGTTTTCTTTTTCTGGCCCACAATTGTGATGTATATACACACCTTCCCAACCCCAATACCAATGTGTGTTCATGTTGTGTTAGACACACTGTCTCTATCCCTATTCTCCCACACGTTTATCTAATGGACACCACTTGTGGATATAGGCAATGCAATGCAACACATATATGATTCACATTTTGGAAACAACACCAAGACCTTGGTTTTGCCACTTCACTATAGAAGTGGTCTCATAACTTGGACAACACATTTACACTGTTTTGAAGTCACTCTCATATGTTAATTTCATTTTTCTCAATTTCATTTATCCTATATCAATTTTTTCCAACTATTATTAATTAAAATCGTGCTAATTAACCGTTTTAAATGAAAAACTTTGCAAAGAACTAGTGACTAAATAATAAATGTATAAAAACAAATGAATGTGTTTGTTCCACCAGCTTGTGCCACTTTGTTTTTTTGTCACTAGTGTTCATTTAAAATTATTTTGGTTCATGTGACAACAAACAAGACACTAGTTAAATATAAGCAAGTGCAAACGACAAATACATCACAAATTGAAACTAGCACCTCACACTAGTTTGTAAGCCCTCCAAGCTTAATTTGAACTCTGCATATGAAATAACTTCTAATTTGTCTTCTTTGATCAATTCAGCCAAAATAACTGTGTCTTGTTTGTTAAAATAAGTAATTTTCTATCTTGATAAAAAACATAGCCAAAATCATTTGAATTTATGTCAAATCTATGGCATTGTTTGCACATTGAACACTCACTTAAAATTTGAATTGATGTTAGCTAATTCAAACCTTACAAAATCGACATATAACATTATGACCGTCCCACCACTTATAAACACATTTGCGGGTCTTATTTGCCCAATAGTGGACGCTTCAAAGAATATTTGACACCCTTCACACCTAAAGTTGGACAATTAGAGGAAGACCCGAGTGGCCCGATAGCGGAATGAGCATGATCCTAGTGGTTCGGTAGTGGAATTAATGAGCATAACCCGAGAGCTTGATAGAGATGATCCAATGGATATTAGACACCGTATCACATCTCGAACTAGACATATGTAGTCTCACTGAGTGATCCAATAACAGGTGGTCCAATTGATCTTGAATAATTCTAGTATTATCTTTGAATTTGTATTTGACACACTCTTGTTTTCAATTGAAAATGTTTATGTAAGACAACAATTTTAGCATTTCAGTGAGCTAGTCTAGTGTGGATAAGTGATTTTATTTGTTGTTTTTAGGAGAATCTCAGTGATATAGAACTATGTGAATATATATCAATCCTTATTAATTATATTGGGATGCCAAAGTATTTTTGTACTCTTGTAATCCTATTCCTTAATTAAATGACTGTTGCAATATGTTTTTATCGATGATTACATAGATCAAGGAAGCATGTCTGTCAGATTCATTTGAAAATTTGATACCTTCAATATATATTTCATCTGAAACCATATATTATACATTGAGATTTATCTCCTATTGTATAGTGTTGTTTTTTGGCAATGAAAATGGTCCTTCTGACTTATATGCAATTTTGATATAATAAGATAAAATAGAAGTTTCATTAGTTTATTTGTTGGGAGCAGTTATAAATTTGGACACTGCATTGAAGGTTAAAATATAAGATGAGTCCAAATAAGAACTCTGCATTTTGTTTTTGTTGTTCATAGGGAGATTAACTTCATAGGAGTTTTGTCAAATTTGTCGCTTAATTGAAAAAAAATACTAATTAAAGTTTAAATGTTATAATCATTTTAATATTTATACATTCAAAATCAATTTTGGTCTTATGAAGTATGGACACCGGACACGACACTCACACGCAACACGGATAATTAACTCTTTTGAAAAAATGATACTAATTCAATATAATTATAAGTGTCAGTGTTGTGCCGGCATGACACATGTCAGATACCGTGACACGCCTAATCTAAAAAGTGTATGTCAGTATGTGCTTCACAAATGATAGATTAGTCCAATCTATCCAAACTTTAGCATAAATTGATAAGAATTAATTTTATATGAATCTATCCAAACATAAAACAATTCAATTAAATTTTAACTTATAAAAAAAAAACTAAATTTTAATCAAAATTTATTCTCTTAAAATTAATTTTATCAACCCAAGAACACTTGGATTTGGATGAGATGATAAAGAATCTCTTCCAACTTAGCTAAATGTCATAAGAATAAAATCAATCATGAGAATACATCAGTGTTAAATTTTCTCAAAAGAAATTTTTGTTACTCTTTGTGGCTCTACCTGACTCAAGATATTAATATCTCCAATTACACACAAGAATATTTGGTTCAAACCAAAAAATAAATTAATTCCATCAAACTCAACGTCGCAAAATCAAATATATACTAAACCTAACCGTCTCTACCAGTGCCGTGCCATTCACAACCATTACCAACCACACATATAGCAGCCAAGTTGAAGTTTTTTTTTAATGTATATTTGATATCATAACAAATATGTTAAAATCACGATAATTCAACCATGGTTAATGTTCTTTACCTTATCCCTAGTACTAATTCTAAGCTCCTCTCTCGCACTTTCTTTTTTTTTCCTTTTTCTGATTACACAAGTGTGCAAGCATAAGAAAAGAAGCTTTATTTAAGAGTAGGGTTGTATGAAGACAATAAGAGAAAACTGACCACTTATACCGCACTCCCATCCTTTTCTTTTGTTGTATTGGTTTTGGAACCAAAAAGGTGATTCCATATTACTATATTATATTTATGGATTCTTTGACAAACGTTAGTTTCTTTGATACTCAAGGACAATATAGGTATCTCCTTTAAAAAAAAGCTATTTTGACAAAGAGAACCCCACAAAACCTCTAATCCTTTTCAAGTATCCAATGCCCTTTTTCATTTAACTTTCATCACTTTTTAGGTAAATCCTTGCTTTTCTTTCTTGCATTCCAGCATTTTGTTACTTAGTCACTTGTTTTCTCATTTTTGTTGGTTATAACTCATAAACTTTTTTATTGAAAAAAATACATAAACTTTAGTCTAAAAATTGTAGCCCTAAAAAGTAAAAAAATGTAATAATATAAATATAAATATATACAAAAATTCAATGAATTAAGCAATGCAAAAATGTTTTTTTTTTCTAATGATTTTATACAAAATAATTAGGGCCAATAATTAGTACTAGCACATTGCATAAAAAAAAAATAGTACCACACCAAATATGAAGATTTTTTGTGTACTTAAGGCTTCTCTAACACTATAGACAGACATACATTGCTTAAATATACATATACATAAAAAATAAATGGTAGTACCATGTTATTATATTACTTACTACTATAATGAATCACAATGTATCTTTTCAACTAAGAATAAACAACTGTCCAATTATTGTCCCATTAATTTTTTGTCCTCATTATTTTTTGTCAAATAAAATGGCTTAATTTCTAAGTATAATAAGGTGGATCTAAAATGAGACAAAAGGGTAGACAAAGTGTCACCAACTCCCACTTGCTTACCAAAGAGAGAAGAGAATATTGAAAAATAAATCCTACATTTTTCTACTTAGCAATTAAGGGTCCAGCCACTATTTATTTTTTCTTCTTCTATAAACTTTACTTTAGAGTTAGACTTATTTAATTATTTTTATCTATATTTTATTATGTTTTGACATTTTCCACTATAGTTAACAATTGTCAAAGTTATTATTCTATAAAGACTTTGTTCTTGTGTTAAAGCCTTAAAAGGCATTCTTCAATAACTCCTTTAATCCTTTTCATGCAAAAAGTTCATTCTTTACAAAGGTTATAGCAAAAGAACACTGCTAGTAGTATAGTAGTAAGAAACTTGTGAGAAGAATCTTCAAAGACAAGGCTCATTTTGGTCAAAAGATTAGTCTTTTCTCCACATTTTTGCTCACTGTGTTTTAGTAGCACATGATCACTTTGAGGGTAGTTCTAGGAAGAAACTATGTTTTTCTCAAATGAAAAAGGAGTTATGATGTGAATGGTTGAATTGTGGAGTATTGGAATCTGTTTAGTAATAATTTGGACTTTGGAAGCTTTTTTTGTGTCATTCTTCTGAGTTTTCTCTGCTGTGAAGTTTATAGGTAGGATGGTGAATCTTTTCTTACTTTGTTACTATTGTAGTTCTGTGAATTGTGTCTGTTTTTTGTGCTAATAGCTATTGTTTTTGTGTCTCTCAGGAATGGGACTTGAAAGGGGTGGAGATAATAAAATGCTAGGACTTGGATTTACTTCAAGGCACAACCGTTCAAACAGGTTTTTTTTTCTTTCTTTCTTTCTTTCTCAGGTTGCTTGAATTGAGGTTCTTTTTGGTTATTTGGGATCATACATGATGTTGAAACCTCTTATAAAGTGCCAGAATTGGGAATGTCATGAATGTAGTTTGGGTTACTTAAACTGCAACTAAGTCTATGTTTGTTATATATGACGGTGGATATGCCAGAATGATTTTTCAGAAGCTAAAGAATGTAGATATTGAAAATCATGGTGGATCACCGTGATTCTGACATTACAACTGTGATAACAAGCATACATTAAATTTGAAGCTTCTTAATATAGAATAGTTTGAGGACATAAACTTATCTTATCTTTTTCGGTATTTGCTTCCTCTTTCTATATGGCAGTCTTCCTGATAAGAAAAGAGTTGAAGGAGATAATCCAGATAATCAAGTTGTGGCCTTTGACAACATGAAAATGGTATAATCAAATAATCAGTCACTCCTTTTTTTTTTCATTATGAAATGATCATCACTTCTTTATTTTTTGCCTTTTATATACAATCCTAAAGTTGAAGGTAGTATTCCATACGACGACATCCTAAAGTTGAAATACCTTCAAAATGAAGGTATTTTTGGTGTCAGACACCGACACACGTCAACGAATTATTTTCTCGAATTATTTTTTGTGTCTGTGTCATGTGTTTGTGTCTGTGTCTGTGTCAATGATTCATATTTGACATATTGAGGCAATTATGTATCATGAGTGCCAAAGAGAGCCAGAAATTCAACACACACTATATTTTCAAAAGTTCAATATTAATATGATTGATATCATTAGTCCCAACCATAATGTTAGGACATTAATGGTCCATAATATTAGCAATCATTCCCTATAGTCCCCACACACATAACAATTTTCATTTTCCTCAAGTATGGGTTTGATTTTGTTATATATAGGATATGGGCTACATCACTGAATTTACTAAAGCAAGGAATAAGCCAACCCTTACAAGTGAAGTCCATAGTGCTATGAAGCAAGAGGTACAATACCAGAACTTCTCATAATTATTTTAATGCATGTTTTCATGCACTCATAATATTTATTTCACTTTGGTCCATTTTTAGTCAGGTTCTTTTGTTTGTCTTTTACTTTTTGGTGCATTGTATTCATCAATGTCTAATGACTTTGTGCATCCCTTGTGTGTGACTTTTTGACATGTGCTTTTAATCATGATTTTCTGCAGATTCAACAACTAGAGAGAAGATTACAAGACCAATTTGAAGTTAGATGCACATTAGAAAAAGCACTTGGATATAGATCTTCATCACTTATCAATTCAAATGAAAAAATGGTGCCTAAGGTAGTAACAAATTCAATGAAAAAACTTAGGAATTATACATTTACATTTTTTTTAGGCTCTTTTGTCATGTTTTAATTTTGTTTGTTATTTTTGTTATGCAGCCAGCAACAGAATTAATTAAGGAAATTGCAGTGTTGGAGTTAGAAGTTGTGTATTTAGAACAACATCTTCTAACCTTGTACCGAAAAGCTTTCGATCAAAAACTACCTTCGGCTTCTCCATCTACCAAGGAAGAAACTGTGAAACATTCTCCAACAACACCTCAAACGCCATTTGTCAAACCTTCTATGCCTGAGGTCTTAACCAAAAATGAATGTTCTACACTAGAATATAATGACCATGAGCTTGAGACTCAGCAAAAGGAACATAGTAAATATGAACTTGAGACTTTGGAGAAAGAAAAGCACTTGGACTCTCGTGTTTATCGTTCTCATTCGTCATTATCACAGTGTGCAATGTTTACAAAAGCATCTCCTTCAGAAGATTCTTTAGCCAAATCTTTGCGTGCCTGTCATTCGCAGCCATTGTCCATGATGGAGGTAAATTTAGTCTCAAGAAATTCTGTTATGTGACTTATGTCTATTAGTCTTTGCAACTATGTTATCAGCCTTAGACCTTATTTGGATAAACAGCTTAATTAAGTTCTATAAGTTATCTTCATGTAAGTTATAACTTGTTTTCATAAGTTATCTTGAAGAGGTTATAGACATAAGTTGATACCAGTAGATAAGTTCAAATAAGTTAATCTAAGAAGTTGATTTGTCTAGAAGAAGTCTTGTTTGGATTTTGACTATGAGTTAATTCTATGCAGTATGTCGAAAGCTCCTCATCAAATCTAATCAGTCTTGCTGAACATCTCGGCACGCGAATATCCGATCATGTTCCAGTGGAACCTAATAAACTTTCCGAGGATATGGTCAAATGCATATCAGCTATATATTGCAAGCTTGCAGACCCTCCTATGATACATCCAGGCCTTTCATCTCCAAGTTCATCATTGTCCTCAGCGAGCGCATTTTCTATCGGTGATCAAGGCGATATGTGGAGTCCAAGGTTCAAGAATAATAGCTCCTCTTTTGATGTAAGGTTAGACAATCCTTTCCATGTTGAAGGACTCAAGGATTTTAGTGGACCATACAGCACCATGGTTGAAATATCATGGATTTATAAAGAGAATCAGAAATCAGGAGATACAAAAAAGCTGCTCCAAAATTACAAGTGAGTCTATTAAATGTGATTAAGATAAAGATCTTGTGTTATAACTTATAACTTATAAGTATAAAGTGAAGTTTTATTGAGCATGCCTTTTTTGTATTGTTTAAGGTCACTTATATCGCGATTAGAAGATGTAGATCCGGGGAAGCTGGAACATGAGGAGAAGCTAGCTTTCTGGATCAACATACACAATGCTTTGGTGATGCATGTAATTGAAAATGTTTCCCTGTGATTTTTTTAATATTTCCATGCATTTTGTCCAGTTTATGATTAATCTGATTTATATAACCTGTTTTTGGTTTCTAATAGGCATTTTTGGCTTATGGCATTCCACAAAACAATATGAAAAGAGTATTTCTTCTTCTGAAGGTAAAAAAAACTTGAGTAATAGCTTAAGTCATTAATCAAAAAATGAAACTCTCAAATCTTAAGCATATGATATATCTGCTTGATTGGTCTTTGCAGGCTGCATATAAAGTTGGAGGTTATACAATTAGTGCAGACACAATACAAAATACTATACTTAGGTGTCGAATGTCTCGCCCCGGACAGGTGAATCCTATAATCCAAACAACTTCTATATAACAAAAAGAAATTTATATAGGAAAATGATCCTCAACATGTTCAAACTTGGTTCCTATTGTAGTGGCTACGTTTGTTATTTTCTTCAAAGACGAAGTTCAAAACAGGAGATGGACGACAAGCATATGCATTGGATCGTCTTGAGCCTCTTTCACATTTTGCTCTTTGTTCAGGAAACCATTCTGATCCCACGGTATTCTTCTAATTCCCATTTTTATGCAACTATTGTTACAATTCAAACATATTCTTTTTCGGATGAAAATGATATGCAATGTTGGTATAAACCAATTTTACACTGAAATCCAATAAAATTGTATGCTGAACTACGACAGGTACGTGTATATACACCAAAGAGGGTGCTTCAAGATCTAGAAGTTGCGAAAGACGAGTACATTCGAGCTACATTAGGCGTACGCAAGGACCAAAAAATACTTCTACCAAAGCTTGTTGAATCATTCGCCAAAGACTCGGATTTGTGTCCTAGTGGTGTTATGGAGATGATCCTAGAATCTCTACCAGAATCACTAAGGAAAAGAGTACTTAAGAAATGTCAGGTTGCAAAATCCAAGAAGTGCATAGAATGGATTCCACATAGCTTTAATTTTAGATATCTGATATCTAAGGATGTTCTAAAATGATACTATTTGGTAGTGTTACTTGTTAATGAGGAAATGATTTTTACATTGTTTTCTCTATGTAATTCTTTTTGTACAAAAGTAGATTGAAGTTGTAAGATTGTGTTGTGAGGCAGGTAAATAATTTTCTGGTATATCAAATGACAACATGAATGTGCACACATATAGTATGTTTTGTGTTTGTTAACCTGTTAAATTTTTAATTTATGCTAGTTTAAAGACAACAAATGGTATATAACATGTGAATAAGCCAAAAAAATTAAGATCATGTAAGAATTAAGGTAGCAACAAACTCTTTTCAATCTACTCTTTTGTCTTAATTTTTTGACAAAATGATAAATACCACGTGAACTCTCGCACACAAATGAGAGAGATCCCGAGACATCATGGCTATCTTGCATAACAATTTCGACTTTTATCTGTTGAACTAAGACTAATGACAAAAATTGAACTCAACCCTTGCATATTGCAATGCTCACAAGCTCTAATGCTGAAAATTGAACTCAACCCTTGGGGACTACATTGAGACTACTACTCTAAACTACAATATCTAATATTCTAATCTGTCATTTGCAAAAAATCACACGAAAGATCCACCTCAATAATAACAATCTTAGTAAACTAATTAAGCAGAGAAATCTTGTGTCAAGCATGCTAATAAATAGTAATCCTTCTTACATAATAACAGATATAGGTTGGATGCCGTAACAATAACACGCAGTTAGTCGATCTCGAACGTCGATTTATGATCGAACAATTCAGATTTACACCATATAAATTTAATATACTTTTAATCTCAACCTTTTATTTTCAATTGGACGGCTGACAACAATTACTGCGTGCATTGTGTTAAATCTAAATCCGCATTAGACTTGCATAATCTAATTTAAGAAACAACTAGCATTTCAAAAAACATCAAAAATACATCATATAGTTTGGTTTTACAATCAAAACCTCACACATACAATTGTAGGATTCTAAATTAATGAAAATGTTGTCCTCATTAATTTTTGTTAATCAAAATGGAGTCTCCCCTATAACATTACCAGGTGGATCATAAAAACAAATAGTCAAACTAGCTTTCTCCTTAACCGTACAAGTAGCCTGAGCACAACCAAGCTGCACCGATTTCTTCCAAACAACCTGCGTATAAACACCACACTCATGATTCCCAACACACGAATTATTCGCATAAATGTAATAATCTTTCTCCTTAACCCATTCCTCAACCGCTTTACTCGGTGTCACAGCCGCCGCAGAACCCGCCCAAAGCTGGTTACCACCGTATTTACTTGCTGTTAAGTTGGCAAAATTGCAACTCATTTTGTTCCTTTGGTAACGGACTAGTAAGCTTGTGTCTTTGGCTAGCTTCTCGCTCCATTGAAGTGGCTCAACACCCACTTCAGCTCTTGCTTTGTTGTGAGATTCTAGGAACTCTTTAGCTGGAGATGGTAGTGGTGGTGGTGGTGATGCTGGCTCGGGTGCAGTGGTGGCTGGTGGTCTTGCGGCGGTGGATGTGACAAGGAAGAAGGTTAGAACTGTTAGTGAAAACAATGGGAGAAAATTTAAATGTAACATTTTCACGTGACCTTAACTGTTGCAAAAAATAAGGATGTAATGTAATGTAACAAAGATGAAGTCACGGATTGGGAGATTATTTATAGTTGGGAGATTAAGGATAATGTTAAGGAGTGAAGTTGATTTACTAAGTTGTCCTTGATTGTGATGTTATAGTAAAAGAGACAATGTTGTTATTCAGGCCTGTGAGCATTGACATTTGACATGTCATGTGCAAAGCAGCTGTGTTACAATTTGCAGAGAGCGAGGAAAGAGTTTGTTGTGTTGTGACGTTGCTGGAGTTGTTAAGCTTATATTTAGTATCTCGGTGATGCGCCAGAATAACGATAATCTACTTTAAACAGTAACTTATAGTTTATGTAAAATTACTGTGAATCAATGTGATTCTGACATCTAAGTGTAATACTAAACATGCATTAATTGAATGTGCATGTACATGTAATTGGTCTTAAACCATTTACTAATTATAGATTAGTCTTAACCCATCTCTAATTAGAAAAATGGTATCATAATCCGGTGATTTATCAGAAGATAGATAAATTTTAATTTAAATAATTACATTAAAATTGTTTCAACTATAGTTTAAATTTGGATTCTTCAAAATAATTTATTGTTAACTTACTCATGGACCATCTTGATTGTTTTTTTTTTTGGTCAGGTTGACCATCTTGATTTAAATCGTGCTTAATGGAAAGAGCAAATTACATAGTATTTTATTCTTAACTCATATATTGTAGATTTATTTTAGTTCCATAACAAAAAATTGTTCTATTTTAATCATTTAACTTCTTTATTTTATCAACTTCAATTTTTATTTTTTTATTTTCACAATTAATATCCAGTTCCAGTCCACTAAACCGACTAATCATATATTTTTCCATAATTTTTAGGCCAAAACATTAACTAATAACTACAGCCTAACTGTCATAAACAACTACATACAATTCATGTTACCAATTAGTAATAAACAACTCATCATGTTAATTAACTCAATACAGTATTTTAATGACAGCATACCTATCTACCATCTAGAGTTCTAAATTATTCTATGATTAGTAAATGGAATTTATGACTAATTACGTGTACATATACATCCAAATCCAATTAGCCAACTCCATAGACTAGTCAAGTTAGCATAGAGCTAACAGACATCACAAACTCGCCTCTCACTCTGCAAATATTGCAATACAGCTTGCACTCATGTCCAATATATCAAATTATCAATGCTTCCAAATCTCTGAATCACAATTTCTTTTGCTGAAATATCACAATCAAGGACATTTCATCATAAATAATTTTTCTAATTTGAAGTTTGTTAGTAAATAACTAAAATCTAGACTAATTAAAATTGTTTCAGCAATAATTTTTTTTATACAAAGATGAAATGTCACCGAAACTCACACATATAAAATAAAGTGATCGGAGTTTGAACTCCAGTCATAGTCATAGCCATAGACATCTGATCTAATAATATTGACATTTTTTACCAGTTGAATAGAACTTCTGAACGTTTCAGCGATAATTTAATCATGAATGAAATGAAAACAAAAAAGGGGGGAAAAAATTGAAACGTTAAAATAACTAACTTACAGTTACAACTGTAAACTGTTACTGCTATTGTTGTGCATATGCAAGTGCAAAACTAACTTTAACAGCGAGATCACAGAGTAACGAAAGAGACAACGGAAAATCAGAATACGAAATCGGAACGATGAAGTAAATTCGACCAAGTAAAAGCTCATCTTCGTCGGGAACACATGGCATACACGTGCCGATACACATTGACTCTGAATTCGAAAGATAGTAACAATTCTTGTTATCACTATCCTCCGAAATGACTACGTTTGCGAGAATCGGTTTCTTATACTCTTTGATTACCCCGGTAGAAATGTTCATCACCATGATGGACAACGGTCGTCGGAAAGATTCTGATCTAAAACCGACACCGGTTTTCGAACTACCGCGTCTTGTTGTTATTTTGTTTGTGATTTTCCGATTGTGATTGTGACAAGAAGCGCACAAGCCCATTGTTTGTATTGGTTTTGTGAATTGTGATTGGATTGAATATTTATGCTAAGTTTTTATTTATTTTTTAAAAGGAAATAAAATACTCCCTCCGTCTCAAAATCTAAAAGAAAACATTCAAATTCTTTTGTCTCAAAATGTAAGAGAAAAAAATTCAAATTCTTTTGGGACGAAGGGAGTAGGTGAATTATAGATCTAGAGTGATTAGTGTGGAGATGGAGATTCTGATAAATTCATTAAGAATAATAATGTAGTAATGTGAAATGGTAAGGTGACATAATTTAGAGATTTTGACTTTGACTTGTGTGCAAGAGTGCATTTGGGGAAAATGACAATTAAAATGGACTACATGAGAAAGTGAATAAAATAGGATAATGAAATGGGCATTTAAAAATGCACATTGATTGCTTTAACAAATCAAAATAAGCGAACTAATTGTTTTTTATAGAAAGAATTCAAAATGCATAGTAGTTAATGATCTTCGATGATCTTGATGATCTTGATCAAAAGGTTTTACAAATAACATGGTTGGAGTTAGCAGGATAGAGTCCTCGTTACTTTGTGAAGTAACCTTATTTTGTAGGACCTAATGCATTTCTGAATGCATATAATGATATAAAGGCATTTATTTGCTCTTTTAAGTTGCAATAAATATTGAATAGAAATAAAATCTTAATATTGATTAAAAAAAAAATACTAATGTGTGATGTAAAATTGTAGGATCTAACATAAATTTTTTAAAGTTGTATCATTGGAGTGTAAAAGAAAAATTGAATTATTTCAAGATGATGTAATTCATTAATGCAACTCGCAAAAAACAATTTGTAGAGTTCATCATTTGAGATGTTATTAGTGAGGTAATCTAAATGTACACTTGAACTTTTTTTCTTTCTTTTTTAGAGTCTGTTTGGATTGATGGTACAGAACGGAACGGAATGGGATAGAACGGAATGGAGTGGAGCGGAATGGAATGGAGCCGAATGGAATGGAATGAAACACAAATTTCATTCTATTGTTTGGATATAAACAATGGAATGGAATAAGATATAACATTTTTATTCCAATTTTACCCTTTTTTAAAGATAATATATTCCAATTTTATCATTTTTATATTTAAAAACACTAAAATACGATTTCTATTTCTACAAAACCCTAAACTATGAATCTATTTTGATATTATATTACTATAAAAAAATTGGGATTTTTTAATCACATTTGATGGTTCATGATTGCAACCCAACCGTAAACCAAACATGATGTACAAATGGTAGACGAAAATCTACATCCATTATATTTTTGATATGCTTTACTAATTTTTTTGTTACGAAATTTGCACCCAGTATAACATAATATAAATTTCTAGTATCAAAAAACAAAACCCATATAAGAAGAAAAATGCAAGCATAATAGAAGGAATGAGTTCCGAACACATTAAAAATATAGTGTTTGATGGTACAAATCCCATATAAAGGAAGAAAACAGCAAGTAGTGGAGAAAATTGCAATCTAATTTTGTCCCAATTTTTAATGTGTTTGATGGTAAGAGTTGGGACAAAACTGTAATTGTTTTATTAACGTGTTTAATATCATTGGATACACTCAAATTGGGCGGAATGAAAAATAGAAGGAATGAGTGATATTGGACGGCATGGGTTCCGTCATACTCCATTCCATTCCGTTCATTTTTTGCAAAACCAAACAATGGAATAAAGCTCAATCCCATCCCATTTAATTCCATCCCATATCATCAATCCAAACAAACTCTTAATTATTAAATCTTTTTATTAGACAACTCTTTATTTTTTTGATAATTAAAACAACTTTTTTCTTTTGTCAAAAAGAAAAAACAACTCTTTTCTATCCTCTTGTTTTGGAACAAATATAATAGAGAGAGGAGAAATAAATAATATGAATACAATAAAATTATAAGAGAACTGTCTTAAAAGTAGTATAAATTACTTTGAGAGCAAACATCATGATGATAATAAATAATTTGTGTTGCTTTCAAAATAATAAAAATAAGGTGATAAGTTGTGTATCCCCTCAAGATTTCGAGGTATTTACCCCCAACCACTACAAAAAGTTTTAAGTGATATAATTTTTTATAAAATACACCGTTGAATTGAAAGTTTATATCATATAGATCATTTGTGTAAAATTTCAGACAAATCTAAAATCATTTGATATGTTATTGAGACACATAAAGATTAACGGTGTTTAAGAAATCACAAAAACTGTTAATTTTGATGCGTCTCAATAACATATCAAATGATTTTAGATTTGTCCAAAGTTTTACACAAATGATCTATATGATATAAACTTTTAATTCAACAGTGTATTTTATAAAAATTTATATCGGTTAAATTTTTTTAAATGGTTGGGGGTAAATACCCCAAATCTTGTGGGGGTAGACAAGAATTGCCCTAAAAATAAATAATTTGTACAAATATCATTTTTTTAGAAACTAAATTTTATTTGGCATCAGTAATCACATCGCAACAGCTGTAGAACATAGAGGTGATCCATATATGAACTAAATCTGTCATATTGATTAGCATAAACCTTATAGCCATTATATTCGTATTAATTATGTGATAGTACTTGTCATATGAACTAAATCTGTCATATTGATTAGCATAAACCTTTAAAAAATCAGTTTAATTATTTCATTGACAAAAATAGCATCATGTATTTTTAGGACAATACTTTTTTATAAACACCTTAACCAATATATTTAGGACACTCATTAGTAGTATTTAGAGAATATTCAATATAATTTGAAGGCACACACTGATTAGTTGTAATATACTAATATGCTACCAAAATTTTATCAAACAATGCAACCTCATTCAATTCATTCTCACTAATCACTATTACTTGGTCATTCTGATTCCACACTCCACCACATCTAGAATGGCCGAAAGCAAAATGACATACCAAAATAAACCACTAATCATATCCAAAAGTGGTGCAATGGTGGGTCTTCATACTTGACATGTCTTGTCATCAAAAAACATGTAGCAACAGCTCGATCAGCAGTACAATTAATCAATTCTAAAATGGATGTTTTTAATATGCATGCCATGTCTTACTCTTACTTGCCCCCATCATAATAATGCATGCCTCTTAATACAAACAATTTGCAATGAATTCAAACAGCTTCTTTGCCTAAAACTGCAAAAATGTTTCTAGTGGCTCTGTTGAGTCTTGCTGTCAAATTAAAGACTATATGATCTTGTTTAACTCCGTGATTGTGGGACCATGATTTCTTCGGTCATTTTGACGCATTCGTGCATATATTCGGTACATTTGTGGTTATTGGAGTAATAGTACGAGACACCTCGGATAGAAACGTAGAATGTGAGAAGGATTCATAGTAATAGTGGATATTGGTAGAAGATATGTTTTGTGAAAGAAGATGGAGGTTGAAATTCGAGATGGAAATGATGTGGTGATGGAGGAAAGTGACCTGATGATAGTGATAAATACTCTGACGATCAAGTTAGTATAATCTCGAGGTGACTAACTAGTTAGAAATGAAACATTCCTTCTAAAGGTTTGAAGAATTGTTCATATAAACGCCGAAAATCAATTGTTGTATAGTAATGGTCAAATGGGAAAGCCTTTATGGGCTCTCACAATATAAGATAGTTGTTACGTACAATTCAACTATTAAGAGCCATTACGAGCCGCTAAAGATTAGAGGCTTGAGCGAAGGTTCTATTGGTTTAGGCCTCTACAGAAATCGACCTTCCGATCTAGATCCAACATTCAAAGATGTCTGGACTCTACTAAACGCACGTAGTCATGAATGATTAATGCATCCAATCCGGGTCCATCCGGACTACATGAAAGCTTCGCGATATTGACAAGAGGGAATTCTTGATTGTGATGTGAGGAGTGAGGACACAATATTCGGTAGTTAGTCATAACAATCCAATATTGAACTGATTGATCATTTGTAATGTTAACGTACAATATCACAGCTGTAAACAGTTCCTTCACACCACACAAACAATGAAACAAACACAACCAAACCACACTTACCTAAAACCCAGTCGTCAGTGAGTGTACCCACCCACCCTTTGCCCATTCTTTAGTTTACTCGTGAATTTTGTTCTGTCCTCCATTGCCATCCTTAGCTAATTATATCAATGCTAAATCCATCACCATGCCTACACTCTTCCATACATTTTGATTCTTATAAACCAACATTTCTTTTTCTTTTTGTCTTCTTCCACATAATACGTACCTCTCTAATTGTCCACATTCGTTATGGTTTCATGCCTAACTAAATTATTAATCATAATTATCATTTTGTTACAAAATAGTATTGCTTCAACTGTCAACCATTGCATATTTGCATTAGTTAAACTAATTGATCAAAAGGAAGGACGTTACGTTTTATATTAAATTAGTTTATTACTTGTCTCAATAGATTTTTAGGCTTAAAGTAATATTAACAAATAAATTAATGTGGATAAAGATAAGATAATGTTTCAAACTTATATGTTTTGCTTGTTAGTATTGAATATTGATCTCTCTGAAATTTGTTATTACTGTTGTCTTTATATTCCCTTCTCGTGCTAAGGTTGATGTTATCTTTTAATTGGATAACATATGTTTGTCACATCTTAAGCAGTCTTTTTCTATTTTCTTACATTATACTGTATTATAGTATTATATTATATATTTTATATCAGCTTATCCAATTGCACAAAGGCTATCATATGATTATGATTATTTGTTATGTATGTTATACGACAATTACCTGTTACTTTCATCAATAATTAACAATACCACTAGTCCACCTTTATATGTTTGCATGCATGATCTGTTAATTTTGAATGCTTACAATTCTTTTGGTCAATTAGTCCAATGTACAACTATTATTAACAATAACGAAAAACTTTAGAGTTTAAAGAATGAGGTCAAATATTCAAACTCTTGAAACTAACCATACTAATGCCTTATTTAATACAACTATTTATCTTTTAAAATGAATCTCATTTAAGATTTGTAAAATAGCTAAACATCGCACCTCTGACACTAATTAAAGAACTAATAATAGTAAAATCATCATAAAATTTATGTATCAAATTTTTTCAAAGTGTAAATTATGTTTGTTTCAATGTAAAATTTAATGTTTTTGTATTTTTAAACCATTATATAAGATACATTGTTAGCAAGACCCATAAATAATAAGTTGTAAATAATACTATACAATAACTAATAAGTTTTTCAGCATACTCTTAGAGAAGACAACAAATGTGCAAATTGGTTTGCAAAACAGAGTGCTAGCTTAGATGTCTCTTTGAAGATTTGACACAATTGTCCTCTTCAACTTAATCATGTTTTAATAGCTGATACTTTAGGTGTTGCTTACCCTCGAAGTTAGTTGGTTGTCTTTTTGCTTTGTTTTTTTTCTTCTACAAAAAATAACTAATCAAAATAAGTTACTAAGTTGATGAAAAAAAACAAGGTGAGCTATCAAACTAATCAATTTTAAAGAAAAGTCATTTTTTGTCCACAAATTCTGTGATAGAAAATAAAAGTAAAATGCTAGAGTTTAAAGAGTGCGACAAATTAACAGAATATCCAAATTTCAATTACGACTTGCTCTCTAACTCCAAAAAAGAATCTAAAATTACTTCCATTTTCTTCCTTAATCAAAAAAATAAAAATAAAAATAAAATATCCTAAAAAATAAATAAATAATATCTACAAGATTCAAATTACAAAATAACCATCCAACATTTTTTCTTCCCATAATACCCCTACTCCGGTATCGAACTCAACAACGCCGCAAACTTCTCAATACCACCACTACCACCGCTACTTCCATTTCTTCCTCTTCTCGACCTCTGAACCGTACCACCACCGACAGAACCGTTAGCCGGTGAAACACGCTTAGAGTCAAACTCACCGGAAAACATAATCTGTTTCCGACCACATTTATTACCGCCGCCACTTTTCATTAGCGCCGAACTCGCTTTAACGGCCAATGCAGCCATCTCTTGAGCCTTCAACGGTTGTCTTAACCAACTCAACGGAAGTGCAAAATAAAGCTGTCCTGGTTGTAAAACTTGGTTTTCGTCGACGCCGGTTACGACGTCGTCGAAATCCATTTCATCGGAGTTGCATATAAAACATGAAGGATATTCTTTCAAGAGGTATGAAACTTTGACTGGATATGAAAATTCTTGTAGTTTTCCGTCTTGTAAAACGAGTTTTGCTGTTGTGACGTGAGTTGAATCGGAGGATTTGCAGTTTCCCATTGTGACTCAGTGAGTCCGGTGAGTTTTTGACTCGGTGCGAAAATAGAAAGGTGATTATTAGTTGTTGTGTGAGAAGGGAATGTGAGAGGAGAATATATATAGAAAGGTATTTCCACGTGGAATTTAGAATTAATTAAAATTTGAATTTGTGGGAATGGCTTTCCAGGCTGTAAGTTGTTGTTGACAGGTTGTATTAGTGAGGGAAACTGACCCTGTTTTCGAGATTGTATTTGCCACTAGGTTTGGACCAAAAGTTAACATGTGTGAAATCAATGTTTTTTATAAGTTTGATAAGTACTTCGTTTAGATTATAATTATGAATCAGATACATCAATTATTTAATGAATGAAAAAACCCGGTTGATAATTGTAATGATGTTGATTATGTGTTAGGAAATGGAGTAATGTTGATTATGGTTGGAGTTTATGAAATAAGGCGTAAGAAGAGGTTGATACTCTATGTACGGTGGTGTGTCTTATTGAGAAGTTCAATTTATTAAGATGTAATGATAGCCTAGTGTATTTTTCGGCTTTCGTAAGAGGTTATAGATCTTTTATTAAGGATGTTTGACAACAATTATTTCGTTATCGAGATTTTGTTGAGATTTACATATTATAAATTGCCAGTAGAGGATTGTGATTTGATTGTGGAGATTAATATAGTGTATTGTTAAATACGTGTGTAAATTAGTTGGATTGAGAATCCTTAGCGAATTAAGTCTTGGCGTAGCCCTTAACAAGATTCAATTAGTCAATCATGATTAAGAGATCTCATGTATTACATATTATTGTTATTAGATAAAATTTATCCGTAAATATAACTCATTTGATATAACTATTTAAAGATATTATCGTAAAAGTTAAGTTTAAATTTTTTTCACTTTTTTTTTATTTAAAAATGTGTGAAATTAATCACTAAACTACCTTATAATAAAAAAAAATGTCCTAGAAATATTGTAGGGCAAAAGTAAATCACGTGAAGGGTGTTTTACTGCGGTGATACCTAACCTTGCAGGGTACTACTATCTTCAATGAGGTAAGCTGGATCTTATTGTTTTGGTTCTAAATTAAGAGTGGAATGAAAATTTGAATGTAATAAAGTGAGATTGTAAAGTTTGTAAAATAATGGAAATTGGGAAGGACTATTAACGTCACGGGCCACAAATTCACCCAATAGAATTACCGTGATACAATTTGTTGAAGATTTGCATTACATACTGGAAATCACATTTGCCAGTACATATTTGATTTCTTCACAAGATGGAAATGAAACTGCCTTAATTCTAACTTCAAAGGACAAACTCCTTGGGTCATTGTGTCTGTGGTCCTTGTGGATTCTTCTTTCCACTAGCCTTTTCAGGCTTTTCTTTTATAACATGCTTTTTTTTGTTAGTGATCGATCTGGTTCATCTAAAGTGAGTGATTCACGTTAAAATATGAAACTAAGAAGTAATAAGTAAAATATAAATATTATAAATCGTTAGTTTGGCCGTGAGAGTCCTGACATCTTGTCTCGATAATCCACTTGTTGTGATCGATTTTTAAGAAGCTTCAAATATTAGGTTACGTTTCGATCAAACACGCGACTATAGAATGATGAAACGAGAAAACAAACATATCATAAATACATTGTAACAAATCATAGATCGCTATAATCACAACATTTGATTTTCTCATTTTATATACTTTACTTACTTTAAAGAACCAATAGCTTTGATTATATAGTTGTTGTTTGGACACAAAAAATTGACATCTTATGTTGGACAATATACAATACATTATTTTGAGGCTCGAGCGCTAGTGTTTATTTCTTTAGATTATTATCATATATAGTCACAGTAGCTAATAAACATCATATATAGATATTAGATTAAACATCTCTCCTTATACATGAATTGTATTGTGTTACGTCACATGATTACTTTGGGTTATATATGGAGGATTAAAAATAGTAATTTTTAAATTTGTAAATACAAAATCTAAAAAATGATATAATAGTATTGACCAAAATTATCTTTGCAGACTAATATGAATAGTACTCCTATTTTGTTTTTCAAATTTGATCAATGGCACGCCATTGCATATGGTAGTAGATGAAATATCTTATCCAATGAGTAGCAATACGAAATAAAATAAAAAGTGCTTTGTTTGTGTCTTTTGTTTTGGTCGTTTACTTTTCTTCTAACACGTGAAAATCTCCCTTTCTCATGCCTTGTTTGTATATATAATTGCATACTTACTTTTAAATAATTGAACGCATTCAGAATCATCCTTTTATTTTTTATAATCATGACGATGAGTTGCCTAAAAAAAATACGTTTTTATCAATAAAACAAATGAAGATGATATGATTATGAGTCCTGAATTGAATTCAGTGTTTATTTTGGCTTCACTTTTATAACTACAACGTAAGTTGAGAGGTCCCGCATAACACTTTTTATTTTGTGCGGTGCATTATGATTTTTAAATGATTATAGTTTAATTGATATGAACATTGCATATAATATGTAGAATTAAAGTTCGGTCTGATACGCCAGCGGATAGTATTATACGGATATGAATTTTTTAATCAAAGACTCTAAGAATGTGTCTGTTTTAATGATTAAAATCACAAATTGTTGTAAAAGTGCATTTAAATCAATTTAAATTGAGTAACAAATTTGCATCAAATAATTTAAAGTGGAATATAATGGTTGGCACCTTTTGCTCTTGAGATATTCACTTGGTGATGATTGAATTATGTAATTTGTTGTTTAGTTTACGAGTACTAGAAATAAAAATAGAACAAAAAGCACCATCTAGACCTAGATATGTGGAGCATAAACTATTCAAGCAATTGAATTTGAGAGTGTACAAAAAAAAGTGTGTGGTGTAGGCTATAGAAGACGACGTGGCAAGAAATGAAGTCCATTGTGCTTTGGTGCAAGGTAGAGGAAATGCCACATGGTGAAAAGGCATTGGAAAATGTAATAATAAAATAGTGCATGATAGCAATAATTGATAAATTTTGTCAAGAAAAAACAAATAATAATTTAAATGAAAACAGTCCGACAGAAGTTGGCCTAATTTGATCTGTGTAGAAGCTCCGGCTGCAGCCTCGTCTGTTATCATAAACCCATTCTTTCCTGTAGTATCCTTGAGTATTATTAGTATATATTAGAGAATTTATTCCGAATTAGATTAAACGAGCCGTGAAAAAAATTACATATTTGATTGCTCTGGACCGGCCAAACAGTCTAAAACACTCAATAAAAACTTATTTTTCTGATAAGATTCAATTAGGTAACAAACTCAATGTTGTCTCTTATATCTATATACTGAACACTTGTCTATCCTCCAAAATATGTTATCTCATTCTTAAACTTAGCTTTCACCTCATTTTCTATGCTGATTTGGGCGTCAAAATCCTATTTGCAGATATACTCCCCCTCTGCGGTGACTACTCCATGGATTCTAGTGGCTCCTCCCTCAACCTATTCTAAGATAATAATATAATTTGTTCAAAATCAATTGTTTTCACTGCATAACTAAACATACATTTTGTTATAAGAAAACTAACCGGAACTAATTGTCAATGTTAAAATTGGTGATATATATTTGGAACCACTCCAATATTTAAAAATTAGTTTCTATCTTGGTGTTATGTCAAAATTAATTTCTAAATTTTGAACAATTTTATTAACAAGTACATTCATCAAAATATGCTGAGCTCCATTCGTCAAAATTTTGAACAAAACATGCTTGTTCTTTTCCTAAGGTACATCACTTAATGAAGATTTTATTAATTATTTAACTAAAAATAGTGGATAAACTAATTGATTATAAGTTTGTAGTGTTTAATACTATGAATCTGAACATAATATTAGATTTTAGTTAATTGCTATATTTGTTTTCCTTTTTTAATTTCCAAAACTAGCTAGGCAACAAAATGAGCACTAAAGTTATAAGCTGTATATATATAAAACAAGCATTGTAGGGGATCAAAAAATTATTACCACGTAACAATATTGATTTAACCTTCCATTGCATTGCACATATTCATGTATATAATAATCTAATCAACAAAGTCTTCTTTACTAGTAAATGAAAGATACGTGCATCTATTTTTAATTTTAGATTCACACTAGAGCTTCAAGAAATTAAAGATGCCAAACATAAGCAACGTCGTTTTTTTTTTCTTTCTGTTTTTTCCCTCTCATATGGTGCATGCATGAGTGTGCTGTGGATGTCAAATGACTAACTACAATTTATTTATTTTTTTAAAAGTAAACTATTGTAATATTAGTACAATACTAACTTTGTCTAGAGAAAATAATTTAATTTAAAATAAATAAAAAATAGAAATACCGAGTTTTCTCTTTTCAGTATACAATGTAACAAAATACTTCTGATACTCACATAATCATAGAAACAATTATTAAATTTCAAGTTCGAATTATACATCCAACTTAATTACAATATTAGTCGAATATCTGTGTGTACGCACGGGGTCGCACGACGTTTTAATTTAGTATGGCTATTATCTATAAAAAATTATTAACATTGGTGTTGAGTTAGGAATTATTAACATTGGTGTTTCAAACAACTTTTATATGACATTTGTTTAGGAAACAGTAATCCAAATAAACATTCATGCACTTTAGTTCAATAATGATTAATGAACAGCTTCACTATCTTTTCAAAAGAAAAGTTCACTACATGGAGTTTGGAGATCGTCGCTATTCGCTTCTTTGTTCAAGATGAATAACAACAAAGACCATGTTCATCTTCACCATATGAATTAAGGGTAATTTACATTCATTTAATTCATATTCATTCAGTCTATTCGATCATTTATCATCAATTTTGGACCATCTAAAATGAATAAACCCAAAATAATAAAATAAATTATTGTTATTTTAACACACTCGTAATTTATTATAGTGTGCTATAATCTCTATATTCAATTGTTTTTGTGAGTTTAACTCAGTTGATATAGGCAGGGCCGGTCTCAGAGGGTGTACGGCATGTGCGACGGCACAAAGCGATAAACTTTAGGACCTCAAAATTATAAACTCTTATAGTAATAGTTATATATTTTTAATGTTCATAAAATGTTATTATATTCTCATCAATAGATTATATTAGTGGTTAATAATATTTGTTGTGAGTAAGGTCTTGGGTTCCAAATTTAGCTTCAACAGTTTTTTTTATATAAATAATTGTAATTCTTTTAATTTAAATCAAATTAAAATCGAGAAATAATTTTAGACTAAATCATTATATCATTTAAAATTTTTACAATAAATTTAATTCTTATTAGGATATGTTTGTTTTTGACATTTTTTACAAAAATATTTTTTTTATATTATTTATTATAATTTAAATATAAGATGTTTTGTTTTTTTTTTTAAATTAATTTTTTTAGAGGGTCCATTGTTAATATTCAAACAGGGCATTCTAAATACCAGGGCTGGCTCTGGATATAGGAACATCGTATTTTATGTGTTGAATATGTTGTTATGTTGTTGGAGTTTGTTTAAAGTCTAACATTTAATTCCCAGAATATTTAGTGTATAAATATGTGAGGACAACTTCATCATATTATAAACTAGCTTTTGAGGTTGAAATATCCAAACATATTCAACATGGTATCAGATCCGAATTATGATCCTAATATAAATGTTTGACTCAGGTCAACATTAAGTGTGAGAGTAAGTATTGAATATATTATTAGTATGTAGTTTGAATTTGTTTGAAGTCTCGCATTTTTTAAGTGTCTGTGTTGTGTTGTTAAATGATAAATATTTTACTCACATTTAACAATATGCCCCCTCACTTAATTGGGGATTCCCATGGGTCACACCGCTTATCATAATTAATCAACTATAAAAGGCCCAACAAGAGATTAATATACTATAAATTAATGTCCGATGTATTTATGAGTCACTCACACACACTCATCTTTTACAGTTTTAATATATTATTTTGGTTTTAATATATCTAATCAACTGTTTTATAATTAAACCTGCGAGATCAAACTACTTGATGCATATAATTGTGCTTTTATTTAATTACAACAGTAACTAATATTATAGTGGTTGACTCGTATTTGCTGTGGAGGAAAAACAGTACTTATGCTGTACAATTTGACTCTTAATGTGTCCTATATTAACTTAGTGCTCAAAACTCCAAAGTTGGGCACACTAACCTTGCTGGCAAAATGTGTTAAGTAGGAAGGAAGTTTCACGGCTATTGACTTGCTCAACTTTATGATAAGAAAAATAATATGATCAATAATCAATATCCATTCGATGAGATACAAAAATCTTATGATAATGTCACACTACTTGAAAATCTATTAGTTTGACATAACAAAGATGTTTTGAGTCTATATACATAACATGTTACCATGTTCATGTGTTATTGCCGGTTGGTGGAATTTATATTTTGCTTTACTAATAATACCATTCGTGTGCTTCCTAGTCCAATTAATTTAGCCAACCAAGTACATCAACATTCAACACAGTGCAATATTATTATTTTATTTTAAATTTTTTGTCCGTAAACAAAGTGTCAATTACCAAAAAAAAATTATACACATAACTGCGAGGTTATGAATTCATATTCAGATGAAAGTGTCTAACCTTACAATATCAACAACATTTATCATTAGAGTTAAGTCTTAGAGATACACTGCAATATTATTATTATTATTATTATTATTATTATTATTATTATTATTATTATTATTATTATTTTGACAATTTTATTATTATTATTATTATTATTATTATTATGTATTCAATTATTGGGTAGAATATTTCATTATGGAGTTGCTGTCCATATAAGCAAGCGTTTTCACTTTTGAATTTTCTTTATAAGAAGAATGCTGGGGTATAGGGGCCTCTACCTCCTTTATAAAAAGTTCTATTTATGTTACAAAACATTTTCCTTTAATTATTTAAGTTAAGTTAATTATATGAAACTAAATAATATTTTTGTCCAATCCAATGAATGTTTTTTAAAAGGACAATCCAATGAATGTGAATAATTAATCTAAGGGAAATAATTGGTGCTAAACTTTAGGGGAGGACTTACATTCTTGAAGGGAAATGAATAGTTTTAAACCCAGCCTTAGCACTCAAACAAAGACTCATGGAAAAGTTACTATAAATTACAACTTTAGGCTATCATTTATGGTGATTTCTAACATGCACAATTGAGGCATGTGGTGTTGGAATTGAATCCTCTAGTGTCTTATGTGTTTAGTCATTTTTCTTGCTCTTCTAATAGCTGAGAATATATATAAAAAATTAATGAATTAAGATTAACAGTCTTGATGGAATAGAAAATACATAGATGAACAATTGAGATGATAACAGATTCAATATTAACATTTTTCAATGAGTCTTTGTTTGAGTGCTAAGGCTGGGGTTTAAAAGTTAAAACTCTTCATTTCCCTTCAAGAATGCAAGTTACGATAATTTTAGGCTATCATTTATGGTCATTGCTAACATGCACAATTGAGGCATGTGGTGTAAGAATTGGATCCTCTAGTGTCTTATGTGTTCAGTCATTTCTCTTGCTCTTTATCGAATAGTTGAGAATATATAAAAAAATTTAATGAATTAAAAGTAACAACAGTCTTGAAGGGAGAGAAAAGACATAGATGAACAACTGAGATGGCAGCAGAAGAGAGTAAGTTGGAGATGAAGATACAAGTTTTCATTGGAGAAAAAGACTCGGAATCTGTAGTTTTTGTTTGGTGGAGGAGTTTCGATAATCGGTGTTGTCCCGACAAAGGAGCTCCGATCGAAAAAGTGAGTGAAAATGAGAGAAAATAACTTTTAGAGCTCACCATATAAGAGCATCTCCAATAGGAGTATCTAAGAGAGTTTCATATACTATTAATGAGTACCTTATTTTTTTTAACTATTGGAGCAATGATGATGTGGTATTGATGGTATCAAAAAAATGATTCAAGTACCTTATTTAAGATACCGTACCATCAATTTAATGTTAGTTTTTTGTTTGGTATATTAATTAAACTCTCTCCATATATATAAAAAATATGAGTATCTTAAGAGTTGCATAATTTTGTACCATTGGAGCAAAACATATATAAATTGCATAAAAATTACATGGTATTATAGGGACTACTTATAAGTAATATATGATACCCATATTGGTACCACCATTGGAGATGCTCTAAGTGTGCAAATAAATAAATCCAAATATCAAAACTACTTGTGCATCATACAACTCATGCCTCACTTGTGCATGTCAACAATAACCTCGTTTATGATTTTGATGTACATTTCCATACTGTAAGCTAATGAATCTAGAAGAACCTAGAGAGAATATCAATATTGGTTTATTTACATGAAAAAATTAAGGTTTTATATTGAGAAATACTAATGTTATGAAGAGTAATTTCATGAAAATCAATGAAAGACTCTGATTGACTACTTTATCTACACATCCAGCATGATTTCTATCAAACGCAGAAGATAAAGCTTATGTTTGGAACTGCGTTTGTCAGTCAAGTCACCACACGACCAAGCCAAAGATACCTCTTGAAGTTTCTTATTCGCCCCACGTCTGTGGACTATTCATGCTCTTTAGCATTGCTCTTTTCTATTTCTATTTTAATAAGAGATGACTTTTATATCATTCAAACCAACTTTGCTTTCATGTATAACAATTGAAGACTTGGAAAAGGTTTGGTTTGGAGTAGAAATGACAATTTCATTTTATGAATATTCTCATCCATCAAACTTGATTATGAGTTACATATAAGAGCAGTATATTTCCTCTACATCCAAATGTTTACATGGATTCACAGACTTTAGATGGTCCATTAATTGATCAAGCATAGAGTATATATTAGTCGAAGCTCCATGCCTTTTGTCATCCACCATAAATTGATAACAACAGCCATTAATTTCGATGAAGCTAATTGCCCTGCACTTTTTTATCCCATTTTCATCCAATACTTTCCTAATATTTTTCATGTCATCCCATCTTTGAGATTCTGAATACATGTTTGATAGAAGTACATAAAGTCCAGAATCGTATCGTCCCAACTCCAACAACTGCTTCATGATTTGCTTACCAATTGCTAAATTACCATAGGTTCTACAAGCACCAAGTAAAGCACTCCAAACAACAACATCTGGTTTAATAGGCATCTTCTTTATTAATGATATTGCTTCTCCTAACAATCCACGCCGCCCTAAAAGATCAACCATGCATGAGTAATGTTCAACATCAGGAGAAATCCCGAAAGTCGAAAACATCATGTCAAAATAATGTTGCCCCATGTCCACAAGACCACTGTGACTACAAGCAGAAAGCAACCCTGTAAAGGTAATCTCGTCAGGAGAAACTCCGCTTGCCTGCATCTTCTCAAACATCTCAATAGCTTCTTTTCCATAACCATGCAGAGCTAGTGCCCCGATAATAACGTTCCATGACACCACATTCTTCTCAGGCATCCCAAAGAAGATGTCCATGGCAGTCTGAAGAGCACCGCATTTTGCATACATGTCTATTATAGCATTGCTAAGCGTCACACTCGGTGTAATGCTATTATCACAAATGTAGTTGTGAGCTTGTTTTCCCAATGCTAGATCACCCATGTGACTGCACGATGAAAGAATGGCAACAAGGGTAGCATCATTAGGCATCACACCTGAAACACACATTTTGTAGAAAAGTTCAATGGCTTCCGCGTAAAGTCCTTCATGAACATGACACCAAATTATTGAATTCCAAGAAACCACATTTTTCGCCGGCATCTGGTTAAAAAATTTCAAAGCACAATCAATACGTCCATTATTAGCATAAGCATTAATCATACATGTCCAAGAAACTACATCCTTATCAAGCATTTGATCAAAAACACGTTTAGCATACTTCAAATGTCCACACTTGGCATACATATCTACAAGGGCGTTGGTGACAATCGAATCAATTTCAATTCCCGTGACAACAATATAAAGATGCACAAATCTTCCCAAATCCAAATTACCATGTTTTGACGAAACAGAAAGCAAGCCAACCAATGTAAACACATCAGGCTCCACTCCAAGTTGTTGCATTTCTCGAAACAACAAAACAACTTCTTCGGACCAACCCATTTTAGAATACCCAGCAATCATCGAATTCCATGAAACCAATGTCCTTTCAGAAATATCATCAAACACTTTCCTTGCACTTAATATCAAACCACAAGCAACATAAAGAGTCAAGATTGCATTTTGAACACAGATGTGCAACCCCATTCCAAGCTTAAAAGACTGAGCATGAACACTAACAACTACCCAATAACATGATTTAGCAGCACAAGCTTTAAGAACAAAAGGGATAGTGAACTGATTTGGTAAAAGACCAGCACACACCATTCGTCGGTAGAGCAACAAAGACATAATTGGGTCATTAGAATTAGAATAACCCTTTATTAAATGGTTATACATGAATTTATTTGGTTGAGGAATTTGATCAAACAGTTGGTGTGCATAATTAAGATCTCCCAGTTGGACACTGGAGGAGACTAGTTTACCTAATGTGAGAACTTGGGTGGCAAGTCCATGGAGGATGATTTGTGCATGGACAAGTTTGAGTTGTCTTAGGGAGCAACATTGGTCAATGATACGGTGAAGGGTTTGATGAATTGGGGATTTCAATTCATGCAAAATGGTTTTGTTGATTTGTGTTTGTGTGTGTATGGAGGCAATGGAAAAAACATAGGAAGTGGCTCTTACTGGTTTCAATTTCAAAATGGAGTACATCAAAAATTTAACGTTCTGGACTTAGTAAAGAGAATCACGGATCGATTCCAACAACTGTGTTTGAGAAGAGACTGAAACTTTAGTGCAGTGTGATTGTGTGAACGTGTATTGTTAATAGCATGTTTTCTTGTCTAAATGTCATTTTTCAATTTTTATAGACTAATAGAGTATGAGTTTATGTGAGAAAAAAAAAATTGATATTTAAGAAGTCATTTACTACTACTGCTAAGTTATTTTTTCTTTTTTTGGTCGAGACCGATGTATCCAACGCCGAACGCAGTGACTAATCCTTCGCTAAATTGGAGGTGGGTGGGATGGCTGACCCAAGAATTTAAAGCTGCTCCATACCCAAAGTGAAGATCGAATCCCCGATCCTTGATTAAGAGAGGATGAGCCTCAACCGCTCAACCACACCATTTGAATTGCTAAATTATTAAATTATGCATATTGATAAAAGTCAATAGTTTAAAAAAATGTAGGATAAATGTCAACTAGTTTTACTTGATGTATTTTAATGAAGGGTTTTTCTAACCTGTGCAAACGTTGCACATGATAAGGGATCATTAATGTCCCACTTTTTGACTTTTCCAAATTTTATCAATTAATATTTTTTTAGAAATTGATTTTGTCTGCGTAAAAAACACTGGTTCTCTCTCTCTTAATTTCTCTCTCTGCTCTCCAACCCTTTCCACTTCCTTCTCTCTCGGTAACATCATAACCATCTTGCTCATATTCTTCTCCCCTGCAACTTCCTCATATTCTTCTCTCCACACTAACAATACCCAACACCTCTCATCTCATCACCACCTACTACGATAAACCCACATCTCACCACCACACAATCATCTAAATAATACTCAGATCGTCGAACAAAAACAAAGCAGCCGTCGTTCTTACCCAACATCTTTAACTTGTCATTTAATTGTTTCTCTCTTGTTTAACCAAAAATCAGAGATCTGTCTTTTCTCCGACCGGTTGGATTGCGGTGGGTGGTTGGCCGGTGATAATAAACCCAGGTAGGTATTCTGGTGCGGTGAGGTTGGTGGTTGGCCGGTGAGAAAAAACCAGCTGGGTCGTACAAACAAGGAAGTGTAAAATGGTTGGAGAGAGAAACAATTAGTATTAATGAAATAATTAATATAACATGGAAAAAATCATAAAGTAGGACATTAATGATCCCTTATCCTGTGCAATATTGCACATGTTAGACAAATCCTTTAATGAAAGCTCACTATTTTATTAGGTGACAACTAGAGTACCCCCTCAAGATTTGGGGGTATTTACCCCCAATCACTACAAAAAAATTTAAGCGATATAATTTTTTATAAAATAAACCGTTGGATTGAAAATTTATATCATATAGATCATTTGTGTAAAGTTTTAGAGAAATCTAAAATCATTTCATATGCTATTGAGACACATAAAATTAACGGTGTTTAACCAAAATCACACAAACCGTTAATTTTGATGCGTATCAATAACATATCAAATGATTTTGGATTTGTCTAAAATTTTACACAAATGATCTATATGATATAAACTTTCAATCTAACGGTCTATTTTATAAAAATATATATCGATTAAAATATTATTGAGATTATTGAGTGGGTGAGGGGGTAAATACCCCCAAATCTTAAAGGGGTAGAGAAGAAAAAACCATTTTATTATGTCAATTCATACTTAGTCACCATATCTTAAAATTAATTTTAAAATTTTAAATTGTTATTAGATATCACTAATTGAGTTGAGACTTTGAGTTTTTTTTATAGATAAGTGGCCTATTGGCCCCACATACCGACATACGCACATAGCAAAAAAACTTAAATTAGAATTTAGAGACGGTTTAAAATGTTTTCACATATCCAACTGATAGATTTGTAGAAACAGGGACAAAGTATTATTTAACACTTAAAAATATTTTGAAATTATAATATATAACAATTATTGTTTGATTATTGCACTTGATTGATTCCTTCAACAAAAAAATAGAACATAATTGATATTATCTTTCTTTCTTTTCTATAGAAGCTACAAATGCATTAATAAGCTATGTAAACACAACATGTGCCTATCATCACTGGCATTATAATTGATTAGACCGCGCGCCAATGATTAAAATCGGAACTAAAGACTTTAGATTTGTCTTAAACCACCACCAAATATGAATTTTGACCCTATTGACAATGTTCTCTATAGAGACATCGTTTTGATTAGTAATCGGTCACACATTTCTGTTCGGTGTTCTTTTATCGGGCCCCTTCCAAAGAAAAGAACTTATTACATTGTAATTTTTTGTGAAGAGCTATTACATTTTTGACTATAGTCACACCAGTCCAAAATTCTATTCACAAAGATACAAAAAATGTATTGCCAAGAGGAAATGACTTTGTCATTTGCACCCTTAACATTCATGTATATGTATGAACAAGGAAGAGCAAGACAATATTTTTACAGAGAAGGTAAAAGCCAAAAATTAAAAAGACATGAAGCTGATGAAAGAAACCAAGACAAGAATGCCATAGCAGAAGACAATTGATATCTACCACATGACTTTGCAGGACAATGTGATTCACCAGCTTGATGCAGAATATCTGTTACACTTGCTGCTGAACATGCTGCGGCTAATGATAGATATGACATAACCTGGATCATAGAAATTATATCATTACTTAGTAAACTATATGGTGACAATGAAGCTTAATTTGGCCTTAAAATTGAAAATGTAGTTACCATGTCTCCCAAAACGATTATCTGTATAAGCCTTTTTTGAATCGGCATACAACGTATGCAGACGGAGTAAGCATCTACCAAGAACAATGTTATACTCCATGGAATCGACAAACCCATCACTGTTACTAAAAACCTGTGGAATAGCATGTATAAAGATAAATTAAATTATGAATTCATTAGCCTAAGCCTTTGGCAAATTTTAAACTAAGAATTTGCTATAGTAACACACAATTCTCAAAGACTTGTGTAAGAATAAGATTCTAGCTATGCAGAAAAGAAGAAAGAAAACTTGATATCTTCCATTTGCATCCATACCAACAATTCCACTTTGAAAATGAAGCGGAGAATCTAAATTAAACACGATGGCACGATGATTTTGTCGAAGTTTCAAAGTGTAGGGTTGACAAAATCACTGTGAAGTGTGAACTTACTGCAAATCAAAACATGTTAGAAACTCCAACTTTGTAATCCTACTATTGTTCTGTCTTTTACTTAATCCTACTATTGTTCCAAAATCATGTGTTCTGTCTTTTACTTAATCCTACTATTGTTCCAAAATGTCCACCAACTTTCTAGACCATTTAGGCAAGTGATTAAATGGTGTTTTGCTTTGTTTTTACCACCAGTTTAATATAATTCGGGTTAGTTCTTACATCAAGTAATCCAGATGGTGTTTGAATTAGGTAGAACTTAGAAGATCCAAATAACTAACTTAACCAAATAACTTACAGAAAGTTAACTGAAACTAATAACTGAATCTAACAATTCAATATTTTGAGGCACATATTTCTAGGCAAATAGAAAAACAGAGAAAGAGAGAGACAGGTAGCCAAATGAAGAATGAATAGAATCTATAACATAATCATGATCATCATTGAGGATATAACTGTAAACAATTAAGTCTAGTTTGGTATTACAGTAGATGTATCAGAATCACGGTCACCTACCATAGTTTTGCAGAAACTATAAGTGAGTCGCCGTAATTCTGACATATCTACGGTACTATGACAAAACATGCACTAATTGGGATTGAGCTACCTCCCCTTATGCAAAATCAATTCTAGTTTCTACAAAATGTGTTGACAATTCATGAAAGATGAAATTGAAAACAATCAAACAATACTCATAGCAATTCTAACAAATAAAAGTCAACATATATTACATAATTTCAATATAAAAAAATGAATAGAACCAAAAAAATGGGTGAGGGATCATACGAGAAAGAAGTGTAGGAGTAGAAACCAACATCAAAGCACATGAAACAAAGAGAAGCAGATGAGAAAACGGTTTGACCCAAACGAAGAGTTAAACTGGCGCTTGTTCCAAACGCTCCTGCCAATTCATTCATCATAGCGTAGCATAGTATGTTATATTTTGATCCTTTTTTATATTATTAATATTTTCATGTTGTCAATTTAGTTTACAGAGAAAAGGAGTCATCAAATCAAATCAAACATGAGTCGGGTGAATAATGGTAAGATGAAATAATTGTGAGGGAAAAGAGAAGAAAAAACAAAAAGAGAATAAATAAATAAATAAATAAATGCAATGAATGTCACATGAGCTTAACTCAATTGGTTGGATATATTGCACGAAAGTGCTGGGATCCGGGTTCGAATCCGGATATACCCACTATTTCACCTTTAATGGGTGATTTTCTAGCTACTAGGCTACCTGACTAAAAAAAAAAATGCAATGAATGAATGAATGATATAAAGAAGGAGAATGTTAACATGTGCCCTTAAGATCATATTCTATATATCATCTTATTCCTAACTTAACCGACAAAATGCCCAAAATATTGAGTCTGATACTCTGTTGGACTACAAACCATTTCTCACTTATAAATTGATGATGAGCCAGGATCCGTTGATTCTAGAAATAATTGTCAGATGAGTTATTTTGTTTAACTTTTTAAATTATTTATGATGAATTTTATAAATCTAATCGTCCAATTAAAAGTTTTTATCAAATAGATCAATTATACAAGTTTTTGTGAAATTTTAAAATTATTTGATATATTATTAAATAATTTCAAATAAATGTATAATAAATTATTAAAAAAAACAACTAAATATGGATGCTTAGTATATATTTAATCATTAATATATAATGATAATAATTAACGTTTGGATTAATGAAATTTATTGTGAATAATTAGATATTAAGCGGAGTAACTCATCTCAGAGTTATTCTTGGAGTCAACGAATCTCTCTTTATTGATCGGTTCCAAGTTAAAAATTGTTCATTTCCAAGTTATGTGGGACGTAACTTGCAATTAATAAATTTTAACATAGAGTTCGAACCCGGTATATAAGAAAAAAAAATATGATATTCCTACTGAGCTAAATTCACAAATACTTCTACTAATTTGTCTTTTTTTTTTTTTTTGTCAAACGACATAATGACTAGAATTCCAATTTTCTTTCAAGGTGAATAATTATATGTAAAAAACCAAAACTATGCCTAGGGATGGCAACGAGTAGGGTCTGGCGCGGGTTTGACAGTACCTAAACTCGAACCCGAACTCAAAGGGGCTTTCGGGTTGCAAAATAACACCCAAACCCGTTGGGTTCGGGGTTTTCCCACCCAAACCCGAACTTACATTAACAAAAGTAAAAAAAATACGAAAAAATTCAACGAAATTACGGTCTACAACAAGCTAACATTGTTTTCAACATTATAATAAGGATGAAAAATAGTCTACAACATTAAAATAGTCTACAATATGCTAATGTAAGAGAGTATCACCCGAAATTCGGGTTTCAGGTGTGGATTTGACACTATCCAAATTCGAACCCGAAATATCGGGTATCACCCGAACCCAAATCCAATCAACTCGGGTTTTGCCCTTTAACTCGGGTTCGGGTTTGGATGTTTTTGCCATCCCTAACTATGCCTACTTAAACTTTGGTTCTTCCATTTTGTATGCATGAGTTTTTAATCATTTTGTCAAAAAAAATTATACAAGTTAATTTTCCCAATTTTTTTTTTAAACCAAAAGGTAAAAAGTTGGAAGAACATAAACCAAATATAGTCAAACCACATAATCAACCCGAACGGGTATACAAAATGCAATACAACAAAAGTTGTCTAAAGAACTAAAGTAAAAACCCACACATCACCGGCACAACCTAACAAACATGCATACGGGCGTGAAACCATATAGCAAAAAAATAGTGTTGTGGTCGCTCCTTTTGTATGTTGATATTTAATTGACGAACTTTATAGAGGATGACCAATTTTATGAGCTAAGTGAAAATAGAGAACAAAAATTGTAATTAAACTTAAGTTTGTTAGACCAAAGTTAGATTAATAAGTACAAATATATTATATTGTGTATGGTACATAAGTTGTTGATTTCACTATAACAAATACGAAATTAGCAAAATTAATTGTTATATTAGAAACTTATATCATATAGATTATCTATGCAAAAATTTTAAAAAATTGAAAATTATTTGATATGTTATTGAGACGCATCATGATTAATGATTTATGAATTTTTATTGAATACTGTTAATTTTGATGAGTATCAATAACATATCAAATGATTTTCAATTTCTTTAAAAATATTTATGAATGATTCGTATAATATAAATTTTCAATCCAATAGTAAATTTTACAAAATTTATATTCGTTATAATAAAATTAACAACTTGTGTGTCATACACAATATGATACACTTGTGCATTGTTGGTCATTAGACCATTTGAGATATGATGAGTCTTATTGATTCTAATGATAAAAAATACACTTGCACATTTTGCATGTGTCCGTTGACTAATGAGAAAAATTAATATACAATAGCAGTGTAAAATAATAGGATAAACTTAAAAATATTTTTTGTATGATTCTTAACATAAAATTCTTTTTTTGTGGTTATAACAAACTTTGACAAAAATATGCATTTCAATAAATCAAAGTTTATTATGTTAAGAACCATACAAAAAGTGTCTAAAGAATTGCACCTAAGTTTTTTCCAAAATAATATAATATTACACTATTAAGTAATAACAACCATTTTTATTCTATATATTTTTTTTGAAAGTCATTTTTATTCTATCACATCACCCCACTTTTATGATATCATATGAAATTCTTATTAAATATGAGTACAAAAATAATTTACATTGATGATATGTATTCTTTAAACTCTTAATCGAAACAGTTTTTATATAGTAGATATCTTCTTTTTTTTTACTCATTAAATTTATTTTGTAGCAAACAATTTCTTCAATATTAACTATTGTTATTTCCCCTTTGATAATTATGTCCCATCTATCAAGAGTTAAAATTGTTGTGTGACTTAAAGTCATTGTTTAATTAAAAAAAAATCATTTAGTGAAAGAGTATTTATTAATATATATATAAAACAAATATTAGCATATAAGATATTGTTCAATTTATCTCAATAAGTATTTTTCAAATATAACATTTTTATAATTTTTTATAATACATGATTAAATAAAGTAATGATAAAAAAAATATACATTGAGTATTATACACAAAATAACAAAATCTATGACTAATGCGATAATTTGTTAAGCCTCAACTTTTATTGTTGGTTTAATTTAACAAATCTGCATATTGAACACCTCTAATAGAGTCGGGATCATTTATTTATTTAATTTTTACAATAGAGAACATACACCTATAAAATAACTAATATTTAAGTTAAGTTCATAAAATAACTAATGATTTTAGTAAAAAAAATTCTTTTAAGCAAAAGAAATAAAAGTAAATTAAATAAAAGAAGATACAATGAATGATAACAACAACCTCGACCTAAATTCCTTATCCTCTGGGTTACTATAAAAAAATCCTCTCTTTGTTACCAACAAAGGATTGTCTGGAACTTGGTAGAGTGAGCAAGACATGGCACAAAGTTTCTAAGAATCTTACACCTTAAATTGAAGAGAATCCACTTCCCCAGTTAATGAATTTGAATTGAAGGTTTTATGTGACCCTGCCATTCAATACCCAACTGATATTGTGACAAAATTTTGAAAATTGTGATCCAAAAGCAACTTAGATCACTTTCTCTTGGGTTTGGTATGATTAGGTGCTATGATCTGCCTAAAGCAGCTTTTGTATTGCAAATTAAATAATGTTTAATTCACCTCCAACATTTTACAATCTGATTAGACTCAAATTGACTAGTATGTCAAAAAATGAATAAACAATTTATAATTTCTTTTAAACACTCTCTCAAACAAATTATTCTCTAATTAGATGAAATTTATGTGAGTATCTTCATTTTATGTAAAGCTTATTCTTAAAGTAAAGATTGATTAATTAGCTAATTGTCATTATAAAATAAAATAAAATAAAATAAAATAATAATCATTAGCTAAATGTTTAAGACAAAAATACCATGTGAGATTTAAGGATCATGATCAAGTCATTATAATTATACTCCATCAGTTTCTTTTTAAGCATCGTTTAAGATACATGTGCATTATTTAAATAATATATTTTGACCCAATTTTTTTATTAAAATATATAAAAAAAAATAAATATTAGTATATAAGATGTTGTTCAATTTATCTCAATGAATATTTTTCAAATATAACTTTTTTATAATTTTTTATAATATATGATTAAATATAGTAATAATAAAAAAACATACATTGAGTAATATACACAGAATAACAAAATATATGACTATACTATAATGATAGTCCAATTCACCTTCAATTGTTAGACAAGACACTAATACTATAATGATAGTCCATTTCACCTTCAATTGTCAGACAATAATGTGATAATTTGTTAAGCCTCAACTTTTATTGTTGGTTTAATTTAACAAGCATCGTATTGAACACCTCTAATAGAGTCGATACCATTTAGTTATTTATCTTCTAGAAATAAACTCGTGCGTTGCGCGGATTCGATAAAATTATAAATTAAAATATTTATATAAATAAAAATTAATAATTATGATAAGTATAGTTATATTGTTAAATTAAAAATATTTTTATTTATTCCTTTTAATTGTGATTATTAAAAATATTTGATATTTTATTTTTACTAAAATAATATTGGATATTTGCTATCTTAAAAATGAGAAAAAATTTTAAAATTTGTAAAGTATGTAGTATTCAATTTATTTATATTTTTTTTGTTCTTGAATTAAAGAATATAGTATATCCAATTTATTTAAATTTAATAGAAATATAGTTTAATATGTAAGGAATATGCGGAGACCACCCTCTCAGGTGAGGAGATTGCGGAGTTACATGGGATTACCATCGATATACACTCCTTATCCCGGTTGAATGCTAGTATTTCTTGGCAACAATCTCGGGCTTTGTGGCTTAAGGAGGGGGATGCTAATTCTAAGTATTTCCATTCCCTATTGGCTAATCGTCGGCGGGGTAATGCGGTTAAGTCTATTTTGGTTGATGGGGTTCAGTTGGACACCGTAGCTCCTATTAAGCAAGCGGTGTTTAATCATTTTGCCTCCCACTTCAAAGCGAGTGTTGTGGAGAGGCCGGGGGTGGAGAACCTTCAGTTTAAGTGTTTGGGATGGATAGAGGGCACCAGTTTGATTAAGCCTTTTTCGGTAGAGGAGGTCAAAGCAGCGATCTGGGACTGTGATAGCTACAAAAGTTCAGGTCCTGATGGGATTAATTTTGGTTTTATAAAGGATTTTTGGGAGGAATTGCAGGGTGACATCATGAGGTTTGTATCCGAGTTTCACCGTCACGGGCGGTTGACTAAGGGTATAAACTCCACTTTCATCGCCCTGATTCCTAAAGTGGATAGTCCGCAGAGTCTGAATGAGTTTAGGCTCATAGCTTTGGTGGGAAGTTTGTATAAAGTGTTGGCTAAAGTCTTAGCTAATAGGTTGCGTATGGTCATTGGAAGTGTTGTCTCTGAGTCTCAATCTGCCTTTGTTCGCGATAGACAGATCCTTGACGGGATTCTTATAGCTAACGAGGTGGTTGATGAGGCTCGGAAATGTAAGAAAGAATTGATGCTGTTTAAAGTAGATTTTGAGAAAGCGTATGACTCTGTGGATTGGGATTACTTGGATGCTGTCATGAGGCAGATGGCTTTTCCTACACTTTGGCGGAAATGGATTAAGGAATGTGTTTGCACAGCCACAGCGTCTGTGTTGGTCAATGGCAGCCCAACGGAGGAGTTTCCGCTGGAGAGGGGTTTACGACAAGGGGACCCCTTATCTCCTTTCCTTTTCTTGTTGGCAGCGGAGGGGTTGAATGTTTTAATGACGTCAATGACACAACAATAGCTCTTTACAGGGTACAAGCTAGGCGTGCAGGGCAACACTACAGTATCTCATTTACAGTTTGCTGATGATACCCTTCTCCTAGGGACCAAGAGTTGGGCTAATGTGCGAGTGTTACGGGCTGTTCTCAAGCTCTTCGAGGTCATGTCAGGCTTGAAAGTAAATTTCCATAAAAGTATGTTGGTTGGGGTCAATATCCCTGATTATTGGTTAGTCGAGGCTGCGAGTGCTTTGAGGTGTAAAGTGGGTAAGATTCCGTTTGTATACTTGGGTCTTCCTATCGGGGGCGATCCGAGACGGTTAGGTTTTTGGGATCCGGTGTTATCGCGAGTTAAGCGGAGATTGTCTAGCTGGAAGAGTCGTTTTTTGTCTTTTGGTGGTCGCCTGGTATTGCTCAAATATGTGCTTTCCTCTCTTCCTGTATATGCACTTTCTTTCTTCAAAGCTCCCACAGGTATCATTTCATCCCTTGATTCTATTTTACTTCGTTTTTTTTGGGGAGGGGGTGAGGATTCTAGAAAGGTTTCTTGGATTAGCTGGAAATCTATCTGTATGCGTCAGGAGTATGGAGGTTTGGGGGTTCGGCGGTTGCGGGAGTTCATCACTGCTCTCCTTGGAAAGTGGTGTTGGCGGATGTTGGTGGATAGGGGGTTTGTGGTTTAGGGTGTTGGAGGCTAGATATGGTGAGGAGGGAGGACGTTTGGGTGATGGGGGGAGGAGGGGTTCTGCTTGGTGGAGGGAGCTAGTGAAGATTAGGGATGGGGATGTTGGGGTTGGGGAAGGCTGGTTTGCAGATGGTGTGGTGCGACGGGTTGGGCCTGGGAGGGACACTTCCTTTTGGTCAGATCCTTGGCTGGGGGGAGTGCCGATGAGGGTGAGGTTTGGTCGTCTGTTTGATTTGGCAGAGACCAAGCATCACACGGTGGCTGAGATGTCTGCGTTAGGGTGTGGCGGCGACAGCTATGGGCGTGGGAGGAGGAGATGTTGGGGGAGTCTCAGACCTTACTTCATGACTTTCAGGTGCAGGAGCAGGTGGCAGATATCTGGCAGTGGCGTTTCGATCCCGAGAGTGGGTGTACTGTCAGTGGCGCTTATCAGCTGTTGACTTCTCAGGAAGCGGTTCCCTTAGATGAGGCAGCAGAGCTCATTTGGCATCGACAGGTTCCTCTGAAGGTGTCTATTCTTGCTTGGAGACTTCTGAAGGACAGGCTACCGACGAAGACTAATTTGGGTCGACGCGGCATTCTTTCACAGGAGGATCAGTATTGTGTTTCTGGTTGTGGAGACATTGAGACAGTCCATCATCTTTTCTTTTCTTGCAGAGTTTTTGGTGCGGTATGGTCGTTAGTCAGGTCTTGGATCGGTTTCGATATGGTGGACCCTGCGACTCCATTTGCTCATTTTACTCAGTTTACTTGGGCAGTGGGTGGCCGTCGAGATCGGAGATCATTCATGCAGCTTATTTGGCTAGTTTGTGTTTGGATTATTTGGAAAGAGCGCAATCAGCGCCTTTTCAAAAATTCGGCGCAAGCGGCCCCACTTTTGTTGGACTTGATCAAACGGCATTCTTTCTGGTGGTTGAGGACTCAGTATCCAGGGATAGGGGTAAAACTACATAGTTGGTGGGTGAACCCTTTGTTATGTTTGGGCATTTGATCTGTATCGATAGGTGGATTTTTTGTTATTCGACTATTGATGTACTTATGGTGACCTGTTTCTAGCACATCTTATGCTGGGGGTCGACCTCTTTTTTGGTATATATATATAATCTCATTTTGGCTTGTTCAAAAAAAATATATGTAAGGAATATGTTTTAATATATTTTATAAATATTATTTTTTTACTTCATTTTTTATAAATATATGTTAATAAGTAAATATGTATAATGATAATTTTGCAATTATAGTTGCATCATAGGAATCCCTAAGATTTAGTCAAATAAAAAAATCCCTAAGGTTAAATATATTAATTTTATTTATCTTAGTTTTTTTAATTTTAAAGAGAAGACACATAGTAATGTTTTATTAGAGATTAGAAATATTTTTAGAGTGCCGATAAACATAATACTTGCTTAGGAGCTTGAGTAGCTTCTCTTTATAAATAAACTATGTAATTAAACTAATTTTATAAATAAAAAATAATAATTGTGATAAGTATAATTACATTGCTAAATGATAGATATTATTTTAAAATATGATTATATTTAATATTAATATATGTTTAAAAATAAATTAATTTTTTTTATAAAATTGAGATTTTTTTATTGATTCATATTGTAGTTTGATTCATATTTTAATGTGATAGATTTCTTATAATATTGTATAAGTTGGAAGGGATACTTCATATATTTTATTTTAATGTATTCCCAACTTATTTTATTTTATTTTAATATATTGTATAAGTTGGAGGTATACTCGTAATTAATATTTGCGTATCAAAAATGTTGAAATAAACATTAATTATAGAATATGATTCATATATGGTGTCTTTTGACTTCTTTTTCATGAGATCTCATTCAAATTTGAAAAAATAAAACTACTTACTCCCTTAAGGTATAAAATAACTTATCTATTTGCTCACCTCTCGTTCTTTTGAAGTTTCTTCTCACATATTCACTTAGTGGAATTTAGAATCCCGGATTTTTAATCTATATTGTTTGGTTTATATTTTTCTTTGTTTGATCTTTTATTTTTTGTTTGTTTTTCTTTTTCTTGGCAAGGTTTGTCCCTACACATATTTTGTTGGTTTTTGTCCCTTTTATTTAATAATATTTGCTTAAATATTTTTGATCCAAGACAGAGTTTCCTTTTTAATAAGCTTAACTAATGCACCGGAGACACTATTTAACATTTTCCTATAAATAAATGGTCTTCCATAAAATGCTCTATCTCTTTTCATTTTGATGCTTTGTGTTTTGAGCTAAAAGTTAGGGTTTTGCTGAAATAGATTTCATGTTTGATTGTATTGTCACGTCAATTAATGACTATAAAAACATGAGTTAACGTAAGAACACATTATTAAGGTAGAAAATAATTGTACCACAAGCGACCGACCATACTAATTAAATTCTATAAATAAGGTTAAAAAGTAAAACCTTCAATTAAAACCGGTTTAGGAAGAGGAAAAAGGGGACAGAATCTTCTCCAATTAAAATTTCACTAGATGAGATCTAGTGTGGATCTTGACCCTTCATTTTTTTTATAATTGTAACACACGATAACAAAAAAAAATGAATGGATATGATTTCATTAGAGAAAACTTCCATGGGAGACAATCCTCTCCCATGAAAAAGGCAGCTCAAAAGTGCTTGAAAAAAATATCATGGAAAAACTCAACATAAAAACAATATCACTATCATCATAGCCACCAACAATTAAAAAATCTACAAGAAACAAAATAAAATTAAACGGAAAAATTAATCTAGAATCTAGAATAATAAATATAAAGGAATTGGCATTCAGTATGAGTAAGAGGTTATCTTAATCATATAAATTATCATATGGAAAGGTTCAACAATATCATCATCATGCCAAAACCTTAAATAAAATAACAAAAGTAAAATTATTATATAAAGGAAATGAATAAGCAAATAAATAAGCCCCCTAAAGTGGTATCCTCTCAGACAATTGCCTCGATGAGTCGTCATGTATTGTTATATATTGAGATGATTATGTTGCCTTAATCAGACTCGTAAAGAATTGTTCATCATGACTGAGAATACCACTACTAAATAATCAAGCAAGTAAATGAAACAAGCACATAGACAAAAATATATGTTACATGAAACAAAACGAAAGTAAGAACTAAGAACAGAAGCTACATATAACCTAAGATGAAGAAAACAAAAACAAAAACGGTGGCTATGATATAGATCTGAATAATATTATTCGCTTTTTATAGTTCAATTACGTGGCTTTACCGCTTTAGGGTTTTAATGGGCCTTAACCCGCAAAAACTGGGCCATAGAAGGAGTAGAACAAAATATTTCGGTATTTTATTTTCACACCCCCAATCCCTTTTGTATAATTAGTGGTTTTACTTAGACATATAATTAGTGTGTTTAATCTATATTTAATTGGTTACTATACTGAAATACTCTTTACCAATCGTTAGTTAGTTCAGTTGTGATTGGCGTTGAATTTAGTAGAGATGACCACGGTCCGTCCCGTTTAAGTCCGTCTATAAACGGGGGCGGGGCGGGCATACTTAGGGGTGGAGCTCAAAACTCAAGCCCGACCCATTTATCGATGAGTTTGCAATTTGATTTAATACAAAATGGGTATTGATACTCAATTTTGGGCTAAACGGGGCGGGCCCATTTATCGGTGAGTTTGCAATTTCATTTATCGGCGAGAATTGATTTTGGGCTAAACGGGGCGGGCCAACTTAGGGTGTCCGTTCGAAAACCTTAGCCCAGTCCGCCAAAAATGGCGGGTTAAATGGACCGGCCCGGCAGGCTCACCTGTTTTGCCATCCCTACTTGTAACTGCGATTGGGAGGAGGTTAAAACTACTTAATGTCAGAACTGACCTCTGAATTAGATTAAACTGATGGTGAAAATAAAAAAAAATATTAAAATATTCTTTAGTTATTTGATTTCATAGTGCTTCAAAGCTAACTATTATCTCAAATCCAATGCTAAAATAGGATACAACCCTAACTTTATTTGGAGAAATATTCATCAAGCTTCTTTGATTCTTTTAATTGTTTTTTTTTTAGAATTGTGCACTCTGATACTACTTTCGAACGCGAAATAATTTTTAACGGAGTTAAATGAAAAATGGTACTGATGCAAATATTTCACAATTTAAAGATCAATTTATTTATAAAAAAAGAAGAAGAAGAAAATAAACTCTTAAAGGATACTATATCTTAAACAAAGATAGTGTGTTACTAATGGTATATACTTGAGCCTTTTGACTATCTTGCTTCGAAAGATTAATCTCCGCAGTTGCACGCGAAGGATAATTTTGACTTAAAAAAAACATATGTATATCTTAAAGATTGTATAATGCATTTTGCCAAGAATACAAAACAAATTTTCCTAAATCCAAAGCTTTCTGCCCGATTCAATTGAAGCATTTGAACATACATAACAAGAACAGAGGATTTATTCTTTATTAATAATAATAGACTCATTAACATAGAAAAGAAATGCAGGTTAATGTTGGTCACTATAACATGATCACCAATCCTACATTACATTATTAATATCAAAAGGCCCTTAAACACTTTGTTGTAGCATACATTGAAATTAACCCCACAATATTAATCACTTTCCCTCTGCACGTTCATCAATTGTAAATAAGCTGCAGCAGATAAATTTCAAGAGCTTTGTGCATCCGCATTTCCTACAAAAAAAGCAACACCTCAATTAACGTTTAAACTAACATTTTTTAACCTTTCACAAAAGATAAAATTAAACACCAACATGTGTTCATGTTTTGTTATGCAGCCATAAATATTAGTGAATGAATTGATTTTATAAGGTTGATAAGTGCTTTAAGTAGCCCATGTTTAGATATTTATATATAAAAATAAGCTAAACAATAAATTTTCGCGGAAAAATCACGTTTAACCTCAAACTATTCATTATGCTTTTGTAACCAAAAAAAAACTATTCATTATGCTTTAAGTTATAATCAAATCTCGAAGCAAAATCATATCTACTCAAGAGCAAAATCATGTCAAAATTATACACTTTCCGAATCAATTTTCCAAATGTAGAATTAGATATAAATTTCTTAAATCTCATACTTGGGGAGTACATATTATTTTTGGTGAGGAGTACAATTTGTTTTTGACAACACAATGAATTTGCCAAAATTACCATGATTCACTATGTTTGGTAACACGATGAGATAATGTAAAGGTGAATATGAAGTTTTATGAAGTTAGTACTAGTTGTAGGGCACAAACAATTACTCTGGAAATTTTGCAAAAGTACAATAACAAACCGAGATTTATCAAATTCACTATCAATTCAAACATAAACTAGGTCGATGGATAATAATTGATACATATCCAAAAGAGAAAAAGACCAAAACAAAACAAAATTGTTGTACCATTGGAGGAGGAGTTATTGGATGTTGATGGTTGATTAGCGGATGTGTTTGTGGCTTGTTGGGAGCGTATAACAACACCAGGCCATGATCGACACATACAATGCATTCCCTCATCAATACTCCCATAGAGGGTGGTCAAATGTTTGCCACAACCCCCCCAGGAGTACTTCCCACAGGTTGCACATTCTACCCTATAACACATTTTGTGCAACCCTTAAATGTTATTTAGTGTAATTGATGTTGTATCACTTGTACGAGTATGAGATTTAACTATCATGATTTTATAACTAAGGGGTATATATATTATATTCCTATGATTTCTTGTACTTTGAGAATATCGAAGCTTTCTTTGTTAATTAATATGATTTGTCTCTTATGCCACGATCACTAGTGAGGACGGCTTCGTTGCTGAAGATAGTAACGCCTTACATAGTTTTTGGGTGATTCCATTTTTATGATTGGATTTTGCACCCACTGTCCCACTTCTTTGTTTCCTTTCAAACATTGAAGAGTTACATAGATTAAGGATCACAATGAGTGTGAGACCTTGTGGATACCGCAACAATCTCTAGGATAAAAATACGTGCATAATGGATATCGTACATACACTTAAAATAATATGAAAAAAATCACGGCTTAACCAATGACGGATCTATTAAGTGGCGTAGCCAGACCCTGATATGGAGTTTTAAGAAGTAGTAGGTAATAAGAAAATTGGATTAGAAGTCAAGATTTGGAGATACTAGTTTTTAACTAAATGATTGTACAAAAGTGGTTAATAAACACTCCTCAAAATGAATTGTTCATGAGTTCACTAGTTTTAGGAATAATTTTTTGTTAAGTTTAACTTATCTTTCAGCTGAACTTCAAATTACTACTTCAAATTACTGGAACCCGGTTAACACCAACAATAAAAGCTTATTCACATATATTAAAAATTGGTATCAACATTAAAGATACATTGAATTCGCTAAAATAAACTAATGTCTACATGATGCTTGTAAAAATTTGACCTCAAGACAGTGTTCATATATTTTAGTCGTAGTTAGGTTCCAATTCACACATTTGAAGGAGACAACTTGTGGTCCCACTGAACTTTGAATTTTAGTGACAGACAAAAACAAATAAAAATCCATCATGTAATCATCATATAATCATCATCATTGCATATTCAACCTAAAATCAGCGCCAAACCTGTAAATAACATGCATATAATGGTGATTATAACTCGATAGAAAATTCTCATGCTTTCTGAAGTTGTTACATGAAGTCTTTTGAAATTTGTTAAGAGAACAATTAGCTGCACATAAACCTATTGCGATGAAAAATATGGCATAATACTTTATAGAAATCAGTCAATCATGGAACCTGCAAGAATTTGTGCTATCCATAATTCAATGACTCACCAAACTGTATGGAAGCATTCAGAGTTCAAACTGTGCACTCCATACAAATAAAACTGAGACAAGTATACATCATGCATTGCCACCATCACCTTTGTCTTCAGTTGTTTCTACTGCTGGTTTCTTTGCTACGCTTGCTTCTGCCGCACTGGCATTTGATGATCGCTTAACTCCTCTGCCTACCACACCAAGGTGTGTGACTCCAGCTGATCCATTGGTGTGAGCAGTTGAAATCGTTGGAGAGTCAAAACCTCCACTGCTGTTGGCAGTAGCCAACTGTGAGGAACTCACTCTTCCTAGAGCTGGTTCCTTTCCATTGCCTGCCTTGGCAGCTGCAATGCCTAGGATCTCGGCGAGAATTGATTTTGGGTTCGAGACTAACTGCTGTAGATCATCAAGCTGCAAATCCATATATTCCGAGTTATATCAAAATAGCACTAAGACAAATAGACAATCTTATTTATTTTACTTAGTCTACCTTCTTTTCCAGCTCACTTGAGAGACCTGTGAGAGTTTCAATTTCAGCTTGTTTATCCACAATTGAGATATTAGACTCAGATCCAGGGACTGTTTGTTCATCCCGCTCTAACTTGGAAGCCGAAGATGCAGAATCTGAAAAATTCTTCACTTCATTTGTGAGACGAAGTAAACGTGCCTTACAAACAGATGCAGCCTTCTCACAATAAGCAATAGCTTCTTCGGGCCTAGAACCAACCTCCAAACACAAGCATATACGGAAATTTCTTAATTCACAAGTTAAGGCTGTCTAGCAGTGAAAGACCACAATTGATCATCCGAAATTGGAACCTTTATTAATAAGTGAATTAAACAATTTAATGACACTCTTCTGTTGTTTCATTTTTCATTTACATTTAAACTGCCTAAAGTCTAAATAAAAGTAATATCTCATCAAAGTAAGAATTATGACAAGGATACATGTCAGCAATGTTTCTGTCATCTGGTTCAACCAGCTGTTCCAAGATGGATAGTGCCTTCTGGTAGTCAGAGAGAGATGTTTCAAAATCCTCTGTAAAAAACAGATCCAAAAAACAATTCAATTTTTAGAATAATTGTATTAATGTATACCCTTTTTGGTGTGTTTGAGGAAGAGAGTATTGGCCAAATTTAAAATAAACGGAAGAGCGCGAAAATACCTCTTTCCAAAGCAACGTCTGCCAATGTTGATAGTATATCTACTTGTTCCATAGTATTGACAGATTGCTTTTCAACAATGGCTCTAGCAATATCAAGCATTTTCCATGCCAAATCCAGGTCAGATTCGTCTTCATCACCTTCTGCCAACTCCTCAGTATCACTATCCCCATCATCTTCCTGCTCGTTCTTACCAGACACTATTTCACATTTCAAAAGAACACAACTACAAATAAGAACCTGTTTTCTCTGCAGACTACAACTTAGGTGATTATGAAATCATAAATTTACCCAGAAAAGTGAATGAAATAACACATTTCCTCTACAATCCAACAATGATATTTAACAGCTATCGTAAATTTGGTTACTAGAGTTGACAACTTGACATTGAGAAACAAAATGTCTACTCCCTACAATTCAGATGTAGTGTTCACAAGTTTCATGCATAAAATGCATTAACCATGGGCTTTTTGTATCCCATGGACTTAGTCCGCACATGTCACATACTCACATCATTTTAAACTCCACAATAATTGCCAATCGCACACACATATCAAAGAGAAGAAAAAAGTGATCTGATTTGGACACAAAAAACTTAGAACATTTTGTTTTTATATTTCTTGAATAAAAAGTTCATAAATCAAGATAACTCAAGTCCATGTAAATATAGAATAAGGAACATGACATATTTTCACTTTCATTAAAAAAAAACATAAAACATGCTCTATTATTGTAATGACTGATGAATGGAAGGCACTATAATGCAGACTGCAACAGCACATTAATATCATTATCATACATACTTTGTAAGCCAAATTTAGTAAAATGATCACATTCCTAGTGAAGCAAGCAAAAAACACCAGAAACAACAAACTGACCATTATCCACTTCTGACTCATGGTTATCCGAAGTCACATCCTGCTCAACATTGCTTGCAATAGATGCAGTGGAGGATTCAGCATTCAAATTACTCTTCACGGATCCATCTTTATCAGAGCCATGTTGAGACTCATCCTGCTTCTTAGGAACAGCACCCAAAGGATCGGCTTCCTCTTGAGCCTTGTATAACAGTGCACAGCCATATTTGTAGTATGTGTGGACACACTCAGGAGCAAGTTCACCATAATGGGCAACTCTGTTGATTAAAACTCATTCAGAACATTGTTGGTTGAAAATAAACAAATCTTAGAAAATATTTAGACATTCTTAAGTGGACATATAATTAATCTGTATAATTAATCTGTACATGGTTCCTATATGAGCAGAGCGTCAAGTTGGTTTGACAAAAATGAAAACTCATGCTGGTACAGTGCCAAAGCTACATCATACTTCATATCAACCCTAGGGTTAATATGGTAAGTAAACATAGTTGATTACTTCTTTTTTTTTGAAATGGCAAATATTATTAATCAACTCTATAACAAGTAGTACAAGAGTATCGGCAAGAAAAAAGCAAGGACAAAAACCAAAGAAGTGGGGACTAAAGAAGCTCCCCACCACACCTTGCACAACAACGAACACCACAACTCCCTAAACAAAGAGACAAACACACCCCAAAAAGATAGCGATCAAAACCCCACACAACACCTAAAAACCCCTCAACAGCGACTTCCCACCCAACACCAACCAACATTGTTGATTACTTGACATCAAATGTCATCCATAATACTCGATATATTTCAAATGTAAAATTAAGGATAATATGATTTCATTCTATCAATCAATATTCTTAAACCTTGACAATGCAGAGTTTCAAACCTGCACTGAATAATTTCATGCGTCTTTTGAGAATAATGTCTATAACCAAGCAGCTAAGCATGCATTGTCAACCATTCCTAGCATGGAACTAGTGAAAACCAAACGAGATAGAATCTTAGTGTATTTTTTCTTTCACATGTGTTTCAACTTTTTCAAATTTGAAAGGTAAAACTACTTAATTGTGACTTGTGAGTGAAACTGGAATTGAACTCGAAATCGAATACAATGTGCCTAATCTATTAAACACTGAGAATATCAATAACCTAACACCGAGAACACGAACTTCTACGAAAGATAATTTTCTAACAAATTCTCAATAATTTAATTTAACCGAATGATCAATTCAAATTCATAGCATAGGAACAATTTAACCAGCAAATGCGATTGTCAAAAATCTACGAAGAAATTAGGGAAAACACGAATCAATCAAATAGAAATCGAACCTGATCTCAAGAGCACGGCTATAGTTATCAGCAGCCTCAGCAAAATCGTTCTCCTTCATGGCCTTGTTTCCCTTATCCATCAGCTCAGCAGCCAAGTCCAGAGACTTCTGACAATCGCTAGAAGTTCCGGCGTCAGACACAGCGGCGGACTCCACGGTGGCTTTAACAGTGATTTCGTTTTTGTTGCCTTCGTCGTGGTTTAGGGTTCCGTCGATGACTGCAACAGCTTCTGTTGGTTGAGGGGTTGTGGCGGAAGTCTCAGATGCAGTTGGAACTTGTTCAACCATGGTGATCTTCGACGAATTTCGATTCCGCAGAGAGAGAAATGAGAAGAGAGAAAGATGAAATTGATTCGAGGGTTTGGGTTTTGGGGGTTTTTGAGATTTTGCTTTATGGCGCAAAATGTGAAAAATGAAAAAATGAAATGAAAATGAAAATATACAGTAGAATGAGTTATGAGTTATGAATTTGTAAAAAAAAAACAATATGAGTAGAGTAATTAATATCCTATCGCTCTAAAATAATTGTCGTTATATAGTAATGTATAATTTTAATTATTAATTTTTTATGAAAAAATATATAAAAAAAATTGCTGTAAGAATATTCATTAAAATAAATAAAATAAAATATTATGTTTGTAAAGATTTTGAAGAAAATCTTGCAATTATAAAAATTTATTTTGCTTACATTAAGTTCACTTTGTACATGATATGTGATGTCTAAAAAAATAAATTTCATTTCTAAGAAAACAAATGATTTTTTTACTAAAATATTATGTCAAAAAATATGAAATAAACACAAGTAAAATATTTAAAAAAAAAAGTAATTTTTTTTTAAAAAGATCAAACAAATTTAGAAAAAAGCTCAAACAAACAGGTCATTATATGTTAATCAAGAGTCGAAAGTTCGATTTTCGCCTTGAGTACGGAGTAACTTTAAATCTATAAGTCAGTTATTCCACCTATTGAGATGTCTCCAATCTAACGAGAGGAATAGTCACTGCATTCGGCGGTAGTTACCTGATCTCGACAAAAAAAAATTAATAAAAAAATGCGTTTGAAATAATTGTCAACATACAAATTGCGACAATAGTCATCAGTACAGAGCAGTTTTAAATCTCTAGGTCAGATATCCCACCATTTGAGTTGTCTTCAATCTAGCGAGAGAAATAGTCACTACATTCGAAAATTGATACCCGGTCTCGACAAAAAAAACTGCGACAATTATTTTTTAGAAGGATGGAGTATATTTTTTACACGTGTTGTATTAATAACCATTGATTAACAAGAGGGTATTATAGTAATTATCAAAAGTTCTTAAAGTTTGAAGAAGTATCAATAGCCACAAACGAAGGATCAGTGTGAGTGAGCCATGGTTGGTTATGCAATCTCATCGTTCCCAACTCTCTCGTTCAATCGTGTTATCGTTTGCAATGCGACGTCGTTTTCATGCAAAGCGCAAGCTACGAAGTCCGTAACGGCGTTTCCAACAGCAGGACGAAGGGAGTTGCTGTTCCTTCTCACGGCTTCAACAGCGTTGACGGCGAGAGAGTCCGTGTCTATGGCGCAGGATATTCCATTGTTTGGGATACGGAAGAGTTTGAAGAAAGCGGAGGAAAAAGCTGAGGAGATTGTTAGGGAAGGGTTTGAATCTGCTGAGAAAGGACTTGAGACGGCGGAGAAGGGACTTGAAACGGCGGAGAAAGGACTTGAGACGGCAGAGAAGGAGGTAGAGACGGTGTTGGGATTTGGAGGTTTGGCACAGGCGGGTGTGGTGGCCGGAGCAGAGGTTTTTGGTGTTTTGGTTGCTACGGCGGTGGTTAACGGTATTTTGGGACCCGAAGCTCAAAAATCATAAGTCGTGACAATATACTACTGGTCATGAGTTGGTCCTTAAGCTGGATACCGAGTTTTCAATAAAAAAAATATAGTATTGTTCATGAGTATTACTACTGTTAGAATTTAATTCAATTCAATTTTGTATGTTTTTGTGAAAATTGATCATGTAATGTAATGTAATAACTTATAACACTGTAATTGTAAGAATGTGCTTATTTATGTGGCTATGTGATTTTGCGATATATGAATGAATGCATCTTAGAATTATGAACTAAGTCCGTTTGATAGAATTCATATATTTTGATCAAAGTAGGTTTAGGAAGCAAACAAGGTAAACCATAAAAGCAACTTCAATGGGAGTTTTAAGAACTTGCATTTTCAGTAGTTTATGGTTGGAGTCCTCCATGTTGAAAATGAGTTTGGTGGGAAGCAACATGTTCTTAACAAAAGATAAACAAATTTTAGTCAAAAATAGCAACTGATTCAACTACAAAATCATTATGTTTAAATTTAGTCTTAATATATTTACTTATACCAAGAGAGATGAGATTGTCAGCCAAGTTAATAACTTACTCCATTTGTTATTAACTTTCATGTCAAGGTTTATGTACTTCGACCCAATATTAGGTGCGTTTGTTTGTGATTTTTTTTTAAGAAAAAAAAATCATTTTATTTTTTATTTTTGATATGTTTGTTTCAGATTTTTATAAAAATTATTTTGTTAAAAAAAATATTTTTGAGTCTAAAATGAAAAGCTACTTCCAAGTGATTCTCTTAAAATATACATTTTTTAAAACAAGGACCATGTGTTTGTTCTCAAAAATGTTTTTTATAATTGTAAACAAACACAAAACAACTTTAGATTTTTTTTCAAAATTTCTACAAAATAAATATATTTTATAAAAAAAATTTAAAAAAAATCTATTTTATTTTAATCTCAAACAAACGCATCCATATTTAGTCTCAATATATTTTCAAAGTTTTGGATTTTTTTAATAATTTTTGTTGGTTTTGCAAATTAAATAGATAAATTTCAATGTTGAGTTCACCCCAACATTTTGCAACTTGATTAAACTCAAATTGACTTGCAATGATATTTCAATTCAACTGCTGGTTGAAGTATTGAGTCATTGTCCAAGAATTGAAGGGATTTCTATTGATGAAGTTTGTTTTTATGAATTGTTGTTTCTTATTATATTACTCTCTGTCCCACAAACATATCGGTTAAATTGTATTGAATTGTTGTTTGAGGAGTTTGCAATGTGTTGTTTCTTCTATATATTACCCCCACAAATTATATCGGTTAAATTTTTTTTGTAAGTGAATGAGAGTAAATACTCTCAAATTTTGAGGAGGTAGACAAGAAAAAACCTTTTTACTATAAAATAAATTATTACAACAATTATTACTCCTCATCCCTTGTCAAAAAAAGTGTTCATTTGATAAGCTTTCTTGCAATCAAGAAACTCATACTTCTCAATATATTTTAAACAATTCCGTAGTTTTGCAAAGTATGGAGATGACTACGGATGAAATTTTTGATTGGTTTACTACAATAAAGTAAAAGGTGGTTGATCTCTCCAATAAATGTTTTTTCATACGCATCAGTTAGAGATTGACACCTTCACTTATTTTTATTTGTTTAAATAATCAATTGATCTACGTCTTTAATTTTTTTTGAATTAATCTCTGAATGTTAAAATTATTTTAATTTTAGTTCCCAAAGTTAAAATTTTCAGGAAAATTCGTAATTTTCCTGCAGATTTTCCTTCGAAATTTTCTACGGATTTTAGCTTTAAGGACTAAAACCAAAATTATTTAATATTTAAGGATGAATTTCGAATAAAGTCCAAATGTTTCATCTAACTTCAATATATTTTTCTTTTTGGCATCGAGTTGAAAAAAAGTCGATAAAGTCACACTTGATTCAGCTCAGTAAAACTTAATAAAATTGAATCAACTCAAAACTCGACTCAAGTATATCATAAAAAAAATATTTCAATTCAAATTCGACTCGATTCATACTCAAAAGTAACTCAATTCAACTCAACAACTCAAATTAAATGAGCCACAACTATAGCTTAAACGAGCACAAAAATAGCTAATAACTCAAACCAATTAAATTGGTAGCAACATTAATCAAACAACTAAGACAAATGTTAACCGGTGCACACTATGCACTTGTTGAGAGTTCTTTTAAAGAACTAGCACGCGTTATTTTTTTAATTGATAGTGTATTTATGATTATTTTTTTGAAGTTATTATTTGTTTCAATTGGTAAATAAAATTTTGTAAATGATATTTATTATTTGATTTTAAAATTTATCAATTAAAATTTATCCCACTATCAAATGATAGTTATGTTGATTTTTAATTTTTATCAATTAAAGTTTGTCATGTATGATGTAGATGTTATTTAATTTGGACTTTTTAAAAGTTAAAATATGTCCCATAAATTGTAGTTATTTTAATTTTTTATTAGGAGTATAATTTATTCCATATTTCATAGTTATTTTTAATTTTTACCCGTTCAAATGTATCCCGTATGTGATAGTTATTTCTACTTTTTATAATTTATCCCGTATATGATCACTTTTTTTTTTATCAGTTTGAATGTGATAGTTATTTCATAAGTATTTTCGGAATGCCAACATTAATGTAGTATTTCGACAAAATAATATTTTATATGCCACAATTCGTTAATTATTTACATTGCATTGTGTTCGTTAAGAATTTTATGTACTTAGATCTACAAAAACAAATGTTTGTGTTCTTATACAATAAAGTCGTTATGATACAAATTTGAAAATTCATGAATATTTTGTATGTGCTTTATTTTAGAGTTTTTTTGACATATTTTAGTTGATTTTTTTGTTCTTACTACTACAGGTTTTTTATTAAAAAAATTTAAAATACATATTTCCATAATGTCAAAACTAATGTAGTATTTCGACAAAACAATATTTTATATACAAGAATCGTCAATTATTTACATTGCGTTCGTTGAGAATTTTATGTACCTAGGTCTACAAAAACAAATTAAAGATAAGTAGACTAACTAATCTAATTATTAAAACGATTAATATAAACAAAAAAAGTAAACTGTGAAAATGACAAAAAGTCCGCTAAATTAGGGGAATTGTGAGATCAATTAGGAGTAATTATGAAAATTATGTTGTAATAAAAATTATTATAGTGACATATGTTTATTTCATGTTAATTAATATTCATAAAAAGTATACTTGATGCACTCGTTAGCAAGACCTAAACAAATTTATTACTACTATCCACCTTTTTAATTTCTATTATTTAATCAATGTAGTTTTATAATTAAGAATAAACAAATTTGACTTTATATATTGAAAAATAGATATATGTAGTCTATAATGTAAATCACATACAATCATTTTTTAATGTACTAAAAGAACCAACTATTAGTATATAAGATTTTGTTTTCATTTGTCTCAATGAGTTTTTCACAAAATTAAATTTTTATAATTTTTATGATAAAAAACTAAAAATATTAATGATTAAAATTATACATTATATTGATATGCATAAACGACAATTATTTTGAGACGGTGGTAGTAATTTATTGGTATAAATTTGGTTTAATAAGTTATTTAAATAGTGTTTGTAAGTTAAAGTGCAAACCTTTTATTTACCCCTAGTATATGTGATTGATCAATATACTATTAGATAATCATGGAGTAAATCAAGAGATCATGCGCATAAATACAATTGTATGAGATTTCAATTTATAATAATTAGAGAGTGATTAAAAAAAATCAATTTATAGAATTATACAATACGTGTGTGATTGGTCGATACTAGGTCACAACTGCTCTAGTGTTAATCAAAATATGGTCTTGAACAGTGGTTAAATTATGCTAAAGTTCACTAAATAAAGTGTAAAATGAGTTTGTTATAGCAAATTGAGTTTGAGTTCACTACCTCGCTATAGCAAACAACTGTGTTTGAGTTCACTATGTAGTCACCGAAGTGTGTTTGAGTTTGCGCCTAGATAGCGAACTATGATTGAATTTGTTGGGTAGTCTGAGAACTATGTTTGAGTTCGCTACATAGGTAGTAAATTATGTCTTTTCAGAATATTTTCTTTCATGGGGGTACAAACAGTGTGTTGGATCATAAAAAAATTCATTCGTTATTAGGGTTCAGACGAAGTTCACTACCTACATAACGAGAGAGATATTTAGATAATTTCCAGGAACGCGCGAGAAATGGCGGGAGCGCAAAAAAGCAATGTTCATCTTTTTAATGTATTTTTAAATTCTCTCTTTTATTGACTAAAATTAATGGGTAAATTCCGTTTTTATATATGTGGGATTCATTTTCAAAGTGTGGACCTCAAAATACGTAACAATGCATTATTGTCTTATTTCTTTAAAATAAAATAAAAGATGACAATAAATAAAATATTGTTCAAATAACATTGAGACGTAACTGTGAATTGCTTTTTCATATACGTACTACATAAACTATATCTATATATATAATATATGTACAATTTTTCCTTTGCTATATATATGGTCATGTGATTCAAAAAAAAAAATGGTCATGTCACATGAAATAATATGGAAATCATTGAAGTTAAACACTCCCACGATCTATTTCGTTTTAATCATCTCATTTGTAGAAAAAATGTATAAATTATATCCTAATCAGATTCATTAGTCTATAAATAAGAATCATCAATAATGTTTCATTAAACAACACAAATACATTAATTAATTAAGCAACTAACTAGTCTCTCCATAATGCATGTCATGGAAGTTCTATTTTCCTTTGTTCTTATTCCCTTTTCTGTTTTCGTACTTTTTTGCATTGGCTTACATCAAAATATTACAAACCAAAAACCATTGCATACAAATTGCCACCTGGTCCAACAAAATTACCTCTCATTGGTAATTTGCATCAACTAGCATTTGCAGCAAAATTACCACATCATAGTCTCCAAAAACTTTCTCAAAAACATGGACCTTTAATGCACATAAAACTTGGTGAAATCAATGCAGTCATTGTTTCATCCTCAAAGTTAGCCAAAGAAATAATGAAAACACATATGGTGCAACAAAGGTGAAATTGAGAATGAAGATCTTGTGGATGTTCTTTCGAGAGTCCAACAAAGTGGAAGCCTTGATATTCAATCGACAATCAAACAACATCAAATATGTGATTTGGGTTAGTACATACTCCTTCCGTCTTAAAACATAAGAGAAAATTAGTAAAAAAAAATTGATGTATCTTGTCCAAATTTTTAATCTAATACATCAACTTTTTTTTATCAATTTTCTCTTATATTTTAAGATGGAGGGAGTATAACGATTATAACTCATAATTTGTTTTGTTCTACATTTATATGATAGGTGTCACTTTAAATAATATTCAATAACGATTTTTTACCTTCAAAAAATTTTAAAATTAATTCTATTTATATTATTCATTTGCTAATTTACTAATGTATATAAAAATTTATATATGTTGAATCAGGATATATTTGCTGCTGGAACTGATACATCATCAACAACAATAGGGTGGGTTAGGTCTGAATTGATGAAAAATCCAAGAGTTAGAGAAAAGACACAAGCTGAATTAAGACAAGCATTTAAAGGAAATGAACTAATATCTGAAAATGACTTAGAGGAATTGTTATGAATTAAAATGCTAAATGACTAAAACTACTCCTAAACTATAAAACTAATTAAACTTCATTCATTTCATTTGATTGATAATCATTACATTCATCATTCTTCTCTTTATATAGACTAGAAACCCTACAATTTATCTAGATCATTCTATTGGACCTACTATATCTTTGGGCCTATATTCATTCATGACATTCCATTGGTCTCGCAGAAATACTTTGTCCTCAAGGTATCATCTTAAAAAAAATTCAATGTAATGTAACAACCTAAAATTCATCTTAGCCCAAAATTCAAATTAAAAACTAATTTTGATGAGTTGTTGCTGAAAGGCCAAATAACTCTTCTTAGTAGCTGGACCCAATAGATTAGTGCAGTTGGACCATCATTGCTTCCTCTTCCTTCTTTCACATGTCATGCGCAAGCTCTTGACAAACCCGCCGCCGGAATTAAATCCTTCACCGGAAACAAGAAGCTGCAAAAACTCATTTTCCCTCTATCCCATGGCATCCACAACAGAGAGAAAATGAAATGACTGCCACAAGACTTCGCCGCCGGAAAACGAAATTGATGTTCATCACCGCCGGGATCAAATATCTTAATGGAAACATCAGTAAGCTTGAAGATAGTGAATGGATGTTGCTGACGCGTTTTCACCACAGTGACGGCGCGCACAACCTTCTTCTCCATTGAAGGTGTTTTAATGGCGGAGAAACAGTGTTGTGACGGCGCCTGAATCAAGGGAAAAAAACTTGAACTCTGAAAAATTGGTAGAGAATCGTGGTGAGGTTCTGCTGCTTGTTCATTCTTCGCCGCTTCCGGTGTCGTTGATTTTCCGTCAATTTTTGAGACATGGAATCCCTCACCGGCGATGGAATTTGTGGAGATCTCAATTTCCTTTTCTCCTTTGATTGTAGGAGATTGAAACTCAAATCCAGCTGGTGATGGTTGTGATGCATTTGTATGAATGGGTTCTTTAACTTCTAGAGATGGAGGCACATGAATAGTGTTGAATGTTGGTTCAGTTATGAGTGTCGAGTGTTGGCTGAAAGGGTTAATGGGAGTAGAGTTGAAATTGGTGTTATAAGTTGATGGATGTTGTTGTTTGATGTACTGGTGGGAGTCATAGTTTTGTGTTGGTATGGTATGAGAGTTGTTGAAGGGTGGTGGATTTGGTTGAAATAGTGGTTCATTGTAAAGGTATTGATGATGGTGACTCAATGTAGTGGGAGTGTGTAAAGCCCAGTACTGTTCAGTAGCAGAAGGTGTGTGCATAGGTGTTTGGTGTGGTGTGTGATAAGATGCAATCTGGGTGTGAGTGAATGGTGGTGGGATATGAGAGGTAAGGTCATGGAATTGAGAGGTAAGGAAATTGATGCTAGCAGAGACACTAGTTTGGTATGATTGCTGGCTTTGGACGAGTTGGGTTGATGAGATTGGATAGGTCTGCAAGGGTGGGAGGAGAACCCATGATCAATAAAATTCAACTCTCAACGAGAGCACCAAATTGTTATGAATTAAAATGCTAAATGACTAAAACTACTCCTAAACTATAAAACTAATTAAACTTCATTCATTTCATTTGATTGATAATCATTACATTCATCATTCTTCTTTTTATATAGACTAGAAACCCTACAGTTTATCTAGATCCTTCTATTGGACCTACTATATCTTTGGGCCTATATTCATTCATGACAACAGGAACTCTCTTATTTAAAGTTAGTTGTCAAAGAAACATTATGACTACATCCATCTTCGCCGTTGTTGGTTCCAAGAGAATGCACGGAACTGACCATCATTGACAAATATGAAATACCAAAAAAGACTACAGTCTTGATAAATGCATGGGCGATATGAAGAGATCCACAATATTGGAATGATGTTGAGAAGTTCATTCCAGAGAGGTTTGATGGTAGTTTAGTCAATTTTTAAGGAAATAATTTCGAATATATTCCTTTTGAGGTCAGAAGAAGAATGTGCCCTGGTATGGCATTTGGTTTAGCTAGTGTTATGTTTCTTGTGGCTCTATTACTCCATCACTTTGATTGGGAACTTCTAGATAAGATGAAGTCTGAAGATTTAGATATGATTGAAGATTTTGGACTGACCGTTGGAAGGAAAAATGAGTTGTGTTTGATTCCAACTTTTTATGATGTCTAGCTCCATGATCTTCATAGTGTTGTTTGGTTTCAATTGTGTCATTAGGTGGTTTCAGAAATAAAAGCCAAACAAAACATATAGCTAATCATTGAATACAATGATACAAATAGAAATAACAAGTTTTGATGCAGCATTTCGCCATTAAGGGCTTTATGATCACTGCTAGTTCACATTTTCAAGCATATGAAATAAAAGTTTTATTTTCTTATTAAACTTCATCCCCGAGCACGTACTTTAGTCTATACAATAAGACAATTGAAAGGTTCTTACTTCTTAGGATTATGAAGGAGACAGTTTGGGGATCATCCGTACTATAATCAAGAGCATTATTACAAGTGAGTTGGACACCACACTCTGATCCAGTGGCGGATCCAGGACCCTGGATCAGGGGATGCAAACTTCGTCTAACTCAATTTTAAATATTTTTTTCTCTTAAAAGTAACATGGCTCAATTAAAAGTAACAAAATTTTGAATTTTTTTTTCTCACTGATCAGGAGGTGCCTCAATTAATCTGTACGTACCTCATATGAAATCCTTACTTATTTTAAATATATATTATGTTCCAACAAATTATACTTCCCTTATGGGTAGGTTAGTGGCAAAACATGTTTTGTTTTACTTCTTTTATTCACAAGCTCGATACCAACAAGTTACATATACCATTTTGAAGAATATTTTATATAAATATTTCAATTATACTTAAATTAAAAGCATTAATATAAGAGCATTCTTTCTCACGTGTGTTAAGCTTAATCCATACTTTAGACTATTTATGAAAACTGAGAAAGTGTCAATCTGAATATGAATTTACAGCAGACATTGGAAAAATTGAACTCAACCATATGTGTAGTGTAGTAAAGTTGAGGAGAGAAGAGAGTGCAATGGGTGCAAAACATAAAAATTGAGAGGGTGCAAATTAAATAAAAACCGAAATATTGGTATAAATTAAAAAAGTTGAGGGTGTGCAAGTGCACCCCCTAACATCATTGTGGATCCGCCCCTGCTCTTATCCAAAACCTTAAAATAATGAATTTATGGATTCTCTCACTTATAAATGTTTAAATCATTGTGAACCGGCTCGAAACTCGATTCGAGCTCATCATAAAAAAAAATTCAATTCAAATTCGACTCAATTCAAATTTGCTAGTAACTCGATTCAACTCAATAGCTCAAATTAAATGGGTAGCAACATTAATTAAATAACTAAGACAAATGCTAATAAGTATTAGTGAACACTATACACTTTTTAAGAGTTCGTTTGGAAAATATGAAAATCAATCAATGAATTTAGACTAAATCTTAAAATTTTGTTTTTTTAAAAAAACTCTTAGAAAATTGTATAGTCAAACACATTTTATATTTTTAGCGAGAGAATAGTCAGTGTGTTCGCCAGTAGATACCCCAATCTCAACCAAAAAATACGTCTTATAATTTAGAATTTTTTTATTTATTTAACGTTGTTCTTTCTTTGACACACATATCTTACTTCCTATGCTTAGCTCAACAAAATGTCCGTTGTTTTTGTTCTTTTACTACCAATTAACGCTGTTCTTGTTTTTTCTACCAAAACTTTGTAATCTCAACGCCGCATATTCAACATTTTCAATGTCATCAATTCTCACTGTTGAAAATATTGACTATTGTTTTTCCCTGTTGTACTGAGTCTCTTCACACATTCATGCACACCAACTGTTCGATTATTTGCCTCACTCAATGTTGAACAAAACACTTCATCATATATGATCTTGATCCATTACCACCATCATTGCAAACACTGCTAAATGTCATTGTCAATGCATTTAAGTCCTCTTTTCCGCAATTTCAACTCATTAATCTCGCAACAAATTCGTTTCTATACACGTCGTCGTGACCCTTTTCCCTCCAAAATTTGCCACTACCTAAACCGTGCAAAACTCATTGATTCAATTCGACTTTCTCTACGCTCCAATGACCCTAATTCAACACTCCCAACTCTCATAAACCACCGTTTATTTGACTCTTTTGTTCTCACTCATGCACTTCGTTCTGCACCTTCTGCAGATTCTGCACTTTCCCTTATTCATACCATTGAGGATACAAAAAGTTCCAATTTTTCACATACCTAGACTACGGTCCATGCCCTTGCTGCTGTTCTTGCAAAATCCGGTCGATGTGCTGAGCTTAAATCGCTTATTGATGATATTCAAAATAAACGGTTTGGCAATGTTAAGATTAGTTTTATGAATCTAATGAAGTGGTATTCTGAAGCTAAGAATATTGATTCTGTTCTTGAGATTTGGGATCAGTATAGAGTTGAAAGTAAAATTGTATGTACCGAATCTTATAACATTGTTATGGCTCTTTATGTAGAAATGGGTAAGGATTTTGAGGCTGTTGGAGTTTTTTGTAAGATGGTTGATGATGGGTCGGTTCCCAATTGTAGAAGCTATAGTATAATAATTGACCACCTTGTGAAATGTGGGAAGTCTTTGGAAGCTATTGAGGTTTTAAATTTGTTGCCTTTGATGAGGATTAAACGTACTTTGAGACAGTACTCGGTTTTAATTGAAGGTTTGGTTGGTAGTAAAATGTTTGATGAAGTTGGTGTTTTAGTTAATGAGATGCAAGTTGATGGAATATTACCTAGTCGAACCGTGAGTATGTTGTTGCACCATGTGAAGGATGAAGGATTTCTCAAGGATGTGGATGAATTGTTTGGAGAAATTTCCCCAGATGAAAGAATTAAGAATGTAAGATTTTCTATTGATAGCAGTGATGAGGGTGATGATGAAAATGAGGATGAGGGTGAAAATGAGAGTGAGAATGATGCTTCGCAATGTGATAATGTAGATGGGATCCGCTTAAAACCGTGGCTAGATCCACGGTCTTTGGCTAGTGCCTTACAGAAATGGAGTCCTGATGAGGTATCAGCACTAGAGGATGCAAAGTTTGTATGGACAACTAGGTTGGTATGCAAGATACTTAGAAATTTTAAATCACCGGATACTGCATGGAATTTTTTCTGCTGGGTTGCCGATCAACCTGGATTTACTCATAATATATACACAGTTCAAAGAATCATGACCCTTCTAGCTCGCCATGGACGTACTGAATTAGTTGATAAACTCATATCCAAGATCAGAATAGAGGGAATGAGACTATCATTCAGTACCATAAGGTTAATCATTGACTTTCATGGGATTTAAAAAAATTCCGATGCTGCTCTGAAAGTTTTCAATGATGATCGAATACTTTGTGGTCCTATATTGAAAGTTAACTTGATGCTTCTGTATTCTTCTCTTTTAAGAGCATTAACTAAGCGTGGTAGGGATTCTGATGCCCTGGAAATGGTTGATGAGATGATTTTAAATGGTATTTGCCCTGATATCCAAACATTTTCAGGTCTAATGCAATAATTTTCACAAAGTGGAGACATTAAATCCGTGCAGAAACTCTTTTTGATGGTCAGGCAGAGCGGTTTTGAGCCAGACGCATATCTGTATAAGGGGCTAATCGAAGGTTATTGCAAGTCGAAAAGAGCTGCATTGGCTTGGAGGCTATTTGAAGACATGAAGAATTCGGGTTTGATGCCCGATTCTTCCACCAAAGAGTTGCTAGTAAAGAGCCTATGGAGAGAAGGGAAACCGAGAGAGGCTGCAGCAGTTGAAGAGAGCTGTGAGGAAGTGAATGTGGTCCTTCCACTTGCATTGCCTGCTCATGTATGGACTGTCAGCTCTACAGATCTAACAAGAGTTTATAAAATTTATTCTAATTGTCTAGCTTTTAAAAGGTTGCTTGATTTCAATTGTGTCATTACAGTCATTATGTAATTTCAGAAAGAAAAGCCAAACAAAACCTATAATCATTGCATACAATGATACAAATAGAAATAACAACTATTGTTGTGTATTTAGCCATTAAGGGCTAGTTCACATTTTCAAGCATATGAAATAAAAGTTTTATTTTCTTATTAAGCTTCATCCCCGAGCACAATAAGGCTAATTTGAAAGGATCTCAGAATCATGAATGGTAAATAACTTATTAGTTATAGCTCGAATTAAATGAGCCACAACTATAGCTTAAACTAGCACAAAAATAGCTAATAACTCAGACAAGTTAAATGGGTAGCAACATTAATTAAAGGGTTAATATAGGTTTTTATGCAAAACAAATTAATTTACTCCCTTGTGTTGACTTTTTTTTGCTGACATGAAGTCAAAAATCAACTTTTGTTGATATGGCGATGCACTTTTTACTAACGTAGCAGTTGACTTTTACACACCACATCAGTAAAAAGTCAACGTAAGAGGTAAATCTTAAAAAAATAATTTTAAAGTAAATAATCAAAAAAATAATTTTACAGAAAAGAAAAGCAAAATTCATTTGTAATTATCATTGATCGACGAATTTCGCGCGATTCCGCAGAGAGAGAATGAGAAGAGAGAAAGATGAAATTGAGGGTTTTGGGGTTTTTTTTGAAATTTTGCTATCAGCAGGCAGCCTCACCAAAATCATTTTCCCTTATCACTCAATCACAGCTGTGATTGAGGAAGCCTAAGTTTACCGTTACATACAAATACAAATTCGTACACTCCTTCAACCCAAAATCAAAAAAACCCACCTTCAAAATCTATTGATCAAAAACCAATTCATATTCTGTTTTTTACCGTTTAACCCACAAACCCATTCACTCTTCTTTCAACATCAATCTCATAAAAATTCAATCTTTTTCAAGATCAAAATCTAAAATTCATTCTGTTTTTTTGCATTTTCATATCTTTCTTCAACAACAAACAAACTCATCTTTCTTGAAAACTTCTTCTTCAACAATGGAGGATGATCATAACCAAAACCCTAAATTCCTCCTAAACACATTCCCGGAGGAATTACTTTCGAAGATTCTGTCGGTATTACCGACGAAAGATTGTGGTGAACCCAGTAGAGTGAATCAATCATGGTTTAAAGTTTCTCGCAATGTTCCAGCTCTCCGTTTTAACCACCGGATTAAAGATCATGAGTCTTTAGTTAACTTCGTTGGTTTTCTTTACCACAGTTAATTTCAAGGGAATTGGATTCACCTATTCACGAGTTTGAATATAACGTCGCGTGTGATTATCCCCTTAAATATCCCACGGATATAATAGAGAAGGTTTTGAAGATTGTGTTGAAATCCCTTTCTCTTGGGTTTGGAACGAGGAAATATTATGATATTCCCAATGGTGTTTTATGCTGCAAGACTCTGGTTTCCTTGAAGATCACCAACTTTACTTTTGATTTGGACCTATCTTCTGTCGAAGTGAAACTACCATGTTTAAAAAAACTGATTCTTCATTCGTGTCTCTTCAAAAACTTTCTTGGTTTGAAAACGGTTCTATTGGGTGCTCCTCTGTTAAACAACTTAACCCTGGTTGAAGTATTCTTTGGTAGTGATGCTCATGGTCTTACAAAGGAACTCTGTGACTTCAAGCTCGAGAATTTGTACACAGGGGAGATACACTGTACTACTCCATTCCCCTTAACACCCATTTCCAATGCAAACACCTTGTCTTTGACTGTTCATAAGGTGAGTGTTAATATTATTGATTATTCATTCCATTGATGAATTTAATGTGATCTAATAATAATAATAAAGGAATTAAAATAATTTAATGTTGTTTGACTCATCCCAGAATTTAAGAACTTGGTTAAAGTCAGATTAACTTGTTGTGCTGGTGTGGCAATTCAATCCTTAGTTGAATTTTTGGCCAAGTGTCCCAATATGGAAGTCCTTTCTGTTGATGATAAGAAGGTTAGGTTTGTACTTGTATATAAATTATTCAATTGAATGCTATGGTTTTGGACACTCTGGAGATTAATACCCAAGGACTTCATCAAAGTTTATCTACAATTCAAGCGGTATTTTCTTCATATAAAAAGTCGTCCCCTACGTGCCAAATTATTTTGACTGATGGGAAGAAGAGAAGAGGAGGTACATGATGATTTGCTGCATGCATGGCTATGTGATATGAAGAAGAGAAGAGGAGCCAGGCAATGAATAGGAGAGGAAGTACATGAGTTGCTGCATGGCTATAACTTTTGGAATTGTAGTATTAATTGTGCATTTGAATTGATTTTGTGCATATGAATTTTGCTCATAGACATGGAGAAGAGTTAATTTTGTGCGTATGATAAATTGTGCATGTTGTTACACTACTTTGCTTTATAGTTTACTATATTAGAATTTATTTTATATTCTTTTTCATGATATAATAACTTTTGTTTTATGTTAGACTTTACACTAGGTGTCAGATACCACTTTTGACTAAGAGCAAGGTCTCACACTAGGTGTGAGATAAGACTCTTGAATAGACTAAGAGGAAAGTCTCACTCTAGGTGTGAGATACGACCATTTTTTTATTTTAAAAAGTACTTAAATGATAATAGAAACATACATATTTTTTTTGGTATAGAGAAAAGAAACATACATACAGTATATTATAATAAAGTTTTTTGATGTTAAAAAAAAAACAAATTACATGAAACAAATTTAAAAGAGAGAAATGTATAGAGAAACTTCTTTTAAGTGTTATCCTAGACATAAATAATCAAATACATGTTGAGAAACCAATACGAAATCTTATATAGGAGGTAGATTCTTTAATTTGATCCATCAAGATAGCTTAAATGCATTAAACTATGAATTTGAGTATGTCAAGATGAGAATGATACAATTATTATGAGAATGATACAATTATTAGTTTATTACCCACTATCTTGAAGCAAAAACAAACCCCGTCAAATAGAGACACTAACTACTCTTTCCATTAAATACTTTTTCATCCTTCTTTCCACTAAATATAAAGCTTGCAACACTTGTCCTTCTCTTTTACTTCACATATTCTGAAAAGTGATGAAAACCAATAACAATATGTTGATCTATGTAAGGGTTAGTTCAAAAAAAATATAATGGTATAGATTGAAAAACTATATGAAAAATACACATACATTAGACAATTTAAAAGGTACATAAATTGCTTCAAAAAAAACGGTACATAAACTAATAGGTTATTCACCTCCCGTAGTTGACTAAAGCTAACAATTTTTGAATTCTGGCATCACTTTACTCTATAAAATTTCCATTTATATTGTTCTTATTCTTGCAGCCAAGATAAATAGGAAAGTCATTGAACAAAAGGTCATCACACTTAGTGTTATCTACCATTCATTTAAGAAAATATTGTGAGATTAAAGGAGAGGAGTCAATGTGAAAAACTAAGACTAAAATTTAAGTACATTTGCGAAACACAAAAAAATTAACATCTACATAACCTCAAATTACATTACATTACAAATCACTAACAAACAAAATTAACATCTTACATAACCTCAAATTACAATTACATTACAATCACTAACATACAAAATTAGACCTCAAATTATAACTCCAAAAACTACATGTGTTGAAGCTGTTTCTGCACCTCACAAAAGAAAATGAAGTCTTCAAAACAATAACAACAGAGTTTAAGCAAAATGGCCACAAATATTGGATACATGGGAAAGAAAAACTTTATATAAAAATAGTAATCCGAAAGTAATATAATAATTGATTGTTTAAGTGTTAATGACTTAGTTTGAATGAGGGTGTCAACTTAAAAGTTTGAATGATTAAAGATAAAATTCACAAACTAAAAAGTGAACTTAAAAGTTTGTTGTTGTGTTAACAAGACCCATAAAACTACGAAAATTTCTCTGCGCACCCCCCTCATTTCTCTTTCCCCCCCTCAACTACCATTTTTGCCCTTGGGGGGTTTACAATGATAGATCGGATTCTAAAATCCGAATGGGGATGAATGCCACAACCAAAAACTCGATTGTGCTGAAGCTTCAATCCAGAAACTCGATTTTTGCCCTTTAATTCGGATCCGACAAAGAAGCAAGCGGTGAGTGCGGTGGTCGTCGTTTGCCGGCGATGGTACACGATTTGAAACTCGATTTGAAAAATGATGTTATTTTCTATTCTAATGTTGAAATTGTGAATCAAGTGAATCTGTGAATTGTGGTGTTGTGGTGAATGATAAAGTTAAGAAAATTCCATTTCGTCAAAATTGCGATGATTTAACTGGAGGTTATGGCTATTACTGTTACTATTGGCAAATATGGTGCAATTACCTCTTTGTCTCATATTTGGATGCAGCACTGTGAATCTAATGAGTTAAGTTTTGACAAGGTTTTGTCTTGTCCTGAAGCATGTGCAGCACTCTGAAAAGGGTTTTTGGTGAAGAAATTGCAAAGGAAGGAATTGAATAGGGAAAAAGATGTGGAAGAATATGATAATGATAATGATAGAGCTGATTTGAAAAATGATGTTATTTTCAATTTTAATATTGAAACTGTGAATCAATTGAGGAAGGAGATGGTAATGGAGGAGGGAAAAAAACAAACCTGTTTCTGTAGCTATGAATTAGCTACGACTTAGCTATGATTTAGCTACCAATTTCGGATTTTATAATCCGAACCCCCACAAAATTCGGAGTTTTAAACCCGAACTTGCTAAAACTCCCACAAAATTCGGATTTTTTAGTCCGAACCTGTTAAACCCCCCACAAAATTCGGATTTTTTAATCCGAACTAAATTTTCACATGAAATTGGAGGATATTTTTGGATTTTAGGGGGGTAATAGAGAAGTGTAGGGGGGGCGAAGAGTAATTATCTAAAACTACTGCCATACAATTATTTTTTTACGGCTGTTAGTTTGGGCTGACTGGGTCAGTGGGCCTTAGTAACATGTGACCCTTGAAAACACGAAAATTACTCTACGCAACCCCTGCACTTCTCATGTATCCCCCTAAAATCCCAATTTACCCTTCAGTTTACACGGAAAATACGGTTCGGGTAATATAATCCGAAATATTTGATGAGAAATTGTCTTGTTTGGATAATTTTTCCCGAAGTACTTTAGTATAAGTTCGAAAATAAAAATTCAAACTGGTTAGGGAAAAATAATCCGAACTAGTTAGGGAAAACTAATCCTAACTACTTAGAAAAAAATAATCCGAACCTGGACCTGCCTTACTTAAGTTCGGCTGCAGCTCACTTTCTCTAACTTCTTCTACACACAATCATAAAATTATTTCTCAAAACTATCTCATTTGGTTGGCTTGAAAATCTAAACTCAACATTAATTTGCACAAACTTTGGAGCATCAACATAAGGTAATCTCTCATTAAATCGCTCCAAAATGCTGACGCTCTAAAGTGTGTGCAAATCCCTCTCTAATTTTGTATGTCTAGCTACCAGCTTGAAGCATTGGAAAAAACTATCCGTGAAAATACGATTGTGTACTTGGAGACCGAATCTAGGAAGACTAATAGTTATGATGCTTTTTCGAAGCTACGATTGTGTACATTGGAGCGATTAAATGAGAGATTACCTTATGTACTTTGGAGTGATTAAATGAGAGATTACCTTATGTTGACGTTCCAGAAGAGATTTTTCGATTGTGTCTAGAAGAAGTTGGAGAAAGTGAGCTGCAACTGAACTTAAGTAAGACAGGTTCACGTTTGGATTATTTTTTTCTAACTAGTTAGGATTATTTTTCCCTAACTAGTTCGGATTATTTTTCCCTAACCGTTAAAATCTGCCAATCGTGTTTTCAGGTTTTGTAAACTACCAGGTTTGAATTTTTTTTCACGGACTTATATGGAAAATTCGGATAATATTATCCGAATCCTTTTAACGTGAAAGTAAGGGCAAAACGGGTAGTTAGGGAGGAAAAAGAGAAATAAGGGGGGTGGGAAGAGAAATTTTCTGAAAACATATTATGAGAACAAAACATTTTGATGTCTAATTCAAATTGTTTTCTATAAGAAGTAAATTTTTTGTTTTTTAATGAAGCTTTTATTTTTAAGTTGTATGATTTAAAATTTGACACTTGTAATTTGTTGCCATTTAGATGTTTTCATTTGTAAATTGGTTCTTGTGATATGAAATGTAAATGTTGCTTTCGACTTGTTTATTGTCTAATTGAAGCAAAAATATAATAATAAAATATTATATGATTAAGTGTTTATTGATTCAAATGTTGACACCTATTTGTTTATGTCTATTTGTAGTTAATGATGTGTATAGTAAATACCATAGAACTGATTACTTAACCAATGCTCTGGCCTCTAAAGTAACTGTTGATTCTCCTACTTCGAATGCTAAACATAAACCTCTCTTTTACTTTTCTTTTATGATAGAAAACACTAAACACAATTTTTTTTAATGGAAATACTAACTACTAAAAACAAAAGTTAATAATTTTGATATCAAATTATCGAGTTACATAACAATCAATCCAATGGGAAAATATATAAAAAGCAAGTCTTTTTAAAATCAAGTTATATATATATAAATATGTACAACTTGTATAATCATGAACATATGACAAAGCTAATGCAAAGTTGACAACGATAAACATTCTGTTAGGGTATCAACTCAAGATTAAAGAGAAGCAAGTAAAATAACAAGAAAAAAAACACACAAGATTTACGTGGAAAACTCTTTTAATGTGAGAGGCAAAAAACCACGGGCGATCAAGAGCAAAGTTCCACTATGTAAAAGAAAGAGTACAACAAATCCTCTTATAATGATGAGGACAAAAGAACAATATTTCTATCAAACTCTCTCAAAGTGTAGAACAAGAATTCTCATCAAAAGAAAAATACTCAACACTATGTGATTATTGTGTATGTTGTGGTAATTGTGTGTTTGTAAGAATTGATGATCTGCTAGCATGAATGCTTCTGCCTATAATCAAGACTTCAAGTGACACATACACCATGCAACAAGCAGGAGGTGTAAGGCTTGGGGATAGTCAAAGATTGTAGGTGACTAGGTGCCATATACATAACACATTTAGTGAAACTTAGTGTGGAAGGATTTAATCTAATCCACAAGCTTAGCTTGATTACTTATTGATGAAGCCAATCCAAATAAGAAGCACACGTAAATGATCTAACACATTCTAATTATATTGGCACCGTACCCAATTAATGAGAACCTCAAAACGCACTGAAATAGCCAAAATAATGAAGTAATGAAGATTTGTTTTTGGATTCTTTAAGCAAGTTTTTATTTTTGACCTCCTCTTTAATTATTTTCTGTCTTCAACTTCATCGAAGTGTTGAACCACTTCTTCATTTTATGATTCATACTCTTTTTCTCCTCCTTTTTCCTAAAGGTTTGAAAAGGTGAATACATTAACCAAATATCTCTGCCTAAATTTGGCAAATTATTCATAGTTGATAGTTTTTATTAGTTATATGATTCACCATATCAAATTTCTCTTAGTCTCATCATTCTTGAACTCATTATAACTCTCCCTTTATTAATTGCACAGATATAATCTAGAAGTACAAGTGGTGGATCTAGGACCCTCCCGGATTATAGGGTGCAAAATATTTTTTTCTTCAAATAATTTAATAGTCAGAGTTTCACCATCTGAAATAAATAAGTGATGAACTCAAGGGGTGTGGTTGAGCGGTTGGGGTTCATCTTCCCTTAATCAAGGATCGAGGGTTTGATTTTCACCTTGAATATGGAGCAGTTTTAAATCTTTCAGCCAACTATCCCACCTATCGAGGTGCCTCCAATTTAGCAAGGGAATAGTCACTGCATTCGGCGGTGGATACCCCAGTCTCGACAAAAAAAAGATAATTAAGTGATGAATTTATTTGAAGTTCATATTGAAATTTTCTAACAAACTGAACTATACTCAGGTGGACGATGTGTAAAATAACTTCAAATAAAATTAATCGAACTTATCTGATGGTGTCCAAGCTAACAATATTGACATTTGTCAATTGAATTAGAATTAATTATTATGTATGTAAAGATTCAATTTTTTATATGATAGGTATTGATCTTAGTACCACAATCCTTGAATTTTGAGAATGTTTTTTATACCATGCATATATATGAAAATGGTCAAAGTACCATATATATATATATATATATATATATATATATAACACTTTTTTAACACATTCCAATTAAAATTTGTCATATCATCACTTTTCCCTACTCATTTATTTATTAAGAAAAAAAGAATTAAAATAAAAAGAGAAGTGGGGTGATGTGGCAAATTTTAATTGGAGTGTGTTGAAAATGTGTGTTAGAGAGTGTGTTCTTAGCATTCCTCATATATATATATATATATATGAATTATTTTAATATCATTTGAGAATGGTTGAATGGTCTATGTACCATATTAGAATGATATGAGTATCATATTTGAGGGTGTATTCTTGAACGGATTCTACCGTGCAGTAGGACTCCGATACAGTTGTTGTTGGGTTGTTTTATCCTAGAGGCGTCGTGGTATATTCCGACTGCTTGCACAATTTGGATAGTGCTGCGAAACGTCTTAAAAAAAGCGACCTAGTCCGCGACTCAACCCAGTTTGAAAAGATTGGAGTGCGGATATGCTTTTTTTCCCCAAACAAACTTATGACATTTCATTCATAATAATATCTGTAATACAACTCGGAATAACATCAAAGTAGTGCGAGAAGCATGGGAGAGAGCTGCTCGTGCAAGTGCATGAGCGCTTCTCTTTGCTTGACGTCTAGTGAAAGCAACTATAAAATTGTTATTATTCGAGAGTAAGATTCTACAATCATCAATAAGTGAACCATACTCAAAGATGTTTTATCTTTTATTGTGTACATCATCCACCACCATCTTGCAGATCATATATGCTTTTGAAACATCCTTTTCTCTCATATGATTAAAATGTTTCATCAGTGAAAGAGTTCATTAAAGAATCATCATTGTCAACACCGTCTCCAAAAACACGCTTCGATGTTGCTCATTAGAATTCTTCTATCGCATCAACTTTGCCTCCTATTTCATAAGAATTGTGCGAATCAGAATTTGAACATGGTTTTTGCTCACCACAAGAAAGGCTTCAACAACTAGTCACAGATCAAAGACCGTTAGATTGGTCAGACTCTGATGGTTGGCCGTATTTTGTTTGGTCATATTAGAATTTTGATGAAGAGTACATCACATGCATTGTAAATACTTGAACAATTATATTTATTATGACATGATTCATATTTAACATTGATCATATTGGTTAATTAATTCCTTTTGTTTTTAAGCTAGGAACTGTGTTAATACTAATAGACTGCACATATTCATTGTTTTGACGCCGCCTTGGCAAGTGTATATACCGAATTTGACATGTTCATTTATATTCAATAAAGTTTCAATCTCCTATTATATTTTAACTAGTATGTGACCCGTGCCAAGCACGGGAAAAAAATAACAAAAATTTAACGAAATAAAAAATTTAGTATAAATAATGTTTTAATTCAATTTGTAGAAAAATAAACATTTTACACAATAGTAAATATTTTAACATATAATTAAGTTAGCATAATTTTATTTATTTATTACTAATGTAAAATCTCATTTAACAATGTGAAAAATACACACAAGTTAATATAAAAATAGAAATCAAAGGTTTAGGGATCAAAAGGTGCCAAAAATAAATTTAAAATTTCAAACATTTGTAAAGACAAAAAGATTATTTAATCTTATAATCAACTATAAAAATTCCTCTCAAATGTTTACCAAAAAACAATAATTTTAAAAGATACGCAACAATTTTGGTAAACATCTGATATAAAATTCCTCTCAAATGTTTAGGAATTTTTTACGGTCATTAAATATCTGATATAAAAATTTAATTGAATAATGATTTGCTTCAAAAAATATTAGGAGGCAGACTATTTTTAAGTAGCTAAAATGTATTTTGATGATATTGATTAAAATATGACATTTTTTAATTATAATATTTTGAAATTGTTGATGTTATTTATAATTTAAATATATGATGTTCTTTTGAAAAATATAGTATATTGTTTTTTTGGTATAATTTTTTTTATTAAGGGTCCATTTTAATTTTTTACCTTGGACCTTCAAAATGTTGGAACCGGCACTGGCTTTAGTACTAACCATTTAAAGAGTAATATTCTTCTAAATTTTATTAAAAATAATTAAAAAGAATAATTCAAAATATTTTAAAATTAATTATTTTTTGCCTAGTTTAAACATCATTTCATATTTTGTATATTTTGTCTAGAAATATGGACGTTTCTATTGTATGCTAAACAAAATAAGTACTGTATATAGAAAAAAATTATTTAATTATAAAAGAAACTGATGAAGAAAATTCTTTTTTTTTTAAATATATTTAATCAGTATTAGCAAAATGTATATATACACTCATTAATATCCATTGATTTTGCTTCGAGATCGGAAGTTAGCGTCTAGTGGTATATTTTTGGGTCGAACTGATGTCTTATTTGGTGGTATGAAACCTGAAAAATGTATTTCTAAGAATGGGATTAGAAGTAGACTTTTTTTAAGTGATGTATGTTTAGGTTTATTCATTGGTTTTCCGCTTATATGAAATCTATGTTTTGTAGTTCATCTTTTACCGATCTTTGTTCATCTTGTGCGCAAATCAGTTATTATTATATATATATATATATATATATATATATATATATATATATATATATATATATATGCCATTCAAAAAAAAAAGTCAAACCCTTATGCTTTACTCTGATTGTGGCAAAGTGATTCATTCCCAAAGTTCACATTCTATATGATCGCCCACTAATACTAAACTCGAATTTCTCTTTATTATCTTACTTATTTTCAATCTCTCTGCCCTTTATTTCACCCCTTTTTTTAAAAAAAATTCTTGTAGATAGATATATTTTTCATTCCAAGAAAAGAGAGCATTGGCCAAATTCTTGTGTCTTTTTTTTTTCTACATGTTGCTTGTTTTGTTAGAAGAACGGGATAAGCACAAGTCCCTGTAGGTGGGAAATCATTGGCAACACAAGTCCCTGAATATTGTTTTAACATTTCTTGTAGATTCATCTAAAAATAACATTAAAAATCAAAGACAAAATAAATTAATTTAGAATTAAACACAAGACAAAATAAAATTAGAAGAGTAGATCTAGTATATAAAACTAAATAAACATCCTCTTAGAACATAACTAAGGAGAAGAATTAAATTGTTATGATCTTTCTCCTACGACCATCTGTCCATCTGAAAATAACATCAAAATAAAAAGAATGATTAATTAACTTTGAATTAAAATTAAAAAAATGCTTAAAACATGGAACCTATACATACCATGATATAATCTATCATATATATATGTTGATCTGCATAAGATAGAAAGAAAAATCAAATTAGAATAATCTAGTGTCATGGCAATAGAATATAAGTATAAGTAATACAAACAAAACAAATGTAAAACAATAAAGAGTGTATACATCATATATAAAATGGCAAGAATTGTATCATTGTATATTTTAATTTCGAGAGAATACATCGTACATTTATATAGCACCTTGTAGCTTCAATTTCGGAGTAGATTAAAGCTATCATTTACTTAAGTTGTGACCCAAATAATATTATATGATTTTAAGAAAAATTGCCCTCCCACCCCAACAATTAACCCTTCACCCCTATAAATCACTTGAAAATCCTACTTTATCCTTTTTAGTATTAAATTTTTTATAATATTATATTTTACTATTCATTTCATCCCTACAATATGTTGTTCCGGTAATTTTAATTTTTTCCGGTTTGATGTTCTTACTGGAACAATTTTTCAATGTGTTCCGGTGTGATAATTTTATCAATTTTTTCAAATATTCATACCGGAACACTTGAAAATTTTGTTCCGATTTATTAAAATTTGTACCGGAACACTTGAATATATATATACTGGAAAACTGTTAACATTGTTCCGGTAGAAAAATTGTTCCGGTAGAAAAATCTAACATCTTTGGTCCCCTGCAATTTATCATCACAATGCCGACAAATTAAGGATGGTGATTACCTGTATAACTATTAATAGTTTTCCAGAACAAATTAAGGCTGCATCAAATTAATTCACCGCGGTGTTTAACATCATGGCTTATGTTGCATCCTATAACATCCTAGGAAGGTTGGGTCCATTCTGCTTTTAAGCTTGCTCTCGTGAAGCTGGAATTTTTTCATCAAATTTCCAGTATAACTAGATTTATTTAAGGCCTGCATCATATCCTTACAACACATTATTATTTTGCACAATAATGGCTTTGGATGCTCAGATTCTTCCCCCTCTATAGCAGTGGCCAACATTGAATGCACAAAAGAATACTGAAAAAATATAAATGAACGGATTTACCTAACATAGTTATATTAAAGCCAAATTAAATTAATTGCATGTTAGAAATAAAATAATACATACAGTATTACCGTTCCGGCTGTGATTGCTCCCTTGCGTGTGATATAACGTCGAGTAAGACGTATATACCATCTCATATACTCAGAGTTATTGTGTAAGACTGTACTACACATCTCACCATCAATTATATTATCACGTCTTTCATTCCATTGATTAATATATTTGCTGTGTTTGTCAGGCCAGTGAATTTTTTGTTTTCGCATATCAATTTTATGGAGTTTGTCTAAGTTAGGTGGGTCTTGAGGAATACCTTGACGCATACCAAATTGTCGCATCACTCTATCAACCGGATGCCACTCCACTATGGCATAGGAAATTATAGGCACTAAAGCACGACACATACACATCGGGTACATTAGGAATATGGAGTCGCATTATTTCCGGTTTGTTGTATGGTGTCCAAACAAACTAATAGCACATAAATGCAATTCTTAGTACAAGATGTATAAGCAATTAAGCATATAGTACGGTATAAGAAAATTGTGTTGATAAAATAAGTAGTGTAATAATTAGTTAATATGTACCTCCATGACATGTAATCGATCTAAAGCATAACGAATTAAATCTACCGAGTGCCCGGGAGTATGGGTTGAGGTTGAATGTCGAGACCATCTGGGAGATTTATAATAAATAAATAAATAAATATTTGTAAGATTATTTGATATTAGTAACTACCGCCCCGTACTAAAATATATAAACACTTTGATCATATTATACAAATTAAAAAATGTAATATTAATGTTGCATGAAATAGTTTATACAAAATTATCTTTTATTAATTGTATGGGAAAGATATATTGTAGAATTGAAATAAGAAAGAGAAATAAATAGTTAAAGGTATGATAGCAAAAATAACTGCTTCATTGTTAACAAATAGTTAAGAGAAGTGTTCCTTGTTTTATTTCTCTGATTTGAGAAAGATTTTTCTTTTTTTTATGTTTGAAAAAAAAAATAAGTTGTGGACCATGAGACAAAAATTTGTGGAATTTGTGTGGATTCTGAAAGAAAAGTTGTGGAATTATTTGTGTGTTTATTTGGTCGATAAGTGGGATAGTTGACCCAAAAATTTAAAGTTGCTTCATATATAATTACGATGAAGATCAAACTCTTGACCCTTGGTAAAGGGAGGATGAGCCTCAACCGCTCAACTACACCCTTGTATTTGTGGAATTTGTGTGTGCTAATTGATTAAATGTCAATTTATATAATATATATATACTAAAAAACAATTAAAAATTTAGTGCATGCAAGCCTTCACATGACACTACCTGCATCCGTAAAGTGACACAGTATATTCGTATTTTTAGAGCTTAATTTTGAGAGTGGTTATGGTGTATAAGTTTTTTTCTTATGCACTGTGCATGGTAATGAAAATTGCTTATTGTATGTCTAAATTGCTTAGTGCACCTCTCACATTACTTAATGCACCCCTCAAATTTCTAGCACATTCCCTAAAAATTTGAGGGGTGCGCTAAACAATTTGGGGGTGCGCTAGAAATTTGGGAGGTGCGCTAGAAATTTGAGGGGTGCACTAAGCAATTTAAGATATTTATGCACGGTGCATAAACATATGGCTTATGCACCATAACTTGTGCCCTTAATTTTGGGGACATTTTGATATTTTTGTTTAAAATTAAGATTTTTAAGGTTAATTTTGGATAAAATTGATACTTTTTGTTCAAAATTGAGAGACATTAAAAAGTTTAAGAATTAATTTAAGAAAAAATTGATATTTATTTATTAAATTAAAACTAAAATTTTACTCAAACTTAAAAAATTTCAAACTCCACCTTAAAAAATTTCCAACTGATAGTGAGAATACATATAAACGTACAAACAAACAAACAAACATGAATAATTAAATTAAATTAAATGTTCATACTAGTACCTCCTTGCAAGTGGAAAGCCAGCTCCTTGTAGCACCTCCTCGTCAGTAATGTATTCAATATGGAGTGCAATCATTGGGATACGGTCCCATGCCCATGATTGGAGGAGAAGCATGCATCCTCCAATTTGTTGTTGGTCCACTTTAATAGCACGATCCAGTCCTCGATAAAGACATGCTAATACTGCAGCTCCCCAACTATAAGGCGTAGAAAAGTCTATTAATGGATATAAATACATCAAGTGAACTCTACTTCCTGATGTATCTGGCATGAGAAATCCACCTATCATTCTAAGAATATGCGCTCTCGCATATTGTACCAATTCAATTTCTGATGCATTTTCTGGAATAACTTCAAAGTTATCCTCCAACCATTTTATACTCACAGAGTTACCTTTCAAACAATTATTTGGTGGCTGTTGTCCCAAATACTCAAGGCACGCTTCTTCCCAATTACAATCGGTTGGGCCAGTTAAAGCAGCACCTTCTATAGGTAGACCTAATTGAAGAAAAACATCTTTTAATGTAACTGTCGCTTCTCCATAAGGAAAATGAAAAGTATGAGTTTCTGGCCGCCATCTATCTACCAATGCCGTGATGAGGTGGTGGTTTATTGGGATGTCACTAATTTTTAAGACATTGCCAAATCCTGCTGTCGTTATTAATTGGACTACAGGTTCTGGCAACATACTCCATACATAACGACGTCTAGGATGTATCAACCTTTGTCCGTCTCCGTTGTTCCAAATTAAATTTGAAACATGTTCACTTTGGAGTCTTAACAAGGAACTATCAACCGGTCCCGGTGCAATATGCTCCATTGTTAAACTGCTAAAGAAATTGTAGTAAGGAAAAAGAGCAAATGGTGTTTTAAAACAATGCCTATTTTTTCGTCAAAAAAAAAATGCCTATTTTAGTAGTAGTATTTTCTAACAATGTTTTTACTTTTTATAGTCCCACGTGAAGCCGAATATTATTATAGAGTAAACCAGACAAAGAAACAAAATAGTTAAAATATGAAAAATTGTTGGACTAAAATATGATAAATGTTTAAATTCTCTTTGGACTTTTTGCTATATATACACGCTATAAAAACAAGGGTGCTGCTAAACAGTGCACCTATGGCACTGTTTAAGAAAAAATAAATTTTAATGGGACCCACTAATTTTAATTATATTAAAAACTCTTTTAATTAAAAATTGTTTTTTTCTCTCTCCTCTATTACCAACACATTTTTCTCTGCAACTTCTAGTTTCTTTCCCATTCAAGTTTTCTCTGCAACTTCCTTTTTCTTTCCTGCCAACTTCCATACGAACACATTAACACCTCCGACCACCTTCCCACCATCTCCGACCACCTTCTTTTTCTCTCCAATCACCGCCGTCGTTGTCTTCTCTCACCTCCGACCACCTTCTTCTTCTCTCCAATTAGCGCCGTCGTTGTCTTCTCTCCGTAATATGAGTTTTCTCCGAACAGATCTCAGATCTGGGCTTGGCTAAAGTGAATGAGAAAAAAAAAATGAAAGATATGACGGAGAGAATGTTGTCGGCGATGGCGGTGGCAGTCGGTGGCCGGAGAGAATCATTATCACCATGGAGGGGTTTAATTATAAAAGTATGTTTGCTAATAAAAATGAGATATTTGCATAGCTTTGTTTTGTTTATGGTAGAAGATTTGCATAGAAAGAGATAAGTGAATAGTCATGAACGAGAGAGAGAGAAAGACGTGAGAGAGAGAGAGAGAAAATAGGAGAGAAGAAAGAGAAATTAAAATAGGAGAGAGATAAAAAGTAATTAATAAATTTATTTTTCTCTTATTTCTAAATAAAATAAGTGGGCCCATTAGAATTTATTTTCCTTAAACAGTGCCATAGGTGCATTGTTTAGCATTTGCCTAAAAACAAAGGCAAATTCTAAAAAGTGCATTTGGTGCACTCTTTGGGCTTGTTTGGTTGGAGGGAAAGAGGGAGGAAAGAAAATAAAACACGGAAACCAATGAATGTATTTGGACTATTTTATAGTTCAAATACATCCCTCGAATTCCGTGTTTTTCTTCCTTTCTACTTTCTTTCCTTCAAACCAAACGGAGAGTTTAAGTCATTTAAATAGTAAGTTTTTATAGAATTTGTATAAAGTCGACGTATTGAAAATTGTGCTGTTTAACTTTTTGAATAAATAATTTCTTTAAATAGTATGCTTAAAGAGTACACCAGATATACTCGTTAGCTAAACCCAAAAACAAATATTGCTATATACACACCCAATACAAAAATTAGTTAAGTGACTAAAAATGTATTTTAGCCAAAAAAAGATGTGCTTCTTAAAGGGATGAGTCCTATATCATCACACCCCATATCTATGTTCAAGGCCGACCCTACTGTGAAGTACTTTTTTTTTTTTTTGGTCAGGTAGCCTAGCGGCTTGAAAATTACCTTTTAAAGGTGAATAAGTGGGCATATCGGGTTCGAACCTCGGTCCCTGCACAAATGTGCATAATGTCCAACCAATTGAGCTAAGCTCATGGGACTACTGTGAAGTACTTTTATTTTATGAGTTTTTTTTATCATGTGTAAATTTATTTACGTTAAATAATTTAAAATTGCAAATTTATATTAAAACTTGTACTTTTATATTAAGTTATAACTTTTTTAATAAATAGTTGTTAGTTTTTAATAATTTATTGCTCATGTTAAGCATTGCACTCAATATACTAATTAAAAAAGTCAAAAGAAATAATTTATCACAAGTTTTATTTTTGAGATGAATATTTTTACTTTTAAATCTTTAACATGTATCTTTAGAGCACATGTTAACATTTATTTTTTGTAATATGGAAATTGTTAATCGGTGTTTTTATGACACTGGTTAAAAAAAAGTAATATAACATTGAAGCTTAGAAGTTTAAAAAATATTATTTTCTTTGTCAAAAAAATGATATTATTTTCATTTTAAAGTTTTCTTATTTTATGTTCTTTAACACGTGAGTATAAGTAACGGTTAGTCTGACCCCTATAATATTTAGTAATCGGATGCATAGTTAGCATGGTGAATGAGTAATCTTATCACTTTGGAATCTCAAGTTATTTGAATTGAACCATGTATCAGTATTAGTCTCATGGAAAAACAGTGGCACGCTTTAGTCACATGAAAAATTTGAATCTCTTACCAGTCTCTGTCATTTTGTCTTGTCACTAGTATGTGACGCTTTAGTCATTTTTTTTTATTTAAAAAAAAGACAAAAAAGGGAATTTTATAAATTCATATGAATATTGGAAATTATGATGTGCATTGGTGTGTGATCAGTGTAGATTTTTCCCTATATGCCTAAGAAGAACACAATTCTATCCAATCTCTCACTCTTTTCCAACCTCTAAAACATGTGGTTTTTTCACTAGTATATCCTTGTTTCAAACAAAATATACCTAATTACACCTCTTTCAAAAAAAAAAACTGAAGTGCCCTACATTTTAAGGGCCATTGAATTACGCTACTTCATGTAGCACATTTCTGAAGGATTCCTGAAAGGTGGCAGTGCGGTGGTCCCCACTGAGTCCCACCAATTACGCTACTTTGTGTAGCGCAATCTTGAAGGCTTTTTTTTCGTTTTTTGTTTTAATTTTAAAAAAAATTACTACAAATTTTAAATTATTTAAAAACTAATAATAAACCAAAAAAAAAACATAAACTATAAATATTAAAATTATAAACCTTAAATATTAGAAAATACATTAAGTTTTAGGATTAAGAAAATATCAAGATCTCTACAAAAGAAAACTTGACATACAAGTTACATAGCTTAAACGCCGTACCAACAGTACTCTAGTAGTATTCTAACTTCTACAAACTTTTTATGAATACATGGATTGGATATATCAATGAAAAGCACACGTACCTACACCACGACCTTCTTGGATCTCCATAGTCATTGATCTTGAAAGACGATTCTTATCTCCATAGTCATCGATCTTGAAGGACGGTCTACAACACCACCTAATAGAGGTCTACTTCTAATCTCATTCTTAGACCGTACACAAATTAAAACACAAATGAAAACAAGTACCGTAAATCATAAAGGAGAAACATACTTTCAACAAGTTGATACCAAGCTTTGAACATATCCCTTGGCATTGTGCCACAAAATTCCATTAGAACTAAATATGAAATCTTGTCTATAATTTCTCGAATCACAAATAACTGCACGTTCATAGTCAACAAGTATCAATGTATCACCATTCTCAGCAAGATACAATGGAGTCAATTGTTCAAAATAATCTTGATTAATATGATGATCATCATAACTAATTTTAAAGAATTGAGTCCAAGACTCTTCAACTCCAAATTCCTTCATTTGCCATATTAGAAAATGAGTTTTCTTAAAATCGTAGGAAAAACAAAGACAATCCATCAACACCGAAAGAATTGGAGCATCATCAAGTGTGTCTTGATTACAACATGGAGGGAGCAACAACTGTGAATATGTCTCTGTCCCCAAATCAAGCGAGACAATAACAAAGTCTTTAATTGTTCGATGATTCTTCAACTGGTGATGACACACCAACCAATTAATACTATTACCTAGATAAACACCATTGTTTTCAACGTGAGAATAAGGATAAAACACCACTTCCAGAGGGAAACAATCAATACCTCTCCAAACATTATCACCCAAAGTAAAAACTCTCACGGAAGGTCTAACTAGGCCGCCATCATCGACCTTCGAAATTAACAACACCACCTTATATGTGTCTGTTGAATTATCATAACCAAACGAAAACTTATACAATACACCTTGGGGAAATTGATAAGAGCGAAAGTACCCTAGTTGAGATTTTGTCCTTGTGGCAGGATTCCAAAAACACAACGAGTGCTCTTGATAATCATCGAAGATGGAATAACGACCCAAGCATATCAATCCATTGCATGAACCAATCATCCAACCGTAGTCGTCGTTGGGATCAAAACAAAAGGCAGGATCATCTAAGTCCAAGATGCTGGATACGAAATAACTATTCTCAAGCAAACGAGTGGCAGAGATGGATATGACAGTAGAAACTTGGGAGTAATCATCATTGGTAACAACTGCGAAGTGTGTGTCTTGTGTGGATGATAGCTTCTTAAGGTGCATGTTGATGAAGATGGGATCCGCGATTAGAGTTTTCCAGGATTTGCAGACGGACTTCATCCGCAACAGAGATTTCACTGGAAAGAAGCTTAGGACTTCCATAACAAGTTCTTCGGGGAGGAATACCGTTGATTTCGCCACTTTGGGAGGAGGACGACGGATATTCATCTTCATCACAATCACAAATAATACAATGTTGCGTGCGTGCGTGCGGCTCGTTAAAAGTGTAGAAGTAAACCCTTCCGATCCAATATTTTTACTACTACTATTTATTAATCGATCAATTCTAAACCAACCAGTGTATACTGTATATATAGGAGTGAAAATAAAGTAAATCTCTAAAAGATCTCAATTTTTTTTATTAATATTTACTTTTTTATATGATACAGTAATTTAATTCTTTATCAAAAAAAAAAAAAAGATATTTGATTCATAAAAGTAAAAGAGATAATTTTTAATTTCACATAGATATCTCTTAGTCAAAAAAAATAAAAAAAAATTCACATAGATATCTCAACAATTATTTTTTTTTTTTTTATTCTTAACTAATGTTTTTTTTTTTTTATCTTAGATGAAGTGACAATTCACTGCAATTAAACTTTCACATAACTATAGTTCTGAGTAACCACTTGTCAAAAAAAAGTTTTGAGTAACCAACACGACGTCCAACCTAACAATTTCAGCATTTTACCAATTATGCTAGGACCTCTAGAGTTTTTAACGGATGATTTAACCCGGCATAAAATATTTCAATAAATATTTATTTATTTTTATTTTTAAATGATGATTTAATTTGCCATAAATTTCTCAACAAATATTTGTTTATGTCTATCAAATAGATTATTTTCTCTTTTCATGTGATGTACAAAAAAAAAAAAATTATATTCTCCTTTCTATCTTTGTACCATCATAGTTGATCAGTGAGTTTATATCTTTAACCACTAATATCTTTAATTTTTTTTTATAAAATAAAAAGGTTTGGCGGTGCAGTTTGTTGCTCGTCTACCTCTTATTCATATGTAATTATATATATATATATATATAACGTTATATATTATATATGGATATAGTTTCCTAAAAAAAAAACCATTATTAAGAGTAAAAAAAAATATCTTTAATTATATATTATAATATCTATAATTAGATATATCTATCTTTATCTCTATTATCTCTATTTATCTCTATTTTTATATATATTACGATAGTTACACGGAGCTTTCTCGTGCATTCTCAAGAAAAGTTGTTTATGTGTTATTCAATTAGAGCTTCTCTAAGATTTTTTTTATATATTTTTTTAGATTTTTTTTTTAGCATAATTCAGTTGTATTCTTAGCAAAATTTGCTTATGTGTCATTCAATTAGAGTTTCACTAATTTTTTTTTTGTTTTATTTTTCGTAAAGATTTTTTTAATTAACTTAAACAATTAAAATAAAAATTAGGGATAACAACAAAAAATAATATTTTACAGATAACAACAACTTAATTTATTTTCACTCTAGCATAACAACAACCGAATATAATTCTAGCTTATTTTTTTTAAAAGGAATTCTAGCTTATTATATACAGATAAAAATACATTGATTTTTAAATAATTTGAAAATAAAAAATAATACTATTAAAATTAATTTTGAGATGAAGAATATATAAGGCAATAGAAGATGCAGTTAATTATGAGAAAATATGATTTTATACAGGTTCGGTGTATTGATGTAAAAGATTAAAAATAAAGCACTAAACAATAACATTCAATTTGAATAAGAAAATAACATTCAATTTTTTTTTACAGGGAATAACACTAAAGTAGATTAGAATTTAAATCAGGTGATATTGTGTGTGTTTGTTTGAGATTAAAATAAAATAATGTTTTTTTTAAAAAAAAATCTATTTTAAAAAAAAAGATTTATTTTGTAGAGATTTTGGAAAAAATTTAAAGTTGTTTTGTGTTTGTTTATAATTATAAAAATCAATTTTGAGAACAAACATATGGTCCATGTTTTAAAAAAAATAGATTTTGAGAGAATCAATTGAAAATAGCTTTCATTTTGGACTCAAAATGATTTTTTTAACAAAATGATTTTTATGAAAATCTGAAACAAACACATTAAAAATAAAAAAAATGATTTTTATGGGTGTTACTAAAAAAATCTAAAATTAAATATGGATAAAATATTAATATGTGATGTAAATTTGTGGAATTCAAAATAAAAAATGAATAAGTTATTTCATGAAAGACGTGGCTCAAATGAAATCACAAAATACCATTAAATGTACTCGTAGAAAACAAACCACCAAATATTAGTTGGTCGTCCGATAGTCATTGATGATGAATTTAATAAAGTAGACCACGGTCCGCAACTGCGCTTAAATTCTTATAAAAAAATTAAAATATTTGATGTTATAACTTAGGGTTAAATATGTTTTTGGTCCCTATAAATATACCAAATTTTGATTTTAGTCCCTCTAAAATGTTTCTTCAATTTTTAGTCCCTCAAAGTTTTTGCATCTTCACTTTTGGTCCTCCTTTTAAATAAACTCATATGTAAAATTCATAATTTTGAATAAAAATTTGCAGAAAAATTTATAAAGTTATAATAATCTCACCCAAAAAAAATTAGAATTTTTTAACAAATCAAGAATTAAATATAAATTTTTGTATTTTTTTTAGTTAAAAACTCATATATAATTTATATTTTGGTAAAAAAATTTCGGTGAGATTTTCATAATATCTTACGCATTTCTAGACAATTTTCATTAAAAAATATAAAGACTATACATGAGTTGAATTAAAAATTAGAACTAAAAGTAATGATTGAAAATTTTATAGAGACTAAAAGCTGAAGAATTTTTTTAAAGGAACTAAAAATAAAATTTAATATATTTATAGGGACCAAAAACATATTTAACCTTATAACTTATAGGCTTAAACATACATTTGGTCCGTGTATGTACACCAATTTTTCGTTTTAATCCCTGTATCGAAAATTTTGACAAAATAGTCTTTGTATCGCGCTTTTTTTTTTGACGTTGGTCCCTGCCGTTCAATTTCATCCAAGTGGCAAACGTTTTGCCACCTGGACCCTGTCACGTGGGCAAAAAATGTTGCTGACTGGATTAATGAATGCTAGAGGGACCAAAACCAAAGAATTGAACTGAATGCAGGGACCAAAACCAAAAAATTGAACTGAAGGCTAGAGGGACTAAAACCAAAAAACTAAACTAATTGTAAAATAACCAATTTAAACTCTAAATCACTAAATTAAACCAAAAAAGCGCGATACATAGACTATTTTGTCAAAATTTTCGATAGAGACTAAAACAAAAAAAATTGATGTACATAAGGACTAATTACATGTTTAAGCCTAACTTATAACTTGTCTAGGACGAGAAAAGAAAAGAAAAAAGATATATATTTTCTTACAAATTGCAATGAAGTTCAAATTATAGTGTTGCTTACTATCTTCGCCAAGCAACCAAAGATATTTGTTTAGGACACTCCGTGGATGGCTCGTCTATCTATAAATCCAATCGGTCTCCAACTCCATAGATTCCGACCATGCTTTCAACCTTCTCAATTCACCGTTCGCCACCGCCGCATCAAATTCCACACCTTAGCTTCTCAATCAGATCCAAACCTCAACCAAAACGATGATAACACCTCAACAACAACACCGGTAAACTAACTAACTAACTAACTAACTTTCTTTTGTTTTGCTACGTCAGAAATATAAATTGCTCCGTCAGAAATTGACCCGTGGACCTCCCTCTAACTAACTAACTAACTAACTAACTAATTAATTAATACATAGTTTAACTTGGTTTTAATTAGTATGGTTTAATTAGTTAATTATTATTATGGTTTCAGCCTCAGGAAATAAAAGTGGTGGTTGAGCCGAGTAAAGCGACGACTAGTTCAAGCGTTGATTCTTCTACTGATCTTCCTCAATTGCCTAATAAAGATTTCAGCAGAAAAATTGCAATTGTTTCTAGTTTAGCTGCTTTGGGACTTTTTGTGTTTACAAGATTGGATTTTGGTGTTTCTTTGAAAGATCTCACTGCTGTTGCATTGCCTTATGAACAGGTTCATTTAGTTCCTCATCATTTTACAACTTAATTTACACATTGTTCGCTATTCGTCTTTTGTTTGGATAAATAGCTTAATTATTTAAGCGCTTATAGCATGTTCATTAATCGTGTAAGTAGTAGTAAGTACTGATGTGTATTGTGTAAGTTATATCTATAGAAAAGATAAGTTGAGCTGATTTTATAAGATACATATAAGTTGTTTTCGTAAGCTGTTTTGAAGAGAATAAGCGAATAAGTTGAAATTTGTTTCCATAAGCTTTCCCAAACAGTCTCAGAATTGCTTATAGCATAAGTTATTTATCATATAAGTAATTATGTATAAGCTATTTCTATAACAAATGATAAAATAATGTAAAATTGGTTTCATGTAAGTTATAAGTTATTTATATCAGCCATTCTGGAGAGCTTATGGAATTAAGCTCAAAATAGCTTATGAACATATCATAAGTTGTCTCTATAAGCTATCCTAAACAGTCTCATAAGTGCTTATGTATGTATATAAATTTAAACAAGTCACGAAAAAAGAGTATTTCTATGAATGTATGACTTATTGGCCTTATAGTGGTAATTCACTTATGAAGGGGAAAAAGAATAAAGAGTTACAATCTTAATGGTGTTTATACTTTGGCCTTATATGCAATTATATGTTTATAATCTATTCACTAGGTTTTATAAGTTCAATTGAGGTTGTTACATTTCATCTGCACTATATTTCTAATGGTGTTTATACTTTGGCCTTCGGTGTTTCTTGTTCCAGGCTCTTTCAAATGGGAAGCCTACTGTTGTGGAGTTTTATGCAGATTGGTGCGAGGTTTGTCGAGAATTAGCTCCTGATGTCTACAAAATAGAGCAGCAGTACAAGTAATCACTTTTACTTCTCATTTCTTTTGATGCCTTATTTTGAGAGAAATTCAAATACCTACACTGTAAAATCAGAGCTGTTATTTGGACACAAAAAGCCAAGATCGTATGTTGGCCATATACAATACACCTGAGTTGGTGTCTTTTTTTGATAATCATCATCCGAGGGGAGAGAAATATTAATAAAAAATCAAAATTGTATGTTTATTCGGTGTCTGATGTCAAAATTTGTGTCCAAAATACATTCTTGTTGTGAAATATTTATATAGTTTTTAATTTTTGGTGTGTGCGAATTCTCAATCTTGACACCATGTAACTTCTTAAATTAGGAATCGAGTGAACTTTGTGATGTTGAATGTGGATAACACGAAGTGGGAGCAAGAGCTTGATGAGTTTGGTGTGGAGGGTATTCCACATTTTGCCTTCCTTGATAAAGAAGGGAATGAAGAGGGCAACGTAGTCGGCAGACTTCCAAGAAAGTACCTGCTTGACAATGTAGATGCACTTGCTCGTGGTGAAGCATCGGTGCCTCATGCACGTGTTGTAGGCCAATATTCAAGTGCTGAAGCAAGGAAAGTGCATCAAGTTGTTGATCCAAGAAGTCATGGTTAGATGACAGTATAGAATACTTTCTTTTTGCTGTTTTATAGTAAATCATTAGATTTATCAATGAGCAACATTTGAACATTGTACAAGTCTGTTGTAGATTAGGATCTAGAACCAGATATCAATGACAATTGTTTATCTCAAATGTATATTTTCATGCAATATCTGCGCGCTTGATCCCTTGTTTATAAGTTCACTACTATGCTCATTAGTCGTAACTAAATAATGTGTTTGAACAATGTATATTTGTTTACCCTCCAATAATGTGTTGGTCTTTTCCATTCAAAATTTTACATAATAACTATTCATAGTTTACATCTTGTCTGCATAGAGAATTTTGTATATCTATTGCTGATTATTTTTGCATATAAGCTTTTGGAAGTTGTTAGTAAATCAGAATCTTAATCACACATAAAAATATCAATAATAGCTGAAAGAGAAAAGAAAACTGTTAAGTATATGCCTTTAATATTACTATTCACATTGTTGGAGGCTTACGTCACCGAACAACATTTCCCAACAAGCTGTTTGATGAAGGTGAGCTCGGTCCACTCGACCAAGGATTATGCACCGATACAGGGGAGCTATCCTTCACCTCCAATTCCATAGATTGCAACAAGTTCTCATTTTTGGGTGGAACAATCAATCCCTCGCTCTCTTGCCCTACTTTCTTCAAAATAAGACCACTCAATGACTTCTCACTTCCATCGCGAGGCGACGAACACGCGGAACCAACCGATGAACCCAAACATATGGCTTCCTCCATGGTTGCCCATGCACGACGTCTAATGTACTCAAGCTCTTCGGCCACTTCCATCATTGTCGGCCTCGTGTCACTATGAAAAGCAAGACATCTAAATGCAAGCTCAGCCACCTTATGAATGGAATATAGAGTCCAAGCATCTCTATTTGGTTCAAGGAAGGGATCTACAATCTCATCTATAGAACCCCTCCTAATCCTATCAACAGCAAGTGCAGCTAAATTAATCTCACTCTGAGGTCTGCCAAAATCTACCACTTTCATGGCAGTTATTATCTCTACCAAAACCACTCCAAAGCTGTATACATCACTTTTATCAGAAAGATGGAAGTTCTGGTGGTATTGAGGATCCACATAACCTGGTGTCCCCTGTGGAGCAGTTGAAATATGTGATGTCTCAATGATGCCAAGCCTAGAAAGTCCAAAATCAGCTACTTTAGATTTGTAGTTAAAATCCAATAGTATATTACTGGATTTTATATCTCTGTGGTAAATTGGGGGATGAATTGAAGAATGGAGATAAGCTATAGCATTAGCGGTTTCGGAAGCAATGGTAAGTCTTATTGTCCATGGAAGACCTTTACCTCTCTCTCTTTGCAAATGCTCAGACAATGTCCCATTTGGCATATATTCATAAACAAGAATCTGCTCTCCCTCCTCGATGCAGCAGCCTAGGAGGCGAACCAAATTTGGATGACTCACCGAAGAAAGGAGCTTGATCTCATTCATGACTTGATCAACGCTGTTTGTATCTCTATGCCTTATCTTCTTTATTGCAACAAACTCATCATTGTGAAGTTTTCCGGAATAGACTGTTCCGTATGCCCCGGTTCCCAGCCTCTGTTTATCACAGAAAGAATTTGTGGCTTTTTCTATGTCTTTGTAGCTGTAGAGAGGTACAATAGAGTTTCCTGCAGCTTCGCGTAGTAGGCGCTTTACTCTGGTATGTTTTCTCGACCAAGTAAAACGGCGCCTGACACAGAAGCATAGAAGAATGAGAGCAGCCATGATCACAAGCCCGGTTACAATCACTGTTAAATGAAAACAATCATGTAAGTTAATCAAAATTATTCATGTAGCATTAACCTTAATAACTTGTCTTTCATGTTTTGTCAAATTCATCATATTAGTCCTAAACGTTTTCGTCAGTATATAACAGTAGGACTGATGGAACGAACGAGACAAAACATTAAGAACTACTTATTATTTTCATCGGTATGAGGAATGAAAGTAAGGTTATACCTGCGACAACAACGCTGATTTTCGCTGCACTTCCACATCCACCGGATGTTAGTGTTGAAGTACTGCAACTTGGAGCTGATAACAAGGCAATCATAGACTAATTAAAAAGATGACAATACTTACTAAAGGAACATTCAAAAAAATATTATAATTAATCATCATGACATTGTTAATAGTTATTCTCAACCAACCCTTTTGGATTATGACCTGGATGTGCAGTATCTAAGATGTTTCTTGCTGACTGAGTATGAGTCACAAAGAATTTTATAAAATTCATTATTCACAAAATGTTAGTTAGGTTTTGATTAACTTTTTAAGTTATTTTAATATAATATTTTTCTGTAATATTTTAATAGTAAACCATTTCAAATAAAAAAGTATTTAAGCTTCAAATTCATGAAAAACTATAAACTTGCTGCAAATAACGTGGCACAGCTCAGCAAATGTTTGACATTGAGTTCTTTTACGTTTGTTAGATGATTATGTTTATTTGAGAAACTCCCATGAGACTCAATTTCCTCTGTCAGCACAGTATGGAAAGGCAAGAAGATTGTTGTCTGAATTCTTTAAGTTACAAGTAATCTCCTTAATTAATATTTATATAAAGTCTTATACTAAATCTTAATTCCTATGATTATAAATGTATCATCACCTCTCTCTTTTGACCACAAATAATATTAATAAAATTTCAAATACATCTTAGTCTTGGCTACACACATGTGCAGCCACTGATGTTGACTTTTAAAGGATTATTTCTTTGTTAAGTTCCCATTCAAAACAAGCAGCACACCAAAAACAACTAATTCAAGATAAGAACATTCACTTCATATATCCTCATCCTCTTTTCCATGACAATGAAACTAAGTAACCAATTGTTACACTTCAAAATAAAGGAGCCTATGAGGACCCTCAAGGTCCACCGCAAGAATATCAAAAAAATAGTTTGTTACTTGTCACAGAGAAAAAATTGGTGGATCATTGTGAAGCACATTCACTCAATATAAAGATCTAGACAGATAGATAAAGATTAAGACACCTAACTTATAATCTGATTTCATTAAATCCAGTTTAAAATACATCTGAAAATATAGTAGCTTATCTTTATCTAACAATCAAGATTCACTACATCTTTCAAAGAAGTAATTCAGTGGTATGAATTGGACCACTGAAGAAGTATTATGTAGGAGGTTTAAAGTTCGATATCTGATACTAACAAATTTTTCTTCCTTTACCAAATTAACTGCTAAGACTTTGCTAATGAAAAAAATCGAGATCCACTAATACGTTATGTAAGACTATATAACACAAGTCTCTAACCACCAAAATCTAAGGCAAGTGATTGATTTACAAAGTGTGCGAGTGTTGTAAACTTCGGATAGTGAGTTCAATTCCTAGTTTTCTGGTAAAGAAACAGAACTTCCATATTAGGGGATCTTAACTAAACACAAGCTAAACTTTTGACCATTCCCAAATTAAAATTAAAATGAAAGCTAAGAAATCCAGCTTTAAAATTTGCATCTTTCATGTCAAATTTCAATATAATAATTTTTAGCAGACCAAATTGACTGGTCTTCTGTACTGAAATTGAATGAATATGCTTTATAGCAACTTGAACAAAGAGCAACCTTTTACTACAACACAGAATTGAGATGCAGCAACTTGATTGGCCACCATATAAAGCAGCACCAAACCAATTTGTCAAAAAGCATGATAATTATAATTTTTTTATATGTAGCCTATAATTATTCTAAGAACAAGAATCAAAGCATAATAATAAAACAAAGCCCATTTAACACATAAATTAAGATAAAAACAAATATTTAACTACGAAACACAAAATCGCACTACATATCGACACAAATAATAATTTGTCAGACATTGACACATGTTTGACACCGAACACACTTTCAATCAGAAATATCGATGATTTAGATAGAATAGATATATCTAATGTAAAACTATAAACTCACCTCTCTGGCAACCGGTGCCCTTAGCGAATCCATCTCCCCTGAAACCATCCAAACACTGACACCGAAACCCAGAACTATTTCCTTGTAGATTCACACTTGAACAAGTAGCATTGTTAGAACATTCACAAGAACCTTTAACCCACCACTCCAATTCAATAGATTGAAACATCAAAGAAATCTCATTACTCCGTTCAACAGCAACAGCAATAGCTGAGAACAAATAGTTACACTTAGTTTTATTCAATTCCTCGTACGACAAAACATCGAAATCACCCTCATGGTATTGCTGTGTAAAACAACTAATGTTACTACTTTTTCTGTCACAGCTTTCAACTTTAATGTGATTTCCAACAAAACTTGAAGCTGGAATCACACATCCACCTAAAGGAGCTTTACAATCTTGAACTAGCAAACTATTGTTCCTTGTTGGAGCAAAATTATCACTGAAAAGTGGTTGAATAGAATGCATACTACGGTTGCATTTTGCAGGAAGGTAGACTAATATACTATTTTTGGTTAAGTTCTGAATCAGAAATTCACCAACTTGGACTTTGTTATCAATACAGTTTAGTTTGATTCCACAACCATCAGAAAATCCAAAAGGGTACTCAACAACTTCATCTCCACAATGACTCAAACAGTTTGTGTTATTGTTCTCAGCTCTTGTTTTGCTCAATAAGAAAATTATGACCATGATGAAAAAGTTCATCTTTTGATGAAGAAACATTTTTTTGAAGTTGGTAATCACTGATCAAGATCATTGATTCATTACCCTGAAAAGAACATAAAAAATTGAGTTAAGTTCAATTTGGTGGTATTTTTGATTCAGCTTAAATAGCTCAAAGTTTTGATCTTTATAAGATATATTACAAAAAAAAAGTGTTTTTTTTTTCAGGTGATGGATTAAATGAGAAGTTAAAGCTTGTGAAAGATGCAGTTGGGTAGCCATCTATAATCAATTAATGCTTATTTGATCATAGAAGAAGAAACTATTGAATTTAATGATATTGTAGAAAAAATGAAGAAAAAAATAATAACATGAAGTATATGCATATATTACCTTTAAATGTTGTTCTGCAAAGGTTTTTGATTGGACTTAATATTTGATGTAGCAGTTGAAGAAAATGGAAAATGAATTGAACTTTAAAGTTGTTTTTATTTTTGTAGGGTAGAAAGAACCTTCGACTCATTCACACACTTGTTTCATGATGTTGTGTTTTTGTTCTGTGATTTAGAATGGAAAATACGTGTGCATCGACATGTTTATTTGATTTTTTGTGATGGAATGACGAATATGCCCCTTGTTGAAGTTTGTTTTGCACAAAAAGCCCTTGACTTGTTAGTAAATTACTACATGGTGCCGGATCTAACGCTTTATTATCATTGGAAGTCAAAAAAAGGCAAATCATACAATGTTTGACTAATTGAAGATGGTTTATGATCTGGTTTCAGGTCCTACATAATACTAGTAGCAGCAGTAATGCCTCTTGTTCAAACGGTTCACTAACATGGATGGATGGATATGTGTAAATGCGACACGCAGTTATACACAGTAATCAATTTCGGTCGTAAAAATATAATCAGACGGTTATGTTTGATATAATTTCTTATAGTTTTGATCTCAATCGTTAGTTTTCAATCGAATAGTATGGAGCGATCATTGCATTAGTATTATGAGTAATGTTAGCAACATGTTCTCTCTGCTGATTTCGAATCCAAATGATTTAAGGTCGAAGTATACACCACAAACCAACAAACCACATAAGAAACCAGCTCCTAACAACACATTCTCTAACACACATATTCTAACACATTTTCTTCTATGGGGACACATAAATTGTAATCAATAAGAGAAGTGTATTAGATAATGTGTGTTGTTAGCTAGAACTTATTTTCTTTTGCATGATAAAAGAGTCTTGGATTTTGTTTGCGAGTTTGAAGATGAGAAGAATAGAAAAAGAATATTTACATGTTTTTTTAGGTGCAATATTTTACGTTTTTTATAGAGTATTTTTGTAAAGAGGGATAAATTAGTAGATGTATTTTTGAGAATAATATAACAACATTCTCCTATTTAGTAAAATAAATATATTAAATTTGAAAAATAGTTTGGACATTTTCTTATATATATGGAGATTATGATTTTTCTTTTACAAAATATAGTTTATTATTCTTTTACAAAAGAGATTTCAGTGTTTAAAACTTAAGTAATAATTTACTTTTTAGTGACTTAGTTTGGATGTTGAACAATATATTATACTCACACTATATCAAATATTTTTCTAAAAAAAAAATTGATGTATACTACTTAAATACTTCACCACTAGACTAAATCTAAATCAAGTAGCTTATGATTGTTGAATTAATTGAAACTCTATTATTTCTATGAATATTTTAATGACACTATCTTTATACAAGTGCACCCAAAAAATATAAGCCACACATAAATACACTCAAGTTCAACCCCACTATCTTGCAAGATTAAAGATGATTCCACTAGCATGTATACATGAGGTTTGTTTATGGTCAAAATATGTTATTGCAGGATCAAAATGGACACATAAAATATTAATGGAGCCATAATGATGATGTGAATTGACTCTGGCGCAATTGAGTGGATTTTTGTTAGATATTTCATATTCATTTCACTTTTGGGGATAGAGATCCTCTAAAATTTCATATAAAAAACAAAGATTTTCCTTCTCTATAGGTTTGTAAATTAAAACTGAGATCTTAGGTTCGATCATTTACAGCATGCAACATCGTTAAAATTTTAAGAAAGAGTTTACAGCGTTTCATGGGGGAATTTCGGATTTTAGGGGGGTAATAGAGAAGTGTAGGGGGAGGCGGAGTTTAGGAGGTTCGGATTTTAAAATCCGAATTTTATGGGGGTTTAGGAGGTTCGAATTTTAAAATCCGAACTCTCGTAGCTAATCCGTAGCTACTGTTTGTTTGCTTCAAATCTAAGTTTGGTACACTCCATTTAACTTCCCCTTCTCTTACCCAATGCTTTCTATGGATGAATAAAAAGTGGAACTAAAAGAAACACATTGTATACAACAACAACAACAACAACAACAACAACAAACACATGAGAAACACATTGTATACAACAACAACAACAAGAAGACCCATGAAAAACAATTGGAGAAATTAAAAACTCACATGAAAAACAATTGCAGCAAGAACATACCATGAAAAACAGAAAAATGAAATGAAAAAGTAGATTGAAACATCACTTATTATTTCTCACCATTGTTGTCTTGTTGTTGTTGCTTCTTTTGGCAAGATCCATAGCATATTAGTAGTATTATGATACCTTAATTCGTCCTATTTTGTTCAGATCCATAGTTACAGGGAGAAGAAGTAGAGAGCAGGGAATGAGAACGGTGAGTGGAGGATAAAAACGTAACCGGAGTGTCTTGACTCATTAGCTACGAAATTATCATAGGTAATTCGTAGCTAATCTATAGTGAAAATAGTTCGGATTCTACGAGCCAAAATTTGTGAAGCTTTAACAGAATCGGATTATATAATCCGAACTTTATGAGAATTTAATAGGTTCGGATTATATAATCCGAACTTTTCCAAAAAAAACCCTCAATTCGGATTATATAATCCGAAATTTGATTTTTGTAGCAAATTCTAAGCAAATTGGTAGCTAATTCGGATTAAATAGAATTCGGGTTCTGCGATCCGAACTTGTTCTAAACACCCCCCAATTCATATATAAGGGTAAAAATGATAGTTAGGGGAGAAAAGAGAAACAAGGGGGGTGCGCAGAGTAATTTTCGCGTATTTGAAATTATGCACAGATAATATTTTACTCCCAAAAAAAAAGTTCATTTCATTCATTTGACTTTAGCCCAAAAGCCCAATGGAATGGCTAATTCTATTTTGGGCCTATCAAGTTTTTTTTGAGAGTTGGGCCTAACAAGTTTCAATCAGCCAAAAAAAAAATAATATCGTGTGGCTATGGTAGAAAGACAAAACCCGCCACATTTTGCATAAACCCTAGAGTTCTACGCTCTCTACTGAATCGATTTCGAAGCACAAAAATTGAAAGAGATACTCAAAATCGCATCAATGTCAGATAGAGAAGATAACGATTCTGACGCCCCTGAGGAATTCACAGCTGAACAGGTATATCTTCGATTTATTTTCAAATTTGTTGTTTCAATGAATTGAATCAAATCGAATTCAGAAATTTTCATCTGCTTTGGGATTAATCTAAGAGTTCTTATTGTAGGGTATACAACAAGATGAAGAGCTTCGAAAGATTAAACGAGAAAACGCGATTAGGTATGTGATTAATAAATTTGATTAGTTAGTTATTAGGGTTTTGTTTGGTAATTTAAGTTAGTAGAAGTAAAATTGTAGAAAAAAAAATTAAAAAATAAGCTTGATTGCATGAATTTGATATCATGAATTGTGAGGCCATCTGTTTCATTCATTTGCTTGATTGTATGGATGTCAACAAGCTTGATGTTGCCGCCGAAATCACGTTTGAGAACTATTACGATTCAGTTAGTTACAATTAACTCTAATTAGCTACGCCTACGATTCAGTTACTTTACAGTCACTCTATTAGTTAGTTTCCTAAATCATGAATCAACCACTGAATAGCATGGATGGATGAAGTGTAGCTAGCATTCGGCTTTTGATTTTTTGTTCTTGCAATTATCAACAGTCATTTCATTCGCTTTTACATGCATCCTATTAATAATAGGTTAAGATTTGGTTGCATGCTCTTCAGGCTTTATTTTTGACTCATGCAAAACAACCGCAGTTAGTGATGTCTAATAAGACTTTGCTTGGCAGGGTTAATAATGAAGAGAAAGAACGTCGGAGGAAGTGGGCTCAAAATTTAACACCTCGACCATCCAAAACGGCTAAGAAATCTCAAGATGCACCGATAACTGAATCTGAGGAAAAACCAAAATCTGCTAAAAAATCTCGAGATGCATCAAGAACAGAATCTCCACAAAAACCAAACACTGTTGTGGGATTTCTTCCCAAAAACATTGTTGAAATGCTTGCAGCTCGCGAGAAGTAATGAATGGTCTCTTTATCTGTTATCTAGTTATGCATGATTTTAAGAAAAATCTCTAAGAGGCTATATTCTGTTTGCAGAAATTTCTTAACCGACACTAATGAGGATGAAGTTGAAATAAAGCCTACTACTTTGAGGAAGAGAAAATCCAAGGATTCAGGGTTAGGAATTTCATCCTTTCTATTTGTATAGTTATGCTTTCATGTTGCTTTTGATCCTGTAATTATATATCTTTCCTTTGTGATATGCAGTTCTGAACCTCGTATTTTGAGCCAACTAGGTCCTCCTCCATGCTTACAAAGTGCCTTGGATTTCTTGAAAGAGAGGAAAATGTCAGTTCCAAGATCGTCTGCTGTTTTGAAGAATTCCAACCAAGCGTTGCGTCTACTTTCTAGTTCCGGGATCATACGCCAGAAATAAGGATTTTTATCTCCTTACAAATTTTGTAGTTTTTTTGGCCAAGAAGGTGATGTGTTAATGTTGCAATATTTATTTTTAACAAGTCATATTTGCTGCTTCTGTTGGTCTATTGTACTGAATTGTAATGTTAAGATATCATATCAATGTTTGTTGGAGTTAATTCTGCACTTGTTTTTTTTACCTCATAGAACTCCCTCTTCAAACACCGAATTACTTCCAAAGAATGGAATAAAATGTGTAATCTGCACAGTCGTAAAAATAAGCTATAGTAATTATTGGGAAATTTTTGTGAAATTATTCCACTCAATCTTATTTGTTGCTTTTCTTAATTATTCTGAAAAACTGTTAAACCACATAATTTTAAATGGAAGGAATTTATAAGGATTGGTTGCCCTGATGTGTGATGATACACATACTCAGATTTTAAAATTTCCATATATATTGAATATGTAAATTGCAAAGTAACATTAGAAGCCATTCAGAGATAAGACAATTTCCTTATAAGCAGGCATATTGCTCATATCTTAAAACATTCCTATTGGCTTGCTTATATCTAAGGTGAAGAAAAAACATCATCTTGTTGTAGCCACTTCTGTTCTTGCACTGAAGCTGAACAGCCTTGAAGACCTTCAAAAGCACTTTTGATTCTGTTTATGTACTTGTGGTGGCGAATGCGTTGTAGGACTACTTCTCTATCCAAGGTTTGAGATGAGGATTTGGATGACAATGACGATTTCAAGTGCAGCTCGCTTGAGACGGCACTACCAGTCACAGTGTTCTTGTCTTCCTTGCTATCAAGGCTAACCTTCTCAGTCCCCGATTCAGCCCTGGAAACCATGAAAGCCATTTTTCTGTTTTTATTGAAACTTGAATGTTCCTAAGTTTGAGAGTGTTGAAAATGGAAGAGGCTGAGTTTTCAAATATATAAGGATATCACTGACCTTTTAAGTATAAGAAGTTAGTTAAAAATGTGACGCCAGTTGTTTTTCTTTTATAGGATATAGCTAGTGGTTTCACTTTCAGGGTCTCCCCCATTAGTTAGTTATTTATGAAAGCCTGTTGTTTTTCTCAAACAAGGGCTAGAAACACTAGTAACGTGAAACTAACAAAAAGTACGTCGGCATGGTAACTGCAAAAGGGATTAGTATAAGTTGTATAACACAACACATATTACCATGAAACCACCAAAGTGATTCAGCTGGCTGTCTTGAGGAATATCATACTTATAGAGTGGCAAAATGGGTAGCATCCACGGAATCAATCCTTTTAACTCGCTATTTTAAATGAGTTTAGTTGAGTGTTTTAATTTTTTTTGGTTGTGTTTGAATTCGACCTCTTAAATTGATCCGTTCCATTTAACTATTTAAAAAAGTGGGGCGATCCGGTCAGACCGAGTGTGAGTTATTTTTAAAAAAATTACAGTTTCTATTTGAGACCTCATGTGTGAAGTACAATACAAATCATTAATCCGCTGCCGTTAATTATGTTGCTGGAGATTTTTTTATAACGAAAGTGACAATTTTGTTGATAACTAAGACATATTTCATTGCCGTATGTGGAAATCGAACCTACGGCTATGCGGTTAAAAGCCACACGCTGAACCAATTGAGCTAAGACGGTTTATAGAATTATAGTTTAGTTTTTGGATATTTCAAATCCATACATAAAATATTCTTCTCGAACTAGTTTGACTAGTTGGATTTTTACTTCAATACTACTACCTTATTCAAATTCTTACAGTAATTTTGACGGCAAAAATATTAGTGTTAGTGTTATAAAAATGGATTGATATTATGTTGCGTGATAACTCTTGGATGAAGACAAACTGAGGAAACAATGTGCTAACTAAGCTGTTTTCATTTTACAAGTAGGCTTGTGGGGGCATCTATCTCCTTAGATTTTTAATGTCATTCTCATTTTATACTATACTTTTTCAAGTTACGGCAATATCCATTGAGTTACATATATATCACATGTGGGAATATAATATTAGATATTATGAATTGTGTGAATTTTGTTATATATAGAGATCTCTCCATGTAATAAGATAATTTTGAACTTTGTCTTTTCTGATTGAATAAAAGACCGTTTGATTCAATTTTGTTTTTTGAATTAAACGTGGATTGTTTAGCTTATAAAAAAAAGTGGATTGTTTTACTCATACCTGTTCAATTTGAGAAGTTATATATTGTCGAAAAAAAACTTAAGAAGTTATAGATTACAGATCATTTGAAAGAGTACTTAAATTGTGTTCCAAACACTCCCAAATAATATATGTTGTAAACTTTCTTCAACTCCACATTTATATATGCACAAAAGTGAATCCTAGCCAGATAATAATTTTACTCCTAGTTAAATTATTTTTTGTTAAGACGTCTGTTGAATATGAATCTCCAAATAAATAGACTTTTAATATCAGTTAAATATTGATTTTATTTGTACAAAAAAATTGATTTTATTTTTATTTGCAAAAATTATTTTATTTTAGTAAATATAGAAAATTATAACCAAGAGCCACAAAATAAATGTATACATACTCAGTGGTGTGGTTGAGCGGTTGAAGTTCATCATCTCTTAATAAAGTGTCGATAGTTCGATCATCACCTTGGACATGAAGAATCTTTATATCTATGGGTCAGATGTTCATCCTTTGAGATGTCTCCAAGGATTAGTCATTGCATTCGACGGTGGATAACTCAATCTCAACAAAAATAAAATAAATATATACAATTCAGTGGAACAGAAAAAGAATAGACGATTGATCGACGATTTGTGTATCAATAGATTTGATTGACCGCAAGTGCACAGTCTCGTCGTGTAGTTTTAAAAGATATCGAATCCACAGGGACCAACAGTCGATCTACCGTACTTCTGTTGTTACGATGTAAATCTAAGGCTATTGGATAAGGGTTTAGAATTTTAGAATTAAAAGAGATTAAACTAAGAATTTAATTAATTAATAAAAGCGGGATATCGGTATGTAACTTAATTAACCATCGGGGATTTATTAAATCAATAGCGCGCGGAAAAAAAAGTTTATTTTTCAGAAGAACTTTCTCGATTTAAAGGTTTAAACCTCACACTCTCGTTTTGTTGATAAAAACCATACTTTCTAAGCTAGGAGTTTTACTGTCACTTTTCTACCACCTTAGCTTCGAAAGTATATTTTGAAAATCAATGAGTTCTAATTAATCCTAACGTGACTCTCGCTCGTTCAAAGATTAATATCAAATTCCTACTATCTAGTTAAAACCTCAAACTCTCGCTCTATTGATTTTAACCTTAGTTGCTTTCTTTTACTCTCGTTCAAAAGCTTTGAATTAAATTAGGAATTTGAATCAGAAAAATAGTTTAAATAAGTGCGCGCGCTAAATCATCATTAATTCCCCTTCGGAGAATTAGTTTACATACCGATATCTAAGAAATTTAGCTAGACATAATTAAGAAATTAAATAAACAAAAACAGAAAATTAAATTAAACATAAATAAATAATTAAATAAAAACATTAAATAAAAAACCTGGAATAAATGCTGAATTAACTTGACTGAAATAACTGGAATAATATTCTTGACAGGAAAGTGAAAACAGAACTGAAAACGGATTCCCGGTGTGGAAATACCGTTATAGTTACTGTAACAAGAAACTAAAACTGTACTGAAAAGTAAAGAAAATAATGCGTAAGAAAGAAGAGAATCACGTCCTCTATTTATAGAGGGATTTTTCTGGTTACGATCCACAAAAATAGGAGATGATAAGCTCTCTTTTGTTTTTATCCAATAGCCACACGATTAGGAGAAACGGTTGATCGAACGCCTGCTTGCTCCCCACGTTGCGCAAAACAGTTGCTACTGGGCTTTCACTGGGTGGCGCTCGCCACCCATTCTGTGGCGCTCGCCACTGGGCCTCCAATTGGTGGCGCTCGCCACCCCCACTGTGGCGCTCGCCACAGTGCAAATTTGGGCCCATGCCCGTTTTTGCTATGCTCCTCTGTGGGCTGCGCGAATTTGGGCTTTGCACCCCCTTTTTGCTCCGTTTTTGACGCTTTTTGCTCAATTCTCTTCTCCGACCTATTTTATTCGACAAAAGTAAAAACAAATCAAATACTAACATAAAAAGATATAAATGAAATAAATACATATGCAAATGCAACTAAAATTCACCTAAATTAAGCTAAAAATACGATATGATTTCGTGTCATCAAATTCCCCCACACTTGAACCATTGCTTGTCCTCAAGCATAAAAGAGTAGTGAATTGCAAAGCATAAGTAAAAACACATGACACGATCATCTTACTCGTATGTGGTTGCCGGCTAAGCCGTGAAAATCAGGTAACAGTGCAAATAACAAGAATACCGTAATGACACGAGAGATTCCCGTTATGTGAAAGCAGACCTGAAGCATTTCCTCTTGACTCTACCTCTCACCTAAGTTATCTTCCCCCTTTTCATTCTAGCGCAATAACATTAAGCCCGTTATCTTGTACACGCCCATGGTAGGAAACCTGTTAGTGATTATGATCATCATAAGTTTGGTAACCCCTATTTGCTTTACCCATTTCGCAGTTGCGGGGGATCGGATCGTAACCCGCCCTACCAAGTTCAGAATCAGACACCTCTGAACCAACTACTAATGAGTTTTTATACTATGGTATTTTTCCCTTTCTCTTGTTTCAACATTTGCTGAATGTTCATTAATTTTTTCAAGGAATCAACCAATAGCATTCATTTATAATCAAAATCATTCACTTATATTCTTCGGTTTCCCACTTAGTTTGTGCCTTGAGATGGTGCCGACTGCTAGATAAACTACTAAGGGTTCACTAAAACTCAAGTTCAAAGTTTTATCAAAATTAGTACTCAAATCAGTTTTACACACTTCAGGGAATCCAAGGTGTTAAGACGGTATTGATTTTATCTAGCCGTTACCCAAATTCCACAAATTAGCCTAGATAGTGCAAACAACCTATATACTTTCAAACAATAAATACCAAGCATCAGAACTCAACACTTGCTTTTCACAAGAAAATTTTTGGTATGGCTCAAGAAATGGAAAAATCAGACAATATCAAGACCAACACGCAAAATCAACTCAATCTCAGTGAACTAACCTAAGGTTTTATTATGCATGCAAAACTAAATGACTGTAAGTAAAGGAAAGCGATAAAGCTTCCTCCCCCACACTTAAATCGAGCATTGTCCCCAATGCAACGACGAAAGGTGAGCTTGGAAGGGTACAACCTGAGTAGCGAAGCTTTCACAACTGTAAAGTCATCGAGCGTGCTATCTCTTTATTACCTGCAAAATAAAATGAACTAAAAGAAGAAACATTAAATTCAAGATCAGCGGGTTGCCTCCCACCAAGCGCTTTGTTTAAAGTCGGTTAGCTCGACTTCAGAGATGGTGACTTAGTTCACGTAATAGCGGACAGGGCGGATAGGTTGAAATTTGTAAGTGTGGTGTCACTATCCTTAAGGTTGTAATGTTTCAACCGCTGCCCATTAACTGTGAATGTATCCCAGAGTCACTCTTTATCTCAATCGCCCCATGAGGATATGTCTTAGAAATTGTAAAGGGGCCTGACCACTTTGAGCGAAGTTTTCCAGGAAAGAGTTTAAGTCTTGAATTAAAAAGAAGTACTAACTGTCCTACCTTAAACTCTCTCCTAGATAGACGCTTATCGTGCCATTTCTTTGTTCTTTCCTTATAGATTCTGGCATTCTCATAGGCGTCCAACCTAAGCTCTTCTAACTCATGGATATCTGTAATACCCTAATTTTGAGCTTTTTAAAATAAATATTTTATTTAAAAATTATTTCTTATTTTTCATAAGAAATACCAAAAAATAGATTTTTGATAATTTTGTTTTACAATTTATTCATTTTCCTTTATTTCTTTTAATTTGTCGCAATTTATCTTTTTATACGAAGAATAGCAAAAATAATCAAAAAAAATAGTTTTTATCTCTTTGTTTAAGTTTATATTTCATTTCTATATTTTTCTACATTTTTATTCATTTTTCTTATTGATTTTGACATTTTTTACCATTTTATAAAAATTTCTTGTTTTTTGACCAATCACATTGCGACACCTCATCATCTCCACCTCATAATCATCTTATTACACAAATACCACTCACCTAACCCTACCTCTATAAATACACACCTCACATCACTCAATCATTACCAATCAAAAATCACACAATTCCCAAAAAAAATCAGAAAATCCTTTCTCCTTCCTCCACCAACACTTTTTCGGCGACCACCGCCGGAAAACCACCTCCGGTCGCCGGAAAACCACCACCCATTTTTCAAAACTCATCCAAATCAAAATCCGAAAACACCATTAGCTTCCTAATCATCTTCTCATCAATAATCCATCATTAATTTCACCAAAAACGCCGCCAAACACGCCGGAAACCCACCGGATCCGAAACCACCCTCGCCGGAAAATTCAACCACTCTAAAATCACCCAAAATCAACAATCAAATACTCAATTCTTATAGTTTGGACCCTCCTGAACTCAAATCCAAGCTCTGATTGGTCAAAAAACGAACGGAAAGTAACGCATCGGAGCATCAAAGTTCCGGCCGGTTTAAAACCTCACAATTCGTCCGTTTCGTGTACAATCGAAGGTAAAGTAACATGGATTCATACGTTTGAGACTGTTCTGAACACTTCTCTTCTTTTACTTTTCACCAAAACTCGCCGGAATTGCAACTTTCATTTTTGAGACTTCGTCGGAATGCACTTCTTTTTCGACTCTACAAGCTTCGAACGTGAAAACTAAGACCGAATCTAGATTCTACGTAAAATTTCGAGTGGAATCGAGTGCTCATTTGCGTGATACGGCGTCCGATAGCCTTCCCGACATTGTTACCGGCGGTGGGAGCGGTGGTTGTGGTTCACGAACTTGTGAGGAAGAAGAAGACTTTCACTTCGCCACGTGTCATTTTCTGGTTGGTTGGTTTGTTTTTTTAATTTTTATTTTATTTTATTTGTTTTCTCATGGATATGGGTTTGACCCATGGGTTTGGTTGACCCGACCCAGTTTAATGCAGATTGGGCCTAAATCAGTTTTTGGGCCTATTGCTGTTTGTTGTTCAGTTTTTTTTTGTTATTTCTACTTGTACTCCCATTTTTACTTTTGCACCCCCTGTTGATATTAATTAATTATGATGTTAACGAATAAAAAATGCTATTCCACTTTATGTTTAAAAACTCGTATTCGAGATAAAAAATAAATTGGACTCTGACGTACGTCTCGCGTCCTCGATTTATTTTTTATTTCGAATATTTTAAACGATTTAATTAATGTAGAGATAAAAGGGCTTGACTTACGACTTGTCTCTGTTTATCCTACTTTTAATTAATTTCGTTTAAATAACTTTTCTCTATTACGTCGACTATCGACTGATCACTAAAATCTCTCAAAAACAATTTAATCACTTTTTTTATAATGTTCGACTTATAATGTCATAATTTAAATAATATCTCAGTTGTCTGTTAGATTTAATTTCGAGTGAAATAAAGATAAATTGGGCCTTGTCTTACGACTCGCGCTTTGAATTTATTTTTTTATTTCCTTCGAAATATGACTTGATGTTTGACACGTAAGATAAGCGAGAGCCTGACGTACGACTCGTCTTGAGCTTATCTTACGCTTGCTTGCTAAAATGTCCGTTAATTTACTTCTCTGTTTGTCAGTTTCAATTTATGCCTGATTATCTGATTACTCACTTATTTATGTGTCCGCATATTTATTTCGAGTATTATTTAATTGTCGCATTATTACACTGTCATTATCATATATCATGCATTTGCATTTTTCGCGTCTTCTACCCTTTTCTTTTCTGATCTGAAATTCTGTTGTGAACTTGCCTTTGAATATGGAATGGGAATAAATCAGTCTCTGTCGTACGACTCTGGCTTCGAATTATTCGCATGCCGTTTAAAACGGAACACTCTTTAATTAAATGAAATGGGAAGGAGCCTGACTTACGACTCGCCTTCGGCTCGTTTCACTTTAATTAAGAATGTTCATTTAATAAACTGAATGAAAAGAGGGAGCCTGTCGTACGACTCGTTTCTGCTCGGATGATCCGGTCCCTGACTTACGACTCGTGATTTAGGGTCATTCTCATTCTCAGAACAATTTCCTAAAATCATAAAAGACACTCAACCCATTCAACTGTTTTCCTGCCCTTGCGCAGTCAGCTCTTTTTTCAACTGCTCTTGTGCAGTCAAATCTTTTTTCAACTTCTTTTTCCTAAATGGATGGCGCTTTATCCATTCCCCTGCTACAGACAAACGCTTAAGCCTCCGAAGCGAGCATACAAGCATACTGTTGTATCAGTGGAATGCGACCTAAGCATCGTTCACTAAAAACAACCAACAAACAAAAATCTTTCTTTTCAGGAAGAACTACGTGAGCTTTGAATTCCTCATTGTACTCGGGGGATACGTAGGAGCGAGAGCCTCTCTCGTCAAGCCAAATAATAAAAAACTCTTTTTTTCCTTTCTGTTCAATATGCGGTAGTTTAATTCTTTTCATGCGGCTAGTTCTTTTTAAGCAAACCAAAATTCCTCAAATGGTTCCCGTTGAGTACAACGGATATGAGGGGGTGTTAACGTCTTCCCCTCATGTAACCAACTCCCGAACCCGATCTTTAAGGTTTTATCATTATTTTCCTTTCCCCTCATGGGATAAATAAAATATGGTGGCGGCTTCATTGTTTACATTTGTGCATTGCATTTCAACATTGCATATCTGTATATTTTTTGCGCCGGGTACAACAATATCCAAGGTCCTTTTCCTACCGGCGGTGGTGTAATCAAAATTGAGGGCTTTAATAGCCCAATAAGCTTTGTGTTCCAGTTCCACCGGTAGATGGCATGATTTGCCATAAACAAGCTTGAAGGGAGTGGTCCCAATTGGGGTTTTATAGGCTGTCCTATATGCCCACAGTGCCTCATTCAGTTTTAAGGATCAATCATTCCTAGAGGTTACAACCGTTTTTTCAAGGATTTGCTTGATCTCCCTATTGGAGACCTCCACTTGCCCGCTTGTTTGCGGGTGGTAGGGAGTTGCTATACGGTGTCGGACCCCATATTTAGATAACAATCTTTCAAAGATCCTAGAAATAAAATGGGAGCCACCATCGCTGATGACAAGTCTCGGCACACCGAACCTAGGGAAGATCTGGTTTTTGAACAATCGAATCACTACTTTGGCGTCATTAGTTGGAGAGGCGACAGCCTCGATCCATTTGGACACGTAATCGACAGCCACAAGTATGTATTTGTTCCCAAAAGAAGTTAGGAATGATCCCATGAAATCTATCCCCCAAACATCAAATACTTCCACTTCTAGGATGCCATGTTGAGGCATTTCATCGCGCCTAGAGATGCCACCAGCGCGTTGGCACTGATCACAACTCCTTATGGCAGCGTGGACATCTTTCCAAAGAGTGGGCCAAAAGAGGCCGGCTTGTAAGATCTTAGCACAGGTTTTGGAAGTACTTGCATGTCCTCCATAGGGCGCAGAATGACAATGAGTGATAATGCTTTGCGCCTCATCTTCGGGGACACATCGACGAAAGATTCCATCGGCACCTCTCTTGAAAAGAAGAGGGTCATCCCAATAGTAATGTTTTAGGTCACTGAAGAACTTCTTCTTTTGCTGGTAAGTTAAGTCAGGAGGAAGGACTCTTGCTGCTAAGTAATTAACAATATCAGCATATCATGGCAAATAGTCTCTTGAGAAGACAGAGTTGACGACTTCGATGTCGTCTTGAAACAAAGGGCACTCGGAGGCGACACTCTCCATAAGGGCTACGAGCCTCTCATACGGGAAGTCATCATTTATGGGTACCGTTTCCGGCACCATTCCCTCCATTCTTGACAAGTGGTCAGCGACTGTGTTGTCGATTCCTTTCTTGTCTTGGATCTCTAAATCGAATTCTTGAATGAGTAAGATCCATCTTAGGAGCCTTGGTTTGGCATCCTTTTTGTTCACCAAGTACCTAATTGCGGCATGATCTGTATAGACAATGATTTTGGCCCCTATTAGGTAGGAACGGAATTTGTCAACCGCGAACACAACAGCCAGGAGCTCTTTTTCTGTGGTGGCGTAGTTCATATGCGCAGGGTCCAAGGTCCTACTAGCATAGTAGATAGCATGAAACTTCTTATCCTTCCTTTGACTAGAACTGCGCCTATAGCATAGTCACTAGCGTCACACATGATCTCAAATGGTAGACTCCAATCGGGTGGCTGCATGATGGGGGCAGAAATGAGAGCTGCCTTTAATTGCTTGAATGCCGTTAGGTACTCCTCATCAAAAATGAACTCGGCATCTTTCATTAGCAGCCCGGTTAACGACTTTGTGATTTTGGAGAAGTCTTTAATGAATCGCCGATAGAAACCGGCGTGTCCTAAAAAGCTTCGGACTTCTCTCACAGATTTGGGAGGTGGTAGGTTCTCTATAACTTGGATTTTAGCTCTATCTACCTCAATCCCTTTGTTGGACACTATATGTCCAAGAACAATACCTTGACGAACCATTAAATGGCACTTTTCCCAGTTAAGCACAAGATTGACTTTTTCACATCTTTCAAGCACCTTCTCAAGGTTTGTCAAGCATCCTTCAAAACTTTGCCCGCATACGGAGAAATCATCCATGAAGACCTCCATAATGTCATTGATGTAATCGGCAAAGATTGCTTGCATACATCTTTGGAAAGTAGCGGGGGCATTACACAATCCAAATGGCATTCGCCTATATGCAAATGTGCCAAAAGGACAAGTGAAGGTCGTTTTCTCTTGGTCATCGGGATGAATAGGAATCTGGAAGAATCCCGAATAACCATCTAGATAGCAGAAGTAGGAATGATTAGCCAGACGCTCAAGCATTTGATCAATGAAGGGCAAAGGGAAATGATCCTTGCGTGTGGCTTTGTTGAGTTTCCTATAGTCAATGCACATTCTACTACCCGTTACGACTCTTTGTGCTACAGACTCTCCTTTCTCATTGGTAACTACAGTCACTCCACCTTTCTTAGGCACGACATGAACGGGACTGACCCATTTACTGTCGGAGATTGGGTATATTATTCCTGCATCCAGAAGTTTTTCAACTTCCTTCTTAACTACTTCAGTGAGAATGGGATTTATCCTCCTTTGCGGTTCTCGAGAGGTTTTGCAATCTTCCTCGAGGTAGATGCGGTGCATGCAAAGAGAAGGACTTATCCCTTTAAGATCAGATATGCTATATCCTAAAGCAGCTGGGAATTTTCTTAGGACCTTTAATAACTCTTCGGTTTCTGATTGTCCTAAATCGGCGCACACAATCACAGGGCGCTTAAGCTCTTGATCAAGGAATTCATACCTTAGACTCTCAGGTAGAGGTTTTAGTTCGAGAGACGATTGATCAGGAGACGGCGTCGGGTTTGGTGTAATCTCAAAGCATTCACCGAGCTCGTCATCCTGAACTTCGAGAGTAGGAGTTGGAGCAGATGTGAGAATTTCGGTGTAAACGGTTTGATCATTCTCCATTTCCTTTCTGCATTCGTCAATGACGTCAAGCAGATAGCAAGTATCATCTATAGCAGGCGCACTTAGGAATTGAGTCAAAATGAATTCAACTTTTTCATCTCCCACTTCAAAGGTGAGCTTACCCTTTTTGACATCAATTATCGCACCGGCTGTAGCGAGGAATGGCCTTCTTAAAATGATAGGCGTGTTAGAGTCTTCCTTAATATCCATGACTATGAAGTCGGTTGGAATAAAGAACTGACCAACACGCACCGGAACATTTTCTAAGACCCCTATAGGCATCTTGACCGAACGGTCGGCAAACTGAATGGACATTCTGGTGGGTCTTAGCTCGCCTAGCTTGAGTCTCTCGCATATGGTCATGGGCATCAAACTAATGTTGGCACCTAAATCGCATAGGGCTTTGTCAATAACAAACTTCCCAATGACGCAGGGTATGGAGAAACTTCCTGGATCCTTGAGTTTAGGAGGCATATTGTTTTGAAGGATAGCACTACACTCAGCAGTGAGTGTAATAGTTTCGTTGTCCTCAATCCTCTTTTTGTTGGTTAAGATCTCCTTGAGAAACTTAGCATATGCGGGCATTTGTGTGATAGCTTCGGTGAATGGGATAGTGATATTCAACTGCTTGAGAAGCTCCACAAATTTCTTGAATTGTCCCATGCTTTTGGTCTTTTCCAACCTTTGAGGATAAGGAATGGGTGGTTTGTAAGGTGGCGGAGGCACATAGGGTGTTTCTTTTTCTTCTGCCTCGACGCCATTTCCTTCTTTTTCTATGGGTTCACTCTCTTTCTCAGCTGGTTCATCTGGCTTTTGCTGCATGGCAGGCCTCTCAATCCTAGGGTCAACTGGTTCATCATACTGTGTTCCACTTCGCAGTGTTACAGCGTTTACATGGGCTTTAGGATTGGGCTGAGGTTGGCCAGGAAATGTTCCTGCAGGAGCAGTCATGGATGATTGCTGTTGAGCCACCTGTGCAACTTGAGTTTCTAGTATCTTATGATGGGTGGTCAAAACATCAACTTTACTGTTCAATTGCTCGAACATCTTAGCGAAATGCAGGTTTTGATTTTTAATCCCCTCGTTAGTTTGCATTTGGGATGCCATGAAGGTTTCAAACATGGCGTCAAGGCTAGACTTCCCAGAGTTTTCTTGATTTAGCACGGGAGCTTTCTGAAAACCTGGTGGACCAGAGGATTGGCTTTGTCTAGGTGGATACAATGCATTGTTGTTCTTGTATGAGAGATATGGACTGTTCTTCCAAGCTGAGTTGTAGTTGTTGGAATATGGGCCTCCTTGGGCGTAGTTCACTTGATCGGAAAGAGTTCCGGCCAAGAGTTGGCATTCAGCCGTAGCATGCCCTGGAGCGCCACATATCTCACAACTAGAGACAGTTGCTGCTACAGTAGCAGCAGGAGCATTGAGTAAGCTGTCTAATTTTAGAGTGAGTGCATCAACCTTGGCACTGACGTGGTCAAGGCCGCTTATCTCATGCATTCCTCCTCTCGATAGAGGTCTTTCGGCGGAGGTTCTTTCGCCTCCCCACTGGTAGTGATTCTGAGCCATGCTCTCGATGAGCTGATAGGCATCAGTGTAGGGCTTGTCCATGAGGGCGCCGCCCGCGGCAGCGTCTATGGTCATCCTTGTATTGTACAGGAGACCGTTGTAGAAGGTGTGGATAATTAGCCACTCCTCTAAACCATGATGTGGACAAAGCCTCAACATGTCCTTAAATCTCTCCCATGCTTCATAAAGAGATTCGTTGTCTTTCTGCTTAAATCCATTGATTTGGGCTCTTAGCATAGCAATCTTGCTAGGTGGGAAATACCTAGCCAGAAAGATTTTCTTCAACCCCTCCCATGTAGCGACAGAGTTGGAAGGTAGGGACTGGAGCCAAGCACGGGCTCGATCTCTTAGAGAGAAAGGGAAGAGACGAAGCCTTATCGCTTCGGGACTTACGCCATTAACTTTCACTGTATCGGCGTATTGTAGGAAGACATAGAGGTGGAGATTAGGGTCTTCTGAAGGACCACCCGAGAACTGACTTTGCTGAACTGCTGAGAGCAGGGAAGGTTTAAGCTCAAAATTGTTGGCCTCTATCGCAGGGGCAACAATGCTGTTATGTGGTTCAGCATCTGTAGGGGTAGCATAGTACTTCAGAGGGCGGTTTTGAGGACCTATTTCCATTTCTAGCTCCTCTTCGGATTGTTCCGAGTCTTCGTCTGTTTCGGGAAAGATGATTTGACTTTGGGGCACTATGTATCTTTCCCGGAACTGTTCAATTCGGCGTCTTACACTTAGTAGACGCTCTGGGTTGTCGACTGGAGTTTCTAATTCTTTGCTATTAGAGCGGGTACTTGGCATACAATCGACAAGCCAAAAAGGGTAATTTTTTTTAGATTTTTTGAATTTTTTTGACAGAAAAATAAAAAGTTTCCTTAGTCTCTACGTTGTAACGACGGAGTTACAATATCGACTAAATTGGTCCCTGGCAACGGCGCCAAAAACTTGATCGACGATTTGTGTATCAATAGATTTGATTGACCGCAAGTGCACAGTCTCGTCGTGTAGTTTTAAAAGATATCGAATCCACAGGGACCAACAGTCGATCTACCGTACTTCTGTTGTTACGATGTAAATCTAAGGCTATTGGATAAGGGTTTAGAATTTTAGAATTAAAAGAGATTAAACTAAGAATTTAATTAATTAATAAAAGCGGGATATCGGTATGTAACTTAATTAACCATCGGGGATTTATCAAATCAATAGCGCGCGGAAAAAAAAATTTATTTTTCAGAAGAACTTTCTCGATTTAAAGGTTTAAACCTCACACTCTCGTTTTGTTGATAAAAACCATACTTTCTAAGCTAGGAGTTTTACTGTCACTTTTCTACCACCTTAGCTTCGAAAGTATATTTTGAAAATCAATGAGTTCTAATTAATCCTAACGTGGCTCTCGCTCGTTCAAAGATTAATATCAAATTCCTACTATCTAGTTAAAACCTCAAACTCTCGCTCTATTGATTTTAACCTTAGTTGCTTTCTTTTACTCTCGTTCAAAAGCTTTGAATTAAATTAGGAATTTGAATCAGAAAAATAGTTTAAATAAGTGCGCGCGCTAAATCATCATTAATTCCCCTTCAGAGAATTAGTTTACATACCGATATCTAAGAAATTTAGCTAGACATAATTAAGAAATTAAATAAACAAAAACAGAAAATTAAATTAAACATAAATAAATAATTAAATAAAAACATTAAATAAAAAACCTGGAATAAATGCTGAATTAACTTGACTGAAATAACTGGAATAATATTCTTGACAGGAAAGTGAAAACAGAACTGAAAACGGATTCCCGGTGTGGAAATACCGTTATAGTTACTGTAACAAGAAACTAAAATTGTACTGAAAAGTAAAGAAAATAATGCGTAAGAAAGAAGAGAATCACGTCCTCTATTTATAGAGGAATTTTTCTGGTTACGATCCACAAAAATAGGAGATGATAAGCTCTCTTTTGTTTTTATCCAATAGCCACACGATTAGGAGAAACGGTTGATCGAACGCCTGCTTGCTTCCCACGTTGCGCAAAACAGTTGCTACTGGGCTTTCACTGGGTGGCGCTCGCCACCCATTCTGTGGCGCTCGCCACTGGGCCTCCAATTGGTGGCGCTCGCCATCCCCACTGTGGCGCTCGCCACAGTGCAAATTTGGGCCAATGCCCATTTTTGCTATGCTCCTTTGTGGGCTGCGCGAATTTGGGCTTTGCACCCCTTTTTGCTCCGTTTTTGACGCTTTTTGCTCAATTCTCTTATCCGACCTATTTTATTCGACAAAAGTAAAAACAAATCAAATACTAACATAAAAAGATATAAATGAAATAAATACATATGCAAATGCAACTAAAATTCACCTAAACTAAGCTAAAAATACGATATGATTTCGTGTCATCAACGATTGAGTTAGTGACGTCTTTTCGCTAGTGAATAATAAAAGGAATAATTAATATTTTATTAATCTATTTAGTTAGTTAAATCTCGTTAAGTATGCGTTTTGTTTATGTACTAAAAAAAATCTAGTTAAGTATGAAGCAATTATGAATACAAATTATTTTTTGAGCATTTTCTTCCGTTGTATGTTCTACCATCATTTCAATCGTCCATTCACAGTTTTTCTCTCCGTTTAAAACTAATTTTTTATAAACTCTCAAGTGAATTTTTGCTGCATGAAGAACAAGAGGCAACAATAATAATCAACAAAATAAAAGAGGCGCCAATATTAGTCAATTGACCAAATCAAAAGTAATTTTGATGGGTCAAATAATTCCATTGACTCATTCCACAAATAGAACAGCAAAATTACCTAGTTTAGCCATTAATATCACGTAATCCTAACACAATATGACATGGCATACCAAAATTAGACATAACAAACATCAATTGCATCCCAAACAACCCAATTACCTTGTCATTCCATCCCAACACACCAAACCTACCTAACCATATTATTGTTTATCCTCAATAATCCTCGTAAAACAAACAAAAAAATTTCACTTCAATTTTATGTTTTTTAACATTAATTTCCTCTTTACAAATCTCAGTTAATTTCTCTTTATTCCATCCACATACAAAACAATTTTAATTTATTATTTCTTTATCTTTACTTTTCATGAGAAGAGGTAAAGATTAATAGTCAACATTAACAATGGCAGGTTCATCAAGAAAAGGACCCTCATTCTTAGACGAAGGAAGCATTCATGGTGGAAGATATGGAAAATTAAAAAAGAACAACGACGAATTCGACGGTTACAATTCCGACAATCACCCAAGAAAAAATAGCCCCATCAACACCATTGACGCGCCCCATTTAGATCCTCAAATGGCATCCGATAATTCACCGTACGACGCTTCTCTATCGCCATTATCAAAATCACCATGGTCCTCTCACCTCAATGATGAAGCAAACGAAGAAGCTCTTGTTGGTTCATTAGTTCGCGAAGAAGGTCACATTTATTCGCTTGCAGCAACAAAGGATTTATTATACACCGGTTCCGATAGCAAAAATATTCGTGTGTGGAAGAATCAAAAGGAGTTTGCGGGGTTTAAATCAAACAGCGGTTTAGTGAAAGCCATTGTGATCGCCGGTGAGAAAATTCTTACCGGACACCAAGACGGAAGAATTCGCGTTTGGAAAGTCTCTAGAAAGAATGAAGAAGTACATAAAAGAGTTGCCACTTTACCAACATTAAGAAACTATATCAAATGTTCAATGAGACCAAGTAACTATGTTGAGGTTCGACGGCATCGTAATGTACTATGGATTAAACATTATGATGCAATTTCATGTTTGAGCTTGACTGAAGATCTTTCGTTAATTTACTCAGCTTCGTGGGATAAAACATTTAAAGTTTGGCGTGCTTCGAATTACAAATGTTTAGAATCGGTAAGAGCGCATGATGACGCCGTTAATGCGCTTGTGGTTGGACTCGATGGTTTGGTTTTTACCGGTTCAGCTGACGGAACAGTTAAGATTTGGCGCCGTGAAGTGCAAGGGAAAGGAACAAAACATTTTTTTTCGCAAACATTGTTGAAACAAGAATGTGCTGTAACGGCTTTGGCGTTAAATGCGGACGGGTTATTTTTATATGCGGGTTCTTCGGACGGGTTGGTTAACTATTGGGTGCGGAATACAAATTTGGACCACAGTGGAACTTTGAGGGGACATAAATTGGCGGTTTTGTGTTTATCAACGGCCGGAAGTTTGCTATTTAGTGGTTCTGCTGACATGGCAATTTGTGTGTGGAAAAGATCGATAAGTAATGATCATGTTTGTACGATGGTGTTGAGTGGACATACCGGACCGGTGAAGTGTCTCGCCGCCGAGAAAGATCCTGATGCAATGTGTAACGAGAGAAGATGGATATTGTATAGTGGGAGTTTGGATAAATCTGTTAAGGTTTGGAGAGTTACGGAGAGTGGAGCCCCCGTACAACATAATCACCAACAACGACTTAGTGTTAGTAGTGGTCAACCGCGAGTTAGTGTTAGTAGCGGTCAACCACCGCGACTTAGTATTAGTGCTGGTGATTTTCCTAGAGTGTCGTCGTTAAGGAAAATGGGATCGCGAAGATACTAAGATCTGTGTTCATGAATCATGATGTTGCATTGTTTGCTGTTGTTATTATTATTTAGTCTTTTGCGGAGAAGATAAATTAATGTTTATATTGCTAATAACAGCATAGTAACTTTCTTCTCTCGATTGTAAATTGTAAATGTAAATTATGACTTTCTTCTATTGGTTTTACTGTAACTATTTGTGATGATATATAGAAGTAAATTGTAAATGCAAAGGATTACAATTAATTACATGTAAATATTTTGATTTTGAATGCATGATTTATAATGAGGTCCAAAGAATATTAGCCTATGTTTTTGAATGTCTAGAGATTACATGTTTACGTGATAGTAACAAATTTGATAAAAAGTTTTTGAATGTCTTAAGATAATTTCTTATCTTAATAGAAAAATACTACTAGTAATGTATCCTCATATGATTAAAAGTTGAGGGTGACAAACAGAAGAGTCCAATGAAGGAAAGAATCACACGCAAGACAATGGTGAAAAACTCATCAGATCGAATCAGAATCCAATAACGTGCTAACATTGCTTGTAACACAGCAGACATGAAAGGGAAAACGTAAGAAACAAAAATAACCAAATTAAAACACAACAAAGAGATAAGAAATACTGATTGAATAACTGATTTCTAATTCAATAAAAACAAAGATAATAACTGTATAGCAAGAGAATATAATCAATTGGTTCAAGTGATAACAGGATCAAAAGGCTTGATCTTCTTAAACATCCGGTCGAAGTTCGTTTTTCTTTTTTGTTTTTTTTTTTTACTCTCTAATTTATAGGAGAAAGAGGTTCAATAGTCTAGAATTCGATATGAATTATGACATTAAATTATTTTAGTTCCCAGTTCCTTTCTAAATGCAGTTGTGGAGATCGAACCGTGTTCTTCCCTACCTACTAAGTTCAGTATCAATCACTACTTAATCAACTGATATTTGATTTAAGAGTTCAATTTCTGATTCATGCATATCGAAAAAATTTGATTGAGATGAGAGAATCTACCTTATGAATCTCACATTTTTTCGATGAAAGCTAGTCATCACTAGTAATGCGTACATGCATGCACTGGCGGAGCCACCATAGAGGCTGCCAGGGCATTAGCTCGGGTTCGATCCAAAAATTTTGGTATTTTAGAGTTAGTTTAAGGTAAAATTGTAATGTTTAGGAATTAATTTAGGGCAAAATTAATTTATTTTTTTTGTTCAAATTGTGATTTTTCATTGTAAATCATTTTTTTTATATTTGAGGGGTTATTTAGAGTAAAATTGAGATTTTAAAGATTAATTTAGTATAAAATTGATATTTTTTGTTCTAAACTAAGATTCTTATGTAAGTTTAAAATTTTGTCCGAACTTCAAAAAATTTATGGCTCCGCCACTGCATATATGTAGCACCAAAAACCAGGGCCACTCTATTTTTTTTAGTTACTAACATAAAATATAGGAGACGTATAGAAAAAGGAAAAGAAAAACTAAAATGTACAGTAACATAAATAAATAATGTAATTAAAAGATGATTAGAGTGAGATGTAGTAGTAGTTAAAGGTTAGTAATAGATAGAAAAACAAAATTGGATTAGGATTAGGATAGGATGCCAACTTCACCTAAACAAAAGGACAAAGTGGTCGCCAGCTCCAAACCCCACACATTCGCCAAACAAAAAGCACAAAGATTCCACAATTCCCGTTTCACTTTCCTTTTCCTTCTTCACCCATTCCATCACTATACTGTTCCTTCACCTTTATACATCTTTATCATTACTATTATTATATTGTGTTCTATTATCATTTGATTATTAGATTTAATTGCCTTTTTATCAAAAAATTACCACCAGTGTGTGATTTTGACCCATATATTTACAGCGACTTTAATCTTTTCCTTTGTTTTGTGGTTTGTTTTTTTTATATAAAAATTAAATTATAAGAATTACTTAAGATACTCAACTCTTACAATTCAATGAATTTTCATTAGATAGTAACAAAACAACATAAGAAGTTAATATATCAATTAGAAAAAAATACATTTACAAAACACTTTATGCGACCAACAAACCAAAATCAACAAAAATAACGGATATGTTCCATCAAAATGTTAATACTAAGACTAAGACTAATCCCTTTAAAAATATAGTTATTGCACACTTTTTTTTTTTGAAAAAAAATGAATATATTTTAATATGGTCCATATTAAAATTAAAATATTTTAATATGGAAAAATTAAAATGAATATATTTTAATTTTTCTATCTCATTGGTCCTTATTTTTCATTTTGCCATAACCTCCAAATTATTGCTAGCTAAATAAAGTACAGAAGTGTTTTTTATGTTTCCCTTGTGATTTATTCCAATTTTTTTTTGGTACATAGATGAAATGGAAAATCATCATAAACTCACACACATAAAATGAAATGATCAAGAATCGAACATCAGTCATGAACTTTTAGTCTAACAATTTTAAAATTTTCTATGAACTAAGTTAGAATTTCTAATTTTTTTCTCCAAATTTATACTAAAGTGATTCGGTTTTTTAAGTGACATTCATTCAAACTAAGAATATCAAATTCTTCAAAGAAAAAATGTCAGTTACAGAGTTGTGTCAAATTAATAATAGTAAATAATACCATCGACACATATGTAATTATCTTATATATATATATATATATATATATATATTTCATAAAAAAATAAAAAAAATTCAACATCAATTTTAGATTAATTTTGGAGGAGTACCAAATCACATAAAAAAACAAAAGGGCTAAAATTGTACAATGACAATTTTAATTTATAGGTAAAAAATACAATTAAATCTAAAATTATGTTAATAAGTGTCTTAAAAACACTAATTAAAAAATAAAATTTTATATTAAAAATAACAATTTTTTAGTCTTCAAAATTTTTTAATATGTAGTAAAACATATTTTGAAGACAATTTCTATAAACATCTCTACAATTACAAACTAATATGTGCATTCATTATTATTTTTCCATAACATTCCTTTATTAATACTTCTCTTATCTTAGAAGATGAGAAATTAAAGTACAGTTATTTTAACATAACTAAGCTTATTTTATTACACCTTAATAAAATTACCTTTTTGTTTCTCCTTTCTTCACTTTCTCTCACACACATTTCATTTCCCTAATCTATGCACAACACAGCACACTCCACTCACACACAAACAAACCATACCTATTATTCCTTCCTTTCACCAAATCCTTCTCGCAGTTTGCAATTCTCTTTTTTCTTCCATAAAATTCCTTTTTCATTCTATGCTTTCATTTCATTTCCATTTCTAATTACTCCTTTCATCAACCATGTCGCCGGCGCCGGAATATTCCTTCGCCGTCGAATACGACGGTCCTCCACTTACCTACGACCTCCCCCGTGCCCTTCCCATTACCGTCGACAACATTCCGGTAGCCTCCGTCGTTTCTCAGGTTCCTCTCTCCCAAACTCTCTCCTTACCCGTCGTTCAACCTCTCTTACCACACCATCACGCTAAAGACCTCAGAACTCTAACCTCCGAATCTAGGGTTTCCAAACAACTCCAATTAGTTTCCGAACGGACCGTTTCTCCCACTTCTGTTATCGCTTTCGATCACCGCGATTCACACAGTAACGTAAATGAGCTTTCCGGTGAGTTAAGTAGCTCCGGTAGGGAAAATGATAATGAAAATGAAATCTCCGGTGAGTTTTCCGATTTGGGTGTCGAAGAATTGAGTTCTAGTGAGTTACCGAGTGGAATTAGTAGAAGTAGTAGAACTAGAAGCTCTAGTACTATGAGGGTTTCAAATGTTGATGAGAAAGATTGGGGTTCAACTGAGTCAGTTTTGAGTTTAGAGTATCCATCAACTCGTGTTGACTCTTTGAAAGTTGAGGAGGATTGTGATACTAAACGTGTTCCTGCTGTTACTTTTAATGTGGAATCTGATGAAGATGGTGATGATGATTTGAATGAGGAGTTTGATGTTGAGGAAACTGTGAGTACTAGACCTGTTGTTAGAAGGGAGCCGCTAACGAAGGGAAAGAAAGGGTCTTGTTATCGATGTTTTAAGGGGAATAGGTTTACGGATAAAGAGGTTTGTTTGGTTTGTGATGCTAAGTATTGTAGTAATTGTGTGCTTAGAGCAATGGGGTCTATGCCTGAAGGTAGAAAATGTGTTACTTGCATTGGATTTTCTATAGATGAGGTTAAAAGACCGAATTTGGGGAAATGTTCTCGGATGCTTAAACGATTGCTTAGTGAGTTGGAGGTTAGACAGATAATGAAAGCTGAGAGGTTTTGTGAAGCTAATCAGCTTCCACCGGAATATATTTGTGTGAATGGGAAGCCACTTTCTTATGAGGAATTGGTTACCTTGCAGAACTGTCCAAACCCTCCAAAGAAGCTTAAGCCGGGAAACTATTGGTATGATAAAGTATCTGGATTTTGGGGAAAGGTATTACTAAATTTGTACATGTGTTTTTCTCCATGCATTTGTCATTTGTATGCCGATTGAGTTTTATGTTTAATTATGGATGCTGGTTTTGGTTTGTGATTTCACAGGAAGGACAGAAGCCTTCCAGTATTATAAGTGCACATCTGAACGTAGGAAGTCCCATCCAGCCAGATGCTAGCAATGGAAACACTCAGGTTTTCGTTAATGGTCGGGAAATAACAAAAGTAGAGCTTCGGATGTTGCAGGTTGAAACTTAAAGACTCTATCTTAATAACCATATATTATGTCTTGTTTGTCGTTAAACAAAAATGTTGAACGAAGAGTGTTTTGGTTGTGCAGTTGGCAGGAGTTCAATGTGCTGGTAACCCACATTTTTGGGTCAATGAGGATGGTTCCTATCAAGAAGAGGGGCAGAAGAATACACGAGGGTATATATGGGGAAAGGTAACTTATACTTTTGGAGTGTGTTTGTCTCTTATTTTCTTCTAGCCCAATGTTATTTGTTACATACTATTTTATTTCATTTGCTAGGCTGGAACCAAGCTTGTATGTGCTTTCCTGTCCCTGCCAGTTCCTTCTAAATCATCAAATTCTTTTGGAGAACAATACTCCAATTTGGCTAGCAGATCAGTTCCTGACTACCTTGAGCACGGAATAGTTCAGAAGCTTCTCTTGGTTGGTTGCAGTGGATCCGGAACAAGCACTATTTTTAAGCAGGTGATTTTTCATTTGAGTAATTGAGCCTGTGGATCAAGTCTTGTGTCGTACTTTCTTTTGGTTATTTTACAAAACATAGTATGTATGTAAGCATGGGTTCCCAAGTTTGTTGGTCTTAATTTATAAAATCTTAATTAGAGAAACGTCTGGGAGTTTTCACAAACCTAATAGTATCAACCTAGACAGTGATGATATATTGCAGACATGCTATAGCGCCTTCAAGGTAGTTAGTGCTACTTTAATGAAAAATTGCCCTAACATTCATTAATGTTATCCACTTGCATGAGAAAGATGAATTTCTTGTTAAAATAAGCCACACATGAATCAGGTATGTAAAAGGAAATTATATAATTAATTAATAAACTTCAAAATAGCGCTATGTTTCTTAAAGTAAGGACAAAAATACCGTAGGGAGTACTTTCCTGTCATCAAGCATTTCCTTGTTTAGAAAAGCAAATTTGGTGTTGAAGGACAAGTCGAGAACTAACGTCATAGTTTGACATGGGTATTTGCAAACAATAATTGATATATTCATAGTATTGCAAAAATTTATGGCAGGCCAAGATTCTTTACAAAAGCATCCCCTTCTCAGAAGATGAGCATGAAAATCTAATATTGACTATTCAGAGCAATGTTTATACATACCTTGGCATACTCCTTGAGGGCCGTGAACGTTTTGAGGATGAAATATTGGCAGATTTAAAGAAAAAGCAATCCTCCGTGCTTGACACAACAGGTAAGATAACGTTGTCTCCCTCCCTTACGCTTCTCTCTCTGAAATATTCTTCTAATTATCATTATTATTGTTGTTGACTCAATACCAAAGCTATTTTCCTTTTAAACCACCATTTATGCACCGTCTAGTGTTCACATGTCAGTCAAAGCAGTTTCTAACATGCTTACATGTGTGTGTAAAGGTTCTGGTGAATCGTTGTGGTTCATAGTTCTGTATTGACCTTTGCCCCTTCATAAGGTGCTCGTGAATCGTTTTGTTTTGTAACTGGATATCTTTATCTTTATTAGAGCTTGAAATGTTATAATATAAATATTGTACTTCCACTTCATGCTCAACTATTAAAAAGTGTTCATTTTTCCAAAACACTTGAGGTAATATGCAACGACATGATAGCCACTAAAATAGTAGGGTCTCCCATCACTTGATTGGATATTTGGATATATTAGTTTCTTAGTAAAAGTGTTGGTCTGTTGAAATTATGAGATGGCTTTTCAGATCAGTTTTTTTGTCTCGTACAGTAACTCAGGATTTCCTAATCTGTATGTTTATCTTTGAATCATTATAGCTTTGTTAATCATTGCATGATGTTTAAAGTTTGCTTTGCAGTTGTATATCTTCATCTTCATTAGAACTCAAAATGTTATGAATATTGTACTTCCTTGATACTCAACTGGTAAAAAGTGTTCATTTTTTCCAATACTTGAGTAGATATGTAACTGAATGATTGTTAGTAAAATAGTTGGATCTCCCAAGTTTGATTGGATAATGGATAGAAATTTCTCTGTAGGAGGCAAGTTGGATTCTAATTTAGTGTGTCTCTTTATTCCTAAAGATTGTCGGTTATGATTATGATTGATTACAGGAACCAGTCCAAAACCTGATGATAAGACGGTATATTCCATTGGCCCAAGGCTGAAAGCATTTTCTGAATGGTTGCTGAAAACGATGGCATCGGGCAAACTGGAAGCTATCTTTCCTGCTGCTACTCGTGAATATGCACCATTGATTGAGGAATTGTGGAATGATGCTGCTATTAAGGCCACATATGAAAGAAAGAGTGAATTGGAAATGCCTAGTGTTGCCAGTTATTTCTTAGAGCGGGTAAGACCATTCTTTCATCAAATTGATTGTAATTATTGGGTTGGGTTATCTTTGACAATCTTATGTTGTTAATGGGCAATGAATCTAACATGGCACATTTTGTTTAGGCTGTCAAAATATTAAGGACAGATTATGAACCCTCAGATTTGGATATCCTCTATGCGGAAGGAGTTACTTCATCAAATGGGTTGGCTTGTGTGGAATTTTCATTTCCCCAATCAGCTCCAGAGGAAACTGTGGACACTACTGATCAATACGATTCTTTGGCTAGGTAGGTGTAAATACCTTGTGTTCGTTTCAACTTTCAACTTTCAACAACAAATTTATTTATGCTTGTTGTTATATAACTTGGAATGGATTGTGGTTTGTCCTGACTAACCCAATTGCTATTATGATTGTTTTTCCTCTTGGAAAATGACACCTAAATCTGCCTGGAGGATGGGGCTGTAAATGCAAGTACATCAGGATTATGGTAGAATTGTAGTACGGACCTTATGAAATTGATGACAAATATTTTTCCACCTCACCATTAAAATGCTTTTTTGAGCCCTGACTGTATCTGTCCTCACTTCCCACTATAAAATATTGAAGAAAAACAATGGAGGATAAAAAAAATATGTAACTTGTTTCTTAATAATCATTTGGAGGATAAAATTATAGTTTCAATTGCTATTGAATGTTGCTGATGAATTGTACTGTTTTATCGGTTAGCAGGTATCAACTCATTAGAGTGCATGCAAGGGGGCTAGGAGAAAATTGCAAGTGGCTAGAGATGTTTGAGGATGTTGAAATGGTCATCTTCTGTGTTTCTTTGAGTGACTATGATCAGTTTTCTGTCGATGGAAATGGTTATCAAACTAACAAGATGATATTGAGCATGAAGTTTTTTGAAACCATTGTCACGCATCCAACTTTTGAGCAAATGGAATTCCTCTTGATATTGAATAAATTTGATCTTTTTGAGGAGAAAATTGAACAAGTTCCTTTGACCAAGTGTGATTGGTTCTCTGATTTTCATCCAATAACTAGCCGCAATCGCACAAACAGCAATAGCAACAGCATTAATAGTAATCCCTCCCTCGGTCAGCTGGCTTCCCATTACATAGCAGTTAAGTTTAAAAGGCTTTATTCATCGCTTACAGGACGAAAATTGTATGTTTCTGTGGTGAAGGGGTTGGAACCAGATAGTGTTGATGCATCCCTTAAATATGCCAAGGAAATTTTGAAGTGGAGTGAAGAGAAACCAAACTTTAACGCAAGTGAGTACTCAATGTATAGCACTGAGGCGAGTTCATTCTCTCATTGATTGCTAGTTTAGGCATGAGTTGCAAGTTTTACTTGTGTATGACTTGAATTCTGTCCGTGTACATATATTGCTAACTAGGAGTAACAGGGAATGTAACTTCTACAAGCTATCAACTTGTAAGATGCAGTAGACACATGTAGGAAAAATTTCACGGTGTATTGTTCAAATTCATATAATTTTTAATGGTAAAGTTATATCTTGATGTTTGAATTTGTATATTACTGTTGGCCAGTCCTTCGATTTATATTTTTGTTGCAAATCTCTATTGTATTCAATACATGTGGTACCATGCGATGATGTTTCAGGTTCTGGTTCTATCCTGTTTTTGGATGGGCATAAAATACAAGAAAATTATTCAACCATTCCTTTTTGGCAATAGCGTGTAGATAGAGTGGTAGATTGTAAAATCAGTAAATGTGATCCAAAACTACAGAACTATCATAAAACTTAAGATTGTACCAGATACCAACTTTTATAGTACATCATTGTTCCATTAAACATCTTATTACAACCATACGGCGCCTTTGTTTTATAACTCTTCTTTTATCGGTCTCGGTTCGTCTTGTGCCGAGACCTGATCTTATTAATAATATATTTGCCGTTCAAAAAAACAAATCTTATTACAACCTAGAGAAGTGTTACCAATATTTAGAGAAAAACTCGCCCAATAGACACTTCCATTTATAATCTACTCCCCATAAAGGTTGGTATCGAGGCGCGGTGTTAATACAACTTCAAGTGGGGTTGCTTTTAAATTAGTGAGTCCAAGGCTTTCTGTCATGTCTACAGCTTGATTTGAAGGAGTAGCAACATTGAAAGAGTGTAGCAGTCTAGCCAATGTCAAATGCACCACTCTCAGAGCAAGTGAAGCCCCAGGGCATACTCTCCTTCCAGAACCAAAAGGGACAAGCTCATAGTTATGGCTTCTTACATCAACATCTTTGTGGCTTGTCAAAAACCTCTCGGGCTTGAAGTCATGAGGATCAGACCAAACACGACCGTCTCTATGGATCTTCCAAGCATTCACCATCAACTGTGTACCAGCAGGAATGTGATAGCCACATGAAAAAGTGCAGTCATTCATTGCTGCACGCAAGGTGATAATCGGATTTGGTGGATAGAGACGCAGCGTTTCCTTGACAATGGCTTGGAGGTAGACTAAGTTCTTTATGTCAGATTCTTCCACTTTCATGTCCTTCCCAATATGACTGTTCAACTCATCCTGTGCCTTTTTAAGTTCTATTGGATGATTGAGTAATAGGGACAGTGCCCATGTTAGATTCACCATGGTTGTGTCACCTCCTAAAATCATATTCTGCCAATATTTATTCAAAGTTTGTTGTCAAACTGAAAAAGTAATAATATGAGCCAAAAATTGAATTTTTCTTCTAAACAAAAGAAGGATGTTGTACTGTATCAAATATTTATTTATGACAAAAAGGACATATTTGGAGAAGTTGACACAGCAACATGTATTCATACATGAAGTCTTAAGTTCATATGCATGTTTGGAGTTTGACTAAGAAGAGCCACAGAGTGTGACCTTTTACCAAAAATTACACCTTGAAGCTTTAACAAAATCACGGCGCCACCGTGATTTAGTTAAACTCACAGTCAATTCAAACATGCACTATCCATTTTATGGTTAGTCAAATGCAATATTTTACAGTAGCAAACATGGAAAAAAAATTATATATAGCTGGAAGCATACCAGGCAAGTAGCCTTGATGATGGTATCTGAATCATAACCACAAATCTCTCCATCCTGCAGAACATTCAACATGATATCCATGAAATCTTGTTCTTCCTTTCCATTCTTGCCCAAAGCTCTTTTCTTTTTGTGTTCCTCCAACCACCCTTCAGCCATAGTGTCTAATTTCTTAGCAGTTCTCTTCATAGCCTTCTCATTACCATTAATATCTAACCAACCCAGAAATGGAATTGCATCAGACAACACGAACACACCAAACAAACAAAACCAATCTCTCATAGCTTCCTTATACTTCCTAGCTTCACTTTCACCAGCACCATAATATGGCTTCCCTCCCACCATTTTCAAAACAATATTATGTGTCAAATCCCCAAACCACTGCTTCATATCAACCAGAATCCCTCTTTTTGGACAACCCTTTATTGACCATAACCTATAAAGGTCTTTCACTGCAGAGTCTAACTCAGATGCTCTTGTGTTTTTCAACTGTTCGAGTCGGTGTTTCGAAAGAAGCTCAAGTGTAGTTAACTTCCTTATCTCACGCCAATAAGGACCATAAGGAGTGAAACCAAACATAGCATAGTTGTAACCCATTAGCTTTGAGGGTGCAACACAAGGTCTAGTGGAGAATGTTTTATCATGAAGAGTAAAACATTCTTTGGCCATTTCACTGCTACTAAGTACTAGAACTTTGTATGAACCAAGTTTGATTGTGAAAATTGGTCCATGTTTGTCAGCCATCATACCAAGTGTTTTGTGTGTAAGTTGTTGAGTCCCAAAGAGATGCAAATGGCCAATAATAGGCCATGAACCTCCTGCTTGAGGTGCAGTTGTATGGCCATGAGCATGTGGTTTCTTTAAGTGATAAATTAAGGCTCCTATTATTAAGGCGAGAATGCTTGAAATGAGAGTTTTGAGTAGGAATTCATCCATGGTGATTTGTTGGTTACCAAGTTAAGCTAGAGGGCGTTATCTTTCTATTACACTACTAAAAGGAGATCATGGTTTTAGCCAAGGTGTTAGGGTTTAGGGTTTAAGATATATTCATGTGGACCAACTAAATTTAGATAAGTGTCATATTATGTCCTATGTGGATTCCATCTAAGCCCTATTTCATAGTTGGCAAATGGTTAAGTCACATTTAATTAATTTTTTATCCACATCCATGTATATGTGGCGCATATGATCAAGTCTAGAAACATTCATACAACCTTCTTCCTTCCCTGCTAATCAACTCCCTTTTCCACTCCGTCGCCATCCATCTTCTCACTCTATCCCTTTAATTTATTTAAGTAAAAGTTACTGTTTTTTGCTCTCTCAAAGGTGATTTGATAATTTGTTATTTTGATTTTTAGGGTGTTTGAAATGTGAGTATACTATAATTTAAGATGACAATCATGAACTGTGAGTATTCTACAGGAGTACCATTCGGTTTCAAGCAATCTGCTGCTAAGGGATGCAATGACCCAATTCGGTGTTATGGCTAATTGTTAATTATTATATTTTTGAACTGCGGCTAATTGTTAATAAAAAATGTGAGTTTTTGTTCAAAAAAAATAAAAAATGTGAGTTATGACAATAATTTACACTTATTTATTGGTTAGATCATTTTTTTTTTTTGAGGAATAGATAATTTTATTTTTGAATCCTATAGATCATTTTCTTTAGTAATTAGGAGTTGTGATTTTTGTAGTTTGTCAATTAAATTGTGATCTAGCTAGGAACTTATCTTGAAATCATAATTGAGGCTAAATGGTCTACCGAGAAAATGATGTTGTTTGTTTTACTAATCTCATATCTCTTCCATTTGCACTATTGATTGAATCTCAGACTACTGAAAGATCCTGAATTTCACAAAAGAATTCTAACAGTAGAGATAGTAAAGGAATTTGAAAGAAAAGATAAATAACAAAATAAAAGCTTTGGTCTTAATTCATTTCATAACATTCCCAAATATTACAATAGCTTAAATAGTAAAAGAAAGAAAAGGATAACAACTATCTAATGACTGATCATGGTCGTACAAGGAGCATGACTCCCACTAACATAATTTTAGGGAATAGAAGATAGGGGATGGAAATGTCAAAAAGGCTATCTTCTAGATCCTACTACTTTGTCATGGTGTAGAGCACAAAATCCTCTGTCCATTTGGGCCTCCCAATAGTCCGTTTACCCTTACCAAGAGCTGGCCCATCATCATTTGACCCATTCTCATCTTGCTCATTAACAGAGGTCATAACACAGACTGTTTTGTTGTTGGATCTAAAAAAATTATAATTCAAGTAGAAATGACAATTTTTGATCGCTAATAAAAGTTCTAAAATTACTATTAAGTTTTTACTAATGAAAGTTTATAATTTACGAGGAGATGAAAATTTTACCGCCGATAAAAGTTTTAAAATAACTATTATAAGTTATTACTAATAAAAATTTAAGCTTAAACATCATTTTAGTCCTTGTATGTACGCGAAATTTTGATTTTAGTCCCTGTATCGAATTTTGTTCAAAATAAGTCCTTGAATCAACTAAATTTTTTAATTTTAGTCCCTAAAGCGAAAATCCGCAGGAAAATTCGAAGTTTCCTGCAGATTTTCCTACGAATTTTATCATCGATAATAATTTTAAAATCTCTATTAAAAATTATTACCGATAAAAATTAATCACAGGAGATATGATAGTTTTTATCTCTAAATTAGTTGAATGATTGCGTTTGATTTGTTGTGTCATCATAATAAAAGAACATGTTCAGTTCCTATCAGTCTATCAAAAACATATATTTTTCTTTTGTAAAATGAGCGGCTAACAAAAAACTAAGCATGTTTGTCAAAAAAACAAAAAACTAAGCATGTTAATATTTTTCTTTTGTAGGAGTAACAGGGAATGTAACTTCTACAAGCTATCAACTTGTAAGATGCACTATACACATGTAGGAAAACTAAGCAAGCATGTTTGAATTTGTATATTATTGTTGGCAAAGTCCTTCGATTTATATTTTGGTTGCAAATCACTTTTGTCTGCATTGCATGTGCTATGTTTCAGGTTTCTGGTTTTATCCTGTTTTTGGATGGGCATAAAATACATGAAGATTATTCAACCACCCAATTTTGGCAAAAGTGTGTAGATATACTGATAGATTGTAAAATCAGTAAAATTTAACATTGTACCAGATACCAACTTTTATATTTATAATACATCATGATCATAGTTCCATTAAACATCTTTTCTTTTTTTGAAAAAAAAGTTCCATTAAACATCTTACAACCTTGAGAAGTGTTGCTGAATTTTTTTTTCCGAATAAACTAAACTAGCCCACCTAAATTGTCACTGGAGATAATCGAACCTGAGACCTCGAGGAGGAACACACTCCCAAGTCAATACCATCAGGCGAACCCAAGTGGTTTAGTGTTACTGATATTTAGATATAAACTCGCCCAATACGATGAGACGAGATTCTCTCCATTTCATAGACCTTACATTTATAATCTACTCCTCGTAAAGGTTGGTGGCTAGGCGCGGTGTTAATACAACTTCAAGCGGGGTTGCTTTTAAATTAGTGAGTCCAGGGCTTTCTGTCATGTCTACAGCTTGATTTGAAGGAGTAGCAACATTGAAAGAGTGTAGCAGTCTAGCCAATGTCAAGTGCACCACTCTCAGAGCCAGTGAAGCCCCAGGGCATACTCTCCTTCCAGAACCAAAAGGGACAAGCTCATAGTTATGGCTTCTTACATCAACATCTTTGTGGCTTGTCAAAAACCTCTCAGGCTTGAAATCATGAGGATCAGACCAAACACGACCGTCCCTATGGATCTTCCAAGCATTCACCATCAACTGTGTACCAGCAGGAATGTGATAGCCACATGAAAAAGTGCAGTCATTCATTGCTGCGCGCAAGGTGATAATCGGATTTGCTGGATAGAGACGCAGCGTTTCCTTAACAATGGCTTGGAGGTAGACTAAGTTCTTTATGTCAGATTCTTCCACTTTCATGTCCTTCCCAATATGACTGTTCAACTCATCCTGTGCCTTTTTAAGTTCCATTGGATGATTGAGTAATACGGACAGTACCCATGTTAGACTCACCATGATTGTGTCACTTCCTGCTAAAATCATATTCTGCCAATATTCATTCAAAGTTAGCTGTCAAACTGAAAAAGTAATAATGAACCATAAAATGAAATTTTCTTCTAAACAAAAGAAGGATGTTGTACAGAATCAGAAATTTATGACAGAAAGGACATAAAATTTGTAGAAGTTGACATAGTAAAATGTGTTTAAACATGAAGTCTTCATGTTTGGATTGAGTGTGAAGCAGAGTCACATAGTGTGACCTTTTGCCAAAAATTACACCTTGAAACTTTAGCAAAATCACGGTGCCACCGTGAACTAGTTAAACTCACAGTCAATTCAAACACGCGCTATTGATTTTATGGTTAGTCAAATGCAATATTTTACATAGCAAACATGAAGAAAAATATAAAAGAAAAGAAGCTATAGTTATAGCTGAAAACATACCAGGCAAGTAGCCTTGATAATGGTATCTGAATCATAACCACAAATCTCTCCTTCCTGCAGAACATTCAACATGATATCCATGAAATCCTGTTCTTCTTTTCCATTCTTGCCCAAAGCTCTTTTCTTTTTGTGTTCCTCCAACCACCCTTCAACCAAAGTGTCTAATTTCTTAGCAGTTCTCTTCATAGCCTTCTCATGACCATTAATATCTAACCAACCCAGAAATGGGATTGCATCAGATAACACAAACACACCAAACAAACGAAACCAATCTCTCATAGCTTCCTTATACTTCCTAGCTTCACCTTCACCATCACCATAATATGGCTTCCCTCCCACCATTTTCAAAGCAATATTATGTGTCAAATCACCAAACCACTTCTTCATATCAACCAAAATCCCTCCTTTTGGACAGCCCTTTATTGACCATAACCTATAAAGCTCTCTCACTGCAGAATCTAACTCAGATGCTCTTGTGTTCTTCAACTGTTCGAGTCGGTGGTTCGAAAGAAGCTCAAGTGTAGTTAACTTCCTTATCTCATGCCAATAAGGACCATAAGGACTGAAACCAAACATAGCAGAGTTGTAACCCAATAGCTTTGAGGCTGTAACATACGGTCTAGTGGAGAATGTTTTGTCATGAAGAGTAAAACATTCTTTGGCCATTTCACTGCTACTAAGTACTAGAACTTTAGATGAACCAAGTTTGATTGTGAAAATTGGTCCATGTTTGTCAGCCATCATACCAAGTGTTTTGTGTGTAAGTTGTTGAGTTCCAAAGAGATGCAAATGGCCAATAATAGGCCATGATCCTCCTGCTTGAGGTGCAGTTGTATGGCCATGAGCATGTATTTTCTTTATGTGATAAATTAAGGCTCCTATTAACAAGGTGAGAATGCTTGGAATGAGAGTTTTTAGGAAGAATTCATCCATGGTGATTTAATCCTATTGTTTATTTGTAATTTTCATTTGAATACTTCATATTTAAGGATTATGAATACTTTATCTTATATATGTATTTATCTATGCCCATTTTGATAATTATACACTCAAAAACAATTTTCTTTAAAATTATCCAAAGTTCCAAACAACATAGATTGACAACAATCAATTCTACATTATTATATTCAAACATAAATCAATTCTATCAAAATCAATTTTATCCACCGAAAAACTAACATATACTTATTCACCGATGAAATTCTATACAAAAAAGTTGCTCAAGAGTCGCTCTCAACTAGATTAGTGCCGCAAAATTCTTATCCATTACCATTTTTGTTTGTTTGACTTTGTTGTTTTTGTTTTTTGTTAAAGAAAAAGTAGAAACAAAAAGGAACACGGCAGTGGCAGTAGCCACCGTTGTTCTATTTTTTTTTTTGTAAGATCAGACTTTTGATTTGTCGCAAAAGATCATATTTTTGTTTACTGTATAAGATCAAACTTTTTGTTTGCTGCATAAGATAAGCACTCCATTTTAAAATCTGGTCATCGTTGGCGATTCAAAGTAGATTATTGGCAGGTGCACCAGTTATCGTCAAGTAGTAAAAGTTTTCGAAAATCCATAGGGATTGAGATTAAAACAACAAAATTTAATGTATGAGTGATTTAATGTATGCCCCTATTTTAATATTTTTTATCAGTGTAAATGAGTGATTTAGTCTTCATATTTCATAATAATAGATAGTTAAATACAAGACCCCAAAATTTTGTCAAATGAGCTAGAAATTTGCAGATAGGGAGATCATTGCAGACTCGAGGGGGTCATTGTTTTAATTGGAAAAAATAAAGGTAGCTCACCGAGATTCGGAAAGAACGGTAAAGTTATATCTAGATGCTTATACATGCCAGTGCTTCAATTTATATTTTGGTTGCAAATCACTTTAGTATGCAATACATGCAATTAGATGATGTTTCAGGGTCTGGTTTTATCCTGTTTTAGGATTGGCATGAAAATTATTCAACCACTCTTTTGGCAAAAGCGTGTAGATATAGTGGTAGATTGCAAAATCGGGGTAAATGTGATCCAAAACTATAGAACTATCATAAAACTTCAGATAGTACCAGATACCAACTTTTATAATACAATCATAGTTCGATTAAACATCTTATTACAACCTAGAAAAGTGTTGGCGATATTTAGAGAAAAAACTCGCCCAATATGATTAGACGAGATTCTCTCCGTTTAGTAGACACTTCCATTTATAATCTACTCCTCGTAAAAGTTGGCATCTAGGCGCGGTGTTAATACAACTTTGAGTGGGGTTGCTTTTAAATTAGTGAGTCCAGGGCTTTCTGTCATGTCTACAGCATGATTTGAAGGAGTGGCAACATTGAAAGAGTGTAGCAGTCTAGCCAATGTCAAATGCACCACTTTTAGAGCCAGTGAAGCCCCAGGGCATACTCTCCTTCCAGAACCAAAAGGGACAAGCTCATAGTTCTGGCTTCTGACATCAACATCTTTGTGGCTTGTCAAAAACCTCTCAGGCTTGAAATCATGAGGATCAGACCAAACACGACCGTCCCTATGGATCTTCCAAGCATTCACCATCAATTGTGTACCAGCAGGAATATGATAGCCACATGAAAAAGTGCAGTCATTCATTGCTGCGCGCAAGGTGATAATTGGACTTGGTGGATAGAGGCGCAGTGTTTCCTTGACAATGGCTTGGAGATAGATTAAGTTCTTTATGTCAGATTCTTCCACTTTCATGCCCTTTCCAATATGAGTGTTCAACTCATCCTGTGCCTTTTTAAGTTCCATTGGATGATTGAGTAATAAGGACAGTGCCCATGTTAGATTCACCATGGTGGTGTCACTTCCTGCTAAAATCAGATTCTGCAAAATAAATACTCAAAGTTAGTTGTCAAACTGAAAAAGTAATATTATGTACCGAAAATTGAAATTTTCTTCTAAGCAAAAGAAGGGTGTTGTACTGAATCAGAAATATATGACAAAAAGGACTTAATTTGTAGAAGTTGACACAGTAATATGTGTTAAATGTTAATACATGAAGTCTTAACTCTTAAGTTCCTATGCATGTTTGAATTGAGTGTGACTTAGCAGAACTAATCACAGAGTGTGACCTTTTGGCAAAAATTACACATTAAAGTTTTGACAAGGTGCCACCATAGTTAAACTCACAATCAATTCAAACACGCACTATCCATATTATGGTTAGTCAAATTTTAATTTAACCGGTGCCGGTTAACATAAACTTTTAATTTAAAAATAAAATGACACTTAAATAAGTTAAAAACTCTAAATACTTAAAATAGGATAATATTAGTAAACTTCTTCATTACAAATTAACAAAAGCCAAGTCCAAAATGATCACATCCGATTTATGGCTGACTTTACTTAAGCATAATGCATTATTTCCAAAAGATTTAATATAACAGGTTAATCATTTCTGGACTAAAGTATTTGGCCAGGCATGGGAGATTCAATAATGATATGATTTTCATAATTTAAACATAGAAGAAAATATATACTACTCTCCGTCCCAAAATATAAGTAAAAGTGAGTCAAAGAAATTTGATGTATTTGATTCAAAATTTAGACCAAATACATTCAATTTTGTTGACCAACATTTGCTTATATTTTGGGACGGAAGGAGTATATACCATGAGGTTCTCTGATCGAGTAGCAATATCAGCTTATGCTTTATAGTTCACATTTTGTGACAACATAATTACTAATTAGTAAGGATTCAATTTCAAAATACATTTTGTGGCCTATGGACTACATGCAGTGCAACAGTGCAAACATTATAGAAGTGCAATTATTAAAAAATGTGTAAATTGGAAGAATGACAATAAATCTATGAAAGTGCCAAAAAGTTGATAAAATAACTTAATTCACGCATATAAAATGACTTTGGCTTCTCTAGTTTGCCTCTTCCAAATGAAGAATGTGCTTGTTTTAAATGTCTTGCATCAACAAAATATACCATTTTTAACATACTCATCAGACAACATAGACAAATTATCTTTGAGAGTATTTAACTTCTCTTCAATTTGTAATGGATCAACTCGATTATATGCAAAAGACAAGAATCTAAGCTCCTATAATTATAATTGTTGGGTGCTAGTTTATTTTTATTCATTTTGAAATTTTATGAAATAAACGGGCTACCACAACCCGGACGGGCTAGCCCGGTTACGTGCTTTAACGGACCGGGCTAAGAAGCCCTAATTTTAAACGGACTCATTTTTTTGTGTTCAACTTCAAGCCCTCTTCTTATTCGGGCTATCGCAGGCCGGCCGGCAAGACCCGGCTTATTTTGACAGCTCTAGCTGAAAACATACCAGGCAAGTAGCTTTGATGATGGTATCTGAATCATAACCACAAATCTCTCCATCCTGCAGAACATTCAACATGATATCCATGAAATCCTGTTCTTTCTTTCCATTCTTGCCCAAAGCTCTTTTCTTTTTGTGTTCCTCCAACCACCCTTCAGCCACATCGTCTAATTTCTTAGCAGTTCTCTTCATAGCCTTCTCATGACCATTAATATCTAACCAACCCAGAAATGGAATTGCATCAGACAACACAAACACACCAAACAAATAAACCCAATCTCTCATAGCTTCCTTATACTTCCTAGCTTCACCTTCACCATCACCATAATATGGCTTCCCTCCCACCATTTTCAAAGCAATATTATGTGTCAAATCACCAAACCACTGCTTCATGTCAACCAAAATCCCTTCTTTTGGACAACCCTTTATTGACCATAACCTATAAAGCTCTCTCACTGCAGAATCTAACTCAGATACTCTTATGTTCTTCAAGAGTTCGAGTCGGTGGTTCGAAAGAAGCTCAAGTGTAGTTAACTTTCTTATCTCCCGCCAATAAGGACCATAAGGAGTGAAAGAAAACATAGCATAGTTGTAACCCATTAGCTTTGAGGCTGCAACACATGGCCTAGTGGAGAATGTTTTGTCATGAAGAGTAAAACATTCTTTGGCCATTTCACTGCTACTAAGTACTAGAACTTTGTATGAACCAAGTTTGATTGTGAAAATTGGTCCATGTTTGTCAGCCATCATACCAAGTGTTTTGTGTGTAAGTTGTTGAGTCCCAAAGAGATGCAAATGGCCAATAACAGGCCATGATCCTCCTGCTTGAGGTGCAGTTTTATGGCGATCATGTGCTTTCTTTATGTGATAAATTAATGCTCCTATTGTTAAGGTGAGAATGCTTGAAATGAGAGTTTTGAGCAAGAATTCATCCATGGTGATTTGTTGGTTACCAAGTTATGCTATAGGGCTTTATTATAAATAAGAGAGTGTAATAAATAGTTAAGAGTATAATAAGAAAAATAGCATTAAATGTTTTATTGGTATTGTAAAGTGACTTATATTTTAGTACAAATTTTTTTCTCAAAGTGACTAATATTTTGCTACGGAAGGAGTACATGTTTTGTGTAGTTTGGTGCCACAATTAATTGCGCATGTTAGATTTTGCCTATCAAAGTTACCTTTGTTTTATGTACCAAAAAAAAAAGTTACCTTTGTTTTAATTTTTGAAAGACTTTCTTTAAAGAGCAATAAAAAGCAATTAATTAACCGCAAAAAGACATTATACTAATCATTATACAAGTCATATATGACGAGACTCTTCAAAAAAAAAAATAATATAGATGAGAATTTGTACATTCTGTATCAACAAGTCACATATATTATTAGGAAATATATACAATTGACGTTGCAAAATGTTGAACTATCAATAAAATATTTTTCTCAAAAAAAACGAACTTTTGTAGTAAGCAGAAGACACATTCATGTAGTCAGCGTGTTTAAGTCATTCGATTTTGATCTAACACACTATAACAATATATATTTGAAATGTATTAACTTCAACTCAGTCGTCTGATCAAGATTGGATGGTATAGAATATGCCAACGGTATGAATGCGGATTTTCTCGCCTGCATTGATCACAAACCAATGTAAAGACAAAGTATCTAATGATAAATTATTAAATATCTAAAGCCGGATGATGCAAGTGTAAAACAATCATGTGTGAGTGAGTTAGCTTGGAAATAGATAGTTACAGAGGCGGAACTAGGGGGTGGCTAGAGGTGGCCACGGCCACCTCGAAAGAATTGGAAAAGTAGTAAAATATGCTTAATACTTTTATAAAATTATATTTAATTACTATTTTCCCAATTTAAGTATCAAGCATATTTATAGCAAGTTATCAAGCATATTTGTGAGAACAATGTTTACTCATGCATATTATTAGCAAATTGTAGTGATAGATTAGTTGGTATTTTTCGTGCATATACATATCTAGGTCGTGTGTTCTACTTTTGCAACTTCTATTTTTGGCATTTGGTTTCTTTTTTATTTAAGGCTAAATTGTAGTTTTGGCCCTCCAAGTTTCACAAATGTGCGATTTTGACCCTCCAGGTTTTAAACGTGCGATTTTAACCCTCCACATTTCTTAATTGTGTAATTTTGGTCCTCTAAGTTTCAAATGAGCGAATTTAACCCTACATATTTGCCCCCTTTTGCAAATTTCACGACCCTTGACTATTTTGACAAAAAGTTTTCTTTCATATAATTTTTTTACACATTTTTTACAATATAAAAGTTTAGAATTAATAAACAATAATAAAAACTTGTGAAATTGTATCATATGCAAGCCATATGGTCATTCATTCATTTTTGACACAAACGTGTTGAGGATTGTATTTCCGCTACATTTAGAACCGTTGAACGCCATTAACGTGATGCTTCGTTTTCCTTGTTCTTCTGTTTGGTTGTCTTCCTTAGATTTTTTAAGTGATAAATTTGATTAGAAAAATCCTAATATCTCATTGCTATATAAAGATTTTTTTTTTTTTTTTTTGACAAAAAAATAATAATATTAAGACCTTTAAAATATTTGGTCAAAATATTTGTCAAAAAAAAATTAATCAAAATAGTCAAGAATTATGAAATTGCACAATTAAGAAACGTGGAGGGTTAAAATCGCACGTTTAAAACCTGTGGGATCAAAATCGCACATTTGTGAAACTTGGGGGGTTAAAACTGCAATTTAGCCTTTATTTAAAAAACATCACTTTAGTTTGAATACCTATGCAATGGTTTGAACACACATCGTTTGAGATCAAAATATTGCCACAAATAAACCGCTAAAGCAAAGACATATTTTTAGAAAATATTGACTTACATAGGTGTGTATATATATATATATATATATATATATATATATATATACACACACACGTAAGAAACCTTTTTTATATTATTCAAATTTCTGCTTATTATGACTTAATATTTACCGGCCCACTCACAAGAAAAGTTCTAGTTCCGCCACTAGATAGTTAGGTATGATCATATTCATACAGTGGTTATTTTGTGGATGCAATTCTTTATGTTGGCAAAAAAAAAGTGGCTGTTTTAGTGTTTTGTGAAGAAAAAAAAGTGGGTTTAAACATACACAATTGCAGCATTATGAGTAGAACAAACGAAACTGATTTGTGGTGCAATCAAAATGATTAACAGATATTAATCAATTTGTAACGAAAACGTGTGGTCACACAATTAACAATTTGTAAAGGAAGGAAAAAAATGAGGAGTGGGTTCATACTAATAATAAATATACAAGAGTACAAAAAGAAACAAATAGATGAAATGTTTTAAGAAGCAATACGTAGGATTTTTTTGCTGATGTGGAAAAAATGAATTATGTGGCAATTAAATTAATGAAATGTCATTATAATATATTGAGACTCTAATTTAATATATTAAATAAAAGATTTGGATTGTCCGAGTCGGTCATTTGAACCGTCTGATTGATACGATTGATTTCATTAACATGCAAATACCAATAAATGCATTCTTGATACATCTAAGGTATTACAAAACTAATATCATTTATTATGGTTCATGCAAACGCAAATAATTTTTCAAAATTTGTTGATAGTGATTTAGTTATTTTAGTCCACATAGAGTTGCTCAAGAGTCGCTCTCAAGTCTCAACTTGATTACTGCCGCAAAATTCTTATCCTTTACCGTTTATGTAAGAGTCACGATTGTGATTCTAACATTTGTTTAAGAATAAATTAAGTATTTTTCTCATAAAAATATAGAAATAACAATCTAAGGTAGGAAATAAAAAGGAGAAGATTATACCTCTTTTAGTACACAAAGATTATATTACACTATTTTAACATATTTGACTGTGACAAAAAAGTGAAAAAATTGTTAAAAAATGATGGAGCTTACACAATTATTTTTTTTTGTTAGCTGTATTTGTATTTCTGATTTATGTATAAAAAAATCAAATTCACTTATAATAATAGAGAAATATTAACATGTGCTCTTAGAGCATTTGTTTGTATACTAATAAAAGAAATTTAATATTGGAATTTGCGTATTTCATATTTTTAAAAATTAAACATTGTTAATTTCAAAATAAAATTATTATTTTGAGCAACCTTAAAATGTGTCCATAAAGTACATGTTAACATAACCCATAATAATAATAATAATAATAATAATAATAATAGTCCCATGAGCTTAGCTTAATTGGTTGGACATATAGCACGAAAGTGCCGGGATCCGGGTTCGAACTCGAATACACCCACTATTTCACCTTTAAGGGGTGAATTATCTAGCCACTAGGCTACCTGACCAAAAAATAAAAATAATAATAATAATAATAATAATAATAATAATACTCCTTCCGTCTCAAAATAAATGTCCTACTTGTCAAAATTGTTTGTCCTAAAATAATTGTCATATACTATATAGTATAACATTAATTTTTCCTATTTTATCATTTAAAGCAATCATTAGGTGAGAGAAAAAGTACACTCAAAGATTTACTATTTAGTATTCCAATATTTACTACCAATAAAAAGAGATGATATTTTAGTAAAATTTATTTTCTCTTTCTTTTATTTATACACTTTTTTTAAAATATGTGATTCAGTTAACTGTAACATTTAAAATAGGGCGAAGGAAGTAATAATGATGGGAGGGATGGGATAGGAATATCTACTACTCTCCTGACCTATAGTCCTATATGCATGTGCTTAATAGAAAATGAGGGCGATAATTGAAACAGGAGAAAGGTCAAAGGATTATAGATTATGGACACAAGGCATTGGCAATGGTTATTTTTGGACAAACTTAAAGAAAAATGTCTTTTACGGTCGGCTAGAAAGAAGCCTAGAGCTTGATTCACAAATCAATTCTTTTCCAGTGGTCCAACTTGGAGATGATATGAGTCACCTATCTATCTACTAAATGTTTTCAACGTTTGAACAATGGAGTTTCAGTGTACTCATCTTTGTGATAGAGCTAGGTGGTCCATATGTACATTTGTCACTAGTATAGAGCATCATACATATATGATGAATGATGAATGTGGATTGAGTGCGGTACTGCATGCAGTTAGAGAGATCACAGTTGTCTGATTAAGATCAAATGGTTCATATTTTAAGAAATTAAAATTACATTAAAATCTAAACTATCTGATTTTAATCAAACAGTTCAGAACAGCAGACTGCATCATGACTCTCTGAATCCATTTCCATGTCTGAGTTGCTTGCTTGCCACAAAAGGGTTAGGGTTGCATGTGCATATGGCCAATTATGGGCATCTCTTAAACCCTTTGAAAGAGTGTCGCCTCATGTGATGATGAGTGAGGATACAAAACATCAACACAACACCATATGGAATGTTACATCAAGGGCACTTTGTTATCATTTTGTTTTCATAATTAATTCTATTCTACAAATAAGTTGTATATTTAAAAAAATTTGTTTAATTCACTTTTGTATGAATATATCCAAACATAAATTATTTTATTTTCAAATTATTTTTATAGAATCAATTCTGCTAAAACCAAACATAAACACAGAAAAAATTATGGGGAGGGTGTTGTCAAGGGAGGGGCCCATGGGGGGAAGGGCAGTGAAGGGGAAAGAAAAGGGATTTTCCAAAGTTAACTTTTGACAATTGTAAAAATGAGTTCTCGAAGAGATGAAGACAAGCGCGTTATGATTTTGAGTTTATTTATTGGTATAAATTATGAGACTGTTTAGAAGAACTTACAAAAATAACTTATATAGCATATCAAAACATTTCATGACATATTTAAAATCAATTTATCTTTTACAATAAAAACAATCTATGTAAACTTATACATAAACATTTATTATGATAAGTGATTATGACCGTTAAGTTATCTTTAAGAAATGTGTTTTGAGCAAAATAAAACAAAAAATTGGGGGAATGGTATTTGAAGAAAGAAAGTGCAAATTGCAACACATAAATCTATCCAATCCTATGTCAAACCAAAGGCCATCATCATAATAAGAGAACATGTTCAATTTCTATCAGTCTATTTGTAAAATAAGTGGTTTACAAAATTACAAATACTAAGCATGTCAATATACTATCAACCTTTTATTATAAGCATGTCAATATTGAGTGCTTGTAATAAAAAACTAATTTAACAATGATAACAACAAATCAACCATATTTTGTCATGTCAGCGAAAAATTGAAATTATTGAAAATGTATTGGAGTCCTACATTATCAAAGCTTCTAGACTGTTGGATGTATATACGTGGTTAAACAACCTTCTCTTATGAGCTAACTTTTGAAAGTGACATCCAACCTCAGAGTAATTAGGCCGTATTGCTTCGTTCACACTACTTCTACTGTTTGTATAAGCATGTTACAGAAGGTTTAACTGAGATTGCATGGATATCAAAAACTTAATAGCACTGACTAGGATCATCTTCTAAATTGTAGTATTTGTTTTTGTTTGTTCTCAACAAAGATGTCAAATAAAAATTGGCCACTTGACATAACTCTAGTAGTTTGTGAAAGTATTCATGCAAAAAGTCAGAAATTCAAATTATGACCAAAGAATATTTAATGTACTAAAAAAATTCAAAGAGAAGAAATGCACATAAAACTTGCTCGTTTAATTAAAATCAACACTGATACTTTTAGTGTTTCACATACTTGTACTAACATAACATTACTACGTCAAAAGTCAAAAGAGGTTTTCTTACCAAACTATCAAGTTTGATAATTTCAAAAAACAATGTTGAATGTTCTCTTCAACATTTCCCCCAGGTTAAATTAAGGAAATTATCCTCATAATGGTTGTTTTTTGATCCTAGGCCTAAGTCTTCCAGCAATACTGCTTGGGCTTGGTTTGGTGGAAGAAGCAAGTGGCTTAACGGTGTCCGAACCCTTTACTTTTTCAAGCTTTACAAGCTGATCTTGATCATCCGGGCTTGGTTTGGTGGAAGAAGAAAGTGGCTTAACGTTTTCATGCTTTACAAGCTGCCGATCTTGCTCATCACGGAAAATTAACAATCTCTTTGTTGCAATCACACCACCATCAGTTTCAGTTTCAACTAGAGGCTGCATTGATTCAAGCTTATTCTCATTGACCTCATGCGACTCATTGTCAACAGGGAAAATCAACGATCTCTTTGTTGCAACCTCACCGCCATCAGGTTCAGTTTCAGGTTCTGCTGGAGGCTGCATTGATCCAAGCTTATTCTCATCGACCTCATGAGACTTATTATCATCGGCATCATCAGAGAAAGGTAGTGACCTTTTAGCTGAAACTGGGTTGGAAGCATCATCATTTTTCTCAATCTCTGTATCTGCGCGCCGTGTTTGAATGAGGTAGTGCGCAACTGATTTATAACCCAACCGTGATATCTAGAACAAGGCGATATTTGCTTAGCTAAGACTCAATCTTTTTGAAAAACAACTAAGAGTAACAAATTTTTGGTTAAAATTTAAGAATCAGGAGTAACCTTTCTATATAGAGCCCCAGTAGGTGCCCATCCTTTTGCTTGACGGCAAAAGCTACAGTTGCAAATTCCACGACAAACTGGGCATAACCAAGTTGGATCCGCTAAGGCTTCTAGTACATGCTCCCCATATCTACAAGAGCGGGATAAGAAAATGAAGCGACGTATCGGGTTATGTGCACTCCAAGATATCAATAATCTCTAATTCGTAACACATGTGGAAACAAATCTAAAATCATTTTCAGGGAAAAAAATTTATGCATAAATTATGCCAGAGTTGAAATATAACCAAGAAAAACCCCAAAGACAGCATTGCATGATTCAAATGAGCAAATGACATATTTACAAAGACAAATAATATAACACAACTAAAGTTTACAGATACATCCAATGTTCAAGTGCAATTGAAATGAAACACCAATCCATCAGCATAGCCAAAGTGGTCTAAACTTGTTTTACTATTCAAGAAATCAACAAAAATATGGAATGTATCAACTTAGAAACTGGAACATCAACATTATCCTGATCTGTCCATTAAAAAGTTCAACCAAATCAGCACAAAGAGACTGCAATATCTCTTACCATAGATGTTATGGAAGAAATATGTAGAAGGCATACCTCATGTACAAGCAATCTCCACAAAATTGCCCCCGGGTCATGTTGCATTCGCTACAGCGTGTACGATAACCAAGAGTTTTTTGCCTACAAATATTTTCAGTTAGTGAGCAAGTGCATCAAGAAAATTAAACGGATAGACCACATAATTAAGGCATGGTAAAAATGGTTATGGACAAAGCTTATGATTTGAGAATAAAAAGAAAGAAAACCCATTACTAATTGATGCAACTTCAAAAAAGACTTAAGTGCATGTTTGGTTTCAATTTTAGAAGGGTTAAAATTGATTCTGGACGTGTAGAATTGATCCTAACATGTTTGGTTTCTCTGAAGTAGAATTAATTTTACCTCCAGAATTGATTCTACTTGAAGCTATAAATTGTAGCTTTTGGCTTTAGAATTGATTTATACATTGAAATTTAATGTTCAACTCACTTTTAGTTGAATGTATCCAAACATAAATCCCTTTATCTTCAAATCAATTGTATTAGAATCAATTTTACATAATATATTATGCAAAAATGAAATTTTCTCACTGGAGAACCAAACATACACTTAAATACTTAATACTAGCAACCCCAACAACTAAAAAACACAAAATAAATACAATACAAATGACTGACATACATTAACAAATACAATAGATAGCAACATCTTATTTTCCAACATAAATTAATTTCATGCACTTACCGTTAAAGCGCCGTCATATATAATATACTAACATAGTTCATAGTACATAAAATACATGCGAGTGCACACACACATACAATAGTAGTAGTGGCTTTTTTATTAATTTCTGGCAAAAAGCACGTCATGTTACCAGCAAAGCATGTCTAGAAAGTGCTACTCAAACACTAAAAAAATTAAATGGTAAAACCCATACCATGGCAGACAATGTACCTCAAACAACGCATGAACAAACTCATTTCGTGCATGTTTGATTATCATAGTAGGGATAACAGTAAGTTTATCAGAATCACAATGAACTAGTGATTTTTCTGAAGCTACACTTTACGCGTGCTTGGTATCACAGTGAGTTTGTCAAAATCATGGTAGCTCATCGTTATTTTAGCAAAACCACTCTGATACCAAACATAGGCGGATGCGGATCACCGTAATTTTGTTAAACACGCCTTGATAAGCCGATATCTATGAAGCACAGACACAGACATGGGACACGACACGGACACTGACACGTCGACACAGATAATTTTTTTGAAAAAATGATATATTTCGATGTAAATGTAAGTGTCGGTGTCAGACACGACACGTGTCCGACACTGGGACACGCCTATTCAAAGAAGTGTCCGAGCTTCATAGACCGATATCAAACATGCAAATGATTACTAGTTTAGGAATAGAGATGGAGGAGTAACATTTACCTACACTGATGACAACTTTTCCCTTCAACAGAATCATAAATTCTTTTCCCATCTTTCCCAACACCATCTACAAACAACTCCCAAGTTTTCTCAGTATTCCCCAAAAGCTTCTCATGCTCTTCAGTATAAATCTCAGGCTGAGAGCCTTCTCTTATAACAACCCTAGTCTTTTTCTCACCCTTTTCTTTCTTTACTGGCACTTCAGAGTAACTAATAGGAGCAACATTCTGTAACCTAAACAAAAATTTCAAAACAAAAAAAAGGTTTTTGTTAAATACATCAAAGATTGAATTTTTATAGCGAAAATGAAAGTAAAATAAAAGAACCTTGAAGATCGACGAGAAGGGCCAGAAGGGTTAATAGAAATTGGGGATTTAGGGTTAGTTGAAATTCTTCGTGAAGGTGGGTTTGGTTTGAGCTTGAGGGAAAGTGAAATGTCGAAAATACCTAACTTTCCCATTCTTTCACGGTTTTCTCTGATTCTTTCTTCTCGTGAGAGTTCGTATTCGGATATTTTGTGTTGATGATTATCCATTGTAGCCACAGGTTGAGGATTTTCAATGTCTCTTCGAGTTCTTTTTCCTAGAGGAGGCATTGATGATGATGATGATGATGAAAGTAGAATTGATTTAGAAGTTTGAAAAGTGGAGTGAGTGTGCAACGGTCGACTGGTTTGGAATTTGGAAATGGAGGAGAGGGAAGACAAAATGTCATGGTCTACCCTTCTTTGACTATTTATTGAATTACCATGAATATCTTTTATAGTTAAATATTAAAAAAAACAAAAATAAATAATCAATCGTAATGGTGATTGATGCTGAACTTGATATGGAGGACCATAGTTCTATCCTCGCAACTGCGATCAGAAGGGGACTGGAACCACTTGATGCCAGAATTAACTCCCGAACCAGATTAAACTGGTGATGGAAAAAAAATTAAGAAATAAAATAAAAAATATTTTCTATTTTTTTAATCCAAAAAATTTCTATTTTTTTAACCCAAAAACTATGTTTTATTAACACAATCAAAATATTAATCTAGAAGGTATGGTTCAACGGTTGAGGTTAATCATCTATTAATTAAGTGTCGAAGGTTCGATCTTCGTCTTGGGTACGAAGCAACTTTAAATCACTGAGTCAATTATTTTATTTTTTGAGGTGTCTCGTATCTAGAGAAGGAAATAATCATTTCGTACGACGGTGAATACTCTAATATCGACAAAAGAAATACTATATTAAAATTGACTTTGTTCGTATCAATTTTTACAAAACATTTTTTTAGTATGAAAGTCCTAAATCAACGCACAAAATACTAGTAAAATTATTAGGTTAGAAGTCATGTCTTGAATTCAAATTCAAAATCTGTGAATTTAATTTCACTAATTATCACTTTATCTAAAATAAAAATTCAACTTTCTTACTCTAAATTTCATCTCTCTTTGTTATAAGAAATAAGTATTAGAATTAGTCAATTTTAAATAAATAGTTTATATTATGTCATTTTACTTTATTGCCTTGTGGTTGTATTTAAAGGTAAGGTGCCTCATATGAAAGAATCAATCAAACATTTATTAAATATCTTCTTCTCTCAAACTCTCTCAAAACTATGTTTCATTTTATTTTATTTGTACCGGATTCTATTCTAGATTATTAGAATCTCTACTATGAGACTTGGATTTTATCGGTTCGTACCTAAAATCCGTTTTCCCGTCTCACTCTCTAAATTTAGTTTGTAATACAAGTTAAAGTTTGTTTGTTGATACTATATGTCTGTCCACTGTCGAGACTAGGATATCCACTGCATAACGTAATGACTATTTTTTTCGCTTGATTTGAAACACCTAAATTGATGGAATAGTTGATCCAAAAATTTAAAATGGTCCTATGTCCAAGACGATGATCGAATCATAGACTCTTGATTAATAGAAGATTAGATGAAATTTTATTTATTTATTTTTGCTTTCACTGGTTCATGGAAAAAGAAGCTCTCTAGTATTTCAAAATTCGTCTTAAATTCTAGGCATCAAATATTTTCAGTCATCTCTCAAACGCAGTTGCGGTTATTTAAGTCTAACCAAAGTTTATTTTATTTATGTTTAGAGAAAAAATTGACAAAAAAGAATAAGGGATTTAATTTATATACACCGATAGTGTAAAATAATTTTATACTATCAACCAATGACAACCATGTATTCTGCCACATCACCCACTTATCTCACTTTCTTTATATGACATGGAAGATTGAATGTTTCTTATTGGATGATCGTGTAAAATTGTTTTACACCGTCTGTGTATATCAATTCAACTAAAAAAAATAATTAAAAAATAGATAAAATTTTGTCAGAATAATAAAATTTGAATAGTAAAACAGACGCAGAAGTTAGTAATAAAAAAACCTATATTTATTTTTCAGCACAAGGCACGCAGGCACACAGTGTGGTTGTAGACGCTGGCGGGATTTGAGAATTTGGTTTCAGAATCAATCAATCAAGAACACAAAGATTCATTCTCATTGCTTCTTCAATTTCAAACTCTGTAACTATTTCAATTACAACAATTCCTTATCAAGGCGCGTGCGTTCGTGTCTTTAACGCTTGAACCCTCTCTCTCAATTTGTCTCACTCTGTTGTTTCTAGGGTTTAACAAGGGCTTTTCTTCACTCTCGCAATGTCGTTTTCAATGTTCTCCACCACTCCTCAGCAACCCCAATCCAACCCCTTTCAACAACAACAACAACAATCTCCTTTTCAGCAGCAGAGTAATCCGTTCCAGCAACAACAACAACAACAACAGCAGCAGCAGCAACAATTTCAACAACAACAACAACAATTTCAAGCACAACAACAGCAGCAACAACAGCAACAGCAACAGCAACAACAATTGTTTCTGTTCACTAACGATAAAACTCCGGCGAGTTACAGTACCAATTGGGCGGATCTACATCCTGATTCCCAGAAGTTTCTACTTCAGATTGAGTATGTTCTAATTCTCCGTTGTAAAGAGAGGTTTTTTATTGTGATTTTTAGTTCGTTAATTATTGTTTTTTGTTACACAGGGAAAGGGTATTGGAATATAGAGATGAAAGTCAGAGACTTGATCAATGTAATCGTCTTTATGATTCGTCTGTTTCAAATGATGGATTTGAGGTTGATGCAAGCCATATTGTTCAGGTTAACTATTACACTGCTTTGTTACTGTTTCCTGTTGTCTTCATTTGTTTGTTAATTGTTATCTATTGAGGTATAATGAAAATGCTTGTTTATGATTTTGTTTTGAATTTTTATGCTAAATAGGTATTATAAAAGTGTAAGGATTAATGTTTCCTAGTTGCATTGCGGCAAATTAAATTTCGTGTGTACAGAATATGATTTTTTTTGTTGAATTTATATGATAAAGTGTTATGCTGACAATTAATAGAGTCACCGTTGTTTCTAGAGTTTTCGGTGCAGCTAAACAAGAGCCTATGGCCATTTGTATGGTTCGTCTGTAGTGTGTATATATATTATGATCCTGAGTTGACTACTGCACAAAATTTAAATTTTTGTTACTTGTTTCTATTATATAAAGTAGGCAAGGAGTTATAGTAAAAATAATTCATAGTTTTATCTTGCATCGTGTGATTGGCTTTCTATGAAGGAAGCGTATCAAATTTAATTTGTTCATTTGGTCAGAACATACATGAACATAACCTCAATAACAGGATCTTTGAGCATTGATTTTTTTTTTTTTTGTCATCTATGGGCAGTGTGTGGCTATTAGTTTTGAGAAATGGATGCATCCAGTGAGACTGGCCAGATCTACATGCCTATTTTGAGAGATGTTAAAACATGCTGGCTTTTTATGATTTGGTTGAAATCATTTGTTTTTATTTTTGTCTACTTTCCACATATTGTTAGGCAGCTTTTTTCAGACGACCAATTTTGAAATGATTAAGCTCCTTCCCCCTCTCTCAATATTGTGCTTAATGTGATCTATTCATGAAATAACAGATATTTTCTGATGTTTGATAGGAACTCGGTGGAATCAGCACTGCTATGGAACGACAGAAAACTTTGCTGCAGGAATTGATGTCAGCTGTTAAGGATATGTTACGTAATACAGAGGTTGCTGTTCGTTCTTTTATGATGCTTCGTCCAAGGTTCGTTCATCCCAGTGGGGGAGCATCCAGTGCCACTGCCCCATCACAGACCGCTGGAGCCACAGCACCTAGTTCAAGCATCCAACCAACAGCTACATCTATAGTGCCTGTTTTTGATTTCTACAGTGGTCTTCCAAAGAAACCATCACCCTTTTTACAACAAACAGTTCTTAGATTTGAGAAATATCTTGGTGAATGTCATCAGTGGATTCAAGAGTTAGAGCAGCTGCTTCTCCTAGACTCTGAAAAAAACGGTTCTAGTAATAGATCTTCGTTATTGCAATCTCTTCCCAAAGTCATGACAAATGTGCATGACTTTTTTGTTCACGTGGCTGCAAAGGTAAAGAAAAACAAATATAACTTTTTAAAATGATATCACACCATACCGCTATGAGTGTATGCACTACATTATGAATCTTATGAATTAAATTCTATCTATTCGTTCTTACTTTTCATAATATGACATGGAACTTTTATGACTGTAGATCTTTTGTATCTTGATGCTTTAATCACTTCTATCTTTCCATTGTTTATATCAGTTTTATTTTTGTCAAATAGTCTAGGGTCAAGATTCAAGAATCACACACCTTAAGTGTGAAGAAGTGGAAAATCACGGGTTTGAACCCACGTCCCAACACATCAAATGTCCCTGCAGCTAACAACTGAGTTGTACTTTCGGAACTATTGGTTTTTTAATTTAACTTGCCAAACGATTTTTTTTCTTCCATTTGTTCATGTCACAAGTTATGAGCTCTTTTTGTTGAAATCTATTCTACTCTTTACTTCATTCATTTTCCTCCTAGTTTTGTGTCTACGCTGCTTTAAATTTGAATTCATTATATATATTCTTAATATGCAACTATGATGGACCTCTAAATTGTGGATAATCTCTAAGATTACGAGAGAAGGAAGAAAGGAAGGAATGAAAATATGTATGGAGATGTCTACTAGAAGGAAAAGGTGGCGATGCGGTGTCCAACAGAATGGACAGGTAGCAGGAGGGTATTGGAGAAGGGATGTAGGATGCATGTGGAGAGGGGGAATTTTAATGGGGGAGCTTGGTGAAATGGAAGAATCAGATAATTATTTAATCATAGGGTGGCTAATGCCATGGGGCAGGGAAAACATTGTAACTTTTCTGATATTTCATTCTTTATTTTGCTTAGTTTATGTTCTTGTAAGGAGCTAGCCTTCATTGTTTTATGTGTAAAAAGACAATTCCTATCAAAATGCTATACCTTGCACCATCTTCTGTTTTTTGTAACATGTTATTTAATATTGCTTATTCAGGTGGAGAGCATTCACCAGCACATGGAATCTATGAAATCAGCATACCTAGCTGATCAGCGCCGCCGAGGGGAGGTGAATGATCCATTTCTAGAAGCCGATCGGCGAGAAACTGCAAGACAAGAAGCAGCGTCAAGAAGAGTTCATCCAACATTACATTTACCTGCAAATTCACAACCCTCAACTCAAGTTGCTGGGTTGTTTTCCAGTTCTGGAACTCAAGGTGCATTAACTGCCCAACAGACCGCTGCAACAACTTCATCTTTGTCAACAGGAAGTGGTTTATCTCTTTTCAGCACACCAACTTCTGCCCCATCATCATCTATGTCATCTTTGTTTACAACACCAACAACTCCTGCTCCAGGAGCCTCATGGTTTGCATCATCTAGTTCTACACCTCAACCCTCAATTTTTGGTCCTACATCATCATCCTTACCTGGTGTGACATCAACTCCCTCTCTGTTCGGTAACAATACTCCGTTGTTTAATTCAACTCCAGCAGCAAGTTCACTCTTTTCAACTCCGTTTGCTTCAGGTACTTTCTTGGGTCATACCTTTGAAATTGTTAACCAAACATGTAGTTGTTTTACTTTTAGATGATACTTAGTTTTGAAAACCAGGGCTAATGCTGCACAACAGCAGAAGGCATAGAACTTAAAAGATCAAAATTAGGTTTTCTTAGGATAATAAAGGAAGGAGTTAAGGGAAGTTAGGGTTCCTACAGAATATTAGGAGAAAGAATGCTCCAAGCAAAAATAATAAGGGTTAACCTTGGCAGTTCAAAAAAAATATTATAAGGGTTAACCTTGGGATTTTGTGGAATTTTGGAAATATTTAGGCAAGGAATTATTAGAAATATTTAACCAAGGTGAATGTTTGGTGCTTTGCGACCTGTAAAGGGAAATTAGTATTGTATAAGAAATTACCCATTTCATATAAGTGAGAGATACATCACATTGAAAATCCCTTCATTTATTTTTTTGGGTGAATTCTCTTCATTTGTTATATATTTTGTTTAATCGGTTATATCACATGTAGAAATGTTAAACTCGTGGATCTAGTAGTCCACAACTTAAAGCCCAAGCTAAATGACCAGCTCCTTAAACTTTGGAAGCACACACAGACACATGCAGCTAGATGTTGTGTAACTTGTGTTTTAGGATCCTTAATACGTGTTGACCCGTATTTGTAAATTACCAGGAAATTACTTGCATTCCATCCTAATATTAACTTTTAAAAAAGTTATTAGAATTTTCTGATCTTGAATCTTGTGTTGGATTGAACTCGGCACCAAAGGTTTTTCATAGCTTTATATGTGCCCAATACTGGTTTTCAAAGCAGCTGCTGCAGAATGATTTTATTGTGAGATTGCAGTTTTCAAATGTTCTTAGCTTTTCATAACTTTTTAGGTTCATTTTCAAATTTTCTTCAATGTAATGGAACATTTGTATGCTTATGGTTAAAATGATTATTAATTGGGAGATCGCATTAGGTCATTGAAATCACTGTTTATAATAACCAAACCAGTCATTGTACTGGTAAAGAGAGAGGTTTTGGGTTGAGATTCAGATCAGCTGGAGTTGAACTAGAGTTGAACATAAGTTTCAATATACATCTATATTGTATTTATTAAAATAATTTAGAATCATATGTAAGCAAATTTAATTTAATATGCATATGTATAGTTTATAAATAAATTCATGTATCACATACAATAAGTTTTAAATTCAAGTGTTGTACTCAAAGTCTCAAACTATCATAATTTATTTTTAACTTTGGCTTGCCCCACATCAAGCTGTAGTGGTCCGATTGACAGCAAATTTTTGTATTGAACATGACTGCAGTACAAGAGATGAAAAAGAAATTGAAACTTGTTGACTCCTCCCTCTCATTAAAGGAGGGTGGTTGGGATTTCATTCATCTTTCTTAATTTTATCTTGATACCACATTGACCTTTTTTTTCTTTCTTAGGTGCTGCAACAGGATCAGGAACAAGCTTTGGGGGACCTGTAAGTAAATTTTAGCCTCTTGGGCTTGTTAATATACTATTTTTTTATTAAGTTAAATCAATCATGGTGTATTATGTCATGTCAGCCTTGATAGAATTAAGCACTGTGATCTGCTGATTTTTTATATATCTTTTATGGCTTGTTTGGTTGCATCCTCTTAGCCTTTTTTTCTTTGATGTTATTGCAGAAAAATCCACGGCCAAAATCCAGAACTGCTCGGCGCTAATAGAAGCAGTCTGAAATCATGAAGTTGATGGGGTCTTTTTCTGCTACCAAACAAATATGAATGTACCACTTGGAATATTAGATTTTCCTTGCTCGATAGTCTTAAATGATTTTTGCTATGAATATGATGTCTTGGAATGTAGACACTACATTGAGGGCACTGGACGTGTTCTGCATTGTTTCAGTCCATTGGGAGTTGTTTGGTTAAGCATTTACAGTGGGTTATTTTTTAACCCATTTTCGTTAACATTTGTCTAGGTTAGGTGATTTTTAATGCTAAATTTTTCCTGAACTATTGTAGCTAACTTGTTTCATGAGAACTGTAGCTATAGCTTCTTCTGTGGTTCCAGTTTGAGTTTGATCCATCATTCATTGTTGTAAAAGATATCAAATCCAAGGCAGCATGGCTCCATTTTACTGATGTATTTATATATGGATAATTGACCTTTGATTCTTATTTTAGAATGCCGAGTGTTAATTTAAATTTCACTCAAGCCTCCTTCTGTTTCCTTGAACCAACGAAACCTGTTTGTTTTTGCGGTGATAAGATGTTAAACGTGCGACAGATTTAAAGCTATTATAATCTGAAGTGTCAAAACTTACTGAATAACTGATATGATTTACCAATATTTGTATGTTTAAAATAAGGAATAGTTGCATTGATTTTTACTTTTTTTATTGTAAACTAACTTATCATCCACATATTGAAATAATTGAAATGCATTAAATGAGTTGATCTTTGCTAACAAATGGTTTTTCATAAGTACTAGCCAACAATCACTCTAGACAAAATGGTCAAAGAACTCAAATCTCAAATCTTTATCACTTGTGTCACACTATTTAATTGTGAGACACACCACAAAGGCCGTTCAGCTGGCAAATTGCCCTTGAGGCTGAATCATATTTTCAGATGAGAACATTTGCACCATAAAGTAATCAACCTCTTTTTTATAACCACAAACTACAATCTAATATCCCTATACCTATTGATAAAAATTTCAATCCTTATCTATTTACCTCAAAAACTCAGTTCCTTTGTACACACTTTTTAAAAATAAAATTAAATATCACCCCTATAGAATAAGCTTAGCTTCTATAACTTCTATAGCATGCATTTTGTGCTTCACTGTCATCATTTTCTGTTTTAATCATATTTCCTTTAAGCCTATGCAATTCAGCTTGCAGCTGATCAACCTTAGGGTGTGATTGATCTCCAGAAGAGAATACATGAATGTCATTCTTGGCCTCAATCCAACTTAACCCAGGATCTTTCTCAAACATCAATCCCTTCATTTTTCTTCTTATTTCAGCAACTTCATCCCATCTCCCTGCAGCAGCATAAAGATTAGAAAGCAAAACAAGTGTTGGACCATCTTCTGCATTTAATCTCAAAACTTCCTCTGCGGCACGAACTCCCACTTTCAAATTTTTATTTATAACACAGGCACTTAGCAAAGTTCTCCATAATTCAACATTGTCGTCAAAATAAGGTGATTTCTTGATAATTTCTTCCGCCTCTTCAAGTAATGCTGCGCGGCTCAACAAAGTTACCATGCAAGAGTAGAGCTTAGGCCCAGGAACCAAACCAATGTTGTTCATATAATTCCATAGTAACTTTCCTTGCTCAACCAATCTACTGTGGCTGCACGCAGACAATAGAGATAAAAATGTCACTTGATCGGGAACTAGACCTTGTTTAAAAATCTCCTCGAAAAGTTTCAGTGCCTCATCCACCATTCCATGGTGACTGTATCCTCCAAGCATTGAGTTCCAACACTTCAAATCTGGGTGTGAAACTTGAGAAAATATCACATATGCAGCTTGAAGGCTACCGTTTTTGGCATACATATCAATTAGACTCCCAGAAACAGACATTTCAACGTCATAACCTAATTTGAAAGCATAACAATGAATTATTTCACCTTGTCTTAAAATTGCAAGGTCAGCACAAACACTCAAAACTCCACTGAGAACATAGTCATCAATCTCATGGGCTTCATGATACATTTCAGAAAAGCATCTAATTGCATTCATTCCATCAGCCATTTTTGAATAACCAGTGATCATTTCAGTCCAGAGAATAGCATCCTTTCCCGGGATTGAATAAAATACACACTGAGCAGCTTCAGTTTCCTGATTTTTGAAATACATTGACACTAAAGTGCTTCCAACAAACACATTGTTTTCAAATCCCGCTTTAATAACCTGAGTGTGAAGAGGTTTTCCATAACTGGAACATGATAATGCACCGGTTGCAGATATAATACCAGCATATGTATAGTCATCTGGTTTAGGAAAGCACAATGCCTTCAACTGGACAAACATATTCATCGCCTTCTCTCCATCCTCGTTCTCAAAATACCCAGCAATCATAGAGTTCCAAGAAACTAAATCCCAGTTTTCCATTCTACTAAAAATCATATACGCCGTTTGTGTATCACCAGCATTGCAGTACATGTCAACCAGTGCATTTTGCAGATGTAAATCCGGCGACACATTCCCAACAATTACACGTCCATGAATCAATCTCCCAGAAAAATAATCTTTCATCCGACTACAGGCATTCAAAACCATACAAAACGTGTATACAGTCGGTGTAAAACCAACCCGCATCATTTCTTTAAATAGATAAACACCTTTCTCAATCTTATCATTCTTCAAATATCCTAAAATCAAAGAATTCCAAGCAACACTATCTCTTTCATTCATATCACAAAAAATCGATTCAGCCGAACTCAAATCCAAGCAATTTGAGTACATATTAAGCAAAGAAGTTTGCACACAAACATCATTCAAAAAACCAAACTTCAAACTCTTGGCATGAAGCAACAATCCAATCAACAAATCTCCACGCAACGAACACGCTTGAAGTAAGCTAGTAAAAGTCATGCTGGAAGGCCTAAGACCAATTTTTTCCATCTGGGTATACAAGTTAAGAGCATAAATAGAATATTCTTCTGATGCTCTTGAATATGCTGCAAGAAGTGCATTGTAAGAAACAAGAGTTCTGTGAGGCATTTTGTCGAACACTTGGTGAGAATCTTTGAGTGAACCACAACGTGAATACATGGAGATAATGTTGTTATATAGAAACGCTGATTTGGAGCCATAGGCGTTGGAGGTAGTTAAAAAGAGGGCGTGGAGTTGACGCGCCTCCCGAAGTGAGGTTGTGATGCTGCACTTTTGCAGCAGAAGAGTATCTGTTACGCAGAAACATAGTTTGTTCATGGAACACTTGCATGCGCATGTCTCAACCAACGTCTATGTTGTGGCTCTTTGTTAATGAAATTAGTATGCTCTCTCTATGTACAATTATTTTATACTTAGATCTTATAATATGTTGTCTCATTATAACGATTCGTGTTTTTGTATTTATTAATTGATGTGACAATAATATATATGTAAAATAATCGTATATTGAGAAACAAAGTATATTAATTAAATTCTTATTTAATACAACTGAAAGAGTATAATGTTTTTTTGTTTTTTTTTATTATAAAAATAGTTCATTCTAAATGAAAAATGTTTCTTACACATCAAATTCTTATAGAATATCACCACCCAAAAAAAAAACTTATAGAATAGTACTCCCTCCGTACCAAAATATATGTCGTTTTGAGAAAAAAATTTATACCACAATATATGTCGTTTTACATTACCAATGAAGCATTTAATGTTCTTTTTCCTCTTATACCCTTAATTAATTATTTCTCTTTCTTCTTTCAATTCTATAATTTATCTCTCACATACCATTAATGAGGGATAATCTTGTAAACTAACCCATAATTTACCTTTTCCATACAACAATGATTACATTTCTTAATTTGTGTGATTTGGTCAAAACGACATATATTTTGGTACGGAGGTAGTAACTTTTTTCAATTGTATTGTAAAATGGTTACATGGGCTAATGGTTTAAAATTTGCTTTAGTTAACAAGAATGATAACATTATGAGATGATTATTTGTTTTTCTTTGTCCTTATAGATTATTTTTTTTCGTGAGAACTAATATTATTTGAAGCACTATCAAACATTAAATATAGATATATCATTCGGTTAGAATTTGAACACACTGACTCATGTTGTGAGAGTCTAATTCGTTCTGCTAAATTAAATCATGTTGGTATGTTGGTGTTATCTGCAATAGTTATAACACATTTTATATTGTATAATAAGAATGTGCTGAAAAATGAAAGGAACATCATAAACATTAAACATCACCATGCTATCAAAAGTGAAAGTGAGATGGACTATAGCATTATGATTTTATTATTAATAAGTAGTTTATGAATTTGTAGTATGACAGTTCTTGTGAGTTGTGACATGCACACAATTTTGCTTAATATACACTTATCCAGAAATAAATGACCAAGTCTCTTAGCAAAACATTATTCAATTTATTTTTTGGGTACAAAACATGATTCAATTTATGCTCCCTCTATTTATAGGCAAAAATCACATTTTAGGTTCATTGAATAACTGTTGTATCTAACCTAAATATAAGCTCGATACATCATTTGTTCAATAAATCTAAAAAGTAAATTTTACTTATAAAAATGACCAGAGAGAGTATACTATAGTACTACTTAAATTACCATTAAAATTGATCCCCTAAGTAGCGTTCACTCATGCATAATCATCAGCAATCTCAAGAAGAGATAAACAAAGTTCTTGAGGTTTAGAAAGCATAGCCATATGATCTGCACCATTGATAACTTTGACCACATCAATACCAGCATTTTGGATCGTCCATTCTTGATACTCTAATGAAAGTGCCAAGTCATCATTGGCAACAATAAAAGCACGTGGAACAGACCCATATCCCTCTTTTGATAAATTCTTTACCTCAGACAAGTCCTCAACAAAAAGTGAGCCTGTCCTTTTTAAAATCTTCACCAATTCCAAATCCTGCAAAATCCAAACTAAATTAATAGAGCATTGATTTTGTCATCTCGCATATGTTTGATATAACAATGGATATATGATAGTAGGTAAAAAGGTGCAAAGATAGATGCTATAGTTAAGTACCTCAATGGAAGAGAGTTGAAAGAATTTAGTGGACAAAAACTTGGTGCCAGGATCCAACAACATTTTGTTTCCAGAAAATGAAATCTCAGTGTCTAACCATCCAGTAATTGGGTATCTCTCAATATACTATCCATGTTACAAAATGATCATGTTAGATAAATTAAACATAAAAATTACTACTAGTATTAAAGAAATGGAAATCTAAGGCCACATTTACTTTGTTCTATATATTTTCATTTCCTAAACTTAGTGTTAATATTATTTGCTAGTAAGGTGATATACTGATGATATTAGAATATTGAAGTGAACAATTGTATCCATTTTTAGAAAACAATAGAAATGCCAAACTACTGTTTTTATTATTTTTAAAAATACAACATCTCTAACTACTATCTTCTTTTTTTTATGAGTATTAAATCTTTTTTTTTATGCGTATTAAATCTTCTTATTAGCAATTTAAAATGAACGCATATTTTAAAAAATAAAAAAATATTTTCACAAACTAAACGACATCTTATTTATCAAGATTTTAATAATAAATTTTGATGTCTCCATGTTGGGGAGTCTGAGGGAGCATCAAAAGAAACAATGGGTCAATGCTCCAGAATCACAAGAGAGGGAGATACCACATCTCCACCTAAATTCAACATTCTTTACATTCATAGTCGATGTAAAATTTAACCCCTCACACTTCAAACCCAACACTCCACAGCCAAATGCTATTGTGTTGAGAAGCATAATAAAACTTAATAAAGAAAAATAAATTGAGTGAATGATATTTGATCATTTGGAACTGATAAAATGGGAACAGTTGATGATATACTATGTTGATTGATTATAACTACAATATATAACAATATAACAAATGCTTAACATAAAGAGTCAATATGTCAGAGTGGTTAAGGAGACAGACTTGAAATCTGTTGAGCTTCGCCCGCGCAGGTTCCAACCCTGCTGTTGACGTTCTTTTTTTTTTTTTTTTTTTTTTTTTTTTCATATAATGAAAAACATTTTATTTAAGAATAAACCAATTTGTGCCACAGCTGGGATAAAATATATTTACTCAACATTGCGATTGGTTGGGACCACGTAATCTATTTTTGGCATAAAATATCTCAATCATATCCCCATTTGAGAGGAGAAGATCTAGATCAATAATATGTCTAATATAGTAGTATGATATAGATTTTCACTTTAAAAAAATCAACAATATTTTCATCTATTAGTTTGTTCAAATTAAATGATAATGTTCCCCTAAACCAAAAAAAAATGATAATGTTCCCCTTAAAAATAAATAAAGAGATAGTCGACAAGGACAAACATTACTAAATAGAAAGGTTAATTAACGAAAATAGACTAGCCAAAAAGAATCGATTATAACATAATTGAGATATTGTCAAGTTCACACTTCACACAAATTTATGAGAGTGTTAAATCAGTATCTATATAACGGAGAAGCTTAGAAACTTAGAGATGAGGGATATAGTTGACTCCCAATATAATCATTTGAAGTGTAAAGAACCAACAATAAAATTGGTTCGAATGGTAAGGAACTAATAAGTCTCTTTAAATATGTAATTAAGAATTTAATTTTTGCCTCACGCGCATGAAGAAAAACCGGTTGAGGGAGAATCCACTTTATGTGTCTCACAAGTTTTTTGATGGAGATTAGTCTCATCGCTAACTGTGCGCTGGAAACTTTCTATCAATATCATGGTAATCCAAACAAAAAATAAAAGCTAGTAATTGATATTTTGGTTTAACTTTCAAGTTCCACAACAAAAAAATAATTCTAACAATTAAGTACATGAAAAACAATAAAGAATTCTCACCTGATGTAACACATATGATGGTTTGTGTTGTGTATCAGGAGTAAAAGCTGTTATGAAAACACCAACAGCAATTTTTTCAGGAAAATTTTCCATTGCAAGAGCTGTACTCATTCCACCAAAGCTATGTCCCACAAGAATCACTTTTTCATTTGGATCAAGTGAAGCTAAGAATTCTAACAAAGGCTTAGCATAATCAGCAAAAGTAAGAACATCTTCAATTTTTTGTGTGTTGATGCCACAAGCTGCAAGATCAAGTGCTGTAACCTTGTGACCAGCAGATTCTAACAGTGGTTTCAGTTTGTACCAACTCCATGCTCCAACGCAAACACCATGTACCAGAACAAAATGCTTTTGTTGCTGTTTTTGGTTCATATTTAATTTTGACAATTTAATTTTCTCTACACTTTGAAATGTCTTTGCAAAATATAAAAAGATGTTAAATTGATTTTGGTAGGTGATCACTCTTTTTCAGCCACTTATTGTATATTTGTAGACAGATAATTTATAGTTGACATTTCACTTAATAACATTAATAAATAAAATGTTCCGAACATGGTTTTTTTTTTTTTTTTAATTTTATATATCCCACTATCCCACTTTAAAAAAATAATACCAAATTGCTCCATTTTCAAACCTTAGAATGATATTTGAAGGTTTTTTTTTTGTAACACCATTATATTTGAAGTTGACCCCACACTCTATACCAAATTATTAGACGAATATATTCGACCCCACATATTCTTTCTTTCGTGAGAGGTAATGCTAGTCTCAAAATAATTGTCTCTTTAATATTTTTTATTTGTCTTAAAATAATTGTCACTTTAGAATACTAATGTAACATTTATTATTTTTTTCTATTATTATACCCTTATTTATTAAATTTCATCTCACTAACTATAATTAATGAGGATATTATAGTAAATTATATGAATTTTACCATTAAAATCAACACAATCAATCATTTCCTTAAAAAATGTGCACAAACCTTTTACGTTGAGTTTGAGTTTAACTGTTGGTATACCAACCCTTTAGCTTTCTTAGGCTGGAGGGGTGGTTAGGTGTTTTGTTTTGGGCGTGTAATGTTTGGTTTTCGGTTTTTTGTGGTTATTCATTGGTCGCTTGCAATCGTTGTACGGTGTTATTTGATTGTAGACTCTTGCCTTACCACTAGCTGGTGCACACCTTATGCTCATCTAGTGTGTTAATATAATCATTTTTAACTGCTTCAAAAAAAATATGCACAAATATTAAACGACAATTATTTTGAGACGGAGGTAGTATTATTTAAAGCACTACGAAACATAGCATTATGATTTTATTTTATTATTAAGTGGTTTATGAATTCGTAGTATTGACAATTCTTGTGAGTTGTGGCATGTCCACAATTTTGCTTAATATACCACCCTTATCCAGAAATAAATGACCAAGTCTTTTAGCAAAACATTATTCAAATTTATATTTTGGGCACAAACATTATTCAATTTACTATACTATAGTACTACTTAAATTGCTCTTAAAATGGATCTCTTAAAATGGATCCCCCAAGTAGCATTCAATCATGCATAATCATCAGCAATCTCAAGAAGAGATAAACAAAGTTCTTGAGGTTTAGAAAGCATAGCCATATGATCTGCTCCATTGATAACTTTGACCACATCAATACCAGCATTTTTGATCATCCATTCTTGATACTCTAATGGAATTGCCAAGTCATCATTGGCAACAATAAAAGCACGTGGAACAGACCCATATCCCTCTTTTGATAAATTCTTTACCTCTGACAGGTCTTCAACAAAAAGTGAGCCTAACCTTTTTAAAATCTTAATCAATTCCAAATCCTGCAAAATCCAAACCAAATTTACCAATGAAGCGTTGATTTTACCATTTAGTGTATGTCTGATATCACGGTAGATATATTATATGTAAGAAGGTGTAATTGCAAAGATAGATGCTATATAGTTGAGTACCTCAATGGAGCAGAGTTGAAAGAATTTAGTGGACAAAAACTTGTTACCAGGAACCAACACCATTTTGTTTCCAGAAAATGAAATCTCAGTGTCTAACCATCCACTGATTGGGTATCTTTCAATATACTATCCATGTTTACAAAATGATGATGTTAGATAAATTAAACATAAAAATTACTTGTACTAAAGAAATGGAAATGTGTTGGTGTGAGTAGTCAGTAGGAATATTGCTTTATGTAAAAGCCCAATTCGAAATCCAAACTTTTAACATATTTATTTTAAAAGTGAAAATCTATTCATTAAACTATTTGATAGAAAAAACAATGAAAATTTAAGGCCACATTTATTGTTAGTCTAAACAAAAAAAAATTTAGTGTTAGTCTTTACTTGTTGACAAAAAGATACTGACTTTTGAAGTGAACAATTATATGCTTTTTTATCCTAAAAAAATAAAATTATATGCTTTTTTAGAAAACAATGGAAATGTCAAAATATCATTTTAATTATTTAAAAAAATGCATCATCTCTAACTAAATAAGTTGAGTGAATGATAGTATTTGATTATTTGGAATCGATAAAATGGGAACAGATGATGATATATTTTATACTCCCTCCGTACTATTATATAAGCACTTTTATTACAAAATTGTCTAGTCCCAAAATATAAACTCCTTTACAATTTACTAGGTATATTTATTACTTTTTTGCTTACACATACTCCTAATTATTATTACTAAGTTGCATTGGAATACAAAAATTGTAAAGGGGCTTATATTTTTGGGCTAGACTTTAATGGGACGGAGGGTATATATTGTTTGATTAAAAGTATATCTAAGGGTCATATATAAAGCATAACCACTATGTGGCATCTAGAGTCAATATGTCCGAGTGGTTAAGGAGACAGACTTGAAATCTGTTGGGCTTCGCCCGCGCAGGTTCGAACCCTGCTGTTGACGTTTTAATTTTAAGCATTGTGTTTGCTAGTTGCCACATTCAGAACTTCGTTACCTATTCATTTTTTGAGACCAAACTAATTTCTTTTTCTTATTGTCCCAGTTTACATTTTATGGGTCAAAATCTAGATGACTAGATCAATTATTACATGTCTAATAATACGGGTTTCAATATAAAAATCCTCAAAATTATATATTAGAGATAAATTAATTTTCTCACATTTTCATATATTAGAGATAAATTAATTTTGTCCTGTGAACCTAGTTCAGTTGGTAAGACATTTGCATGTAATGTGCATGAACTGAGGTTCGAAATATGGTACATTCATTTATTTACCTTTAAAGATGAAATTCTAGTCATTAGGCTATCTGACAAAACAAAAAGAGATAAATCAATTTCTCCATAAAATTGTTAGAGACTAATTTAAATTTCCTTTTTATCAAGAAGTGAATAGAACCATCAAACAATTATAATGGATTAAAATTGGTCTTTGCATTATAAAAATTAACAATATTTTCATCTATTAGTTTAGTCAAATTAAATGCCAATAATTCTAATAAATTAAGTACTAATGTACTATTATGATAAAAAAAATACCTTGTGATTTTAGTCGATTGGTACAAACATTATGTGTAATATATAAGGATCTGAATTCAAATCTTAATATAGTCAGTTGTTAGTGTCCAAAAAATAAGTGTGCTATATAACTAAGTAGGGACATTTATAGATTGAATCTTGAAAATTACTAATTTAATCTTGATACATTCATTTATAGTACAAGATAAACTTGTAATTATGTTAAATTATTAGATATTTCATCATTTTATCAAAAAAAAATTTGGATATTAAAATTTCAAAAAATCACTTAATTTTGAAACTATTTCAAATAGATTTTCATAAAAATCATTTTTGAAATACTATTTTTTGAAAAAATTGAAATTTTGACTATGTTTTGATCTTCAATAATGTGTATTTATGTTATATGATGTCCAAATTAATGTTTCAATTTAGAAAAAACCAAAATAAAAAGCTTGTAATATTTTAGAAAACGATTTTATAAAATCTATTTTGAAAAATACAAAGAAAAGTCTATTTTTTTTAAAGCGGAAACAAACACACCATAAATTTGATTATAAGAATTGAAATCCCCTTAATAACATTTCATTTAATAAGCATATTTAACAATAATATCAAGGAGGGATGAACAAAGTTGTGAAGGATTAGAAAGCATAGTCATGTGATCTGCACCATTTATGACATGTACCACATCAATCCCAGCATTTTGGATCATCCAATGTTGATACTCTACTGGAATTGGCAAGTCTTCGTTGGATACAATATAAGCACGTGGAACCGATTCATATCTCTCTTTGGAAAATTCTCAGCCTCATGTAACTCTTCAACAAAGAGTGACCCTCTCCTTCTTAAATTCTTCACCAATTCCAAATCCTACTAATTTTCAACCAAATATATTTACATGGTACAAGTAGTTATCAAGAAGAAAAAAACGACAAAATTATAAGACGGAAAATTAAAAGTGGTAAATAAATTTGACGTCTAATATTTAACGACTGAATTAGAGACTAAATTTTCGTAGTTGTTTTAATTTGTTATAGTAGTACAACTAACATGTGTTTGTTTGTGGCTAGCTATAAGATTGTTGGGGAATAAGCTACAAGAATTAGATGAAATAATAAATACCTCGGTGGAAGAGAGTTGAAAGAAGTTTGTGGACAAGAAGTTGGTTCCAAGAAGCAACAATGTTTTGTTTTCATGGAATGAGAGCTCAGAGTCTGACCATCCCTTAGTTCGGCATCTCTCAACATACTATCCATTATAAAGTAAAAATGTAAGGTAAATTTGAAATGAATATTGTAAGACCAATAGCAAAAGTTCTTATTACAAGAATGTTACTATAAGACTATACATCCTTTTAAATTTACTAAACTATCTTTTTAGTGTATATACAATTAAAGACCAATTACATAACATTGTCTAACAAGAGACACCCTCTTTTAAACACATACAAGATTGAAATTCAAGTGAATCTCATTGTCTAACAAATTAGTCAAATCTCACTTAAATTTTATAGGATCTATTTAAGGTTCAACTAATTCTAGAGTGTATATGTTAAATAGAGTTTATTAAAAATTCAGCTAACATTTCTCACATGTTTAATTAAGAATTGTTCAGGATTAGTTTAAAGTTCAATCTCTTGTTACTTTGTGTCCCATTTTAATTTGGAACATTGAAAGGTGTCTTTCATAACAACCTCTCATTTACTCTCAAGGTCGGGGATGCATCTAACATTTTGGGGTGTGTTTGGTTGGAGAGAAATAGAGAAGAGAGAAATAGAAACACGAAAATCAATGTAACTGTGTTTCTATTTCTCTCCAACAAAACATATCCTTAGAGTTATCGGACCTCCAATTCATAGGCCCTTAAAAATTTACTACCCTTATCTCAAAATAATTATTACAATATGACTGTGTACGTTTATTTGATTTGTGTAAATGAATATTTTTATCATATTAACTTGTTACTCTCCCGCGGCTTCTCTTCGAACCCTACGACAATAAGTATACTTATTTTTAGCAAATGAACGGTACGAGTACAATACATATTTTTCTTTCCACTTAAAACCATTCACTCCTAATTTTCTTAATAACTTGAGCGTCATAATATTTGTAGGTACCATCTCTTACATCCAACTTAATGAAACGTTGCTCCAGTTCAACAAACTATCTCGATTATTCAGATTAATTTGTTTTCTTCTTAACGGCCAAAAAGAAAATATATTAAGATTGAAGTAAAGTACAAATGATACTCAATCTATTGAAAACAGCTAAGTATAAGTAGTACTCTACTAAAATACCAAAACTAACCTGGTTAGATAAATAAACAATAAAGAGGGTTTACAATTTACATTATATATAGAATAAATTGACAGTAATAAATTGTCACCTGTTGTAGGACATATGCTGGTTTGTGGTGGGTATCAGGAGTAAAAGCAGCTATAAAAACTCCAACAGCAATTTTTTCAGGAAACTTTTCCATTGAAAGAGCTACACTCATTCCACCAAAGCTATGTCCCACAAGAACCACTTTTTCATTTGGAGCAAGTGAGGCTAAGAACTCTAACAAAGGCTTAGAATAATCAGCAAAAGTATGAACATCTTCAATTTTGACTGTGTTGATGCCACAAGCTGCAAGGTCTATTGCTGTGACTTTGTGACCAGCGGATTCCAACAGTGGCTTAAGCTTGTACCAACACCAGGCACCCATGCAAGAACCATGTACCAGAACAAAATGCTTTTGTTTTTGTTCCATATTTGCCTCAGACATGCATTATGATTTTTGATACTTTGCTATGTCTTTGTTACTTATATGGCAAATTGAGTTTGGTATTTTTCCGTTATATTAGAGATCAAGTGGGGGTAGTGCAGCCTGTGTAGGCCTCACCTTTTATTAAATTATTGCCATTAATAATTCATCAGAAAGTATTGATCATTCATTCATTCTTCTCCGTCCCCTTCTCTTAAAGGAAATGCATGTGACCAGTGACCACACAATTGCTAACCAAATAAGATGTCTCACAGTTGCTCACCTGTGTATGGCCTCATCTTTTCTCGTGTTGCTCTGTCTTATACTGTTCTGTCAAATATTTATATTTTACAAATCAGACGGACCTTATAAACATGCAAAATTAGTATCGGTCTCTTTCTGATTATAAGAATCTCTAACAAAAATTATTAGTATTTAGTGTTGGGTCAATAAGAGAAGTAAGTGGGATCATTTATAATGAACAAAATTTAGTCACACAAGTGATTTGAGATCATACAATTACTCAAAATCTTAGTGTGTGTTTAGATGAAAGAATGTCTTGAAGTAAAGTAATTTTTTAGAGAATTTAAATTCTTCTATGTAAATTTCATTGTTTAGATAATTAATCTAGAAAGTTTTAAGAATGATCGGAATTTAGAGAATTCATTGCTTAGTGATGCCTTTTTGTTTGGACTAACCAATGAATATTTTGCCGGTCCAATTTAGATTAGTCAAAAAAAAAAAAAATAGATTCCAGCATTAAGATTAGCTCCAGAACCAAAAAAGAAAAATTATTAGCTCTTAGCAACATAGCATTACTAGCATATTTGCCGGTCCAATTTAGATTAATTTAATTTATATTTTAAGATTACTAATTAAAAACAAAAACAATTGTCTCGTGAACGTAATTTAGTTGATAGACTTTATAAACAAGGATTAAAATTTGAACTCCGACACACCTATTTATCCAGATGTTAAAAAAAATTCTAGCAACTATGAAAAAAAAAGTTTCGCATGTAAGAGATACTAGTATTTTTTCCATAGGGACCGTCCAACTAAACATACAATTATGGGTAGTAGTTTTTTTTTTTTTTTTTTACTAAAATTATGGGTAGTAGTTATACTGATATCTAGGGGTAATTATATCCGAATTAATCCAAAAGTAAAACTGTAAGAGTGTGTTTGGATGGATCATTTTAAAATTCAAGGGATTTTGAGAATGCATGGAATTCAAATGCTTGAATTTGAATTCCCTTCATTTCAAAATTATTTGTTTGGATAAAACATTTGAATTCCCTTCATTTTAAAATTCTTTGTTTGGATAAAGTAATGAATGACAAAGTAATTCATTTTTACATTTTTTTTATTTTAAGAAAAAAAATTCTCAGTTTTTTTTAATAATAAAAATCTTCGAACTTTTTTCGATTTCGAGAAAAAAAGTGCTAGAAATTTTTTTTCTCATTCATTCTTCTCCATCCCCTTAAAGGAAATGCATGTGACCAGTGACGACCACACAATTGCTAACCAAATAATAAGATGTCTCACTTTTCTTAGTCTTATTCCCTAAACAGCCCCCCCCCCCCCCCCCCCCCCCACAAAATTTAGGAAACGATTAACATCGTGGGTGTGTTTGATTAAATAAATAAAGGATCAAACAAGATAATTTCAGTTGTATTATGTTTGATTTTAAAATTGTTTATGAGATCTGGGGGTCAAAGGATTGGACAAAAATAAATATTCTTGTTCTCCATTGAATCACGTACGTGACAACTTTTTGAGCTTATGACTTATAGCTTATAAACTAATAAGCTCATTTTGAAAAATAAGTTCTATTTGATAATATTTTTTCTTATAGCTTATCATTTCTTCTTCCAATTTTATCTTTATCATTTTACTTGAAAATAATTAAATATTAATTAAACTTATATTCTTCGTGTCATTTCATATATGTCATTATATTTTCCCTCTCATATATTTTTATAATTTTAAATCGACCCCTATAGACTTTACAAAATTGCAAATTGATCCCTAAAGTTTTGCAAATCGGCAACTAAATGTTTTCAAATTGTTCATTTAAATTTATGAAATTGTAAATTGGTCCTTATTTTTAAATATAAAATTTGACATAAAACTTTTTGAATTTATAAAAGTGACCTAAAATAGTCACAATGTATTTTTCTATTACTCTTTTGTTTTTGTCAATTTAATAATTAGAACTCTACATATTTAAAGATGAACAAGTGAGTGTCACTACTAAAAAAATCTTAAATACCGACGGCCAAAATTTGTCTCTAAAAGGCAAATATTCCGTCACTAAACACATTAGAGACAGAATTAGAGACGGATGTGATTTAGTCGTTAATTTTCTCGTCTCTAAGCCATTAGAGACGGATTTTATATTCCGTCTCTGATTGGAGACAGAATATATCTGTCTCTGATTCAGAGACGAATTTTATATATCTGTCTCTAAATATTGAATTCAAAATACAATAAATCCGTCTCTATTGGAGACAGAATTATCCGTCTCTGAATTCAAATAATTCTGTCTCTAAAATTCTATCTCTAAACAAAAAAATTTGTCTCTGTTGGAGACAGAATTATCCGTCTCTGAATTCAAAAAATTATGTCTCTAAAATTCCGTCTCTAAGCATAAAAATTTGTCTCTATTAGAGACAAAATTCTCCGTCTCTGAATTCAAATAATTTTGTCTCTAATTTCCGTCTCTAAGCATAAAATTTTGTCTCTATTGATGACAGAATTATCCGTCTCTAAATTCAAATAATTTAGTCTCGAAAATTCCGTCTCAAGACAAAACACATTTTATCGTGTCTAATAAATCATTATTTTTAAATATTATTTTTTATTTACTAAATGTAATTCATATAATTCTACAATGTGAGAAAATTAAATATCGATAGACATTAAATTTTATACATTAACATAAAAATGTATGTCATTCTTACTAAGTATCATTATCAAACTTAACGGGTTCCAACACACAATTAAATTGAAATGATTTAACAAAAATTCATAAAAGAAAGTAACTAAAGATAAACTTCATCACCCATCTCATCATTTTCTTTGTCACATTCTCTTTCAAGTTAAACTGAAGAGTTTTGATTAATATTAGGCACAAACATTTCAAAAAATCGCTTCCAATACTCTATTTTTTGTTTTAATGTTTCTTGTTCAAGATTCTTTTGCTCAAGTTCAGTGGTTAATGCTTCAATCTTAATCTCTATAGCAACACCTTTATTTGACCGTACCTATAAAAATTGAAGGCGAAAATTTCAAAGATTCTTTAATAGCAGTAGCTTGAGATCCCAATTCAAATATGTAATAAGAAATGACATAGAACATAAAAGTATAAAATAAGAAGAATAGTAAAACATTCACCACATAAAATATAAAATCAATTAACACAATATATTAATAACTAAAAAAATTATACTTTTACAACACAATGTCTAATATGCAACTAAACCATAATCATGTGAGATAGATCGTCTCATTGTCACAATAAGATAAATCACCTCATTTGACACCTATCACAATAATTAAATGCCATGATATGCTCATTACACACATCATTAAATAAAACTATAATCATACATTTGAATTAGAAGAAAGCATACGGTCAACATCACTTTCACAAACTCAACAATTAAAGATGGCACACAAATATTAAACAATCATATTCACATTACATGACATAAAATAATAAGATAAAAGTATATTTTTAATTATTAATTTTATTTGCGCAACAAATTTTAACTAATGTTTGAAAAGAACTCTACCACTATCCTACCCTATAATTTCATGATGCATATAATTGTATCGGAATATAAGTCCTTACCTTAAAAGGACTTCTCAAAAATATTGATTTTAGAGATGCTACGATCAACCGCACGATCAAAACTTAATGTCGAAATAAGAATGAGCAATTTGTCAAACACTTTTAAATACACTGACTTTGAGAGATGGAACTGACGGAAATATATATAAGGACTAAGGGATATGGTTAAACTCTTATCAATATCTTGTGTGAAAAAAACATCTTATCAATCAACGTTTTTTTTTTTCAAGTTCAATCCACATTTTATTTTTTTTCTTTTGTTCCGGTCAATTAATGACTATACAAGTAGTTATAGGATATCCGTACCAAAATAATGTAGTTACAGGATTTACCTCACATTTTTTTTGTTTTTTTTTTGTTTCTAACTAGTTACCCCTTCGTTTATTTTATTTGTCGTTTAGAAGTTTAAGAATAGTAACATCAAATTAAGAAGGTGTTTTATCCTCCCTTAACTAAGGGTCGATTTTTACCTTGGGTAGGAAGCAACTTTAAATCTTTGGGTCAGCTATCCCATCCACCGAGATGCCTCCAATCTAGCGAGGGATTAGTCACTGTGTTCGGCGGTGGATACCCCGGTTTCGACAAAAAAAAAGTGTATTTTTGCATCTTATCTTCCTATTATACTCTAATTTTTTTCTTGGAATATATTATACTTTAATTTTAATCCAACAATAAATTCCTATTTTTTTTGCACACACTTTCTCTTTCTAAAAAATAGAAACAAAACAAAAACAATGAAAAAAGATTATATGAAGAAGTTTAGTAAAAAAAAGTAGATACAATAAAAATATTATATAAAGTTTAGTCATTAAAAAAAATTAGAAAAGAGAGTATAATAGACAAAATATAATCTTACATTATCAAAACGACAAATAAAAATGAATGGAGAGAATATAAATCAGCGGGTCATACATATTGCGCCTCTTTTTTTTTTTTGAAACAACGCATCTTTTTGAAATAATCCTTCATATTGTTATTTTTTCTAATAAAATAATTTTTTTTCTTTTGGGTGAATATTTTATATCTTAATTGACACAAATTAATTATCATTCACTTTTCACGAAAATCTCCGTTCACTTGCTTAAAAAAATTAAATCTTTTTTTCCCCTTGAATATATCAACTACTCCCTTCGTTCCTTTTTATTTGTCGTTTTAGAAAAAAAAAATTATTTTTAATTATTTAACGTTTTGGTAATTTAGATTATATTTTGCCTATTATACCCACCTTCTTACTTTTATTGTAACAAAGTTTTTTTTAAAATAAATTTTGTTACAATTTTTTTTGGTTTTAATTAGGATATATATTCCAAAAAAAAATAAAGAATTTATTGGTGGATTAAAATTACAACAAAGGTATAATAGGAAGATAACGTGCAAAAATACACCTTCTTAATTTGTTATGTTTTTTTTTTTCTTTCTAACACGACAAATAAAAAGGAAAGGAATAAGTATTGTTTTTTTCGTTGAAATTTAATCCTCTACATTTTATATATTTTTTTTATTTAATAAAAGTTCATGTTATATACTCTAAGTAAGTTATTTTTATGACATGCCATTAATAAAACCTTAAAATGTAAATTACTTAATAATAATATTTAATATTAATCTTTATTAATTTATCGATAACATGAAATTAAAAATTAAATTGTTCAACTTGAGATGGAGTTGAGAGACAGATTAATTCAGAGACGAATAAATTCTGTCTCTGACAAATATTTGACTATTTCAATATCAAGTTGACTAATTATAAACAAATATCGAGACAAAAATTATTAGACACGATAAAAATTTGTATCTAATTTTGGTCTCCAACTGTTGTTTTTCAAGTATAATTATAAAAATAATAAAGTACAGACGGATTTAGAGACGAAATTTTGTGGAGATAGAATTTTTGTCTCTTAAATCCGTGACTAATTCATATATTTTAATGTTGGTCTCTAAGACTCTAACTACTTTTTTCCGTCTCTAATTTCGTCTCTACTAGAGAGGAAACAAATTTTGTCTCTAAATTCCTTCGTTATTTCATATTGGTTTGGCGGAAAAAAAATTGGTGGGATGAATCTTCGATGTAATTTCGTTTAGAGATGAATTTTAGAGACAAATTATTTTAGAGACGAATAAATTTCATCTCTGACATTTGTTTGACTACTTTAATAACAAGTTGACTAATTAAAGACGGATACAGAGACGAAAGTTATTAGTCACGATTAAAATTTGTCTCTAACATCTGTCTCCAATTACTTTTTTATTTATAAATTATAAAATTAATTAACTAGAGACAGATTTAGAGACGGAATATATTTGAGACAGATCTTTCTGTCTCTAAAATCCGTCACTAGTACATATATTTTAATTTTTGTCTCTAAACACTTTTTTTTGTCTCTAATTCCGTCTCTAATAGAGACAAAAAAAATTTCGTCTCTAAATTCCGTCGGTATTTTAACTTTTTCTAGTAGTGTGTATTATAGTGCAAATCTCAATTCTAATACATTACATGTAATTTCTCTGCTAATTAAATTTTACTCACGTACGAGAACATATTTCTATTATTCCATCCAAACAAAAACTTTTAAAATGATGGTACTGTAATTCAATTCATTGCTTAGTGTGATGGCCTTTGTTTGGACTAACCGATGAATATTTTGCCGGTTCAATTTAGATTAATTACTCCCTCCGTCCCATTATATAAGCACCTTTACTACAAAAGTTTAGTCCTAAAATATAAGCCTCTTTACAATTTTTATATTCCAATGCAATTTAGTAGTAATAATTAAGGGTATGTGTAAGCAAAAAAGTAATAAATGTACCTAGTAAATTGTAAAAGGGCTTATATTTTGAGACTAAACTTTTATAGTAAAAGTGCTTATATAATGAAACGGAGGGAGTATTATTTTAAGATTCCAGCATTAACATTTTGTCAACAAAAAAAAAAGCATTAATATTAGCTCCAGAACCAAAAAAAAAGTCATTAGCTCTTAGTAGCATTACTAGCACATTTGCCGGTCCAATTTAGATTAATTTAATTTATATTTGAAGACTACTAATTAAAAACAAAAATAATTGTCTGTGAACGTAACTCGATCGATAGACTTTATAAACAAGAATTAAGATTTGAACTCCGATATGCCTGTATACACCCATATGTTAAAATGAAATTCTAGTAACTATGAAAAAAAAAAGTTTCACTTGTAAGAGATCAGAGCCGTATCCGAGTAAGGCAACAAGGCCTAGAGCCTAGAGCTCTAAAATGTAGGGGCCTTAAAAAAAATTGTACTCCTTCCAGCCTTATTTATAAGTAAAAGTTGTTTTTTAAGTTCATTCCATAACTAATGTATCTAAATTAAGTATAGGTCAGATACATTACTTGTCTAATGAACCTAAAAAATAACTTTTGCTTATAAACAAGATCAGAGGGAATAGTAGTTATATTATTTAGTTGAAACAAAATGTTCAATCAATAGTTGACCCAAAACACAATAGCCTAACAAAAATGTCTCAATAATAGTTAGTTTAGAGAATATACGATATGAAGAATTGATCGAAAAATTTATTTCAAAAATTACTAAGAGAAAAACTTATTTTTTATACAATTTTTATTAAGTGTCCATATTAATTATTTGTCTTACCTCTAAAATGTTGGCTACTAAGAAATACTAGTATTATTTTCATCGGGACCGTCCAACGTAACTAAACATACAGTTATGGGTAGTAGTTATACTTATATATATCTATCAGAATATTATATCACTTTCCGCAAAACATTTTAAGGATTTTCAAACAAATACAATTCAAGTTAAGATATGATGGTTTGATTGGTTTCCTAATTAGTAGAATTCGAGAAGGTGCGATTGAAGGTATTAAAGTTAAGAAGATACTCCTATAGTATAGTACTTACGTCGTTGTTGATGTCTGTATTAGAGGTGGGTTAGGTCGCCAAGCCGGCTATGGATCCTTATGTTATGACTCATATGATCATAATTCGCTCAGAACTATAATGTTAATAAGTTTTTATTATATCATTTAAATAATAAAATAATATTTTTTTTATATTTGTTCTGTAATAAATTAATAATATTGTCATATTTTTTATATCGCAATAAATTCTGGAAACCGATCCAATCAAGACTGATTCGGTTTGGATTAGTTTGAATGACTTTTTAAAATCAAACTGAACCACATATATTTTAGCCTTTAAATAATCAAGACCAACCCTAGCTCTTGCAAACATGTTAGCTTTTGCCTTTCTAATTTGTGTAACTTGTTAACCAGATTATTATTCTTAACGCTAAATTTTCTAACAAACTTGTTTTAATTTATAATGTAGATGACTCTCTCAATTTTAAAGAGACTTATAAATTTTAAAGAGACTTACAAAGATGTTCCACCATTTAAATTTGTCACTGTTTGGACACTATTAATTTGTCTTAAAAAAATAAAACCTTAACATTGAAAACATATATGAATTTACACATTAATTATATCTAATGTAACTTTTTAGATATCTAGTAACTAGAATTTCACCTTTTAAAGTAAATAAGTGAATGTATTAGAATTCGAAATTCAATCTCTACATATTAGATGCAGTCTCTACATATTTTTTAATATGGGCAAAATGCCAAAATGTGTCAAGAGTTTTATAAATATAAACCTAAGAAAGTATAAGCAAAAGACAACATTCACAGAACAGAGCAGATGAACCCAAGGCATTTCGTGTTGGTTCATGGAGCTTGTCATGGAGCATGGTGTTGGTACAAGGTTGTTACTCTATTGAAATCTGCAGGACACAAAGTCACAACACTAGACATGGCTGCTTCTGGAATTCATCCAAAACAAGTTCATGAGCTTAATTCTGTTGAAGATTATTATGAGCCGTTGATTGAGTTTCTAAGATCATTGCCACAAGATGAGAGAGTAATCCTAGTGGCTCATAGCTTTGGTGGGATGTGCATAACTATGGCTATGGAATTTTTTCCTAACAAAATTGCAGTTGCTGTATTTGTAACAGCTTTCATGCATTCTCCTGATCTATGTTTATTGACTCTTGTCCAAGAGGTACTTTAAGAGTGAATTTTTCTTTCTTTTCATTTCTTTTTTCACTGATTTATAGGTGTAGAATTAATTATAGATTGATTTTAAAATGTTTGATTATTCTAAGGCAGAATTGATTCTGCTTCCATAATTGATTCTTTTAGAAATTAAGATTTGTAGCTTCTGGTTTTAAGTGTGATTTTTACACTGAAATTTATTGATCAACTCATTTTTACATAATTGTATCCGAACATAAATCAATTTTGTTAAAATCAATTCTGATAAAATCAATTCAACCAAAATTAATTCTATCTAAAGTCAAACCAAACACACACTATAATAAGATTGGTTTTTCTAAAGTAGAGAATTAATTCTATTTAACCCTAAAATATATTTTTACAATAAAACTTACTATTCAACTTACTTTTAAAAAATATAAATTATTTTACCTTCATCTCAATTTTGATTAGAATTAATTTTATACAATCAATTTTTATCACGGTAGAAAACCACATACACATATATGGTCACAAACTATAATTTAGATTTATATGCACAGTTAAAAAGTACAAGATGAAAATATTAAAATCTTATTATTACCATCAATATAATAACATTTTGATTATTATTTTTTATCTTTTGTATGTGCACCTAAATACAATTTATCTGTGCTTTTGATTGGGACTATGTAATTGTAAGCCTTGCTCTGCTCTTTGACCCTTGTCCTTATTCTTTACTAGCAATGTTTTTACTTAAAAATTGTAATGCTTTAAAAATTGACACTATATATACTCCTAATTTTTAAAAATCTAGGCTAGAAAAATATTCTGTCAAAAAAAAAGCTTATAAAAAGAAAGTGACAATTTCTTTCCTTCAATTTATTATTGTTTTATAGTTTTCTGATTCAAAAAAATTATTGTTTTATAGTTTCATTTTGCAAATGACAGTATAATCAAAGATTGGATTCCATATTGGATACAGTAATTATGCATGATGATAGCCCAAAAGATAAACCAAATGGATCCATGTTACTTGGGCCACAATTCTTAGCAACTAAGTTGTATCAACTATCCCCGCCTGAGGTATGTTGCTTAATCAATCAATATGCTTATTTATGCTGACACAAAAAATGCTTATATCATTTTTGTAATGTTAATGTATATTATTATGAATATGAATTAGGACTTGTCCCTTGCAATTTTATTAGTAAGGCCTATTCGTAGTTTTGGTGATGAAGAACAATTACAAGAGAAAACAAGAGTCACAAAAGATAACTATGGAACTGTTGCCAAAGTCTACATTGTGTGCCAACACGACCAAGTGATAAAGCATGATTTTCAACTATTAATGATTGAACGAAATCCAACAAACGATGTTAAAGTGCTTCCTGATGCTGATCACATGCCTATGTTCTCTAAACCAAAAGAGCTTTTTGCATATTTTCAAGAAATGGCTGAGACATATTATTAGAAACTTTATGTATCTAAATATCGAAGAATTTAATTATCACTCACAAAGTTTGGTAATGTATAAACCAACAAATCTATCTCTGAATTGTATCACTTATTTTAAATTAGTGTTCAAATTATTAAAATCTATTAATAAATCTTGGGTCTAAACTATTCTTCATTCCATCTATCAATTTGACACCTAACGGTATGTGAGTTTTAGTGATATTTACTACTACTTCGTCTACAGACAAAAATTATAAACTTATTTGATCATTAAAATCAAATATTGACAATATAATACATTTGTTTTGTTTTGTTTTGGTTTGAGTATTGTTCTGAACAGAACTTTTAGATTTATACTCGGGGGACAAAGAAGATAATAGAGAACTCACAGTGGTGGACTTGTGGAAGAAATACAACAAATTGGAGGTTGGTCGACGATGCAAAAAAGGGAAGTGTGTTTACAAAAAACATTTGAACGCCCAAGTTAGTGTAAGTTTGAAGTGAAAGTAGAGGTTAGAGTAATGCATATCTTGTAAGATTGTGAAAGATCTATTTTATAGGTCAATGGATGTAGCATTGGCCGATGGATGTTGCATTGAGCTTTATCTGGTCCAAAAGTCTAGTCCAAAACAACTATAAATGAGAGTCGAAACCAAAAGCAAAACATACCAAATTAACATTTTAGGCAAGGATACCTCATAAACATCATAAAAAAGAGGTTTAGGAGCTCACTAATAAGAGTGTTCACAATGGTACAATCTAAAGAATAAAAAGAAGTCTAAAGTTGACAAATCAATGAACACTCAACACAATAGCTTTATTCCCTCCAAATATGACAAAATTGGATATGTGAAACTAAAATGGAGTGTGTCTCACTAAATTTACAGTTATATCTAATAGAATGCTTACTAGTAATAGTCAAGTTAAGATATGATCGTTTCCTAAACTTAACTCGAGAAGGTGCGATTGAAGGTATCCAAGACAATACAACTTTTCAAAGAAAATGAACTATTTGTTGTTTGAAACTTCATACTCAACCAAAGTTAAGGTACGTCGCTGTTAATGTTGGAAGCTAGTGAGGTCAGCAAGCCTGCTACGGATCCATTTTCATCCGTTGCTCAAATTCTTGTTTTTAATTTGTACAAATGGTTGGTGAAAAATAAATTTTAAATATTTCACATCATTGATCAATTTCTATTTTGGCTTAAAATTAACTCACCAAACTAATTTTAAATATAAGTGAAAATCGAAAAATGTTTTTATATAACATTTTTAGTTTTAATATTTGAATTTTATTTGACTGACATTTTTTTATGTTTGAGAATAAAACCTCGTCTTTTTAAATAAGTAGATATATTAAATTTCGAACTTCTGTCCCTACATATTACGTACAAATATCTTACTAACTGAGCTAAACTCGCGAAATATATTATTTCATTAGTTATTATAAGTATATTTGACAATTTTATTGATCTATTAAAATATAAGTTAAAAGTCTCACAGTCAATAAAAACATAATATTAAATTTTTTATATTGATATAAGTGGAACATAACAACAACACAAATTTTACAACTAAAAAAGAGAAGAATTTTCTTTTTACAGTATATTTTATTTATTAATATTTTTATAGGCAATGTTAGTTGTTAGTATCTTACAATATTAATTTTTTTCTCATTTATCAGAACTTGAATCTTGAATTTCCAATTTTTTAACTATTAATTCAACTAGCTTAATTAAATTAACTATCTTAATCAATTCAGCTACTTATCCTCTTATTTCATTCATTAATTGATTCATACAAGTTGATTCTGAATAACTATTTATAGATATCTATTATGTACCTATCTCTTTTATAAAAAAATTTGTGGGATTCACTTGCTTATTTATATTATTTTCTTTTTTATTATCATATTTAAATGATATAGAGTTATTAGTGGGACATATTTAAACTTTTCAAAGAGATTGATACTGGATTAAAAAGATTTAAATGATATAAAGTTATTAGTGGGACATATTCAGTAATGATTGACATTAGATTTGGTAGGGAAGACCAGAGTTTGAACCCCATAATTGCGTTTGGAGGGGAGTAAACTCACTTGATGCTAAAACTCGCCTCAAAATCTAGACTATTAGGACTCCTTTCCCATACGAACCAGACTGAGAGTGAAAACCAAAAGAAAAAGAATTGAGTGTTTATTAAGTACACCTTCTCTCCCAAAACTATTGTTCTTTTTTAGAATTATGCATGTGGATTAACATATAATAATAAGTTAAATCTATTATATTTTACTTTTACTTTATTAAGAAAAAGAAAATATATTTAATTAATATTTTAACTTTTGTAAAGATACGAATGATAAACTAACTTAATTTTACATTGATTTTCGAAAAAAACTATAGTTTTGAGACAAAATTAAAAAACTAAAAATACAATAGTTTTGGGCAGAGTGAATACTATTATTTTTTTTAACCGAATATCATCTTTACGTAACTGCAAATACTAATTCCTCAAGATAAATAGAACCACAAAGATTACAAAACTCTCCCTCAAAAAATTTAACACTTTATAAACACAGTAATAAATAATATATACATGTGAGACTCATTTAAATACTCAAATAAAAAAAAATGCTGCATTATAGATGTTCTTAGTTACGTAATAAATGACCTAAATGAATTCTTGTATGTTAGTCAAAGAAAGCAAAAGGTGGAAGCGGTGATGCACATAATTCATGCCAGCTCTTAATAGCCTAGTCCATCCTACTCCTAGTCTTCAGGTTTGTAAAATCCTTGTGTTAAATTACATATAAATTATCATACACATTAATTTCACTATTAATTTTTTTTATATAACTAGGAACAGAGAGAATTAGCAAAGGATAACATTCACATGAAAGATAGATGAATCCAAGGCATTTCGTGTTGGTTCATGGAGCTTGCCATGGAGCATGGTGTTGGTACAAGGTTGTTACTCTATTGAAATCTGCTGGACACAAAGTAACAACATTGGACATGGCTGCTTCTGGAATTCATCCAAAACAAGTTCATGAGCTGAATTCTGTTGAAGATTATTATGAGCCGTTGATTGAGTTTTTAAGATCATTGCCACAAGATGAGAGGATAATCCTAGTGGGTCATAGCTATGGTGGGATGTGCATATCTATGGCTATGGAATTTTTTCCTAAAAAAATTGCAGTTGCTGTATTTGTTACAGCTACCATGCCTTCTCCTGAATTGAGCTTCTTGGCTCTTCAACAAGAGGTACTTAAGTGTGAATCTCTCTCTCTTTATTTTTTCTTCATTTTATTAGGCTGTGAAAGAGAGTCTCACATGATTAGATTGACACGTTTAGCTGAGAGTAATCATACAAGTGACTATAACACCACAAGACAAACAAAGACGAACAAAGATCGGTAGAGAAGGAGACTATAGAACAGATGTGCCCTGTATAGGGAACACCAATGAATAAAACTAAAACAGACACTACTTACTAGAGACCCACTAATCCCATACTTAAAAAGACATTCTCCAGCTTTCAGACCACTAGAAAAGACATCAACTCGACCTAAAAAGATGCAATTAGACGCTAACTTCCGATCTCGAATAAAAAAATATAATAATATTTTATTTTGTACTTCTTATCTTTTGTTTATGCGCCTAAATTCAATTTATTTGTGCTTGTGGCTACATAATTACTTGCAAATTGCAGTATAATCAAAGATTGGATTCCAACTTAGACATCATGATTATGTTTGATGATAGTCCAAAAGATAAACCAAATGGAACCGTTATATTTGGGCCACAATTTTTAGCAACCAAGATGTATCAATTATCTCCACCTGAGGTATGTTGTCTAATCAATATGCTTATGTTGACACACAAAAATTACTTATAAACTTATATATATATATTTTTTTTTTTGATGTTGATGTATATTATTATGATCTAGGACTTGTCCCTTGCATTGTCATTATTAAGGCCTTTTCGTAGCTTTGGTGATGAAGAACAATTACAAGAGAAAACAAGAGTCACAAAAGATAACTATGGAACTGTTGCCAAAGTCTACATTGTGTGCCAACAAGACAAAGTGATAAAACATGACTTTCAACTATCAGTGATTGAAAGAAATCCAACGAACGATGTTAAAGTGCTTCCTGATGCTGATCACATGCCTATGTTCTCTAAACCAAAAGAGCTTTGTGCATATCTTCAAGAAATTTCTGAGACATATTATTAGCAACTTAATATGTACATGTATTTATGGATTTAGAATACTACTCATAGTTATGAAGAATAAATATCAGTCTAGAAGTCCTACTCAATTGGTAGAAAATGCCGAAATTGCTAGGCCGGTCGTCCATGACCTGGGTTCGAACCCTGGTCACTCCACTTGTGTGTGTGAGTTTATTGATAGCTTTGTCATCTCGTCTATGTACCAAAAAAAATCAAATATTATAAAGTATATCACTTACGAAATTTGATAATGAATAAACCGACAATTTTGTCTCTGAATTATATCGGTCCTTTTAAATTAGTCTCTTATATTAGTTATATTAATCAAATTGACAGATGAATTTTCTATTCTGCTCCATTCCATTCCATCTTATTCCATCAATTCAAATATAGCCTTAAAACAGAAGTAGTGTTTTTCTATTAAAAAAACATCAATTTCATAAGCCTATTATTTATGATAAATTTGTATTAAAATATAAAAAAGATTATAAAAATATATTACTAAACAGATTTAACTTAAAAGTGATAATTAAGTTGAAAAAAATTATAAGCAAATAAACCACTTTATTTCACACTTAAAATGATATGTGGAATGATCCAGGTTCGAACTCCGGTCCACTGTATATATAAAGCAATGTCCCTGTCAATTGAGTTAAACTCACATGAGACACAAAAAAAGATGAAAAATGAAAAGAATTTTTTTTTTAATTATTTACTGTGATCATTATTATAACCAAAGAAACCACTTAATTTCACACTTAAAATGGATAAGTGGGATGATCGAAGTTCGATTCTGACCTCTTACATATATAATACAATGTTCATCTTAACTGAACTAAACTTACGAGAGAGTGATTCACCATTTATGTAAGAGAGGGTAAAAAGGGAGTAAAAAGAAAATCAAATAAAATAAAAAGAAAATCAATGTTTCTCTTTTTAACAAAAGAAAATAAATAATTAAAATTTTAAAAATTAATGAGCGGTAAGAAAAAAAGGGAGTAAAAAGGATAGAAACAGTAATTTAACAAAAAAAAAATAAAAAAAAACGTGCGCACAGATGAATAAAGACCATATTAGACATCATCATCGTCAACTCAAATATTTAATTCGGCAAGTTCTATGGTACATTAGACAATTTCTGATGTACCGATACATGTATTACATTAATAAATAAAATGAATATTTTTTAAGAAAATTTATTTTTTATCATTAAAAATATTATAATAATTAAATATCTTTTTTTTAAGTTGAATTGGCTAAAGAAAGGAACGACAGTCATCATGAGTATATACAAGTTTGATACTTGTAGACTTTAGTACTCCCTCTGTCCCAAAATAAGTGTCATACTTGACAAAATTATTTGTCTCAAAATAATTGTCACATACTATTTATAACATTGTTTTTTTCTATTTTACCATTATCACTTTCTAATATAATGATTAAAGCAGACAATAAAGTAACTAAAGAATCTACTTTTTAGTATTTCAATGTCTACTACCAATAAAAAAGTAAGGGTGTTTTTGTAAAAGTCTTATTCTCTCTCTTTCATTTACACACTTTTCTTAAAGTGTGTAGAAAATATTTTTTGATTTAAGAAAATATAAGTTTTAAATGTTAAGTACTTATTTTCTACACTAATGTCAGTTGATTTGATAGTTAACACCTTGGAATTATCGGAATAAACGGCAAACTTCTTAGGCCATCTTCAATGGTAGGTGCTTATCAAGTAGTACCTAATAAGAACCGGTACCTATTAAGTACTACTATTGGAGCACATGCAAAAATGATACTTATTAAGTACCTATTCTTATTTAAACACTTTCTTTCTCATGGTTCTTAATAGGTCCCACATCCTATAATATATTATTTTATTTTCTACCACAATTAATACACTACCAAAAATTAAAGAAAAATAATAATTAATTATTAAATTAAATGATATAGAATTATTGGTGGGACCCATTAAAAACTTTTTAGAGAGGTGTTGGGTTGGAGAGAGTGAGTGCTTATTAGATACTTTTATTAAAAAATTATAAAAAAGTGATGTGTACAGGTGGGACCCGTTAAGTACTCAAATATTGACTTCTCCATTGGAGATGGTCTTAGCTCTTACCGTTAAAATTGAAATCAAGAATTGAAAGTTAGACAACTATCTACTAAAATAATGAAAGACTTGTTTATAAATAACTCATAATTATGACTATTCTACCACTACAACAAATTTGAGATTTAGTTCAAATGTTACTAAATAAAAAAAAAATATTACTAATTACATTTAGTAACATTTCCACATGTGTTATGTAAAGCCTATGTTACCAAAAAATTTTAGTAACACATAATAGTATTATTCCTCAATACTTAACAACGGAAATCAAAGAAAGTTTGGAATATAGATAAACATTTACTACAATAGCAAAGGTGGAAAAAGAAAGCCCTCAAATTGATCAAAATTCCTTCTTTCACAACATCAGAACATTGTTACAAGCAAATCATTTATTCATCCATGAGAAAAACCAAAGCCATCAACAACCTTAATTCTAGTAATAGCAGAGGCATGCTAACTAAAGACAGTGAAGAACAATAACAAAAAACAAAAAGGGTACATACTACTTCCACACTGGGGAGAACTTTTTAGTCTTCTTGTAATAACGAGCAAGACGGTGAATTCTGCTCTCCACAAGAATCAACCTGAACTTGGAGTCCTTGTCCTTCCTGTTCCTCTCCAAATGCTTCCTAATTGAAACTGCCTTTTTGATCAAATGGTACAGATCCTCTGGAATTTTAGGTGCAAGTCCTGAAATAAAACCCAAAAGAAATCTTGTTAACAGCATAAGTGTTTGTATAACCAGCTAAATTAAAACTTAAAGCATAATCTCTCATCAAAGGTGATTATATATAAAGCTATTTATATAACAAAAGATAAAATCAATCAAAATATTTTCATACAACCTATATAAGCTGCTCTAATAAGCTATGATGGAAAACTAATGTAAATAAGCTGAAAATAGCTTATGGGCATGTCATACACTATTTCTATAAGCTTTCCCAAGCAATCCCACAAATGCTTATGCTATTAAGCAAGTTCAAATAAGTAAATCCAAACATGCTCATATTCTAAAACAACACATAGGTCAAAAACAATTGCAATCTTTAAAGAACAAAAGTGATTATGCATACCTCCTTCTCATTGCTAATGGTTACATACATACATACATAAGAACTGTAAGCTTACTGGATCATTGTTGTATAATTGCAAGGCTCATGCTCTTTGCTCATGAGTTGTTGGAGCCTCTCCTTGAGCTGTCATGCATCATGGGAGAAAGAAGTTGTGTAACAGGGCATTCATCTAATAATGAGATTCAATCATGATTATGTGGCAAAATAGAAACAAGAACATAAACTACCAGTAAATCATTTACCACCATGGGTGAGAACAATTTTTTATTTTGTTTCCCCAGAAATCAGTTCAATTTTTGAATTAAGGTTGATGTAAAAAATGTGTGAAGACAAACAATATTAACCTACAACAAACAAATACAAACATGTACCTTCCATAAAAAGGGATTTTAGCTTTCGTAGCATTTTGCTTCAATTGATCAAATGCACCAGCTCTAAATGTATCAGCACACACTAAAACTGGTTTCCACCCTTTCTTCTGATAATAATATGCATATTTTGTACACGTAGTAGTTTTTCCATAACCTAAATTCATTATAAAAATACATAACATAAGTATCTCTATCATCGGAAAAAAAGATCAACAACTTATAAATGTTGAGAGTGTCACTCTACAATCTACATACTTGAGCTGTTGGCTACCACCAACCACAGAGATTGATGAAGATGACCATTGGAGAGCAGGAATGAGCGACGCCGCAGTTCCGGTAGCAAAGCAAAATCACCAATCTAATAAATAAGTAAAGGCAATAATAAGAAATAAAATCACCCAAATAATTCTATATGTCATTTGTAACAAATTCAAGCAAGAATGAGAGAAATAAAAATACAACAAAAAAAATGTTCCTACCAAAGAGCAGCAATTGAATGTCAATATGTGCAACAATTTCATGCTAAACATGTTATTATAACTTAAAAGCACAAAGCAACTTACAAGGGATCAAAGCTCATCATGACGCTGCTTCAAAAATGCTACTACATTCTCTATGTTATGATAAACCACATTGTTCAGTGATCACATCTCTAATAAGTGAATTTACAAATTCTCATTGTGTTTCCATATCTGCCATTATCTGCATATCAAGCAATAGATATTAGCATTCAAGACATTAAGCAATCCTTTCACCAATATAAATTATAATGCCTAAATAAAACCAAAACTAAAATCGATTTCAAACTTCAAAGACATAGAGGAAACAAAGACATAGCTATAGTACATTTACATTGACATGCTCATTATAAAGTGAAAGTAGTTGCAGTTCACATGGACATTCATTCAGTTTCGGCTCTTACTTTCTATAGTACTTGAAGTTGCTTCCATTGCACAAGAGACAATGTTAGAAGATGAAGTTGTTGTATTCGGAAGCAAATGATTTGAATGTGGCAAATTTAGCTGAAACAACTCACAACTTTAAGTACATGAGCTAAATGTGTATAAAGAACATACATGGACTGATGGACATGGACTATTTTTGCCAAAATAATGGTAGCAACCAATGGTTCTACGGTTCCAAATCAGAAGCAAACACAAAATTTAGCTTCATGAATAATCTTAAGAACCACCTCTTCAAATTATGAAGTGTGGTCAAGTTATCGAAATTGCAACTAATAATTGAAATGCTACTACTATTTTAACACATTTGCATGCAGGAAAATAGAAATAAACTCAATCATCACACCAATTGACAACTAAACTAGTTAAATTTGAAATAATCTAACATATATAAAAACACCTAGTGAGGTGACACTGTACATTTGAAACAATTATCAATCTCATTCTTAAAACCTATCTTGCTTTATTTCACTTATGATCAATGTCCTTTACATAAAATTTGATTGAAGCATTTCATCAAACAGAAAATAGGCATTGTACAAATGAGGCACAACAATAGCAAAATAAAAAATACAACACAAAATACATTTTCATTAATGATCAAAAGAAGATCTAAGTTGTATTTATACAAGACCATAGCTACACACTAGCTTATGGTGTTATGGCATCCATATAGGATAATAAACCTAACTAATCTAAGATCTAATAGCTTGCATAGCAAGTAACTCAAAGGAGCTAGTTTACTTTATGCATCATGCATCTGTTACTTTATGATCATGGTGCAATATGTCTCTCTAAAGATTAGGAACTATATATATTGCACACATGTCCCATATACACACTCAAATAAATAAAAGTTTACAAGTTGGTGAATTCTTTGGACACAAAGATAATTTCCTTGACATTTGAAGCTTTGTATCAGCATCTATGAATTTGGAACTCTGAATGGTCATTGCGCTAAGTACTCTTGAATTCATCATAATATATTTTGCAAAGTGAAGCTCACAGTTCATGCCTTTGTAATTTCTAAGCGAGCATGTTGTTAGATGAGATAAAAGGCATTTTGAAACAATTTGTGGTTCCTCCCAATCTTCTTCCCATAATTTGTTGAGCATAGTATCCTGACAACGATACACGGTTGGATATATAAATTTAATTTATTTCAACATATGAAGTAGAATTTTAAAAAAATAAAACTAAAATTACTAACCTCATCAATGATAAGACTTTGAAGTTTGGGACAGTAATCAAGCAACTTAATTGTACAATTAAACTTCCACATCCTTGAAAAATCTTGAGAGTTGATGATAAGCTCCATGTGGGTTAAATTGTGAAACATGGCAATGCGGTGAAATGTATAGGGAAACTTCTCCATGAGCTGCAAAGAGAAAATCATTTTAATTGATAACAAATTGATCTATTTGAAAATACTTATTCAAGAGGGAGATATATATGTAATTTCATACCACCATTGCGCGCAGCCGCTCCACATTATGAAGCCAATCAAACTCGATATGAGTATTACAAATATTTGCTGTAACTAATTTGGATAAACTTTTAAATGGTCTCTCTAAATAAGGTGACGACGTTACATGTAAATATGTTGTTCCCAAATCTTGTAGAATGGGACACCCAGATAAAAGCTTCAAGATACATTCATAATATGTGAAAGTGACATGTTCCAAGTGAAGTACTTTGAGCGATGGAAGATGAACATATGGAATATCGTTCAATGTCATCTTCTTCAATTTGAGGACTGATAATGTTTTGGTACTTAGGACGAAAGAAGGTAATGTCATTGAATATGAGAAGTCGATGTAGAGGTTCTCAACTCGTTGTTGAATTGCAATATAAACAAAATTGTAGATACCCTCGTTGTAGTTGTAGATATCCTCATCGTTGTGGAAGCGATTGCAACATTTAAGGTGGAATGAAATGATGGATAGAGTGATATCTCGCATGGCCATGTATGAGTAGACAAAATTGAAAAATGTTAAAGGTTCTAAGAATGGTTCGTGATCAAAGTTGAGGATGGGTTGGGAGAACCAGAGCGATCTCCATCTCTTTGAGAGAATACTTGTGGAGGCGGCATCTTCCATCGAAAGAAAAGAAAGAATGTGATGAAGAAGTGAATCCGGCATATCACTAATTTTATCTTCCCTTAAAATTAAACAAGGATGACATCAAAATCATATTTAGTGTGAATTAAATTTTATCACAAAATTTGAAAAAAGAAAGTCAACACTTCTAAATTAATTTAACAATGGAAATTTGGAATAAGGGAACTCACCAATGTCACAATTCAAGTTTTCTTTGGCATGCGATAAGTCGTTGTCATCTTTAACACACGAAGGGTGGTAAGGATTGGGACATCCCCTAATAAACACCAAAGATAAAACAATGAAAATTCAAACAAGCAAATAGCTTTTAGAATTCTTGGAGTATATTATTCTATAACAAAAACTTAAACATAAAAGATGAATAATATGACCAATGCTATAAGTGATACAACATATACAAATTTTATAAAATTTACTGTTAAATTAAAAGTTTATATCATCCATTCAAAAGTTTTCAAAAAATTGAAAATCATTTGATATGTTATTGAGACCCATCAAAATTGACGCTATTTAATATACCGTTAACCTTGACGAGTCAATAACATATCAAATGATTTTTAATTTTTCTAAAAGTTTTGATGGATAATCCATGCGATATAACCTTTCAGTAAATTTTGTAAAATTCATATCCGATATAATGTTATTCAGGATTGATCCACCATGAACCATTTGATAAAGCTAATAAAGGCGACTCTCACCTTCGATCACAGAGCACAAAGTCGTCTCCATCAAAACAAACGATAGAATCTTCTTGTTGATCCAAGGAATAAGGTAATATTCTCTTCCTTTTCCTCGAAGGAACTCTCCCGCTGTACTTAGAATTCATCCCTCCCACTATACTATTACTAGCTAGTACAGCCACTCTCAAGTCTCGAGTATGGGTTCAATACTTCAATGCAATATTGTGTTGATCGATCTTCTTCTCAAATCATGTATGTATATAAATAAATGTTGTGAAACGCTACCAATATATATACTTTTAATTCGTGTTTTCTTTTTATTAAACTTTTAATTCGTGTTTGTTACTAGTACTTTGCTATTTTTTTTGTTTTGTATTTTTTTGGTGAATAAGAAAAAGAAGATAAAGATTTTTTTTTATTTTTGACTAAAAAAAGAAGAAGATAAAGATAAATGATATATATGTACGTATTTGTTTTGTTACATGGATATATCTAGTAGTAGATTTTTTTTACGCATCATATTTTTTATAAATACAAAGCTTTATACAAATTTAATTTTTTTTATTTTATTTTAAAAAGAATAATTTCTTTTTGAAAAGGGATATATTGACTCCAAGAGTAAGCTATGAGTGATAAAACATGATTTTCAACTACCAGTGATTGAAAGAAATCCAACAAACGATGTTAAAGTGCTTCCTGATGCTGATCACATGCCTATGTTCTCTAAACCAAAAGAGCTTTGTGCATATCTTCAAGAAATTTCTGAGACATATTATTAGCAACTTAATATGTGTATGTATTTATGGATTTAGAAATTACTACTCATAATTATGAAGAATAAATATAAAATATTGTAAGTACATATATCACTTATGAAGTTTGATAATGAATAAACCGACAATTCTGTCTCTGAATTATATCAGTCCTTTTAACTTAGTCTCTAAGTTATATCAATCCATCTGTCAACATGAATTGACAGATGAATTGTTCGATTAACATTAACTACCACGTTGAGGTGTGCGAATGAAAATAATTTGGAAAAGAAAACCCAATACAAGATTTTTCTCGAACATAATTTAAGAATTTCATAAATTTGAGAAAATAACTTCACCATATAACCCTATATATTCTTTAAAAAAACAAGAATTCTAATTGTAGTCAACCTCTCATGACTAGAAAAAACACCAACAAATGGTTGAAAATGTATACTCTAAAGATGATGTCCCAATGCTTTGCCACAAAGTAGAGCATTATTAGGAATGTCATATTCATTAGCAGCAGTACGTTGTGCATTCCACACCCTTAGATACAACTGTTGTCCAAGATATTGTCTTTCCCATATGGCTGATCTCAAATTCCACATACCTTGGTTATCCAATGACACCAATATTGTTGTCCATGAGTTTGGATATACCTACATTCATTTTAAGCATTTCATTTGATTAACCATATAGAAAAAAGAACATAATACATTTAAGACCTATGAATTATAGACACAGACATGGACACCAGACACGACATTACCTGTGCAGTGTGTCTAGTCAAGGCATCCACTAGATTATATGTATTTCTACTAGCATCTGTCCATTTGCCGAAACCATAACTGAAATCAATTATAGCAATGATCATCATCAAAACACCATTAAGCAAATTCTAAATTGTTTCAACACCATCAATTAAAATAAAACAATTCAAATCAATGAAACTAACATACATACCCGACGACCCAAAAATCATAACCATCAAGATGCCAAGATTGCACGGAGTTTTCGTTGTTTTGGAAAACAATCTCAATAAAATCATGGAGATTAGTTCGCAGCACCGATGTAGCTACATGTGCAGGAGCATTAGAGGGAGTGCTTTGAATTGAATTATCGCTGAAGACGCCAGGAATGTTGAAGTAATCAGCAAGCTTAAGAGGGGTATCAGGGTTGATATAGGAGACACTGTTAACTGCATAACGAAGCTTTCCATTGATCAATGGTGCTGTATTGGCCAAATTTACTTTTCTAGTTGTAATTATCTTTCCATAATGGAATGAACCTTGTGGGTTAGGCCTAGCAGCATTTGCTGTCAGATTCCATCTGCAATAATTAATAATTTCAAACAGATTAACATCTATAAATCAATCAAAGCAAACTCATAAAAGGCTTTTCTTTTACAAAGAAGTTGTTTTTGTAAACACGGATTTAGACAACTTACGCAACAACCTTTTAAGTGGTTAACACTTAACACAGTTCCAATAGGTGGTTAATTATGTTCAATAAATAGTTAATGAATATATCAAGCGTCTAAATTCATTAACCACGGCGTAACTTCATTAACCACATATTTGGACGCGGACACCTAAAAAATGTGGTTAATCACGTCCAAATTTGTGGTTAGTAAAGCTACGTTGATGGTTATGAGTTTAGACACCTGATAATATATACATCAACTATCTATTGATGGTAATTGTTAATCATTTAGATTGTTGCCGAGTTGTCAAATTTTAGTTGTTCAAATAACACACCTGTTTGCAAACGGGTGACCAAAATGAAACGAAAACTTTTGATAAAAAAAAAAAGAGCAAATTTAAATATTTTTTTTCAATAACCTGTAAGTTGTAGCTTGCTTCATCGACCAATTATAATCGTTAGCAGGGGGAGCAGCAGGCAAGGGTCCTGATGCTGAGGACTGAGAGTTTGAATAATGCAACACTGAAATTGTGTTGAGAACTGTTTGAGTAAATCTTGTTGAGGCAACAATGTAATAGTCCTTTGGAGGTTGATTTAAGGTTACTAGCACAGAAATTGATTGACCAACATGAACATCAAGCGAATCGTATAGATTTTGGAGAGTATGTGATCCTTCGACTTCAACTAGTTTTAGCATATGACCCTGAATTCTAAAGTTAATTGAGGTCGACAAACCCACATTTGAGATCCTAAACATATAGGTTTTTCCTGAAAACAAAGTGCAAAAATGTCGGTAAAAGCAAATTTTATACAAAGTTGAAATATAATTTGTTAGAATTTTGAGTATTGTTCAAAACACAAAAATTTACCTTGGTTACAAGTGAAGGTAGAATGAGTCTGACCATTGATAAGGAGGCCATCAGGAAATCCAAGAGATTTTCCGGAATCTAAAGATTGTCTCAATGTCTACAAGACAAACTAAATGCAAGTTAACACGAAAGGAAACGAACAAATCTAATCTCATTTTGACGTGGCCGATTTTAAGCGTGTATTTATAAGGAAGATACAACAAAAATATCTTATGTTGCATACCTTGTGGTTGGTTTTGTACCAATCACCAATGAGTAGAGTAAAATCTCCATCAGGGTTTGAATAAGGGATTGGGATGACAGATCTATGGTAAACATTGAGTCCTCCAAACCCTCCAGCAGCTTTATGCATTTTAGTTGATGGAAAATAAGTATAAGTTCCAATTTGATCTTTGGTCTGAAACTTGTAAGTATAATTTGAGTTTGGAGGAATAGGACAATTGGTTCCCAAAACTCCATCTTGCCATGAATTTTTCCTTTGTTTAATTCCATTCCTAGTTTAATCCCAACATTGTTAAATAATTTTCTCAAAGAAAATCTCAATAACAGATAATGTAAACATATAGTAAAGCATACAAAAGAAAACACAAGTTGATACGAATGTTTTGAAAACCGGACTAGATATTAAACTAGTGAGACCTATGGATCAGGGTTTAACCGGTTCAATTGGTTAAATTGGATGACAAATAAATAAACTAAAAGTATGGAAAAAAATATCGTTGAACCAACGACGGTTAAACTCTTGTTCGATCAGATTCAGCCAGACTGCAATGCAACCAGAATCAAATCAACTGATGAACTAGACGATTCTCAGTTCATCCAGTCGAACCAATTGGTTTGGTCCGGTGTTTAAAATATTGGTTTTGATTTATATACAGAAAGGGAGTCATTGCAGAGAAAAGAACTTGAATCAAGCAAGGAGAAAACAAAAACATATATAAAACTCACCATGTGAGTAAAAATGGCTCATCAAGCTTGTTGACAAGATTGAGAATCACATTGTCATTAGTAATCAAGTCAAGTCTAGGACCAGGAAACTGACCATTAATTAAAATAACCTTCAAAAAGTAACCATAAAACAAAAGTCAGAATCACTATTTTTTTAACAAAAAGATATCAGATCCAATATAAAAGCATACTCATAATAATTAATTACTCACTTGTTGAGGAGTACCAAGAGGAGAAAGAGTTCCATATGTCACTGTCCATGTATAGAACTTATATGCATCTTCTGCTTGCACTAAAGACACACTTACTAATCCAAAAACAATACATAGTAGAGATAACAAACTAGTGTTTCTTCTGTTTTCCATTGTTTTAACTGAAAATGAAAATAGAAACACACTACTACTATTAGAATGCTAGGAACTAAAAATGAAACATAACTGTTAGGTTACTATAAAAGGAAGGAAGAAGATTTGTACCAGATCTATGTTCTATTTGGAGAGTGACACACTTCAACATTGATACCGACTTAACTTTGAAGTCTTAATATAAATACAGAAATCAAATGAGCTTGAGAATATTATTTTAATTTTTAACAATTATTTAATTATTATTTTAGGATATTGTTTGTGTTTTCTAAGGTTGCATATTGATCATAAGTATGTTAGGTGCAGTTAACGCGTTTTCTTTTGTTAGTTGTTGCTTCCAGCTAAAGTACTGTCTCTCCCATAATTGTGTATAATTTGTCAAACTATGATTATGATAATAATACTAATCATTATTAAAGTGGAAAACAGGTTAATCTAATTGTCAAAAGAGCACCGACAAGACAACATTATTTTGAATTTTGTTGACAGTACAAAGATGCATTTGCATGTATTTTATAATGTTTATTATAATTTGTAATGTTGTATTAATTAAAAATATTTTTTTCACAGTATGTCCATGTGAGAAACTGAAAGGGCACAAAGAGATTTAATATTATCACACAATAAGTTTTTCAACTTTCAACTACTTGTGTGTTGAATTTGAAATGAAAAAACTAAATAAAAAATATTATCATTGAAACTGTAATAGATAAGATGGCAAAAATTGCAGAGATCTCTGCTTGTAAGTAAATGCATGCTTCCTTAGTAAATTGAGCAACCGATCATCAGAGAAATGGAAATGCATATTCATTATCAATAATTTAGATGTATATATAAATGGAAATGCATAATCTCAATGTTTCACACTAGAATAACAAACATAAAGCCAAATATTAATCTATATTCTAAGAGATTTATCTATAACTCATACTTGTACAAAATCCAATTCACTAAAGCATTTTGTGAATCTTTTAAGGACATTAAAATGACTCTACTTTGGCTATTTCTAAGTAATTCTAAAGCATAGCAAAATTGTCTATCATTTAGAAGACCTTCCCTCTTAATGTTTTTCAAAACTTCAATGCAACTTGGAATTGAGTATTGTCCACACACATAAGATGGTCCTGCAATACTGTTATTAACTTCTGCTGCTTCAACTAATCGTTCTATGTTTCTCATAGATGTAACAAACTCAACCTTTTCAGTATCCTTTGTGACTTTCTCACCTATATCTTGTAATGTTTTTCTTTTCTTTTTCAATTGAGTGGTAGTGTCAGGGATAACTTCATCATCAAGATTAAGTTCTTCGTCTTCGGATTCAATAACTTCTTGTGGCAGATTTGAATCAATATTTTTGCCACTAGATTCAATAACTTCTTGTGGCATATTTGAATCGATATTTTTGCCACTGGATACAATCGACAATCCCACAGTCCGTACCTGTCCATTTGGAGTTATCACAGCCTCCCCAAATATGAGATCCAACTCCTCACGAAATTCTAATCCTTGATATCGAAATTTTGCAAATTTTGCATTCTCCTACATAATAACGTAAAAAAATATTTATACAAATGATGTTTTGCATGTAACTTTCAAATGATAAAAATAAAACAAAAAAAACTCACTATTATCTTAGCATCCCACCATTCAAAATCAGCTTTGATAGCTCCTGTGTGGCAGTTCCATTCAGCATGTGTTTCTTTACCCGTCAATTGTTTCCATAGAATCCAATCAGCCCTCAAACTATCCATTCTATTCTTCAATTGCTTTTGAGTATGGTTTCTTTTAGCACGCCTGTTAAACTCTTCTCGTATTTCTTCCCATTTCTTATACTTAAATGCAATTCCTGGTTTTCTAGTTTTACTAATCTCATCCATACAAATATTGAGTAACATTTTGGTCCTAATTGGATCCCACTTTGCTTTTTCTGGAATTTCTTTGCTAGCCATAAGCTGCAATGAATAGAAAATAGTAAATATTTCACACTAACTTGCGTAATTATGATAGAAAAATATCTAACTTAAGTATATTACAATTTTGAACTAATAAGTAAAATATTACGAATCAAACATAAAACAACAGACTATAGTGTGTGCATATATATATATATATATATATATATATCCTAATGACATTTCAATTGCTTCTAACTGTTTCTAAGAAAATGTAATTGTTCAAGTTTGCTGCTGCCTATAATAGTAAGTCAAATAGGAAATTGACATTTTGCAAGGAAAATGTGCGGATAATAATAATGATAACCAACTCTAGCAACGACAATAAAATGCAAGCATAGACACATATCTCAAACAACACAAAATAAACTTTTGATCTTTGTCACTTTTGGTTGAACCGGACCAATTTGCTTTAACAATAAAAAAGTTGTAGATTTAAATTTATTTCTAAAGTTTTACAAATGTAACATAGTGAAATCAGAAATCTGTTGAGAATCACACAGATCACTGTTAGTTATGAATTAGGAAGTTATCAAGTGTTAAGATTTAATCATTTAGTTAGTTACTTAGTTAGTTATGGAGATAACACTAATATAAAAAGAATCATGTATAATCCATTCATCATATTTTATCAACATGTTACTCACTCTATGAGATTTATGCTCATTACATTGCAAATTTGCAATTGAGTATGATCTCTTACCTCATCATAAAATGACTAATCTCTATCGGGAAACTTGTGGGACACACAAGGTGGGTTCTCCCCTCCCAACCGAATCCTTTCTATATGCAAGAGTCAGGAATCGAACCCTGACCACCTGCTTAAAGGGCCCAAGACTCTTACCACTTGCACCAATTCATGTATGACACATATATTGTTAAGTTAAATCGATGTAAATGATCGTCGCATAAGAACATAAGTAAGTCCTAACAATAATCTTGTCCTATTGAACCTAATATAGCTATGAAGATACTAAAAACTAATGTAAAATAACAAAAATTATTAAACCCTCTACATAGAAGACTATAATAACAATACTACTTCAACAAATTTTTAATCCAATATAGCATCTAATTAATATTCTTCTGGCATATCAAAAAGTGTAAAAAAAAACATTTAATATTTTCCTAACCCTAATTTTCACTTTGATGCATTGTTGATGAAAACAGAGAAAAAGGATTACACAAAAACCAGCATCGAACAGAGAAAGATATGAAGGGAAGAGAGTTTACCGGTTGATAGGGATGAAAGATGAAGAATGGCAGAGAACAACCCAAGATGGCAGAAGCCGGTGATGGACGGCGGCTGAATTATATAAGTTTTTCTTTTCTTAGTGTCTTCGATTTTTCCTGTCTATTTGGTTTGGGGTTTCGGAGGGGAGATATATTTTAAATTGATTCAATTTTTTAATTAGGGAAGAAGATTATAGAAGTAATTTAACTTTTTATTTTTAAATTTAGAAATTTAAAATAAAAATTAAATTATTATAATAGATATATTATATCAAAAAAAAATTAATGATATCTAATTGGACTAAGCATCCCTCATTAGGCCTATAAATTAAATCCATGTTAACAATGGCTTAATATTCAACTTCCTAATTAAATCCATTAAAACTTTATGTCATTCAAATTCATCTACAACCACACATGTTTTCCATTACCATCTCCTTATATCCATGAAATTAAATGAAGAACTCAAGCTCTTACATTTCTCAATGATAGGAAAGTAATTGTTGGGTAATTAGGAAGTTGAAACTAACGGAAGTCATTGTTGATATGAAAGTTGAAGTTTTCTTTTGATCTAAAAGCCATTGTTTTTGTAGTGAAGAAAACAAACCTGTTTTCGTAGCTCCGGATTAGCTACGATATAGCTATAGAGTTCGGATTATATAATCCGAACCTGCTAAAACCCCTCACAAAGTTTGGATTTTATAATCCGAACTATTTTTTCACATGAAAATGAAGGGCAATTTTAGATTTTAGGGGGTTAAAGAGAAGTATGGGGGGTTGGAAGAGAAATTTTCTCAGTTCCTCAACTTTAAGCCCGATTCCGATTTTCAAAGGAAGGACCCATTAAGATCACTAAAGTATAATAATCGTGATAGTAATTAAAATGTGGTATCACCAAGACACCAACCCATTCTCTTCACTAACTCTCCCACTATTTCCACTATCTCTTCCTATGAGTCTCTTATATATTAGTCATCGTGAACATCAGAATAGAGGACGTCATCATCTTCATTGATAGTAATGATTCATTTTTAATTTTAACCTTTTATTTTAATCAAATAATTTATATTTACTTCTCTCACTCTCATATAAGAATGTCCTTTCACATTTTATCTCTTCTCTTATTTTAAATTGTTGTTCGGTTGCAACAATTAACCCTAATTTTTCCCTCCTAAACTCCCTCATAAATTCTTCATTAAATTTTGCCACAATAAAATAAAATAAAAAGCAATCTTTTTCATCTACCATAAAAAACTAAAATATTCACATATACACATTTCAATGTTATCTCATTTTTCCACACTTTCTCTATCATAGACTATTATTTTCTATCTCTTTCTCATAATAATTACTACTATTATAATGTAAAAAAAATATGTTACTACTATCAATAACCCTATTTTCTACGAGTAAATGATTTTTCAAAAACCTTTCATATTACAAAAGTTAAAACTTTGTTGCAATCACACTTAATTATAATTATCCATTTGAATTAAGACATATAGTACACCTATATCTATTTGAATTTTAAAAATATAATCTTATATGGTAATATATATAATGCATTGGTGATTAAAAAACTTAGCAACACATTTGTATAATTGAATTCTTTTTATAGTTGTCAATATTTGTTTTTTTAGGAACAACATATATGTGATCAAGTTTATCAATGATGCATACTTATGATAATGTATTATTGGTCAAATATTTAAAATCATAGATAGATTGAAGGTGAAATAAAAAATGTCATATTTTGAAGAAGTTGAAAACGAAGAAAAATGGGAGGATAAAATATTGTAAAAAAAAAAAGGATAGAAGATGAAGTTACATAAAAATTAGATGTTTGTAGTTGTGGTCCCTGCAATTTCTTTTTTTTTTATTTAGTCTTTCTATATAGCCTCAGCAATTTCAAATTATCAGATGTTCTTCAATTGTCGTGTGTCAATCTGTTTGCCACTTATGCATTATCATATGCAAAAAGAAATGATCTTTCAAAGGCAATTTTCAAAATAAAAAGTATAGAGACCAAAACCAAAACATCGTGAACTTACAATGAGGAGTTGAAGTTGTAAGCACGTTTCTCCAATATCTTCATTTTTTTTGGGTATGAAAACCAAAGACTCTGTATGTTTTCTTTCAAATCCACCAAGACACCCATCATTGAAATTTGGAACTCTGTGATGGTTGGTCGCCATATTGAATCGTGTCACTGTGTTGTTTCCAATCGTCTCTTTCCATAGTCGAAGTTTTCTAATTTTATTTATGGTTTTTCATTCTTCAATTGTAAAAGTGTTTTCTTCATCCTTTTTTCTGGAAATGGTGGAAATGGTAAGAATTTGAGTCTCCCATTTACACTTAACAGAACAAGAAGCATAGAGTCTCTGTGTATTTTGTCCTTTCAATTTTAAACAAAAATAAAATATAAAATAAAATAAAAAGCTAGACAATTAAAAGTTTGATTTGTATGATTTACCATGAATTACAAGGGGATATACTAGATCCATACCATTCACATTCACTCTTCGAAACTGAAGCACAATAGAGATAAGAAGGAAAAAACGGTGGTCTCATGTGAAGAGAGAAGATGAACAGGTGCGAGTAAAATGGGTCAATGAAAAACATAGATGTTGGTGTTAACGAAGAAAGAGAGAACTTGCAGAAAATTGTAAAATGATGATATTGATGTTAATGGTCTTTGAGAGGGAGAAGAGAACGAAAAGTGTGTGCGACGGCGGAATGTGAGGAGAAGACAAACGATTGAGAGAATGTATGGCCCCCCTTATATTATTTTCCCCCCTAACTACCTTATTTGCTCTTATGGGGTATTTAAGCAAAATTTGTTGCTCTTATGGGGTATTTAAGCAAAATTCGGGACGTAGATCCTGAAATGCATTTCGGGATGTAGAACCCGAAGTGGTGCCTGCACCCCCCCCCCCCCCAAAAAACTCACCCAGAAATCATTTCAGCATCGATGTTGAAAATGCTGAACTTAAAAACTCACCCAGAAAGTCTATGCTTCGTGACGTGCGTACCGAACCAAATTTCGGGATTTAGATCCCGAATTACACTTTTTACCTCAAATTCAAGGATATTTTGGGATTTTGGGGGGGTTAAAGAAAAATGGGGGGGGCAAAAAAGAAATTTTAAGAATGTATAGCATGTGGTGTCATTTTTAATAAATAAATTAATCTTAACTATTGATTTTAATTTATGGGACAAAATTTGCTCATCTTATCTCTCATAATAAGAAGCTCTCTCACTTGATCTGCCACATTTTGTGCAAAATGTAAAGTTAAGTTAATTAGGTACAAGCGATATGCTTTCAAAACACAAGATCACGCTGCATGTTTGTTTTCAACAAAAAAAATATATATTTTCTACACTTTATATATATTTTTTTCGGGGCTTGATAAAACTGTTATTTTTTAAGGTAGATTTAACATCGATCGTTTGAATTTATAGTACTGGATGCAACAACTCTGGTTGCATATACGACTTAAATTCTTTCTCTACCACATTATTTTTCTTATCAAATCGGATTTATCGGACGATTTTTTAGATTTGAGTTTTTATGCCCAATTTGAAAATTTCAATCACATACTTTAATTATTAGTACATGTACATGATCCTTGATATACTTTTCATGCATGGATTGTATCATGATATGCCTAGGAAAGATACCATCAATAACAACAAAAATACGTTTAGGAAAGACAAGTTAATTAATCTATAATATTTTTTATTTTATTTTTTAATTTCTAAACTGTATTACTTCTATTTCTCAATGCATCTCTCTTTTTAGCTCAATAATGCGATGCAAAACTTCACCCAGGTCCGAGGAGTTTCTCGATGACGGTTCTACAACTAATCTGATGGCGACGCAGCAATAACCTTTTCATTTTATGTTTCATCGCATATATGCAAGGGATGAATAAATCTCTTTACCTTTCTTCCTATTATTCATCGCTGAACTTTAAAAAAAAATCTTCTAAGCTCTCCATATATCAATTTGATATTTGTTTGGTTTTTTACAGGTAATTTGATGTTTGTTTTAATTTTTTGAATGATTATGAACGGAATAATGTTTGGTTAATGACTTGATGTGGTTATGTTTTTTTTGAAGCAGCCAAAAGAAATATATTACCATAACACTAGGCAAGCACAAGGTGTACTCACATAGTATAGAAAGTGTTACTTACACAAAACGTCAATATGCTACGACAAACACTTAAAAGCAAAAGCAACCCAAAATACAAAATCAATCATCCCTTCGACCTAAACAAAGCCAAGGATTACGGTACCAAGAATTAAAATCAAACAGAAAATATTTCCTCTTTGCTTTGAGCCACCACCACACATGCATACGAATCTGGTCCAGAAGTTGAGCAGCCTCAAAAGGTTTACCCTGAAAAATAAAGTTGTTGCGAGCTTTCCAAAGCCACCAAATAGTGGCTAACCATAATATCTGAAGAAATCCTTTAAGCTTCACCGGATAAGCTTGAAGGCATATGAATTGTTGAGCATGACAAAAAGCAGATAAAGGTAGAGCACTCTGAACACCAACCCATTGTAAAATACCATTCCACACCTGTTGCGAAAAAGTACACTCAAAAAATAGATGAGATAAACTTTCATCAGAAGTACACCCGAAACTACAAGCACGATCATTGGCGGCAATAATTCCTCTACGAATAAGATTGTCTCTAGTCGGTATGCGATTATGAAACACCCGCCATGCAAAGACCGAAATCTTCACCGGAACAATTTTGTGCCAAGATAAATCAACCCCACTTGCTGGCTAGACAACAGAAGCAGCTTGGTTGAGCAAGTAACTATAAGCCTCTTTTACTGTATAAGAATCAGAGGAACCACCTGTCCACCGCCACCTGTCAGCAACATGATCCTGCAGAGCAATGTTACAAAGAAGAGCACAACATTCACCCACCAAACCTTCCTCCCACACAAACAAAGGCCTCCGCCACACCCAACCCCCTCCCCCGACACCCCACCCGCGCCGACACATATCACCCACCGTCACCTCCGACACCATGCTCAGGCTAGCTAATCTCGAAAATCTCTCCCTCAACGGAACCCCCTCTCCCAACCACCGATCATGCCAGAAAGAAGTCGACTCACCGTCTCCCACCCTCCTTACCACTGCCTTCTCCAACCACCCCTCTACCCCTTGAAAAGTCCCCTTACACACACCCAAAATATCCTTCCACTAGGGTGACGCCCTAGAACCCCCATCCAACACCACTCCTCTAACCGTGCCATATTTATGTTCCAGTACCCTCCGCCATAAGCTCCCTCCCTCTGTTTTCAGCCGCCACCCCCACTTCCCTAATAAGGCTACATTGAACTCTCGCACTTTCCTCACCCCTAAACCGCCATGACTCATATCCATACACACCTTGTCCTAGTGAATCCAAGACACCTTACAAGCTACCTCATCCCCACCCCACAAAAAAGATTTAAAAAGAGATTCGATAAGAGAAGCGATACCTGAGGGAGCTTTGAAAAAGGAAAGAAAGTAAACCGGCATAGAGGACATGGCAGCTTTTAGGAGAACCAGACGACCCCCCATAGACAAGTTACGGCGTTTCCAAACAGTCAAACGAGTTTTGATTTTATCAACGACATGTTTTCAAAATGAAATTCTTCTCGGATTCCCCCCAATCAGAAGTCCAAGATAAGTAAAAGGAGTATTACTGATTCTGCAATTCAACAAATTAGCAGCTTCTGTCAGCCAAGTGTCTGCGACATTCACACCCACCAACACGCTTTTATGGAAATTCACCTTTAGACCAGACAGTAACTCAAACAAAATCAACACAGCCTTAATTGCTCTCATATTTGCCCAAGACTTGCAACCAATCAATAATGTATCATCTGCAAATTGCAAATGAGAAACACACAAAGATCCTGCCGCCCCCACCGGAAAGCCAGAAAACAAATCAGATTGAACTGCAGCTGACATCATCACACTTAGCCCTTCAGCTGCTATGAGAAATAGAAAAGGAGACAAAGGATCACCCTGTCTAAGTCCCCGCTCAAACGGAAATTCCTCTGTTGGGCTGCCATTAACCAGGATAGAAGCAGAAGCAGAAGCAGAACTAACACATTCAGAAATCCACCTGCACCACTGAGCAAGAAAATGAATGGTGTGATCTTAGATTATGTTTCCTTTCAACATATCAAATGTTAACAATGGCTATTAAGTGTTTTCTTGTTTAATTTTCAGATTTTAAGCTTGCTTTACAAATATGTTAAGAGTTGGGTGCTGCACTGCTGCTGACTTGATGTGGTCATGCTTTCACCACAAAGCACACTAAGAACCATATATAGCCATTGTTCAACAGTTGGGTGCTGCTGGTTTTTGATTAAAAATTTTCAAGTTTTATTCATGTTAGAAGTCCCACATTCACGCTTCAAGTCCAATGGACTCTTGCGTGAGGGGGCGTGTTAGAAATAATATAAAATCATTGATCTAGCCTTTCCTAACAACTTAAGCTTTTGGGATAATCGGTCATCTGACATGGTATCAGAGCCTCTATGACTAAGTGGTCTAGAGTTCGATTCCCACTCCCTTCACTTTCTAATTAAAAAGTGGAATTTTAAGCATAAGGTAGGTGGACCTATGCATTATCCACGCTTCAAGCCCAATGGGCTCTTGCATGAGGGGGCGTGTTAGAAATAATATAAAACCATTGATCTGGCATTTCCTAACAGCTTAAGCTTTTGGGAGAATCGGTCATCTAAGATGGTATCAGAGCCTATCCTAGATCCATTTGTTGTTTGTTGTGGAGACCTCCCATATTTGGGGCACCCGTTATTGTTGATTCCACGTTCCAGCTTGTTCAGTTCTAGACGTGAGGGGGTGTGTTAGAAGTCCCACATTGGCTAGAGATATGGCATAGATAGCCTTTATAAATGCGTGCAAACCTCAACTCTTAAGCTAGCTTTTGTGGTTGAGTATAGGCCTCTCGAATTCTAAGAATTCATATATGCCCTAATATTTTGTTATCATTGTTGTGTATGGATGCAAAGAGAAAGATTATAACTATCTAGCTAATTTGGTATTACCTCCGTCTCAAAACTATTGTCCTTATGCATACCAATGTACTGTATAATTTAAATCATTAATATCTTTAATTTTCTTTCATGAAAAATTATAAAAATTTAATGTTGTGAAAATATTTATTAAGACAAATCAAACAAGATCTTATTTGTTAATATTATCTTTATACATTAGTAAAAAAGTACCATCAAAATAAATTTCAAAAGTCAACAAGATCTTCTTCCATTTTGTTATTATTTTTGCTGGTTTATGTTCAAGAAAGTTCAAGTTCTATTATGGCTATTTTTTGCTATCATAATTGTTTAATTAAGGATGTGAAGTGTTGTTTTATAAGTATCAAGTATCAAGCTTATTTGATAATTTAAATTCATTTTTGCTGGTTTTTGTTCATGAAAGTTAAGGTTTTATTCATACACCTATTTTTCACTTATCAGATTTTTAATGTTATTTAATCATGAGTATGCTCCACTGTGTGTGAAATGCAAGAAACCAGTGGATGTTGTTCCTAAAAAAGTGATTGATATTTATTTTAAAATCTATAATGATCTCATTACTATCATTTTATTTTTTTTCTATGGTAATCATGTTTATGCTTTCAAACTTTCAGGTTTAAAGTTCATGTGCAAGTAATAGACAATTCAAGGTCAACAACAAAACAACTAACTATTATTATATGTACATATTAAAGGAAGTGTTAATTTGTACATGTACACTATTAATACATGAGCCAATTTATAGTTTAAGTAACTTCTCATTCAATTTCACTAGGCCCGTCAATGGTGTGAAGGGAATGATCAGCATGAATTGTGTGAGCCTTCAAAAAATGTGTACCAATGTACAAATGCATTACAAGTAGAAAATAATGTTGAGAATAATGCCTAAATATATTTTATATTTAAATATGTTTTAAATTTATATTTAAAATAGATATTTTTAGAATTTAAGATTTATATGTTTGTTTAGAATATTTAGGATTTGTTTGTTATGTAAGATTAGTATGATCTAGAAATATATTTTTGTAGCTCTATATATAGAGTCTTATACCATGAATAATAATGAAAAAAAGAGAATGAAAACAATGAATAACTAGATAATAACCTGCGCGTTGCGCGGGTGAAACATTATTTATGTATGTAACGTTGATGCAATTTAGTATGAATTCAAATAAATTAGAGAAATTTAATATATTTGATTTATATCAATAAAAGACGGAGTATGCAAATACATGGATATAGTAGAGAGTGAAAATATATTTGCATTATTATTATAAACTATTGTATAAGTATTAATGAGAATAAAATACTTCACATTTAGAATACATATTAAAGCGAAATAAGAAGTGATATTACGGTGGAGAATGATTTTTTGCTTTTATATTCATCTACAATCACAACTTGCTACTTGAAATGATACAGTTCAGGCTACCAATATAAAGGCGTAAGATATATGCTACAATTTCCTTGTCGGTTGTCAGACTCATAAACAATATTTTTTTTGAAACAATATGATTAAATACAAATTAGTAATTATGTTATGTCATTTGGCAATATTGAGAAGATAATTTTATTGTGGAAAATGTAAATCATGATACCCTTGAACGTCTTTTGGCAGCTGTCTGTAACTTGCTACTTGAAATGATACAGTTTGGGCTACCAATATAAGGCGTAAGATATATGCTACAATTTCCTTGTAGGTTGTCAGACTCATAAACAATATTTTTTTTGAAACAATATGATTAAATACAAAATAGTAATTATGTTATGTCATTTGGCAATATTGAGAAGATAATTTTATTGTGGAAAATGTAAATCATGATACCCTTGAATGTCTTTTGGCAGCTGTCTGTCTCAATTGTAAAATTTAGACATATGATCAACCAATAAAGTCAACAAAAAATAGGAACCAAGTTAAACTCGGTTTGAGATAAAGATGAACATTAAATTAGTTCATTACAATGTAAATAAACAAAAGACACAATGAGAGAGAAAAAAAAAGTGTCAACGTGAAAATATTGACAAAAAGTATTAGTCATAACGCAATTTATAGTAGAAAGGAGTTTTCCCGATAAATCACGGAGACATAAGGTATAAACTCAATTTTAAAATTACAATACCTGATCAATGAATTTGTGTCGAACAAAATAGTTTGTAGCAATTTTTAGCTGCTTGTTCCTTTATTTTGTTTTGGCATTCATGTCCTATGGAAGATCCTTTAACTCCTCCATTAAATTGATTGTACTACCAATTATTGACACTTGATTCCCTTATTTTAGAACCACGAGACAAAGATGATGAGCAAAAATTGAAAAACAAATTTATATCAAGTGTTATTTAGCTTTATGATAATTGAAAATACATCACTGGCTCCAATGGTTGCATTGGAAGGAGTGGTAAGAGCTTCGATGAGGAATGCATGATAGCTTATTTTTCAATTTCAAAGATGATATTGAGCGAGTGTGGAAGAACACCAATCTACAAACTATGTGAATGAAATGTAGAGGAGATCACAAGAGTTGTACACATCATGACTTTTGCTGAGCTGGAGTATATTTCTAGACGTGGCCAAGGGTGGCTTCACTTTAGGGAAGACTGATGGTGTGGTTTAGACTTTTAGCTAGTGCTTAGTGGTAGTTTCTTGCTTTGTAGGTGCAGCGTCAATTTTTCCCCTGCTTGCTGATCTGAGAGGCTTAGGCAATTTGGCCATGGTTGAACTTGAATGGCTTGTAAAGTGAATGAATGGTTAATTGGTTATTATGCCAAAAAAATGTAACAGTAGGAGTAATTTAAAAGAAGATGAATAACAATAAAAACAAAACTGTCAAAGAAGATAGTAAAAAGGTGTGGTTGGTAACGTAATCCAAGAATAAGAATTAAGAAATTAATTCAAGAATTTGAATATCCCATTGTATGGAAAATGAGAAATACAAGGTGGAAGGGAGAGGTCTAAGAATAAGTGGTACACATCAGATTTTTAATGAGGTGGCAAATTTTAGTATATGTGTATAAACCAAAGTGAGGTGGCAGCACCACAATTTTGGTCTCTGATTTAATAAATTAAAATAGATATATTTGTTATATACCAAATTTCACAATACAAAAATATAAAATCAATATATATCAAAATATACCCATCAAATATTCATATCAAGATTCAACTTCTTTTGCTATATGCTTTATTTGATATAAATGAAAATCACCAACTTATTTTTTATCCAAATATATCCATTTAATTAATAGGTTATTGGTTTGTGCTCCTTTTTATTTGTGACAAATATAGACTTATTTTGGATTTTTATAATTTGGTGTATTGTTAGGACTCCAACTTATTTTGCTTTTGATAATAGATGAGTTAAATAAATTAATTTAGCAGAATCAATTCTAACTACCAAATACTCACAAATTAGCTACCGAAACTTAATTTAAGATTGATAAGGTCCTTTTCTTCGAACTTTATTTTTTTTTTTTTAGAGAAGTTGCAAAGTTTTTGTATTATATTTTTATATATAAAAAAATTTAAGAAACCTTTATCTTTTTTTGTTTAGCCTTTTCTGATAGATTTGTGATTTATAAGAGGTTTTTTTCCTCAATTTCTTTTTAATTTTTTGGAGATCTAAAGCCCTTGTTTGACTTACCTTACCCTTGAGCCGACCCATAAGCAGTTTATATACACGTTTCTCCAATTTTTATCGTTTAATCGTATATTTTTATATTTAATATTATTATATTTTTATCTTACACCTTTTCAATATTTACATTCTATATAAAATAATTTGTTGTTACACGAAATAGTTTATAAGACCTGTGCCTCGCACGGGTAGGAGATCTAGTTGATGATGTTATAAAAACGTTTATCCATTATCGTTTTGGTTTAAATTATGAAATAGAGTAAACTATTATTGCAGTCAGAAATGCAATTCCAGAAGTTGTGGAGCCTATGATTGCTCGATCTGGGACTCATGGAAATATTCTTGGAATCCATGAAGGACAACAGTTTCTCTACCGAGCAGAATTATATTTATTGGGTATGCATGAACACTTAGTTAGAGGAATCTCTACTGGAACATTTCATCATGAAGAGCAGGAGATTGAAGTTGTTATTTGCTTGTAGCTGTTTATAACCTGCATACGGTGGTGAGGGAGGTTATTTGCAGGAGGCTAATAAAGTTAATTTGAGGGTTCTAAACAATCAAGAGTTGTGGTCTCCTAGAAATATAGCCTTGTTGAATTCTGGGTATCATGGCATCCATATATGTGGTGAGACAAGTTCAAATAAATAACATAGACACCTATGTTTACATTGAACTCTAGAGTCATTGACCTCCGGGAGGTCCCTTCGAACAATGGATATCGTGTTTATGAGTTTGTCTTACATCATGGTCTAAGACCATTGTATACCTTGATGGATTAAATATACATGTGTAAATGTCAAGTATACAAATCAATTTCATTTCATTAGTAATCTACGTTTTCCCTCTTAATTGATCGTATATATATCATATTAAACTTTATTTTGTTATATAGGTATATATTGGCTGGTATGACACTTCCTATAACTTATATGAAAAACCAGGACAAGCATGGAGTAGTTAAGAGAGAAATACTACAGATTTTATGAAATTATAGATGAGAAGGCCATTAGAAAGATCAAAAGCAAAATACTAAATGAGAAAGAGAAGAAAATAGAGTGATTTTGCTTTGTATATATAGCTAGAAGCTCGTGTGCTACAGTATTATGATTTTTTGTTTAGTATTTAAGTAGTTAGAATTTTATATTATAAATAAATAAATAAGAGTAATATATTCATATTTCGAACTTTAGGTAATGTTAATAATAATACGGAATATTGTCGTATTAGTACTTGTACTAGTATCTACGAATATCAAAATTTATCATAAACGGATCTGTGGCGCAATGGTAGTGCGTCTGACTCCAGATCAGAAGGTTGTGTGTTTGATTCACGTCAGGTTCACTTTTTATTTTTTGTTATTTTTGTTATGTTGGAAAAACATTCAAGCCATTGAGTAAATTCATTGTCTAAAATAACTAAAAAAATATCTCATGAACTTGAAACAATTATCAAGAATCTATATGTTTATATTTAATTTCTTTCATCACTGGCAGGCTTTCGGTGATATTATAATTTATAATTTTATTCAGATATAAATTCATAAAAAAAATGTGACAAAGAAATGGTAATTATATTTGATTTTGTGTCTAAATGATAAAATAAAGTTATACTCCATTTTAGCTGTCAATTGAAAAAAAAATATTGTCACTGCTGTCAATTTAAGGTTATTTACTTATGTATACATACCAAAAAATAAAAATTGTTATTTTGATAAAATTGGTTTTCTACTTTGATAAAATCTTTCTTCTTTGCCTTCAACCACCCTTTAACAATAATTTTCTTTTATTCTCTCGTCATTTTTATTTTTGCCTATATTATATTATTGAGATTTAATATATTTTTTCAAATTTTTATTACATTTGTTGTGCTTACATAAGAAGGTGTGTGCTAGCAACATAAATCTCTAACTTTTTTATTTTTCTTTTTTGATACATAGATGAAATGACAAAGTCACCATAAACTCACATACACAAAGTTGATTGAAATTATAAGTGCCACCATAAATCTCTAACAAACTATTTTATTGGTTAAAATTTATAAGTGCCACACTAATTTATGTGACCTATATAAATTGATGAGATTCATTTAAATTTTAACAATAAAAAAGAGTATAATAAATTTGATATTGTATTAATATTATATTCAAGTAATTAATTATCTTTTAAGCATTTATAAATATTTATAATAGAGTCTTGTCAGCAAGTAACCTAAAAATATCGGTTAAGGGAACAAGTAAAGAAAATTGTATCTGCATGAGAATAGTTTAATTGATTAAGATATTGTATATTATATGCAGCGATCGAAGTTCGAATATATACACGTCTATTTAGAATCGTGTCTTGAAAATACAACTTGTTGCTTTTGTTTTACTTTTTAATTATATAAAAGAAACTTTTATCAGTCTAAAATATAAGCAAAGTTGTGGCTAGACTATTAACACTCACATTTGTAACTTTCATGGACTTTTTAAGGTTAATTTTTTTTGTTAGTTTTCTTGTTCCCATGAAAAGGGGGCCTGATAAATCATGGACTCCATAAGGTTCATTTTTGTATGTTAATCCTCTAATTTTCATGATAAGGGAGTCAAGTAATTTAGAATTCAATCAAGAGATAAGTAAAGTTTAACTCCAAATTGTTCTCATTAAAAATTTAATTCTCCTGAACAAATCATCTTAAAAAAAAAATTCATTAATCACTTCAACACAATATTTTGGTTGAGATTTATTTACACTTACACGCATGATTAACTTCTTTCAACTATATACATTTTCCCCCTGTTGTGTATATAGAGGTATATTGTTTCATGGGTTAATAGGCTTATACTCCCATGTAAAATACATGAATTTTGCAAAACCCCTTGTAAAATATATTTTTTAGAATCACTCCCTGTAATGTTTGATTTTTTTGCAATACTTAGACTCAATCAACCATAATATTTTGCGGCGGTTTTTATTTTGCGGCGGTTTAAAACCTTCACAAAAATAATATTTTGCGGCGGTTTTTATTTGCAGCGATTTAAAACCCCCACTAAAATTATATTTTGCGGCGGTTTTTTTGCAGGGGTTCTATTTTGCGGGGTTATATTATGGTTGATTGAGTTCATGGGGTATTGCAAAAAATCAAACATTTCAAGGGGTGATTCTCAAAAAAATATTTTACAGGAGGTATAAATCTATTAACCCTTGTTTCATTTCATTGGTTTGGCATTTCAAACGGGGGCAAGATCAAGAGAAGCATGCCATGGTTAATTATGAATTGTGTCTAACTCTAGCACAAGTGGATCTGTGGCGCAATGGTAGCGCGTCTGACTCCAGATCAGAAGGTTGCGTGTTCGATTCACGTCAGGTTCATTTTCCACTTTTTTCTTTCTTATTTTGTTCACTTTTGGAAATAATTCATGGACTTCCTTTTTTTGTGATGAACCTACCAAATACGCGTAAACTATGAGAAAAACGTGTAGCCTAAGCTAACATAACATAACAAAATGAATGAACTAAGTAACATAACATCATAATAAGTCAACCAAATATCTTTGTTATAAATTCAACTAATCATAGTTTCACTTCACTTCATACAAAACAAAACATTTGATTCTACAAAAAAAACAGAACATTTACTACTTTTGATCTTATTAAGGTACAGTACCTGTTAAGTTATTATGGCGGAACTAGTTAGTAGCGGTGTTGTTGGAGCTGGAATAGGAGAATTGTTGAAACTAGCTATTCAAACAATCAAGAGAGGTATCAAATTTGGTCCAACACTTAAAACCGGCATAGAAACTTTGAACGCTTTGGTTCCTTTATTAGAAAGAATCAAAAGTTCAAACGATGTATTGGATCGACCCAGAGAAGATGTAGAGAGGTTAGAGACTCATATTAGAGAAATTCAAGAGCTTGTTGAAAAAAGTAAGAAACTTACATGGAAGAAGACTTTTTCTAAGCCAAGTTACCAAGCTAAGCTTCAGGAAAAAGATGAGGTTTTTCAGAGATTTTTAGCTGTTAATGGTCAAATGATGTTGTTGGATAAGGGGGATGAAATGTTAGTGATTCTTATGAAGATTTTGAGTTTGTTTGATGGGAATCAAATTAGGGGTTTGTGTGGTGCTCCTGATGAGCCTCTATGCATGGGAATGGATGAGCTTTTAATTCAGTTGAAGCTTGAAATGATGAAGGGTGGTGTTTTTGTTCGTGTTTTGACTGGTTTGGGCGGATCTGGTAAAAGCACTCTTGCTAAGAAGCTTTGTTCGCATCCGGAAATCAAAGGTAACAACTGACATAAGCGCTTGTGAGACTGTTGTTTTTGATAGTTTATGAAAACAACTTATGATATGTTCGTAAGAGGCTTTGAGCAACTATGAAAATAATTTGACTTCATTTTATCTTTTATTATTGAAATAGTTTATACATAAGTATTGATATGATAAGTGCTTAATTAAGTACTCAACGTTAGTTGGTTTAGTGGTGATTGACCCTAGACTTAGTAGGGAGGACTACAGTTCGATCCTCGCAACTGCGTTTGAGAGTGGACTGGAACCACTTGATGCTGGAACTAGTCCCGAACTATGGACTATTAGGGCCCCCTTCCTCTTGGAATCAGTGGGTGAAAAAAAGTGCTTAATTAAGTTGTTTATCCAAACAGGGTGTTAGTCTTGTGAAATTACTTGCTTGTTTTTTGTTGTTAGTAGTATTTTATGACATGCATTTTGGGGAGAATGTGCTATAAAATCAATGTTTTTTTAGTTTCTGGACATGTTGATTCGAATAAGGCATGAGGGTTGAATCAAATCAACCCTGATTTTTTTGTCTATAAAAATCAGATTTTTATTTCATTTGTTACATCACCAACTTGTTGACTTTTTTTTTTTTGCCTACAAAACATGTTGATTTTGTTTTTGACTAGGCAAGTTTGGTGGAAACATCTTCTTTGTTACAGTCTCAAAACATCCCAACTTGAAGAACATTGCAAAGACACTATTTGAATATTGTAAACAAAAGGTGCCTGAGTTTGAAAACGATGAAGACGCAATTAACCAATTGGGAGCTCTGTTCAGCAAAGTTGGTATAAAACCAATATTATTAGTCTTGGATGATGTTTGGCCTGGCTCAGAAAACCTTGTTGAGAAGTTCAAAAAATTCCAAGCGACAGATTATAAGATTTTGGTGACTTCAAGGGATGCATTTACAAGATTTGGCACCGCATGCCGGTTGAATCCACTTGATCATGATCGTGCCGTGTCCCTTTTCCGTCACTTTGCTCAATTGAACGATAGCAGCTCATACAATCCTAATAAAGATCTTCTCGATGAGGTGTTTTCTCTTCAATCCAACTAAATAGACAAACAAAATAGAAGTTTATGTTTCTTTGTTATGCTAATCTTCTAGTATGGGATATAAACAAATTATTTATGACTAAAAACAACCTTATTAGTTACAACTTACAACTGACTAGGGCTTTGTTTGCATAAACAGCTCAATTAAGAACTTTTAGAATAAGTGTTTATGTTTATCAAATTGTTTACATATCTTGGATAGCTTATGGACGTGTCATGAGTTGATTTCATAAGCTCTCCCAAATAGTCTCACAAGTGCTTATACCAGTAGATAAGCTCAAATAAGTCAATCCAAACATATATCCCTTAGTAAATATACAATTGCATGCTAGTTACTTACCTAAACAATTGATGTTAATCACTAATTTTGCTTCTATGCACAGATAGTGGAAGGTTGTAAGGGTTCGCCGTTGGCGCTTGAGGTCATTGCTGGATCACTTCGTAATCAGCCTTTTGAGAAGTGGCAAAGTATGAAGGAATTTTTTCAAAATCAAACCATTCTGGAGTCTAAGAGCTATTTTCCCAATAATGGGACTGACACTGACTTGCTTTGTCGCCTTCAACAAAGTGTGGATTCATTGGAGAATATCATTAAGAAGGAGTGCTTCGCGGATCTAGGGCTATTTCCTGAAGACCAGAAGATCCCTGTTACTGTCCTCATTGATATGTGGGCGGCACTGTATAATTTTGATGAAGATGGAACAAAAGCAATGGCCAATGTCCATGATTTAAGCAACAGAAATTTGATTAATGTTATAGCTACAAGGTAAACAATATCTTTTGGTTCTTGTCATTATAAAGAAAATAAGTAAAACAATTTTATCAAATAAATTAAATTATTCGTCTTGTTAGTGTTCCTCGATCGGTTACTAAATTATGCTCTCATTGTACAGAAAAGTTGCAACAGAAGAAGACATGTATTACAATAACGACTATGTCATGATGCATGATCTCCTCAGAGAACTAGCGATCCATCAAAGCAAAGGGGAATCATTTGAACAGAAAAGAAGACTGATCATCGAATTGCATGGAGGTAATCGTCCTGATTGGTGGATTGGTCCGAATCAGCAAGGAATCATTAGTCGTGTGTACTCATTCATCGCTGGAATGTTGGTTAAACAGAAACAACTAAAGGTTGCTGCCCGTATATTGTCTATATCAACTGGTATGTTTCTATTTCTAAATTATATGAACACTTACGCCATTTGTTACAAAATTTTGCTCATTGTAATAAAACTCAAAAAGCAATTAATTTTTAATTTCATTTTCTGAACTGATAATTTAAAACAAACTAAGATCTTTAAATGACAATTACTTTATAGTGGAGGGTGCAATATGAAATACGCATTCACTTTCCATGTGTAATCTCCTATTCTTATTGTGATAATATATGATGTTTTTACAGATGAAAACTTTTCTTCGGATTGGTGTGACATACAACCTGATGAAGCTGAGGTTATGGTTTTGAATCTTCGGTCTGACCAGTACTCATTACCGGATTTCACCAAAAAAATGAGTAAACTGGAAGTTTTAATAGTCACAAATTATGGTTTCCATCGTTCTGAATTAACCAAGTTTGAGCTTCTTGGTTATTTATCAAACTTGAAAAGAATAAGATTGGAGAAAGTTTCTGTCCCTCGCCTATGCGTATTGAAGAATCTGCAAAAATTATCCCTTCATATGTGCAACACAAGAAATGCTTTTGAAAGTTGTTCTATCCAAATTTCAGATGCTATGCCAAATCTAGAGGAGTTAAGTATTGACTATTGCAGTGATTTGATTAAACTACCGAACGGATTTTGTAACATTACCTCATTGAAGAAGCTCGGTATCACAAACTGCCACAAGCTTTCTGCAATACCTCAAGATATTGGAAAGTTGGGGAATTTGGAAATGCTAAGGCTTTGTTCCTGTTCTGATTTAGAAGAGATGCCAGAATCTGTTGCAGGCCTTAACATGCTACGCTGTTTTGATATCTCAGACTGTGTGAGTCTTCTGAAACTACCGAACAATATTGGTAACTTGAAAGAGCTCGAGAAGCTCTACATGAAGGGTTGCTCAAACTTGAGTGAATTGCCTGATTCTGTCATCAAATTTGTAAATTTAAAGCATGAAATGCATGTGATCTGTGATGAGGAAGGTCTTGCCTTATGGGAACTTTATCCGAACATTCCCACTCTAAAGATAGATATGCCTAAAGTAGATATCAACTTAAATTGGCTTCATGGAACTCGTTCATGAGTGTCGGTTCGTGAAGATAAAGTAAGTGACTTGAAGTCAATGTTGCTACACATATGTTTTCCTATTTATCATAATGTTGTCCATGTAACTGTAGTGATTTGTGTTGGATTGTACTAGTAATGTAATATATATAGTTGAGAAGCATGTTAGAGCTCAACAAATAGAAAAATAAACTAAGAGAAATGTGAGCTTTGGAATTGAATGAATGATAAAAAGTTGATTACAATTGTTGCAGGATACACTGTAGAATGTGGCATTGGCTGAGGTCCGATCCATAGTACTCACTCTTACACTCTAATAGAGTCAAGAACCTAAATCTTGAGCTATCAAGGCTTAACTTACTACCATAGATAAAAGTATATAGTGAATGAAAAAGCTTAACTACCATAGGATAAAAAGATATAGAATGAAAAAGGTAAACTAAAGCACAAATCAGTCTGCACTTAAAGATTGTTAATTAAAAGTTACATAATTCTACTCTTTGTGCATGATAATAATAAATTGTTCTGAACGAGAATTCAGGATCTCACAATGATGGTGAATCGATGGAGGAGATTAACGGAATCCACGGAGCTAACATGAATGAGGGGGTGTACCTGCAAAAGACACTTCGGCGCTCAAGTCAGTAGAGAAATGAGGTGAATCAGGATTTATGGGGATAAGAGAGGCTACCTTGATAGCAAGTGAGGTGTTCCTTATATAGACATGAGAGACACAATTAGGTTTGACACCTAATTTGGTCTTATTGAGTGTATTGGGCCGTTTGGCCGGTCCGAAACACATAATTAATAGTTTTAGACTTACCGTTACACCAAGGACACACATTCACAATTTGGACACCTCTTAGAACCAAGAGTTAGGAAACTCAACCTTATAAAATCGGTTTGTAAGATGAAAATTACCTCTACTTATAGACCTATTTATAAGTCATCTCACTTCTGATGTAAGATTCTTTAAGATACTCTTCCATAAAATTTGTCACATGTTGGAACTTAATTACACTTACATGTTGTCTTTCACAAAAAAAAAAAAATCACCTTTGAAAGTACCGTCAAACTCCATAACTTGTTCAAATCATCGTCTATCTTAAGCTCCGAACACCCTATACGCCAATGACATATGTGGATGGGGAAATAATCCTCTCCAATAGAATTTACACCGAAGAGTATCCAATTTATATCTACATCATTCATTTTTTTATTTTTTTTAACTTTACGAAATAATACAAATCACTACATTTCACTTATAAACAGATATTTAATCATATATCATCCTCTTATTAAGAAATTTCATTAGTATATTTATTTATGGAAAGATGTAGTTAGAATAAACGCGGTACTAAACTATTAGAAGCAACTATATAACTACCAAGTAAGTTCCATTACCATTACCAACCATACGTGTTTTGTCAAAAAAAAAAAAACAAAGAATATACCTATACGGCTATACTATACGTGGAGCTTCATAGCAGATAACATCAAGAAAGACCAAAACTCATAAGTCAACCAAACATTTTTGCTATATAACTCATCATCCTCGTCCAATGTTACAACAAAACATCTGATTCCACAAAAACAAAAACAGAACAGAACATTACATTTACTATACTACTTTCGTTGTTCTTGTTAGCACCAACCCAAGAGTTTCATAGTTATGGCAGATCCACTTGGAGGTGCAGTTGGAGCTGTAATGGGAGAAATGGTGAAATACGCTCTTCAAACAATCAAAAAAGGTAGAGACTTTGCTCCAACACTCGAAACCAACATCCAAACTTTAAACGCTTTAGCACCTTTAGTTGAAGAAATGAAAGGTTTCAACGATTTATTAGATCGACCCAGAGAAGAAATTTTGAAGTTAGAGAAACACATAAGTGAAGGTAAAGAGCTTGTAAGAAAAAGCAAGAAACTTACACGATGGAAGTTTTTTTCTTTTCCAAGTTACCAATCAAAACTTCAGAAAAAAGATGAAGAACTTCAGAGACATTTGAATGTTAATGTTCAAGTTGAGAATAGAAAGGATTTGATGGATGTTTTGATTAAGGTTAATGGGATTTTGGAGATTTTGATGAGAAAAGATAATTTGGGTCAGTTTGATGGGAAACAACAAATTATGGGTTTGTGTGGTGCTCCTGATGAGCCTCAGTGTAAGGGAATGGTTGAGCCTTTGAATAAGTTGAAGATTGAGTTGGTTAAGGATGGTGTTTCTGTGCTTGTTTTGACTGGTTTAGGTGGATCTGGTAAAAGTACTCTTGCTAAGAAGCTTTGTTGGGATCCACAAATCAAAGGTAGTAACAACTAACTAATTGCTTTGTTTTTTTTATAAGTTCATGTTTGGTATCACAGTGGAGGTATCACAATCACGGTGATCTACTGTGATTTTGCATAAGCTACAAGTTGTAGAAAATCACGGTGAGTCACCATGATTCTGACACTCTCATTGTGATGCCAAATAGGCTAAATTATTATGTTTGGATTGATTAGTTTGAGTTTATCTACTGACATAAGCACTTGTAAGACTGTTTGGATGATCGTATGGAAACAACTTATAACATGTCTGTAAGGTGTTTTCAACTCTCCGTTATAGCTTATGAAAACAGTTTGTAGTTTATATGAGAATATTATCTTTGGTTATAAAATTAGCGCATACATAAGCGCTTATCTTGTAAGTGTTTATCCTCTTTGATTTACAAAGTTATTTTGTTTTTGACTAGGCAAGTTTGGTGGAAACATCTTCTTTGTTACCGTTTCAAAAACTCCCAACTTGAAGAACATTGTACAGACACTATTTGAACATTGTGGACTTCGAGTGCCTGAGTTTCATAGCGACGAAGATGCAATTAACCGATTGGGAGTTCTGATGAGGCAAGTTGGGAAAAATCCAATATTGTTAGTTTTGGATGATGTTTGGCCTAGCTCAGAAGGCCTTGTTGAGAAGTTCAAATTCCAAATGTCAGATTATAAGATTTTGGTGACTTCAAGGGTTGCATTTAGAAGATTCGGCACCCCATGCCAGTTGGATCCACTTGATCATGATCATGCTGTGTCCCTTTTCCATCACTTTGCTCAATTGAATCACAGCAGCTCATACATTCCTGATAAAAATCTTGTCCATGAGGTACTTTCTCTTCAATCCAACAAAATTTATGACACCAATGATACCGAAAATTATGTTTCTTTATTATGTTAAATCTTCTACTATGGGTTATAAACAAATCATTTATGAATAAAAACAACATGATTAGTCTTCATAGCTGTCAACTGACTAGGACCTTGTTTGGATAAATAACTTAATTAAGCACTTATAGCATAACACTTATTATGAGGTGCTTATGTGTAAGTTACTTCTATAACAAATGATAAAATAAAGTAAAATTGTTTTTCGTGTAACTGCTGTAAGTTGTTTTCATAAGATACCCTAAAGAGCTTATGGACATGTCATAACTCATAAGCTCTCCAAACAGTCTCACAAGTGCTTATGCCAGTATATAAGTTCAAATAAGCAAAGCCAAATACCTGCTAGTTAGTTTACAATTGTATAGTAGTTAGTTACATAACCCTTTGATGTTACTCACTAATTTCGCTTCTGTACACAGATAGCGAAAGGTTGCAAGGGTTCGCCATTGGCGCTTCAGGTCACTGCTGGATCACTCTGTCAACAGCCTTATGAGAAGTGGCAAAATATGAAAGAACGTTTAAAGAGTCAAACTATTCTTGAGTCGAATAGCACTAACTTACTTTGTCACCTTCAACAAAGTTTGGATATCTTGGAGGATATCAATGAGAAGGAGTGTTTCATGGATCTAGGAATATTTCCTGAAGACCAGAGGATTCCTGTTACTGTTCTCATTGATATGTGGGCAGAACTGTATAACTTAGATGAAGATGGTACAAAAGCTATGGCCATTGTCGATGATTTAAGCACCAGGAATTTGATTAATGTCATAGCTACAAGGTAAACAATATCTTTTGGTTCTTGTCATTATAAAGCAATAAGTAAAACTATTCAATCAAATAGATTAAGTTATTCGCCATGTTGGTGTTTTGGTTCTTCCCTCGGTTACTAAATCATGCTCTCGTTGTACAGGAAAGTTGCAACAGAAACAGACATGTATTACAATAACCACTATGTTATGATGCACGATCTCCTTAGAGAACTTGCGATCCATCAAAGCAAAGGGGAACCATTTGAACAGAAAGAAAGACTGATCATTGACTTAAATGGAGATAATCGTCCTGATTGGTGGATAGGACCGAATCAGCAAGGAATCATTAGTCGTGTATACTCATTCATCGCTGGAATGTTGGTTAAACAGAAACAACTAAAGGTTGCTGCCCGCATATTGTCTATATCAACTGGTATGTTTCTATGTCTAAATTATTGCACACTTACAAATTAAAATATTAACTCCATTTGTTACAATATAATTGTCTCAACCCTTTAAGAGACTTTGTGAAAGGTTTCACAAAGTTTATAAGTTCATTTTAATGGGTTATCTGTTCACTCTATCAATGTTCTTACATCTCGATTAATAGAAAGTAATAAAAGACAAGATTAAAGTCTTTTTTTTGGTACATCGGAAGATATACAAGATTGAAGTTTGATAGAACTCGAAAACAATTAGTTTTTATTTTATTTTCTGAAATAACAAATAATTTGAAATTGAAACAACAACTATTTTGTAAGATAGGGTGCAATATGAAATACTCATTCACTTATCATACATCATCTTCTATGCTTATGGCTTCTTCAAAAAAAATCTTCTATGCTTATGGTCATATATGGTGTGTTTTTTTTGCAGATGAATCATTTTCTTCAGATTGGTGTGACATACAACCTGATGAAGCTGAGGTTCTGATTTTAAATCTTCGATCTGACAAGTACTCATTACCAGATTTCACCGAGAAAATGAGCAAACTGAAAGTTTTAATAGTCACAAATTATGGTTTCCATCGTTCTGAATTAACCAAGTTTGAGCTTCTTGGTTATTTATCAAACTTGAAAAGAATAAGGTTGGAGAAAGTTTCGGTCCCTCGTCTATGCATATTGAAGAATCTGCAAAAATTATCCCTTCATATGTGCAACACAAGGAATGCTTTTGAAAGCTGTTCTATCCCAATTTCAGATGCTATGCCAAATCTAGTGGAGTTAAGCATTGACTATTGCAGTGATTTGATTAAACTACCAGACGGATTTTGTAACATTACCACATTGAAGAAGCTCAGTATCACAAACTGTCACAAGCTTTCTGCAATACCTCAAGATATTGGAAAGTTGGAGAATTTGGAAGTGCTAAGGCTTTGTTCCTGTTCTGATTTAGAAGAGATGCCGGAATTTGTTGCAGGCCTTAACAAGCTACGCTGTTTTGATATCTCAGACTGTGTAAGTCTTCCTAAATTACCGAACGATATTGGGGACTTGCAAAAGCTTGAGAAGCTTTGCATGAAGGGTTGCTCAAACTTGAGTGAATTGCCTTATTCTGTCATCAATTTTGCAAATCTAAAGCATAAGATATCTGTGATCTGTGATGAGGAGGGGGCTTCATTATGGGAACATTTTCCTAACATTCCTAATCTAAGGATCGAGATGCCTAAAGTAGAAATTAACTTAAATTGGCTTCACGGAACTCGTTCCTGAGTGTTGTTTGTTGACGATTAAGTGACTTGAAGTCATGTTGATACTTGCAATAGACTGTAACAAAATTTCCATTGTTGTAACTAAAACCTGAATGCTATAGCATTTCTACTTGTAACATATTTCAAGACTTTTCGACAACTACTCGTCCTATAATTTTTGAAAAATACATAACTTTGATTAAACTTGACTTGACGACAATGCTTTAACTGTATATCTAATGAAAATACAGTGAAATGAATTAACTTTTCATTGTTTGAACTTTGTTAACAATGAAATAGAAACAAGAAAAAGACTTGTTCCATCTCAGGCTCTCAAATTAGAGAGACAAATAAAGTGATGAAATCCATTTTTGTGTCATTCCAATTTATCCCTTTTCAATAATCTAAATAGACTAAATTATTCTACAATGTGAAACAAGAGGAAGAATGAAATGTTTTATTATGCAAGCAAATAAAAGTAACAATAGAAAAGACAATCTCAAATGTAGTAGAAGGAACAAAAATATATGTTCATAGAAAGGTACAGCACAAACACAATCATCTTAGTTGCATTTAACATGCACTGAAGGATAAAGGGGTACAGATTCAGCAACGCTGCAACGGAAATTAACAAAAAACTAAAGATGGAAGACAAAAATAAGATGTACTGCATCACATGATAAACGCAAGAACTTCTAAGAAGATCATGAAGAGTATTTTTTTGGTTACATGAAGATCATGAAGAGTATGTGTACACATGTGCAGGGAAGTTCAAACAATATTTCCCTTAATTTGCAGGACACAACAAAGGCTAATGTGTATCCAATAATACAAAGTATTCAATAAGAGAGGGAAAATGTAATGGACATTTCCCTCAGCTAACAACCCTTTTAGAGTGTAGAAAACTAGTGGTCCTCTCCATTTGTGAAAAGAAATGGAGAGTTCCATTATCGTGATTTTAGGTGTATAAAAACTTAATTATGTCATAAATTCTATAAATGTGTCACTATACATACACCCTAAATCATAATAGTGGAACTTTCTTTTGAGAAATACAGCGGATCCCTACACATAAAAAACATGTTCCTCGACTCAAAAGTGATACTGATAAGTGGTGTGAATAATGGCTGTTCGGTTCCATAAAAGCATACAACATAAAAATTAACATGATGTACTTCGTGCATCATCCAATCTGCAGTCTCAGAATATTTTCTTTATGCTGAGAGAGCCATCAAGCTCAATATTAAGGTGCTTCCCTTTCAATATGCGGTCTCTATGAATATGATGATTAAATTATATGGCATATACAATCTCCCCGCTGCTATCTACATCAAGTTCATAGTCGGAGTCCATATCATCCATATCATCATCCATATCAAGGTTATCAGTCATAAACTGGTCTAAAGAATAGCTCCCAGCTGCTGGTACGGTAGCTTCTGAAATTATCTGCATGATCGTATCCATGCTCTGCATAGGCTGATCTGGCTCTTCAAACTGGTTGTCCATTATCTTTTCATTCACCAAGTCAGCAGGAAGATTCTTCCGGAACCATTCATTTTTCAATATTTCTGGAATGGTGATTCTCTGCCACATTAATATCCAGATTCATAAGATTCAGATAAATGAATAAACTAGCAAGAACGGAAGTTAATAATCCCAGATCGTACTCATTATTAGTATTTCACTAAATTCTTTAGGATCTGTATACTGTACCTCAAGCGACATTTACGTAGAAGTGAGTTATTGGAAAATAGAAATTACCTCTGCAGGGTCAAAAACAAAGATTCTTGATATAATATCGAGACAATCAGGAGATATTTGAACGAAGTCTGGAACGGAATACTGGACACTGAGAACCCTCTGCAGGGAACCACCAAAACCAGTTGGGCTCACAATCAGAGGCTCATAAACAAAACATGCAAACAGCTTAATATCTGCTCAACCTGAATTGTCTTCCGGAAATCCTTCGGATTATTGGGATCTTCAAAAGGATATGATCCCACAAGCATCACGTATAAGGTTACTCCACATGACCATACATCTGCAATCTGATATTAAATTTATGGAAACGTTAAAGAAATCCATTAAGATACTCAAAATACATACTAGCAACCTTAAAAGGACATGAATTGCAGGAAGATGACAACTAAAAAAGAAAAATAGTCATTCTTAAGAGTCCAGACATGTCATCTGATGTAGCTTCTTATACCGGTAACTAGGCCACAAATTTTCTTTTGCAAATTATGAAAGAAATACTATTCATAAAAAGAACAAGATCATAAACTTAGTGCTCTAACCTTTCCATCATACTCTTGCTTCAGCAGTACTTCTGGAGCAATATATGCTGGAGTTCCCACAGTTGACTTTGGTTGTGAATGGAGCACCGAAGACTGCCAATAACATGATATGAGATTTCTAAGAAATAGAAATTGATCTAAACAACTAATTAAATTATTTGAAATAGACGAGAATAATGAGTGATTTATACTTGAGAAATCCCAAATTCGTTTGGAAAATGAATATGTAGGTGCTTACAAGTCAAAAGAAAATTGAATTCATTAATAGGATGAAAGAAAAAATTCCAGGACACCTTTCAAAATAAAAATTTCAAGGACATAAAGGTGTCATCGCATTTACAAAGACAGCTCTATTTTAATTGCAATGTACCTTAAAAATGGTTCATAAGAAAAGTGAAGATAGACAATCAGATGCAAAAAGTGATTTGGAGGAATGCTATTTTTATATGGAGCCTTAATAGTTGTCACAATTCACAAAGGTGGAATAAAAATTGTGAGAAAAAACATTATTTGAAGGTAAAATTTACTTGACCACGGCACCAATCACATTAAAATATGTAAAGCGCATAATTCAAACCAGAGAAATCTTTATAAACAAAAAAACCCTAACCTTGGAGTATCCAAAATCACAGATCTTCAAATGAAGTGCTGGGTCTCCATCCAACAAAGTGTTTTCCAACTTCAGGTCCCGATGACATATTTGCTTCATGAGGAGACATATTATACATAAGACTGATGATGCATCGGACATTACCTATACTTGCATTATTTAAACACAATTTCTATCATATAGTAGGAAAGGGACAAGAGCCCAATTACCATTGAGTGACAATAGCTGACCCCAGATATGAGTTGTTGAAAGAAGAAACGAGCCTACAACATACCAATGGGTTAACAAGTGTTAAATGGAATTACCGGTAGAAATTCTTCTGGATGAATGATAGGTGTAGGAAAAGTAAACAAATTTGTATAAGAACCTCATCCTCAGTAAAACGTCCTGCTTTGCTGATTCGCTCAAACATTTCTCCTCCAGATGCATATTCCATTACAATGGCCAGATGAGTAGGTGTTAAAATGACCTGAGTGAAATTTCATATAAGTATATAACATTCTCCGTAAAAATAAATATTCTCCTTTGAACATAAAAAATATTGAAATATAAAAACATATACCAACCTCCTTAAACCTGACAATATTAGGATGTCTCAGAGACCTGTGATTGATAATTTCTCTCTTAACATTTTCATCAATCTACAACGCACAATAACATGATAGCGAAAAATGAGTCTCATCTCTATCAGCAAAAATTATAAACAAACTGGCAACAAATATTGCTCAATTTAGTTCAATTAAAATATCATACTTATTAAATGAAAAAGTACAGTCTGGAACACCAAATTTTGTTTCCTTATTCACGAATGTAACCCTAAAATCTACGAAAACCACTCTGCATTTACCACTTGAACCAGTCCAACATTTGACTTTCCAATGAAGTCAAACGACCAACCAATGAACCGATTCTTTATATTTTCACTCAATCCATTTTGATACCATGAACCAGCTATTTGAAAAGCTTCATCATTAACATGTCCCCTCAACAAGAATCCTTTTCCGCTTGAAGCAGCGGAAATCGTAAGTCACCTCAAGAGTCCTTTAGATTAGTTAGTTAGTTAGTTAGTTAGTTAACTAATTGAGTTATAGTTATAAGTTGTTAGAAGTTAGTTAAGTTTGTTAGCTTTCTAGTTGTTGAAGTTAATGATCATCACCTATATAAAAACCTCTTTTTACCTCTTTCAACTAAAAATTCATTGAATCATATATCGAGTAATAATTGCATAATCTAACAAAAAATGGAAAAACTCAAAAACAAGAAACACTTTCCCTAATTTCCGCAACAGGAAACAACACTTCACACTACAAAACAAAACAAAACAAAAAAATAAAAAATTGAATCTTAGTCTCTTCATTCATACCTTATCACCACGTTCAATATACTTAACAGCAACAAGCTCTTTGGTATGTTTATCTCTCATGAGTCTAGCAACACCGAAATTCCCTGATCCAATATCACGAACGAAATCATAACGATCACTATCGTGCATGATCGGCATATTATTATCAATGGTTGCTCCGGTAGCCATGGACGACGGAGGAGGAGGATTCATTGATCGAGATCGGAAGTAGTAAACGACGTCGTTGTGGAGATTCGTTCTAAGAAGGTTATTGTTGTTGCATTGTAAGCAACAATGTCGACTTTTTATTTTTAATTTTATGAATGAATTGTTTCTTATTCCGTCATTGTCTAATCTAGTAAGCAAAGTGCAAGTGGGATTTTTTTTATTTTTTGATTAATTGTTTTTTTAAAGTGATTTTGTCGGTTGCTTTGGTGAATCAAATTGGGTTGGTCATGTGTTACTGTCAAGGCGCAGCCACTTGAATTGAGTTTGACATTTTTTGGGTATGTTTAATGTGAATTGGTGAATTAATGGGGTTACTAGTGTAATCCCCCTTGTCTTTAATTATGAGTAACTTTTTACTTTTTAATTTTATTTAATAATTAATATATTTTTTGAGTCAGTTATCTTATTTTTTAAAATATTTTCAATGTAGTGAAAGATTAGTCACTACGTTTAGTGATAAATATCTCGATCTCAATTAAAAAAGAAATATCAATATATTCAGCCAGCCTTAATTATATATCAGATAGCTAGTAGTTGATTTGGATATTTAGGAAGTTTCACATCAAATTGATAAATAATAAATGTTGAATGTAGTATTTAAGTTATAAGGTTTTCCTATATCTATTTGCCTATATTTTGAGTTAGACTCTTCTTATAACTATCAAATCAAATAAAAATTGAATTGCTTAAACGCTATATTTTGAGTTAGACTCTTCTTTTTTTAGGCATAGTTATACTCTTCTTATATGCTTGAATTTTATCATAAGAATTATCAAATAAAATTTTCAATCTAAACCGTCAATTTAAGATCAATGGTTGAGATTAAACATTATATATAATTGCATGTAATAATAATAACAGCGAATTATAATCTCATCCGGTATATTCTTTCATACACACACATGACATACTTTTGAGTTTTGAGATAAAATAATTCAGCCAATACAATTTTTTTATTTTGCGTCTTTTCTTGATGAAAGTGATGTGCCCCTTCATTATCGGATTTTGATGATTATTATGTAGTACGTGTTTGTCATGCTTATCCAAAAAAAAAATGTAGTATTTGTCATACTCATGAAGAATAGGAAAATGTAAAAGTGACATCAAAATATCTAAGAAAAGGACACGGCTAGGTTGGTTGAGACGTTGAACTTCTTTATACACTTTCTATAATTTTATTTTTAGACACTTCTAGAAATTTATTTATATATACTGTAAATAGCAAGTGAAATTTGGGCTAGACAAAAGCCCATCATGATGATCCATTTGACAAATTCACTCCAAATAGTTGAGCCCACCACTATCTAAACTTGACCTGGATATGAAAGCCCAACTTTATGCATATGACGCAGCTTCTAAAGCCTCATTCCAGTACACAATATCCACATTTCTTGCTTATCCTGTTATCCACACTTGAGGTCAATTTTCCTTTCTTGTTTAAACATTATCAAAGGAATATTCTCTCTTCAATCAAAAATGCAATAAGCAAAGGGAATTATAGGAAGGAAAATAATTTTAGTACAAAAAAGGTAGTAAAATGTCATTTTCATCCTTGAGTTTGTCCCTATAATCCTCGAGTCGAGTAGTCGCAGTAGAACGGGGCAAATCTATTGGATCGGTTATGTAATCCGATATTTTAAGTGGACTAAATCCGTATTAGAAAAAATGTAACATGTCTCTTCACTAGAGTTCTACACAATGGACTCACATTGTTCTTCTCAGAATTTCAAACTCAATCTTTCAGCCGAGCCGATTGACACTTTTACTTCGTATCTCAATCAAAGAAGTCATACACTCAATAGACTTAAAGGAAAGTTTCTCATGTAAATTGATTGGTTAATGTTTTTTTTTGTCAGATAGTCTAATTGTTAAAATTTCACTATTTTTAAGATGAATAAGTGGACGTATCAAAATTTGACCACAATTCATGCATATTACAAACAATATTCCTAACAACTGAGCCTCACAGAGACATTGATTGATCAATGTTACTAGGAAACAATCAACCAAATTGTTTCTATATCAACTAATCATGAATCGAACTCCTAATAATTTGTTTAAAGAACTTAAAACTCTTATCACCTGAATCAATTTATTATTAGTGATATTTTTGTAATTTCAATACATTTATTTATGAAATTATAAATAGAAAAAGATACCCTTAAATATATATGTTGTATAATTTTGGATATATTAATTCAAGACAAGATACTAGGGTGAGGAAGAGGAAGTGATACCTCTCACACATTACATTAGACTTTAGAGACCAAACTAAGTACAAGGGCAAAGTAGAGAAACCACATGAAAGTAAGTTGGTTCAAAACACAAACACAAAAGACATATCAGTGGCACGTGTGGCAACTTGCAACTGCATTTCTCCTAACGAGAAACGGGCGAAAACCTTATAACATTTTTATTTCCATCCATATCCCCAACTCGTTCATTTCTCAAACTCACTCACTCAACTCGTTCCCAACGCTATGGTTTCCGAATCAGAACTCATCGGCCGCCTCCGCGAGTTCCTCCGTAACTCCGACCTCGACACCACCACAACCTCCATCGTCCGCCGTCAGTTAGAATCCGATTTCGGTATCGATTTATCTGATAGAAAAGCATTCATCAGAGAACAGGTAGACTTGTTCCTTCAAACCGTTCAACAACAAAACGACGCCGCAGAAGAACCAGAACAAGAAGATGATGAAGATTCCGTTAAACAAGAACAAAGCCAAGGTTCTGGTTCAAAGGAAGAGGAACAGCAAGAAGAAGAAGAAGAAAACGATGATAATGAGGAAGAGGAAGAGGAGGAGGAGAAACCGAAGCGTACCAGAAGTGCGAAGAAGACGAAGAAGATTAAGAAGAGTAAAGAACGGTTAGTCAGTTTCTGTTTATTGATTATTCATTTTTGCGCAACTGCAGAGACTAATCCCTCGATTATTCGTTCAAATTCGTTCTGATTGCAAGATATTTTATTTAATTTTCTTTGAATTTGTTTATTTATTTACTTACTTATTCCCTTGATTCTGCATTTGAGGATAAATCAAAATGTGATTGATAGTTAGTACTGATTATGCAATGAATTAATTGTATCATTACCTAATTTTATTTTTTGCTATTGTTCTAATGATATTGTTCTAATTCTAATTATGATTTTAATTATTCTAATGATGATTATAACAAACGCACATGGGTTTGTTTTGTGATTGGGGTCCACTAGGAGAGTATGAAAATGTTAACTTTACTCTCTATTCAGTGGTAGTTTATATGAAATTTGTGTACTTTTGAAGTTAGTGATGTGGTTACTTGCCTTGCAGGTTTACATCAACAAAAAGTGTACATTTTTAGCTTATTCTTTGCTTTGTCAAATGGTTTAATTGTATTATGGATGCTTTCTCCTGCAGTAATGCCAAATAACAAATCAAAATTTAATTTTTATGGTCTCTATGCTTTGACACTTTTTAAGATTATATTAGTATCTTACTTTCATACACACTGAACGTTAATCGCTCTGTTGAATTAACGTTATAGACTTATAGTTTTAGCTTACCGATTCCACAATGGTGGGGTCATGTTTTTGTTTTCTGCCTCACACCCATCCTCGTGTTAGTTGTTGAGTGTGGAGTGGATCTTTCTGTCATTTAACTTGTTTCCGCCAATGCAGAAAATTTGGTGAATGCCTTTTGTGGCTTGAGCAAAATTGGTTTATACTAGTATTGCTGTAAATTGTGTTTCCAAGAAATTCCTTGGAAATTTTGATCACACTATTGGATATTGCGATCCCTTTTACTCAACACATGGTTAGTTAATTTAGCTAATCATTGCTTTGGTTAGATCCTTGAAGTTAAAAAAGTGTTTGTATCTTTTCATCTTTACCTGTTTTTTTCCTAAAAAATTGAAGAGGAAATATTCACACAAAGGTTGCAGTCTTGTTGATAGCCAATATAATCAATAACTTGACGTGAGAGGAGTTTTGTTCTCTTTTTGGAGTGAACATAAAATTTAAACAACAAATAATTTGAGAACAAACTCTCCTGTTGTGATGTATGTTTACATGTAAGCATATAAAATACAATGGGAATATGGACCAATACCTATAGTTGTAAATATTTCGCTGGGAGAAAGTACCCTTGTTTTGACAGCTGCTGTTTCATCTCGTTCTTCAGATCTAACAAGTCAGGTGATGAGGTTGTAAAGAAAAAAGGTGGCGGTGGTTTTTGCAAAATATGTAGCCTGTCTCCACAACTTCAGGAATTTGTTGGAGCACCGGAGATGGCCAGGACTGAGGTATATTGTTTTCTTCTTCTTTTCCTCCTTTTGTATAGATAGGTTGTTCCAATGCAACAGTTTAGAATATCCACAGTTTCTTTAAAAGTGAGTATATGATGTAATTCTTTTTCTAGTCTTATAGCATCTATTTATAATGGTGACTGTAGGTTGTTAAGCAATTATGGAGCTATATTCGGGAGAAAAATTTGCAAGACCCGGACAATAGGCGAAATATCATCTGTGATGAACCACTGCGTGCTCTTTTTGGTGTCAGTACCATCAATATGTTCCAAATGAATAAAGTTTTGGCAAAGCATATCTGGCCACTGGATTCAGATGACGGTATACTCCTACAACCTTACCCTTCTTTCATACTTTTTTTATGTTATTTCAAAATAAGATGTTGGATATTCTCTTAGATTGTTAGGTTTCGTTGTAATTTTTAGGCAAGACACCTAATCCTTTTTTAAATTCCTCTCGGTGGTCTTCATGTGATTGTAGGGGTTCTAATGTCATGAAATTCTGAAGTTTTCTTTTTGAGATTTCTTGTCAAAGTAATTGTTTTTGGATCCTCTTATAAGCGTGATATAATTACACTATTGCTTTGTGTTCCAGACCCCTTTACATATTGTTGCGTTATTAAAGAACTTCGGCTGATTTAATGTACATTTTTTTAATTTTACTTGTTAACTTTTATACGAGGACACTGCAAATAATTGCTTCCCTGTTTTATTCTCATAGACAATTCTTTGCTGACAATTTTGAATAGAAAAAAAATATTGTTTGAATTTCATCTCTTCTCTTGATATAGTTGTCCAAGTGAAGAAGTCAGAACCAAAGGAAAAGTCAGCACCAAAGGAAAAGCAGAAGAAGCAAGAGAGAGAAGATGACGGTATGGTTAATAATTTTCTACCTAATCACAGCCCCTTCCTGCATATTATAAGTTCTATATTATTAGAAATCATTTCACACGGTTACTGAATAAAACATTTCTTAAGTGAAAAATTAATGGTACAAGGTTGTAATTTTTCTGCACCTGCCTACATGTTTACAAATGAAAATAGCCCATTATTTATTATACCATATTTCCTGTGTCTATACCCTACTTATATGACAGATTCAGATGAGCCGAAAGGAAAGGAAAAACGGCAGAAGGTAGGATCAGGAAAAGGTTTTCTTGCTCCACTTAAGCTATCTGATGCCCTTGCAAAGTTCCTTGGGGAAAGTGAATTATCAAGATCTGATGTCACTAAAAGAATGTGGGAATATATAAAAGGAAACAACCTTCAGGTTTGTTATTGCTCTAATTTGTCCTCCCGCCATATACTTTGCTTAAATAAATCTTTGATTGCTTCTGTACATTAGTGGTAATTTGACTAATTTCCATGCTTAAAGCTTAAAAAGTCATTCAAGATTTATTCATTTTGGTACTCAGTTGGAGTGTAATTGTGTGGAAGGGTAAAGATGTAATTTTCTTGGTAATGCACCATCATGCATATAAGTCATGTTTAAATATTCACTTGTTGGCTGTTGACCCTCCACTTTTTCTATTACACCATAAAATGAACACGTTTGTTTCATGTTAGATTGTCAACCTAACCCAACCAATCCTCTTATTTGTTGAACATAAGACCAGCTATGCATTATTTATAGTAAGAGACTAAAAAGTTGAAGTGTATTTAAACCAATGTTCAGATTCTTTCTTTGACCAATCATTAATATTATCGTCATGACCATTTTTTTCTTAATTATAAAGTTGTACACTTTTTCTGACCAATAAATTTGTCAATATACCAACTTCCCCACTATTAGCATGGTTCATGAACAATGCTAATTGCTACTAACTACCCTTTATATCTGCATATATCTTGAACTTATGTCTAAAACAAGTTTAATTTCTGATTGATTGCTTTGTGTAGGATCCTTCTGACAAGAGACAAATATTATGTGACGAAAAATTGAAAGAACTCTTCGATGTTGACTCCTTCACTGGCTTCACCGTTTCAAAACTTCTGGCACCTCATTTCATAAAGAAAGAACAGTGAGTTGCATGCACATTGTTATGCAGTCGAGCATGGGAAATTTGGCTGATTTTGTTTATTTATCAAATTAGTTTTGGAAGGCCTTGTTTATGTATCTTTTCAGCGTGGTCTGCAAACAGGAGGAATAGGAATTAGTGTCATGACAGATTTTTGGTGAATTTTTCTCAAAGAATTTAACGATACATGACCATTTATCGTTTTTTCTATTATCATGTTTTGCCACTTGGCAGTGGAAAGTTTTGTATAATTTTAGTTACTGAAGCTACAAAGATAATGCTGACTCCATATTCTACTGAGTACTGACCAATTTGTTGATAGTAGGAGGTATTTTGGATATTAATACATGAACAATAAGCATTCTGATTCGATCGGCCTTAAATCTATAGGTTGTTTTTTTTTGGGTTACCATGATATTGGTACGAACTTTCCACCGTTGTAAGCGAAATCTATAGGCTATTTAATCCATACAATATATATTTTTTATGCCAATATAATAAGCTTATTTAATTATTATTTATCATAAGTTGAATAAAAAAGGCCATGTAATTGGAGTTTTGAGCGTTCTTGATTAAAGTTGATTTTATCTGTGAAATGAAACATAAAACATGATTTTTACTTTTAACCTCAAACATAAAAATATATCTAGAAGCAAATTACTTTGCGTTCTTTTTTATTTAATAAAAATTAAAAACGATTGATTCAAAATCAATTTTTGTAATTCTCTAAATCAAATGAGACACATTGATACACTGGGTGGTGCTTATATTAAGCTCACAAGTGCCACCATCTTGGACATTATTTGCTTGTGATCTAACGATTAACAGTACTAATAATGATTATCTAGTTGCTTAAATAGTGGCAGTTTCCCACCTCTTTTATATACTTATAAATAGAGCAATGAAATTAAGAATATTAGAATTTTCAATATATGTATGTAGTACTGTAGTAGGAGTAAGTCTTAAAACTATAGTATGACAAAGAATGAAAAGTTCTGGAAAACGTTAGATCACAAGCAATTATTACAGAAATCAAGGTAAAACGTTAAAGAAATATATAACTCAAGTTTTGTCAAATAAATATATACCTCAAATGTATTAATTATTCCCCAATATACTATTTAACACATGTATTATTTATTAAAACTCATTTTACACTTTCACATTTGATAAGTAATGAAGATGATTATTGTGTTTATATTTATATTGTCGGAGCAACAAATAAACATGTAGCCGTCTTAGCTCAGCTGGTAGAGCGCGTGGCTTTTAACCACGTGGTCGTGGGTTCGATTCCCACAGACGGCGATATTCGTTTTTTTGTTGGTCTTTTCTTCTTAACCTTTGAGAAACGCACCGCTGTCCATGTGATTATAACTGAGAAACAATGGTAGTACCACACACACACACACAACATTTTCAATACTTGATGGTGAGATATCGTTTTATTTTATTTTTCACAACAAATAAAGTATTAGAGCAATGAAATAATTTTTTCATCAGACTTTACTTATTTCGCTGGTCCTTAAGAATTAGAGGGTGAAAAAAATAATATTAGAATAAGTTATAAATAAATATTTTTACAATAATATAAATTCTTCATTTGTTATTTGTTTGTCTCATATCAAATTTAACATGAGAGTATTTATCAAAAAAAAAATTAACATGAGAGTATTTAAAATATAAATAAAATGTGCCATTTGACAAGTGTCTTGAGAGTTGAGGGAATTGGTTAAAAATTTTGTCTTAAAAAATTTAGTGTATTATATGATATCAAAAACCAAAAACAATATTTACTCATTTTAAATAAAATCAAAAACATATTTTACCTTAACAAGTAGCACATTAGAATATGGAAACATCCCTAGACTTCTATCACCTGAAATCTTATATGTTTCTTTTTTTTTTTTTGAACAAGCCAAAATAGAATTATATATATACCAAAACAAGAGATGACCCCCGGCACAAGATGTGCTAGTAATAAGTCACCATAAGTACATCAAAGAGTAACAAAATCAAAAAACATCCAGCCAATACAAATCAGATATCCAAGCATAACAACGGATTCACCCACCAACTGTGTAGGTTCACCCCCAACCCGGGATACTGAGTCCTCAACCACCAAAAAGAATGTCTCTTGATCAGGTCCAACAAAAGAGGGGCCGATTGCATCGTATTTTTGAAAAGTCGCTGATTGCGCTCTTTCCAAATAATCCAGACGCAAACAAGCCAAATAAGCTACCTAAAGGATCTCCAATCTCGACGAGCACCTACTGCACTAGTAAACTGGATGAAGTGATCAGGAGGAGTCGCCGGATCCACCATGTCGAAACCGATCCAAGCCCTGACCAAGGTCCATAAAGCGCCGAAGACTCCACAAGTAAAAAAGAGATGATGGGCTGTCTCAATGCCTCCACAGCCAGAAACACAGTACTGATCCTCCTGAGCCAGAATACCACGTCGACCCAAATTAGTCTTCGTTGGTAACCTGTCCCGCAGGAGTCGCCAAGCTAAGATAGACACCTTCAGAGGAACCTGTTGGTGCCAAATAAGATCTGCTGTCTCGTCTGAAGAAACGTCATCCTGGGTAGTCAACAGCTGATACGCGCCGCGAACAGTGTACCCACACTCTGGATCAAAACGCCACCTCCAAACATTTGCCACCTGCTCCTGTATCTGAAAACCAGAAAGTAAGGTCTGACACTCCCCCAACATCTCCTCCTCCCATAACTGTCTCCGCCACACCCACGCCCTCCCTCCTGACTCCCACTCTAACGCAAACATCTCAGCCACCGTGTGCTGCTTGGTTTCTGCCAAATCAAACAGACGACCAAACCGCACCCTCAATGCCTCTCCCCCCAACCAAGGATCCAACCAGAAAGAAGTGTATCTCCCATGCCCAACCCGACGCTCCACACCATCTGCAAACCAGTCACCCCCAAGCCCACCCTCCCCATCCCTAATCTTCACTATCTCCCGCCACCATGCTGAACTCCTCCTACCCCCCTCACCCAAACGACCACCCTCCACACCACACCTAGCCGCCAACACCCTAAACCACAAACCTCCCCGATCCACCAGCATCCGCCAACATCACTTCCCAAGAAGAGCAGTGTTGAACTCCCGCAACCTCCGAACCCCCAACCCTCCATACTCCTGCCGCATACATATCTTATATATTTCATTTCACAGGACGAAGAATCTGTCCGATTGCCTTGAAGTTGTACCATGATAAATGGGAACATGCATGGGAATGGGATTGGGAAGGAAATAAAAGACTATAATCATTTATAAACAAAATAGATAATTGATTATATATTTTTCTATTATTTATCTTAATTTCTTTTTATAAAATTAATACTTTTAGGACCCATGTTTTTTTTTTGAAGCATTTTAGGACCCATGTTAATAGTATAGGATTAAAGTCATTTTACATATGATTCAATCATGCATAATTGGAACATCATTGGAGATATATATATATATATATATATATATATGTGTGTGTGTGTGTGTGTGTGATGAGATGTACGTAATACATCATGCGATTATATATGCACAACTTTTTAAATTTTTATACAAACACATACATAGAAATTAAACTAACTTTTTCAAAAGATATAAATAAAAATTCCTACATAAATTGCTATCCATCAACAGTGCGGATAACATATAATATGTGGTATACAGTATACTATACTATACTATAATAAAGACGGAAAATAAAGGCACAAGTGCACAACCGATGGCTCCCTAGACTTGTGTTCTCTTTGATACGAATATGAACCAGTTTTTCCTTTTTTCTTTTTTAGAAGGAAAATGGAAAGGATATTTTATTTTAGTTTTTTTAAAAAGATAGGACATTTCTTCTTTTACGTGTATTTGCACAACATGAACTAAATCTTATATCTAACATCGATAACATATTAGGATTTTTTTTTGTTAATATACACATTTATATAATATTAATTAGTATTATATGTATCTTTAGACAACCTATGAGTTCCACATTGAGCATATAAGAATTGAAATGTATCTTTTCTTTCCAATGAAAGAGAAACAATGTGTATTAAAGAGGTAATGGAAAAATTAGAGAGAAGAAAATTTGATTTTTCGAATTGAGGCATTGCTTGTCAAACTTTCTCACTTCACGACTTATGTTCATTGGAAAAATTCTCTTTCCACCCCCCAACACTCTCTTCCCCCCCCCCACCAATATACTCTCATACAAAAAAAAATTTACTCTCATACAAAAACCATTTTGGGGGGAAAAAGAGAATATTATGGGGTGAAATGAGAAATTTTCTGTTCATTGTGAAGCAAATCATAGTTTGGTCTAAATTCATGTAATGAGACTATTTTTTATGTAACTCTTGTTTTTGCCTCATTCACCTTGTTGGTTGATAGAAGGTATTGTCTTTCGCTCTTGTGAGGTTCTAGCTTTTTGTTGAATATTGGGGCTTGCACCCCCTTCTTGTAAAAAAAAAAGATAATGGAGCAAAAATTGATCAAATGTAGGGAGAAGGAGAGAGCTTGGATGTAGATGATCCAAGTTCAAGTCAGTCTGATAATTTATTTAAGGAAAATGCTAATAATTATTCCGAACAATTAAATGTGATGAATGATGCCTTAGTGTTTTGGATTAGACTTTTCTTACATGGATTTAAATTATAATAATTATTTTGGATTAGACTTTTCTTACATGGATTTAAATTATAATAATTGGTGTTTTTATTAGAAGTTTAACCACTTAAAATTTGGATTAATGTAGGCCGTCAAAGATTGATAAATAGAATCGATCCAACAAGCAAATTTTTTTTAGAAAAAATACTAAGCTTCAAAAAGATTTGAATCCATAGTTATCTATCAATCTTTAGTGACTTACATTGATCCAGCTTTTAGGCGGTCAAATGTTTGAGAATACACCTTTTAATATGAGGCTTAAATGTTTAATGACTAAATTCTAGTACTTATTAATTTTTGGTGGCTTACATTAATCCAACTTTTAGGCTTAAATGTTCTACCTAAACATCTTTTAATATTTTTTCACATTATATATATTTTTTTTGACAATGTCACATTATATATTTAAAATAATTAAATTAAAAAAATTTCAGGATCTTTTTCAACTCAAAATTTTGAAGTCTAAAATATGTGATTGTATCGTTTGGCCCTTAAACTAAATGATAGACAAATAAAGTCGTTAACAAAAATAACTACAATAATTAAGTCATTATCGATAGAGTAAAAATCCTAGTAGAAATCAAGTTTCTAAAAAGTTATAATAAATCAATAATGCCACAATTCTCACTTTGAAAAAATTATACTACCATACTTAATATTACTGCCAGGGACGAATCTAGGTAGAACAAATTGGGAGCAATTGCCCCCACAACCTTATTTATTTTTGTGTCAATATTATATAGGTTTATATTTTGTTCTCACTAAAAATTAAGTGTTGACCCCATAAAAAATTCTTAAATAATTTACTTTTGTAGTATAATATAGTGAGACTAAATTATTTACTAGTTGTTTGGCCACATATAGAAAAAAAACCATGTTTAGTAGTGTTGAAATTGAAAAATAATTGTACAACATTTTTGAAATACAGAAATACTAGAGATATATAATTCGTATATATATTTGTTTTTGACACATCGTAGTCTCGTAGATATATTTTTATCAAGTAGTTTAATGATATTTAAATATATGTTTTCAAGTTTTTGGTATAAAATGACATAGTTCACGTAATTTCCAATTTTTCACTGAGTGATAAACTATCATTATTTTAATAGTTTTTTTTATACACTAATATATACTTATTATATATATGATTATTCTTGCCCCCACAAATCAACATTTTTAGATCCGTCACTGACTGCACTGCAGTACTTAAATCATTAATCTCTCCTACTCACAAAGAAGATAATGTACTAGTACTAGTAGTATATATAAATAGTAAAATTGATTAGGAAATTATGGAACGTAGGAGCCTAAAACGTGTCAATGATTTATAGTGGAATCAAATTTTAGGAATGGAATCACAAGTAGTGCGTTTCATTGATGGAAAATAATAATTCAAAAAATTCTTGAAGCCACTATTATATAAACTGGTAGCGGACGGACGAGGACGACCGCAGAACCACAGAAGAATCTCACCGTTCGTCAAAAGATGTTCCAACCCACGTGTTTTTATTTCATTGGAACTTCGAGATCATTGATTAGATACTTTGAGATGAAAATTTGTATTTTTCTAAATATTGGATGCTTTTGTTTTTTTTTATATTTTTTAAAATAATTTTTATAATAATTTTTTTTGACAAAATCATAATTTTTAATTAAAAATATAAAATTATTTTAAATTCATTTTTCTATATTATAAATTTTAACCTAATAAAAAATCTATGTGACTATGTAGTAGCCTAATAAAAAATTCATTTTTTTTTTGTTTTTATATGATTTAAGGAAGAAAAATATCTTCCAAAAATAATTTTTATGAACAAATATATTTAAAATCATCATTTTTAAACCAAAACATTACAATTGTGTGTCTATGTATTAGCCTATTAGACTAAACTAACCTTATTTATTTTTTATATCATATGCTCCGTATTTCATGTTGAAGTATTCTTCTAATCCTAGCTGTCATATCTCTTTTTCTTATTGATCTATTAGAGATGGGTGATTTAGGGTCGATATTGACTCAAAATCTCCTTAAATCATTTTTTTATCTTTGTAATATAAAGCGTGAGGGTAATTTACACATATATTTATTTTTTTTCTCTCTTTTTTTCTTTTGATTTTACCGTCTTAGTGCGACTTTTTTGTTTTAATTGTTTGTCTTAGTGTGGTGTATTATTTTTTCGTCTTTGTACAGTGTATTTTGTTTTTCCGTCATTCGTGTGGTGGTCATTTATTTCAGGTTGAGGGACTGGGATTAATTTTGATTTAGTGCAGATCCAATCAATTATTTTGGTGTCATCAACAACAACGTTAGGAAATTTAGGCATACCGGACAATTCAATACAATCATATTTGTCAGCATGTGCAATTTTCCGTTTTATGATATTAACACGAATGTCGTGAGTTTGTTCGCAATTTCATTTTTTTTATTTTCTACTATTTTTAATTTGTATTATATCGATGTACTCTATCAATTTAAATAAATAAATATTTTTTTAAAAAAATATTATTTACAAAAACGACCTTCGTTTTGAATTGGAGAGTACAACAAAAGCAATATGCAAAGATTCTTATTAGGAAGGTACACTATCGAGAGACAAGGACCACTAGGTTAAGGTCATTGTAGGAACTATGAACAGAACAAGAAGAGAAGGAAGTAGAAGGAACGGAAAGGAATTGGCCATCCCCAGCCCATCAGCCATCATCGTGTTGTGGATAAATGATTATAAAAATTAAGGGTATACAAAATTCAACTCAGAAAAATACAGGACAAAAAAATGCCGGTTAATCCAAACGGAAAATAAAACATTAAAAATATTACTCCCTCTGTTTCAAAATGAGTGTCGCTTTAGCTCAAAAATTTCGTTTTAAAATGAGTGTCGCTTTTCAATTCCCAATGCAACATTTTCCAAATATACCCTTTAATTATTACTTTATACACTGTTTTCAAGAAAGCAAAAGAAAAAGTAAGGTTAATTTAGTAAAAATGCTATTACTTTTAACATAATGATTGCATTCTTTAATATGTGTGAAATTACTAAGTACGACATTCATTTTGAAACGGAGGGAGTAAATCGTTAATGCATATAACCTTGAAATCAACAAACAAATGAATATGACCCTAAACGCAACCCAGCATATCTGCATACAAACACGAAATTAAGTTGCAAAAAAAATAATGATACGTTAATATTTAATGTACTAACCAAAAGGTTTAAACTTTAAAGTGGTCAAAGATCACAACTCTTTGCAACAAAAGACAGCAAGTAAAATCACTCTTTTAAACTTAAGCATCCAACATCAAAGAAAGAGAATGATCGACGAAGTTGTACAAAATTAACAAGCATTTCTGATAAAATGTCTTAACAACACCAACTCTCTTTGCAACAAAAGTCCGCAAGTAAAACTACTCTTCTAAACTTAAACATCCAACATCAAAGAAAGAGAATCATCAACAAGGATACAAAATTGTTTTAACAAATGTCTCCAATAAAATGTCTTAACAGCAAATATCCTCCATCCTTAATTTGGGATCCTTTTCATATAGTAAATTTATTGTGCGATTAGACGGTTTCTTATTTTATATTTATCGAATGAAATGCTATAATTATACTTTGGTCTAATTATATTAATAAATTAATTCTTTGTTGTTATGAAAAATCAACCATACTAAACATGAGGAAATATAGATCGATGTAGTGATACAATTATAAAAATTTGACAGTTCAATTAAGATTAAACAATTTAAATTAAAACAATTAACTCTTACTATTAAACTGTTTCAAATTTAAAATGCCTGATCTTAATCAAACATCTAAATCATCGTAAATTAGAGGATAATAATAATGAATTGTGTTGTGTGATGTTAGTCAGGTCAACTATCTTCATCCTTAGCTAACTAAAAAAATAATAAGAATCTTTTGAAAAGCACATCAATCAACTCACAAAACATTAATTAGTTATTATCCATAATTATTAAATTATTAATTTTTTTTTTTATAGGCATTAAATTATTACATTTCATTTCGCCGCGTTTAAGAACAGGAATCCAAAGATTCCCTATTTCCCACTAACTGCATCACAAAACTAGCAACTAGGAGTAATATTTTCTTCGTTTCAAAGACCTTTATTTATTTACCTTTTATTTTTTATAATATTATCTTATTAATTAAACTTAAATAATCTTTTGATCTCTGTCAGTTCGTGTATTTTAGTTTTAATCCTTTTATATATTTTTTTTTAAATTCATCCTTGAATTGTAAACTCATTTTGATTTTAGTCTCTGATGATGAAATCCGCAGGAAAATTCGATTTTTTTTTTATAAAACTTATAAAATTTCCTGCATATTTTAGTTTCAAAGACTAAAATCAAAATGATTTTAATATTTAGGAATTAATTCAAAAAAAAAATAACATACATACACTAAAATTAATAAACACGTGAATTTACAAGACCAAAAGATCATTTAAAAACCTATTAATTAATACAAAGTTTTTACCACCATTTAAAAGTGATTAAATTTCATAAAAAAAAAGTTTAAATGCATATTTGATCCCTTATGTTTAATTTAGGTTTTAAGTTGATCTTTTATATTTAAAAAATTTTAAGTTGATTCCTCAAGTTATTGATATCAACATAAGTTAATCAATTTCATCAAATTTTAAATTAATTTCATCGTAAATTTTTATGTGACACATTCATAAGTTGACCACGTACGCCACTCTATTTGCCATATTGAAGTTTTAATCATAAATTTGACAAAAAAATAAAATAAAATTAAAACTTTTTAAAAATAAAAGGCTAAATTAAAATTTAAATGCAATTAAGTCAAAAAAAAAACAAATAAGTTGTGAATTTTTGCTAGTGGACAACAAAGACGCCGCGACCCGAATACGCGCACGATATCTTTCTGTCGTGAATCTTCAACTTCTTTATATAAATAAATCAATCTCTTATTCTCTATCACCTTCTTCTTCTTCTTCTTCTTCTTCTTCTTCTTCACATCTTCGTTCGTTATCACTTTCGTTCATTTTTCAAACACCATGGAACTTAACTTAGATTTGAATTTAGCTTTAGCCTCTGTTCCAAAAACCGTTTCTCATTTCCTCAACGACGTCGTTTCTCATACCAATAACTCATCTCAAAAACTCGATGACTTACTTCACAGATTAGAACAAGAAATGACCAAACTTCTCGCTTTCAAACGTGAACTTCCTCTTTCCATAATCCTCCTTAACGATGGTACTTAATTTCAGTTAATTTGAATTTCACTTTTTTAATTTAGTTGTTAATCACTTAATCACTTAATTAAGTTAATTGATATGGTTTATGACTTTATGCAGCTATAGAAAGATTGAAGGAGGAAAAAGAAAAAGTTAGGTTAATGAAAATTGAAGATTCAGAAAACTCTGATACTAATAAGAAGAATTGGATGAGTTCCGTTCAGCTTTGGACTAATCAAAAAAATTCGGTAATTTTTTTTATTAATTACTACTTAACTTCTTATTAGTACTTTTTTTTGAGATTAAAAGTGGTTTAATTTTTCTTTTTTGTAGAAGAGTAATGGTGGAGGGGTAATTATGGAATTTAATGGAAATTGTTTGAAGGATGTTTCTCAAGTTCCGAGTTATAGTTTGGTGTCTGAAGTGAGTCATGGAAATTCTAAGAGTGGTGGTAGTTCTGGATCGTCTTTGTTGCGTGTTGAGATACAGAATCAACCGCAGCCACCGCAACCTTTGCAGCAGAATTCGAGGAAACAAAGACGAAGCTGGTCATCGGAGCTTCATCGTAGATTTGTTGATGCACTTCAACAGCTTGGTGGAGCACATGGTAAATTGTTTGTGTTCAGATTGATTATTTTTATTGTTAATTGTGTGTGCGCGCGCGCGCGCGTGTAGTTATTGATTTATTATGGTGTAGGATTTTTCTTAATTAGTCTCAATTTTAATTTGGATCTGGAAATAGAGTCGATTGTCCATTTTATAATTGAAATTGTGGGTTGGAGTGATCTGGATTCCCTGCAATTGGGAAACATGTGGATTATGTGTAGTTAATCGATATTAGTAGTTGGATGGAGATCAGACGATTCTATGGATGTAAAGTTGAAATTAAGTCGTCTTATCTGAATTTTACTACCGAGATCGCAACTACAAGAATCCATTTTTGATGTGTGGGGATCAAAATTATCTGTAATTAGGGATTAGTACCGTCACTCAATTGTCAGAACTGTCTGATCAAGATTGGACGACTCAAATTTTAAGTTTACTAGACTCAAAGTTTTGATCGGACGATTCCAATTGCTGACTTTACGGACTTTCGGACTTTACACAATATATGTAGGGTTTGAGCCTAATTGGTTTTTCTTTTTTGTAGCAGCCACTCCTAAACAAATTAGGGAAAAGATGCAAGTGGATGGATTAACAAATGATGAAGTGAAAAGCCATTTGCAAGTGAGTGAAAAACCATCCATGATTACTAACATTATTAGTTTCTTCATATTTGTATCTTTTATTGTTATGTTATGTTATGTCAAATAACTTATGTAGTAGTACATTTTTATGATTATGCAGAAATACAGACTTCATGTTAGAAAATTCCCAGTTTCTTCAATTGAAGAAGCTAATAAACTAGCCTTGTATATGACACAAGATCAATGTGAAGACACAATAAAAGGAAACATATCAGAGTCTGTTTCACCACAGGGTCCTCTTACTCCTTTACTCCTTGGTGGATCTGTTAAAGGTCTCTCTAGCCATGGAAGAAACAGTATGGATGCAGAAGATGAACAATCAGATTGCAGGAATTGGAAAGGTGATCAGGAGCAGCTACACGAAGCTCAATAATTACAGCCTCTAAAATTTTGCCGAGAATATTATAATAAAACATATAGATCATGAAGACTGAGAATTTAACAACATAAAAAATAAATATCTAACAAAGAGAACTATAGAGATATTAAGTTTTATGCCATAGTTATTTTTTAAATATAATTAAGCTATGGTTATTTTTGAGTATTCTGGAAAGAGCTGCTGATAAATTTTGCAGATTTTTTTTTCCATATGATATTGAAGGTTTTTGTTTTGATAACTACTAGTACATTTGAATGTATCATGTAACTTAACTGTATTTTATTATTTATAGTGCAATTTTCATAGATGTGAATTCTCATTTATGGTGTATGCTTTGATGTCTTGTATTATAATTTAGCTTTTGGATGTTGAATTTTGTTTAAATGACAAACAGTATAGAATCCACCTAAAATGTTTCCATTTTGGATGTTGCAATTATTCGAGTAACACTTCCATGAAAAGGTATATGGTGCTTGGTGCCTATCATTTATTAAATTTTATTTATTCATAAAGTTTAAAAATGCAAGTTTATGTTATGTATCATGAAATTGAATGGACAAAATACTTGCTTTGTTCTCAGCCATCCATCCATGTGCTAGCCATCTTAAGGTTAATTTTGGGATATCATGATACATGAACACGATTGACGGATTGAGTACAAGCTTTTCTGCTTCATTGATGATAAAGTGCAAAATCTGTCACGTACCCTATACTATTCCTGATAACATGAGAATATTGGCAGATATTGTGCTAATTATATATGGAAACGTGCTTTTGAGTTTTTAGCATTTTGGCTGGATCTTATTAAGGATGACACATAAAGTGTCAGAATATTTCAAACAGCATATTAGAATTTATCCTTTATCAAAAAAATATTATCAAAAATTTAGTGGCAAAATATACACAAAAATGTGAAGAATAGATGTATTTAATTTTGTGTGAATTTTTAATAGTTTATAATTTCACCTACGTAAAAAAAATTAATAGTTAATTTGAACTCATATCAAATGATTCTGTAATTTTTTAACATTTAATATTGTGAAGAATAGCATAATATCATATCAAATGTTTCTGTAATTTTTTAACATTTGAAATTTTGAACCGCCAGTATATATTCACAAAGTAATAATCCAACTTTGTGGTATTAATTTTATTTAAGTAATATAATTCACTTAATTAATAGAAATATTCTAATATACAAATGTTGAGATTCTAAGTTCGGACTCTTAATTCTCTATTTAATCATTTTTAAAGATGAAATTCTGACTATTAGACTATTAAAAATAAAAAACATAGTGGTATTCTTTTAGCATCTTATTCACACCTAAAAAATAAAAATATTCTCATAATTTACATAATAAAAAGAAAATCTCTTACAATTCACAAACTTGTGTGCTTTTCTTTCCAATTTATTTCAGCGCTGTTTTTCGTCCCACTACATTTCTCACGTTGAAAAAATATCATCGAAAGATATTTTCTAACAAAATTTATACTACCGAAAGATATCTCCATATAATTTGAAGAATATGGAAAAGGGATTTTAATTAATTTAATTTTAAAGTGCTTAGAAGAGCAGCTGGCTTTATTTTATTTCATGCACTAGTTTTATTTTAGCCGTCCATTTTTTCCCCCTTTCTCCATCATCTTAGAATCAATCCATGGATTTTCTTGAGTTTGAGACTGTTATCACTCCTTTTGTGCGTAGGAATAATCCACAATATTCTTTTTGGTGGATCTATCCATCCACAAAATGACTCAAGAATACAGTTGAGGTGACAACTTAACATTAGATTGATTAAAAAGAAGAAAAAAAAACTTAACATTAGATTAGTACTTTACTTAAGAATAAAAAATGAATTATAATCTAAGTAATTACAAATAAGAAAATCTAACTGATGCTCATACATACAAGATGACTCGACCACTATATATATGAATTTAAACTAAAGTTTACATTATTAGCTTTCAATACCGTAACGAATTAAGCATAACTTTCTTGAGTAATTGATGAATTGTGCTTTCTTTTGCCTAGCTTGTGATCCTCCAGAAAAATGAACAAACTGAACAAAATGTTCCAATATCAATTTCGGGTCGACCGAAGAAAAACTTATCTAAGATCTTAATTACTCTTAAAGATCTGATTTACTCTTATATTATTTGTAGGCAATGTCGGTGACTTTCATTTTATCATATTATTTGTAAGCAAATTCATCCTTTTCGTTCTAAGCAATTTGAATTTATATTTGCATCTGATATATTCTATCAATTATTGAAATGGATGAATATTGCTTTTTTTAGTAAAAAAAAACTATATTTTTACCACATTAAGGAAAATAGCACTTTTAAATTATATTTTACAAATTAAGTAAATGATTTGCGGTTATTTTTTATTTTAAAACAGTGATTTGGTTTAGAATTAAATATTAGATCAAGGCAAATGCTAGCAACTTATTTTCGGATAAACGCACTTCTTAAACTCACTTCTCTTGATTAATTTATTGTTTAAAATATCAACACATTAAAATATTTTATTAATTGTAAGTGGGACAGATAAGTAAAAATCAATAAATATGAGTATATTATTGGTCATCGTAAACATAGTTCAATCGATAATAATATTGTAATTTACAAATTGAAGTTCGAAAAAATTCTCCATTTTGTTTGGACAATAAATTCTTCATTTATTTATCTTGAAATTATAGTTACTAAATTATTTAATAAAAGAAAATAAAATATTATTATGAAAAAAATTAATGACAATTACATTTTTGCTGTAAAATATCTGGTGGCAGAATTCTAATTCAAAGTATAAGATGTTAGTTATTCGTGATCTTAAATTTGACAAAGGAATCACAATTTAATCCCACAACTATATTCGAAAAAAGTTGAAATCACTCGATATCAGAACTAAAAAAAAGTAAATTAATTCCAATTAAAAGTAAATAAATCAAAATTTATTTTGAGAAAAAGAATAATGTAAATGGGATACTATTTGTTTTCTACTAATTTTGTTTCTACTCACATTGTTTCCTTTATACTTTTTCATCACATAGTAAAAATAAAGTGTGAAAAATTCTCTTACTTGAAACGTTAACATACTCCACCGCCTCCGTCCAATACAAGCTTCTTCTCGTACTCAACTTCCCGGAAAACGCCGCCGGTCTTCGTCTCCGGCCACCACAACACCTCATTAACTCTTCCAGGTTTTCCTTCAAACGTTAAAATTCTCTTGCTTCTTCGCTTTTCCAATTCTCTCTAACTAAATCAGTCCTCTACTTTTCATGGGTATTATTGCATACAAGCTGTTTGACAAAATGCTTTAGTGAGTAGCGGCGCAGCTTGTTGCCCGTTTACCTTCGACACATATGTAATTATCTTATATATATAATACATATTTTCTCAAAAAATAAAAAAATTTAGTGATTTATTAAGTTATTCAGAGCTCCTTTGTGAGTGTGTTGTTGTTTTGTTCGGTGTAAGGATTTTCATTTCCTAAACAGGTTGTTTGCATCATAAACAAAGTGTAAGCGCCCCCTTCATCACAATTTTTTGGTCACCGTGAAGTTCGTGCGGCAGTGCTCAGGCCACCGTGATATAAGAAGCAAACATGAAAGAAATTGTAACTATACAAGTTGGTGATTATGCCAACTACGTTGGTTCTCACTTTTGGAACTTTCAGGTTTCAGTTCCTATTTTTTACTATTCAATTTCACAAATTTACATTCTTTTTGCTTTCTTTACCTGTTTCAAATTGTAACAAAATGGTCTTTTTGGTGTTTTCTTTGTTCAATTGTTAGGATGAGTTGATTGGGTTGGCTGAGGACCCTCAAGCTGATTCAGTTTTCAAGAATCATGATCTTAATATGGATGTGCTTTATCGTACTGGTGAGACACACCAGGTGCATTTTTCTCTATTTTATTTCAATTACTGTTCTTGTTTTGAAAAATATGATCTTGTAATTTTTAAGAAGTATCTTGTGGTTTGAGTTTAAGTGGTTAATGAACTCCAGCTAAAGTCGAACGATCAGGAGCAACCGAGTTTGATAACAAACAATTATTGATTAGACTTTAGTTACTTTATGGATGAACTCCATAGGAGTAGGTGTAGGACCCCTTTCCCCTAAGAACTGGAGGGTTAAGATAAAAAAAGAAGTCTTTTTTGGGGAAGATTGAATATGGTCTTGTATTTGGGCTTATCTAGTTGGTCTGTAATCTGTGGTTCTGTGATTGTTGTACCTTTGATTTTGCAGCAAATTACAGAGAAATGTGGTCGATACAGCCGTAATTGTGGCTGTAATGTTGTTGTGTAGACCCCCTAAAACCTCTTTTTATTGCGGATGCATAATGCTATTAAGAACTATTCCTTCCATGTGTGATATGCATGTTCTCCAATGCAGACCTTAAGTATCGGTTAATTAGGTTCTGTGAAGAGTTTATTATTAATATTAACTGATACTTCAATGTTCAATGGTTTTTTTTGTTGTAGTGACTAGTGAAAATGGTGACAGATGATCTGAGTTTAAATAGATTAGAAGCTTTAGCTGTTCTACTTATGCTTATACCATTTTGCTTAAATGTGTGCAGGGCATCAATACATACACTCCTCGCCTAGTCTCAATAAACATGAGAGGTATTCAATTTACGTATTTTTATATTGAAAAAGCATATCATTTTTTATCTAGTCCATTTCATTGGATATGTTTGTTAGGATTGTTGTTCATTAAATTGACGCCACTATTTGGTCTTAAAGGATTTATGGTCAGTGTTACATTCTACTGAACTATGAAAGGAAATAGTGATAAAAAAAACATTGTACTAGTATGTAGTAGGACCTATTTTGTTGGTGTATAGGTTCAGTGATTTTCAAAACCAATTAACTAATTTTTCGTATGGAGATAGAAATCACATGATCATGTTAAGTTGATAGGAAAATTGTCAACAATATAAACAAGAGGGCTGACTGTATTATAGTTATAACTTACATTGCCAAAAGCCTTTTGACATGATTCCCACATATTTAAACTTTTTATGCAGCATTGCTTGCCTTTTCTGCCTTTATGGAATTGAAAAAAATACAGCATCTTGCCTATATTTTTCCTTTTTGGATGTCAGTTTTTATCTCAACTAAAACCCTTGCAACTTCTATTCCATTTGTCTTCTGTTGGTCTCAAGATGATAGCACGTACTGTAAACATATTTTAGCATCATTCATTCCACCCCCTTGTATCTGATTTTTGGATTTGTTAACCTTTTCAGGATCCCTTGGTTCTATGAGTTCACATGGTACACTGTATAATGAGGTTGCTCCCACAACATCAAATGTTTTAACCTGGTGAGAACTTTTAGCTTATGCTTTTATGACAACGATTCAATAATAAATAAAATAGTGAAAAAAAAATGTAGAAGATTTAGGAAGCCACCTCCAACACTGACAACATTGTTGTGAATGTTAATTTCTGTTGTGTGATTTCTCTCTCAATTATTACCATCTTTTAGAAAAATGGGGATGGATTCATTACTTTTACTTTTCTATATTAGGTCCATTTTGAATAGGTTTTTGGTATCGGAAATACCTGAAAACTGTAATAGAAAAGGAAGATCTTTGCTACAGAAGCATTCAAGAAAATTCAGATTTAAGACTATCCATTGTCTGTTTCTACTTGCAGATATTTTGTTGTTCTGTTTACTCATATGTTTATACCGTTGGAAATCAAACCTAATTTAACAGTTGTGTGACTTGTGTCTGTCAAGTCTTTTGGTTAAAATTATGTTAAAATGTGCTTGATGCCCATAGACCTTTGTGCAGGACTGGTGAGGTTTCCACCCAAGCCTCTGAACCTCACAAAAAGAATTTGTTCCTACAAAGTCTTTATGAAGAAGAAAACTTGAATATGGTGAATGAGAACAGTGGTTCTCCGAGTGAGGATCAGGCTAAGAATATAACTGAGTGTCTAGAAAATGAAGTTCAGTTTTGGACAGATTACTCAAAAGTACATTTCCACCCCCAAAGTTTATATGAATTAAATGGAGTATGGACAGATGTTGAGGACTTTGACAATTATGGAATTGGAAGGGATTCTTTTACTTGGGCTTCACAAGGGGAAGAAATTAGTGAGAGACTTCGTTTTTTTGTTGAAGAAAGTGACCATGTACAGGTAACTATTTGTCATTTTTTAATCTAGCTGTCGATTTTGGGATTAGTTTTCGCGTAGCTTTACCTTTGATTCTTGTAATGAAACATTGAAGAATGCATTATCTTAAAGCATCTGGTTTTCCTAGAAGTATCCATTTTCAGTCAATTTGTTTTCTTTTTCATTTTCTGTAAGGTCCTTTTTATACATAAGAATTTGCTTATGCCTTGAATGTACGTAATAATGCTTGTACTTCGTGAACCAAGTTAATCATTTCTAGGCATTTTATTTTACGACGAACTAAGTAGTTCATAAACTCTGAATAAAATCTGTTAATAGAACTACAGCATGCATAATTTTGCAAAAGCTACGCTAACCTGACACAGTGACACCATAATATCACAATCCACCAATCTATTTTGTTTAGCTCTGTCTACTTTGGTGCGAGATTTTCATATTTATGGTATTATTCATACGCTAATAAAACATATGGAGTTTTGATCTTTGCCGTAGCCTTTTTCGTTAGGCTTTCAAAAAATTCAGTTTGGTTTATTGTCCCTTGAACAACCATTCTTTAAAATTTGGCAGGGATTTCAATTTGTAGTTGATGACTCTGGAGGTTTCTCTGCTGTGGCTGCTGAATTTTTAGAAAATATTGCGGATGAATATACAAACACGCCTGTCATGTTGTATGCTGTCCGTGGTTCTGGTTCACGAGCAAGTCTTCAGAGGAGGAACCGTAAAATCTTAGAGGAGCTTCATGATGCTATATCATTTTCAAGGCTATCATCCTATTGTAAACTTATTGTACCTGTTGGCTTGCCCTCCTTAAGTAAGTGTAATAATTTTTGTCATGTAGCGTTTATCATTCGACTACTCAAATTCAATATCCATCCTTGATAAATGGATGCACATAATGGTGTTTAAGTCACTGGTACTCTACAAACATAAATGGTTACATGTCATTGATGACCTTAAATTGCTTTGTAATCTATTCCAAATTTCCAATATTAATGTGGTTTCCTCCATTGATGTCAAATGTATTGGTGTTGGCTCGTTGATGCGTAAATTATAGATTCCAATCTCTTATTCAATTAAACTAAGCCTTCTTTTTTTGATGTCTTAATTCTGGTCTTAAGTTTCCTTTTTACATTGAATTTCATAGGTAAAGCTTCGAAGTTCCTCCACATTGAAGATGCAAAGCATTACCACTCAAGTGCAGTTTATGCTGCTGCATTACACTCCATTAGTCTTCCTTTCCGGATGGTACCAGTTGGGCCTAGTGCAGATGCATCTTCTGTTTCCGGGGCTGTGGATTTTCATGGACTTATACAAATGTTATCAGGGCAAGGAAGGCAGAATATGGTGTCAATTTTGGACGTTGCTATGCCAACACCTGCTTTAACGGGTACATATGAATAAATAGAGTTAATCTTCTTTACAAGAAATGTATTTGATCGGTCATATTGTTAAATTCAGGGGGACAGAATGAACCGTCTTTGTTAGAGCACTTTCAGCCATTGACCCCGATGATATCTGAGGATGGTGAAGACATACAGGCAATTGAACACTTGACAGTACACGGAGCTTTTACATCAGGTATTTTCTTCTGAGATTTATTAATCATTGATTTTCTTGTATGTTATTGTCGTAGTTTTCTAAACTTAAACATTATTATCCACTTCAATGATCTTGCCCTGTATTTAATAACCATGGAATGATTACAATTTTAATTTGCCTGAAGAAGATGCTAACTTGTGCAAATTTGAATAGCATATTCTTCACAACCTTAAATGTGTGAAATAATCTGCTATTAGCAAATTGATTTGTCTTCATTACTTGGTGTATTTTTATCTTCTATTTCTTCGCAAGTTATGTTTTCTGCATGATTATTTTCATCTCAACCCCTTTCCTGTTTTGGGTCAGTAGAAGGTCGCCGTGCTTCAATTTGTGAAGTTAAAGATACATTTGATGCTGCTTTTCAACGTGCGAACACAAGGCCAATGTTCTGCCATCTATCTGCTGCTCTTTGTCCCCTGCCTATTCCCTTGCCTTTTCCATCAATCTTTGGAAACCAAGTTGGCAAGCATGGCAAATTGATGAGCGACCAACTTACTAATTCTTCATCAAAAGGATCCCTTGACGTCCATTCCATTCCCATGGCTGCCAGATTACGTTCAAGCAATGCCGTCTTACCACTTTTGGAGAGTAAACTGCAAAATCTTCACCAATATGGAATTAAGCGGGGAGCAGCCGGGTCTGAGTTACTTAGGAGTTGGGGCTTTGGAAAGGAAGAATTAGATGAAATGCAGGAGTTGTTGTCTAAAATGGTTGCTACATTGTGTCCTCCTCAGTTGTCATCTGATTCAGATTAGAATGCATACACTGTTCCTGGTTTCGAAAGACAAGAAGTAAGGGAACATCTGTAAGGTTACTGATTGTGACAAACTTGACCTTCCTTTTGACCTTGTTTGAGTATCTTAGTAGGTGATATAAAGAAGTGTTGCGAGAAATGTAATCATACCTTTTTGTTTCCCCTACTTGGGTGCTTTGCTCTGTGACTCCATACTAACCTTTGGGGCCTTGTCCGTGGGATTAACCTTTCCTAGCATTCAACTATAGCCGATTCTAGGTGGTTATCAAATTTTTGCAATTTTCTCTCAACAAAGACATCCACAGAGACTCTTCATTTGCTGGTTAAAGGGAACAAGCTCATGCTGGTACCTGTTATTTCTGATGTATGATATGATCAATGAGAAAATTCCTCAGTGTTGTTTTGGGTTTTTAACCCAGTTTTGCAGAGTATATTAAAGACATTTAATTATTAGTATATTATACACAACAGTTTTATATCTTCAATTTTTTTTTAAGTATTCCCTAGGTATGAAAGATACTAACCACTATGACACACTCTTTGCATATTATTTTCAATTTAAAATTAAATAAAAACCCACTTTAAAAATGCCTTAAGTTAAATTTTTTATAATTAGTTCAGCTAAAACATTTTTTTTATGGATTTTAATTTTAGTTCCTCATAGTGATAATTTCATTTACTTGAATTTTAAACTGTCAATTACTGTACTATTTACAAAAACAATTATTTAAATTTAGTTCAATGTAAAAGCAATACTTAACTTTTTTTTGGTATATCGGAAATATAAATTGCTCCCGCTAGGGATCGAACCATGGGTTTCTCCCTATCCAACTTATATGTCCCCCAGCTCTTACCACTTGAGCTATCCTACGGGGACCAAAAGATTGTAATAAAAATGGGAATAAAATAATTACAAAATAAGTATATATGTTTTATTTATTTATTTTCCCAATTAACTAATCAAAATTGTATTAAAAATGTTCTTACATTTGGGCCATATTGGGTCAAAAGAACACTTTGGGCCATATCGACAATTTCACTAAGTATATGAAACACCATATTTTTTCTGAGTAAAGTTCCATATCTAACTCTGTTATTTTTTAGAGCGAGATAGAGTTAGTATTTTTTCTTTTGGTACATTGGAAAGATAAATGCTCTCACGAGAATTTAAATTCTGGATCTTCTCCTACTCAATCTATGTCCCTAAGCTCTTACCACTTGAGCTATCCTAGGGGACGAGATAGAGTATGAAGATAAGGTAAATTTTGTTTAAAGAGAGATTGAGAAAAGAAAAAATATAAGACAAGTTGACCTACTTGTTTGTTGCCTTTTAGCATTCAAATTTCTAGTCAAGTTGCCAAATAAATGTTACAAAGAGTGCAAATTGATATATAGAATAAATAATTAAAAATTAAACCAATGCTTGGGGCACTAATAATACGGAAAACGCTAATTTTACATATAGAAGTTAAGAATTAGGAAATAGAAAGATGATGTGATTTTTTTTTTTGACAGAAAGAAAGATGATGTGATTAATAATAGAAAGATGGTAATTGATGGTTTTTTGGATAGTAGACTTGGTGATGACAAAACATTCTATCACTATCTTTTACTAAAAACTATACTAGATGAAGGTTGATTAATCTCTCAACTTTTTAATAAATAGATTTTTCTTCTTCTTAATTTTCTAATGTTACTACATACCATGCATGAATATTATCACACATCATACAATATACCTTGAATAATTGTAGAAAGTCGTGATGTTTTCTTACATTACGTTGTTGAGTATGGTTCATAGACACAAAAGAAGGATAAGGAGGGTGGGGGAGCTGAGCGAGCGTAGCGAGTGAGGCGAAAATGTGTTATGCATAAAATATAACAATTTGTGTTGTTCTTTCTCTTGTTACTAATTGTTCTAAGTAAGTATTGAGGATTACAATTATAAAATTAAGTAGAATATTAACAAAAATGTTCAATTAAACTCATTATTGCAAAACTTCATTCTTAATCATTACATGTATCCCAGTACGTACTACATACAACAATGGCAATAATAGACATCCGTACTTGTTGGTTGGGAATTTTATCATTCTTATTTCTATCCACTTCTTTTTTCTTGTAAGCAATTATTACAATTTGTTTTCATTTCATTCTCCATGCTTGAGTTTGACTATTGAATAAGACAATAGTCACAATATTACATTATATACGACGAAATATTATTCTAATTCCTTTATGCTATGGTTTCTTTTTATGATTAGTAGACATCAGAATTCTCCTGCCAGAGGTGCTTATATATATATATATATATATATATATATTGTTTGGACCAATTAAGTTGTTCTTGTAAAAAAAAAAAAAAACAACCACGTTGTTGGTAATTCAATTGAATGAGTGGAAATGTGAATAGTGAATAAAAAAACTACACTCAAAGTAAATAATGGTTAAACTAATATATAAGAATATTCAAAAACAATTCAAACTTCACTCTCATGCGATTCAAAGTGAACAATATCTTATAACATAGTGTGACATACTTGAAAGTTGAAAATGAAACAGAACATTGACGCAAAAGAAAGTGGCACACACCACATACCACTTATCCTCTTAGCCTCGACAGGAGGCAACTGTTCAAATACATATGAAAATCTCATATTACTTGAAAATTAAGCCTAATACAATATCTTCACTTCTCAATCCATCAAATTACTTTTTACAAATTAAGGACAAAACATTAATGATTTATACACACAACTTAATACTAACAATATATGTGAATGTATTATAATTGAAAGTAGAACAGAATATATTATATCCTTGAGCAGCAGCCCACGGTTTTAATAATGGATTAAGTAGAATTGAAGGACATCATATTTGACAAGAAGCTACTCATTGACTTTTGATATATAAAAAGAAAGACTGCAATCTTTTTAATTACCTGAAAATTTTGTTTACGTAATATTGTCGGTTATGTACTAATCACTCATAAAATGTTGCACATGCCGTGAAGTACTATACTTTTTTGAAGTATTAATGTGTACCATTTTTTGACTTTATGATATACAAATCTTAAATCTATTTATACTCGTAAATAGGAATTGGCAACCAAGGAAGATAAAGAAAAAGATTGTACACAAACGTCGTTGGATTAATGCTGAATTTAATAGAAAAGATCATGATTCGATTCTGCAATTGCATTGGAGAGAAAATTTAAATCACTTAATATTAGAACTCGTTCTGAACTCTAAACTATTAAAACTCATTCTCTTATAAACTAGAAGGTGAAATTAAAGCCATAAAAAAAAGAATTGTCAAACTACATGGAAATGAGAACAGGCTTTCAGAATTCCTCAAGCAAAGCAGGTGAGAATAAATTAAAACCCTTTACCAAGAAACTTTTGCTTTATAGTAAACTAGATTGAGGCCCGCGCATTGCGCGGTTGCTGTGTGCCTGTGCATTTTGAAGATATGGATCTACTCATGTTGTTTCTTTGATGCAAATATGTTTTAGGTCTATGGATGTTATTCGATTAATCATGACCTATACATTTTTTCTCTTTTTAGAGTCATTTTTTAATCTTTTAATTCTCCTAGTCTCTCAGCAGTTGAATTTTGTACAAGAGATATGGCTGCATATAATTAACAATATTTTAAACTTCTTTCTACTATGCATCTCTTTGTCTTTTTATTGATGTGGTAAAAGTAGAATTATGTGGCTATATTAATGATGAAGTGTCAATAGAATAGCTTTGGACTCTAATTTAATATATAAAATAGATTAGTTACTGTATAATATATGCAAGTGTACACAATCCGCTAACAAGTGCTTCATTATAGTAAGCTTATTTCTAGGGTTCCTATTAAATGCAAGGGTCTGCCTAAACGATCACAACAATGTTTCATTTCATTAAAAAACTAATCTATAAACTTTATGAATCTAAGTAATTATTTTTAATCGATCACTTTAACATTAAAAATACTAGTAAGATTTTTTTTAATCTTTAGACTAAATTAATATTAGACATCCGTTGATATAGTAATTGTATATTATAACTTTTGTAAAATAATTATGTTTCAAATGTTTAAAGACATATATAATATGTGTGAAATTTTATATAAATAACAACATTTAGATGAAATGACACATAACCAATATTTTAAATTTGATCCCTAAGTTTGAGCATTTTAAAACTCTTAGAGATAATTTGTCACTTATTTTAATCCACAAAGCTTGAGTAGCCTCCACTAATTATGCGTAGACTAGAGATGCCCAATTCACAACCATTTCATTTTATTTGTTTTCCTTTTCATCTTATTAACCATCTAAAATGAACATAAATTTTACAAGATATTTCACAAAATAAATAGGGATAGAGGATTTTACAGAATGAAAAAATTAAATTAAATACAACATAAAATAAATAAACACAATATTTTAGGGATAGAGGATTACAGATGCATGCAGCATGCATGTAAGTCTTCTAGTTATATCAATCTAAATCTGAAAGTTTTTTTTTTTTTTTAATTTAAAACTTTTAATTGCAAACATCTGCAGCTTCAACTTGCACTTTAATTAAGAATGTATTTAAAATCCATCAACTCAATATATTGTGTTAACTTTTGTCTTTTAAATTTTACTCTTTACAGAACTAATTCCCTTTATTCAATTAGCATCAACAAAATTTATCGTCAAATCTTGTGACATTGAAAGCTATGGTGATATTATAACTATTTGACAAAGGAGATAGAGCTATTCATCAAAAGAATATGAGAAGGAGCAACTAATTAAAGCCTTTAATAAAAGCTTTCTGAATTCTGATTTACAATTTAGTTTTTAACCAAAAAAAGGAATTACTTAAAAGGTAGCTACTGCTTTAGATTCAATAAAAGAAATTCTCCAAGATCATCAACAATCAGTTTACTTTTTCTATTGTTCTTTGGATTCTCCTTCAAAGCCAAGCAAAACAATGCGGATGAAAAAATCTCGTGAATACTCCATCCGTAACAAAATATAAGTATAATATATGTTCAAAAAAATCAAATGTGTTTAGTCTAATATTTAGAGAAAAAACATTTGATTTTTAAGATTTAGTTTTCTTATATTTTGATATGGAGGGAGTATGTTTTACCATTCTCTTCTTTCTTTTTTCTATCCATTTGTATCCGGTAGGTAAGAACTGCAGCCAAATAAAGAAAAGTGTTAAGAAATGCCTAATACATGGAATGTTATCAACATCATTCAAATTCTATACAAAAGATTTGAAGTGGATTCTAGCTAGTATAACACTAAATATAGGCAAAAGTTACAATGATTAACCATTGCATGAAACGTAAAGTATACCACATGTTCTATTTAGGGACAACGACCTTTCTATCGGACAAATCAAAGCTTTTTTTAAAGAGACAACATGAACTTATCTGTGACACATAATATTCATGCCAAATCAAGAGAAAGTGTTTTTCAAATAATCTTTGTATTCAAGGTATGAAGCTGAGCAAATAACATGTTGGGATATTTTTTTCTAGATAAATCAAAGCCAGTGTAGGATATGTAACTAGTACTAATAGGTAACCCCAAGCACAAGATGTGCCCACAATAGGATATAACTTGTATTTTATACTACCAACTTGGCTGGTATGTCGGTTTCCACAAATTCCCTTTCAAAATATACAATGTTTTTAATCACTTTCATTAGGTGAACGGTGAACCCAAGCAATCAAGTTAAGGCTTTTGTTTACACAAAATGCTAGGATATGTAATATTTTTGCCAATTTGCCAAAGCCAATGTCTTGAATTGATAGATTGCCAAATTCCAATAATACCTACAGGTACCTTACTTGACTTCAGAGCATAATATTCTATATTTTTAACATTTTCTCCCTAAAAAATGTAAACTTTTGTTTTGTTTAGTTTACCCTGCATGACATTTTAACTTGACAGAAACAAATCAATACTAGAATATGCCGTGTTGGTAAATCCAAAGTAGCCCATATTTACTGTTTTTCAAATGCTCATAATTGAGGAAACCAGACTAGACATATCTGATTGTGAAAAGACCATTCTCCTAACCAACCCTTTTGCTTAATACTCTCTCTATACTACCCCACAGTAACTGATTATTAGCTTTCTCCCTGCCACAAAACTAGATTGCCCTTCTTATGAATAAAGCTATACTAATAATTACAATGACAAACAAAAAGAATCATCATGAATTAACCGTATAAAGTAAAATCATTAACCAACCAACAATATGAATATTCAAATGGGCCATGAAAAAATAAGCAAAAAAACTAATAGTAAGAAAAAAGAACATACACCATACCTAAGCTGAAAACTGTTTGACGAAAAAGCAGGAAGTGACAAGAGTTTGCAAAATTTGAAGAAATCAACAAGGACCAAGTCCAACACTCCTACACTCCTCGCTTTCCGTCTGTTGTTGGTGATGAGCCAATGGTGAATGTTGAGTTTGCGCCTGTGCTTGCTTCTGTTGAGGAGGTAACAATAGTTGTGCTTGAAGTGGAACATGATGATGCTGTTGATGATGCTGATGAGAATGAGATTCTTCTTGTCCTTGCTGTGTTTGTTGTTGCATGTGATGATAACTATTATCAAAAGATCCCAAAGCCAAAGAAGGCGACAATTGATCCGCAACAACACCGCCACCACCACAACCACCAACACCAGCAGAAACTGGTGTAAAGCCACCACCACCACCAGCAGAATTAGAAATAGAATCCACATCAAACCCACCACTAAACCTCAAAAAATCTTGCTGTTGCTGTTGATTTTCAAAACTCCTAAAAATCTCCTGTTGCTCTCTAGCAGCAACAGCAGCAGCCAACTGCTGTGCTTCCAAGATCTGCTGCGGCGCCGGTTGCGGATCGCAAATCACCATCTGATTCCCCGTCGTCACCACCGGAACATTACCATTATAAGGGTAAAGAGAATTACCAAAGGGATTATTATGATTCTGCTGTTGAAGAATCGTTGTAGGAATCCCTTGAAGTGCTTGAGGACCAATATAAGTAGCAAGTTCTTTTTTAGCATTATTAAGTTCACCTTCAATTGCTCTAAGCTTATGTTGAAGAATTGAAATAAGACCAACACAACCATAAACAGGATCTCTAAGACGAGCCTCAGCTTCATAAGCCAATGATTTAACGGCGTCATCACGCTGCGCCGCGTTAAGTTCGTTTAACAGTTTAGCCACGTTACTAGCACCGAAAACTTTGTGTACATAAGCGAAACGTTGAGGATTATCCGGTGGAAAATACGGTGCAAACACGCACTCTTGTGTGCATTTTCGTCGGAGAAACTTGCACGCCGCACACGGCGAATTTGATGATGACGACATCTTTTTCCGATTGAGTTGTTTTTTTCTCTTTCTCTCTTCCTCTCTCTCTCACTCACCAACGCAACTTCTGCATTTATTTAATCAAATCAACAAATTGATATTAGTATAGTATTAAATCAAATGAAATCACTAATCAAAAAATTTAAATTAGTACTAATATATTACAGATTCGCTTTCTTCCAAAACAAGTGATTTAATTATAATCTAATCAAAATAGTATCTATCTTTCACAACTCTGCACTACTACCAGAATTCAACTTTTTACAACAAAAAAAGGAAAAGAGAGTCAAATAGAGGTAATAATAACAATTAACTCGATAAACGGTTTGATTCTGCGCAGCAGAAACATATACTACAGTCGAATCAAACCGTTTATCGAGTTCATTAACAAATTAAGTAGAATTAGTGAGTTATTGATAATTAATATTTTTTGTAGTAATAATTAAGAGGTGGAAATAAATTAATAATAAAAGGCATGGAAATTGAGGAAACAATGAATTAGAATGATGATTCAACGAAGCTTCACGTACTACGTACAGATTCGTGATCGGAGAATTAAAAAATTCAACGAAGAAATTATTAAACTAATCTAAGTCATTAAAAGCGTGATCTCTTTAATCCTCTTTTGACATGAAATTAACCGACAAAAAAAACGAGTCAACAAAAAAAAATACAAAAACTAATTGCCACATTTCAAATCACACGCTACGACAAAAAAAAGAAAAAAAAATCGGAGAAAGAAAAACTCAGAACGGAACAAGATGTGAAACGAGTTTGAATAACGGAAAGATATAGAGAAAGTTGCACCGATAGATCTGAATATGACATTGTTTGCGTGTTTGTGAAGTTTGAAAACGCGAAAAACAAATCGTAGGGTTACGGCGGAGAATGGAAGTTGTTAGATCCATCACTGGTAAACTCAAAAAACAAATGGATTATCAATATATGAATATATAGATATATATATAGGTAGGTAGAGAGAGAGAGAGAGAGAGAGAGAGAGAGAGAGAGAGAGCTTACAGTGAGGTGTGAAAGAAACGGCATGAGAAAGAATTAACACAGCATGTGATGTGATGAGAATGAGAACGAAAAAATGGAAAACAAAGAAAAGAGGAGAAGGAAATGAAATGTTATATAGAGAAAGAAGAAGAAGAATTTTTTATTTATTTATTTATTTTTTTAATTTTCGAAGTTTCTTGAGTACTACTGCGATAAGTGCAAGCAAAAACACCTTTCAGAACCAGCTAACATTTAATTATTTTTTATATTTTTCATTAAAATCTAGTATCTTTATATATTTAAATCGCATTTATTTATACCTTCCTTAACTATCATTGTTCTTATTTATAGTCCATCATTTTCTTAAATGCCTTTTCTTTTTTAATAATTTTATAAAACACAATTTGTTGTTAATTATTGGAAATTATTTATCTAAAATTTTATATGTTTGGAGAATTTAGACTTTTAGATATATTATTGGTTAATAATAGAGCATGAGTTATTTAGTATAATGATTACATGGACCAAACTTTTAATAAATAAAAAATAAACGTATCTTCTTTGCCTTTTTCTGTCTTGAGCTAAATCCAAGTTTTCTTCATATAGATAGGAGATATGATATGATGATTTAGACCTTTTTGTATATTCCTTATCGAATTTGAAATTTCCATATTTAATTGACCTATGAAATGGTATAGTATATATACATTGAATTTGTTACATCAATGCATTCAATAATATACTTGTATTTTTTTTCAATTAGTTTTTTTTTTGACGAATTTTTTTCAACTAGTTGATTACCAGTGATTTATTGAATATAGTGCAACCTGAGTATTATTAAAATTGGAAGTTTGAAATCCCCAAAATCTTGAAATGGGCATGTGCGCATCAAATAAAATAATGGTTAAATTTTTAGATATTAAAAGGAAAATAATAATAAAGAGTTTATAAATAATGACATTATTATGTTAGAAATTTGAGGGACTGTTTGAAGCAATTATAGATCAGTGTTTTAAGACCGTAAGAGAGACTCAAGTACGTATTTTAGTTCATTTGTAGTCGACATAAAACTAGTTTTGTAATAACATAAGTTTGCTTAGTATAAAAACTCAATACCAAATATTAATTGTGTTAGTGGTGATTGACGTTGGACAATTAGTAAAGAACCGTAGTTCGATCTTTGTAGAGTTTAAAAAATTATCATACATAGCGATGGTGTTTCTCCATACCTATAAATGTAGTGTTTAAAATGATTGATTTTTTTCATTCATTCATAAAGAAAAGTGTTCATAACAGATACTACGTATCTTTTGTAAAAATAATTAAAAAATTATGCACTACATATTGTATCTACTAATTAAGTCTATGAATATAATTTATAAATCAGTGCAACATATTTTGAATATATTTAAATTATAAATATTATATTAAAATTTAAAAGAGATTGCTAACTTTGATATGGGTCATAGTTATGACACACGTAAATTTCTTAGCGCCCCTCCACTCTTACTCGCGCGCCCCCATTGCTCACCACCTCCTTAGCGCGTGCTTTCCACTCCCCTTGTATTTTTTATATGGGTTATACTTGCTATCTTCTATTCACATGATCAAAGTTATCAGCCTCAAATTTAAAAATCAAACATCATGAGTTAACTTCTTCTAAAAGAAAATCAGTCTACAACTACTAAGTATTTTCAGAGTGAGTAATACTAATAGACTAGAGGCAGGTAAACATAACTACTCTTTCTGGTCACAATTATAAATAAATTTTTTTTTTTATTCATTTGATTGTTGATATGTTTGACTCATATTTGTGCTCAGTTAATTAACAGTTAAATGATCAAAAAAATCAATTTTGTTTATGTTTGTAGTTAGAAAGAGTATTTTGGTAGGGAGTAAAAACATAGTGTGTTATGAGAGAGAGGGAAAAGGCAACTAGGAGAGTTAAGTTGAAGATCAGGCTTTAATTTGCTGCGAAATGCAATGATGGATATGTATTTTCTTTCTCTCTTTACTTTATGCACTGAAACTGCAGCAGCATAGGACACATCCGTGTACCGTGCGCGTCAACACTGTTGTGTTGTGTTTCTCACCGCTCCTTCTCCACTACTTCACCAACACTTGTCTTTTCTATCACACATTCACACACAACAAAACACAAAAAAGGTATTTTGTAAATGTAAAACGGGAAAATTATTATTTTCTCCGTCTTATAATATAACGAAATGTTAACCGATGCCTTTGAGGCATTGGTTAAGGAACCAAATACAAGAATCTGATATTAGAAATTGTACAGTCAACTTTTCAAAAATTTAAAAAATAATGATTTTATTTTAAAACTTTCTTCTTTTAGGTTTCCTAACCAATGCTCCGGGAGCACCGGTTAGCATGACCCTATAATATAAGAAAAAGAATTTATATTTTTTGTCTAAAATGTTTTTTTACTCACGGAAACCATGATTGCTTTCTTTAATATGTATAAAAATACGTAAAATAATACTCATTTTAAAACCGAAGGAATAGTAATGGTTGCACATGAATGGAAAAAATACTCCCTTCAACCATTGTTATAAATAAATTTAACTTTTTTATTATATTTGACTATTGATGTACTAGTATTTGATAATAATATGAATCAGATACATCAATTATCAAATATAATAAAAATTCAAATTTATTTATGATAGTGGCCGGAAAGAGTAGTAATGGTTATATCCCAGCTATCCCACCCATCGAGGTGCTTCCAATCTAACGAGAGATTAATCACTGCGTTCGGCGGTGGATACCCCGAACTCGACAAAAAAAAGAGTAGTAATGTTGCACGAGCTACGAGGTATTTTGAGCTGTGACATGCTATTTCCGGTCAAAGTATGAACTGAAACTACTACTACACCAAAAAAGACGAGCAAGTGTTTTTGATGGCTTGTGCCTTGTGTAATGAAGTACTCCAATGTTGATGCTTCTTTCTTTCTTTCTCCTCCGTTATTGACTTGAGCTGTTGGCTACTACTGACATGCAATATTGTAGCACAGTGGTTTTGATTGACATGTTACCAGCTTTTGATGATTCATTCACTTTTCTGAAGTGACTAAACCTTAAGCTATTCCCCCGCAAATAACTGTTCCGTTTGTTGTTTCACCTCTTTGCTTAATTGCTTTGCCTCCCGTTTCAGCCGTCACTGCTCACCATATCTCTTTTCTGTCTTCTTTGACCATACTTTTCTTCAACTATGTATTCTCTCATGCTCCGTTTGGTTTTGAAGAAAAAAAAGTAGGAAAGAAAAAAAAACACGGAAACCAATGCATGTATTTGGACTATTTTATAATCAAAATATATTCTTCAAATTCCGTGTTTTCCTTCCTTCCTACTTCATTTCCTTTAAACCAAACGGAGCCTCAGTTTTAAAATATTTTAACCGTATCGCAGTTGACTATTTTGCTCTATTCACTTAATTTATTATGATTGTATTTTTTTTAAATTTTAGATTAAGTGATAATCCATTGAAATTAAACAATTTATACAACTACGAGGTCCTAGGTTCGAACCTGGGTCACGACGTCCAACTTAGCAATTTTGGCATTTACCATTTGAGTTAGAACTTTTAGACTTTGACCATATTTTTTTATTAGCATGTAAGGTATTGTTTGATTTGTATCGATGAATATTTTTAAAGTATATAATTTTTATAATTGATCAATTGTAGTAATACTTATTTTAGGACGAAAAATATATTAAATTTGATTAAATTCATACACTTAATTAATTAATATAGAAAATTGTTTGTTTTCAATTAATTTAAAGCTTTCCAATAAAATTGGTTCGCAATATATATATACCCACCAAGTAGGGTTGGAAATGAGTCGAGTCGAACTCTATCTGAGTTCGTCTCGACTCGATAAGAATTGGTTCGGCTCGAAACTCGACTCGAGTTTGACACGAACTTTTTTTTCAACTCGAGTTCGGCTCGTTTAAAGTTCACGAACAATTCGGCTCGGCTCGTTAGGTTCAGTTCGTTTTTAGCTCAAAACTTAACTCAAAAAATTGACACAATTTTTTTCTAACTCCAACTCATGCTCGACTCCATTTAACTACCTTTGATAAGTGTCTATCACTTATTTATAATTATAATGTACTCATGTTCTCAAAACTTCTTAAATATTTGATGTGGGACTTTATGTTTCACAAATGATATGTTGTAGCACTTTGTAAATTTTAAACATAAAGCAAACAAAATGAATTAATAATTAGATTTTCTTTATATGAAAATATTTTAGAAGTATATATATATATATATATATATATATATATATATATATTCGAGTCAACTCATGAACCAAACGAGTCGAACTATATATAGTTCAAGTTCAGCTCATTTAATTAATGAACCTAATTTTCAACTCAAGTTCAGCTCATTTGATTCATGAACAAAGTTTAACGAATCAATTGTCGAATCGAGTCTCGAACTTTCTTCGAGTGGGTTCGTTCATTGCCACCCCTACCACCAAGGAATGCTCCCCAATAAAATTCAGACACACCAGACACAATAATAATTTTAAAAAATAACATAATTTACTGTAATTAATTAAACATGTTTATTGAGACACATTTTATTTAAAGAGTCCTATTTTGTAGTACCTCTACAACCAATTGTCTCTATTATGTTTATTCAGAAGAAAAATTGTCTCTGTTATGCTTCTTTTGTTAATAATATACATGGACACAAAAATGCCGTTAAAAAAAAAACATGGACACAAAATCTTTCTTAAATTTGACAAGCGCACAACAAACCTGTAATAACTAATTTCACTTCCACAATAAAACCCCAATTTTTCATCATTGCATATAACTTCATATTGTACTCTACACATTTACTATATCATTTATGGATTATTCCTACCCAATTGATAAATAAACCATTGTGATATAAAGTAAATATAGTTATTTAATTTCACAATCAATCATTTACATGTATGATTTTTACCGTTCAAACACTTGTTCAATAACGACCATCTTGTATAGAAAATTTGCTCTTTCCTTTAAAGGCAAATATAATATATTAGAAAATTTGCTCCTTTTTTTTATTAAAGGGAAAAGAAAAAGAAAAAAAAAGACAAACTAATGAGGACGCAGTCTCAAGACACCTGAAGTATCCACAAGTAACACATGCACTATTTGCGAAGGAGAAGAAACCCGTAATTTAAAGTTAAACTCTGACTCAGCACCATGTTTAGCGAACCAATAAGCACATTTATTTCCTTCTTTAAAAGTATGAGAGAACGATAAAGACCAATTTTGCGTTTGGAAGATACGAATCTGACCAAGAACAATTGCGTTAGGGTGGAAATTATTGTCGTCTTCGAAAATGAGATCAATAGCTGATTTGGAATCAGATTCCAAGGTAACCATACGATAGCCTAAGCTCCAAGCCAATTGAAACCCTTTTGAGAATAACATAAATCTCTGCTAAAAGGTTAGATGCGCACGAACCACACGAACCAGCACGACCTGGGTTCCGAAAGAGCTACTATCGACATTCAACTTCAAACACGGAGCCGTTGGTGGATGCCACGCCACTTGCCGAGAGATGTGCACCCTATTGGAAGTGTTAAAAACCTACAAAAGAAAATTATAAGAGTTAGAAATAGAATTTAATATCAACCAAGTAGGCTTCCTATTTGATTGAAAATTTTCTTCATTTCTACCTTTCCAAATTTCCCAGCAAGTGGTAACAAAAAGGGACCCAGTCAGTCCAATTGCATGACGGCGAAACCAATCACAAACATCACTAACAAGAAAATTAGTTGAATTAAGAAAATGACTAGTTACCAAAACAACCCAAGAGAGGGGGAATCCCGAAGAGTATGAAGAGCAGTTCCATGCAAATGGTTGCACCTAGAACAAAATGAGTCTGAAGATAAATGACACAATAAACGAACTGAATTAGTGGGAAGAGAATTGTGAGCGATAAGCCAAGCAAAGAGACTCATATTCACAAGTACTTGAAGCTTCCATATCCAACTCCAAAAAACAACAAGGTCATCTTGATGCACTAAATTAGAGTCTAACCACTGATAACCACTAAATTAGACATTTCTATTACAATAGTTTTGAAATCTTGTTTATGTTTAATTTCAAATGTTCATCCTCTTATTATCAAATGTGTAAGAAAAAAAAATTAGTATGATTATTTATTGTACAGGTATATATTTTTTTGAATTGCAACACAAGTATATTAAAATAGAGTACAAGAAATAGATATGACAAATTTAGGGTTATGCTAACCAGTGCACTTGGTGCGTTAGTTATGAAAACAAGAAAATAGTAATTTATGTTAAAAAAATAATACTTATTTTACACTTTTTAGAAATTGATTGTACAAATTTTAAAATAGTATTACTATTTTTTAGGATTAATTAATCCTTTGATTTTTGAGAGAAGAAACCATAATAATATTATTATATTTTTTTTTTTTAAAGTTATCATTATTCAAAAATAAATTTACAAAGTTATCTTAATTTGGTTTGTTGAATGTTCACAAATTTTAATTCAAATCACAAAAATTTGTTAAAATTGTTAAGTCGAATATGACCAAAATTTATCCCGATTCCCTCATTTATATATATAATTTTATAATAGTTTTGCTATTACAACTATATATACCAAAAATAAAACTTGGTTTGTTGAATAAAAAACAGATATCTTTACTTCATAATAAAGGATCCTTTGTTATCACTAGTACTACTAAATTAGCTCTCCCAAGCTTAAAGTTTCAAACTTCTTCTTATACGTCACGACTTTGCTATCCCGTATAATGGTGATATCATGCCACATGTAGTCATGTACTTATAATATTGTCATCAACTTGTACCTATATCTATGAAGTACTAGTATAAGTTTAAGTGTATATGTACTCTAACATAATTATTATATCAGTTAGTTTAGTGATTTGATTAGAATTTATCATAAAAGATGAGTAAATTGAGTACTTGGCGTTTGGCTTCCGACTTTTACATATAAAATATTCAACTGTTAATCGAGTAAAATTCTCATAGAGATGTATAAATATAAGTTTAATTAAACATATATATACTATAATACGTCAATACGCTTTCCTTTGACCCAACTTATTTTCTACTTTTCTATTTTTTTAAAATGAAATAGAAAAGTATAAAATTGAATTTAGCCATATTTCTCCTTAAAAGTATTAGAAAAATAAAATAAAGAAGTAAAAAATAAAGAGAAATGAAGTCAAACACAATTTTTTCCTTCTTTACTATTTTAAAAGAGAAGAAAAAAAGTAAAAAATAAGTTGGACCAAACATATTTGATTTGTTTATTGTATTTATACGTGATGAATATATTTGGTGTTTCGGTAAACATTTTTTTTATAGAGTATATATTTTCTTACAGTAATTATTGAAATAGTAAAAATGGTTAATGAAATTCACATTTGAATAAATTGCCAAGCCATCCCATGAAAACTAGATTGCCTTCTTCAGCTCTTTCATCGTGAATCGTGATACATAAGCCTTTCTAATTGGGATTTGCAACTGCAGAAAATTCATCAATCCATTTATCGTCAATCGTACTATTAAATGTTACTTTATGCTTGTTTGTCCCAAGTTTCATCAATAAAAAAAAAGTGCTCCCAAGTAGCTAACTCCTCCACATATTTTTATCATAAAAATTAAGCTAGAATTCTTTTCATTTCTCAAATAAATGGATATATCCATTACTATAATTTTAAAATAAATTAAGGATATATAAATTTACATTTTTATTGAATTTGTGATATTAATTGAATTAATTGAATATTTATACATCAAAATTATAGAAATTGTGATGTCCATTTATTTTTAAAAATGAATACGATATCAATTTAAAAAAATTGATATGTTAGGCCAAAGTCTTCCTTTGTCTGATTATATGCTATAGGATTAGAGATTTTTAATGGGACAAACCTCAAACAAGCGTATTTTGGCATGACGGCGTGATTGCAAAGGGACCTAGCATGTTTATTTATAAGTTTCGCCGATGCCAACTTGGTAAAAGATATCACCTTTTCCAACTCAACTAAGGAAATATTTAGTGTCGAACATTGCACGTAATATACAGAGATTGAAGTTTGAACTCTGATACGTCTATTTATTTACCTTTAAGAAATGAAATTCTAGCCACTAGAGTACTAGACTACCTAACAAAAAAACATTTATAACTAAATTGACCTTTTATAATGTTTTTTTTCTTTAAAATTTTTAGACCTAAAATTCTAACTCACACAACTTGATCTTTAAAACCAACTCTTAAAAATGCTTAAAACAAATATGAACATAATAATATAAGAAAAATGCACAAATTATTCCTTACCAAAAAAAAAATGCACAAATTATTGATTGTATAGAAAAAAATATGAATAGATGCATGCAAAAGGAATTAAATGCAACAGTGACAAAATAATGTTTACAACAAAAACGGGGGGACTACACAATGGACCCATAAATTTGATAGTAATAGGGACGAAACAATGAAGAGTCAAAGAAATATTAATGCCAAAGATCACTTTCTTATCAGGTCTTGTTTAATCCTACTACTATATTTTAGGGGAAAGAGTATAGATAAAATAAAAATAAAAAATATGCATAATTTTACATTACATCGATCAATAACAATTATATACTCCCTCCGTCCCAAAATATAAGTAAATTTGACTTTATAGGTACATTTGACTATTGATGTATCTAGTTCATATTATGGACCAAATACATCAATAGTCAAATGTACTTAAAAAGTTAAATTTGTTTACATTTTGAGACGGAGGGAGTATTTTGCTACGTCACTCTACTTCATCAACTTTTCTGATATGGCATAAAAGTTTGTCTTAAAGTTAAATAAACGAGCCTATCAAAATTCAAACTCATATTCTTACATATTACTATATGTAATATCTTTATCAACTGAATTAAATTTACGATTACAATATTATTAATATTGCATATCAAACTCAATAGTAGTGTATAGGTAGAAAGATAAAAAGGATTAAAGGAAGGTTATTAGGGTGAAAACAAACAAAAAAGGAGGATAACAGGGGGGCAAAAGGGTAGGAGAAGAGAATGATGGTAGTGACTGGTGAGTCACAGTGACTGCAAAACACAAACAGAGTTGTGCAGTGACTCAGTGTGTTGGTGAGAAATTGCGTACAGAAAGAGTCATTTCATTAATCCTTCTGTTCTGTCACTTGCTTTTTGTTTGTGAGAGATGGGATCATTGTCTTTTCATATGTAAGTAAACCTTTGTTTCCTGTTTCAGAAACTAATTAACCATGTTTTGTCCGCCCAATAAACAGGGGAGCTTCAATCAAATTCAATGTCTTTAATGTTTCTTCAACAACCACATTTTAGCCATTCAAAAACAAATAAAATATCATACTATGTTTATGTTTAAGATAGTATTTATTTTTCTCTGCATTTGTGTTTAAGAGATGACTGAAATTATTTAATATCAAAACTTTCTGAACTTGACTACCAAGACTCATTTCTTCCAACCTGAAGAAAAAAAGAAATTATTTTCAGTAGAAAAAGGTCTTTACAAAATACTCCCTCCGTCCCAAAATGTAAGCAAAAGTGAGTCAACAAAAGTGAATGTATCTAGTCCAAATTTTGAACCAGATACATTCACTTTTGTTGACTCACTTTTGCTTACATTTTGGGACGGAGGGAGTAAACAGACAAAAAACTGAGATTATAATGTCACAATAGTTTTATTTTTACTACCATCTAAATCTAATAAGAAAGTATTTTGAAGTAAATTATAAAACTTTATTCTATTTATAATTTATCTTAATAATAGTTAGATTTTGAAATTTATAAGTGTGCATTGTCAAAAGACAAAAGTGTGTATTCTCCATGTTCCACAATAACTTAAAAAAAAACACATTATTTGTTTTAATATTTATTTTTTCCGAAACAAGTGACAAGTATAACTAAAACTCTAATGTTTTGTACATAATTATCAGATCATAAGTTTAAATTTGGATAAAAGTGTCCAACCTAATATTAATGTGGTTCGAACTCACAGTATAACTTACTATTTTGTAATGTCAATAAATTTTTGACATTTTTACTACTAGTTTTTTTTTTGGTATTAAAAGAGGGCAAAGTCCAAAGAAAAAAAAATTAAGAAATTACACAGACACTTCTAGGCATGCAAGCCCCTGAAACATCATCAAAAAGAAGCTGTTGAAGCTCATTAGAAGGATTCTCTATAACCAGAACCTCTAAGTCGCCTAAAGAAATGCTAAAGTTCGCCAGCCAATCAGCACACCTATTGCTTTCGCGCCAAATATGATTAATTTGGACTTACCATCTAGAATTAAGCAAACTACGAATGCGGTGAACCAATACCGGGATATGACTGTTAAACTTGTAGTTATTGGAGATCATGTCTATAAGAATTTTAGTATCGCTTTCCACAATAAGATGAGATATATTCTCCCGCCAGGCCATCTTCAATCCCAAGTATAAGCCCCACATTTCAGCATGGAGGGCATCACAAGGTCTAATTTTTTTAATGTAACCTTTAATCCATCTTCCATCAGAGTCTCGAATGAGCCCACCACACCCGGCGATTCCACCCCTGTCTTTGCAAGCACCATCACTGTTGAGCTTGATCCATCCCTCTTGTGGCTGCTTCCATCCGATGTAGATAGTTTCCTTTAAAAAAGGAACTTGATGTTGATGCTCCAACTTACAATCTTCAATGTCTCTGGTCAACTTCTGAATGACTGCGATTGGATTGCTTGGTCTCTTGAAGTCAGCTTCAAATATTGTTTGATTCCTCCATTTCCACAAATACCAACATGTCGTCATAAAGGTAGTCCGCCATTTAATTGTTGTCGCTTCCCTTTTCTTGTTGAGATTTTTGAAAAACCAATCCCTACAATTAAAAGAAAAGAAATCAGTAATAAAATTGGAAGGTACAAGGTGAAACCATACCTGAGTTGCATGAATACAGTCTCACAGCACATGCAGAACCGTTTCTTCCCCGTAACTACAACTCGAACAAGCAGGCGAAATCCCAACTCCCCATCGACTTCTGCGAAAATTTGTTAGGATACGTCCATGAGCAGCCAACCAAATGAAGGTTTGAATGCGGTGTGGCCCCTTCCACTTCCACTTCTGCGAAATTTTTTACTACTAGTATAATCTTAATTATTGTATTTATATCATTTATGTTACTTATGTTTGATATCACAATAGATATGTCAGAATTACGATGACCTAATGTGGTACTAAATACGTAAGTAATTTATGTGTATACACGTTTGATATTACGATGAATATGTCAGAGTTACGATTATCCAAAAAAAATTAACAAAAAAACATTTTAAACAAAATAAATTATAAATTTTAAAATACAATTAATTTTTTAATTAATGTGTTAGAAATGAAGTGGTTATGAATTTGTTGCATGAAATTGACCTGAAAACCCCTGCAGCAACATTCACTCACATCACAACACAGCACACTAGGTTGTCTCATTAGCCTCAATAATTTAGCAAAATTTGAAACTTGAATTCTCTCCTTTGTCATTTCCTTTTTACTAATGCTTTTTGTCTGTGTTGACTTTGAAACTGTTGAGGAGAAGTAGGGAGTCCTATCACGTGCATGGATTTGACATGATGGAATGAATACTACCAAAGAAAACTTTATTTTTTGTCATTATTACTATTATTAAATGGGATGATATGTATGAATATGAATAATGAATGAATATTCTGATGCTATCATAACGCCTCTCCTGGTCTCCTCTGCTATTGTTGTCTCTCTGATTAATACTACTACAACCTTTTTGTCCTCTTGGCATAGCCAACCATTACCCCACTCACTCTCATCTAGTCAATATTACTGCTGCTCTTAACATTCAACTCTTTACCTATGCTTGGTAACTCAGATTTTACCTTGTTTGAGAGAATCAATTTAATTTGCTCCAACACTTGCCAATCTTTGTTATTTCTTTGTTGTTTTTTTGTATATACTATATACTAAACGTTAATTGATTTAATGTTGATTGATGTTAAATTTAATAAGGAAGATTACGATTCAATTCTTGCAACTTTATTCAGAAGAAGCATGAGCTGACGCCCGAGCCAGATTAAACTGGTGGTGAAAATTTAAAATATATATAAATAAATATGGATAGTTTTTATGAAAATTTTTAAATAGTAGAAAAACAAACAATTCATAAGTTTCGGCAAATGTATGTCAATAGAGCTAGATCGAACGTTTTTATCTGAATTTGAAGTCGAGATCTCATAGTTGTGAATTTCACTTATATTTATTACTTTGTTTATAGATCCATAAAAAGGAATGTACAAATTTTTCAAGGGTTTAATCTCATGGTGAATTAACAGATCTACAATGTGAGAAATTTTGAGTTCAAACTGTGCTAATGTTTTTAGAGATGAAGATAAATTTAAATTATTTTGTATGTACTCTTTAGTCTTGAGGTTCTCTCTACCTTAAACTTGTGCATCATCCACTCTTCGTTCATAAGAAAAAAAAAAGACAATAAAAAATATATAATAATTATAAATTTTGACCCATCTCAATTTCAATTTCTATGTTTAATATAATTCACTTTATTTTTATACTACTTTAACAAATTAGTTTCTCGTGAGCTTAATTCAATAGGTAAGAACATCACACATTATGTGTACGAATTGAAATTTAAACCGTCCACTTATTCATCTTTAAGGGCAAAATTTCAACTACTAGACCAAAAAAAAATAGTTTTTACAATCATCTTTTTTTTTTTGTACTATGGCAAACTATTTTGGACAACTTACAACAATAAACTTAAAAGAGCGTATGAAAAATGTGATGAATTATTTTCACAAATCATCCAAAATAATCTCATATAATTACACGTAATTAAGCTTAAATAAGTCATTTCAAATATTTCCAAGGGATTAGTGTTGAACTTGGTAGGGAAGACCACAGTTCGATCCTCCGCAACTGCAATTAGGAGGGAGCTAAAACCACTTAATGCTAGAATTGACCTCTGAACCAGACTAAACTAATATTTTAAAAAACTATAAGGGTGTGACCCATCCCTGTCCAAACTCACTAGAAGCTCTTCCCATAGTAAATATTTTCTTCACAACATCTCTTAGAAGATATCTTCAAACTAGTATTTTTTCTATTTTGAGCAACACAAAAGGAGGGACTAAATATTTCATCCTAATCCTACATAGAAGTCATAATCTGTTACTTAGGTGCAAGTGAGCCCAGTACCAAAGGCCCAAAAATAGTGAGTCAAAAAAAAAAGCGATAAGATCCAATCGAACAAACCAACTATCGCATATATTTAATTTACTAATCATACCCCCATCTATATCTATATATCGTTATGTTCGTTAAAAAGAAGTTAGTACATCTGGCGGGAACGGTAGAGCAGCGCATTTAGCGTTGCCAACCCGCGTCTTCGTTTTCACACAGCAAAAAAAAAAAAAAAAAACACATTCAGCAATAACAAAAACAACCAGAGACAGAGAGAAAGAAGAAGAAGAAAGAAAGAGAAAGAGAAGAATCCATTTTCTTTCTCTTTATTTTCTCTCCTCTCTTTTTTTCTTCTCTTTTTTTTTCTTCTTCATAACAACAATGACGACATTCTTCAACAAATAATGAAACAATTTTACTATCATTATTCTTTTCAATTTCATTATTATTATTATTGCATCCATTCGCCGCCATGCGGTGGTTGCCAACCTTAAATTTCTCTCCTTCTTCTTCCTCCTCTTCATCTTCTCATTCTCATTCTTCCACCGCTACGTCGCCTTCAACGATAAAATCACCTCCGTCTTCTTCTTCTGATACGTCCGATTCAAGGAAGATTTCACGTGGCACGAGGTTTTTTGGTAACGGTAAAAGATCGACGAGGTCAAGGAAGCTACGTCCTGTTGATGATGCTCATGTTGAATACAATAATGTTGTTACAGCTGCAGCGCCGATTACACGGTCTCCGAGTGCACGGAGTTATATTCGGTCTAGTACTACTTCCGTTGCGCCTCAACCGTTGCCATTGCCGGAGTTAGCTTCTTCTGCTGTTCGACAAAGGGATGCTGATTGTCGTTTGCCGTCGCCTAAAGAAGCCGCACCTAAGGAATCACCTAAGGATGTACCGAAAGAAGCACCTAAGGAAACGCCTAGAGAAGCGCCTAAAGAAATTTCCGGAGGTAGAATCGATCCTGATGTCAATGCCGTTATCGGTTCTCTTACCACTGGTATCAAGATGCGCAGGTAATTCATTTTGTTCAATCTCTATTGAATTTGAATTCACTAGCATTTGAGGTTTTGGGGATTTTTGTTATGTTAGGTTAGACAAGATAATTCTGCTTTTAGGGTTAATTGATAAACTGCTTAATTATTAATGCAATCAAATTCATACTAGTCTCTGTAGTTGCACGCAGATGATACCAAGTTCAAAAAAAAAATCATATTTAGTTATTATAATTATTGTTTTAGCTTATTGCCTCTTTAGGAGTGCATGTTTGAATTGAAGTTTGGAGGTTATGTTTGAACTTTAAACTGTTTGATTCACAGTAAATTTGTTTATATTTGAATTTCAAGTCTCAAATAATGAATAGAAACTCTAGTAAGAATATTTGACATTTGAATGTGCATATACAGTGTTTTTGCCAGCAAAGATACAAGAAAGAATTCAGAGCATGTGGAGACAAGGCCACCAGGGAATGCGATGGCGCGTCAAGATACAAGTGGTGCTGCAGCTCCAAGCTTTCGAGGAAATAACTTCCGAATAAGCGTCCCTCCAAGGAGTACTTCAAACAGTCCCTTTACGAGTCCCACAATCAGCCCCCACAACACCAAACCTGATGATTTTGTGCCGTATTATTATGTGTCACCCAATGCAAATCATTTTTGGTCTGCACCAGAAATGCCAACATCTACAGGTCCACCTCCTGCTTTCTTTGATTTATCTGCATCAGGCATTGATTGCGCCACTTCTCCTCATCAAAGTTCCGGGGGAAAAAGTCCCAGACAACAAAACCCCAGAAGCCCAACTAATACACCCCTTCCAAGGTTGTCCCTTGATTACCCAATAACTACACGTCGTGAAAGTCTTGCTCCTCTTCTCAGTGTTCACCCTTTACCCTTGCCTCCTTTTCCCGGTACTTCCTTACCTTCACCCTCTGCTACATATTCTCAGCCTGGGGGGGCTAGGACAGAATCTGTATCTATGAAAAGTCAATGGCAAAAGGGTAAACTGATTGGGCGAGGTACCTTTGGAAGTGTTTATGTTGCCACTAATAGGTATGTTTACAAAAGTTAGGTAGCCGGGTTTAACTGTTCCCTTTTTTCTTTCTCATTTGGCAGCTGTGAAACATATTTTGTTCCTTACAGAGAAACTGGAGCATTGTGTGCAATGAAGGAAGCAGAAATATTTGCTGATGATCCAAAATCCGCAGAAAGTATAAAGCAGTTAGAACAGGTTTTCCTTCATCACTTTGTTATTAATGCTGTGTAATTTAACATACACTGTCTTTTTTTGTTCTGTCGTCTGTTTGGTTGGTCTAGTGGTGTTGGCTTGGGTCCTTGGAGTGTGCTCCTCACAAGGTCTCAGGTTCGATTCCTACTGGTCCCAATTTCGGGCTTTGAAAAAAAAAAAAGAGAGAGAGAGTTTAAGACTTAAAAAGTCAAGGTGGTATATCTCACTGTCGATGTCATAGCAACGGTAAATTTCATTGCAAGCTATAGCATAGATGCATAATGCATTGCCCATTGCTTTGGGTCTCATCAGTTAAATATGTAATTACTGGGAGGAGATGGATGTGTGATTTAGTTATCTCATCAATTGCTATCTGAATTGTTTTATACTCCCTTTCATTTCAGGAAATCAAAGTTCTTAGCCATCTGAAACATCCAAACATTGTGCAGTACTATGGTAGTGAAATAGTAAGCTATCTAATCCCGTGTCCATGATAAATAATTTTTTATTTAAATGCCACACAACCTAATTATAAGTTAATCTTTGGGTTTGTGCTCTCAGATAGAAGACAAGTTTTATATTTATTTGGAGTTTATCCATCCTGGTTCAATAAATAAATATGTCCGAGACCACTGTGGTGCGATAACAGAATCTGTTGTTCGGAGTTTCACAAGGCATATTCTTTCAGGGTTGGCTTACTTGCACAGCAAAAAGACAATTCATAGGTAAGGGTCCATGCTTGATAAGCTGCACAATATACAACTAGGATAAGAAATCTCTACCTAATATTTGTGCAAATACTTTTTAAATGAGTGCATGTTTTCATTTTTTTTTTCTTTCCAGAAATTACTATTTGATGTTGGACCATATGATGACATTTATTTTTCTTTTCATATACTCATATAGGGATATCAAAGGGGCTAACTTGCTTGTTGATTCTTCTGGCGTTGTTAAGCTTGCGGATTTTGGGATGGCCAAGCATGTGAGTTACAAAATCCCCCCTCTACGATATTTTTTCTGGTTTTTTTCCTTATATATAAATGAAGAGAATACTCATTGTATAGATATTTTGGATTTTTAATCATCACCATTATACAAGAAGGAACTTGCATTTCAAGTTCAGGGATTAAACTTAGAAGGAAAAATTTATTGTTTTTGAACATTTCTTTCTAAGTTGAAATCAACAATTTTATTAGCAATTGAAGCCGATTAGTTGCAATTGTTTAAGAAAACTTTTTGCAGCATATCAGGTTGTTCATCTGTTAATATTTCTATGCTTGCTTTTAGATCCGTGAACTGTTGAGAAGAGGCTGTTCTCTAAGTTCTAAATGTTTTTAGTAGCTTTCACCACCACCTTTGCCGCAAGTAGTTACTATGTGCCCATTATTAATAGTTTTGGGATATCTATTTCCGCAGTTAACTGGGCATTCTGCTGATTTGTCTTTGAAAGGAAGTCCATACTGGATGGCTCCAGAGGTATATATATTTTTAGTCTACATTACTCTCTGATATATCATGTCTTCTTTACTCACACTTGCTTCTCATACAGCTAATGCAAGCGGTCATACATAAAGATAACAATACCGATCTAGCTTTTGCTGTTGATATTTGGAGTTTGGGTTGTACAATTATTGAAATGTTCACGGGGAAGCCTCCATGGAGTGAATTCGAAGGAGTAAGCATCTGAAAAAAAATCTGGCTAATATCAATTTGTTATTCAGGGCTCTTCATTACATGCTAAAATTGGAATTCTCATTATTATGATAACATAGTCCTGATATTTGTCAAAATATACTTGTTAATAATGAGAGCTAATAAAGAAATGGTTTTATACGAGCGTCTGTGAGGAACTTAAATTTGGTAACGATATATAATGTTGGATTGTTGATGCTGTTGTTGATATTTCTTGTTTTGGTAAACTTTCATAGAACAACCAACTTAAAAACATCTTCATTAAACTTTTTATTTTTCTGTTTGTAGCTTGTGGATTTAACAGATATGCCGCATGTATACATGTACTTCATTGTTAACTAAGCGTGAATTCTGATCTAATTATGCAGGCTGCAGCTATGTTTAAGGTAATGAAGGATACCCCTCCTATACCTGAAACATTGTCACCAGAAGGTAAAGATTTCTTGAGGCTTTGCTTTAAAAGAAATCCAGCAGAACGGCCAACTGCTTCAATGTTATTAGAGCATCGGTTTCTGAAAAACATACAATATTCAGATCCATCACCTTCCTCCCATCTGTATAATGGAACGAACTTAATGGTAATAATATAAGATCTGTCTATTTTCTATTTGTCAAACCATGCATTTGGTATTAACTTTTCTTATGTTGACAGGATAAACCCCCTAGTCCCAGAGGGTTATCAGAAAACAAACCTGATCAATTTTCTATTGTCAGTGCACAGATTATAAAAGGGAAATCTTCCATTGAGAGGTGAGGATTTCCCATTAGTTACTTGGATATATTGATTCATATTTGAACCTGTGAATCCATGATCCATCCCATGTACAACTTGTACTTTATATTCTTGCATGATGTTTTGCATAACTTCTATGCTTTATCTTTATCTTGAAGTTTGTAACAAAGTAACTTCTAAATTACAGTGGCACCGGAATGTCCTACTCGCTCTACTCTTGAAGCACTTCCCAGCTCACCCTCTATGTCTATACTCGGCTTGTAACACACTCGATCAGATTTGTGGTTACTTTCACTATAATTGTGTCAACTGTCAAACATGGCAATAGGGAGAAGAAAATGTTGTTTTTCAATGAATGTCCTAACGGAAGTTCTCACTCTATGCAAATGGTTCGAGTTCATGCATACCTTGTTTTAGGTGACTTGCAGCTGTTGTGGGTTCTTCTTGAAATTTTCATTGATACCTCTAAAAGTAATGAGCAAATTCAATGTGGAGTTTATAGCAAGTGAATGTAGAAGCAGATTTTGTACATTATTAGAGTGCTCCAGCACCAGCAGTGAAACAAGCTCTGTAAAAAAACTAACAATTACATCAAAAGGTTTTTTTTTCCTTTTATTTTTTTCATTAGATTGGATCACACCACTGTATTTTGTACTTGACAACTTTTTTGTAAAAATGAAAAAATTCGACAGAAATGCACATTTGTAGGATGAAATCAAATTTGAGTATGTGTATCATGTCTGCCTCATCCTCCTGGTTACATGGGGATTTGAATCTAATGAAATGTTCTTATTTTTTATCTATTATTAAGAGGGAAATTGAGTTGGACAAGACCCATAAAAAATCAAAGTATTCCCCAATGTGCATCCCAAGTCTTAAGTTAACAACGGCATCTACACATATAGATATGTCGCTACAAGTTTAAGCTAGAATGGACTCGGTCATTAAAATGCACTAGTATTGTCCTACAAGTCTAAGTTAGAATGAACTTAGCCATCAAAATGCACCGGTACTATCACTATGATGCGCATAAGATTTAGTCATAGCAACAAAATGCACTAAAAATCTATTTTCCTCGTCATCACGAGTACTATCAGACTCATCCTCATCGTAATATGGATGAGAATGTCGACGACGACGGGAGGACTCAGCCTGCATGACAGCTACACTACTTGCCAGAGTTACTAGAGGGTCGCGAGAGCTTGGAGGGTGGTTTGTCTTCTGTCTTTGTTTTATTTTTTACGAATGTGTGAATTTATGTTAAAGTATAGTGGAGATAGGGTTTTGTCTCAAGTACATTAAAAAGTAAATAGAAAAAAATATAATTAAAAATATATTTTACATTTTTATCAAAAAAAAAATAATATATTTTACATTTACATACAAATTAGACGTAGGTAATTACAATTTTATTGCGCGATGAGTAATACTCACACGGTCAACTGTCGTGGATACCCTGAATATCTACAACTTTTTTTTACAGTGAGTCACATATTTTAATTATGAAAAAAATTCAATTGAGAGAGAAAAAAACCAATGTTATATGACTCAAATTTCTGAATGAGATTAGTCACTAAGCATCAACATCGATGTCATAAATAAATCAAAGTTTTTTTTTTTTTAAATACTCCAATATCTCAAAATTTGGTTGGCTACACACACACTAGTAGTAGCCTATATACAAAATTCAATAGTATTAAATTTTTAATATTAAATCATGGTAATATCCGTCTCAAATTGTAAGGAAAAAAACTCTTATTTTTGTGCCAAGCTGTAAAGAAAAAAACTAAAGATATACTTTTCTCAAGCATTAATTTTTTCTATTATCATAAAATTAAATATTAATTGCATTTAATTTTTTTCTTTCATTTTCTCAATAAACAACAACAAATGAAAAATACTTTTACATCTTTGGGTGCGTTTGATCTGCAAAATGAAATTACTGGACAGAACAGTACATGACAGTACAAGGTAGAACAACACATGACAAATATTTACGGTATTGAACAAATTTTGTTTTGTATGATACTTGATGGAGAAAATGTTATTTTGCTGATTTAGATAAGTTGTGCTGAGGACAAAAAGTTGTTCCATGATTCTGTAGGGGACAAAAATATCTGATTTTGTCCAGGCCCTTGACCCCTAGTTTGTTCAGTACCAGTAACAGTTTTAAAATCAAACACAGTACAACAGAAGTTGTCCTGTCCAATCCCTTATTTTTTAGCAGATCAAACGCACCCTTTATATACAACCTATGAAGCCCAGATACTTGATACGATACGAACACGATACGATACGGATACGACGATACGAGAAAATTTTAAAATTCAAGATACGATACGGCTAGGATACTTCAATAAAAAATTAAATATATAAATACAAAATATATAAACATAACTAAAATTGATAATAAAGAAACATTCACATTATTAAAATTATCAAAACAAATAAATTATATATCTTAAATACTATCCAAAAAGCGAGTCATGCGCATCTCCACTAATGACCTATAATTTTGTTGCTTCTTTCATATATTCTTCATCTTTCTTTGATAAAAGTTGAAAATTTGTATGCACATTAATCAAATCATTAGCTCTTTTGGATCAATTTTATTTCTTTTCAAAGAATGGATAAAATATAAACATAGGATACTTCTCTGATACGCATCGAGAAGTATCTGACAAGTATCACAGAAGTGTCGGTTTTTTTTTATTTAATTTAATAATTGGATACTTCCCCGATACGTAGAAGGAAGTATCGGGAAGTATCTGACGCGTATCTGTATCGGATACGGTATCTGACACGATACTTGATCATTTTTGGAGTATCGGGGCTTCATAGTATACAACTTACTTCAAGATGAATTGGCTTTCTTAATAAGCGTGATTTTTTTTCCCTTTTATAATTTTGGACGGAGAGAGTACAAATTAAGAATATTTTGATTTCTTGTGCAAAAAATAAGGAATGTAATTAATTTGGCATCAGAAAATAAGGATGAAGCGTTGATTCTTTAGGAATATCATGTAATGTAACGGCATGACCTGTTGACAATACGCGTTCACGTGCATTTATTTCTCTCCCTATCTTCTTCATTTTCACTCCCTCACTTCACTTGTCACATTCACATACTCATATAGAGAGAATCATTGAAGAACACATGGATCCTCCTCAAACACAATCTATTGATATTTCAACCGATGCTGGAGCTGATGATCCACAAGACAAGCTAGTCAACGATTGGTAAACAATTTCATGTTTTTTTTTTTTATTGTATGAAACAAAAAACATGAATTGTCTAACTTTGTTTTTATTGTGTTTTTTTGGATATGATGCAGTTGTTCTTGTTGCTATGATTGTACACAAGGTTTGTTTGATGACTTGTGTTGCAGCTTATGTTGAATTTTTTGGATCAAATTTCAATTATGTAATAGGCTTTCTTTCCCTTTCTTTATCATAGAATTGGTGCATGTTGATAATTATTGTTAAATAAATAGTGGTGATTTTCTAATTATTGAGAATTGTGGAACATTCTCTTTTTCCTTTTTTATTGGGTCCCTTTACGTTCAAATCAGTGTTGTGTCAAATTTGATATGTTTTCATCCATTTAAGGGGGTGGATGGTCGTACTCGTATGATGTGGATTGAACGAAAATTTTAATTGTACTTATAATTAAAAACAGTGAATTTATATTTTGACCTAACGGTGACAAATTTAGGTCTCTTTACAAGTTTACTATATGTTTGAGTGAATTTTTGTTTTGTTTGAAAAGTTATATAGAGTTCTATTCCATCCACTTTTATGCTTCGTTCAATTTCATTTATTCTATTCCGTCTCAACTTGTTTAACCAACAAAGGAAATGATTTGGGTCTTTTGAAGACTCTTCAATGGTAATGGATGATAGAATCAGAATATTAATGTGATGTTTGAACTTTGAAGTTGATTTCTAGATCATGGTTTTTGTTGTTGTTTGGGGGCATCTGAAAATTTTCACATTATTTGAGAATCGAAATTAACAATAGTTAATATACAACATCTGCATTTTTCAACCAAATGAGGTGCTTTTTAGAAAGGACAAAATTAAGAGAGCTCATACGCGGCTTAAAGCGGACAGTACTTTAGAACGTGGTGTGACGTAATTGAGGGTTGAACGAAACATTGATATTAGAAGGAGAGGCATATATAAGCTACATGCCTCTAGCCCCACAACATATGTAATTGTTTCGGTACATTAAAAATATCCCACATTGTTTGAGAATTGTGGCTAAGAGTAGTTCATGTACGATACTCTCACTTCTCAACCTAACAAAACGTATTTTATAAAGACAAAACTGTCCCTTTTTGATGCACATGATGAATTTTAGGTTAAAGAACAACCCGAAACTGTCCCTTTTTGATGAAAGAAGAAGAAAACTCTCTATAAAGAATATTGCTGCCTGATTCAATGTTTGAATTTTAGTATTACTACAATTTAGCTCTATACATCTAAGAATAAAAATTTAATAATAGTGTTTAGAAATTCTAGCTCAAGTGACAGAAAATATCGAAATTTTTAGGCCGGACGTCTATGATCGAGATTTGAAACCCAGTCCTTTCACTTTATATGTGAATTTCTAATGGTTTAACATTTCATCTACGCACAAAAATATATTTTAATAACGTCTTTATCATATAATTTTTTTTGACAATTTTTTTTACTAAAATAAAAATATATCTCATATAACTTCCACAATACACACATACAAAAACTCCTCATATTCTTTGTTGGAATAATTATTTGAACCCCACTATATTTGAATAGTTGTTGCTGAGGTAAATAAAGAAACTGCTTTCATGAGAAAAAAAATCATAAACTACTCATATATACTGCATCATCTTGCCACTTAAAGGATTTTTTTTAACTTCATGTCATTTTCTTTGTTTTAATACTCATATATACTACATCATCTTGCCACTTAGAGCAATTTACATTCATGTGGTTGGACATAGCACAAATTTTGGACTTGTACCAAACTAATGTGGTAGTGGTAAGTACTAAGGACAACTATAGTGGCTCTGCCACTCTCTAAGGAAACAAAGGGTAACACCTAAAACATATTCCAATTGTCTTCAATTGAAAATACCTCGTATCTATTGAGTTAATATATTAGTAATCGTTGGATTGAGATTGAGTGATCCAAATTTAAACTCGGTATTGTATATTTTTGAAATGTCGAAGTTTGTGCTGTAATTTAGACTGTCTGATCTGGATCCTAACGAATATCTATGAATTTTTTGTATTAAGTTGAGTATATTCTGCAAGTGAACAATTTATATCCAACCAACAAGTGTTTTTCTTTTTCTTCTATAAATTGTTTGATCTTACAACTTATTATCACACACAATTCTAATTTTGTTAACTAAACAAATAACTTCCCTTGTTGTCATCATTGTTTGAACTTATGGAGTGTGTCTCTAACAAACATTCTCTTGTTTTCATGTTTTGTCTTGTGTTTCTTACTCCACTTGTGTGCTCTCAACTTAATTACGGTTTCTATAAAAGCACTTGTCCAAACCTGAACAAAATTGTTAAAGACAGTGTATTGTCAGCTATAGCCAGTGACTCAAGAATTGCCGCTTCTCTCCTTCGCCTTCATTTTCATGACTGTTTTGTTAACGTAAAGTTTTTTACACGGTCAATTAATAATATTCGTTAGATTATTAAAAGTATACTATAAAAAAAAATTATACGAGTTACATCAAAATTATTCTCTAAATTTTTTTGCAAACAAATTTTTTTCTCTAATTATAATATTATGTGTTAATTAATTTCTTAGTTCATTTTGTGTTACTTAGGGGTGTGATGGATCTGTGCTGCTAGATGATACAGACACACTACAAGGGGAGAAAAGTGCATTACCTAATAAAAATTCATTAAGAGGATTTGATGTAATTGATAAAATAAAATCTGATTTAGAGAATGCTTGTCCATCAACAGTGTCATGTGCTGACATACTTGCTCTAGCAGCAAGAGAAGCTGTGTATCTAGTAAGAACTCACTACTTTTAATTAATTATTTGGAGACTACTTAATTAAACATTAACTATATAGTCTATATGATGATTATATGGACTACTTAATTATTTCAGAGTAAAGGGCCATTTTGGTTTGTGCCTCTTGGTCGTAGAGATGGCACAACAGCAAGTGAGAGTGAGGCAATGAACTTACCAGCACCCTTTGATAGTTTAGAAACCATTATTGCTAAGTTCATTTCCAAGGGTCTTGGAGAGAAGGATGTAGCAGTTCTCTCAGGTTTGGTTCTTTCACAATTATTTGTATGAATTTATTTATAGCATAACATGAATAACATATATGATCCATTAGAGTTGCCTATATTAGGAAAAAAATTGAACAGCAAATATATGACTCAGATGATGTTTTTTTGGGTCAAGTAGTTTAATTGTTAGAATTTCACTTTTTAAAGTGAATCAGTGGATGTGCCAAAGTTTAAACCTCGATCCCTAATTTCCGAAGTATGCTGATAGGGATAAAAAAGGGGAAATTTTCTTAAACTAATGAATTCTCTAATTTTTGCATATCTTAATTCATGTGAACTTAGTTCAGTTGATAGGAAGATTGCATTTTATATGTAGGGGTCGGAGTTCAAACCCCGGACACTCCACTTATTCACGTTAACGGTGGAATTTCTAGTCATTAGACTACTTGTTTCAAAGAAAAGTTGTTACACCTTACAAGTTTTTTTTTCAAGAGATGAAAATTTTCACATGTGTTTTTGACTATGTATTTAATTTAATATATATACATAGGTGCACACACCTTTGGCTTTGCTCAATGTTCTACATTCAAGAAAAGGCTCTTCAACTTTAATGTCTCTACCAATTCTGATCCATCACTTGATTCATCTCTTCTACAAGATTTACAAAAACTATGTCCAAATCAAGCTGATTCCAACACCAATTTGGCACCCTTGGATCATGTCACTACAAACACATTTGATAACGCATATTACAAAAATATTTTGACCAATTCTGGACTACTTCAGTCTGACCAAGCTCTTTTGGGTGACAATACAATTGCTTCCTTGGTTACCAAATATAGCAAATGCCCTATTGAGTTTTTCATGGACTTTAAGGTTTCTATTGTGAAAATGGGTAGCATTGGTGTTCTTACAGGACAACAGGGTCAAATAAGGAATAATTGTAGGGTTGTTAACTAAATATGTATGATATATATGCACTTGTATTTTCCCTTCTTTTGAGTTTTAAAATTTTAGTACTATAATAATGTATGAAGTTGAGCTTGCCTCAAATAATGATACAAAGTATGTTCATGTTTTGGAAATTTATCCGATTTACTTGTTGCTGATAGAATTGTACGTAGATAACAATGAATTGATTCAAGTGATAAGAAATTTAAACTCCTTAACTAAATAGTCAGAGTTTGATCTCACAGCTTAAAGGTGGTGAAAAATTCATACATATAATAAAGAGTTATAGAAAACTCAAGTTAGAAGTAAAAGTTTCATACAATACCATACCACTTCACGCAAAATGGTTGACATGTTTTTAGATGGCACAAAGTTGGTAATGTATAGCTTCTCCACAAAATGCCTTGTTCTTAATCTTAATTTATTATTATGATCTAATCTCCTATTTTGTTTTGTTAACTTTTCTATCATGATTGCACACTCATGTTCCACAACATGACATATTCACTTAACAAAACACAGTCAAACATTAAAAATCACCCACTTTCGGTATATATCTATAATTTCTTCTTTGAAAATTATTCTCCTAGCTAGCTAATCCAAACAATGCATAAGAATTATCCTCATGAAAGTGCATGGACAAGTAGGAGAAAAGAAAACAACACTCTTTCATATCAATCAACCTCTCTTATACATCATGTGTAAACTATGCACTATATACTATAGAGGCATTTTTTAATATTGTCACGCTGCATTTGCCACTTAGAGCAGAAATTTTGGACTTGTAGCAAATTCAATAGATAAGGACAATTATAGTGGCTCTACCACTCTCAATAAAAACTATGTTAACAACTAATAAGTGCTTTTTTTTCTTCTATAAATTGTTTGAGCTTACAACTTATTGTCACACACAATTCTAATTAACTTTGTCAACTCAACAAACAAACAAACTTTCCCTTATTGTCATATCATAGTTTGAACTTATGGAGTGTGTCTCTAAAAAACATGCTTTAGTTTTTATGTTTTGTCTTGTGTTTCTTACTCCACTTGTGTGTTCTCAACTTTATTACAATTTCTATAGTAGAACTTGTCCAAATCTTAACAAAATTGTTAAAGACAATATCTTGTCAGCTATAGCCAATGACTCAAGGATTGCTGCTTCTCTCTTGCGCCTTCATTTCCATGATTGTTTTGTTCTTGTAATGAATTTCTCTCAATTTTAGTTTTTCTTTAAATGATGTTTTGTTATTTTTTTAACTAGAAAAAGTTGAATTAGTAACAAATTTTATATTATTTTTGTCACAAATTTAATTTTTTCTAGTCAAACTAAAAAAGAGAGTAATAATATGATATGTTTTATATGTAATTATGTATCGACAGTGTAAATATTTTATACTGTCAATTAATCGTAATCGTTGAATCATTAAAAAATTGATTTTCACCCTATGTACATTAAAAGCCGTACAAACAATGATTTGTGATTGGTTGACACGTAAAAAATGTATCAAAATTAAGATATTTTTTCAGTAATCAAAATTATGATCTAATAATGTGTTTGTTCTTTCATTTTTCTGTTTCTTAGGGATGTGATGCATCTGTGCTACTGGATGATACAGACACACTAAAAGGAGAGAAAAATGCATTACCTAATAAAAATTCAATAAGAGGATTTGATGTAATTGATAAAATAAAATCTGATTTAGAAAATGCTTGTCCATCTACAGTGTCATGTGCTGATATACTTGCTCTAGCAGCCAGAGATTCTGTATATCTAGTAAGAACTCACTACTTTTAATTAATTATTTGGTTACTAATTAATTAAATTTAACAATATGATTATTATTTGGACTACTTAATTATTTCAGAGTAAAGGGCCATTTTGGGCTGTACCTCTTGGTCGTAGAGATAGCACAACAGCTAGTGAGAGTGAAGCAAATAACTTACCATCACCCTTTGATCCTATAGACAACCTTACTGCTAAATTCATTTCTAAAGGTCTTGAGAAGAAGGATGTAGCGGTGCTCTCAGGTTTGTTTCCCTCGTACTATTGAATTTCGTGCATTGATAGTATGATTGGTGACATGAGATAGACTCCGACTCTGATAGTATCAGAGTCTAACTCAATTTTTACAAAATCAATTTATAATGTGAAAAACGTCATTTCTTAAAATCATATTTTCAACACGACATATGAGTTTTTTTACGGATAAAACATAAAGTTGTTACATTTGACTACATGTCTTCAATAGGTGCACACACATTTGGCTTTGCTCAATGCTTTACATTCAAGAACAGGCTCTTCAACTTTGGTGGCTCTGGTAAATCTGATCCATCACTCGATTCATCACTTCTACAAAACTTACAGAAAACATGTCCCAATCAAGCTGATTCCGATACCAATTTGGCACCTTTGGATCCTGTCACTACAAACACATTTGATAACACATATTACAAAAATATTTTGAGCAACTCTGGACTACTTCAATCAGACCAAGCTCTTTTGGGTGACAATATAACTGCTTCATTGGTTACAAACTATAGCAAGTGGCCTTTTCTGTTTTTCAGAGATTTTGCGGCTTCTATTGAGAAAATGGGTCGCATTGGTGTTCTTACAGGACAACAGGGTCAAATAAGGAAAAGTTGTAGGGTTGTTAACTAGAATAAATGATTTATGTATTTTTTTCTCTTGCTTTGATTTTAAAAAGTTTAGTACTATATATATAGTTGTATGAAATTGTGTTTGTATCAAATAATGATATAAATGTGTCATGGTATCTTAGGGGTCTGTTTGTGTATTGGAAACTTATGTGATAAACAAATAATATTGTTGAAGTAAAATCTTACTATGCCCATGTTAAGAAGTTTCACATTGACTGCGAGACGGTTTGAATATGTGTTTATGAAGTAGAGATAATCTTCACTTTAGAAACTGATTTTGTAGGTTGAGTTAGACCAAACTCTTAATTCTAAGAGTCCATAAATAAGGATTTTTTATTTAAATATATCTATGCACAGGTCAAAATGAACTCATACACTTTGTTAATAGAACTCATACAACAGAAAAGCTCATTTAAGAGTGATTGTTGGCGGTTTCCGTAGACTGACAGGTCAAAATGAACTCATACACTTTGTTAATAGAGCTACACTTACAAGATATTGATGTTATATTTTAGACTTTTTTATTTCATTTTAATGGATTAGAGCGATCAAATGGTTGAATTTTTTTTTATCAATATTCAACCTTGATGTTATATTTTAGACTTTTTTATTTCATTTTAATGGATTAGAGTTTTGTTCAAAAAAAAATTTAATGGATTAGAGCGGTCAAATGGTAGAATTTTTTTTATCAAGTAATTTAGTAGCTAAAATCATATACTTTAAACACGAAGAAGTGGAAAATCCGGAATTTAAAGTTCAACCCTACGAATAATCTTTTTGGAGTTGTCAATTGAGCTACACCCTTAAAACTGAGCTACTCCCTCAAAACTCAAAACTTATTACATATTTCACTTAACAAAGTCATTAAAATGCGAAAATTTCTCAAATCCCCCTCTCACATTCTCTTTCCCCCCTTAACTACCGTTTTTATCTTTAGGGGGTATTTAAGCAAATTTGAGACGTAGATCCCGAACTAAGTTCGGGATGTAGAACCCGAAGTTTGTGCGGGGTTTTGGGGCTATAGACACTACTTCGAGATCTAGAACCCGAACTGGTGTCTATTTAAAACTCCGCACAAACTTCGGGTAGATATAGGCACTGCTTCGGGATCAAGAACTCGAACATATGGCTATACCCTCCAAAAATTCGTACAAACTTCGAGTTCTACGTCCTGAACCTTGGATCGGGATCTACGTCCAGAATTGAATGGTAATTTAGAGTTTCAGAGGGAATTAAAGAGGGTGGGGGGAAGGAAGAGAAATTTTCTTACAATGTGCTGATGAGGTGGTTTACGGTTTTTATTGGGCTTAGTGGTAACCAGCAGAGGCCCAACCCTAGTTGGTTGGAGCATCCCCTCGTATCAATTTCCACTTCAAGTTATATATGTCAAATATTGTGCTTCTTCCAATGTTGCCTTATGTGCTTTAAACTCCTAAACTCAATATATATTTTGATCCCCCTTCTTCAAAATATTTATATTTACTTTTTGAAACCATTATTTCCCGCTTTGTATGTTTCTGTTTCATTCACTCTTTTTACTAGTATTTAATTAAGTCAATTTACTTTGTTATCATTTTTACCGTTGACCATTACCATTTACATTGTTGTCTTTAAGTCTAATTTCATTACAATTTTACTTCCCTTCAATTCTTTTGTTTGTTTCTTTTAAAGTCCACAACCAAACTCATGTTCCTTTCATAATCCGAAGTCTTTGCAAAAATAAATAAGAAAAAGAAACACACCTAAAATCGTTTAGGTTATCAATTAATTTGTCTAAAATTCCATATTTCGGTGATTAAACATTCATTTATAGTTTCGTCAAAAAAAAATATTTATAGTCATTTTGACACACTTTAAAGGTAAAAAATTTTGCCTAACATGGTGCCAAATTTTTATTTGTTTAATAATGAAAGCAAAACAAAGAAAATAGTGAGAGGAGGGTAAGCATGCGCATGAATTGTGGGGATACAAAATTGAGGTGGCCATCAATATGTCTTCTTTTGTGCATGTGATTGTGATCAGCCTTTGGCAATTCCTCTTCATACAAGATTGAGGTACCCTTTGACTTTCATTAAAGATTATTTTATGTTGATTCTTTATAACTTATAAGTGATTATCAAAACATCTTTTTACATGGATCATTATTGTTTGATGAAGTCAAACTTTATATTTTAATGAATCAAATTTTAAAATGTAAGATGCTATTTATGTATCGTCATACCATACGTTACTTGGTCTACACGTAAGGAGAGACAATGTCAAAATCCATTTTCACATTGTTTCTTAAATCATACTATCTCTAATTTTTTTAAGAAAATGCTAAAGAGTGGGCTTTGGAATGGAGTACTTGTTAAATAAATATAATTATAGAAAATTTAACTTATAAATTAGTGTATTCAACCTTTTTAAGAGTTTAAAAATTGTCCATTTTTCTTGTAAATAAAACCTGTCCATTTTAATGCAATTTTTCTATATTTTGCATGTTTTAGATTTAAGTAAATTTATACTATTAAATGACATTACTAAATATGCTCAATTAATTATGTTAAAAATTATACGAATCATTATCAAGATAATATAAAGCTAGCGATTCAAGATTTAGATTTGCAAAATTTGGTCTATTTAAGTTTGAAAATATTTCGTGCGAATGAATTTTAAAATATATCTTTTGCATAAAAGAATATGCAAGATTTTATTAACTTTTAAGAAATTTTAAAAACTCTAATAATCATGATTATGTAATTCGAATTTGAAATAATATATATCATAAGAATTTATAGGATTCAAAACCCCTATTTTTTTTTTCTTTTTCTTTTCCTGCAAGGCATAATCAGAAACAAATGATCAACATAAAACGTAAGTCAAACAAAATATCAAGTGCAGTAACTAACTACTTAAACCATCTTTAATGGAGAACTCCATTTTTTAGTACTTATAGGGCCCCACTTGTACACATCATTTATTTATGATTTTTTAATATTAGTACCTAATAAGCACCCACTCCCTCCAACCCAACACCTCTTTAAAAAGTTCTTAAGGGGTCCCACTAATAACTATATATCATTTAATTTAATATATTAAAGTGTGGTGGAAAATAAAATAATATATTAAAGTGTGTGGGACCCATTAAGTACTATGAAAGAGAGTGCTTATTTAAGCATAGATACTTAATAGGTACCATTTTTGCATGTGCTCCAATGGTAGTACTTAATAAGTACTGGTTCTTATTAGGTACTATATGATAAGCACCCACCATTGGAGATGGTCTTACTAATCATAATGGAACATGATTTTAGCAATAAATAAGTGTGTCTGTGTCTATAGCGATGTTTTACCTTTTTAAGTGAGACTCTTATTTATTGTTTATGGTACAATAAGTGAGTCTCTTATAAATTAAATAGTTTACGTGAAACTTATTTTTTTGAACAAACAGGTGTGAAACTTAAATACACAAAATATTTAAAAAAATGTTTGTGTAACTAGTTGGAGTAAATGTAATTAACATATTCACAAGAGCTTAAACAAAGCTAGCTTGTGATGGGTATATATCAAAGAAAGCAACATGAGGTGAACACAAAGGTCCAAAGTTTATGTGGGGAGCTAAATAATGTTGATGGCGTGGTGAGTGGGAAGCAAGAAGAATACACAATTAATTTGTTTTGAGTGTTGAGAAGAATTTTTCAATTCAAAACAGAGGGAATAAAACACAAAACATAATAAAGATATAATGAAAAAAACAAACAATGATAGCGAATGAATATGAAGGTTGCACGGGGGACCAATTTGGAATTACCCACCAATTTATTTATCTACTTTAAAATAATGTTTTTTTGAACAAAATTTAAAATAATGTTTGTATCTTGAAAATTGGTACTACGAGTGAGGGAATGGATTCTTCTGTTTGGCATTTATACAAAAGGGTGATTCATTTTATAAAGAAAAATTTAGGTGATTTGAAATCTTAAAAGATTATCATAATAATTAGACTATATTTTAAGGTCTAAAGAATGTTTAAAAATTAATAATAAATATATTTAAAAATTTATAGATAATTTTATATTTAAAGACAAGTAATTTTTGTAAAAAGATTTAATAATTAGAGATGAGTAATATTATAACATCTGTACAAAAATATTTAAATAATGATCACAAATCTTTTGATTGATTTGAAACTTTTAAAAATAGGCAATGGTTCTGCTTATGAAGCAAAGGAGATGATTATTTTATCATATTTTCTTAAGATAAACAAGTATAACAAGCAACAGAAATCAAAGTCCATTACTCCATTCTCCATGCATAATGGACGGTTTCAACTTTCAATAAACTCATACTACTATTGTTTAAGGTATTTTTCTTTTACTGATTAATTTATTCTATTATTCTGTTATCATTTCACACATTAAAAAATATACAACTAACAATGAATAAGGCTATTGTTAAAGTACAAAAGTAAGTATAGTTTTATCGTATCCACAGGGACTGATGCGATATCGTAGCCGTTCAACAATTAATATAATCTTAAGTATATAGATTAAAAGATATTTGTTTGTTTAAGTAAGAACTAAAACAACTATAAATGATTAAAAGATTGACAGAGAGATAAGTTTGCTGGGATTAGACTTCACTACTTCAATCGTACGTATCCTCTTAATCAGTTATATAAATCTTAGTTATTTATCAAAATTATCACGTATCGCTCACGTACGTGTCCGTGTCCAGATCACGACGAGAGTCCCGTTTATATCTATTAACCCCCGATGTCTCGGGTGACTAATCAATACACCGGCTTTACCGTATTGTTTACACTCCGATGTCTCGGATGAATACACAACACAATAACATTAAGATTCGATACTATTTGTGAATATTAAACCCAAATCTATGTCTAGAGTTTAGAGTTTAATAGATATTATCCTAGATCATTGATTCAAAAGGTATATGTCTATAACAATTCAAATCTAAAGATAAAACATGTAAATCAAAGATAACATCAACTTTGATAAATAAACTAAAATTCATACAACACCATGATCATCAAGAACACATACTCACAAAATAGCCAACCTAATCCCAACAAAAGAGAAATTAGCCCTTCATTTTCATGAGAACTTTACAAAGATTAAGAAGAAAAGAGATGAACAAACATAGCAATGATGATGTCTCAACTATTGTAGTGCATTCACCTTCAAATCTCCTTGAATCTTGCTCCTTGGTGTTCCTCTCTGTTTTTCGTACTGTTTGGATCTTGGGAGAGGTGAGTTCTTCTTAAAAAATCTGTTTTGAGGGCTATTTATAGCAAATCTGACTTTTCAAGCTCGCTGGGCGAGCTACCCTCGCTGGGCGATAGGATGTTTCTTCATCTGTGGGTTTTCTGACACGTGTCCTCATCAAACCGCCACAGCTTGCTGGGCCACCAAAAGCTCGCCAGAGGTCGCCAGGCCGCGAGCAATTCTGCTTCCGTCGCCAGGTGGTCGCTCAGCCACGGGTCGCCTGGCTAGCCATAGCTGGCTCAGCCACGGTGACAGCAACTGATTTTTCTGCATTTTTCTGTTTTGACCGCACTTTGAGCTCGCTTAGCCCGAATGCTGAACTTCATTTCACTCTTCATTTGTCAAGATTCACAAGGCAAGCACAAATGCCTACAAAATGGTTGAGATTAGGTACAAAAAACACAATTTGGCTATTTTCTAACAAAACATAATATCTACATCTTAGTTGGAGTTTTGATATGAAATTGTATTTAAAACAAGTCAATAAGTGCCTAAATTGTATATGAGATTTTACTACTTTTTGGCACTTATCAACTCTCCCCAACTTAAAACTTTGTTTGTCCTCAAACAAAAGTCCAAAACAAACTTTCACAACATGGCTCAAACATCTTTAGTGCATAATTCATTCAAGCTTTGCAATCAACCAAAAACTTTTAAATTCTTTCAATTCTGCATGATTCAATTTGCTGCAAGTTCAAAATCAAGCATTCATAATCATCAAAGAATCAAAGCATGAATGTGAAATAGTTTCAAGATTCAAGTAAGATTTCAAGCTTTCCAAATCAACAAGATAATTAACTAGAATCACAATCCTCACAAGTGTTTCAACTCAAAGGTGGAGTGTTTCTCTCAATCCAAACAATGTGTTCACAACAAATCAATTCAAACATACATCTTAGCATAATCACAAAACATGCTATCAATCATGGATCACTAAGGACTTTCTTAAGCTTGTAATGGGGCTAGGCTACAAGAAATCATTGTTTTTCTTTGGATTCAAAGAGCCTAAGGATGAGAGAGCATAATTCTTGAGTATTTTCATCACATAAGCTATTCACCCTCTTTCACTTTCCCCTTTCTTTCCTTTTGGTGATTCTTTTGTTTTGACACAATCTCTATTCATTGTTTTTTCTTTTGTAACACATTTTCTTTGATTTTCATTTTTGTGTCAAATGACTTTCAATTTTTTTTTTATTTTTTTTCAATCACCAACTTCAATCTTTCATATTTTTCAACTACTTTTTCCTTTTCTCAACCAAATAACCTATTTCTCCCCAACTTGTTTTCAACCCTACTTAAACTCAATGCTCAATCATCCTAAGACAAGGGTTAAGACATTGTTTTTCCTTTTTATGGTTCAAGGGTTCAACAACAAGCAAATTTTCAAAAACAAATATTTTTGGCTCAAAGGGGATGCAATGGATCACACTCTCACAAAGGTAGGTTATATTTGGCCAAAGTAGTTGCACTCATTTAGAAAAATGGCCTTTATCATATCCATGACATCAAACACATCAAGTAATAGCAAGATTCAGTTAAAATCAACAGAGTTAAACACAATTGCCGGCTCTCAAATATATAAACAATGGAAGGTTCACACAATCTCACCCGGCTAAGTCTATGTGATTCATAATCAATTAATCATGTTAAGAAGGAATGAATGAATGAAATCAAATTGAATAAAGCTACTTAGTTCAAAATCATCCTATAATTCAAAGACAATCACAAAAACTTGACCTAAAAAATAGCAATTGAAAACATCATTCTAATCATGCATTTGAATTTGATCAATCATAAGCCTAAACTTTTCAATTCATATGCACATTTAGCAATCACAAAAGTATAAACCATGTTTGTTCACAAAAATTCAGTCACACTTTGCAATGAAACATAAAACATGAATTTAAATGACTGAAACAATAAAATGTCACTGTATATGGCGTGCTTTAATCCTCTGCTTCTGCTCTTCTTTCTTTTCAACAATTGTGTACTGTCCTCATGCCAAGAAAATGAAGTTCTTCCTGCATTTACAACATGGTAAACCATACAATCCTATGCTTTTGTCAGAATTTCCAAAAGCTCTGATAACCTCGCTGAGCGAGAAAAGTCTCGGTGAGCGACCATAGCAGAAAACAAAGTTTCAAGTGAAATCCATACCAATTCAAAAATTTTGCTTCCAAAAGTGACATAGGCATATAAAACAAAAACTATTATACAAATGCTGAATTAAAAATGCATGAAATAAAAGCTAAAAAAAAGAAAATTGGGTTGCCTCCCAACAAGCGCTTCTTTAACGTCACTAGCTTGACGCCTGTTTGGTTAGGGTGGCCAAAATGAGACGGAAATCACATCATCCGTCTTGTTCCTTTGGTTTGGGAGGAATTCCATGAACTTAAGATATAGATGTTGCGGAGTCCATATCCTCCTCAATTCTTTCATATTGAACAAGGCACATATTTCATCTATGACCCGATCAATGTCCGCCTTGTTTTCAGTTACCCTCTCTTGCTCAAATGATCTTTCCTTGTCAAATAATCCTTCATTTTCCTCTGTATCCTTCATCACTTCTTCATTATCAACAGTGTCATCCACCTCGATACTTGGCCATTCTTGAGGAATTTCAACTTCATGTGGTGTCTCTATTTCTTCCACGACTACACCACATCCTTCAGACATTATTTCTTCCTCATTTTTTTCAACACCTTCAGCACTCTCTCCACATTTCTCATTCTTTGTAAGAATGTTATCTTTCTCATCAAAAGTGGTTGGAGTGTTGGTTTGAAATGTTGCTCCTTGTTTATCATTATTGGCTAACATTTCAACCAACTGACCAAGTTGATTCTCAAGATTCTTTAATGAAGCATTATTCTTTTCCTGATATTGTTGATTTTGTTGGTTCTGCTGCATCTGCATTTCCATGAATTTAATCATTGTATCCATCAATCTAGCCTCTGAGTTAGCTTCTGACCCCATAGTTGATTGCTCATATTGTTCAAATGGGTAATAATATGGAGTCTGCTCATAATTTTCAAACGGATACTGTTGATATGAATCATATTCATCTGGAGTATAGAAGTTGTTATAACCACGATCAGTCATGGTCCTATTTGTGATGATGAATCTGAAAAGGATTGAACTTAACAAGAAAATTTTTCTTTGACTGGCAAAGAAGGATTAGTGCAAGCAAAATATATACAATAAAGACAAATATTTACAAATACTTAAAAGAATAAAAATTGTTGCAATGCTCCAATATCTAAATGCCAGTCCCCGGCAACGGCGCCATTTTGTTAAAGTACAAAAGTAAGTATAGTTTTATCGTATCCACAGGGACTGATGCGATATCGTAGCCGTTCAACAATTAATATAATCTTAAGTATATAGATTAAAAGATATTTGTTTGTTTAAGTAAGAACTAAAACAACTATAAATGATTAAAAGATTGACAGAGAGATAAGTTTGCTGGGATTAGACTTCACTACTTCAATCGTACGTATCCTCTTAATCAGTTATATAAATCTTAGTTATTTATCAAAATTATCACGTATCGCTCACGTACGTGTCCGTGTCCAGATCACGACGAGAGTCCCGTTTATATCTATTAACCCCCGATGTCTCGGGTGACTAATCAATACACCGGCTTTACCGTATTGTTTACACTCCGATGTCTCGGATGAATACACAACACAATAACATTAAGATTCGATACTATTTGTGAATATTAAACCCAAATCTATGTCTAGAGTTTAGAGTTTAATAGATATTATCCTAGATCATTGATTCAAAAGGTATATGTCTATAACAATTCAAATCTAAAGATAAAACATGTAAATCAAAGATAACATCAACTTTGATAAATAAACTAAAATTCATACAACACCATGATCATCAAGAACACATACTCACAAAATAGCCAACCTAATCCCAACAAAAGAGAAATTAGCCCTTCATTTTCATGAGAACTTTACAAAGATTAAGAAGAAAAGAGATGAACAAACATAGCAATGATGATGTCTCAACTATTGTAGTGCATTCACCTTCAAATCTCCTTGAATCTTGCTCCTTGGTGTTCCTCTCTGTTTTTCGTACTGTTTGGATCTTGGGAGAGGTGAGTTCTTCTTAAAAAATCTGTTTTGAGGGCTATTTATAGCAAATCTGACTTTTCAAGCTCGCTGGGCGAGCTACCCTCGCTGGGCGATAGGATGTTTCTTCATCTGTGGGTTTTCTGACACGTGTCCTCATCAAACCGCCACAGCTTGCTGGGCCACCAAAAGCTCGCCAGAGGTCGCCAGGCCGCGAGCAATTCTGCTTCCGTCGCCAGGTGGTCGCTCAGCCACGGGTCGCCTGGCTAGCCATAGCTGGCTCAGCCACGGTGACAGCAACTGATTTTTCTGCATTTTTCTGTTTTGACCGCACTTTGAGCTCGCTTAGCCCGAATGCTGAACTTCATTTCACTCTTCATTTGTCAAGATTCACAAGGCAAGCACAAATGCCTACAAAATGGTTGAGATTAGGTACAAAAAACACAATTTGGCTATTTTCTAACAAAACATAATATCTACATCTTAGTTGGAGTTTTGATATGAAATTGTATTTAAAACAAGTCAATAAGTGCCTAAATTGTATATGAGATTTTACTACTTTTTGGCACTTATCAGCTATCAAATAGAAAAATGAGTCCCAAATATGCGGTAATATTCGATTTTTAGTTCATGTGTATAGATCGGTTAAGGATAACTCATTTTATGTACATTCTATATATTCTCTTACATAGATTAATTATCACCAACGACGATGAAAACTTTATACTTATATTATGGTAACAAAAAAAGAGAATATTTTTTATTTATTAAAAATAATCTTAAATTCAATTCGGTTAAAATCAATTCTACCAAACTCAATTCTATCAAAATTAATTATGTTCACCGCCAAACCAATCACACGCTTAATAAATATTGATATATTTACCATTATCATAAATATAAAGTGGAATATGTCCAATTAGAAATGATGCAAGTAATTTGATCAAATAATTATTTAGAAAAAAAAACTAATGTTTAATTGAGAACTAAAAAGATAAATTATTTTGGACAAATATTTTCAATTTTTTTATTTTTGTTTGTTTTCACTACTAATTTAATCCGATTTAGATGTCATCTGATATTAAATAGTTCTAACCCCTCCTAAATACGATCACTTATAGGATCAAACAACAACTATAATTCTTCTTACTTCCTCCAATCTTAATCATAAGTAACTTTTCTTTTTTTAAATTCATTAGATAATTAATATATCTAATATATAATTAAGATTGAATACATTAATTATTCAATAATATTTTTTTGACAAAATTCAATAAAATTTAAAAATGGTAAGTTGTTTATAATTAAGCCGGACCAACTAAGCATGTCATTCTTTCAATTATTTTAGAAGTTAGAGGGAGTAATAAATAAGGAACTAATGGCCAAAATAAAATCTTATCCCAAATATTTAATTACTTTAAAAATTCACCGAAAGATTAATTGCAACGTAAACACGTTCGTCGTATATTTTGTTCGTTTACTTTTTTTCTCTGTTCATTTTTTCTTTCTTTCTCGATTCATCACCTTCTTAGTCCCCACCATTCTCATAAACACACACTCTCCGTGATCAACGAACCTAACCAACAACAACAACAACTACTTCACCTTCATTTCTCACATTAACCAAATTATATCCATTTCAACACTTTCCATAAACAACATTTCAATTCAATGGGTCTTTGCATTTCAAAATCAACTCACTCTTCTAACAACCTTCAACTTCCTCAAACTAACTCCGTTACAGTTAACGTCACTGAACCTAACATAACAAACTCCGTTAATGGCGAAACCCAAAACCCTAACGCAGACCAAAATGTTAAGAGATCTCCGTTTCTACCCTTCTACACTCCAAGTCCAGCTCATCAATTCTTCTCTAAGATGTCTCCGGCGAGGAAATTTTTCAAACGGCCTTTTCCTCCGCCGTCTCCGGCGAAGCATATTAGATCGCTTTTAGCAAGGAGGCATGGCTCGGTTAAGCCGAATGAAGCTTCGATACCGGAAGGCGGTGAAGAGGAGACGGTGACTGCTCTTGATAAGAATTTTGGATTTTCTAAGCATTTTGGAAGTAAATTTGATGTTGGTGATGAAGTTGGGAGAGGACATTTTGGTTATACTTGTGCTGCTAAGTTGAAGAAAGGTGAACTTAAAGGTCAACAAGTTGCTGTTAAAGTCATTCCTAAAGCTAAGGTTGTTAAATGTTAATAATTTTCACATGCAAATTAATTAAATCACTATTTGAATCTTGTATATAAGATAAGATTTTGGACGTGTTTGGATTGACGTATATGCTATGAAGCACGGACACTCCTCAGATTAGGCGTGTTCTAGTGTCAGATACACATCATATCCGACACTCACAGTTATATTGAATTATATCATTTTTCAAAAAATTTATCGGATGTGTTAGTGTCTGTGTCGTGTCAGGTGTATGTGTCCGTGCTTCATAGCTTATATGAGCTTTTATACTGTGATGTAAACGTTTGTGAGACTGTTTAGAAGAACTTATGGAAATATCTTATAGTTTGACTTTTTTTGTAATAGGAATAGATTTTATATAAGTACTTATATGATAATTGATAAGCGGTTATGGATGAGTTGTTTATCTAAATAGGGTCATTGTGTTTTAATTTTTATGTTTTTGATTGTAGATGACTACTGCTATTGCTATTGAGGATGTGAGAAGGGAAGTGAAAATATTGAGAGCTTTGAATGGACATAAGAATCTAATACGATTCTATGATGCTTATGAAGATAATGCCAATGTCTACATAGTAATGGAGTAAGCTTTTATGATTTTTTTATTTATTTAAGTCGAGTGATGTAGTTCGTCGTCTTTCACTCTTTTGTGACAATTCAATTTACAATACCGATATATATTTTGTTCTATCTTTTTGGATAATTTAGGACAGTTAATTGTAATGTATCTTTATAAATAAACAATCTTACTTAAACTCTCTTGCATTTTCCAGATTGTGTGAAGGTGGAGAGCTGTTGGACAGAATATTATCAAGGTATTTTTTTCTTGCTACAAATTATCAAGGTATTTTATTTAGTTAGTTTTGAGATACATAATCTTCTGAATGTTAAATTGTTGATGAATGGAAGTGATCAAAAGAGGCAAAATATTGTGTTTGATGGCTATAAGTTGGTTATGTGCTCTTTCAGAGGTGGGAAATACGCAGAGGAGGATGCAAAAGCTATCCTAAGACAAATACTGAATGCTACTGCATTTTGCCATCTACAGGGTGTTGTTCATCGTGATCTTAAACCGGAGGTGAAATATATTTGGAGTATTTATATATATTTTTTCGTACATCCTAATATTGAGTTCAGCTGCTCAGTTTTAGAAATTAGGCACTCAGATGTATGAGTTGAATTGTCTTTTGCATTTATAAAGACCCCTTTTTCTTCTTTTTACTTTTTGGTCTGATAGTCTAGTGGCTAGAATTCCACCTTATAAGGTGAATAAGTTGGTGTACCAGGGCTCGAACCCAAGTCCCTGCATATAATAAGAAATGACCCTTTCCTTTTATGCGAATATTCTTTTATTCGTGGCGGTGGGGGAGAGGGGTAGTAGAAGAATATGGCTATATGATTGTTACACTTTTGTTTGATTTGGTATGTGGGATTTGTCTCCTAATTCTTATTCAGACATTAACTTCAAAGTTCTAAATATGACTAATTTTTGGTCAGAACTTCTTGTTCGCATCCATGGATGAAAACTCAGAACTGAAGGCCATAGACTTTGGGCTGTCAGATTTTGTTAAACTAGGTATGCTTGGATTGCTTTTACAAGTATATATTGCACATCTTGGACATGCTTTGTTTTTTGACTTCTCGTTGTACTTTACAGATGAAAAGCTCAATGATATTGTGGGTAGTGCATACTATGTGGCTCCTGAAGTTCTACATAGAGCTTATAGTACCGAGGCTGATGTCTGGAGTATTGGAGTGATTGCATATATTTTATTATGCGGCAGCCGTCCATTTTGGGCTCGGACTGAGTCTGGCATATTTCGTACTGTATTGAAAGCAGATCCAAGTTTTGACGAACCTCCTTGGCCTTCTCTATCAGATGAGGCAGCAGATTTTGTTAAGCGATTACTAAATAAAGATCCAAGGAAAAGAATGAGTGCAGCACAGGCATTAAGTGAGTTTCTCAGCGATCATTGCTGGCTCTCATTCTTTTATTTCTAGTTTTCACAATTGTGTCCCGCAGGTCATCCATGGATTAAAAACTACGAAGATGCGGAAGTACCTTTGGATATTTTAATATTCAAGCTCATGAAGGCATACATGCGTTCTTCATCTCTACGAAGAGCTGCGTTAAGGGTGAGTTTCTTTATATAAAACCTTGCCTTCTTTTAGAAACCTGATTTTGATTTGGAATGAGCCTCTGTGGAAATGTATCTCCTATTACTCTTCAGTCTTGATTTTCACTACTGTTAAGTGTTTATGTTAAAGTTAATGTTATGTTAGAATTGTAGCTAAAGTTGATTGTTGTCCAAATACTGAGTAGCAGCCCTTTCAAATGTTTCAGATTGTTTATTTTTCCAACTTGGCAGACTCAATTTTTTTCTTTCAATAGATGAAATGATTTTTGGAAGTTCGAAGTTAAAGATGTGACAAAAAGTTTTACAATTTACCTATACATAGTTTCCTTTCAAACCATTAGGTGTGACTATGTGAGCGATTCTTTATGTTATTTTGTTTGTTCTTTTTGTCTTTCTTGTTTTGGTTTATAAAACTGTGTATTTTTCCATAACTTATTAAAAATGTTATTTACGTGGGGCATTTGGACAGGCTCTGTCTCAGACATTAACTGTGGATGAGCTAGTTTATTTGAAGGAGCAGTTTGCACTTTTAGAGCCTAACAAAAATGGCACCATTAGCTTGGAAAATATAAAAGCGGTTGGTTTCTTGTTTCATATTCTTTTTATGTATTCTGTTAAGAAGGTGTTTATCATCTCACAAGTTTGAGTTGGTCAGGCCTTTACAGTAAATGCAACAGATGCTATGAAGGAGTCACGCATTGCCGACTTTCTGGCATCAGTAAGTGCTGTGATTTAACTGTAGAATACCTCTAAAATTTTCAAATATAGTTTTGTGGCCACAATGGTTATTGATATAAATAATCTCGGTGGCAGCTGAATGCATTGCAATATAGAAGGATGGGTTTTGATGAGTTCTGCGCAGCTACACTTAGTGTTCATCAACTTGAAGCACTTGACCACTGGGAAAAGCGTGCACGTTGTGCCTTTGACCTGTTTGAAAAGGACGGGAACAAGGCCATAGTCATTGACGAATTAGCTTCGGTATGCTTGATTTGACTATGATTATAGGTTATACATGCTGGATAACATCATGCTAATAAAATTATCATGTTGATTATTACTATTATTATTGAATGATGACATCTATCTGTTTAAATTTTTTATGGTGCTGCATGTTGACATCAACATATGAAATGTCTTTATTTCTCATAATCTCTATTTTAATAGAACGTCAAGGTCAACATTGTTGTAGGTATATTGCAAGAAACTAGTTTCTTTCTTGTTTTTCTTTGAAAGAATAAACTAGTTTCAGTTGATATAAAGTTTATGGGTTAAACAGTATTGGGATTATTTGGTTTGAATTTGATTTAAATTTAGTAAACAATGGTTAGTTTTTAGTTATGGAACTTCATTTCTCATGAATGGTTTTAACTAAAATAATCAGGAGCTTGGGCTTGGTCCATCTATCCCTGTACATGCTGTTCTTCATGATTGGATTCGGCACACTGATGGGAAATTAAGCTTCCTCGGATTTATGAAATTGTTGCACGGCCCATCAAGAAGTCTTGCAAAAGCTCAATGAAGACTTTTGATGCCCAATACAATGTCCAAGGCTTCTAAACAATACCATGATAATCTGTTACGACGCACAAGTTTTTTTTCTTACAATATGATTGAGTTAATTAAACCTTACCATAGGAGTTTTCTTATTTTCCACTGTAAAGCTGTAGTCTGTTAAGTTACACGTGATAATATGTATGATTGTTAGTAGGGTACACTTATATATTGCAAGTTTGTAACACGTTCTGATATTCAGAGTTGAGAAATGATATTCTTTCCCACGTGCAAATTAATTGACTTTGAATCCAAGGTTGTGAATGACAGGTTTTTGGTCTTTTGGTGTCATTGTAGTTACTAAGTGGATGTTTGTATTCGCGGTGAGTTTGTTAAAATAACGGAGGACCACTGTAATTTCGCAAAAGTTATATTGTGGAGTTTCAACAAAATTATAGTGTCACTCACTCTGATTTTGTCAAATCTATTGTGATTCCAAACACGTACTTGCAATTGCAATGCTAATCTTGTTGGCACTCCGGAAGAACCAAGACATGTGCAGTTGGTAGTTGCTACTTCTCGGAATCGAAAAATTATTGATGATCAAGCATTTGTTTGGTGCTGAAGACTCGACATCTTCTTAGCATGGACTTGGAAGTTGTGGTACAACACTCCTATTATTGAATTAATCAATATGAGAATATTCTAGCAAATTTTGAGTGTTCTTTGAACACTAGTATGTGTTTCTTTGAATCTTGTCCGACTTAGTTTAATCATTTGTTAATAGCTTAGCCGATGTTATGAGAATCTCGGTTTCTCATCTGATTATGTCAATTTTGTTCTTTTTTCGGACTTCATACTCTTTTTTCTTATAAACTAAAGTATCATCTACACATAACTCTAAAGATTAATCTTTCAAATAACTCCAAAGATTAATCTTTCAAATTATTTTTTATTCACACCGGCCAACGAACTCGGAACTAGTTAAAAAAGTCAAATATTTATTATTTGTATCATGTATTGTTAGCTGTGTTTCCCTTTTTGTATTAAAAAAGAAAGATGTATCAAACAACAAAGTAAATGTGATTGTATCCAAATCAATCCAAAAACAAAACTGCAAATTGAACTGATCTAAATCGAAAACTGCAAAAACCCGCGTTAGTTTCTAATTTCTATCATATCCCAAATGGTATGAGCAAAAAGGGATGAATTAAGTCCAAAAGTCCAGCGCCGCTCTTTCTATTTTCTTCTGTCGTTTTTCAATTTTCAAATATTCTCACACGTATAAATACACACCTACGAAAATCGGCGGTTACAAGAAAATGGATCATAAGAGGAGAGGAAAAAAAGAAACGATTGTTCTCTCCTCTTCATCCTCCTCCGAAGATCAAGAAGATTACGACGACGATTCCGAACAACAATACACCGATTGCGACGAAGCATCCGAATCAGATAACACTGATATTGCTGACGCCGACGATGATGACGAAGAAGATTTCGATGAATCTTCTGAATCAGATAATAGTAAACTTGATGACGAATCCCTCTCCGAAAAAGTTATTTCTCTCCTTCAAGGTTTGTATAATTTCTACCAAATGAAAATTAACAATGTTTTATCATTATCAATCAAGTTTATTGAATTTGGCGTTTGATTTTTCAGGCGGAAATAGTATTGATTCGTTGAAATTAAACGAATGCAAAGCGTATTTGCGGAAACATGGATTGAGGCTTGCAGGAAATAGAGCAGTTTGTATTGCCAGGATTAAAGAGCATTGGAGGTAACTAACTATTTCAGAATATATGACACTGCAGACTGCAGTACAATGGTATTCATCGGTAGATAAAATTGAATACGATACGAGCATGTTTATAAATTATATAAATTGTGAATCTATGGTTGATATATTCATTATCATTGTATAAAAAAACTTGTTAAGTATTGGTATTACATTTTCCGTATGATAATGTACCTGAGAAGAAAATACTGAGACATCACGATACAATTTGAACATTTTGTTTCTTTAGGAAATTGATTCTAAGACAAGACGGTGAACTATTGAACTGTGTCTTTCATTTTAAATCCATCCATCTACTACCAATTGACCAAAATGCTAAAAAAGATCGAATCAGACTTTTCACCCGTAGTTGATCATCACCATTCAAAATGATAATTTTGGTACCAGCTGTGTTCCTTTTTCATGTCTAGTTAAGTGTCGGCCGGCTATGTGTTGGAGCCATGCTCTCAAAATGTTGATGTTGGAGTCGAAAAGAAATATTTTTATATTCCGACACTAAAACGAAGGTATAAAAAGAAGGGAGAGAAAGAGGTTTCATGTTGAATATTTTGATTGCAATTTCTCTTTGAATTGAATCTTAGTTATAAATGAACTAGGGAGTGATATTTATATCACTTCTCAACTGTATTGACTCAGCATAATTAGTTACATAGCTAAGGCCTTGTTTGGCTAGCTATATCTAAGGCTAACTACAGTATACTATATTACCTCCCCTTCAAATCCAGGTGCAAACACTGGGACATTTGAAACATTTTTGAAAACATTTAGATATCTTCATTTTCAAAATATAGATTCTATTCGGTTTTCTTCTGTTAATGATTTTACTTTAATTTATTTGAGCACAAGAGTAAGGTTATGATTCTTTTTTGAGATGATAGGAATTGTTAGTTTGATTTTGAGCTATTGGCTATTGCACTTACGTCTTTATGTATCATACTAAGTAACTAGTTCAATATCTCAGGTTAAAACATCAAAGTGGGTACACATTGTATCCAAGATCGTCCTTCAACATTAGTTGTACAGGTGAGTTTTTATACCTTCTTCTTTCATCTACATTACCCTTATCGTTCTTTAGATGAATAGCAGCCTTCTCACTTTTCTCAGGTGATGTCTGCTTGGGAGATGTTGTTCTGTTTAAACAAAAGGTTTATGAAAAGTAAGTTGTTTCTCTCATCATGTTTAATAAATAATTTTTCTTCTAGTCCCAATTTTTTATTTTTTATTAGTAGTATAGTCAGTCATATATTTCACCAGATTTAACAAAGTGACAAGGCATGGAAGAGTGATAGGAAACATAACTGTTGCTGGGAGGGTTGTAAAGGAAAGCTATGGTGCAGCTAAACAACAACATACCTTCACTGTAAGCCCAAAGCCCTAAACTGTATTGGCAATGGCTTTTATTCAAAAACAAGCATCATATATTACTCATTGGTATTTTATTTGAACAAGAATTACTCGGGGGTGATATATGCTCTTGTAAGATGAGGAGCGCAATGGCTCTCTTGGCTGGTGAAGTATACCTCTGTTCTCTTGGCTGGTGTTTTGGTGGTGGCACAATTGTTTTCTAGGTCAATGACCAATTTTTTCCCCTTGAGAATACCCCTCCCCCCATAGTGAAACAGATTCAGAAAACAATAGTACTCTTTCCGTCCCATAATGAGTGACCCATTTGTAAAAAAACAATCGTTCTAAAATGAATGACCCCTTTCAATGCAATAGTAATGATTTTTTTTTCTTTCATTTATACCGTCTAACTAATACTATTTTTCATCACTCTCAAGAGTCAATTCAATATCTTCCACTTTGCATTTATAGTAAAGTTGAATAACCAATAGTCCAATACATGATAAAGATACTTTAGTAAAAATACTCTTCTCTCTCTTTGATTTATATACTTTTCTTAATTAGTTTGAATTGGTCAACTGGGTCATTCATTTTGGGATCGAGGGAGAAACATATTTGGTTTCTTAGTTGCAACTTGCATTTCATGCGGTAGAAATGTCTTATGTCAGATGTTGTGGATTAATATTATGCACTATGCAGCACTGTTATCTCATAAGGAACACTTTACACTTCAATAACTCTTGGTTCGTCAATTGTGATGACTCATTGCTAAGTTAAATTCTTCATATATGTCTTGCAGGTTGAGGTGTTGTGGAGTAGTGGGGTTAGGAAGTTACCTCCACTTTCTCCTTTGCTTGTAAAGGGTCGTAATCTCTATAAACAGAAAACTTACAGACAGGTATCAATCAGTTTATGCAAGGCTTTATCTTTTTTACTTCTTGTTTTCCACATCCTCAGGATGTTTCTATTTGTTGCTTTTACTGTTATTCGTCATGCTTTAGAGATGGAAAAATGAAGCTGATAGGGTCAAAGTGCTATCTGAGAAGCACAAACGTGGTGCGGCAGCAAGATCTGTGAGAGCATTGAGGCAGAATAAGAAAAGCTGTAAGCAAATGGATCTAAGGGTAATATAAGTTCATGTTGCATTGACTGCCAGTTTTCCACATTATTATTAACTTGCTGCTCGTACCTTATTAGGTTTTAAGCGGCAGCATGAAGCTCATAATACCAAACGACCGAACAAAGGAAGATTGTGTGATCCAAACAAGGTAAGGCACCTTGATGGCTCTAGAAGAGCCAACAAGTATCAACTTCAAGAGCCCACTTCATCAACGCAAGCAGCATGGAATGAGAGTAGAGCCTTCAGATCTGCAAGGGGAAGATCACACGAGTCTGCGGAATTTGACCGTTATCAAGCCCCAGCCTATCCATTACAGGCTAGTAGTCGACAAATTCCATATCCATATCAAGTAAATTCTCGAAGCCGAAATGGATCAAACAGATTTGTTTATCATGAAAGAGGCCCAATTACAAATATGAGAGGATTCCCATCTAGAACAAATGTACCCAGGGATAGTTATCATGACCACACAAACCCATACAACTTTGAGATGAAGAATTTGAATGCAGAACATATTGACAGGCCATTATACTTGTCTCCAAGGGATAGATATGGAGGGAGAAATTATGGCATGTGATATATATTATGTTATTACTTTGGAAGAATTAGAAATATGAACAACAGTTTAGCTTCACATCTTAACAGTGGCATACCCGGGCTGTCCAACTCTGCTTTTTGACTTTGAACCAGTGTACATTGTATTTTTGGATGAATAATGAGAGGAGTGTATCATCCTCTCTTTAAATGTGTTGGTAGTCATGGATGTACTTTTAAATGGTTTTTAAATCGAGCTTAATAATTGGACTAGTGTACATTGTATTTTTGGATTAACAATAAGAGGAGTGCAATGTAACTGTGTAAATCATTGCTTTATAAAAAAAACTGTAATCATTCTTTGCTTGAAACATGATTTTGTTAGAATTCACCTTAGTAAAATATCTAAAATTAAGTAATTATAAGAAATTCGTCCTGATGTTAGATGCAAATAAATAATAAACATATTTGCATATAATTTAGGATTAAAATGACAAATTTTATGTACCAAATGACATTCACTGTCTTACACCGAAACCTAATAAGAATTCCCTATGTTGCCACTTTATACAAACAACTCAAGAAAGAGATTGATGGTTTATTCTAAATATATAATAAGGAGAAGAGGTGAGTGTATATATTTTGGCCGAAACTGGAGTATCCACCGCCGAACGCAGTGACTAATTCTTTGCTGGATCGGAGACACCTTAACGGGTGGAGGACAACTGACCCAGAGATTTAAAGCTTCTCTACACCCAAGATGAGGATCGAACCGTCCACCCTTAGTTAAGAGAATATGAGTCCCTACCGATCAACCACACCCCCGAGTTTGAGGTGGGTGTATGTTGAAAAAAGGGGGATACAAATGGTAACCATTTTAAAGCATTGGGTGAGTGGGCCTATGGAGAGAAGTCCGGTTAAATATCGCGTTAATTTCGTTCGTTCCTTCTGTTGTGGCGCGAAGATCATGCAATTCCATTTTACAGTTATAAACCGTCGTTACAATGATTCCACGCTTTTTTCTAGCATCTCAGCTACGACACAACAAGATCTCAATCATCTCAATTCACAACCTAACAATGAAGTTATAGACGAAAACTTTACCAATCGAATTCATTCATGGAGTGGACAACATTACAGCATCTTGATCTCCGTCACGTAGGCGGTGGCGTTGTTCCTTTTCAACCTCATGCCGCTGCTTTCCATTCTCATCAGGCACTCGTTGCCGTCGCTATCGGAACTTACATCGTCGGTTAGTTTAATAATAACTGCACTATTAAATAACTAACTCTCCTTTTATTTTTATGTTTTCAAAATTCAAATTCTCGAAATGCTTGAATGTTCGTCAGTGTTTCTGACATCGAGTGATTCCAGCCCCCTCGAGAAATTTGCATGTGATTTAAGCTATAATAAGCTGTTTTCATATGCTATTCTAGAGACTAATGAAAATAACTTCAAAACAGTGGATATATCATAATTTGTTTCGATGTTTTTTTTGAATAGGCTTGAAAGTGTATGTGTGTCAGTAGATAAGTTTAAATAAGTCAATCCAAAAGGTGTTTTATGGTTGAATTTTCTTAGAAACCAAACCTAATTAAAACCATGGTTTTTCTCAAATGTTTAAATATAAAAAATGTGTATTATAAGGCATAGATATATGTGAAAAATAAAAATAAATGTGTTTTAGGTTTTGGTTTGATCCCGGCCTCGACTCCTGGACCAAACTGTACATTAATAGAATCAATTTGATTCAGTTTCTTACTCAATTTGATTCAGTTTTCAGAACCTAGAGCTAAGTACAGTAGCTTTCTTCCCAATGTTCTTGCTTTTGGCTTTGCAATGCTCTATATCTTTGATCATTAGCAATATGGTTTGCTCGTATATTGAGATAAATGGCCTGACGATTCGATTTGTTTCCCTTCCATCAATGGAGTTGCTATCGATGAGAAAACTGACAACATTATACAATCTGTTATCCTGAGTTAAATTTAATGAGTGAATTTTAGTTGATGTGATTCAACTAACATTATACGATCTGTTATCCTGGCTAATTATGGATCTAACCCTACTCCTTATTGAACCTACCCATATTGTTGGATGATAATCTCACTTGCCACTCTATTAAAAATATTAGGAATGTTTCCATACTCGGAATCCTGTCCAGAATTAGATACACACAAGTACAGAACTTTGTAAACCGACACGACAGTCATGCTTAGAAAATGTTACATGACTTGCTCCTGAAGCTTTGTTCTCTGAAGGCATATACTAATAAAAGCAATCCTCTATGTTGATCCATTACTTCTGATCCAATAGTTTTCGGCATTCAGAGCACTCGTGAGTTGACTGAGTGGAGTAGACTTGCCCTTTTTATATGCTGCATTATTTGGTTTTTGAAAATACATTACAAATTGGGTTGTTTCCATGCATGCAGAATTTGACGCATTGACGGGAAGCAAGATTTCTGCTCTTGACATTGGTGCACCTGTTGTCCGCATGTCATATAGTCCTACAAGTGGGCATACTGTGGTTGCAATCCTCCAGGTTGGACCCACCTGAACTTCTCTTTAGTGCATATGAGGATTTACATTGGCTATCATGTTGAGAGCTTTCAAGTACTTAGGCTTTTTTAGAAGATAATTTACTAACTCATTTTTCTATTTAAATCCTACCTTGATATTCGGTCAAGATCATTTTCCCATTTTAGAGTCTCTTAATTTAATATTTTTTTGCATGAGATCAGTGTTATATCTTCTTTTATTTTTATTTATTTTGATGTTACTTTTCTTTAACATATAAAGGTGTAGTGGCATAGATAATCTGATTTGTTCTTTTTTTAAAAGAAATTATTTGTTGAGTAAATTCCACTTGATGATGCTTATTCATTTCCCATTACTTAGACATTGAATTATTTCGTCTGTTTTTCTGAATTTAATGTTGCTTAGTCTTGTTGTGCTGTGTATTGGTTTATTTGTGTGAGTTGTTGTGATTGCAAAGTTCTTCTGTATTTATTACAGTTACTGCTTTTCATAGGATTGTACATTAAGATCTTGCGACTTTGACTTGGAGCAAACATGTGTATTGCATTCGCCAGAGAAGAAGTCCGAGAAAGTTTATTCTGAAACAGAAGTTCATCTAGCAATGACTCCGTTACAACATGTTGTATTTTTTGGGTTTCATAAACGGATGAGTGTTACAGGTTGGACGTCTGGTTTCTTATTTTGTGCAGTTAAATGTCTTATTTTCACCGATTTGATTAATAATCATTAAATTTTTCTACATCTGTTTTTGCATAAATGAAGTTGTTGGAACTGTTGAAGGTGGTAGAGCACCCACAAAAATCAAGACAGACTTGAAGAAACCTATTGTTAATCTTGCTTGTCATCCTCGTCTTCCTGTTCTGGTATTACTTAAATATACTAGTCATAATTCTATTTATTGGAAATTTCATGATATATGTATTTCTCTGAAAGAAATATCTAGTCCTCGGTCTTTCTTCTAATGATACTTCAATCTCCCTTCTCTACTTGGTTGCTTTTGTGTCCTAGTATGTTGCTTATGCAGATGGTTTGATTCGAGCATATAACATTCACACCTATGCTGTTCATTACACACTACAATGTGAGATGATTTTTGATGCATTCTATTCTTGTTGATAGTGTTTATATTTATCCAATAAGCTATATCTTTAGTGTTATTTTTTTTTTGTTTCTTATTCAGTGGAAAATACTATAAAGCTTAGTGGCGCTAGTGCATTTGCATTTCATCCAACTCTAGAATGGATTTTTGTTGGAGATCGACGCGGTACACTATTGGCATGGGATGTATCAATTGAGAAGCCTAGTATGATTGGAATGTAAGTGACTGTAGCTCACCTATGGTTGAGTTTTTTCCATTATCTAAGTGAAAGACCTATCATCATGGTTATCTATTTTGAATTTGTTATTTATATCCTATTGATGGAAATGTTTTAAGTCTTAGTTATTTTGGTTACTCTTGCTCTTGAATGGAATCTAATGATTATCTTATGGAAATTTCAGAATTCAAGTTGGCTCACAACCAATAACTTCAGTTGCTTGGCTGACCACTTTACGTATACTTGTAACCCTATCAAAGGATGGAAATATGAAAGTGTGGAAAACACGGGTTATAGTTAATCCTAATAGACCTCCTATGCCGGCAAATTTTTTTGAGCCTGCTGGTTAGCTATCTTGACTCTTTCTGCCTATATTCTGGATTTCCTGTTGGTTCTCGATAGATGGTTTCTCATGTTACGTATATTGCAAAATTCTTGTCCAATGTGCCTCTCCCAATACCATCAGCATCATCAGCCTTATTGACAAGATGTCCAAAAAGTCCTTGGGCTAGAAACAACACTTCAACAACATTATGCAAATCAATATAGCTATTACCTTTCAATTTCTCTGCTGTGATGGTGGGATGAAGGAAATAATAAAGGAGATTTAGAAAGATAGAAATTAAATATACTCAACAATACCAACAATTGACTTGCTTCACTTTCTACTTTTCATTTCACTGAACTTTGTTTGCTAATTCGTATTACATTCTGATGCAGCAATTGAACCAATTGATATCCCACGTATCCTTTCTGAACAAGGTGGAGAAGCAGTGTATCCCTTACCACGAATTAAAACTATAGAAATTCATCCAAAATCTAATTTGGCAGCACTAGTGTTTGCAGTTAAGTGTCACCTTTCGTTATTTATACCCTCCTTGCTAGTGAATATAGGATACATAAACTTGCTGTTTATTTTAACAGAATCAAACAACTGAAGATACTTCAAAAAACAAGACTGAAAGCAATAGAGAAAGGAGAAAGCAACTTTTTGCAGTTTTGCAAGGAGCACGGGGATCGTCAGGTAACTATTTTTATTTAGCTTTAAAGAGCCTTCAAAATTTCAGGATATTTTCTATTGGAACATATAAAATTTCCACTGTTTAAGGTTTGTAGTTTTGCTACTATACTTTCACCCATCAACAAGTTACATAATAAAATCTGGATATCTTGAGTTTTTCTGTTTATTTTCAATGGGATGTTTTACTTACTAAAGTGAACCCTGATTTCCTGTGTGGTAAAATTGTAGGCTATGTTTTCTCCACCTTTTGTGTGGATATCTTGCATAATGTTCCATGCAATGCCTTTTTTATTTTTATTTTTGGGTACGATTCCATTTCTTGTCTTAATTGGGTCTTTTAGACAAAAACAATTTGTTATTTATATTCTAACATACCTCATTTGTTTAGTACATACAGTAGTATTTTGCTACTCATTTTTGTTTACTGTTGTAGGTTGTGTCTTTAACTTTCTGGCTTCTATCAGTATCATGCATGTCATATTATCAGATATGCTGTTTCCATCCAGCTCTTAATCATACACTAATGGTAGAGATTCTTTACAGCATCGGTTTTAAAAGAAAAACTGTCAGCCTTGGGTTCATCTGGTATCTTAGCAGATCATCAGCTTCAAGCTCAATTACAAGAACATCATCTGAAAGGGTGAGTTGAGATATCTAACTGATACAATAAAAAAAATGTAACTAGTATTTTATGGAAAATTAGTGGTTACAATCTATTTTGTTAATTATATTTTGTTGTTTCGACTCTATATCCCTCACTATTCCAACTGAGGATTTAGTCTTGAAACTTTGATTGGATATGTGTGGATTATGAAATTTCACTTGATATCTACACTTGTACATAGGTTTAGTAGCAGCACCTATTTCTCTTGTAGAATGTCTCCATTGAAAGTTGAAATAATTCATAATTTTCTCATGTCATTGTTGAATATATATTCTCTTTCTTGCAGCCATAGTCATCTTACAATATCAGACATTGCACGGAAGGCTTTTCTTCACAGTGTATGATTAATTACTATTGTATTACTTTCTTATAAGCCTAAGTGTAAAGATTTAGAAAATCTCCTTGCCTGACTCAAATTTTCCCCTTCTGCATTATTCTTGTAGCATTTTATCGAAGGCCATACAAAAAGCGCCCCCATATCTCGCTTACCCCTCATCTCTGTTCTAGACACCAAGCATCATATGAAAGACATTCCTGTTGTCCAGGTAAGGTCCCTATGACAATTTGATTAGGAACTGAATAATTGTCTTTAGACATTTTTGTTCAATCAACTAAAACCATTCATGCACTACCAGCCATTCCATTTGGAGCTTAATTTTTTCAATAAAGAGAACCGGGTTCTTCATTATCCAGTCAGGGCTTTTTATGTGGATGGACCAAATCTTATGGCATATAATCTTGCATCTGGATTGGAGAATACCTACAAAAAGCTCTATAATTCGGTAATGTAGAGAGAGTATTAATTTTAACAAATATCGTGTTGTCCGTCTAATTCTATTGATACCATCCTTTGCATAATATAATATGTTATAACTATTTATATTTTACAAGGGAATATCATGTCTATATCCAACCTTATAATGTTCAGCAACTTTTTATAGATTCCTGGCCATGTGGAGTATCAAGCAAATTGTATGATTTACAGTAAAAAGCAACACCTATTTCTTGTATCTTATGAATTTAGTGGCATTACAAATGAAGTTGTACTTTATCGGGAAAATACTGAAGTAGAGACAGTAAACAGTAAAAGCAACACTATAAAAGGTATTTATGTGTGAGGAATAAATTTCTTTTCTCTTTCAGCCAGAGTTTGGTCATGCATTATGTATGTGCAAATAGAATAATTCAAGATGTTGTCTACAGGTCGAGATGCAGCATTTATTGGTCCCAATGAAAATCAGTTTGCTATTCTTGATGATGACCAGACAGGGTTGTCAGTATATATTCTACCAGGAGGGCCCTCACATGAACCTAAGGATATTGAAAAAGCTTTTGAAGAAAATCAACCAGCAGAACCTAGTGATAGTTCAATTAAAGGCCCAACACCATTTATGTTTGAAACTGAAGTTGATCGTATCTTTTCTACTCCTTTAGGTGCTTGAAAGTTGAATACATATGTTTCTGCATGTATACATATATAGTTTTTTTTTTGTGTGTGTGTGTGTGTAGACATGGGATTCATTGTCATCATTGATAATGACGTAATAAAAATTCACCCGAGACAAATAACTAACTTTCTATAGGGCGTATTTCATCCAAAACCCACTCATATTATATGCTTTGTGTACTCCATGGAAAGGTTTTAAGATTATTGTACACTATGCTTTCCAAACACATGGAAATATTATGTTTCTGTTGTAAAACTTTTCCTTTTTTTTTTTTTTTTTCTTTTTTAATTTTCTGAAATTTAGCTCGCAAAATTTACATAGTATTTACTCACAATGGTTCCCCCATCCACACCAAGAAATACTCATAAGTTTAGATGCTTAGTATTATATTAGTGGTAGTAGATAGCAATGATTAATTTTCTTGGTGGTAGATTCAACGTTGATGTTTGCTTCGCATGGGAATCAAATTGGATTAGTAAAGCTCGTACAAGGGTATCGCCTTTCAACTTCAATTTCAACTTCCCATGGACAATATATATCAACCAAGAGCGAGGGAAAGAAGTCACTCAAATTGAAAATAAATGAGATTGTACTCCAGGTATCAATTAGTTGCATGTTTAATTATGACTAGAACTATTAGTGATATACAGTTGTTCCGTGCAATTAAAGGCCCTATAGTCAATAGTGGCCTCTATGGCAGTGTAGCATAGTGCCCCTAGGAGCTACAAGAAACCAATTGCATTGCAATTTTGAGTAGCAGTTGTAGCGCCACAAAGAGAAGCCAAATAGTGGTTGTAGTGGCCACACTGCTACCTGTTGTACCACTAGCATTTTGGGGGTCATCCACTATCTGTCATTGACTACACAGACACAATGAAAATGTTGGTTATAATGGTTGTCAAACTCTCAAATAAACTCATACAGTCGCAGCAGTTTAAGACTCTTTGTATTAAAGTCGAGTTAACTGGCTTTCAATATTTTTAATATTGAAAGTTGGGAAGAGCCACAACAGAATCATGTAGATTCACATTGAATCGCGAGTTTGTGGATAATTGAATGAGCCAACAAGGACATAATGTTTATCCTTGCCGCTCCGACATACCTAAAATGACACTGCATTATGGAACAAATAATATCAAATGATTCTGCATTATGGTTCTGCTTGGTAACACCTTTTTTCTAATTTGTCAGGTGCAATGGCAAGAGACTCTTAGGGGACACGTTGCAGGGATTTTGACAACTCAGAGAGTTCTTATTGTTTCCACAGCACTTGATATACTCGCTGGCACTTCTTCAAATTTTGACAAGGGACTTCCTCCAATATCCTTGGATGTTTTTTAAATTAAGGAACCATTTATTCATATTAAGTAAGGGTGTGTTTGATTGACTAGGTGAAAATTTTGAATCAAATATGAGAAGTTGGAAATAAACTGCATCACTTTAATTAAAGCCATATTCAGTCCAAGAAGACCAAAAATTTCATATGCCGCTTGAATATGTTCTTGTTTTTAATTTCTTAACTGAAGCCTACTTCAGATCACTCTTATGGGTTGGGCCTGCCCTTCTTTTTTCTACCGCCACTGCAATCAGTATGCTAGGCTGGGATGGAAAAGTGAGGTCCATTCTCTCAATTAGTATGCCTCATGCAGGTAAGTAATGGTCTTGCTTTGTTCTGGGAGCTCATGATAGCCAGCTATTTTGTATGTTCTATCAACTATGGTACTATTTTTTCCAGGTACTGTCTTACTGATATATTTGTATAAATTTGTTATGCAGTCTTGGTTGGTGCTTTGAATGATCGATTATTGCTTGCTATCCCAACAGAGATAAACCCCAAACAAAAGAAGGGAGTTGAGATAAAAAGCTGTCTTGTTGGTTTTCTTGAGCCTCTTCTCATTGGATTTGTCACAATGCAACAAAGTTTTAAGCAGAAGCTTGAACTGTCAGAAATACTATACCAAATAACATCAAGGTCTCCTTCTTTGCTACCAAATAATGCCCTTTTAGAATAATCTAACTTTCTAATGGATAAAGTTATCAAACTCAGATCTCATTTCACATTTCATTATCGAACTCTGATACTGTAAATTTTATCTGAATGAAGGTTTGACAGCATGCGCGTAACACCAAGGTCTCTGGACATCCTTGCTCTAGGTTCTCCTGTTTGTGGAGATTTAGCTGTGTCATTATCCCAATCAGGTCCACAGTTCACCCAGGTAAGAAGTAATTATTTTTATCTTTGCATTTAGTTATTCGCTATCTGTTCTCCTAAGGATGTTTAGCTTTTATCTTAGGTGATGCGGGGGGCCTATTCTGTGAAATCTCTTCATTTTTCAATAGCTTTATCTGTTTTGAAAGATGACTTTCTGCGTTCAAGAGACTATCCACGATGCCCTCCTACATCTCATTTATTTCACAGGTTCAGACAGCTGGGTTATTCATGTATCAAGTAAGTGCAGCGGTAGACCAAGAAAATTCATTATGCTCACGTTGATGCTATTTTATCTAGAGGGACTACTGAAATATGATGTTTGTCTTCCATCGTTACTGATTTTAGTGATTTATTTTCCATTGATGCTAGTTAGGTACTACTTTCTTATCCCAGCCACTGGCTAACCTATTATTATGTATCTAAATTTTTTTATTTGAATGAACTATGTTATGCATGCCTGTGTCTTTCAAATGGGAAACATAAAACATGGTTTTAGTTGGGAAGACTGGAGAGAGAGAGAGAGACGGAGAGAGAGAGAGATTTGATAATAATATACTGAATTATTGATAGGTTGTAACCTAGTACTTCTCTTTACAATAATAATTAGGTTGGGTTCTAGCACTAAGAGACAAGGCCAAGGCCACTAACGTTGTTCTCTGAGTAGCACGAATGCGTGATCCATATGTTTGTTCACTTTTTTAATTTAAGATTACTTGCAGGTTTGGTCAGTTTGATAAAGCAAAAGAAACCTTTGAAGTTACTGCCGATTACGAAAGCATGCTTGATCTGTTTATATGCCATCTTAATCCTAGCGCCATGAGGCGTCTTGCTCAGAAGTTGGAAGAAGAAGATCTTGACTCAGAATTGAGGCGACATTGTGAAAGGATTTTAAGAATTCGATCTACTGGATGGACACAAGGCATATTTGCCAACTTTGCTGCAGAAAGTATGGTTCCTAAAGGACCTGAATGGGGTGGTGGAAACTGGGAAATCAAAACCCTTGCTACTGCAAAGGATATACCTAAGTGGGAGCTTGCTGCAGAGGTGACACCATATATGAGGACTGATGATGCTGCGATTCCATCCATAGTTGTAGATCATATAGGTGTGTATTTAGGCTCAATTAAAGGAAGAGGCAATGTTGTAGAGGTAAAGGAAGATAGCTTGGTCAAAGCCTTCACTATAGCAGCTAGTGATGTTAAAGCCAATGGCCTTGAATCATCTACAGTTAAATCCATACCTAATCAATTGAAGGGGATGGATAAGACCCAAGGTGATTCACTAATGGATCTGGAAAATCTTAAACAGGCTAAAGCAGCAGAAGAATTCAAAAAATCTATGTATGGAGCTGCTGATGGTAGCAGCAGCGATGAGGAAGGAGTATCAAAAATCAAAAAAATACATGTCAGAATAAGAGAAAAGCCAATTGATTCTTCTGTGGATGTGAACAAAATTAAAGAAGCGGCTAGTAAATTTAAACTTGCCGGAGGGTTAACTCCATCAAGGAGCAGGTCATTAACCAGTGGATCGCAAGATCTTGGCCAGCTTTTGGCCCTGCCACCTGTAACTACAGGAATGTCTGCTCACAGAGCTTCAACTTCTGGTGACCTGTTTGGTACAGAGGCCTTCACTCAACCAGAATCAATTTCACAGCCAACTACCGGAGCTGTGGGTAAAGGACCTATTCCAGAGGATTTCTTTCAGAATACAGTTTCATCTCTTCAGGTTGCTGCTTCACTGCGTCCTGCTGGGTCGTATCTCTCTAAACTTACTCCAGGGGTTGAAAGCAGCAAGGAAAATGTTAACCAGTTTAGTGCTTCTGAAGCTGATGTTCCTCCTAAAGCTGATGACCAACCTGTAGTTTCAAATGAGTCCATTGGACTTCCTGACGGTGGTTTTCCATCACAATCCTCGGCTCAGGCTGCAGGCATGCCCCCATCACAACTGCAGGCACCAATTTCTACCCAACCTCTTGATCTTAGTGTGCTCGGAGTACCAAATTCTCCTCATAAGCCTGCAAAAGCTGAGTCTCCGCCATCTTCTGTACGACCTGGACAGGTATAAATAAATCCATGCATAGGCATCCATATAAAAGTTGAAAGTATAAATAAATACATGCATAGGCATTCATATATATGTGGAACTAGGAACACTTTCTAACTAGAGTATGAAATAAAAGATACTTTGTGCCATTTATTGTTTTGAGGTTCCATGGTATTTTGATGATACTAAATTGGAAACTGACAAAGGAACTCAATATTTCTTCAATATAACCATGTTCTAGTTCCAGTTTCCTATTACTTAGCATGTATAATTTATTTATTTATTTATTTGTCCCTAATCTCATGGCTCTTATGATAGGTTCCTCAAGGGGCTGCTGCTTCTGTATGTTTCAAGACTGGACTTGCTCACCTTGAGCTAAATCATCTTTCAGATGCCTTGTCTTGCTTTAATGAAGCTTTTCTTTCATTAGCTATGGAACAATCTCGTGGAAGTGATATTAAAGCTCAAGCAACAATCTGTGCTCAATACAAGATAGCAGTCACTCTTCTTCTGGTACTCCAACTTTTAATGACATAGATAGAACGGATACTGACCTAAAAATATATTTTAGGCAACTGAGCTTTTGTATCTCTAGGACGTGAGGAAGCGTTGTCATAAAACTGTAGTTTCAGTTTTTGTATAGATATCCGGCTCCTGTGATAGCAAGCATAAGAGACAATGAAAGGGACTATTATAATATCTGCTACTGTCATAGTTGATATGAAATTATACATGAAGAATAGGTTTTAGTGTTTCCATAACTGATATAGAATCCCAGGCCGATTTAAATTTCATTTTAGTTTAAGCTGCGAGGAAGTATATAAACCTCAATCTACACTTGTGCATTGAGCGTAAATATTGACGCATTGGTTGTCAATGAGACCTGATAAATTACTCAAGTAGCCTTAAATCTTTTTGTTGTTGCCAAATAATGTATCTGCTAGATGTGTACCTTGTTCCAAATTTCTTTTACTTTTACACGTCTATTCCTTTTATTAATTTAAATCTGTCCTCACAACTGCAGGAAATTGGACGTTTGCAAAATGTTCACGGTCCAGGGGCAATCAGTGCAAAAGATGAGATGGCAAGACTTTCACGCCATCTGGGTTCATTGCCTCTTCTGGCTAAACACAGAATAAATTGCATTCGAACTGCCATAAAACGAAACATGGAGGTGCAAAATTATGCATATTCCAAGCAAATGCTAGAACTACTAGTGTCCAAAGCACCTCCGAACAAGCAGGAGGAATTTAGGAGCCTGATGGACTTGTGTGTTCAGAGGGGTTCGACTAACAAATCCATTGATCCACAGGAAGATCCTTCACAGTTCTGTGCTGCCACATTAAGCAGACTGTCAACCATTGGATATGATGTCTGTGATCTATGTGGATCCAAATTTTCAGCTGTGACTTCTCCTGGATGTATCATCTGTGGAATGGGAAGCATCAAAAGGTCAGATGCACTTGCAGGATCAGCTGGCCCAGTACCTTCTCCATTTGGTTGAGACCCCTAGCACTAGCAGTGTGTGCATCCTTTGGAACATAACTTCATTGTAAGGAGGGCACACAACTGATGGGAAAGGAGAAAAATTTTCTCGCACCGAATCTCATATATCATATAGTTTCTGTGTTTTGTTGTGGTTATTTGAGATGGTCTCTAGTCTCTACAGTCTGCTCATTTTTACTTCTAGATGATTCTTTCTCTGTAATTACAGAGTTTTGTTGTCCAATAATTTTGTATCACATATTGACCCTTTGTGAAGATAGAAACAAGAAGTTGAATAGCTTAGTTACATAATACATTATCTTTTGGTTTAGAATTAATCTGGGTTCTCAGTAAAAGTTAACAGGTAAAATTGAATAGCATTGCCAAAAAGGTTTAGTTTGATTCTTGAAAAGATATATTATTGTTACTAGCGGACATCTCACCAAACCGACTATCTTGCATTATTAACTGAGATATACACACTAGTAGAATAGATAATGCAAAAAAATATCTCATGTTCGTCTGTCTGCTTTTTCTATTTTGCTAAATATGAATAGTTCAATGTTTTTTTCATACATATTTTTATTACATTGGTATGTGCAATTACATTTTGAAAAATATCAAATTAAATCTCATGGTAATATTTACAAATGCAAAACACAAATAATTAATCTAATTAAAAATCTATAACATGTTTGCTTTGCCAAATGATACCCATCAAAGTGACCAAAAATTTTATTCATACAACAATCATCTAAATTATAACAAAAAGAAAAATGAGATGAGCATTTGAAACATATGGATATGATTAAGAAACTAATTAATGAACAAATGAAAACAACTTCATTCATCGTTATATGTTGGACAAACAAAAGTGAAGCAAAAGACAAAATCAAAGGAAGAAAAAAAAAACACATTTGTGAGTATTTTGTTTTCCATCAATTTAGAACCTGACTTTGGTAACTGACAAATTAACCGCAAAAACTGATTAAAACGCTGACGTCTAACGACCTCCTTCCTGCCAACCTGAGTTTTTATTCAACATAAAATAATTCTTTGACCAAAAAGGAAATAATGTAATAATTCATCAGCATAATAAAGAAAAACTTCCTAATAACAAAATATAATTAGATAATGAGATTGCTAACTTTCATCTTCTTCTTCTTAGTGGTATGTCTTTTTGGTAGGTTTATCTGCTCCATCAAGAGGATTGAGAACCTGACCAATAAAGAGAATTGTTCCACTGAAATCTTCTCTAATTAAGAAGAGGAAAGGGTGGTCAGCTACAAAGTCTGTAGGGGTGGCACAACGACTACCTCTTACTGCCGCCATAACGGTGTTTGTTGAAGCTATGGTGCCTTTTTCATTTACCTCAATGCAAGCTTTGTGATATATGCTTTCAACGTATAATTTTAAGTTGTCCAAAGGAGAGTTCATTCCCTCTACCATTTTTGTGAAATCCGCATCTCCTTCAGAGAAAGGTGAAATCACTCCCAACTCGCGCAGAACATTAGAAGCTTCAATTGAAAAGGCAATCTTGAATTTTGGAATAGCAAATTGAAGTACTTCCACTTTTCGCCGAGGAAACTTGTCTTTCAAGAAATCAGGTTCTGAAGCTATCTTTTCAATTAATGCTAAAAGTCCATCTTTTGCATCTGGAAGGAAAATATACATGGAGAACCGACGAGTTTTGTCACCACCTTGTTGATAAGAAAGACGGAGGACTTTAAAACCATCAAAAATACCAATAAAATGCTCACTCTCCTTGCTATGCATGAAGGGAGCAATGACATTGGTCCCATTTAAGAGGTGAAAACTACCCCTGATTGCAGTATCCTTAAACTTGTGTTTCCACACACCGTGGAAGCACATTACATTCGCAAAGACAAGCGCGGTGATATTGCTTACCATACTAGGATCGAGAATCTTTGTGATAAGGCCATTCGTCTCTTTCTCAGCCCACAAATTAACTTCACCACACACTTGATCACTCTTCTTAAAATCAACTGAAGCCAAAGTGGTGTTGTAATGAGTGGCAACAAGTTGTTTAAAAGAATTAGAAAGTGGAAGTGATTCATCAGCCCACATTCCATTGGTAAAACAGATACGATCATCAGAGAACAAAGCGGAGGAGATGAGTTGCGAGAAGAATGCGGTTAGATTGTGGATGGAGTCAAATTGAAGGAAGGAAAGAATTTCGTCAAGAGTACGGCCATCTGATCCAGCTGCCATGACGCCAAGAACAACAAAGAGAGACAACGGCGAAAAGACGACGTTCTTTTGCTGATAATCTTGTTTTAAGAATAGATGTTTTGTGATGGTGAGTGCAACATCTTCTTGGCACCTTACTGATTTTTTGAGGTCCATTGTTGTTCTGACCGTCAATTTTGAATGGAAGGAGTTTTTTTTTTATCGAGACTAGAGTTTCCACCGTCTGAACGCAGTGATTATTTACCTCGTTGAATTGGAGCACACGTCTTTAGATTATTTATAGGAGATGCTGTCTCATAATACACATATATACCTAATTTAAAGCCTTCAATTTTAAAAAAATAAAAAATAATTCAAATTCCGAGCAAATCTTAAAAGTATCTGTTTCCATTAAAAAAAAAAATCTGTTTAAATTATTTTTACTTCTATAGTATGAGAGCAAATCTTAAAATCAATTATAAGAGCAATTTAGAACCAAAAAAGATAAAATATTTTAGTATTTTTATAACGTTTCCAGGAAATTATTTAATCCAAAAAAAGTATTTTCAATATTTAACAATTTTGATATGACATTAAAATCCAAATTTTAATTAAGACTAGATATTCATATTTTTAAAATTAGTTTTTTTTCTTTTTCATATTTCTAAAAGTAATTGAGGTTTTACCGTAACAAACTTTTGAAATATGTTTTGATCAAATCTTTAAATTTAAATTTGAATAAAGAGAAACTAAATTTTGGAAATTTAGAGGGATATTATTTAAAATTAAGAGAAAATCTTTGAAAAAATTACTTTTGTGATGATATGATAGAGGGATGATACACATATGTAAGCCTATATATTGTTATGCTATATATTGTTATGCTTGTTATGTTACTTCATGAGTTGATTCTATGTGTGCTTGTGTCTTGTATGTCTTCCACTCAGGTGCTATATATGTAGTAGTCGTCTCACATGTATGTCTTCTTTTAGTCCATTTTTATCAAGATACATTTCACATGGTCGTTTCACCTTAACGTAGGAACGGATCTACATTTTTTCAAATTGGGTGCAAATCACTCGTTTTGACTTTTTTGGTGTGTATGTAGATACTTACGGTTGCGGAACCCATAAGGTGGTATGTACACGCAACTTTGGTTTTAGTCTCTGTATCAAATTTTGTTCAAAATAAGTCCTTGAATCAACTAATTTTTTTGATTTTAGTCCTTAAAGCGAAAATCCGCAGGAAAATTCGTAGGAAAATCTGCAGGAAACTTGTGAATTTTCCTGCGGATTTTCGCTTTAGGGACTAAAATCAAAAAATTTGGTTGATTCAGGGACTTATTTTGAACAAAATTCGATACAGGGACTAAAACCAAAATTTCGTGTACATACAAGGACTAAAATGATGTTTAAGCCAAAAGAAAATGATTATTATATCTTTAGTATCTCTTGTTTCTTAAAATTGTAAGATTTGCTATTACTTAACTCTAAATTTTTCCCTCCACTTTACCGTATTTAATGAGTCAATATTTTTTTTAGGGGACATGAGTCGGGTAAAGACACCTACTAATCTACTTAGTCTTTTTTCTCTTTGATGAAGTTTCTTATTTATGGTAATATGGTATTCCACTCAAGTTTGTGTTCTTAATCTTATAATAATAATAATAATAATAATAATAATAGGTGGAATTTAGTGTGTTCGTCAAATTAGCTTTAATAAAAAAATCAAATGTTTCTATATTAACGTGGGTTTTTGTTTTTGTTTTTAATTAATTAAAGTCATATTATGAAACTAGTCTTATCATTAAAATTGGTATGTAGAATTGATTTTTTAATCATTATATAGTGGGTGTAGGTTTGTTAACTTACTCATACATATTTTTAGATGGGTGTAAGTTAACAGCCTCATATATATTTTGCATAAGAACAAAATTTAAAATAAGTGTCTTAATTGCTAATGAGATTCTTATATTTTAAAACGTCCCTAGTTCAACTCTTGTTCATTGTAATTTTATTTTATTTTTGACAAATTTAGGTACATTTTTTTAGGTACTTTTCGTATAATTTTTAACATAAAATTCATTTTTTGTGGTTATAACAAACTTTGAAAAAATGCACATACTTCTATCCAATCTTTTTACTACTAAAACATATACCTACTGAAGAAAAAAAAATTACTTTTCATATATATATTTCATCAATACATCTAAATTACTACTTTCAAAAATTTGAATACATGATATATAAATTAATAAACATCATTTTTATGAATTAAAAAATTATTTTTTAACAATTTTATTTAAAAGAAAAAAAAATTCAATTTTATTGTTTATAAATATATACTAATTCAAATTTTGTGTTTTTGATAAAATAAAAAATTATTTAGTTATTATAATTAATTAAATGATGATAAAAAAAGAAATATATTTTAAAAAAAATCATTTACCTATTAATTTTTTTAGATGAACTAAGAGAAAAGAGGACATCAAAGAATATGTAGACATCCTAACTACAGTATTAATTTAAAAATCTAATGTAATGGTAAATCTAAAAACTCTTTTTTTATGTGAATAAATTAATTTTTACAGTGTCCATTTATTTTTGAAAGGACGTGTATAGTATTATTTTATAGTATTTAATTAATTTTTTTGATGATCACCTCTATACTTATTATGTATAACTTAAATTTTTTGTTTGCAATATAATTTTTATATTTTAAATTATATATTATAACTTTTTTAATGACTCACCTAAATAATTTTTTCTAACTCTGCCATTGGCTACTTAGCATAATAAATAGGAGTGACGTTTTCCTTTACAAACTTATTGATCATTTAGTAAAAAATAATTCATTGGTGATAGTATTTAAACATAAAAATAAAAATAGTTAAACATTTACATAAAAATAAAAATGTTTAAACATAAAAATCAACTCTTTCATATTTCTCTGCTATTTTTTATACACATATATAGATTTTGTTTTTATTACCATCATATAAGTATTAAATTTCCATTGTCAGTAGCGATAATTAATCTTCGTCAACGCACAAAGTATGAACAATTAAGTTATTTTCATACGGAGGAGTCATATAAATTGAACTTGTAATCGAGGTTTTATTTTATGTGCACAATTTAAATAGTATTATATCATACATAAATAAATGTATTTTTCATCATTAGATTAGATCAATAATATAAAAGCAAATGCTGAAAGCTCGTCGTAAAATACAAAAGTCATACAATATAGAAAGAAGTCGAGGGAGAAGTGCTGAAAACACTCCAGTCATGCCAAGAAAAAGGGAACTTTTAATCGGGGTGTTGTATCCCAAGTTGGAAGAAGAAGAAAGACTGGACCATACCTTAGATGAAGTCGAAGAGATGAGAAGAATCCTGATGGAAAACTTTGATTTCCTAGACCAAAACATCACAATTCTTTGTGACATCAACAAATACACAAACCAACTAAAGCAGAGATTTAGAGGCAATTGATGTTGTTAGTTGAAGGCCAATGCACAAGATATTTTGTTTGTCTATGTAGCAGACCATTGCAACAAATATGAAAGAGATAAAGTCGGAATTTTGACCTCCGATTATAAATTCATTACATGTACTAATATCACTCCATTTATAAATTACTTTTGTTTATATATCTTTTATAACTAATTTTAATTTTATATCTACAAATCATTTTTTATCTAACAAAATGATGCCGAAAGTGCCGCCGGAAGCAACATTGACAATGTGTAAAAGAGAGTGAAAATGTTATTGTCTTTCCACTTAATGGAGATTACTTAACTATCAAAGATGCAGAGGTATTTTTCGAAGTTCTCAGGAGGGTACTCAAAGAAGCAACCGAAGAAACAACTAACCTCAAGGTTTATAGAAAAATTAAAGGGTTAAATATTACAAAATTTTGTTTTTAGTCTTTATAAAAAAAAGTGGCATGGTTTGATCCCTATAAAAATTTTATCCATGCAATTTTAGTCTCAGCGATTTTTCAAAATTTGAAAATTTGTTTAATCATCATTAAACTTTTAAATAATTTTTTTTCATACATGTTTAGAATACTATAAGATGTTTCTTAACAAAAATTTAGAATTTTAAAATAAAAATAATTAAATATGAATTTTTCAAATTTTAAAAGTTAAGGATAAAAGTAATAGAAATCTCGACTTATAAAACAAATTTTTGAGTTCTTTTTTTTTTTGAGGAACTTTTTGCAATTTTTTAAACATGTCTACGAAAAAATTATTCAAAAATACACATTGGTTTAACATTAGGAACTAAAACTACATGCATAATAAATTTATAGGGACCAACAAGTGAGAAATTTTTTATAAAAGAACTAAAATTAAAAAGTTCTAATGTTTATAATGACCAAAAACATATTTAATCCAAAATTAAGAAGGCTATGTATAATCTAGGTATAATTAAACAAAAATGTCTTTCCATTCTACTGCCCATAAGGCAAGAAAATAGCTATTAGAAATGTTTTCCTGTATATTTCCTTGATTGATTTGATAATGATGAATAATCTCTCTATAAATAGAGAGTGGTCTTAATACAATTTAAATGCATTGTATGCACCAGGTAGTAAATAAGGAAAGGAATTACAACACAATAATTTTACTTAATTACTGAAGTAGTAAAGTTTTACAAGAAAGGGAAGTTTGAATTGTGACCCTTTTAAAATTATGCTTCTAAAATAAAACAACTTTGTTAGTTAAAAACAATTTAAACAATAAGAGATAGAACGTTCTGAGATTGTTCTCGTTAGTGTAAGCAGTTTAATCAAACAAACAACATAAGTGTGCGATGTGTGTGTAAATGAAAGAGAGCAAAGAGAGAGGGAATAACACACAACAATTTATCCTGGTTCACCAAAATATTGGGCTAGTCCAGTCCCCACTCTTGTGAGATTTATCACTAGTATGAATGAGATACTACCGATCTCTCAATACAATTCTTCTTCTATGATCTAGACCAAGATCAAATATTTTCTGTCTCTAGTCAATCCTGACTATCCAAGGCTTTACCTCTAGCCAATCCTGACTATCCAAGGTACGCTCAATCAATAGTTACGTATTGACTTGAGGAGTTCTTTACTGTTTTATGTGCCAATCACCATGTTTATAAAGCTTGCCATAACTACTGCACATACATATATATATGATGTTTTTATTATATGTACAAGTATTCAACGGTTTTTGTTATGTTACTTATTTCAATCTTTTTTTTCCTGCAGATTGAGCTATGATCAGTGGAATGAATTTCATGAAGTTCAACAGAAATGGTGTCCTTTTTTCTACGACCCCAACGCCAGGCTACCTAAAGATGCAACAAGGCTCAGACCGTATAATAATGTAAGACTAAATAGAATGATCATTTTCATGTTTTTCTATCCTATCTTCCTATTATGGTGGTTTTAAGGTTAGAGTTATGCATTAAGAGTAGTAATATGGTATTTAAATCAAACATAAATCGGAAGTAGTGATGGTAACAGACAATAAGTACGTACAATAGATTTTGGAATGGTGAATAGGTAACTTCTTCTTTAGTAATGCAGTGTTGTTGTGTTTCATTGCCACAATTTGTTATGTTTTATCAACACATTTCTTTTTGTTTTTGTGAGATAACATGTTATTTGACTATTTTGTGAGCTAATCACAATGTTAGTAGTTAGATTCTGTCTCCGGAAGATGGATGTCTTGAATAAGAAATACATTTGAATTTTTTTTTTTTGAGAGTTACATTTGAGTTTCTTTTAATTGCAAGGAGCCTTTTGTTGTAACCTTTGGCAATATTGCAGATGATCATTGCGCCCATAGACATTAGGGAATGATTTCTGTTTTCCTTTCTTTCGTTTATCTTATTTTGAGCCTTGGAGGATAGAACTTATTTCCTATTTTGCTTTAGGTTATGTTTGAATATTAGATACCCTTGGATGCTAAACTTACTGGTATTTGCTACTTTGATGGTCAGTAATGAATGTGTTTAGTTTTGTGAATTCTTCTGTTTTAGTTTTTATATGTGTAGTGTTTGTATTGTTTGCCTAGATTTTGACGTAGTGGCCATACTACTGCTACCCGTTACAATGTTATAGCATTTTGGGGGTCGGCCACTACGATACCCTATCTGCTACTGATCCCATAAGATTAATTTTGTAGTATATGGAGTTTAAATTGGAACAGCATGACACAACCAATTAATCAAAACAATTTCAATTTTAATTACTCCTTCTGTCATTGTCATGTTATAATGGGGCTTCAATAAGGTTTTAAATCCAACTCAAATTGGTTTTATATTGCTTTGGTATAAATAAAAGTTTTAGTCCTTTTTGAATTTTTGATTCCATTTGCCTTCACAACATGTTCTGTACTCATTGAAGGATTCGTCAACACTTTGGTACACATTCATAATAACAAATTTAGAAGTGACATTTCAATAAATATGCATTTCAACCACATAAAAGTATGGTTTTGCCTACCTTTGAGTCATAACTGTACCTTCCTCAAAATATTTTCCACAAAAATTATTGTAACTTACCAAATCAGTGTATATAAATTTGAGATAACTTTATTTTTTGTTTTGGTATTAACCCTTTGTTCCTAGAGGAAGGATCCCCTAGTAGTCTAGAATTTGTCCGCAAGGTAACTAAACTTAAGTTCTCCTGAAATTTGTCTTTTGGTAAAACTCATTAATCATTTGAATCCAATGTCTTAGTTATTAGAAATAACTTTAAATAAGTCTATCACTTCAGTTTAAAAACTTTTGGCATGTAGCTTTTATACAACACAACACCAACTCCATGCAATTGTAGAGCACTAAATTAAATAAGTCATCTCCAACCCACGCATCGCGCGGGGTCTTAGTCTAATTATTTGTTATTTTTATTATTTTTCAAAGATATCTCTCTTTTTTTGGTAAGATCATGATCATGGGAAAATTCTTATAAAAACCATGCTTATTGCTAAGAACCTTATTACAGTTTACAAAGGTCAAAACCCTACCAAAGGAAACATTGTTTGCTGTCTACTTTCTATGTGCACTATCCATCCAATATACAAAATCTATCTACCACATCAAAGTTCAGAAAAATCTGTGCTGATTGACGAATCGAGTGACAAACAGCACCTCTCACAGAGTTATTGATTGGTGTACAAGCAACCTGAAACTGAAGTCATATGGCATCATTAGTATCATCTCTGATAGAGGCTGTCTTCCCCTTCTTTCAAGGCATTCTACTGCTTCCTTTCTCAGTTCAACAGGTAGCTGAAGACAGACCCAATCCAACAAAGATTCCAAGTCCTTTGCAAAGTCAAGCAAAAACCAATCAAGTATCTTAGGAATTATTAACTTGTTTGTTTTTGTAATGCCAATTGCTGCCTGTAAATAATCTCTTTTTGCTGCTTCTAATTCATTATCAACTTCTGATGCTGTGTACACCCTTACCTTCACAAAATAAAAATACGCATTCGTTTATTCCGTCAATTCAACAAACCACATTATTAGTAATTCTAACTATGTTAATGATCCTGCTAGTGAAAAAAAGATTTTGGACCTAAATGAACTGCACAAAACCAGCTTATAGAATCAATATAATATAAGAAACTCTAATTACTAGGATACATATTAGGTTTTAAGGCTAACTCAATCCTACAAAAATGATTGTCTAAGCTTTATAAGTTTGTTTTTGGTACAATAAGCTTTATAAGTTCTATTTAGGTCATATATCTAGTGAAGATGAGATTTTGATTTTTTGTTCCAACACATACATGTAGCCTAAAAAAGCAAATAGTTAGTGTCTGTGAACAAAAGTGTCATCTAAATTGAGAAACAAACATACCACAGGTGAAGACCAGCTTCCACAAGATAGTGCAAATGTAACCAAAGGCTCAGACCATTCCAAACCAAATATACCTCTTGCTTTCATCTCATCATTTTTTGCAGCTTTTAGACATGTCTGTTGCAGGAAGCAAAAATGAAAATCAAGAGATGAATCAAGGACTTCAAAAAGTAAAAAACTATCATGTCGAAAAGCAGATAGTAGATTATGAACTTACAAAATTCAGGTGATAAGGAAGTCTCAAGATGAAGTGCTCTATTGTAATTGCCTTAAGCAAGTGACCCCCTACTATTATTGTTGCCTGTCACAAGATGAATTGAGAATGAGCAACGATAGTTTTTATGCTCCGAATAATTTGTTCTTAAAAAAAAAAACAAAAGTTGAGAATATTAGACAGATTATTGTACCTTCTGCATCAGTGCTACAACCATTTCAGGACTCTCAGGTATACCATGCTCTAAATATGCCTATAATTCATTTAAGTTAAATAATGCGAGTATGTGGCATCAAAAATAAATATAGACCTCAAAGAGCTAACCCTTGTAGTCTTGCCTTATAGCGAGAACTAGAAGTAGTAAACGCGTGACAGAGAAGTATCTTACATTCATCATGCAGGAATTATAAGTGTTTATCCAAAATGCAAGTTTCTCCTGATGAGTAAGACCCTTTAAGTCAACCGCAGCAAGCTTCCCAAATAGGAACCTGGACATGTCTGTTATATTAGACAGACACTCGTAGATATAATCAATCGGAAGTTAAAAACCCTTTATAACTTAACTTACTTTAATCTATTGATCAGAAAAACGGAATTGCTCATTTGGTTGAAATCAATGGTGGAAGCTTCAATCTCACAAAAACTGTTGTAGGCACCAATATCTTTAGTTTTGGATATTGAACAGATACCATATGGATCGCACGTAGGTGTTTTCGACTCTCCAAAGTTGTCGTTGAATGTGCCAAATCTCATAAATATGCTACATAAGCACTTGACAATATCCTCAGAAACTCTATTTGGTGTGCTATCAACTTCTAACACCTTATTATCTGATAAACTTGAGGAATTTTGCGCTTTTTCTTGATCTACTAATCTTTTCTCCAACTAATCAATCAAAAGCAAAACGATTATTGAAATGGAAGCTCAATCATTTCACACTATCATATATTAACTATTGAAAATTGTTAAGTACCTGCAACTTCAAGTGATCTACACACTTGTCAGCTGATTCATGTTTTATTGGTGATTTCTTCACCGGAGTGATGACTTTAGATATTTTCTTTTCAATCAATTTCGCTTCTGGGATTGATGATAAAGAATCTTGTTTTGAATGCAATTTCTTCCCATTGACTAGCTTCCTACTAGAAGCACTTCTGGCAAGAGAAATTTGAGGCCTAATGGAAGTAGAATTAAGCTCACTTTGAGATAAAGACTTCGACCTTTGATGTTTCGATCCTCTGATTGAATTCTGCTCCATTGGATCGATCAAATTTTCCGCATTCCACTTTGAGGAAATATAAACAGCTTCATGATATAAACCTTGCCTGAAATTCACAACCTTCTCTTCTAACCGAACCACCTCTTCCTCCAATACTGCAACTTCAGCCACAAGCTCCAATGTCTAAAATACACAATACACAGTTTTTCTTACTTTCCATGTCTATAGAAAGAAAAAATCAAAAACTTAATTCTCATTTCGATATATATTGAAGGTATTGAATACAATTGATCATTCAGTGTCTGAATCTACTTACATGAGGAGGAAGATAAGGCGGAAGACGAGGAAGTGCTCCCAAAGGTCTAGTGAGTGCTCTTTCTAACACTCTATGAACATTCTCTTCATGTCTTAGCTTCTTCTTTAACTTATCAACCTGCAAATTTAGAGCAGCATAACTACACTGACAAATTGAAAATAATGTGAAGAACAATTCATAAAGTAAAGAATATGTTTCACTCACATCTTGTATCAAAGCCATTTTCCTTTCTCGACGCCCTTTTTTCGAAGTATTATGTGCAGCCATTCTCCTGCTCCCTCCTTTTTCCATCTTGTCCTGCTTTGCACATTCAGTGAGAAACAATTTTTTTGGTAGAAACTAGAAACTTTGGTTTTTGTATGAAAATAGAAAAAATAAAATGAAGAATGAGACTATTTAACATAGTTCTCAGATTTAGAATTAAAACACCATTCCTAAGAGTTAAAGTAGCTCTTAGTTTATGTTATGCTTTTAAACCAAAATCTTATTTTTCTCAATTCTTATAGGAGATTTTATACACATAGCATCATTTTTCATGAGAAGCCTAAATTTAAAACCATGTGGGTGGACACCGGTCGAATCGATCAAAAGTATGAAAAAATAATTGATCAGACTTTATTTATCTTTCAACGGAACGAAAAAACCAATAAAAAGAAATTCATGAGAAGCCAACAACCTTAAATGATTATTTGTTTCTTTCACAATCAATCCAAAAAACAAATAGTAAAGAAATTGGCCAAAAAGAGAAAGAAATAAAAACAAAAGAATAACAAGAAATTAGTTTGCCGTTTTTTGAAGGAAGATTGATTACCTGAAGAGTGGTGTGTGTTCTGCTACTCATGTTGCCACTTTCACAGAAAACAAGAAAGAAAATTATGCAAAACTAGTACAGAAAAAAGGTAGAACATGCACAAAGTTATGCTAACTCTGATAAAGTGAATCTGAAAAACAGTACTCAATAATTCACACACACAAAAGAAAAGCATAGAAGCTGAGAAAGATTTGAGATTTCATACAATTATAGGAGCGGGAAAAAGAAGAAAAAAATGGTTTTTGTTTTACATAACAATAAAATAAAAGTATGCTAGATCATAGAGAAAACAAAGGAAAGAAAAGGGTAGCTAAGGAGAAGGAAAAGGACAAGGTTTATTTGTTTGTTTAAGGGGTTACGTGGTGTTGAGGTCTATTAAGTCTGAGTTAAAGTCGAGATGATGAGATGAGATGGAACAACGACAAAATTCATTAACTCAATAACTTAAGATTTTGAAAGACGATAGGATATTAAAGTTATTTGTATGATTATTCCGATCTAATGTGTTGATCAACTCAATGAGACTCGCTTTCACGGCCTAACTTTATGGCCTCATATAATGGCCAATGTAAGTGTTCCACTTGTTGGTTGTGAGTACCAATATGGGATAATGATGACAACAATGAAACCAATTCTGAACTGAAATGTTTAATGATATTTAAGACACTGTGTTTAATGTTACATGCATATTGCTAACAAATTAATGTTGTTGACAGATAAGGAGAAGGACAGAAAAATTCCTTTCTTTAGTAAAACTTCTACCATGTGTAATTAATACCTCAATTTCTTTGTCTAATAGTTTGAATTGTTAAAAAAAATTACTTTGATCAAATCAATCTTAAAAGGCATAGTACAATTTACATTGTGCATCAAAATACAATTACTACTCGTCCTTTTTATTTTTATTGAGGTGAGTTATACAGTGGACAATTTATGAAGGTGGTATACGATAGAACAGTACTTAAAAATCATTAAAAAAATTAATGATGGTCGACGCTACTCTTCAAAAGTAAATAACCTAAGACCCTTCGTCTTTGTGGTTAAGATCACGATCTCATTGATGTCAGATCAATACGGACTACATGTCTATTTTTTATTGTTTTAATTGAAATGATATCAATGAATGAAGTCATTACTTCAATCATAAAAGTAAAGAGGGTTGTTAACTTCAACTTTCAATAAACGAGTAAGCTTTGAACATTTTTAAATATTGATCGAAAGTTGATCGTATTAGAACTTGCCTTAAATTAATCTCTAAAAAAATGGAATTTCTTATCATCCTTTTTAATAAAGATGAGAAGTTGAATTTTTGGTGAACAATGTATTCCACAATTCACATGGTTATTAAATGTGGTGCAGCAGCTGTATGAAAACTTGTCTGATGTGTTTGTTTGCATATGTAAATATTGACTAGGATCAACAATGAATTGGTCTAAATAGTAAAGATTTTGTTCCACTTAAATATGTAGTTAGGAATTTGATTTTTAGCTCATACATGTGTAGAAATTTCGGTTGAGAGAAGAGAACTTACATCATAATAACCCAAATACATAAAAATAAACAATATTATATAGACACGTACATAAAAATAAAATTTATTTATTTTTTTCATCTAATTTTTGTTGTCTAAATAAAATGTCTAAATTCACACAAATATTATTCGGTATTGTCGGGATTAGGCATGATTGCGGATTGGATGCGGACATAAGATTAAGAAGCAAGCAACGTTGTCAGCAAACTGTTCATTGCAATTTGCAACAGGTCCTCATAATCTGATATCAACTTTTTTTTTTATTATAAGATTCCATCATGTGATATAATATAATAACATGCTTTTTCTTATATCAAAATAACATGTTTTTTCTCATAAAAAAATAACAACATATCATTTTCGACTTAAAATATGAATTCAACTTTTTTTGTATTAAATAGAAATACTTAGAATTAATATTTTTATTTTGAAATAAAATAAAATAAAAACAGATAAAATACTATTAACATGTGTAGAGTAACTTTGTAGAACTTATTATAGGTTCTTCTGAGTTGAACTATTAGAACAAAAAATAAATGAGTTAATTTATAATGATGAATTCACAAACAAAAAATTTATAGTAGATTTGACAAAATTATATATAGCAGGATAATTTTGTTGAAGATCTAGAGAAACAATGTGCAAATCAAATATAGTACTATACATTAATTAACTTATTATGGATTGCACTTAGATTTAATTATGGGTACTCTTAATCAGGAATGACGTTGCAATATGGCTTAAATAATTGTGGGTCAAATCAAAAAATATATTCATAAAGGGATTTTGCTTGCTTTGGTTATTATACAAAGTGTGATTTGTGACATGAGATTAAGGGCAAAACATGTCATGGAGCATTTGGTGCTAGTGGAACTTTTAATACAATACAAAAGGTATCACTTTCATACGCTATTTCCAAAGATGGAGAAAACGACTTCAAGTAGAAAGTAAAATATGGAGAAGAAAAAAAAAGAAAAGAAAAACACAAATAAAGAGAAATGCTAACAAATATTGTTAAGAGTTTAATTACTGTGTAAAACTTTTACATATGCTTATAATCATATCACACTATAATACAACTTATACAAGTACAGAAGTACTCCACAAATATTATATGGCATAATTTTATTGCATGCATATGTAAAAAAATAATTACACTATCAGTGTATATAAATTAAATTATGTAGTTAAGACACGTGTTAATGAAATAAAAAGAAAAATATATTCTTGAAATTAGTGCATTTAATATCTCAAAGTTTTAAGAGTGTAATTTTTCGCATATAACCTTATTTTTTATATTTTGTTTTTTTAATAAATATTCAGAAGACAAGTTTAAATGAGAAAATAGTGTATCAATTATGTTGATAAATATTTAACTCTGTATTATTAAAATAAACATTTTATTTGATTCCACGCCTACACTTTTTTTGTATGTTTTTTTAGTTACTATCTTATAGGTCTTCTTCTGACCTTCTCCCTTTCAGACATCGACTAGACACAACATCACATTTAGTCGACTTTAAGACCGACTCATTAAGTATTTGTCTTCTCATCGAATTTTGTCAATAAAATGTTGATATTCAACTATATAAGTTAAGTACTGGAATATTTATCTGAAAGAACATAGTTATGACTGAATAATATGAATGGCAAAGTGAAACTTAATTGTAAAAATATATAACCACATTTTGTACTAGTATATGACCTCCCAAAACTCTTTATTTTGATTATAATGTTCTAAAACCAATTTAAAAAAATACTACATTTATGTGGTACTATTAATTTGTAGGGTTATGGCCTTATGGACCGGATGGTCCCATTTATCACTTTGTTAAGTATAAATGGAGGGTGTGCTGCAAAAATGTAGTCACCATAAAATTGTGAGCTTGATCGAAAGCATAAAGTAGAAAGAAAACATGAGTGAGTGGTTAATTTGTTAGGATTCATGAATAGGGAAAGGACACAGTCACATGCACATGAAAAAAGTGACAAAACAAAATGGTTAATTTTCTTTTTCTTTTTTCGTTCTTAAAATCACTTTTGGATTGTGATGCTAATTTAAGTGCATGCTTTCTTGTCAAAATATCTACACTTTTCAATATTAGGATTTAGGAGTTCGGCTTAATGTCTAACTAAGTGGTTATTATTGTATATAATGTTGCTTTGAAGTTAGTTATTCAACAGTAATTATCGTTGAATTTAGTAAAGAAAATTATAGTTTAATATTTTGTAACTGTGTTCGAGAAGAAGTTGGAACTACTTCATATTAGAACTGATTTTCGAATCATATTAAAGTGACAGTGAAAAAAATATGAAAAATGTAAAGTTGATTTGGCGGCTTATAATTGGGTGGTAGAATTAAGAAATGGAATGATAAAATTAGTTCTTTGTCTCGAGTTTAATTCTAATAAAATAAAATGCTAACAAATTAAAATTGACTTTAAAAAATAAAATAAAATAAATAAATATCTCATTAATTTCATATTATAGAGAAAAAAAACACTATCACCGAGATTTATTGGATCATCACTTGTTGAAATTGAAATTATATATATGCTGGTCTCTCATGTCTTGTTTGTTGTCTTTGCTTTGATTTGTGACAAGTTTATTAGTTTGTGTTGCAATAGATCTTTGCCGACACTAATTGTTACAATGACAATGTGACAATGTTCATGGCTTGCTATGCTCAACCATGGGACAACACAATAATGTCATCAAGAGCTTAAAGCCTATAAACACTTTTGATGTCACACAAAGAAACCGACTTTTGTGAGGCACAAGCATGATCCAATAACATTTTTTCCAAATTAAGGAGGCTCAACATGTGTAAAATAAATCCGTCAAAGAAAAATACGTGTAAAATAAAGAGGAAATCAAATAATTTATTGTGAAATTTATGCATCTCATACATCTTTTTCGAAATTTTAATTTATGGTGATTGTTGTTGAACTTGATAAGAAGGGAACTGAAACCACTTGATGTCATAATTCGCACTGAATCAGATTAAAATGGTGGTGAAAATCAAAATATAAAATAAAATTCCAAACTTAAAGTCAATTCACAATATCCACCATTGATTAAATTTATCAACATTGAGTAAATTTATTATATACAAAGAATAATTTAATAATAGTGATATAGAAATTATACATATTAATTATACTGCCAATTTTCTTTTTTTAATATGCCTAAAATGTGTTAAGAGTCTTAAAAATGGATACCTAGAGTATATAAGAACAAAGGTAAATCTCCTAAAATGTGTATGCACGTATAATAAAACCAATCAATTATTTTGGAAATATCACTCAATATAAAGATTGTTTGTTGTAGAACGCATAGTGATATATCCAGGTTGTAATTTTTATTTTTGTTGCGCCAACAATTGGAATCTATTGATGGTGAGGAAAATTGGTCCTATAATAGAATTTGGACCACTAATTGCTAGGTAATCCAATTAGTGTCAGGACCAAATGAATGAACCTATATTACACTCATTGGTACCTTTCATCTTGGCTAGACAAACAATAATGTCTTGGCCTTATATCTAACTCAACCTTACACAAGAATGAATGAATATAAATATGATTGCATCCCAAGGCCCCAAAAATATATGTATGTGTGTACAAAATTGAAATATCAGAAACTTGGATTTAACCATTTGGCTGGTGCCTAATGGTATATATGGTCAAATATCTTAAACATACCACCTGTGAACTAGTGAAGTGGCATGCCCTTTGTTCGGTAAAAAACAGAATATAAGTTAGTTGATTGAATTTATAGTATTTGATTAAATTAATAGGTGAATTAGCTTGTAAATACGAAATGATATAAAAGAGACATGTATAAGCTAAGCAAACTGCTAATTTTATATTGATAGCTAAATCGCGAAAAGAGCCTAAAACAATGAATAGGTCATCTGAGTCGGACTAAAAACAACCACACAAATAAATCAAATTTTACATCTTCTGTCAAAAAAATTTAACTATTGGATATATAAACTCCCTTACTAATATGTTCATCCATATATCAACCTCCTAAACCTAAACTCTCCAACAGACTTGGCCAATGACACAAATGATCTTGAAGAAGATAAGGTCATTAGTCATAGTCAGTGCATCCTAAAATGAAAACACTGCCTCAAAATGGGTCCTTATAAAAGCAAACCTACCTACAAGCTGTACCAATACTAGTATAAAACTGGCTTTAGGAATCCAAAGGCTAAGTACTCCATAGGATTATAATGCAATTAATGCCATGTCTAGTGCACCACAATGCACAACCTATGGCCTAGGAAGTAGGAAGACATATTTTTGTTACAAAAGAACATAGTTTACTTTTTTTAAATACTAAATTATTAATATGATCTTTGGCTGAAAGAAATCATAGTGTAACAGAACTAGGCCTAATAGATTGTTTTCATTTTATCTGATTATCAAAAGATGTATTTTATTTTCCCTTCACTACCAAAAAAAAATATAGTAGGACTTTGTTCATGCACTGATTTTGTTAATATATTCACAAGATTGTAAGTTTTTTACACTACTAGCTGATCATAGTGAGTGTGCATGGGTGTAGTAGTAGCTATATAAGAGCTTTTATTTTTCAACTTAATTAACCTTCTTCAGAATTTGTCACAAGGGTTTGAGGACCCCTTACAAAAAAGCTGTCGAAACTAGTGTTCGCAGGACTCGGCTTCATGTGAGTAGTAACATTTTTCGATGAAACTAACAAGTGAGGTAAAGAAAAATGTTCGCCCCAAATATCATATTCATACTCATCCGCTAGTCTTGCTTCTTGAGCTTGAACATCTTTTTGGTTATCAAATTCCGATCCTACAGTTTGAGCATGCGAAGTAACAGCACATTCTGATGACAACAACGAAGGTGTAGGAGCACTTGCACGAAACGGAGAAGTAGCACGAAGTAACTGGACAGTTATATTAGTATTCACAGCCCTTCTTGAAGCTGAATGTGACATTTGAGGTGAAGCGGGCTTCAAGACAGAACCTTGGTTGCTTACAGAATGCCGCGCAGCCACCGATGTTGTTGAACTATGAGTCTCAAGTGGTTGCTCTACATCAGAAGACAATGGCCAGTTATATTTAGGCGTAGCAAAGGAAACCGGTGATAAAGGAGATGAGGGTGTAGAATTCCCACTTTGACTACTTGAAACTTCAGACAATGCCGCTAATTTTGCGCCGAGATTCTTCCTCTTTTTCTTTCTTCCTTTCTCTTTACCAGTTTTGACCACAAGATGACTGCTCTCAGATGCTTTCATTTGTTCAGAACTTGGAACTCGAGTATCTGACGAACAATGGTTTTCAGAAGTCTGCATCAGATGCTGAGGTACTCCATGTTCAGATGGATTTCCTTGACCATATGAATAACTGCCACAAGAGGCCTCCATTAAATTATTTATCTTACTAGTCACAGATAGCTTACTCTTTCTCTGGCTGTGATCTAGCAAAGAGGTTTTTCCACCACTTTTCATGGCGGTGGTGTGGACTAATAAGTTATTGTCGCTCTTCGGAGAGAAATCAAAGGATTCCAATACAGTGCTTTGAGGGGATACAAACCAAAATACAAAATATATCAAGGATGCAACAAGAAGAAATCCAAAAAGAGTTTTTTTAACTCGCATCCAAAACACAGACTTCTTGCAGTCACTTAACATATCATGTGAGAAACTTGCCTTCATCGGATACAGGAAAATACCAGTATCCAGTGCAAATTCAAGATCTCGATGCACCACAGCTGCAGAAAAAGTGGTTTGGTGTGATATCGTAAGTTTGATCGATTCCCCGGGTTCAAGAGAAAAACCCCTGCAACGAAGAATCTTAAAGCCATCCAACCCACATTCTCTCCCAGAAACTTGTATACTTTTCACCTCTAATGACAAGTCTCCTGTGTTCTTGGCGTATAACTCTTTCACTAAAGGTTGTGAGCAAACAGAAGTCATCTCTTTCGTATGAAGTAAAGAGTACGGAAGAGAAAAATTGAGCGGCTTCAGCATTTTAAGATTGAAATCTACACTCTGAACATTCTCAAAACGCTCATCAAGCAAAACTAGAGAGAGCGACCCTCCAAATCCCCGTAAAAGTATTGACTCGACACCTGAAAGATTGTTTCTTACCAATGCTGAACCACTCCAGCTGCAACGATCGGATGGGGAAAAAACAACTGGCCCTAAAGTTACACGATCGTAGGGATGCACATAAGCCTCGCTCAGCGCATTCTCTGGTACTGAAAATCCAAACTTCGTTGGAGTAGCACCTTCATCGACAACCAAATTACCAGAGGAAGAAGGGTTTAATAAATCATGTAGTTCCTTACACTCGTTAATTAGCTCTGCTGAATTCAAGATAAGCTGCATTGTGACTGGATGTTGACTCGGGTTCTTCACAGTGATCCACCTAGAGACATAACTTCCGACCTGAATCATTGGAAATAGTATCTCTCGGTCTTCCAATACAGATATGCCACTCACTGTTCCTTGAGACTTCCAGTTTTCAAGAACTAGCTCGTCTACTGATGTCTCTAAAACCTTCATACAAAAACAAAATATAAAATTATTTCAATAATTAATGGAAATAGATCGATAGAACAATTTATTAAAACAATATGGATGAAAATTCCCTTGCTGCACATAATGACCATGTACTCGCATAGAACAATTTGTGATAAAAAAACATATATATAAGACTCAATACTCAGTAGACTATATTTTCATTTACAAATTATAACAAAAAATCAACTTTTATATTCAAATAAATGCAGATAAATGATAAAACTGGTTTATGTTCAAATAAAAACATAGAAATCAACTTACCTTGACATTTGGTGGCAATTGTGTGCTTCTGCGAATATACCCTGCTTTCATATTGTGAGCTTCAATAGGTTTAGAATTGTCTTCTATTCCAGAAGATGAAAGCCTATGATGTTCAGAACAAATATATAATATGTCCTTGCATGGAATCACAATCAGGGGACTAGTTGAGTCATTTGTTAAAATTTGCAGATTGCAGTTCTCTCGCAAGTCGGAGACTTTAGGTGAATTCAAGTGCATGTGATGACTACAGTAAATAATGCCAACTTGAGTAATAGTTCCAGGGAAAAGCAGTAAGCCTTCCTCGTACTTCATATGGAAAAACTCCATGCCAGCAACTTCTAGAACTTTAACAAAACTCAAAATGTAAGAGGCGTCATTCCTTAGAGAGATGGTGATGGAAATTTCACCACTATCACATGTGGCGAGACCCTCAAGAGTTGCTGAAACAAATTTACCAACAGTGTCAGAGACAGAATGAGTATCAACTTCAGCTTCAATAGGAACCATAATAGTATCAGATGTGTCTTGTGAGGACCTAAGCAAATGCAAACAAAAAGCACCGAAGATTTTCCCTTCGAATCCAACTGTAATATCCATCTCAAATAGAGTTTCAGAACTATGTGGACCAATATCCCACTTCCTATGTGGCCTAATTGCTACTATCGGTGAACCTATTTGGCTACTCTTCACGACCAAACGATCCTTAATCGTTGGGGAGAGACGAGTATCAAAAATCTGAAAATTATTTATGCTACAAATTCCTTCAGTTTCAACCGAATAATTATCTCCCAAAGAAAATGATATCCAAGCAGTTATTTCATCCACGTAAAGCCGTTCATCAAAGGGATTGAACAAAGAAAAATTCCTGCTCAATCTTCCACCAGGAGATATTTCCACCCCCGATAACGGCTGAATTCCAAAAGGAGACTCGGTAGCATATCCTTTAGCCTCTACTACAAATCCACCGGAACTTGTCTGTAAAATTAGGCTAGTTGATGAGAAGCCGAGACACTTAGGGAGGAAAACGAAACAAATTATAACCGATTCACCAGGCCTTAGTGAAACCTCGCTGAAGTTACAAGGGTAGAACTGTAAATTCGTGCTGAACGGTTCATAGAGGTGCAACGTGCTTTCATTGCATGTATTTTCCACGGTTAAAAAAGCTGATGAAGAAGAATATAAATACTTTTGTCCCCAGTCCAACACAGTAGGACTAATCTTTATATTAGGTGAGACAGAACCATCCAAGGAATTTGATTCGATCGACACCTCAGAGCTCTTTGGCTGAATATGTGCTAACTTCAGCTTATGTAAAGAGCCTCCACATGAGGAAATATCATTGTTATGATCAATCTCAGATTGAAGAGACGGTACTTCATTCACTACCTCTTTGGAATTCAGCGAACAAGAGATAACCCCTCCACTAACTAGCCTAAATACACCAAAGTCAGATGACCAGCTTTTGTTACTTGCCTGCGAGCTATCCTGCGATAATTCTACACAACGTGGACTTTTGTACTGCCTGTCGAATTCTTCTATAGAAGCTTCCTTTGTAATTTTCCCGTCACGAAAAAACCCATCCAACAACGAAGGAAAGCAAAGCAAATTACTGTTAGGACACACATTTTTAAAACTGTTGTGAGCAGCTGGAAACCCGTGGCCTAAACGAGAGTCACTAATGGCAGTGTCTGAGGAGTCAAAATGGTAACTTTTCTCAAAAGATGCACAAGCATCATAATCTGGTGAATTTTGTACCCCATTCGCAAAGCATAGTCCATATGCAACAAGGTAAAATAAAATACATGACAGAACCTCACGACAAGTGAACTTTCTGGCCAGCTGCAACAATCCCCTAATCGAACCACAATAACATGTTAGATTTTTTCACATCATACAAAACAACAAAAGCACGAAATGCTTTCACTGCAAGAAAATTATTAGTTTAATTTTGATTTGATATATTGTCAGCAGTTACGATTAATCGACAGTAGAAAATCTTTACACTGACCACCTATATGAATTAAATCCAAAATTAATAAACACATTTTTGCAAACATAAAAATGTCAAGTAGCCAAACATTTTCCTAATAATCACTTCATTTAGCAAAATCTTACATTAATTTATACTAATAAATAGCAAAAGGCTGCACAAAAATGGTAGGTTTAAAAATTGAAATGGCCAAGTACTAAGCTACCAAAAATTAACTTATTGCATTTACACTTCACAGCATTGATTACAGAACAAGTAATTCTATTCTTGACACCAACATCATGTGTTACATACGTTATAGATTAATACTATTAATACCAAGCAGCATATAATGCCAAAAGTAAATTCATAAACAGCATTTACACAAAAATAGGAACCAATAATATAAATTCAGCTTAGCATGCTAGAAATAGAAAAGACAAAAATCCTTATCTCCATCATTATTATGTGAAAACTGAAAATTGCAATAATCATATCAACCATGCTTCAATAAATCATCTATAAGGAAGAAAAAAATACAAACTTTGTGAACAAAAACACACAAATAATCAAAAATAGCATAAACACTTAAATAAACCATTCTAGTAGCTATAACAAGATGAAAAAATAATAATCACAGTACTCACTCTCAAAACCAAAAAAGAAAGTATCTTTATAAGAAAGAACTGAAAACACAAACACCCAGATGAAAAAAATTGATTTTTTTTGTTTTTTAAAGATACCCAATAAAGGAAAAAGAGTGAAGAAGTTGAAGAAAATGAAAAAGTTTGAAAATTTATTGAAAAAAGAAAGAAATGATTGAAGTTAGTAAAAATGGTGAAAGAAAAAGAAGATACCAGGGGGTGAAGATGAACATAGGGTTGATGATGATTAGGGTTTGAAGTTCCATAGAAGAAGAGAAAGAGAAGAACCCATAAGACGTTGAAGCGAATTTTTGGGAAGATGAATGAATGGTTGTAGAAAAACTATGAAATTTTTGCAGACAAAAAGAACCACTCAGGTTAAATAAATAAATGTTTTTTATTTTATTTATGACTCAAATGAAAATAAAAATAACTAGGTTATTGATAAGTTATTTTTGTTTAGTTTATGTTATGTTATGTTATGTTATTATCATCAGATTAAGAGGTTAAAAAGATGTTTGAATGTTGTTGAGAGGCAATATTTGATTTTCATAAGAAAAGAAAATTAAACTTTTTTAAATGGGATTTTGAGTCAAAAGGTTATTAATTATTATTTTTTTCAAGAGTCAAAATTTTAATTTATTAGTAATTTAAAAATTATTATTTTCGTCAATTGAATATTTATTTTAGTTTTATGAGTTTTTTATTTGGTTTATAGACTACTCCCTTCATTTCAAATGATAAGTGAAAAAAAAAAAATTGTTCCAAATTACTTATAAGGAAAAACTATTTTTAATAATGCTTTTACTTATTCTTATAAATTTTTCTTTCTCTCTTCTTTTCTTAGTAAACAACAATTAATAGAATTTGTTTTAACATTTTTCTAATCACCTTATTTCAAAAAATAATCCATAAAATTATATTTCAAATTCTAATGTTTTAGTTTTTCTAATAATTTTTTTTTTTCTTTATAATTTGGGAAGAAGAAAATAAGTGGTAAAATAACATTAAAATTCTCGCACATAATCATGTGGTTTTAAGTTTGAATTTTGATGACTGTGTCAATTTTTTACCACTAGTTTAATCTGATTTGATGGTCAGTTTTGATATTAATTTTTTTTATACACAGACAAAATGAAAAAAGTCATCATAAACTCACACTCAATAAGAGAGTTGGGGTTCGAATTTCGGTCTTGACATCCGACTTAACAATTTTGACTTTTTTTATCAGTTAAAATAGGACTTATGAACAATAATTGTGTCAATTTTTTTTCTCTTCTATAATATTAGTACGATGTTTCTACCATCAATAATGATAATTAATATCCATCATAAAATTTGTGGAACATATAAAGTGAAGGTGGATTTTTCCTGCTCAACTATTTTCAGTTTTGATAGGGGTATGTTTGGTTTGACTTTAGATAGAATTAGTTTTGGTAGAATTGATTTTATCAAAATTTATTTTAGTAGAATTGATTTATGTTTGGATATAATTATGTAAAAGTAAGTTGAAAGATAAATTTCAGTGTAAAAATCATACTTAAAGCCAGAAGCTACAAATTCTAGCTTCTTGCAGAATCAATTCTAGAGGCAGAATCAATTCTGCTTTAATATAACCAAACACCATAAAATCAATCCAGAATCAATTCTACCCCTCCAAAATTGTTTTTGGCTCCTTCAAAAGCTAAACCAAACACACACCAAATTAAAATTATTTTTTTTGTACAAAAAAAATGAGAATTTTAGAAGATGAATAAGTGAGTTATTAAAAAATTAATTAAAATCTTTAATCTAAAATAAGCACGTCCAATCTCGAGGTTTGGTTGGGATTACACAAGCTTGTAGAAAAAGTGGCATGGCAAAGTCACTACCTAGCGTCCTAGCTCAATTGACCACCAAAGCACTTTCATGGACTTTTCTTTTTCTGATAATACTTTCATGGATATTTCCTTTTCATTCAGGTTTCTTTCATGAAATATCTCTTCTAGTATATAGTAATTTTTTTTATTATTTTTTTGACGCACCTATTATATGGTAATTGAGAATTTAAAAGAACAGTGTATCCAAAAAGTAAAATAAACGTACATAAAAAAGTACAAAAATCCTGAACAAATAAAATGTGCTATTATATTAGTAATTGAGAATTTAAGTTGTTTTTTTTGGTTTGACAAATAAATAATTACTAGGTTATTTCACAAAATAGACCCGGTCAAGATTTGTTCTAAAGTCTATTTTGTAACACTAATTATTTGTCGTTTAAAAAGAACTGTATTATTTTCAGAAAATCAAGAAATTAATATATCTTGGTTTGTCAATGTTATTTGTTCTTGGTTGCTTCATCGTTAAGAATTATTATTTCGTCCTTTTATGCTTTATCCTTAACCAATGTCAAATCCTCTATCGTCACAACTTGGTTGAAGATGCGATGCGAGTGAAAAACTGTCGCTGTCCGGTGCACTGTGCTGCCTACCACGAATACGCAACACAACTACTAACCCTTTTCCATTCCGTAGCCAACCATTTGGAAAATAAATAATAATGCTAATACGGCTCATTATTTAGAGATTAAAGATCTACTATTTTGATAAGGGTAATGCTAAACAGTATTTCCGGACACTTGTTAAGTATACTAAAAAAAAAAAAAAAAGATAAAAGTAATGCATAAATTTCAAGACAGAGATATTAAATTCACAAGTTCCAAGACAATTTTTTTTTTAAGAAGCTTAATCAGTGCCCCCGGGGCACTGTTTAGTATTTTCCTTTTGATAAAACACCCTTATTTTATTTGTATCATTATATAACTAAATTTTCAAATCATTAACAATATGTAATTTTTTTTAACAAGCTAAAATGAGATAGATATATATAAATATAACTAAGAAAAATCCCCCAATACAAAGTGTGTTAGGACAGACCAATATCGTTTATATCATTGAGTTAAATTTATGATAAAACAAATTTAAAATAAGAGCATGATATCTCAAATTAAGGTATTAAGTTTAAATAATTTTTGTATATGTATAAGGGGTTGTTAACTTATCCCACCTAAAAACTAAGTTAGCAAGTCTACTTCTATTATATACCGACCAAAAACACCAATTATAATTTTTTAAGTTAGTTTTAAATAAAAGATAATTTAGTCAATTTTATTTATTTTGTTAAAATAAAATAAAAATGTCAAAATAAATTTGTCTTTTGTCTTTATGTTTTCAACTCTTTTTCAGCAAATTTCCTTAATAAAATTTAATTTGCAAAAAAACATATACATGATTTTTATTAAAATTATTTTATGCGAATTTATCTTTGAAAATAATTAAAGTTTTCTAAAGATTTGTTTGTATGAAAATTCACAACACACGCTATATTTTTTGTATTAAAATAGTTTCTAAGGATTTGTTTCTAAGGTAGATACATAGAAAATAGTTATGATTTTCGTAGAAAAAAAAATATGAGAATAATTTTTTGTTATTTTTTCTTCATGTTTTTCAATTTTTTCTTATAGATTTTCTTTAATAAAATCTGATAGGAAAATATATGCATGTTTTTTAATTAAAAATATTATTTATGCTAATTTATCTTCATAAATATTTAAAAAAAAATTATTTGTTGGAAAATTCACAAAAAATATTATATCTTTTGTATTAGAATATTTCTTATGAATTTCTTTCGAAGATAGAATTGTTGGAAACAATTAAGGGTGAAATTTCTAACAATCAATTTATTAATTTCTAATTATCAGACTATTTAATCCAAAAAAATACTACTTTTTTTTCTTATTTATAAGAGAAAATATACTTTTTAGATTTATTGAAAATTTAATATCTAATCATTAAATAAACGGAATATTACATTAATTTTTTACAAAATTAAAAAAATATATTATCTCTTATACATAGAAACAGAGCTAATAATTTATAAACAAATTGTATATTTTATGTCCTTGGTCCAACACTTATAAACAAATTAGTTTATTTAAGGAAAATGAATAAATTGATTTCCTCGCTCTAAATAATGGAATAACATATTGGCGGCGCTGTCGCATATCAACTAGGCGTGATTTGTGAAGCATTGGTAGGGCACATGGGCCCTTAACCTTAAGTAAGCGGGTCAATAATAGGACAATGAGATTGAGAGAGCCCAACATTTTGGAGAAGATTCTTTCTTCCATTGCCCCAACTACCACCACCCAGATTCCTACGGGTATTCCCTCCCATTTAATGTGATGTGATTCATGTTCTTTCATGTTGCATTTCATTTGTTTTGAATATTTCAATTCAACTCTTCCAACTCCACTCCATATTACTATATTATAGCTCTATGTCATTGAATATGTTATAAGACAAATATTTTATCTGTGTCAAAATAATTGATATAGTTGATCAATGCACATTATTTACTTAATCTACTTTGATCATTTTTTTATTAATATTAATATGTTAATACAAATATTAACATATAAGTTGTTGTTTGATTTGTCTCGATGAGTATTTTTAAAATATACAATTTTATAATTTCTAAAAATACATAATTAAAAATATTTTTGATCAAAATTATACATTGACAAACGTGAACTAGTGAACTGTGTCAATTATTTTGGAATAGATACATATTTTTTGGTACAAAGACAAATATTTTTCATCCAAAATATATTGGGACGGACAGAGGGAGTATTTTTCCTCTAGATATAAAACTCTCTTGATACCTCAAAAAATAAATATAAATTTGATAAAAACACAAGAATAATGCTAAATATTGCCTTTGTATTACCAGTTAAAGAGCTTAATACAGAAAAAAAAAATGCCAAAAACGTATCAAAACATTTTTTAAAAAATAAGAATAATACACGCAAAACATTTTTATGGTAATATTTTATTAATGCTAATCACCAAACATATTATTGCCACGTCAAGAACTTCGAAAAAAATTTATTTATTTTTTAAAAAAGAAACTTAACATGTGTCTTAAGAGCACATGTTAAGAGACTTAATAAAAACATATTAATATTTAAAATTGTGCATTAAACTTTTTAAAAAGTCCAACGACTATCTTTCCCAACATAAAATTTTTACTTGTAAAATCTGTTTGGTTGGAAGTTTTTGGAGAAGGAAGAGGAGAGGAGAAAATATTTAAATGAAGTGTGATTGGTTCAATTTTTAAGAAGTGGGGAGGAGGTGAGGAGAGGGGAGCAATATCAAGCAAGTACCCTTACAAGTTACAATACATAATAGCAAGTACTTAATTAAAAGTGGCATGAGCGAAATTGTGTTTTAGAGGATTTGTGGGGGTAGGAGTTAAATTTCAGGGGTATGGATTGAAATTGATATTCTAAAAACTGCAGCAACATTGTATATAAGCCCAAAATTTTATATAAGCCCGTCGTTACTGGGCTTCAAGCATTGCGGGCAACTACCCCAACCCCTAAGTCCACATTGAAATTTCGAAACAACTTTTTTTGGATATAAAAACAAATTTGAATTTGTCCATAAAAATTGGTAGAAAATGCTAAAATTGTTAGATCAGACGTTCATGATCAACGTTCAAACTCCGCTCGCTCCATTTTATGTTTAAGTTTTTGGTTTATTGTTTCGTCTACATACCAACAAAAAAAAACTTGAATTTTATATGATAATTTTTTTAATGATTTTTTATATAAATAAAATAAAAGCCAAATGCATGTTGAGGTCCTTTAAGTTTTCGGTTTGTAGTTGTACCATGCAGATCCTTTAAGTTTTTTTTGTAACACATATATCCTTTAAGTTTTAAAATTATAATACATGGATCCTTTCAAATTATACTCATCATCTAAATTTTCAAACCTAACATCACTTAAATATCCCTCATTACTACCAAGTTCCTCAATAGTTGGTCCTCATTATCACTTAAATTCAAATGATGAATATAACTTGAAAGGACATATGTGTTATAGTTTTAAAATTTAAAGGACTTATGTGTTACAAAAAAAACTTAATTGACATATATGATACAAATAAAAAACTTAAAGGACCCGTGATGCATTTAACCTAAAATTAATAAACCATCAGTTCCTAAAATATATAAATATAATAAATAATATTAAATTATTTGAAATTCGACAATTGTCCATAAATGGTTTACTATTTTGAAGAAAAAACCCACATTTATTTTGTGGGAACGAACAAATATCTCATTTGATGTTACGGAACTCATCAAAATTTTGTGTTTTTTTGAACATAGTTAATTTTGATAGGTTTCAATTCGATACTACTATCAAATAATTTTAGAATTTAATAAAATTTTATTTAAATGATATGTATAATATAAAATTTTAATTTAACAGTGAATTTTATAAAAATTATATTACGAAGTAAGAATATGAATTATGAAATTAAATAGTAAAGAAATAGGCAAAATCACGTCTAAAATTCTATTTCTCTTGCATGAACTATTGTCATTTTAGAGGGAGTGTTAGAGTGCTTTTTCATGAATATCCATTAATTAAGGAAACTATCTTGTTCGAGTTATGGTCTTAATACTAAATATAGTCACCCATTTTAAAAGATCCAAATTCAAATTTTGGTACACAACAATGTAAGCTAAGAGATTAGTCTCTTCCACTAAACTCAAATCGGTTGGTGAGATACGAACATTCTCATGTATTATAATTTATAAGAAACATACACTCACACACTAAAAATTTATGATAGTAGAAGGTACAACAATTGCACTAGTAATACATGCATGCATACTAATGAGAACCTAATTAAACTTAGATTACATATGGTTTGTGTTTGTTGTGCATAAAATTAAATACATCTAATCACTATTATTAAATTAAATAACATTAGCATAAAATGTATTTCGCATCATAAAATGTTATCAACATACTCTAATTAATTAAGTCTTTACCGAATGGCCAACACCGGGGCTATGTCCCGGAGTTGTGGGTCGGAAAGCTTCAACATAACCCTCTAGATTTCTACGGCTATTTGGCAACGACCTTGGACTCAAAACAACATTTCTCGTCAATGTCTCGACAGAGGCAGCTTTCGGGGAACCAATGCTCTTTTTCAAACTCCTCCCTTCTATGGAGAGAAGTTCACATGAAAGCAACAAAAGTGCAAAGACTAAACAATGAGTGAAATTTGCCATAGTCAAATCAAAGATTCAAATGTAGAAGGAATATTTCAAAAGAAGAAGAGGCTAAGAGAGTTTAAACTAGGGTTTAAAAGACGGCGCTTGAGGAATTGAAAGGAAAAAGATTGATATATGAATGCTCACTATAGCTCACTTGTATTTAAAGACCATGAAAAGCACAAGCATGTGCTCCAAACAATGAGGGAAGATTAAAAAATTATATAAATGAAAAGAACGAATGAAGAGCTAGCCAAGCATCAAGGAAGATTCCATTACCATATTCTCTATTTAAACCGCAAATAAATAGTTTATGGAAAAAAGATGAAAAAAATGCTAAAAAATAATGAACCCCTTTGGAGTTAAAGAAACAAAAGAAGTCATGGCTCATGCAACTTTTTAGAATCTTAATTAAAGTTTAAACCAAAGTTAAAGGGTAAAAATAGTATAACATGGATATTGCTTGGGAGAGATCGTGAAAGTGTTTCAAGTTTAGAAGGCTATTATTACTTCATTTATCTTTGATGGTAGAATATGCAATGGAATAGTGAGTAGACAATTTCATAAAAAATGAATACTTACAAACCATTAGTTGTGCTTACACTATAGAATGGCCATATATGTGTCTAAGAATAATAAATATGCACCATTCTTTTTGTTATCCTTTACTATATGTGATTAAATTGCCCTTGTGGTTAATATATTTCAAGAGCATAAAACAAGTCGTGTATATGGAGATCACCAAGTATACACATATACTAGCTAGATTTGGTTCTAAAGTAATTTTTGGTGGCTTTATGTATATATTTATACTCTATCACTAATTTATAAGTATACCTTTTGAAATTATTAATGTATCCTTCAAATGAATTTCATTTTAAAATTACTATTAATACTACTAATTTATTTTGAGAAATAAAAAGTTTAAATTGAACACATTGATACATAGAAGATTATTTTAGGAACATTCATACATAAACTGGCAAATTTGGACCTAGTGCCGTTATTTTGTTCTAAGGACTTGCTCACCTCTTGGCAATATTCTCGAAGATTGTAAAACTCGAACTAGTTTCGCACGTAATATTCTCGATCTTAAATGATCGTAATATTTTATTTAATGCGGGGCTCTTAACATACATGATTTGCAATAATTTCTTATTATTTTGTATTTCTCTTTAACAAGTGCTGAACAACATTTAAAAAAAAATTAAGATTTTGAGAGTTTATTAATAGCTTAATTAAAAAAGTTGAAAAAGGTCTTGTGATATTGTTGATTTTCTATCTGTCATATAAAAAGGAGATATATTTTTAAATACAACCAACATTGATATTGGGAAGCTGTGTGATACAACTTGCATTGTGTAACAACAGCAACTAATATATGCCACTAAAAACCAGTAATGCACTTATGCACATGCTGGCTGCTTTGACTCTCTCTGTAAATTGTCGATTCCTTTAGTCCTTCCTTGGGGCTTGGACATACATAGCCAGTGTTAGTATTTTTATAGGTACGGAGGAGAGTTGTTAATGCTGAAACCAATAAATTAAGCTGTTAAAACACTATTTTAACTGATCTATAAGGAATCTAGCTTGCACAGTAGTTAGTATAGGATCCATGCCTTTCAAATTTGCGGCTGGTATTGCTTCTCAAATACTATAAAGTTTTTCAATTTTCGTTCTCAATCAAATATTTTATTTATCTTAACATTTTCAAAATAGTTGTAATAAATATAGTTGTTTCTGAATATATATATATATATATATATATATATATACACACTACCACTCTATGAAGCCCCGATACTCCAAAATTGATCAAGTATCGTGTCAGATACTGTATCCGATACCGATACGCGTCAGATACTTTCCGATACTTCGTTATACGTATCGGGGAAGTATCTAATTATTAAATTAAATAAAAAAATCCGACACTTCTGTGATACTTGTCAGATACTTCCCGATGCATATCAGAGAAGTATCTAGTGTTTATATTTTATTCATTATTTGAAAAGAAATAAAATGAATCAAAAATAGCTAATGATTTGGTTAATGTGCATACAAATTTTCAACTTTTATCAAAGAAAGATGAAGAATATATGAAAGGAGCGACAAAATTATAGGTCATTAGTGGAAATGCGCATGACTAACTTTTTGGATAGTATTTAAGATATATAATTTATTTGTTTTAATAATTTTAATAATGTGAATGTTTCTTTATTATCAATTTTAGTTATGTTTTATATATTTTGTATTTATATATTTAATCTTTTATTGAAGTATCCTAGCCGTATCGTATCTTAAATTTTAAAATTTTCTCGTATCGCCGTATCCGTATCGTATCGTATCCGTATCGTATCTAGTATCTGGGCTTCATAGCTACCACTATATTTAAGAGGTTGTGGGAGAAGGAATCACGTTGCTCACATGACTATGTCTTATCATATTACTTCAAACGTATAAGTTTATGTTTCAAAAGTATAAGTTCATTTAACAATTAATAATACCAAATATTTCTAACTCAATAAACTATAAAAAAAACTAGTTTGTTGAATTTTATTTTAGTTTTTTTGGGTAACATGAGAACAAAATTTTGAAGTTCTCACAAAGAACATACCTAAAACATTTAATAAAATAGATGATAAATACAACGGTATTAACAGATCCATGAGAATAGTCTTTGTTGCATATTTTGCAAAGCTCTTGAATCCTCAATATAGATTCTTGATTCCATTTGTAAAAAGATCTCACTTTTCAAATTGCATAATTTTATTTTTCAAACAATAGTAACAACGCTTTTTTTTTCCAATATATTTTACTTCATTTAAATATTTTGTGAGATTTATATAAATTCACCAAACAATATCTGTCTGGAAAATGTAAAAGGCTAGAATAAATTTTAAGACCTGTCACGTAAATGTAGCTCAATTGGTAGCTATGAGACACATTATTGGAGAGACCAAATTCAATGTTTAAACCCCATAATCCTTATTTATTCAAATGTAAAATGTATGAGTTTAGCCATTTACTACTTGACAAAATAAAATTAATTTTTTTTAGCGAGACCTAATAATATTGTTCAATCTAATAAGGGTCAAAATAAATAAACTAATCACAGAAAATTTGTGCTGAGTAACTTAGGTGGCAGTGGCATATATACATGTTAATCCTAGAAGAAGAAAAAAAGGATTATAATGAACATATGCATTCATTTCATCAATTAGAAGGTGGTACCAAAAAAAAAGCATCAGAAACACCGAGGAAGTGTTCCAGAACCACTAAAACCAAACTCTTGAGGCTTGTCATGAAGTGTCGCGTCAGAGACTAATACATGTCGGATACCAAACATACCTTTAATCAAAAGTATCAATGCTACATGGGAAGTTAAGTTGGAATGTACAACTTTCTGTGGTTAGAACTTAGAAGAGACCAAAACCTAATAGTCAGCTTCAAGGAAACTCTCATACTCGGTTCCTGTCAACGCCTTGTTAACATCATCCCAGTTCTGAATATGGTCCGATAATGGTCCTTTATGTATCTTAACTTGACGACTCGTTAACTCCATTTCTGGCAATCCTAAAAACTCTTGCACGTCTTTTAGCTTCTGCAACAAACAAAATAGCTTTCAAAATATAAATATTCGAACATAAATCACTTCAATTTTAATTTTAACCAAAATAATTTCGCACAATCAATCTTAAACAAAATCACGTTTGAGTTTTAACAAATGCCACACACAATCATATATTGGGAAACCTATGCAAGTAAAGTCGAACCTAGCACCCGTGAATTATATAAAAGATGTTATTGTGGTAATCAGTGATTGTTATATTGCAAAAGAATTTTTGAAACTTCTGGTAAAAGATATATGGTGACATTGGTGAGGTTCTTACAGTGTGATTTCTCATAAGATCCTCATAGTGCAAGATCATATGGCGAGAGCTATTGTAGTATTGTAAAGCCTTTGCAGATTTCATCTCCATATCCTTCACGTCCTCAAGCAATGATGTAGAATTTATGAAAGGCTTGTACTTTGAAAGAATATCAGCCTAAAAGACCAATTTTTGTAAGCTTAATTTTACAAATATTAGGAAAAATACGAACGAAATGTGTAGGGAGAAACCTCTTCTGCAGAATGTACATGAGATTTGTGTGTTCTATTCAATAGCTTTGCGTGACTGTCATAGGAATTGGCTAGCATAGATACCATCCTACGTAGTAGGTTTCTCCTGAAAAGAAATATGACAGAAACATTTCTACGCTTGAAGTATTCTTCTATTTATTTGTGGTGCTCCAGTAATCCCTGCACAAACCAAAAGATTTATTGATACTTGAATTACTTACTCATAATAATATGTGAGATGAAACATCAACAAAAACTTGAAGGAAGTAAGCAGAATGAAAGAGAAGGAAGAAGCCATAAAGACTAGAACTCCAATACCAAATATCCTTGACAATATTTGTCAACATCACAAAATTCTAACGAGAAGCCATAAAGACGAGGATGAGAAAGCCTAAAACTTAGGGAACCCAAAAGAAGAGACAATGTCATATGAAACATCCTACATGAGAGCAAATACTCTACAGTAAAAACTATCATATGTAATTTATGAGTGACATCTTCTCATCTTTAGAACATAAGCGGAAAAGTCGCAACTCACATGTATGACACTCTATTAACAAGTCCCTTACACAGATATAAGTCATGTACTGTAGATGATAACAAATATCAATTTGGATTGGTTTATTTGAGTTTACCTACTAACACAAACACTTGTAAGACTATTTGGGAGAGTTTATGGAAACAATTTATGACAAGTCCTGCCGATTATTTTCATAAACTCTCTAAGATAGCTTAAGAAAACAGTTAGACTATATTTTGTTACAGAAATAGCTTATACATAATGCTATAAATGCCAAATTAAGTTGTTTATCCAAACAGATCCTTATTCTATGACAAAATTGATAATGTTGTACACGTTAGGCTAATGCTCCGAGTCCATCTCATCTCTTTTCAATAAAAAAATTCAGTGACATAATGCTTGCAGTACAAATTTCAGAACTTGTGTTTTATTCATGTGCAACTATGTAGCTCTATTCTATCCAATGATTACAAGTGACAGTCAGAAATTGAAAGAAAATTGTAGATTGACACTGAGCAAAACTTAACTTGCAAGTTGTAAACATGAATAGCAAAAATAAAGGCTCGTGAGAACATGATATATATAGTTTGGGAGTTTAGTCAACCAATGAGGTGGAACCATAGAAGAGTATAAAAAGTTCTATGATTTACATTTCCAGTAAATACTAGTGGAATGAATTTCCAGAAAAATCTAGGCATTCCTACAGCCTTTAGGAGGCCTATATGTGAGCAAAACTACATAAACTAATTCACAAATAATTAAGAAAAATATCATAGCAGTCTCATCAGCAAAAAAACTACAAACTTCCTAACTCTATCGACTAGTATTAATATTAATATCAATACAAATGTGAATGAGTTGACAACACTTCTAAGAAGACTCAACCAGAAGTGCATATACGGATATACCTGATTAAGCATCCACTTGAAGCCAACTGCAGCAGAGCACTCGTTCTTGGAAGCACTACTAAGCCAGTCCAAATTGTATACTCTATCTAAAGTTTGCAAAACTGAAGAAGCATTTTGCCTCCTTTCTCTAACAGAAAATATCTCGCCATTCGAGCTTACATTAATGTGACTATTCAAAAGGGTCTCAAACCACCCACTACCCGATCTCTGATTCGACAATATTGCAAAGAACAATACAGGATTGGGAGCACACTCATTCCTGGAAAACATAAAAGACCGCCGTCCTTAACAACATTGGAGATTTCTTCGGATGCTTCATAGCAAGAACATCCTGCCATCCACATACAACGAAAAACGTGACTACAATGTAAACAAAGTGACAACTTTCATGCCTAAGAATTGCCCTCAATAGGTGAACTTCTTGAGTATCTACATTCCTCATAAAATCAGCATTGTTGAAACTAATAGCGTCAAAATTCCCAAAAAAAAAAACATACATTAATCCGAATTTGTTGATACATTAGTAATCCAAAGTAAATATATGAAACCAGTGAAGTGAATACTTAGCATTTGTTCAAGTAAAGCATGTAACACAAAAAGCAGGACTTATGTCAAAACAGATTATACACACACATTTGGTAATAAAATAAAATATTTAACTCGATCTTAATTATTTTAATTTAATTTATTTAATAATTTTATTAAAGTTTAATAACAAAAACAAAAACATAAAAGAAAATAAGAATATCGAATAAAAGTGGTAGAGTAGAGTGTTGAATTTTATTAAACAAAACTATTGTAGAGAATAAAATTAATCCAATAATATAAATTAATGAAAAATTATATTATGTATTTTATTTAATTAAATAAATTGAATTTGATAGTTTTACAAAATTTAAGAGTAATTTTTTTTTTTTGACAATAAATTTAAGAGTAATTTTGTATATTCATAAATAATCAATATTTCTCTCCTCTTTCTCTTAAACCAAACAATACTCCAAATCACTTTCTCTCTTTATAACCAAGCAAAGTGTAAGGGTTTGGAAATCTGTCTTTCTTTGTTGAAGCACAGAGCTTCCAGAATGATTCGATCAACCAATGGCCTCAGGCTCCTTTCATCTCATATCATCATCCGTGACCCCTGCAAATCCGTATGCTCTCTCTCTTTCTCTTTCTCTCTCTCTCTCTCTCTCTCTGCTTGATTTGTGTTTTAACTTTTCGTTGATGAATTTCAGATCTATGAAGGAGGGTTTCATAGAACACTTGATTCTGGACTTTCGACACTTTCCAGTGTTATCAGAGGAGGTTCTTCTTATTCACCTTTTTATTTTCTAAACAAATATCATCATATTAACGCTAATTAATACCATTGCATTGCATTGCAGTTGGCCATTTCGGTGTTATTAATCCCAACAACCGCGTCCTGTCAAATACATCAATTCGTGGCTCAGGATCACTGTCAAAACTCGATTATTATGATCATGTAACCAAGAAAGCCGACGATTCTCCAAAAGTATATTATTACGGGGATGTGGCCAATGATGAAGAATTCTTGGATCACCTTCGCTATGATGGAGATGGGGAAGAGTCAGGTGAAGTTTTGATGGAAAGGGCCAGGAAGACGAGGGAGGCCAAGGGGTGCGCAAATTTACTCATAATATTGAAGGATCGTCATATACCACATTTATTCTGTTATGTTACTTTACTGTTTTATGTGCCAATCACCATGTTTATAAAGCTTGCCATATCTACTGCACGAACATACATGATGTTTTTCCTGTATAGATTTGTACTATGTACATACTCCCTCCGGTTTCAAATATAAGCAAATAAACTATTTTCCATATTCATTAATTATTCAATGAATCTTAAAAGTGATTTTTTTGCTTATAGTTGAAACCAAAGGGGGTATTATATGTGGTAATTTAATATTTCTTGATGTTTATCTTCACCGTGGGAGATAATATGCGTCAAAACACTAGGCTGTGAGGTATAAGTGTCACCACGTAGGCTTTGTTTGCGAGTTTGGAGGGGAAGCGAGGGAATGGTTTTGAAAAAAGGAAGAAACAAGTGGAAGGAATAGATGAGTTTGGGAGGGGAGGAGTTTGGAGGGTTATTTTTTCTTCATAACACAAAAACCCTCCAATTTGGTGGAACTCAAAAATTGTATTGGATGGGGGTTTGGAGGGTTTATATGAATTCTTCAAATTTAATTAATGTTGTTATAATATTCTTAAATTCATAATATATTAATCATAAATATTAATTTGTCATTCTCTATAAAAAATACTTTCTCAAAAAATGTTAAAGATTTCTCTATTTTTCTCTCTATTTCCCTCCCTCCAAAGCCCTCCCCTCCCTTCCCCTCCAAACTCGCAAACAAAGCCTTAGCATACTTTTGTTACTCATCATGTTCTTTTTGGATTCAATCGCATATTTTTTCCTTTCACATCAACGGTTTTTGTTATGTTACTTATTTCAATCTTTTTTTTCCCGCAGATTGAGCTATGATCAGTGGAATGAATTTCATGAAGTTCAACAGAAATGGTGTCCTTTTATCTACGACTCCTACGTCAGGCTACCTAAAGATGTAACATGGCTCAGATTTCCAAAGGAGACCGTATAATAATGTAAGCATAAATAGAATGATCATTTTCATGTTTTTCTATCCTATCTTCCTATTATGGTGGTTTTAAGGTTAGAGCTATGCATTAAGAGTAGTAACTAGTAATATGGTATTAAATCCAACATAAATTGGAAGTAGTGATGGTAATAGACAATAAGTACAATAGATTTTCGAATGGTGAATAGGTGGTAATGAGCTGGAATTCTACGCTCTTCTTCTTTAGTAATGCAGTGTTGTTGTGTGTCATTGCCACAATTTATTATGTTTTATCAACACATTTCTTTTTGTTTTTGTCATATAACATGTTTATTCTATTATTTGATTATTTTGTGAGCTAATCACAATGTTTATAAAGCTCCCCATTGCTTAACAAATAGAATTTTTTTGTAGTACCTTGTACAAACTAAATGTGATAATTTTTATTTGTAAATGTTTATCTTCATTGTGGAAGATGTATGCATGAGAACACGGGTTTTGAGCCTTTCCTTGTCACCATTTTGCACATTTTTGCAAATTTTGATTTTAATATTCTCATTAGACTCTATTACATATTTTTACCTTTCACATAACTTGGTCACTTGGGAATTGTTGCCTTATCCTTAAATGGGGATTATTTAACCTTGACAAGTCTGAATGTCACCGATCAGATACGCTCCAAAAATAGAATTCATACGCACCTTTTCTGATCTGTGATGTCCCAGAATTCTGATAGGATTCACTGCCACTCACAAGTGGACACCTGTCCCACATTTTCTCCCTCCTCCAAGTTAGTTAGAGCCACTGACAGCTCATGATTGAGAGTGGGGCCCTTTTTCTTATTCTTTCTCTTATAAACTAATTTATGCCTATCAAGGACATTTGGCACAACATCATGTTTTACCAAAATGAGACCAATTCCTAAAACCGAACACACAGTCCCCCTAGCACGAGACCTGTAAGGGTGAAGTGCTTAAGATAATAGCCCTAGATAAATATATTTATGCCGATATTTAGTTTCTTCATTCTTGTCCTTCTTACAAATACATGTAATTTGTATAGGCCATATGAGTATGACATATTTACTCGCTGAATACAACCGGATTGTTATACTTAATTTGGCCAATGTATGTTAGTTTGGGGAAGCTGTCATTTGCTTTGTGAGCCATCAGAGTTTTAACTTGTTTTTAAGGGTTCCTTGTATATATAGAAGATGGAAAACTTGTCCCATATGGTGAGGGAGCAATTAAAAATTTGACTTTGCCTTTTGGCAAGTACTACTTTGTTGCCTTACTTTGCCTTTTGGCGAGTAATCATAAACCCTAACCTAATTTTAAAATCTGACTTCTCTCACATCGTTTATCCTCTCTGTTCGTTGTTGACCGATTCGACGACGAACGGCACACATATCAACTATCCTTAAAATACTAAAAACAATAAAATTAAAATAATTGGCTCTTGCGATGACATACTTTGTTTACTTCATAGTTAACCCTATCACATCCCACGCTTCCGTGACAGTTTTATTCGTCTTGTTTTGTGGAACCCTTCGATTAGAAAATAGAAGATATTGCCATCTCCATACCATCCACAGCAAGAGGTTGAGGTTGATGGCACCGTATATGGCTTTCGCTATGATTATTTAACCGGTAATTATAAAGTTGTTGCTGTAATTAGTAGGTTTTAACATCGTAAGAGTACTAGGAGTAGTGTATACAAAAATCAAGTGAAGGTTCATACTTTAGGGACCGATTCTTGGAGATTAATAGAGGATTTTCCTTCTGCAAGTTCTAGTGACTCTTATAATGATTGGGGAAGTTTTGTGAGTGGCACAATTAATTGGTTGTCAGATTCAGTTGCTTTGCAGCCCGTTGTTTCTCTTGATTTGGGGACAGAGTCCTATCAAGAGATTTTGCAGCCTGATTACGGAGAAAGGCGAACTAACAAATACACGTATGTTGAGGGTTTTCAAGGATTGCTTGTGCATCATTTGTAGTATGGGTTCATATCCAACAGATATTTGGCTTATGAAGGAACATGGAAATAGAGTCTTGGACCAAATTGTTCAATGTTTCTAACCTGCTGGATTATAGCACTTTTCCCTGTTCATTTAGTAGTGTAGTTTATATTACTGAGGATGACAAAGTGTTGTTGGAGTTTTTTAAGTTTACCAAATTATACATGGTTTTCGTTGTTTATGATTCCGTAAATGGTACTTTCAAGAATCCAGATGTTGACAAGTTCAATGGTTTGTGCCTCCCGGAAGTATACATCGAAAGTTTGATATCGCCATGTTCTTGATGTTAGTATATACATTTATGCATTATATTCAACTGCAGTTTTATTTCAAACTTTTGTTCATGTTACTGTTACGTATTGTGTTTTTTTTTATAACTTAATGCATCATTTTTGTACAACTTGAGAAATTATGTTATGTTAGTTTCATTTATCTCTTTGTTAGTGTTTCATTTTATACAGTCCAACAGTCATGCATTGCACTAGATGGTTAGTTGTTTGATTTCCATAGATTGAAATAAGTATTCAGATCTTATACCGGGGTCAATAGTATGTTTGTTAAACTTCTCTGCACAAATCTTGTGGTAGAAGTAACAAATTTAACCTTCTCTGTCAGTAGTTAGATTCTATCTCCGGAAGATGGATGTGTTGAATAAGAAATACTATTTCTTGATTTTTGTTTGTTCTTGAGAGTTACATGAGTTTCTTTTAATTGCAGGTTGTGAAGAAGCCCTTTCATGCAACCTTTGGCAAAACTGCAAATGATCATTGCGCTCATAACATTAGGGAATGATTTATGTTTTCCTTTCTTTCTTTTGTTTATTTTATTTTGAGCCTTGGAGGATAGAACTTATTTCCTATTTTGCTTTAGGTTATGTTTGAATATTAGATACCCTTGGATGCTAAACTTATTAGTATTTGCTACTTTGATGGTCAGTAATGAATGTGTGAATTCTTCTGTTTTAGTTTTTATATGTGTAGTGTTTGTATTGTTTGCCTAGATTTCGACGTAGCGGCCATACTACTTCTACCCGCTACACTGTTATAGCATTTTGGGGGTCGGCCACTACGGTACCCTATCTGTTCTGATCCCATAAGATTAATTTTGTAGTATATGGAGCTGAAATTGGAACAGCATGACTCAGACAATTAATCAAATTTTAATAACTCCTAATTTCATTGTTATAATTCAATATGGTTTTAAATCCAACTCAAATTGGTTTGATATTGCTTTGGTATAAATAAAAGTTTTAGTCCTTTTTGAGTCTTTGATTCCATTTGCCTTCACAACATGTTCTGTACTCATTGAAGGATTCGCCAACACTTTGGTACACATTCATAATAACAATTTTAGATGTGACATGAGAATAGGATTCAACTCAGCAAGTAGGGCATGGTGCTGAATACACGGTTTTATAAAAAGTTCAAAAGGAATCATTCAATAAATATGCATTTCAACTTAAACCACATAAAAGTATTGTTTTGCCTCGACCGATTTTTTCCCCGAATTTTCACGGAAACAAACTAGGAAACCTTTATGCATAACGTGGAGCACATTTAGAATGTGGATCTCTTTTTATTAAGCAACTAGCGAGATACCCGCGCTACCGCATGGGTTCTGAGTCGAAAGTTGGGTCATAGGAGGCGTGACTGCGTCGAAAGTTTGGTCGTAGGGATGTGAGTGTGTCGAGAGTAGGTTGAGGTGGTATTTTAGGATCGTTTGTTCAGTAATTATAGTTTGTTTTCAAAAATAGAATTATCAATCATATTTGATAAAATGAAATCATCGTAAAACTTAAGTAAGTACTATTATATTAAATTGTTTGATGAATGAATTAAACACATATAATTTATAATAAAAAATCGAGTTAAAGATTATGTCAAACATAGAAATATAGAGAATTAGTTAAAAAGTTTTTTGTGATTTTTTATAACTGTTTGATGACATAATAACTATTAATCACTAATGAAACATTTTTCAATATGAACTAAAAAGTGTGACATGATTTGACTTTTAAATGTGGGAAAAAAGAAAACGAATATTATGTTTATACCTGAGAATCAAACAGAATACAATTCATTGAGAATACTACTTTAGGATTCGTTGGATCAACAGCAAACCACTTCCTAACAACTCTGACAAGATCGTTAACATTAGTAGACTTAGTTGTGATGTTCTTGATCATCATTTAATTTGGTGTCTCCATCTTTGAAGGAAAATTAATTTTCTTTTGGATTAAGAATATTTTTTTCATTGATTTTTAAGTTGCGTGGAATAAGGCTGCACATAGAATTGGAAACAAAGTACTCCCCCATCTCAAAATTATTGTCTTTTTAGAGTTATACACGTGAATTAAGAAACAACAAAAATTGATAAGTTAAATCTCTTTTACCCTTATTTTATTAAAAAAGAGAAAATATATTTAATTAATACTATTTTAATTTTTGTAAGGGTACAAAGGGTAAACTAACATTAACCTTGCATTGATTTCTGAAAAGGACAAAAGTTATGGGACAAAACTAAAAAACTAAAATGACAATAGTTTTGGCACGGAGGGAGTAGTTATCATCGGTTAAATATTATGAAAATTGAATTATTGTTGTCAATGACAATCGAACAACATATCTTAGACTAAAAAATATCTCTACAAAAAAATAAATAGAGAAGCTTTAAATGAATGACACATAAATCATTTTACTTGAAAATGCACGAGAGAACTTTGTGGAACTATCGTAATGTATATAATAAATAAAAGAGATGCTAAAACAAATATGTAAAATGATTTTTTAGTAAAATGATAATAAGATAAATAAAACAACGATAATGAACAAAAGAAAGTAAACGGGCGGAGATAGAACGTATGCGAGGATATTTTTTATTATTTTATTATGAAAAGTAAGGACAATGAATTTTAAATCCAAAATTAAGGTACAACAACCATTATTTTAAAACGGAAAAAGTATTACATTACCTTAACAAAAATCATATTTTTTAGGTTTCCTATCATAAAGTACATTGGATACCAAAATATTTTTTAAAAATAATTCATTCATATTGTGAGTTTATGCGTTATATGCATTATACATTATTTAACATGCAAGTAAATAATAAAAGTGGTGGGTGCCGGTGGGCCACTGCAAGCAAGCACATTAGGGACAATTTCGTGAATATATTTTGTTACAAGTAGCATTTTCCATTTTATTATTACACTTCACGTCTTCATTTAACAAAGTAGATTAGACCGTAACTAAATTGGAAATTTTTCGAATCACATGATATTGTTTTCTAGTAACAAATAAAAATCTGGAAAGTTTGTTCCATTATCCCCAATTACTAATAATAAACCCCCTTTTATAGCAAGATTTTGTATGAATCAGAGAAAGTGGTAATGTCTGATTGAACGGGTTACCAATAATAAATCCACAACGTGAAACAGCAGTGATATGGCGGCTAGTCAACTCTGTTTACCAATTGGGGAGTTTTGGTCTTTTGGAGGAACTATTCAATAATTTCATGTCATGACGTTCTCAATTTAATTGATAAATTACTGTTGTAATTTTTATGTTTTAATTTATTTTAAAGTTATAATTATTTTATTTATTTAATCCTTTTGACTTGGTCATAATAACTATTTCACATTTACTTAATATTCCCTATTTTCAAGGTAACCGTTTTTCACTTAGTGCATAGTTTAACGTTATTATTATGGGAGTTTCTACGCTACATTTATTTTAAGGGTCATGCTAACCGGTGTCCCCGGGGCACTGGTTAAGGAACCCAAAAAAAGAAACTTTTAAAATAAAAGTAACACTTTTTAGGTTTGTGAAGAATTGACTGCACAAATTTCAATAGAATATTACTAAATTTGTTTCCTTAACCAGTGCCCCGGGGGCACCGGTTAGCATTTTCCTATTTTAATACCTCATGTACGGTACAATTGAAATTGTCAATTGTACCATAGAATTTCCCTAGGGAGCTTCTACGGTACATTTGATTTATTCAAATGTACCGGTACATTAAATTGCGAAATTGACAAATTAACGATTATTTTTATGAATTAAAAGAACTACTAATTGATTATTGTATTTTAGAGATGATAATAGCTCAAGAAAAAAGACAACTTCATTGTTTATAACCATTAAACTAATATTTTAACATTTTTCAATAAAAAAATTGAATATTGAATAATATGAAGAATAAAAATTCAAAAAAAATCAAAATTTATATTTTTGACAATTTTGATTAATAGAATTTGGTTATTATAATGTTTTTTAATGATAGAAAAATAATTTCTTTTAAAAAATATTCATTTTATTTGTTATTTTAATACCTCATGTACCGGTACAATTGAAATTGTCAATTGTACCATAGAATTTCCCTATTATTTTTTCTTAATCCTAGTTAATAGGACTTTATGGTTTTGCTGGAGATAAATAATTAGTGACTAGAATCCAATGCTTGCTCATATATAATTAGTGGGACGTGGGATAGTACTATAAAAAGATGCTTGGTATATCATGCTTCTAAGAACAACAACACCGTACACTATGAGAGAAAAGAATAATTTTATGAGCAATATAATAACATTTTCTAAATGTCTGAGTTATCGACCTTGTTGATATTCTCGTGTATTGATAGCATCGGCATGTTTATCGTCGAGAAGAACCGGTTGTATTATGGGGGAGTTGCGCAAATTCTGCGGATAATTCCTTAGTTCAGTGATTACACGCTTCCGGTTATTTTATGGTTCGCTATATTTGGAAGACATCTGTAGTTGGTGGTGTTGACGACATGAATTACTACAAAAATAAGATAAGTCTATTCATCTCTAATTTCAATCTCATTTTATTCTTGTTAATATATTTGTTTGATATATTTAATCATATGTGTTTATTATTATGATTTACTTTTAGCTCCAATACTACAACAACCTAAGGAATTATAGTTGGAGCGATGATTTTGACAATGGGGCAATAAAGTTTGTGGTTCTATTCTTCCGCAATTGCCAACACTCCAACGGTGTTGTGATTATTTTCCCTCTATATTTTATGATGCAAAAATGTGGGGGTTTTGTCTTCTGTTTGTTGCTGAGCATGTAGGAGAGACCCTTCTATGTAAGTGTATCATTTTTCCTCCCTTTGAAATCATCCACGTCAGGTACATATTTCAAGGCTTATACCTCAAGTCCTTATTTTTTATGTTGAATATGTGATTATCTTAAATTTATCTACATATATAGCTAGTAATTATATGGTGCGGTTGAAAATGATAATATTACTTTGTTCCTTTCGGATCGGATGAGAATATAATACCTATGTTTGAGCTGTTTTGTATTGGATATTTAATTATATAGATTTCTTTGAGTGTTATTTGATAATATAATTAAAATAGAAAAATATATTTTCCCTATGAGAAATATCAACCGGTAGTGTCATATATATATATATGACTGGAAATAAGAATTCTGTATGAGATGTACCTTTGAGGCTTTGACCAAAGTGGTGAACCCGTTGTATGTTATGATGTCATGTGCATATTTCCTTGAAAGATATAACACTCGTTGCTATATTTAGAAGACATCTATAGTTGGTGGTGTTGACGACATGAATTACTACAAAAATAAGATAAGTCTATTCATCTCTAATTTCAATCTCATTTTATTCTTGTTAATATATTTGTTTGATATATTTAATCATATGTGTTTATTATTATGATTTACTTTTAGTTCCAATATTACAACAATTACAGCCACCATTGATGGATTATTTTGTTTCTGCTGGTCATGAATTAACGGTTATTTTTTCAGGAATCTCATTGTTTTATTTTGAATATCACTCTTTCTTATATTTTCCAAACGCACAACAATAAATAATGAGTGATTATTTCAGACATTTCAGTTGGATATATATATATTAATTACATATAAATAATGAGTGATTTTTTCTGGAATCTCATTGTTTTATTTTGTCGATTTTTCTTTATATAGATAAGTTAAGAAGTTTACAGACGTTTTTTTTTATTATATATATTTTTGCGCGTTTAAATATATCAAAAAGAAAATCTCTTAGAGTATCGCCATCGCATGTAATTTTGAGTTGGTTCGCCAGGTGTAGTTGCAAGATGTTATTGTTCACTATTGTAGATATAAGTTTGTATTCCACTTGGCAGCACCGTTTCATCTTCAAGTATCGGTACTTCAACATCAATAGAATAAAATAATAGTATATTTGTTTGTTTTACTAATGTTTCCTTTTTTGTAATAGTAATAAAATATTAATACATGATGTAAAATTGTGGAACCCAATATAAGTTCTTGAGAGTTGCACTGATAGAGTAAAAAATAAGTGAGTTATTTCAAAATGATGTGACTCTAATGTGACCCACGAAATATCATTGGTATGATTTACCAATGGAGATGCTCTTACGAAGTCATGCATGTATTTAAAGTTTGAAAGTTCTATGTAAATGAACCGTATGTTTCTCAAAGGTATCTAAACACGCCTTACGATAAACATGACACACTTACGAATAAATAGGTGTACTCAGGCTTGAACCCAGATCGTTGCATTTTCGTACACTTATGATAAACATGTTAGACAAGATGTCTGAGGCTCGTTTGGCTCGGCTTATTTTCTACTTTTCTATTTCTTTTTGAAAACGAAAGAGAGAAGTATAAAATTGAATTTAGCCATATTTCTTCTTAAAAGTATTAGAGAAATAAAGTAAAGAAAAAAATAATAAAGAGAACTGGAGTCAAGTTGAACTTATAATATACTGTATGTGCGCTGTTCAATCACAGACCTTAAGGAATTGTTTGTTATCAACTTAGAGATGAAGAAATGAATACTCCAATATTCTCAGTTTGAGTATATCTCTTAATTTCTTTTGTTTGGCGCAATTTTGTTTGAAAAGATTGAAAATAAATATTTCAAACAAAAAGATAAGTTCTTTACAAGCATCTCAGTTCAACCAAACAAATAAATAATCCAGAAGATTTATTGTTTACGCGCCATCAGTTTTTGGAATAACTTGGAGTCGGTTCAAAAACAAATTTTTTTTTTGGTGAAAAATATTTAACTCAACAAACTTTGCTATTATTTGATTTGGTCTCTATCTCATATCAAATACTATAAAGACCACTGAAGCTTAAAGAGAAATATCTAAGAGTTCTTCGAATAATTTGAGTCTTTGTTTGTTTATTGTTCATTGTTATTGTGCAACCTCTAGCTCGAAGTCTTAATAGGCTTGCACAGTTTATATTGAGTTAATCTCGTTCCTCCAACTTGATTAATACTGTAGAGAGAGTCACATATTTAAGGGGGAGTCATAAATAAATTTATTGGGTAGTTTAGTGAGAGGTTTTGATTAGGGGCTAATCAAATAAGACATATAGACTAAGTACTTCGTTATAGTGAATGTAATTCTCTTAGATTGGTATCCTCTAGATTAGATGTTTTGACACTGAACTGGATAAACAATTATTTGTGTGTTTTATTATTTATGCACTTATTGTTTTTGTTTACTGCTGCACCAAAAAGCTAATCAAGTTGTCACAGACATCTTGTAAAACATCCTTTCTAGGGGAACTAGAATTTCAGTTATATTAGTACTCTCTCTGTCTCACAATAAGTGTCTTCTTTGACAATTGTACATTATTCACATGATCTATTTTGACCATTTTTTTTACTAATATGTATATACAAATATAAGCATATAATATGTTGTTTTTTTTTATATCAGAAAGATAAATTGCTTCCGCTAGAATTTGAGCCATGGACATTCCCCTACCCAATCCATATGTCCAAAACTCTTACCACTTGAGTTATGATACGAGGATATATAAGATATTGTTTGATTTGTCTCGATAAGTATTTTTAAAATATACAATTTTTATAATTTTTAATAATATATAATTACATATATTAACGATCAAAGTTGTGCTTTTGCAAATGTGAACTAATAAAAGAGAACACCTATTGTGATATTTAAAAAAAGAGTCATGTTAACGTGTGCACTAAGGGCACATGTTAAAGATTCTACAAATAGTAATTGTGCTTAGAACAAAAATCTTTTTACTTTTACAATAATTAAAATACACAAGTTTCAATGTCAAATTTCTATAAAGGTCATTTTGGTTGCATTAAAAACAAACTTTTCTTGAGGGGTGTATTGGCTACCACCTGTCCATTGCGACATAGGTTGACTGCTCTGTGTTGGCCTCTCATTCATATTAGCTGCAATCATTCTGTATGAACATATAATATTTAGTTGACACCAACAATAAAAGCTAAAACAGAACATAAGTAAATTGAATGGAAAATTTTCATGAAATATTTAGTCCATACTTTGCCTTGAATTGTTGGATTTCAGGAATATTTTCATTTATTAGCAGTTTAGAACCATCCCATCCATTTGAAACTGATGAAAAAATTGATCACACGTTAGCAATAAATGATAGTGTGTGTGTATTAATATATCAAGAACAGAAATATTGGTGAATGTAATAAGTATACGCTGCTAATAAAAGTGACCTTTTGCATCATTGATCATTGCATGAGTAAGAATTATTATAATAGCTCCACAATTTTTGTTTTGATTGTAATAGTTCATGAACTTAGATCCATATGTCTCCCAGAGACTACAGTTGATCAAATTTCCCCTATTTTCAAACCAAAAAATTTATATTAATTATCTTTTAACATCATCAATGATAAATATAAACAAATAACTACAATCTTACTTCAAATATTTAAGGTTGATAGATACAACCTCCTTTTTTCCTTCGGTTCTTGCCTGCACACTCACTATTTCATGCACATAACCAATAATATCTGCAATGCATACAAATATATTTCAAAATCAAAATTGTGAAACAAATACATTGCAGATTTAATCAAAATAAAAAATAAATGTTCAAGTTACTACCTTCAAGTCTTTCTAGCTTGCATTTGCATTTTAGAATTTCATCAAAATCCTTAAAAAAAGTATTGTTTCTGTGGTAAATCTTTGATATCTCGGACTTTCACAGCTGTACCACTAAGGAAGACAAACTTTTTAAAGTGGGCACATAACTTCCATGAAAAATCATTGTCATACACATTACCGTTGTTGATTACACATGTCATATTCTCTTGCAACTTGGATTTCCATTTGGGTGTGTGATCATTTGGAATCAAAACTTGAATCCTGTCACCCTATATGAAAAAAGTAGTGCAGATGAAAAGTTAGGTGTTTACATTTAAATTAATAACCTTAGGAGAAGGAAAAACTCTGTGCAGATGAAAAAATTAGCAAAGTAATAAACAGTTCAAAAAGGAAAACAACAATCCAAATGAACATTTAAACATAGATAAAAGTAGTGCAGATGAAAAATTAAGTAGTTACCTTTGAATCCATAACAACCATCTCAATATGCTCAGTCCCCCTAGCGGTGTTGACAACGGTCCATATATCAACAATACGCACATGAAGCGTCCATGTTTCCTTAGATTCGTTGATATCATTGATAAAATCAGCAGGTCGTGACATATTATTCTGCATGATTTTGAGTAATAAATAGACAATATGAGAAATCACATACAAAAGCACAAATGAAAATGTGGAAGGTGCTTATGGGAAGAAGACGGTGAAGTGAAGCACAAATTTAAAACCTTGTTTGAATGGTTGGAGTAGAAATAATGAAGTCAAATGATTTGGGTAGACAGACTTATTTTTATTTTTATATAGTAGAAGAAGAAGAAAAAAAGAAAGAGTCACGATGACAGAAGAAGAGAGGAAAAGAAAAGTCGTAAGAATGATAGGGAGAGGAAAAATAGAAAAAGAAAGGTCACAAACTCACAATCCAATATTTTAGGGTTGGAAGTTGAAGCACATTAATCACTTTCTGATAGTTTTATTCTTTTTTTGTTGGTAAACGTGTGGTTGTTTCTCATAACCAATAACAAATTAGTAGTTAATAAAAGGAAATTATATTAGATTTTTTTTTATATTATTAAAGGATTAGATGTGAATTGACACTAAAGGGTATAAGTTTTAGACATTGATTAAAATAAGTGAGGACATATTAGGAATTTTCATAGTCATTAATTTTATTAGATTAGTAGTAGATACCTGAGAATCAAACAGAATACAATTCATTGAGAATACTACTTTAGGATTCGTTGGATCAACAGCAAACCACTTCCTAACAACTCTGACAAGATCGTTAACATTAGTAGACTTAGTTGTGATGTTCTTGATCATCATTTAATTTGGTGTCTCCATCTTTGAAGGAAAATTAATTTTTTTTTGGATTAAGAATATTTTTTCATTGATTTTTAAGTTGCGTGGAATAAGGCTGCACATAGAATTGGAAACAAAGTACTCCCCCATCTCAAAATTATTGTCTTTTTAGAGTTATACACGTGAATTAAGAAACAACAAAAATTGATAAGTTAAATCTCTTTTACCCTTATTTTATTAAAAAAGAGAAAATATATTTAATTAATACTAATTTAATTTTTGTAAGGGTACAAAGGGTAAACTAACATTAACCTTGCATTGATTTCTGAAAAGGACAAAAGTTATGGGACAAAACTAAAAAACTAAAAGGACAATAGTTTTGGCACGGAGGGAGTAGTTATCATCGGTTAAATATTATGAAAATTGAATTATTGTTGTCAATGACAATCGAACAACATACCTTAGACTAAAAACTATCTCTACAAAAAAATAAATAGAGAAGCTTTAAATGAATGACACATAAATCATTTTACTTGAAAATGCACGAGAGAACTTTGTGGAACTATCGTAATGTATATAATAAATAAAAGAGATGCTAAAACAAATATGTAAAATGATTTTTTAGTAAAATGATAATAAGATAAATAAAACAACGATAATGAACAAAAGAAAGTAAACGGGCGGAGATAGAACGTATGCAAGGATATTTTTTATTATTTTATTATGAAAAGTAAGGACAATGAATTTTAGATCCAAAATTAAGGTACAACAACTATTATTTTAAAACGGAAAAAGTATTACATTACCTTAACAAAAATCATATTTTTTAGGTTTCCTATCATAAAGTACATTGGATACCAAAATATTTTTTAAAAATAATTCATTCATATTGTGAGTTTATGCGTTATATGCATTATACATTATTTAACATGCAAGTAAATAATAAAAGTTGTGGGTGCCAGTGGGCCACTGCAAGCAAGCACATTAGGGACAATTTCGTGAATATATTTTGTTACAAGTAGCATTTTCCATTTTATTATTACACTTCACGTCTTCATTTAACAAAGTCGATTAGACCGTAATTAAATTGGAAATTTTTCGAATCACATGATATTGTTTTCTAGTAACAAATAAAATCTGGAAAGTTTGTTCCATTATCCCCAATTACTAATAATAAACCCCCTTTTATAGCAAGATTTTGTATGAATCAGAGAAAGTGGTAATGTCTGATTGAACGGGTTACCAATAATAAATCCACGACGTGAAACAGCAGTGATATGGCGGCTAGTCAACTCTGTTTACCAATTGGGGAGTTTTGGTCTTTTGGAGGAACTATTCAATAATTTCATGTCATGACGTTCTCAATTTAATTGATAAATTACTGTTGTATGTTTTAATTTATTTTAAAGTTATAATTATTTTATTTATTTAATCCTTTTGACTTGGTCATAATAACTATTTCACATTTACTTAATATTCCCTATTTTCAAGGTAACCGTTTTTCACTTAGTGCATAGTTTAACGTTATTATTATGGGAGCTTCTACGGTACATTTATTTTAAGGGTCATGCTAACCCACTAGTACAAAAATACCTTTATAAAAAGAGGTTTAAGTCAGTTGGACTTACCACCTGACTTAACAAGTCACACGGTGGCAAATTCGTAAATATTTGCAAGTTTGTTAGGTGGGGTGCACTTAACACTGACTTAACAAAGATTAAATAAAAATATATAATTCCTATAAAATTGCTTAAGTCGCATATATTGAGCAACTGACTTAACAAACTTATTTGTTAAGTCAAGTATCCGCTACTTGACCTAAGATGTATTAATTATATTTAATAAATTAAATTTCAATGTGTCCTTAGTAGGATTCGAACCCGGTACCTTTTTTTGAAAATTTAATTAAATTGCTTAAGTCGCATATATTGAGCAACTGACTTCAGAATTTTATTTGGTAAATCAGGTATCCTTCGTCTGACCTAAGATGTATTAATTACATTTAACAAATTAAATTTTAACAATTAAAAAAAAGCAGAAAAAATTTGAACAAAAAAAAAATTGGTTACGTAAAAAAAAAAAAAAAGAGGTTATTTGTTTCCATCTTATCTTTGTTCTCATAAATCCCAACAAAATAAACCAGTAACCCTCAAACAACACAAATCGTTTCAACCTTCAATTAATCTTCTCTTCTCTTCAATCGATTGAAAACACAAATCTCTTCTCGACAGAAAACACTTCTCTTCTATTCATAAAACGCATATCGCTTCAATCTTCGATCGGAAAAACGAAAAACCTAAAACACTTCAATCAATCAGGAAAACGCATCAAAAAATCAGGGAACGCAAAACGTAGAAGTGAAAAACTTCGATCTGAAAACAAAAAACTCAAGAAAGATTCTTTCGCTGCAACAAACTTAGAACGGTTCGAAGAAGGAAATGCAGAACCACAAATTTCAATTAGGAAAAGTGATTAGTGCATTTTTAGCGCACGTTTTAATCACTCTGTGTTATGGCAACTTTATGACTTCCCCTGTTATTTTAGTGTTTTTATCATGTTTTGTGTCCAGAGTCAAGTTTTGTTAATAATTCAGTTTTGCTATCTATTTTCGTAATAAACAGTAATTTGACACCTTCTTATTGCGCAGACCATAACTGGAGTTAGGAATATCGGATTGAGACGCGGCCAGTTGCATTGGAAAGCTAAGACACAGAGCTACAACTTTCATGTTTAAGTCAAAAGGTAATTCAGATCGCAAGGGAGTCATATTTACTCGTCAATGTTCCAGATTTACAAAGACTTAATTATTTACCGCATAACTTATATTTTTCGGCCCAATTGTTTTATGGCCCGGTTGCTTGCTGTATGGGTTACCAATCATTCACGAAAATTAAGCCCTAGAGAGAAGCCGCTTGCTATGTGTAACTAATCTCTCTTTTGGTTCGTTGGTATAAGGAACTCGGGCTTAATTCTTGAGGTCTAATTCAATAGCAATTCTTTTATGTTTTCCTTTGTAGTCATCATTGACAATTGCTCATCATTAGTCCTAAGAAGCCTGAAGTAACTTTTTTATGTTCATTGGGAAAGAAGCCAGATAAGAAAATCTATGAAATTGTTGAAATGTAAGTATTCAACATGAACTTTGTGATATATTTTATGATAGAAATCTATAATGAATTTTCTTTATTGTAGAGCTTTGGGAGGTTATAATAAGTTACAAGGTGTGAGAAAGCAGAAGAAATTAGAATGGTTATATCCGATCGTAAGTTGTTAACTTAATATTTAATTGAATATAATGAGGCTTATGATGTGAGTTATCTTTTAACACTTTATCTAGAATATCTTTAAATTTCTATTCCGTAATAGTTGAGAATATTATTTTATTTTGCTAGAATGAGAATTTTTTTATTCTTTTGGTTGTACTGCAGATTTTTTAAAGTTTGTTTTGATTTCTCTTGTTCCATGTTATAGAGTGATGCTTCAAGTCTGGTAGATGAGTTGTGGGTAAATAATATATATGATGCCTTCTGTCTCTGTTGCAGCATAATTGTTACACTCCTAGACTTTATTGATTCTAGATAGTAGTTTAAAATGTTTTTAGAAGAAGTTACTTGTATATTTTTAAATTATGGCATGTATTGGAATATTAATCATTGTATAAAAAAGTTGTAATTTATAGATTCTTTTATTCATGCTACTATTCTTTTGTATGATGGAACCAAAGCTAATAACAATGGGGCTACTTTTTAAAAAAACATTAAGTAGCTTGTTAAGTCGGTTCCACTGTTACTCGATTTAATAAGCACTTTGTTAAGCCAGTTGTTAACTAACTACCTGACTTAAGAAGTTGTTTGTTAGGTCAGTCATATAATAACCCGACCTAACAACAATTTCTTAAGTCAGGTCCAAGCCCGACCTAACAAGTCGAAACTTGTTATGTCAGGAGAAGTAAAGGCAGGTTCGGAACTGACCTAAGAAATCATTTTTAACCGACTTAACAAGGCTTTTTTGTACTAGTGACCGGTGCCCCCGGGACACTGGTTAAGGAACCCAAGAAAAGAAACTTTTAAAATAAAAGTAACATTTTTTAGGTTTGTGAAGAGTTGACTGCACAAATTTCAATAGAATATTACTAAATTTGTTTCCTTAACCAGTGCCCCGGGGGCACCGGTTAGCATTTTCCTTATTTTAATACCTCATGTACCGGTACAATTGAAATTGTCAATTGTACCATAGAATTTCCCTAAATGTACCGGTACATTAAATTGCGAAATTGACAAATTAACGATTATTTTTATGAATTAAAAGAACTACTAATTGATTATTGTATTTTAGAGATGATAATAGCTCAAGAAAAAAGACAACTTCATTGTTTATAACCATTAAACTAATATTTTTACATTTTTCAATAAAAAAATTGAATATTGAATAATATGAAGAATAAAAATTCAAAAAAAAACAAAATTTATGGTAAGCGGAAAACTATTCTTTCACGAAAATCCAACAAAACATACATGCCCTCTTACGTTGAAATTGATGTCAAATTAAGTGGTTCTTGTAAAACACCAAAAAGTTATACTCTTTCCGGTCACATTTATAAGCAAAAAAAATTACTTGCGCAGTGGTTAAGAAATTCAGTCAAGTGTAATTAATTTTCTTGATTTAGTGTAAAACATAGTTAAATTTACTATATTACCCATTTGACTCTTCTCAGAAATCACATACTTTTGTAAAAGTAAAATAAATGCATTAAAAAAGGTAAAATTAAATAAGAGTATATTTGAAATAGTAGTATTAATTATTTTCAAAGGTAGTTAAATTTGCTTATAATAATGTCCAAAATTTTAAAAGGTTTTTTTGCTTATATTTGTGTCCGGAGAGAGCATTATATTTGAAAGACATTTAATAATTCACCCCCTAAAAGTCAAAAGTATACTACTCCCTCCATCCCAAAATAAGTGTCGGAGTTGACCAGTTCACATTTGTCAATGCACAACTTTAATCGTTAATATCTTTAATTATCTATCTTAAAAAATTCACTAGTACAAAAATACCTTTATAAAAAAAGGTTTAAGTCAGTTGGATTTACCACCTGACTTAACAAGTCACACGGTGGCAAATTCGTAAATATTTGCAAGTTTGTTAGGTCGGGTGCACTTAACACTGACTTAACAAAGATTAAATAAAAAATATATAATTCCTATAAAATTGCTTAAGTCGCATATATTGAGCAACTGACTTAACAAACTTATTTGTTAAGTCAGATATCCGCTACTTGACCTAAGATGTATTAATTATATTTAATAAATTTAATTTCAATGTGTCCTTAGTAGGATTCGAACCCGGTACCTTTTTTTGAAAATTTAATTAAATTGCTTAAGTCACGTATATTGAGCAACTGACTTAAGAAACTTATTTGTTAAGTCAGGTCTCCGTTGCCTGACCTAAGATGTATTAATTATATTTAACAAATTAAATTTCAATGTGACCTTATTAGGATTCGAACTTGGTACCTTTTTTGAAAATTTAATTAAATTGCTTAAGTCATGTATATTGAGCAAATGACTTAAGAAACTTATTTGTTAAGTCAGGTATCCGTCGCCTAACCTAAGATGTATTAATTATATTTAACAAATCAAATTATAATGTGTCCTTAGTAGGATTCGAACTCGGTACCTTTTTTGAAAATTTAATTAAATTGCTTATGTCGCATATATTGAGCAACTGACTTCATAATCTTATTTGGTAAATCAGGTATCCTTCGTCTGACCTAAGATGTATTAATTACATTTAACAAATTAAATTTTAATGTGTTCTTAGTAGGATTCGAATCTGATACCTTTTAGAAAATTTAACAATTAAAAAAAAAGCAGAAAATATTTGAACAAAAAAAAAATTGGTTACGTAAAAAAAAAAAAAAAGAGGTTATTTGTTTCAATCTTATCTTTTTTCTCATAAATCCAAAAAAAATAAACCAGTAACCCTCAAACAACACAAATCGCTTCAACCTTCAATTAATCTTCTCTTCAATCGATTGAAAACACAAATCTCTTCTCCACAGAAAGCCCTTCTCTTCTCTTCATAAAACGCATATCGCTTCAATCTTCGATCGAAAAACCGAAAAACCCAAAACACTTCAATTAATCAGGAAAACACATCAAAAAATCAGGGAACGCAAAACGTAGAAGTGATAAACTTCGATCTGAAAACGAAAAACTCAAGAAAGATTCTTTCGCTGCAACAAACTTAAAACGATTCGAAGAAGGAAACGCAGAACCACAAATTTCAATTAGGAAAAGTGATTAGTGCATTTTTAGTGCACTTTTTAATCACTCTGTGTTATGGCAATTTTATGACTTCCCCTGTTATTTTAGGGTTTTTATCATGTTTTGTGTCCAGAGTCAAGTTTTGCTAATAATTCAGTTTTGCTATCTATTTAATAAACAGTAATTTGACACCTTCTTATTGCGCAGACCATAACTAGAGCTAGGAATATCGGATTGAGACGCGGCCAGTTGCATTGGAAACCTAAGAAACAGAGCTACAACTTTCATGTTTAAGTAAAAAGGTAATTCAGATCGAAAGGGAGTCATATTTACTCGTCAATGTTCCATATTTACAAAAACTTAATTATTTACCGCATAACTTATATTTTTCGGCCCAATTATTTTATGGCTCGGTTGCTTGCTGTATAAAAACTAAATTCAAACCTAGGTCAGGGGTTACCAATCATTCACGAAAATTAAACCCTAGAGAGAAGCCGCTTGCTATGTGTAACTAATCTCTCTTTTGGTTCGTCGGTATAAGGAACTCGGGCTTAATTCTTGAGGTCTAATAATAGCAATTCTTTTATGTTTTTTTTGTAGTCATCATTGACAATTGTTCATCATTAGTCCTAAGAAGCCTGAAGTAACTTTTTTATGTTCATTGGGAAAGAAGCCATTTAAGAAAATCTATGAAATTGTTGAAATGTAAGTATTCAACATGAACTTTGTGATATGTTTTATGATAGAAATCTATAATGAATTTTCTTTATTGTAGAGCTTTGGGAGGTTATAATAAGTTACAAGGTGTGAGAAAGCAGAAGAAATTAGAATGGTTATATCCGATCGTAAGTTGTTAACTTAATATTTAATTGAATGAGGCTTATGATGTGAGTTATCTTTTTAACATTTTATCTAGAATTTCTTTAAATTTCTATTCCGTAATAGTTGAGAATATTATTTTATTTTGCTAGAATGAGAATTTTTTTATTCTTCTGGTTGTGCTGCAGATTTTTTAAAGTTTGTTTTGATTTCTCTTGTTCCGTGTTATAGAGTGATGCTTCAAGTCTGGTAGATGAGTTGTGGGTAAATAATATATATGACGCCTTCTGTCTCTGTTGCAGCATAATTGTTACACTCCTAGACTTTACTGATTCTAGATAGTAGTTTAAAGTGTTTTTAGAAGAAGTTAGTTGTATATTTTTAAATTAAGGCATGTATTGGAATATTAATCATTGTATAAAAAAGTTGTGCTTCAAACTTATTTACATGAAACGATAGGGTTTTTGTAATTTATAGATTCTTTTATTCATGCTACTATTCTTTTGTATGATGGAACCAAAGCTAATAACAATGGGGCTACTTTTAAAAAAAAATTAAGTAGCTTGTTAAGTCGGTTCCACTTTTACTCGATTTAATAAAGCACTTTGTTAAGCCAATTGTTAACTAACTACCTGACTTAAGAAGTTGTTTGTTAGGTCAGTCATATAATAACCCGACCTAACAAAAATTTCTTAAGTCAGGTCCAAGCCCGACCTAACAGGTCGAAACTTGTTATGTCAGGAGAAGTAAAGGCAGGTTCGGAACTGACCTAAGAAATCGTTTTTAACCGACTTAACAAGGCTTTTTTGTACTAGTGATTATAAAAATTGTATATCTTAAAAATACTCATCGAGACAAATCAAACAACATCTTACTTGCTAATATTTATATTTATATATTAGTAAAAAAATACGGTCAAAGTAGATTATGTGAATAATGCAAAATGATCATTTGCGACACTTATATTGGGACGGAGGGAGTAGTAGGTATTTGTGAATTCAATGACGCAAGGACAATTTCTACTTGCAATTATGAACCTCCATTTGTTTGTGTTTAACTAACTACACATCATATGCATCGAGAAACGGGAAGTGTTAGAAATAATATAAAATTATTTATATTGTCTTTTCTAATAGCTTAAATTTTTAGGATAATCGGTAAAGTATCAGAGCCTCTACCACTAAGTGATCTAGAGTTCGATTCCCGCTTCTCTCACTTTCTAATTAAAAAGTGGAATTTTAAGCATATAGTAGGTGGACCTATGCATTATCCATGCTTCAAGTCCAATGAGCTCTTGCGAGATGGGTGTGTTAGAAATAATATAAAATCATTGATATAGAACCCTCAGTCAACTTTTCATTCAAAACCAATCTCACAGTATTTTGCCAACGTATACACCGTCGTGTCCTTGTTTAAAAGTCTTTTTCTTCACAATTAATACATCAACCTTCATAATTTCTTCTTTTTAACGTATTCCTGAAATATAAAATCTACGTATGAGGTCGACTTAAATGTAGGACCAAAAGTGACCACGGAATATTTTTGAAGTACTAATTTTTTTTTTTAAATGGCAAATTTATTAATAGCAACTCAAGAACAAGGCGTATAAGAGAAACAAAGATAGTTACAAGGCATAAACCCTAGTCGGAGCCGGACTCTCCCAATTTTTGTTTGATTAAGTAGTCGGAGTGGCTAGGAATCCATCCCCTCTAAGTGAATAAGTCGGAAATTTTGAGTTTGAATCTCGTTCTCAGTGTATAAAATATGATGTCTCTATCAATTGAAATTATATTCACATGAACTATAAATTAAAAAAATTAATTACTAGATTACTTTACAAGAAAAATAAGAATAATAGACACAATTTTTTTTATGGTAGTAATATTTTATTAGTGTCAATCACCAAACATATTGTTTTATATGTTAAGGAACTTAATAAAAATATATTGATAGTCAAAGTACTATTTTTTCCAACATAAATTTTTCGGTTCCTAAAGTATATAAATAATATTAAATTATTTGAAATTCAACAATTGTCCTTAAATGATTTACTATTTTGAAAAAAAAATCCATAACTATTTTGTGGGAACGAACGATATCTCATTTGATAGTTAATTTTAATAAGTTTCAATTAGAAATAATTTTAGATTTTAATAAAATGTTGCTTGAATGATATGTATAATATAATATTTCAATTTAATAGTGAATTTTATAAAAATTATATTACGAAGTAAGAAGAATGAATTATGAGATTAAATGGTAAAGAAATAGGCAAAATCATGTCTAAAATTCAATTTCTCTTGCATGTACTATTGTCATTTTAGAGAGAGTGTTATGTTAGAGTGCTTTTTCTTTTATGAATATCCGTTAATGAAGGAAAATTAAACTATCTTGTTGAGTTATGGTCATAATACTAAATATAGTCACCTATTTTAAAAGATCAAAATTTAAATTTTGGTACACAACAATGTAAGAGATTAGTCTCTTCCACTAAACACAAATTGGATGGTGAGATACGAACATTTCATGTATTATAAGAAACACACACTCAAACACACTAATATTTATGATAGTAGAAGATACAATTGCACTAGTAATACATGCATGCATACTAATGAGAACCAAATTAAACTTAAATTACATATGGTTTGTTGTGCATAAAATACATCTAATCATTATTATTAAATTGAAATAACAATAGTATATAAAATGTATTTCGCATCATAAAATGTTATCAAATACTCTAATTGATTAAATGGCCATCACCGGGGCTATGTCCCAGAGTTGTGGGTCGGAAAGCTTCAACATAACCCTCTAGATTTCTACGGCTATTCGGCAACGGCCTTGGACTCAAAACTGTTAAATATGTTAGGATCTCAACCCCAAAAGCTAGCTCATAAGGTGAGGTTGCCCTCACATATTTATACACTCGACCGCCCGGGAACCTAAGCAATATGAGACTTCAAACAAACTCCAACAACTCATATTCAACACCCACCCTCACGCCTAGCGTGGGTATGAGTCAACAACAACACATTCAACACCCACCCTCACACCTCGCGTGGGCCTGGGTCAAACGCTCACATTGCAGTCCTTAACCCGGCTCTGATACCATGTTAAATATGCTCGGATCTCAATCCCAAAAGCTAGCTCATAAGGTGAGGTTGCCCTCACATATTTATACACTCGACCGCCCGGGAACCTAAGCAATATGAGACTTCAAACAAACTCCAACAACTCATATTCAACACTACAATTCTCGTCATTGTCTCAATGGAGGCAGCTTTCGGAGAACCAATGCACCTTCTCAAAGTCCTCCCTTCTATGGAGAGAAGTTCACATGAAAGCAACAAGAGTACAAAGACCAAACAATGAGTTAAATTTGCCATAGTCAATCCAAAGATTCAAATGTAGAAGGAATATTTCAAAAGAAGAAGAGGCTAAGAGAGTTTAAACTAGGGTTTAAAAGACGGCGCATGAGGAGTTGAAAGGAAAAAGATTGATATATGAATGCTCACTATAGCTCATTGGTATTTAAAGACCATGAAAAGCACAAGCATGTGCTCCAAACAATGAGGGAAGACTAAAAACTAATATAAATGAAAAGAACAAGCTAGCCAAGCATCAAGGAAGATTCCATTACCATATTCTCTATTTGAACCGCAAATAAATAGTTTATGGAAAAAAGATGAAAAAAATGCTAAAAAATATGAACCCCTTTGGAGTTAAGGAAACAAAAGAAGTCATGGCTTCATGCAACTTTTTATAATCTTAATTAAAGTTTAAACCAAAGTTAAGGGTAAAAATAGTATAACATGGATATTGCTTGGGAGAGATCGTGAAAGTGTTTCAAGTTTAGAAGGCTATTATTACTTCATTTATCTTTGATGGTAGAATATGCAATGGAATAGTGAGTAGACAATTTCATAAAAAATGAATACTTACAAACCATTAGTTGTGCTTACACTATAGAATGGCCATATATGTGTCTAAGAATAATAAATATGCACCATTCATTTTGTTATCATTTACTATAAGTGATTAAATTGCCCTTGTGGTTAATACTCCCTCCGTCCCTAATTATAAGACCCCTTTTGACCACTGCACGCACGCCAATGCACAATTTTGATCGCCAATATCTTTAATTATTTAGTAGTAAAAATTTGATATTTTGAAAATACTCATCAAAACAAATCAAACAAGATCTTATATGCTAATATTTACATCTATATATTATTAAAAAAATACGGTCAAAACATGATAGATGAATAGTAAAATTTAGTTAAAATGGGTCTTATATTAAGGGACGGAGGGAGTATATTTCAAGAGCATAAAACAAGTCGTGTATATGGAGATCACCAAGTATACACATATACTAGCTAGATTTGGTTCTAAAGAAATTTTTGGTGGCTTTATTTATTTATTTATACTCTATCACGAAATATAAGTACCTTTTGAAATAATAATGTATCCTTCAAATATTTGAGAAATATTTATTTATTTATACTCTATCATTAATGAATTTCATTTTAAAATTACTGTTAATACTACTAATATATTTTGAGAAATAAAAAGTTTGAATTGAACACATTGATACATAGAAGAGTATTTCAGTTACATTTATACATAAACAAGCAAATTTGGACCTAGTGCCGTTATTTTGTTCTAAGTACTTGCTACCTCTTGGCGCGCAATATACTCAAAAATCGTAAACTCGGACCAGTTTCACACTCGTAATATTCTCGATCATAGATGATCGTAATATTTTATTTAATGTGGGGCTCTTAACATGATTTGCAATAATTTCTTATTAATTGTTTTTCTCTTTAACAAGTGCTGTACAACATTTACAAACAATTTAAGATTTTGAGAGTTTATTAATAGATTAATTAAAAAAGTTGAAAAAGGTCTTGTGATATTGTTGATTATACTATATCTAATTGATTTTCTATCTGTCATATAAAAAGGAGATATATTTTTAAATACAACCAACATTGATATTGGGAAGCTGTGTGATACAACTTGCATTGTGTAACAACAGCAACTAATATATGCCACTAAAAACCAGTAATGCACTTATGCACATGCTGGCTGCTTTGACTCTCTCTGTAAATTGTCGATTCCTTTAGTCCTTCCTTGGGGCTTGGACATACATAGCTAGTGTTAGTATTTTTATAGGTACGGAGGAGAGTTGTTAATGCTGAAACCAATAAATTAAGCTGTTAAAGCACTATTTTAACCGATCTATAAGGATTAAGGAATCTAGCTTGCACAGTAGTTAGTATAGGATCCATGTCTTTCAAATTTGCGGCTGGTATTGCTTCTCAAATATACTAGTATACTGGTTTTCAATTTTTTGTCCTGAAAAAAATATTTTATTGTTCTTAACATTTTCAAAATAGATGTGATAAAAAAATTCAAAATAGTTCATTGTAATTTATGTCCTCAATTTAATATTTATTTAGTGTTGAGCAAAACTAATCATGGATTATTGGACGAGGAAATGCTATAATATTGCAGAGCTTTGTGCGTGTTGGAAGGATTAAATTATGCGCGGAGATTATACTTTCATTTCATTGAGGTTCATGTGGATTCGATTATGGTAGTGAAAGCTATCACAACAATTGGTGGAGGTAGCTTTCAAGGAAGATCTCTTGTCAATAGGATTCGTCCTTTGATTGATTTAGATTGGAAAGGTGTTGTCCGTCATTCCTATCGTGAAGCTAACAAGTGTGATGACGTGTTGGCAAATTTGGGTTGTCCAATGATGTCTGGGTGTGCGTTTTTTTGAAGATTGTCCCAGTAGGATTAGGCGCTTGATGCTTGTTGATTTGTTGGGAATTACTTCTCCTAGATTAATTATGTGTATTCTCTTCTTTTGGGGCTTAGTCTCTCTTTGATGTAAAAAAAATAATAATCATGGATTATATGTTATTCTGAATAGTGGTTTGATTATGAGAACATTTTATAAACATCCGGTTTGATTCTAATTTATGTCACCACTCGCCACTTTAAATATATGTAATTTTATAAAGAAAAACCAATTTTTTTTTATCAAAATTCAATTGATAGAAAGATCATATTTTATATGTAGGAACTACTACTTGACCAGTCAAAAAAATTTTGCAACCTCGCTAGAGTTTGATTAATCTTTTTTGTTTTTGATGCAATACACTTTTGCTTTCTTCATCAAGTTTATCCTATTGAATATTTTTGATAAGTTTTGAATCTTTTAATAAAATTCTATTTAGAGTTATTACTTTAAGCGGTTAGGGATGAGGATGTCAACCTACTTGAGAGCCTCTTCATCTTATGCACCTCATTAATTTAGAAAAAAGATATAATAATTTTATACACCAAAAACATTGGTAAAAGAGTTATTCATTTCTCAAAATAGAAATATAGAAATTGAGATGATGACCTCCTCTATATTAGAGGATTGGTGATAGGAAGTAAGAGGTTGTGGGAGAAGGAATCACGTTGCTCACATGACCGTGTCATATATATCATATTACTTCAAACGTGTATGTTTCAAAAGTATAAGTTCATTTAAATATTTTGAGATTTATATAAATTCATCAAAGTGTCAAACAACATATGTCCTGAGAATCCCCTCAGATTCGTCGGTCTTTAGGTCGGATACCGAATTTTCAAAATCAAAAAAAAAAGAGAAAAAATCTGTCCTGAAAATTTGAAAGGCTAAAATAAATTTTAACAAGATTTGTCACGTAAATGTAGCTCAATTGGTAGCGCTACGAGAGACATTATTGGAGGGAGCATATTCAAACCCCATTTACTCTATTTCTTCACATTAAAAATGTATGACTTTAGCCACTAGACTACTTAACAAAAAAAAGTTAATTTTTTTTAACCAGACCTAATAATATTGTTCAATCTAAAAAGGGTAAAAATAAATAAACTAATCACAGAAAATTTGTGCTGAGTAACTCTAGAAGAAAAATAAATGTGATTATAATGAACATAGTCATTCATTTCATCAATTAGAAGGTGGTCACAAAAAAAGCATCAGAAACACCGAGGTAGTGTTCCAGAACCACTTAAACCAAACTCTTGAGGCTTGTCATGAAGTGTCGTTTCAGAGACTAATACATGTCGGATACTGAACATACCTTTAATCTGAAGTATCAGTGCTACATGGAAAGTGAAGTTGGAATGTACAACTTTCTCTATGGTTAGAACTTAGAAGAGACCAAAACCTAATAGTCAGCTTCAAGGAAACTCTCATACACAGTTCCTGTCAACGCCTTGTTAACATCATCCCAGTTTTGAATATGGTCCGATAATGGTCCTTTATGTATCTTAACTTGACGACTCGTTAACTCCATTTCTGGCAATCCTAAAAACTCTTGCACGTCTTTTAGCTTCTGCAACAAACAAAATTGCTTTCAAAATATAAACATTCGAACATAAATCACTTCAATTTTAATTTCAACCAAAATAATTTCGAACAATCAATCTTAATCAAAATCACGTTTGAGTTTTGACAAATGCCACGCAGTCACAATCATATATTGGGAAGCCTATGCAAGTAAAGTCGAATCTAGCACCCGTGAATTATATTAAAGATGCTATTGTGGTAAACTGTGATTGTTATATTGCAAAGGAATTTTTTTAAATTTCCGGTAAAAAGATATGTTGTGATGTTGGTGAGGTTCTTACAGTGTGATTTCTCATTAGATCCTCATAGTGCAAAATCATATGACGAGAGCTATTGTAGTATTGTAAAGCCTTTGCAGATTTCATCTCCATATCCTTCAAGTCCTCAAGCAATGATGTAGGATTTATGAAAGGCTTGTACTTTGAAAGAATATCAGCCTAAAAGACAATATTAGTAAGATTCATTTTACAAATATTAAGAAAAATACGAACGAAAGGTGTAGGGAGAAACCTCTTCTGCAGAATGTACATGAGATTTATGTGTTCCATTCAATAGCTTTGCGTGACTGTCATAGGAATTGGCTAGCATAGATACCATCCTGCGTAGTAGGTTTCTCCTGAAAAGAAATATGACAGAAACATTTCTACGCTTGAAGTATTCTTCTATTTCCTTGTGATGCTCCAGTAATCCCTGCACAAACCAAAAGATTTATTGATAATTGAATTACTTACTCATAATAATATGTGAGATAAAACATCAACGTAAACTTGAAGGAAGTAAGCAGAATGAAAGAGAAGGAAGAAGCCATAAAGACTAGAACTCCAATACCAAATATCCTTCATACTATTTCCCAACATCACAAAATTCTGACGAGAAGCCATAAGGACGAGGATGAGAAAGCCTAAAAGTTAGGGAACCCAAAAGAAGAGACAACGTCATATGAAACATCCTACATGAGAGCAAAGACTCTACAGTAAAAACTATCATATGTAATTTATGAGTGACATCTTCTCACCTTTAGAACATAAGCGGAAAAGTAGCAACTCACATGTATGACACTCTATTAACAAGTCCCTTACACAGATGTAAGTCATGTAGATGATAATAAATATCAATTTGGATTGGTTTATTTGAGTTTATCTACTAACACAAACACTTGTAAGACTATTTGGGAGAGTTTCTGGAAACAACTTATGACAAGTCCTGCCGATTATTTTCATAAACTCTCTAAGATAGCTTAAGAAAACAGTTAGAGTATATTTTGTTACAGAAATAGCTTATACATAATGCTATAAACGCTAAATTAAGTTGTTTATCCAAACAGAGCCTTATTCTTTGACAAAGTTGATAATGTTGTACACGTTAGGATAATGCTCTGAGTCCATTTCATCTCCTTTCAAAAAAAAAATTCAGTGACATAATGCTTGCAGTACAAATTTCAGAACTTGTGTGTTTTATTCATGTGCAACTATGTAGCTCTATTCTATCCGATGATTACTAGTGACAGTCGGAAATTGAAAGAAAATTGTAGATCGACACTGAGCAAAACTTCCCTTGCAAGTTGTAAACATGAATAACAAAAACAAAGGCTCGTGAGAACATGATATATATAGTTTGGGAGTTTAGTCAACCAATGAGGTGGAACCATGGAAGAGTATAAAAAGTTCTATGATTTACATTTCCAATAAATATTTAAGGCGACTGTGGAATGAATTTTGAACAGTATCGAGAAAAATCTAGGCATTCCTACAGACTTTAGGAGGCCTATATGTGAGCAAAACTACTTAAACTAATGCACAAATATAACAGCACAACCCCATGACAAATAATTAAGAAAAATATCATAGCAGTCTCATCAGCAAAAAAACTACAAACTGTTGAAACTCAAAGAAGTGTCAAGTGTGAGTAGTGTCCCAACACAAACTTCCCAACCCTATCGACTAGTATTAATATCAATACAAATGTGAATGCGTTGACAACACTTCTAAGAAGACTCAACCAGAAGTGCATATACGGATATACCTGATTAAGCATCCACTTGAAGCCAACTGCAGCAGAGCACTCGTTCTTGGAAGCACTACTAAGCCAGTCCAAATTGTACACTCTATCTAAAGTTTGCAAAACTGAAGAAGCATTTTGCCTTCTTTCTCTAACAGAAAATATCTCGCCATTCGAGCTTACATTAATGTGGCTATTCAAAAGGGTCTCAAACCACCCACTACCTGACCTCTGATTCGACAATATTGCAAAGAACAAGACAGGATTGGGAGCACACTCATTCCTGTAAAATAATAATGCAATCAATAGGTGCCTAACGAAATCCAACTGATAATGATTAACCAAACGTTCTTCCCTACTACCTGCTAAATGATAAAGGGTTCGGATAATGTAGTATGTTTGGAAAATGTGTTTGGTTTAACCTACTCCGAGTAAGGTTATCAATGACATTAAAATCTATAAATTTAGTCCCGGCCTCGGTGTTTGTCTGTCTTATACACACACACAAGATATAAACGATGCACACCATTGAAAACATAACAACCGCCGTCCTTAACAACATTGGGGATTTCTTCGGAGGCTTCATAACAAGAATATCCTGCCATCCACATACAACGAAAAACGTGACTACAATGTAAACAAAGTGACAACTTTCATGCCTAAGAATTGCCCCAAATAGGTGAACTTCATAAGTATCTATATCCCTCATAAAATCGGCGTTATTGAAGCTAATAGTGTCAAAATTCCCAAAAAAAAAAAACATACATTAATCTGAATTTGTTGATACATTGGTAATCCAAAGTAAATATATGACCTATGAGGTGAATACTTAGCATTTGTTCAAGTAAAGCATGTAACACAAAAAGCAGGACTTATGTCAAACAGAACATAAACACACATTTCGTAACAAACACAAATATAAGATGAAGAATGAAAAACCCCTCAAATTTTGTCCAAAAAAATAAAAATAAATAATAACCCCTCAAATTGAGGTAACAAAATCATATCAAAACATGCAAAATGAGCTAAAAGGGCTAGTGATTAAACTCAAATTAATGTCAATATTACTTCAATCAAGGTCAAAAGCAGCATAATTTGAAGATAAAACAGCAATGAACATAAAAAATCAAACTTTAAAAAGAAAAAAAAATGAAAGACAAAACCCTTTTACATGGTTGAAAGCTAAAACATTTTTGAGCTTAAAATATTTGGTAATAAAGTTAAAGAAGCAAAGAAAGACATTGTCTTACATAGGAAAAAGGGTAAAAGGAAGTAGAAAGTGTACCTTGTAGAAGAAACACATGTCTTCAACCATTGCTGTTCTAGAGACAGAACAGCATGGAAGAAGAAATAGATGCTTTGAATGAGACCCAAATGAGAAAGATTTGAGCTTTGGAGCTAGGAAGCATAATTCAGCATAAGAAGAAAAGAAGAAGACCAAGAACAAGAAGAAGAAGAAGAAAATGCGTTTTTTCCTATGTTGGGTTTCTTGTTTCTTCTCATTGTGAAAAAATACAAGAATTAATATTGTATTTATTATTTTTTATTTTTCCTCTTTTCTTATTTATTGGTATTTATTTATCATATTCAATGCTTTATTTTTTTTTCAACTTTTACTACGGCTTTCTCAAAATATAAGATAATTTGCAATTTTTTATTTATCCTATTTTATAAGATTTCTTTGAAAATACATTAAAAAAAAATAATTTCTTTGAAATTTCTTTTTCTGCAATCTATAATAAATATTTTGTAAAAATATTGACTATTTTTGTTTTATAATGGGTGAGTTTATAAAAATAATAATACATTTATTCCTAATTATAAAACTTTATTCTGAAAATTCTGTCTCTATTTAATTTTCTGATGTACTAAAAATAAAACTCTATTTAAATTTTTAACTATATTTATTTACATATATATTCTTATTTATTCTACATTTTTTTCTACACTTTTCAATAAACGACATGATAAAACATAAATATTTTTTTTTTAAAGGATAAATTTATAATTAAGGACGGAAGTAATACTAATTGTCAACACATTTAATATTTTAATCAATTAAGTTTTTTAATTCTTCAAAAAGATCTTACCGAGGTACTAGCATTAAAAATTGCTTTTTTTAATAAAGCATCTTTTGCTGTTTCAAAAAAAAGCATTAAAAATTGCTTTTTTTACTTAGTAAAAAAAAAGCTTTTTTACGGAGTAAAATAATTTGTTTTAACTTTTAGACAATTGTGAATACAAATCTCTTAAATTTTGCATTTCCAAATACGAGTCTGAATTCGTTATGAATTTGGATTTTGATGTAGTAGACTAGTAGTTTTTTTTGGGTCAATTGGTTAGGTAATTTTGTATTATGTAATAAAAATAATAAAACTAGTATTTCTATAAGAAAGCAAAAAAACAAATTTGCCGTGTGTGACGGTGGTGCCGTGGTTTAATAAATGTAGAATGGGACCCACAAAGCAAAATGCATTGTAAGAGGAGGCAAATAGAGCATTTTTTGATGGATAATATTTGACTTGATTACTAAAGGTAAAAAATTTTATTTATCAAATAGTTTATCGACTATAATTCTATTTTAGAACGTGAATTTAGTCACACAAAAAAGTTTAGAAGGTGAATAATTTAGTGCACAATAATTTAAACTTCATTTATACATTACATGAAAAATTTATATCAATTACATTATATTTATATAAAATAGTTTTGGTCTCTATGTTGATTTATTCATAAAAGTAGTATCATTATTTTAAAATAGTCCGATATTGTTAACATGTGCCCTTAATTTAGATATTTTTTCTTTTAAAATTAGTTAGTCACTTTTAAATTTATAAGTTCAAATAAAATAACATGTGTCGCATTTTTAATCAAAATAGTTAATCACTATTTGCTAATAACAAATTTGTCGCAACGCGCGATAGGTGTGGACGAACATATACTCCCTCCGTCTTAAAATATAAGAAAAATAGTGCACTATTTTTTTTGTCTCAAATTATAAGGAAACTACCATTTTCAATAATGTATTTTTCTTTATTCTCATATAATTAAATACAAATTATATTTAATTTTTCTTCTCTCTCATTTTCTCAATAAACAACTATCAATAAAATAGTTTTACATCTTTCTATCATGCAATTTATTTAAAAAAAATTCACAAAACCATACTACAAATTCTTATGTTTGTATTTTCTTAATAAAAATATAATTATTTTTTCATTATAATAAGTATATTACTAGTTCACTTCTTAATCATTCTACTCCCACATTCATCCACCTCATTGGTTTCTTTCTTATAGGTTTCAGGGTTTTGGGTGGGGTGGAGAGCACATAAGGGGGTGACAAGTAGATTGCTCATTAATTTCTTATGACGGGCTTGGGCCATATACTGATTATTATACACAGTTTTAGGAAAAATCGTCCTCCCACCAACACTTAACCTTTCACCCCTACAAACCACCTGATAATCCCATTTTTACCTTTTTTGTTATTGAATTTTTAATATTATTATTTTTATCAATCATTTCAACTTTTCGGAATACACTATTCACCCCCACAATTTGTTCCGGTAGGATAAATTTTTTTCATCCTATTTACCGGAACACTTGATAAAAATGTTCCGGTTTGTTTAAATTTTCCAAAAATTGTTACTGGAATAGTAGTGTTCAAAAGTGTTCCGATTTATTTAATTTTTCAGAAATTATTACCGGAATAATGTTCAAAACTGTTACGGTTTGTTACTTAAACTAATTCAACAATACCAGAATACACTACAATTTGTTCTGGTTTGTAATTTTCTTTTTATGTATTCTGGAACACACAAAACTTATATTCTCTCGTATCTTCTTACTGTCTTGGCTCTTTGATTTTTTTCTTGGATCTATATAGAGTCCCTGATGCTATTGGGGAGTTAAGGCATTTAGAAAGGCTAAATCTTGAAGGAAAAAACAACCTTGTTTCACTACCGTCTTCAATGGGGAGGCTTGAATCTTTACCTGAGCTCCAACAACTCCTGGTTATCCTCTTTATCTTTCTTTTGCATATGTGTGTTCCGGAATACACAAAAAAAAAAATTACACACCGGAATAAATTGTAGTGTATTCCGGTATTGTTGGATTAGTTTAAGTAACAAACTGGAACAGTTTTGAACATTATTCCGATAACAATTTTTGAAAATTTAAACAAACCGGAACACTTTTGAACATTGTTCCGGTAACAATTTTTGGAAAAATTAAACAAATCGGAATATTTTTATCAAGTGTTCCGGTAAATAGGATGAAAAAATTGAAAAATTTATCCTACCGGAACAAATTGTGGGGGTGAATAGTGTATTCCGAAAAGTTGAAATGATTGATAAAAATAATAATATAAAAAATTCAATAATAAAAAGGGTAAAATGGGATTATCGGGTAGTTTGTAGGAGTGAAAGGTTAAGTGTTGGGGTTGGAGGATAATTTTTCCTGTTTTAGACTCTTTGTATTAAATGGATAGAAAGTTGCAAAAGTTATGCCACACCCCTACAACTACAAGTGTTAATGTGTTAAACTCTCCCTTTTTTTCTTCTTTTTTTTATCATTAAAATTTTATAAAATTATGTTCGGACATGCTCTATGAACAACGAGCCTCTATTTTTAAAGTTTGATTTCTTAAAGACAATAAGTCAATTATAATGTTGACATTTCTTCTTTGTGGTTTGGTTTTAAAAAATCGCTTGATTTAATTCAAAATAACAACTCTTAGAAAATTGGAGAAGGTAGCTCTAGATACTTTTGGAATAATAATGATTGTCAACGAATCTGATTTCATTCACAATGACTCTTGATCTTTCTCTAATTGTTCTCTAATTGGTTAATTGCTGTCCAATCTATCCTTACCAATATAAATATAATTAAAGATTATATCATTTTGTTCCCGTAAGCTTAATTTTGATAGGAATATTATATTATATATGCAGTAGTCGGGTTCGAACTTACTTATTCACCTTAACAATGAAATTTTTAGCCAATAGGTACTTGACAAAAAAAAGAAAAAAAGGTTATATCATTTCTCTCACACTTGATAAAAATCATCTAGTTTGGAGTCTTTCTACCTATGGAAAGTTTTCTTTCAAAGATCCTTATCCTACAAATTTTGCACCTATGGAAATATATATGATCTACCTATTTCAAAGTTTTCTTTCTACCTATGGAAATATATATGATCTAAGGTTTTCCTCATGCCAAAACTTTGGTAATATGGAAAAATCTTCACGATGATTTGCCTACTTATGATAATCCTAGGAAGAGGGGTTTCACTATAGTGTCATGTGCCATTGCAAAAATGCTTTTGAAGACACTCACCATCTATTTTTTGAATGCTCATTTGCTTTGCAACTAGACTTGGTTTTCTCCTCTTCGGGAGAGGCCCATGGACCTCACTTCAATAATGCCTAAACTTCTTTCCATTATGAAAGGCGCCTTTGTTCTTGTAGTTTTTTTTTTTATCGATCTTTGTTCGTCTTTTGTGAAGATCTGATTTTATATATATATATATATATATATTTGTTGTTCAAAATAAAATTGGAGCTCTCGACTTAAACATTTAATTTTGTCAACAATTACTAACATTATTTGGTTTATTTGTCTGTTTTCTCTCTTTATCCTAAAATTTTTCCCTCTTGGATCAAAGTTTAACTAATTTTATTATTCATTCACAAAAAATAAAAATCGTTAAGAGGTTCACATTATACTGTGAGATAAAGTTTGACCATGAATTTATCGGTAGATATGTTGTCTTCGCTTATAAGTCATTTTTTTATTACATTATAAGTTGGTTTTATAAAATTGAGTTACAATAAACTTAAAAGTTTAATATGGTATATATCAAAACTTATTCAAGAGAGATTATTACTATCGATCGGATCACTCACAAAGTAAGCGCTAAGAATCAATCATTAGATGAAATAAGATAAGATATTTAAACTCCTTACAGCAAATTATATAGGTTGAGTTATACTAAATCCCAAATTTTAATAAAGATATTTAAGCAATGCCTTCATTAATTATTCGTTCAAAGATATCCAAAGTAAACGTTAGATGTGAGGTGATTAATCTAACTAGATTAACTCAACTAGCCAGTATAATTTTATTTTTATTATTTTGGTACAACAACTAGTATAATTTTATATATATATATTGAGCAACAAGTTGCTGCAAATATAAATGAAAGATATCAGAATGCGCGCCAATGATATCTTTTTATGGATATTCAACGATCTATAACTAACAATTTAAACATCAACTTGCTGCAAATATAATTTCCGCACGCATAGCTTGTGTGTATATACTAGTCCTACTATATACATATACACTATGACACACAGACAGCCGGACACAGACACCACACAAATATTGTTACGTCAACACTGATAATTTTTTGAAAAATAATAATATGATTCAATGTAATTGTACCATGTGAATATAGTACTTCTTATACTTTTTTCATTTGAATATATATAAAAATATTTTGTTTGATGTTAAAAAAATTCAAATATTAATGACGTGTGGTGTCAAACACAAACATACGCCGTCAAAGTTGAGAAGTGTTCGTGCTTCATAATTTACACTATAATATATAAAATAATTATCGCATGCATAGAGTGTGTTATATATATATACTATACTATACTATATACTTATACTATACTTTATAAACAGAGACCAGGTCTAGCTAGAGTTAATTAGAGACTAATCAAGAACGTTATTTCCTATGATGAACGTTTTGTTTTATGATAAACCCTATGATAAACGTTTAGCAAACGTTTGATAATAATCATGTATGATAGAGACGAATATATGATAAAAGAGTCGGATAAAAATATGACACGACATTAAAAACATATATGAAATAATGCATTTCATTTTTTTGATAAAATGTGTGATATAATGCCTCGTGTTTTTTTTTTTTTAAAACAAGATGTGCCTAGCAAGCTAAGGCAATACCAAACAATATATTTAAAAAGAGAGAAACTAAAAGATAAAGAGGAGGAACATAAAACCAAATCCTCGAGCTAGTAAAATTTAAAATAAGGAAGACTTAATCTATTCTTAGAATAGTCATCCTTAATAACAACATGAATCTCAGACCACCAAACATAATTTTACAAAGAAAGATTAAGAATGGTTAAATTATTTGCGCAATGATTAACCTCCCTAAACACATTTTTAAATAATAATCTTGAATAGTCTTATGTTGTGTTTAATGTGTGTAAATGATATGAAACTCTATAACTTACTCTATAATTTATATATATATATATATATATATATATATATATATATATATATATATATATATATATATATATAGGATTTCTAATTTTGACATGTAGGACAAAATTAAGTAATGTTGGCCTTCTCGCGCGCCTCCCACTTTTTAAACAAAACTGTTGTTGGGGGGGGAGGGGGGGGGGGGGCGCGAGACACTGAAATGGTGGGGGACGCGCTAAGTAATTTCATGTGGGTCAATATTGCTAACTTTAACTTACATGATCTAAGTTAACAGCCTATATATATATATATATATATATATATATATATATATATATATATATATATATAATGACGTATAATTTATTATATATTTCAGATAAACTAAATAACATGTTATATAATATTTTTAAATATTAAAATACCCTTCAGTTTTTTATTATTTTGATTATATAAAATAGTAACTAATCAATCAATTACCCTTGTGATAAAATACTCTCTCTGTCTCACAAATAAAATAATTTTTTATTTTTTATTTTTAAGATAATATTAATTAAAATATTTCAATTATACTATATCATCTTATCATAGAAAACAGTGATAATTAATAACACGTTGCATGTTATTATTTTTTTTGAATCATCTTGCAAGTTGTAAGTTAAACAGGTAGTAAACAATTGCAATTTCTATTAACACGTTCCCTCAATGTGTACATATATCATTGTTACCAACGCATAATGCTCATTTCTTTTGTAGTACTTCTCTAGATACTTGCAAAAACCATATCAAATTTGATCATAAATTGGTCCACATATGCTTGCCTAATAAAAAAGTCATATTAAAATAGTTCTTTCAAATTCCAACGCAAATTTGATTCACTTCAAAAATAGAAACTCTAATAAATTAAGTCATGTGAATAGTGTAAATACAGTTAAAACTTAAGCATCGTGTAGTATAAGATAAGTTTTACTTCAACTAGCTAGTAGAAATAAGATAATGGTCCAAAAACTAGTGATGTTGAATTTTTAGCAAATCGTGAAATTGGGAAATTTGAATTTATACCAGCTATTATAAGTTAATGAAATTAGGGAAAAAATTGCAAACAAAAAAAAACATGTGTATCATTAATGTGGCTATAGAAATAGGAAAATATTTGATTACTCACTTGAAAAAAATGAGTCTGGATTTATGTATGTTATTGCTAGTGTTGAAATAATTACAAATGAGAAATTAAAATTATTGAATGAAATAAAATGTCAAATATGTAGAAAGAAATACTGATAACATTGAATAATTGCGCATATTTATATATTGAAGAATATATACATTTGATAATTAATATATACACACATGCACACACACACATGCTGCTTCATAAGAGAAATAGGGCATCCAATTCGTAATTTGAACATGACATTCAAAATTTTAGAGACGAAAATTTAGAGGTGAACGGTTGAAACTCATTCTTTCTTAACTAAGTGTTGAGAGTTTGATCTTTATCACCTTATATATGACAACTTTAAATTTATAAATAAATTGTCACACTCTTTGAAGTGTCTTCAATTCAAGGAGAGAGAATATTAATCACTACATTAAATGGTTGATATCTTAGTCTCGTCGAAAAAAAATCTCAAAGACGCTACTTTTATTATTTATACTTTACATATAAGATTGTAAAAATTCAAAGTGGCATAGCCTTTTAAAATAAATTCAACCCTTAATACTACATATATGTGTCACTCTTAGTTCAATACATATCTTTATTAACTTTATATTTATGACAATGAGTAATTTAGTGTATTACGAATGTTATCTGCTCTTTTTTTTATATATTTTTTTAATCTATGTGAAATGATCAAATAAATCGACTATAGTGGTTGGAGGCTTCTATAGTGTGGCATCTTAGACTAGTATCTTGTATGTTGAGATTGTGACTATGTTACAAGGGCTAGAGTTATGTTGGGATAAGGAATATTCAGGCTAGTTGTTTACTTTTTGGATTCGTTACTTACAGTTACTCAAATTAAAGATGGTGTGTCGTTGTACCATAAAAGTGGTATGGGGATATTAATCACACCCTCCAGGAGGGTAATATCTATGCGGATATCTTGGCCAAGATAAAAACTAACTCGACATATACCATAATTTAACTATGTACCTGTTCTATAGAGTTGTCTAACATTCTCTCTATTGATGCTTGTGGAGTGACTTTTATTATAGAATACTAATGTTTTTGCTTTTGTTTTTTTTTTTTTTTTTGATTTCTCTCTTGTAGAAAAAAAATCAATTATATATAGTGGGTTGGATGAAGTTTATATTAGTATCAATTTTGTTTATTTCAATTTTTCGTATTTTATATCTATTATTTAAATATTTGTTTATACATATGTCAGTTCAGTTTTTGTAATGATTTGACTTATACCCGAAAGGGCTTGAGTCCAACTCTCAATCAATGCATATATATAAGTTGTCACTTTAAATCCACCATCAGAATGTTTTATTAGTTTTTATAAACAAAAATTTACAAACAAAAAATGTTTAATATGTTAAAATTGGTTTTGAGGTTTCACATTATTAAAAACTATTGATTGATTCTATCAAATGTGCCTTATTTATTGTAGATGATTGTATAATATCTCAATCAACTCTGTGGTCTAGCATAATTTTAATAAGTTTGTGGTCCAATTCACTTAAACTTTTATCTATTTATAAAAAAAAAAAAGTATTTTTTTTGTTATAAAATAAAAGAGGGTCGAGACCCAAAATAAATACTACTATTATTTAGGATTCTAATTTAGTCTCCATATTTTTTTAATCAGCATATTATAGTAATATTCAACCTAAATATAAGACATGTATACGGCCAGGAAAAATACAAGAGTAATAAATCACAAAGACCAATAACAATACTAATAGTCATATCCTATCTCTACTCCAAATAACCATAACTCCCATCATACCAATATTATTTAGTCTATATATTTAGCATAGGATAAATTCGAGAATCAATTTTTCATATTTTGACTCATCAAATGTTCTTATCTAGTTAATATAGGATGTTGCTGTATTTAATATAGATTCAATCTAATGGTGAATCATACTGTTTTTTTTTTTTTGAGATTAGGTATATACCGCCAAACGTAGTTATACTATCCTTTTGTTAGATTGAAGACACCTCAAAAAGTGGGATAGTTGGTCCAAAAATTTAAAATTGTTCCGTATCCAATACGATGATCGGATCCTCGACTTTTAGTTAAAGGAGGATGAACCCTTATTTTAAAATGGAGGGAGTATAATTATAAAATTTATTTATTTTTTTGTTATGTATTAAATTTATTTTTTACTAATATATTATTTAAAACTATATTTTTTTAGACTTTATTTGTGACACATTATTTATTAGAGTTCTCGTGTAGATAAATTGTCTGTATCTTAATAAAAATTATGAAACGTGTAATTAATGCTGAAATTAACTCTAGAATTTTAGTGTATAAATACAAACACAGATATAGCCTAAAAGCATCAAGTTCTCCATCCATACTCACACACATATATACAGTCTTGTTTGATTAATTGCAATATATTTTTCTCTAAAACATATAGCTAGCATAGCAATGGCAAGTACCCCTATATCTTACCTTGATATTAAGCCTGTGAATTTCATTACTGTTCTTAGCATTGATGGTGGTGGCGTCAGAGGAATCATTCCTGGTGTTATTCTTGCCTACCTTGAATCTCAACTTCAGGTTTTTATCAATATATATGATCTTATAACTAATAATTTGTCTTATATATAGTTTTGATATACTATATAGTTTAAAATGTGTTGATTACTAATTTTCAGGCGATAGATGGTGATGATGCAAGGATTGCTGATTATTTTGATGTAATTGCTGGAACAAGTACAGGTGGTCTCATTACTGCCATGTTAGCAACTCCAAATCCAAAGGAAAAGGATAACCGTCCTTTAATGGCTGCCAAAGAAATTGTTCCATTTTACCTTAAAAACTTGCCATTTATTTTTCCACAAAAAAGGTATCTATGATCTATATATACTACGTACATTCATTCTTTATTATAAGAGACAAATAATACGGTCATTAAATATTTGATGTATCATCTACACATTATATATATGCATATTAGAAGAACTATAATAGCCGGTGATTGATATAAGGCTGAATTCAACTGACAATGCTGATATTTTATGTGCAGTGGAATATTTGCGCCGCTGCTAAACATAACAAATGCTTTGATGGGACCTAAGTACAATGGAGAGTATCTCCACAAACTGATAAGAAATATGACAGAAGATACACTTTTGAGCCAAACTTTGACAAACGTTGTTATTCCATCTTTTGATGTTGAGAAACTTCAACCTACAATTTTTTCATCCTATCAGGTATATATATCGTTGATTCTTGTTTTGCGTATACAAGATTAAAGAAAAACCCACTCGTGCATGTTTAAGAAGCGACGTGTCAATAGTAAGAGTTTGACTTTATATATAATAATTTTTATGCATGCAGATCGATGCTGAGCCAACTTTAGATGTACCACTAGCCGATATTTGCATAGCTACATCGGCTGCTCCAACTTATTTGCCAGCTCACTATTTCGAAAAGAAAGATGCGCAAGGGAAAGTCCTCAAAGAATATAATCTCATCGATGGTGGCGTGTGTGCTAACAATCCGGTAACGTTCTGACTCAACGCCACAAAAAACAACTCGAATATTCCACATTAAAAAAGATGATAACTTTTGTTATAAATGATTAATTTGCAGACTATGGTTGCAATAAGAGAAGTGACTAAGGATATGATAAGGCTTGGGAGAAGTGGAAATGGTATAGGATATGATCGTTTTATTGTGATATCAATAGGGACAGGATCAAACAAGAGTGAGAGAAAGTACAATGCTAAAATGGTGGGTAAATGGGGTGCATTGACTTGGTTATTCAACAATGGAGCAACTCCAGTTCTAGATTGTTTCAATGAAGCTAGCACTGATATGGTTGATTACCATAATTCTGTTCTTTTTACTGCCCTTCAATCTCAAGACAACTACCTCCGAATTCAAGTAAGTAGTATATTGTCGTACTCCCTCGGCCTTAATTATTAACAACTTTCCACTTTTTAGATTTATTGGATATCTAATATATCTGGTCTATAAATAAGGTTCAGATACATTAGTTATCCAATGGATCTAAAAAATAGAAAATTGTTTATAATTAAGTCCGGAGGGGGTTTTAAATTTTAATAACAAAATATTTTAGTTCAGTTGATAGAAACAACATACTTTATATGTAGCAATCAAATTTTAAGCTTTAAATATTTGATCGACTCGATTTTCTTTTATATTTTGAATCGGATCGTATAATATCTTAAATGGATACAATATATCTTGAGAATTGAAGCAAAATATTGGAAGTTGTTGAAGAAAAAAATATATATCTCTGAGAAAGATTGCATAAAGTGTGCGGGCATGTCCTTGTAGTTTGATGAATGATTTTTTTTAATATGAAAGGCAGCTAGATTCATTTTTTTATTTGTCTAAAACAGGTAGTTTTTTTTGTTTGACCAAATAATATCTATTAAAAAATTGAACTATCCATAAAATCAAAATTAATTTTTATTATTAATTAGTATTAACTTCAACTTTGTCTAACAATAAGCAACATAATTGGATGAGGACTGAATACAAATTTGGTCTTTATTCCATCAATGACCAATCTTTTTTTATTTGACAAATCAATAACCAATCTAAAATTTGAAAAATACTCGATCTTATGTTCTAATTAATAATCATATAGTTAAATTGTTACAAACTTCCATTGGTTGCTTCAAACAGGACGATACATTACAAGGGGATGTAGCTTCTGTGGATATATCTACTAAAGAGAATTTGAATAATCTGGTCAAAGCTGGTGAGTATTTATTGAAGAAAAAATTTACTCGAGTGAATCTAGACACAGGTGTATATGAAACAGTTCCAGATAAAGGCACAATTGAGGAAGAACTCACAAGGTAATTCATTTAATACTTACTACCATAACTTATTTTTTTGTCAAAAAAATAATAATTATAACTTATTTATTTTGTATTAATCCTATCTAAGAGGGAAAAAACTCTATTATTTCTCTAAAAATAGTTATATTATGCTTGCAGGTTTGCTAAGTTACTCTCTGAGATAAGAAAAGAGAAAAAGGCCAAGTCCAAGTCACAAAATGGCAAGTAAAGGATCACACAAGATTGAATATGTTAATCAATTGTTGAAGCTGTATGTTTGAATTTATTTGCTTAGTTAATAATATCTGTACTTCAATTATGATGCAAGTGTGTAACATTTTCAACTACCTTAAATAAATGTTGTTTTCAAAGATAAGAATAATTCTAAAAATTGTATTTTATAATGTTTTATTGATTGCACCACAAGTACAATTTTATTGCAACTTGTCCTTGCTTACGAAGTACTACTATGATTTGAATTAATTTAACACGTTGAATTAAATTGAAAAATGCAATCCATAGGTTATGCCGTTATGGATCGCAAGTAAGGTTGTGAATTTATTTAATTAAAATAAGGAATTTTTCTTTTGACAGTTAAAATAAGGAAAGCTTACGTAAGAAAATAAAAATAAAATAAGGAAGCTTAATGGAAAGACTTCGTTTGTTTCATTAAGGAAGCATAATCATAGGATAATACTATCAATTTTTTCCATCTCTTTCATCGCTATTTGCCAGTCTTTAAAAATAAATCAAATAAACATGATAGGATAATATTAAGAATCAAATTATTGTTGAAGTAAAGAAAAAGAGAAGAGAATCAAACTATTGTCAAAAAAGGAAGAATCAGAATATCTGTTAAATACCTTAACTTTATAACTAGAGGTCAAAGTTAATATCTTCTACATACACCTTAACTTTTGTATATATCATTGAGATGCATCAAAGTTAATATATTCTACACTTTTAGAAAACAGTGTAAATCCTTAACATCTAAATTTTTTAGATTTATTTTAAATTTTATCATATATTATCATATTATAGTAAGTTTCAATCAAACAATTAGTTCGTGGCTAAAAGTATCTAGATTAAATTTCTTGAATGATATACCAATACCTAAATATTACAACAGTGTAATTTGATATATACTCTTTCTACTAGCATCTTTGATTCTGTATTATATTTATGTTACATGGAGGTTTCTAGACCGTTTGATGTATCCGAGTCATCCAACGGTGCAAAAATAGGAATAGTTACCCTATCTTATAGAGAATTTGGATCCTCCTTGTGTAGTACATTTTGCAACTGACATCATTGCATGCATATGAATCTATGATAATGACTTGCATTAATCATGTTTGCTGAGAACAAAACCAAGTTTCTTTTGGCATCGATAATAACTGTGGTTGATAACATTAAATTTACGCATTACACCTAATAACGATGCATATTATATACTGATTTTACTTTCACCTTATTGACGCATACATAAACCTCGGATGATTCGTGTATTGCGCTAATCTTGTGCAAAATTGCAACTTTAGTTGTATTTCTTACTAAACAAAATATTGTACATAAGTTTTTTTTTTTTTTGACAGAAAAATATTGTACATAAGTTGACACTATAATAATACTGATAAAAAATAAGTGAGTACATAGTTAATTCAATTGATGAAGAGGAGACAGTAAAAAATTAAAAACTACATAAATATAATACAGAATGACACAACACTGTTACTCATTTGGCGCATGCTTCGTTTACCTTGGGTAATCACCAGCAAGAACTTTGATATGAAGCTGGAAGATTATTATTGATTTTACTTTCACCTTATCTCAATAATAAGTTCCTCTGTGTAAGCTATGCAAAGATATTGAATGTTTCCATTTATCAGCATTGAGTCATAATCTCGGCCCCGTTGGGTGTTATCAAAATGGTGTGTTCAAACTGAGCTGAAAGGCTTCCATCTTCCGTTACAACTGTCCAATTGTCTTTCCACATCACAGGATTGATGCTGCCCATAGTCAGCATTGGTTCTGTAAAATTTACCAGATAAAGGAAAATTAAAATTATGTTAACAATAAAGTAAAGCCTATATATCATGGAGGACTTTTTTACTAAAGCAATTTAAAAGGCTATTAAGTGCATGACTGGCTCATGATAACCATGTCATGGGAAATGTATACATTTATATCCACATTGTGACAGCTATTTCTGCACAACTTCACTTCACTTTATCTACATTCCCTAACGAGTTAATCTGTTAAATGTATACTATTTTTCAAGTGGAAGGGAAAGAGAAAATTACAAAGAAGGGAGAAATAAATAAAGGCAATAAGTATTTTTACACTAGGAATAAGTCTGAACTATACAATATTTTTACATATTTAAATATATACTTAATCATGCCCATATCTCAGATAATAATAATAATAATAATAATAATAATAATAATAATAATGTAACTTATAAGTTACAATATTAAAACCCAATCCATGCAACACAGAACAAGGGCAAACACATACAGAGTTTCCAGCTCAAAAAACAATAACCATAAGTAAGAGTTCAAAACAAAATACATTGTATGAAAAAAATTACCAATTGTGAAGGTTTGATTTAACATCATTCGCCCACCTTCGTTGTTTCCTGAAGATAAAATAATAACGATATATGTTACAAACATAACTCGGAATAGAGACATTGTCAGAAAGGAAATCACAACTGACAGGCAATGAAGTATTTTGAGGTTTGGGGAAAACATGAGCTAAGTCATGACCAAATAAGACGTTTGAAATTCAACAGCAAAATTGATATTTCCAAATAGTGGTGGAATATATGTATAACAATATAAGCTAACAGGGACCTTCGTTTTTCCCTTTTCGAATATAAAATAAACGACTTCTTTGTAAAGTTTAATGGATTATTACCAACTTTTCTGGAGTCAAAGAAATAACGTTACTTTCAAACCTCTGGCTTCTTCCATTTATTAGCCTATACAGAACATTATTTGATAATTTCTAAGCATAACTTCTAAAATGCTGATGATTATAATTTTTAAAACGAACTAACACCCACTGATTTCAATATTCCTTAAGGAGTAAAACTAATATAGATTATAGCATTGAAGTATTTACTAATTAAGCAGGGTTACTAATTAAGCAGGGTTCCTTGCTAGTATAGAATTGAAGTAAAACTAACAAGTAATAATGACAGAAGGACATAGTTAAGGTTAATTTACTGAAGTGAAGAATAACTGGATCAGCATGAAAAACACGTCCAACTCCATGGCCAACAAACTGTTGCACAACGCCATATCCATATTTATCTGCATGATCACTTAAAAAAGAAAGAAAATATCAAAGATGAATAATTAATCAAGTATCAAAATTTATTTAAATCGCAGTCATCATCAACAACTAACTCATACCAAAACAATATTGAGATTTAAGAAATGCTTATATAATGTTTTTGTTTCCTTCGAGTTATTGGTTTTGAATTATTCAACCCTGTCCTATGTTAATGCCTGAGAAGTAAAAGGTAGAGTTAAGTATGCTAAAGGGAACTATGAAGACCATGGAAGAAGCAAGCTCCCCCTTTCTTCTGGTTTTCTAGCACAGTTTTTCTACAAAACATTACAGATGACATGATGCAACCACATGAATGTGAAGTTGATTGCTGAGTTACTATAGAGAGGTTGAGGTCCCTAGAAAGAAAGTGCACATTTTGGTAAAAACAGTTCATATGAAATAGCAATACTTGTCATGAAGATTTGGGCTGAATGAGTCATGTCAGGAGGGAAAATTATTAGATACTCTTGAGAGTAATACTCATAAAGGTTGACACTTTATGTTTTAGAAGAATTATTTACAGCATACAGACTGACATTTTTTTTGTTATTAACTTTATTTGGTTAAGATGTACAAAGTTAAGGATAATAAGTCTAAACCAATGCAATTACCATTTATTATTCATAACCCTGATGCCAGAGGGATTCTGAATTTATGTGGAATAAGGAAATGCAATAAACTCTATTGAATGATAAAACAAATGATAGCAACATCTTACTGAATTGTTCTGCCAATTTGCTTATATTCCACTCCTGGTCCACATATTGATATCGCTTTATCTAGGCTTTCTTTAGTGACCTGTATCAATAGTATAAGGGGGAAAATCCCACTACTATAAGCATAAAACAAATGACAAGGATAATGTCTCAATTCTAACACACAAACACTTGCCACATAAGAGACTTCCAGAACAGTACCTCAAGATTCTCAACAACCACAAACAATATGAATGCATGGTATGGGAAAAATATAAATAAATTCCTTTATATTTGGCAAAAGGTTAGTCAATGAATTTTACAGGATATACAATTTCCAGGAATAAGTGGTGCATCTCCTAGTGACCAGAGAATAAAAATAAAAGGCCATAAATGAATACCGAGGGGTATTCTACTAGATAGCTTTAGATGTTGATACTTGTATAGTTACTGCTCTGCTAAGATAGTAAATGTTTTCAATGCCATATATACTTGTAATAGTCTTTCTTTTCCTGATATTGCCAAGTTCTAAGACTAAACTTAAAATAATAGTTAAGAGATTCATTCAGCATGGGTTTTACATATTCTCATTGTAAAGTGATTATAAAAACATTTTCTTGTTAGGAGAGCATCGAAATTTCTAAGTCTTAGAGAACCAACAAATTGACTACATATCAGTCTGTTAATGATCACTTTACCGTAATTCGTCATGTTTTGAAAATGAATTCCAATTTCCAATGTAGATAGTGCATAAAACAATTAGCTTTCTAGGCCAAGTAATCTAAAATCCAAATTAAAAGTTTTACCAATATTTTGAAAACTGAATTGGTTATTGAACTAGTGAAGACACTAACTAGTTCACGGTTCACTAATACATCATAATGAGAATCAGATTAACATGCAGAATTAATGAAGGGTGCATGGAAGTATGCAACATACAAAAGCCTCATTTAACGGCCATTTTTGGCATGAAGACAAACTGGTACCTGAACTAGTTTTTTGGCTTCTTCAGCAACATCTCCACAAAAGAAAGTTGTCGATGTATCACCATGATAGCCCTACAAATCATATCCATTTGTTCAGTCACCAAATAAAAGCACGGAGTTCATATATTTCAAAAGATGCAATTGCAAAACAAATAAAATTGGGGAAAACAACCAACATTAATGCAGCACACTCATTCCAAAATATGCTAGATTAACTAATATTCATACAAAAATTGACATAGGATGAAGCTTTAAAAGAGAAAAACAGCATTATGTGTGTATGATAAAGAATTCCTAGCCTCAATCCACTCCAAAATCACAAAAGAAGAGGACATAATCGTTGTAAGAAGGATAGAAAGTAATGAAACCAGGTATTAATGTACACAGTGCATGAAATTGCATGACTAAGATCCCTCCCAATCCTAACAAAAAGCAAAATAAGCACCCCACTGTACCCAAAAAAATATAAATAACTTACATTTAGATAAACAGTAACATCGATGTTGATTATATCACCATCCTGCAAATAAAAGAATGTGTCAACAACTTTGCACCCAATATATATAATTGTATAAGTTTAGAGTTGTCTGGAAGGACCTCAAGTGAACGGGAATCTGGTATTCCATGGCAAATGCATTCATTCACAGATGTGCAGACACTTTTTGGAAAACCACCGTAGCCAAGAGGAGATGGATATGCGCCATTATCAATTATCATTTGGTGAACTGCTTCGTCAATTTCATCTGTTGTTATGCCTGGCTGTCAACAGAAGTTAAAACTAACATAAAAACAACTTTTTTTCTTTTTAGATAAAAACATACCAATCGGTGCAATAATTTAAGTTTATCAACATTTGATAGATTACATAAATCTCACATTCTCGCTCTTTAAAAATATTATGGTTACAATTTTCTGCACTAGATAACATCACAACAATAACAACCTACAATGTTTTTTAGCTAATTTGGACTTACAATCCTGAGAATATGGGCAAAAAACAAAGCAATCCTCAAAGTATTAATAAGTTGTTTTCTTTAAATATAATAAGTAATCAGATTTAATATAGGAAAAAAAACAATTAGAGAATGTGGGATTGACTAACCAAAGATAAAAAGAACGCACCTTGACTAAAGAGCCAGCATATTGAAGAACCTGTGCTGCAAGCCTACCAGAGGCTCTCATGCATTCTATCCCCTTCTCATCATGCACTTCAGGACCACTTGCAATCCCTGCCGCTACCTTAGATTTCACATATGGAGGATTTGTTATGTCCTTGGGCACTTTTCGTCGTGGAGAAACTATTCCAGGTCTTAGGCGTTTACGGTTGCTCTTAGACAATTCATCAATATTCCTGCAAAGAAAACATACAAAAGTTTAAACTTCCTGCAAAGAAAACATACAAAAGTTTAAACTTGAAACCAAAAGGCACACAATGGGCGATGAACAAATACCCCTTAATCAAGGAGCTTAACCTAAATTGACTAGCAGTGGCTGTAGATCAACATAGTTAAAAGCAGTGTTCTCAATTTTGGATTCAGAAAGTAACAGTTTGTTCAAATTATGTTGCACAATAGCGTTATAACACCGGAACCGCTATAGTCGTTATTTGACAACATTTTATACACAAAAATCATATTGCGGAATAAAAGAATAACGATTTGCTCAAATTCCGGTATGCTATAGCTGATTTTAACAACACTGATTAAAATTCAACAATAAATAACTGCGGTGATTGAAAAACAATAGAGTAGTGCCATAAAATTCGGAAATACACAACATAAAAAAAAAAACAGATACATTCTCCCCTGATTCTCTGCAATGAATATAAATCTGTGTTCATTTTAATTTAGTCTAGTAACTACGTTACTACGACATGATTACCGCAACAATGTAGTCGATAAATAAATTATATATTAAAAAAAAAAAAAAAAAAAAGCGGAAAAAGTGTGGTGTACTAGTACCTTCTATTGAATAAGAGATTGGTTAAGGAAGAAAATGCTCGAGGTAACTGCATAGAAACATGATTGATTCCTGTAACAGAAGAATGATTTAAGAGAAGAGAAAGTATAATTAAGGTTGAAAAATGAAAAGGATTGGGAAGAAGAAGAAGAAGAAACCTGGTTTGTAACTGAATAATTGAGGAAGTGAATGGTGACGTGAGCAGCGTAAGAATCGATCGCCCATGAAAGTAGACTTTAACAGTGACACGCTGCTGTTCGCCGTCGCCATATTTACTTATCTCTTTGTCTATGTGCTCTGCGCCTTCTTTCTTTCTCCCGAAAATTTATTTTTTTATTTAAAAATTTTATTTGTCCTAAAATGTTAAAACTTTTTGGGCTTTTTGCTGTATGAAGTCTGTGTTTAGGAAATTTGCTTTTTAGGCCCTCAACATGCTCCTAAACCCCCCAAAAATCTTAAAATGTCTTCAAATTTGAAACTCATCTACATTGACATTTATACCAAAAGGTTTCACATTCTACAAAATGAACACGTGTAATTTCGCATCCTAAAATGTGAAACACATTTTCAATTCGCATCCTATAATGTGAAACTGCGGACATTTACACCCTATAATGCGAAACTGCGTGTGTTTGCATCCTATAATGTGAAATGCATCAATGTTAATTTGATTCAGTTTGTAAGTGTTTTTGTATGTTACACGCCTTCGCATCCTAAGATGTGAACCGTAATCAATTTCGTATTATAAAATGTAAAGAGTATTTTCGTCAGTCTGGAGGGCTTGAGAGCAATTTAAGGGGCCTAAATAGCAATTTTCTGTGTTTAAGCTATGCAGATAATAATTTTTGGGACATTTCTTGCAACATTTTTACTGAATTTCTCTCCCCCACCTAAAACTCTTGCAGGCCCCATGAAATTACACAAATATTCCATTCCGGATTTTGAATTTGAAGCGTTTTCCTTTACCACTTGTATTTGGTCCATTGGACAGATTAATTTCATCTGGGGGATTTTGACATCAAGTGGTTTCAGTCTTTCTCAAGCGCAATAATTTGAAAAGTATTTTTTATTGATCGAATTCTATAGTATGAATTGGGGGTTGCTCAAATTTTAGAATTTTGTTTGATCAATCATAACATCATCGATCGTCATGGTTCAACAAACAATCGTTTGTTGATCAATATAACATTCTCACCCCCTTTATCATCAAATGACAATAATGAGAGTATTATAATTGGCCAATGACGGGCTATACAGGCGTTTAACCATGAATTTTTTAAAACGAACCAACAAAAAAGTATTTGAACATAAAAACTGAGATAGTAGCGAGCTATGAAGCTCAAACACTGACACGAACACGAGACACCACAAACTCCGATACGTCGATACAGATATTTTTTTTTTGAGAAAATGATATATTTCAATATAATTGTAAGTGTCGGTGTTGGATACCGAGACACATGTCCAACACACGACTATTCCAAGAAGTATCCAAGCTTCATAGGTAGCGAGAAGATAAAAGGATGAATTATGAAAGGGAGAAAAATATGAAAGATCTTTATATCATGCCCTTTAATTGAAATAGGACCAAAACCAAGTTTTAATTAAATTAACAAACCAATTGACATTTGTGTATGATAAATAATTCTTAGACTTCATCCCCTCAAAAGCATAGCACAAGAACAGGACATAAACGCTCAAAACCAACAGAGACAAGTCATGAGAACTAGGAAAAGTATATAATTCTTACTATATGAATTTATATCTACAATAATTTAAAAATAATGTAACTCATCACATTACCATTTCATGAATGACACAAGGCATCATGTACATCGATACAATAAAGTTCTATCAGATTATTAAGATGAAAAAGCTTCAACTTTCAAAAGCATTTACTGGCACATAAGAGAGTATAGAGACCCACCTCCACAGGCCACAACTGATTTATGATCATTTGTGCATGCAATCATATTTTTTTCACATGACTTTTGTAACAATTAAAAGAAGGAAAAGGTGAAAAGCCACAAAAAGTCCTTTACTTTAGAAAGTGTGAAAGAGGGTCCTTAAAGAAAAATAACATGTCCTGACTCTCATAGCTATCCAACCCATAGAAAGGGAAATTTATGCTTTTAGAAAATAATTATAGGCCCATTTGAGCACTAAGAGAACAAACATGTCTTGGACATTTATTGATGAAACCTTTCCTTGAAGCCTAACTCTTATCTCGTTTAGGACAATGTTGAGATTCTTCAATTTGTTTTTTGCTCCCAACTTTTAATCTTCATAGTTGTTTAGTAATTCAATTAGGTCTTTCCTTTGTCTAGTAATAATGCAGAGCATGGAAGAACTTAAAGTGTATATGAATTTTTGGGTAATGTGGTATGGGAAAAGAATTTGAGACGTAATTCAAGTGATTGAGTAAGAACATCAAAATTTTTTGGGATTGTTTACTACGGATCCTCTGATGTACGTGTTGAAACGTAGAGCACAGTTATGTATGAATTGAAAATAAAATTGTTGAGTCTCACATACATTGGGTAATAGAGAATACTATTGTTTAGTATTTTAGTGTATATGTTATTTAGAGAAAAAATATTTAGTCACTTTTTGACTATATTTACACACATTTACTTAACTCTTACTCCCTCCGATCCTTATTATAAGAAGAAATTTGCTTTTTAGATACATAGAATGTTTGATGTATCTAGTTCATAAAAGAAATTTTAGTGTATTTGCTTTTTAGATACATATGAACTAGATACATCAAACATTCTTATAATAAAGACTGGAGGAAATAATTAAGAGTAATTAGAGATTGAGAAAAAATAGGAACTTAACCATAACCTAAAAATCTTTTATAAATGGTGCTAAACTTCTTAGAGAAAGAGAGATTCAGATTGCAAATAATGCAGCGGCCATTCATTATAGAACCCTAACCTCAAGAGAATAAAAAATTGATTCTTATCTCTTAATTAAGCACTCTTAGGGCCTGTTTGGTGCGCAGGTTAGGGAACAAGATATGTTAAAGTTTTTTAATCTTGTTTTAATCCGTTGTTTGGTGCACCAATAGAAAATGATAAATTTAACTTACCATTAAGCCTATCCAATTACTTTTTGTTATTTTAATCCTTATTTTCGGCTAGGTTATCCAATTACTCTTTTTTATTTTTCTTATCATGTGTGCACCAAACACATGACATGATATGTGTTAATCTTGTCACTATCATATCGTATATTATTCAACTTCTAATCATATCTTGTCTCTATCTATCCTGCGCACCAAACGGGCCCTTATAGTCTTATGTTCATCATTCATTCTGTTTGTTTTGACGGTGAACATAATTAATTTTGATAGAGTTGAGTTTGATAGAATAGATTTTAACATAATTGAGTTTAGTAGAATTCATTTATGTTTGAATTCATTCAACTAAAAGTCAGTTGATCAGTAAATTTCAGTGTAAAACTCAATTCTAAAATCGGAAGCTACAGTTTCTAGCTTCAAGTAGAATCAATTATGTAACCAGAATAAAATCGCAATTGCCCTTTGTTAGTTTCTTTTTACTAACACTCATAGTTTCATTTTATCTTTTCACAATTTATGCAAGATAATTCAATGATCATGATTCAAGTTTTTTCTCTCCAGAGTAAAATGTCAAGAATGAGTCTAAAGAAGAGTTAGTGTATGATGTACCCTTCATTCATATATTTGTTCCTTCATACCTTTGTTATTTTTACCTTTCTCTCATTGTATTATTACCGAAGAAATTATTGGCTCAGGTTATGATGTTTGTTGACTATAACAAATTAAGAGATAATTAAGAGTTAAAAATGAATAAACACATAGATTAAGAAAAAAATTACAAGATTCCGTATAATATTAAGTGTCTGTTTGGCCCGACTTATTTTCTACTTATTTTCTTCTCCTTAAAAATAGTAATGAAAGAAAAAAATGTGTTTGACTCCACTTCTCTTTATTTTATACTTCTTTACTTTATTTCTTTAATACTTTTAAAGAGAAATATGATTAAATTCAATTTTATACTTCCCTATTTCATTTAAGCTAAATAAAAAAGCTGAAAATAAGTCAGGTCAAACGGAGCCTAAATTAGTATAGTATTTGTAGCATATTTTCCTTCCCTCGCATTTTAAAAGATTTAGAATCAAGAGCTAAATTTAGACATATATAACTTTTACAAGATTATGGTGGTTCAACACAATTATGTGAAATTTAGTAAAGAACCATAGATTTAAACATGCTCACTCATTCATAGACAATCAAATAGTATTATTTAGTAGGAGTATTTTAAATAATTATTATGGTGGATTCTCTCTTTAGATGGTGATATACTTAATGAGTTACTCCATTTTTTTTTTAAGCGAAAATTCCAAAAATGAGTCAATTAAGCAAAAATGAGTCAAATTAAACACTAGTAGTACTTAGTTCAAAATTCAATTCAGGTTTAATACATTATATTTTTTTTTGCCAATTTTTACTTACGGGTCATGCTAAACAGTGCCCCCGAAGCACTTGTTAAGCATACTAAAAAAGAAAATAAAAGATGAAAGTAATGCACAAGTTCCAAAACAAAATTTCTTTTATAAGCAGCTTAACTAGTGCCCCAGTACCAGTGCCCCGGGGGCATTGTTTAACATTTTCTTTTACTTATATTATTTCCAAACAGAATAAATCTTTTTACCACAATTGGCCTATTATAATTTCAACCACCGTGCTCATCTTCAAGTGTATAAAGGTCTTTAATTTAGGTTAAAGTTAATATTATGAGTTGATTAATGTAAACCACATAATGAGTGGGTGCCCTCCAAAACTCTAAACAAGGAACAAATATTCTAGTTTTCTGTGCACTCTCTTTTGTTATTTCTTGATAGAATTTTGTGCCCAATCTTTAAATTGAGGTTTGATTAAAATTCAGTATAATTAGGCAATCCTTAATTTGAACTACAAAATTCACTATAATTGCAAGTTTAAGTGATCACACATCTTCTATTTTTATATGATAACAAGAGTCACATATCGTAACAGTAATGAATAAGTCGAAAAATTTGGAATTTGCATTTCGATCTTTACAGTAATATTCTTTTGATAACTGTAGTATTAATATGCGAGTTTAATTTAGATTAGGAAATCTACGCCACTGTCTAATACTATTGAGAAATTATCATAGATTTTACATATAGTTGATATACATGATATTCCAAATTGAACTATTAAATTGTGCCAATTTTTCGTGTTGGTAAGATAGTGAATTCAAATTATAAGTAAGGTTAATTCATGCTAGCTTTAAAAGTTCTATCTTTTGCATGTATACGTAATTAAGTTCGCATCTTCATTGAAGTATTGGTCTATGTTCCCACGTGTAAATGAATGCACATTTCTACATGTGTATATGTCTCAACCGTATTCGATCGTCATGCAGTACATTAATTTCTCTACTTACCTATATGGTCCTAAATTACATGACAATGTGTGTCATGTTCCCCCACACCCGGATTGGTTTCTCAAATGTACTAATTTTGACTGTATTTGATAGAATAAAATGTATTTGTCACAATTTGAATATGCTAAATTTAAATTCGTTATTAGATAATTTCTCCTGTTAAATATGTTGGAACAATTTTGGTGATGATGAAATTTTGGGAGAGAAGAAGAGAGTTAGAGAGAAAAGATATTATTAAGAAAGTGATTATGAAAAAATTTATTGATCGTTATTCTTCCTCAAAGGGTAAATGTAGTTATATACAAGTTGTTACTTCTCACATAAGTAATTAACTAACTACCTATGACAAAATAAAAATCTAACTACCCCTTAACTAACTTTTATTTAACTACCAAGTCTAATTACAAGATGACTTGAGTAGTAAGCAAAACAGAAAACTAAAACAAATTCTCTTAGATCATCAGATGCATCTGCTTCTCATACATCTGCTTCTGATGTAGCAGCTTCTTATGCACATGTTCTCATACATTTGAATACAAGCTTAAAACATGAATTATACTTGATCAAAATGGTGAGACTAATTAATCTCTCGTCTAAAATGAGTAACTTAGTAACAATGTATGAATAAGGGAGAGGAATACTATATTTTTACTAAAATAGACTAGGTACTACTCCCTCCGTTCCATTATATAAGCCCATCTGACCAAAATCACGCTTATTAAGAAATATTATGAGTGTAATAAAGTGAGTATTTTATGTATAAAGATTACTAAATTGCCCTTTGTAATTTTTAAAAGCTTCAAAACATAATTATTGTGGACGTACAGGTGGCTGCACAAATGCCTAGATACTCTATCTTTAGCTAATTGGCTTAACATTACAATTCTACTGCTACTCCTATCACCGAAAAAAAAAACAATCCAATAACACCACACAAAAAAACAAAACTGACCGCGGGCGCGAGACCAGATTTTTTGTTTGGCAGTTTTTGGTTAGATTTGTTCTAGATTAAAATAGATTTGTTCCTATTTTAAAGGTATATTTTATTCTATATAAAGGGAGGTTTAGAAACAAGGAGAACAAACAAGAAAGAGAGTAAACAAGAATTCAAGGGTTTTGAAGCCAACAAGCAAGCTAGTGATTAAAGAGTTTTCTTTGAGATTTATTCTTAATTCTTGGGAAACACTATATTTAAGTTTCTTGGTCACGGGAAGAAACTTGGGATTAGGGTAGAGTTAGGTTTGAAGACTATCTCTTGTAACCCTAATTGAGGTTCGTAAAAAAAAAAGTTTTACTTAGGAGTATATTTGGAAAACAATCTTAAATTTGTATAAAATTGAAAAGGTGCTTATAAAATGGGACTAAACTTTTTTTAAAAGGGTGCTTATATAATGGGACGGAAGGAGTATATTACTATTATGTATTAATGTATTCATTTTTATTATAAATTTAAAGTAAAAACATAAAATTGCACATGACTTCTAGTAATGCAACTAGAGGCAATAAAATGCACATGTATGGAGTGTATTGATTGATCGTGGTGCAGAAGAGTACTAGAGATATGTGATCCCTTGCCGTGTAAAATTATACGGTAGTTCTTTTTATAGGATATTGTATGGAGGAGTTTAGATTGCTCCATTTCTTTTGTGAACTTTGGCTTGTTGTTGTTCTCTCCCACTTATATATACTACTTTTGGTCTTAAATATAAGATAAAATTTATTTTTTAGGTTCATTGAGAATCTAATGAATTTAGTCTATAATATGAGTTAGGTTAGATTCTCAATAAATTTAAAAAATAAAATTTCTCTTATATTTATATTTAAGATCGGAGGAAGTATTATGGAGGTAAATTGCAATTTATTTGTGTGTGTTAATTCACAATCTCTACAATAAAGTTGGACATTTTTTTTATCTTTACTTAGTTAAAGGAAAAAGAAGTAAATATTGACTCTTCATAAACCCTTTATACTTTCATATAGATCAATAAAGTAAAAAACCAAGGAAGTGTCCCCAAAAAAAAAGTAAAAACCAAGGCTTTTTCTTCAGAAAGCCCTCTTTTCACATGTCCTCTTAAATAAGGAAATGAAGTTATATATTAATGATCTCTTTATAAGAACCAATCCTTAGAGGTGAATTCTTAGGTACCCATCTTAGTTGGATAGGTACCGGTACCTCGCTCATGTGGATATGAGGTGGCAGAGCATTAAAAACTAAATTATTTATTTTTAACTTTTTAATATTATACACTAGTTTTTAATATTTGCAATTATATCCTTACCATAAATATAACTATTAATATATTTCCTTTTTAATATTATATTATTATTTTTATAAAATAATATGCAAAAAGGTCTTGGCAAACAAAAAACGTATGATTCCATAAAAAGTTCAACAAAAATTGTATAGCATATTTTTTTTTCTCTTCACCAAAATAATATAAAAAACGTATGTAAAAATCTAGTTATTCTAATTTTTCTTTTTTATAAAATTTTCAAATTTAAATTTTTGTCTCATAAAAAGTATCATATTTTCGTCCATAAAAAAAGTTTTAGTCACAGATATTAAGTCGATTTGTACTTTTTAATTATTATTTTGTCTACATATTTAGAATATTATAAAAAATTCTTTTAAATATAAAGAGCTCAAAACTTGATTTATAGGTGAAGATTTTTGTTATTTTTATCTTCATCTTTTGAATTTAAATATTTTTAAAGTTTTCTAAAGTAACATTTTTATAGTATTATTCTAACTATGAAAAAGTTATTGTAAAAATTTCAAAGTTTAAGGATAATTAAATAATTTCGAAAATGAAGGACTAAAAACTGTGTAATAAATAATTTTCAGGACTAGAAAAATGCCACATTTTTTTATGAGGATGAAAAATGAAATTTGAATTCTTTAGTCATAAAATTAGTTGGTTAATATTTTCATAGAAATTAGATTTCTTAAATTACAAATGGTTCATCTATGTGTTAAATTGTCTGATTGCTGAAATTCAAATCATTTGTTACAGTTTGTTTTTAAAATTATGTTTTTATACGAACTATGTTTCAAGTTGAATGCTCTGATCGAGATAAAATAATTTCATTAGTCACAATATGCATAATTAGTTGAGACTTATGGATTATTTTATGTGTATTAGGTTTCTTGAGTTATAGTTAATCTAACTAGTTGAGATTGAACTATTATATTGTCAGAATTTGAATTCTTAGGTGTTTTTATTTCCAATTTAGTTTAACTTATGTGTTTTTCGAGTGAGAGTTATTTCAACTAGTTGAGATGAAACCGTTTTAGATTGTCGAATTTTTTTATTATTTTTTGTCGAAATTTAAAGTTCTCGGTGTTTGTTAATTCCAGTTAGCTGAGATTGAATTAAGAACATTTTTATATAATTTTACCTTTAAATTATGTTTATTTATTTACTATATCAATATAATTTTTATATTTAAAAATTTATTATATTCATTTTCCATCTTATAAAAAACATCATGATATCATTCCTACAAAATTATTTTAGCTTTATGATGTTAAGCCTATGTGTATTTTTTAATTATTTATAATTAGAACATTATAAAAAGTTCTTTCAAAAATTAAAAGTTCAAAATTTAATTTATTGGTCAAAATTTATGCTAATATTATATTATTCAAAACATACTTGAAAAAAATTATTGAAAAATTTAATAGTGCAAAGATAAACATGATTTTGAAAACTAATAAGATTAAAAATGTGCATAATAAAATTTTGTAGTGCCAAAGAAATGCCACATTTTTTATGAGGATGAAAAATGAAATTTGAATTCCTTAGTCACACTTAATTTAATTTGTAAAATTAATTTGATAATTTCATAGGAATTATGTTTCTTAAGTCGTAGTTAGTTCCTTACCAAAATAAGTTAGTTCTACTAGGTGATACTGAACTATCTCATTGTTTATGTTTCAAGTTAAACGGACAACTAAATGTTAGTTGGCTAGTGGTTATTGACGCTTGTCTTGGTATGGAGGACCGCAGTTTGATTCTCGCAACTGTGTTTTGGAAATGACTGAAACCACTTGATGGCAAAACTTACCCTGAACTCTGGACTAAAAAAATAAACGGTCTGATTGAGATGAAGTGATTCCCTTAGTTACAATCTGCACATTTAGTTGAAACTTAGCGATGATTTTATATAAACTAGGCTTTTTTGAGTTATCATTAGGCTATCTTGTTGTGATTGAACTATTATATTATCTAAATTCAAGTTATTAAGTGGTTGTCATTCTAATTAGGTAAAAATTGAGTCTTAAGTCACATGAGTTCATGAGTTTTTGTCATATGAATTAGGTATTTAAAACCCCTTAATTGACTAGACAAAATAAATTAATGTATCTTTTTGACCAAGATTACTCAAGGAACTTTCATCAACGTTAAATTTATAAAATGTATATGAAGACGTTAAAATTGTCAATTAAAGTTTAGAGTTTGAGCTTTAGAAATCTACGGACTATACTTTTTTACTCAAAATATTATTATTTGTATTATCAAAAAATAAAAATGAAAAAAAGTAAAATAGTTTTTTAAAAAAAATAAGAACAAAATTTATCTTTTGAGGGAGTTGAACCATGGACACTTAACTAAAATCTTAACCAAGTAACCACCGGGACAATCATATTCTTTTGTTGATTTTTGTTTGCTATTAAAACTTAAAGGAAAACAAAGCCATATAAAAAAAAAAAAAAAAGGAAAACCTAAAACGCCCCACTGTAGACAAATCTTAAACTTATCATTCTTTCAACTTCTATAAAATCATGGTATCACCAACCTGGAAATTGAAAACAAAAAATTCAAAATTGCAGAGTATCACCAACCTAGAAAATTGGAGAATTTTAAATACCATATTTCCACAACTCCTCTGACAAAGAAATACCCTTTGTTAGAGAAAATACAGTCGGAAAGGGGAATAGCTTATCCTCCAAATGGAAAAATTAAATTGAAAAGGCAGAAGATACAAAATGATCGTTTTAGATTGTCGACGAAACATGATTAATTTTTCAGAATCACATTCTTCAAAAGACGCTGGTGATACATAATCATTCTTTGGTCGTGAGTTTTTTATGGTGGTAGATGAATTATTTTTAATTAATCAATGTTGCAACTAAAATTTATAAGATTGTAGGTATAATTTTGCAATTTTTAAAACTTCAAAAATAATAATTTTAAAAATTTGTAAAAATAGTTGTTATGATGACTAAGATTATATGTGGACCAATTAAACTAAGCCATATCATTGGGGTACGGTACCATGATAAAAAGAGGAGGTACCTGAATGCTCACCATCATTAGAAAGCATCTTAATTGGATGAGCGAAAATAATAATTGTTGACTGATCTTACCTCTCAGATCAGTCGAACTTTAAATTGCAAAAATTCAACATCCAAGAAATAAAAATAGAACAATAAGGGAATGTATAGTCTATGTTTGGTTTGACATTTAAAGTTTCGGGAATTAATTCCTGAAGTGTAACATTAATTTGATATAATTGGTTGTTTACGAATAGAATAATACTATTATATCCGAACATATATTATTTTATCTACGATTCAATTTTGAACAAAAATCATTTTATAATTTTTTTATTACGGTAAAATCAAAAAATTTACAAAATGTAAAGGAAAAAAATGATTATCGTTAGCCACAAAACGCCAAATGCAGTAGTGTAAATGGTGACGACAAACAAACAGAAAAAACTACTACTACTACTCATGACAAATAAATGAGTAATTCACTGTTTGAAACACAATTATTTTGCTTAACCACCAAACGGAATTCCTCAAACACAAACGCAAATATATGATGATTGTTTTCAATTTTTCATCACAACCGCATAATTCTAAAATTCCACTGCAAAAATCAGCGTCACCTGCGTTCTAAAATCCAAACGCGGTCTTAAATAATCCAAACGCTGTCTACAGTCTGCAAAGTCATCTTTCCCTATCTCATCCTCTTCCAATTTAATCCAGTTCCAACAAAACACCGTTTTTTCTCCGTCAGTTTCATTGACGTGTCACTCCCTCCTTTGTTCACGTTACGGTACATAACGGCGCCGTCAAATTCCCCGTTTTCAGATTCCCCCGTCACTATTAACGGAGACTGGACCACACCAAGAGTCCCACACCACTACGAAAAACCAATCATTCAATCCTAACCGTTCATTTTCTTATCATCTCAATTTTCGTCGTCTCCGTACTACACGCGCGTAACAAACTCTCTCTCTCTCTCTCTCTCTGAAATCAATCAACAAAACCAGAAAAAACGCAGAAAGCACACCAACACCTGAAAAAGCGAGAGTGAGGTGTGTAGAAAAATTCGAATCCCAGTCTCTGAAGAAAACGTACTTGCATAGTTTTTCATCAATGGAGATTTCTCAGGTAATAGGTGTCAGAACACGAGCTCAAGCTGCATTATTAGCCATGGAAGAAGCTACAAATTCACCTCAACAACGAACTACAAAACGAAGAAAGATCAACAAACGTAAATCATCAAAAAATTCACCGACAATTTTACCGGAACCGGAGAAGGAGGAGAACTCTTCCGGCTCTATCTCCAATGAAGAATTTCCGGCGTCGTGTTGTTCAAGCAATGGATCCGTTGGATTCACCGAAGAGAGAATCAAATCGTTAGATCTAGAGGTTAGAGAAATTGAAACTGAAATTGAATTTGAATTTGAAGATTTGTTTCCGTTATCGGAACAATTTAATGCGGTTAAAGAACTTGCGTTTAATTAATTTTACTGAAACTTCTACAATTATTACTACTTGTCACGTTTTCTCGTTCATTATTATTCATTATTATTCACGTTTTCTATTTATACAGGTGGAGAGTGCACAAGTTGAAACGTCGACGTGCAATTGCGTTGAAGATGAAATTCAGAGGTTAGTTTTTGAAATTTGAATTTGTTACAAGTTAGTTACGGTTTTTTTTTTTTTAATTCAAATTTCAATTTCAATTTCGTTTCAAAATTGTTGTAACCGTTTTCTCTCTCTGGTGTATGTGTGTATAACTACAAGCGTTAGTTATTCGCATTTCACAATATCACAATTCTGAAACAGAATATTTTGTGTGTGTAGGAGAGAGATGAGTCGTTCAAGCGAGTTTCAAGGAAATTCTGAGTCAATGGAGAACGATTCTCACCGTCAAATTTCATCTCCGAAAAATATGCCAACGGAATTTGAGCTTGATGAATTTTTCTCTGCTGCTGAGAAAGACATTCAGAAAAAGTTTCAACAAAAGTAAGTTCAAATTTTATCAAATCAAATCAACAGAAATTCCCTTTCGATCGATCGATCTCGATGTGCTTCTGTAAAATTCAGATCAAAATTATATTCAAATTAAATTATGATGATCAATTAATCTTCAAAAATTGTTTTGCAGGTATAATTATGATATTGTGAAGGATGTTCCATTGGAAGGACGCTACGAGTGGGTTGAATTGAAGCCATAAGCGTTATGGATGGAGTATGCTATGTAATTGTTCAGATTACTTTTTATTTTGCTGACTATTTTTCTTACTTTTTTAGTTTAGGGATTTGAATTTGAATGTGAATTTAATCTATGTTATTTTGTCAATTTGAGAGTACTCTTTGATTATTTAGTGTACAGATTTAATCTATATTTGGGAGTGTGGTTATTTATTTAGGTTAAAAATTGGGATCCAAAAATTGGGGCCGTTCGTTAATTTATTCTTTGAAAGCTTGTGCAGAATTTCATCTCATTCATTCATACACTCCCTTAAAATCCGTGTCTGTTTCTTTATTTTAACTTTGCCGTTAAAAAGGTACAACAAAGTCAGTGATTGTATGATTGCATCTCTTTTCTCTTTTGTTTTTTAATTATATAAATACAGTATAGATTAAGATTTCAGTGTCTAGACATTTTTCTATAAAAAATTGGAAAAAGTGAAAGGGGAAAAAGGGTAAAAAAATTAACCATAGTGAAAATAGAAAAGTGAAGGATTGATTTTCTGGGTAGAAATAGTAGTGGAGGTTATGGTTTTGTTTGATTGTTGGGATTAGGATGGGGTACAGGGACAACCCCATGTGAGAAGAAGACTCTTCTAATCTTGAAAACCAAATCCACTTTCAGAAAGTACAAACAAAATTGGTACATTAGTAAAAATATGGAATATTGGAATATTTGTTATTGTTATTTCAGCATATTCTTCTTTGTATTTAATTAGTAATTTAGTAGTAGTACATAAACAAATACTCCATAAAGCGGAAAGTCTTTAGTAGATCTTGATCAAAATTCAAATTTTATAACAGTACTTTACATTAATTTAATCACCATAAATTGCAGCAAAGATTAGTATATAGTAATAGGGAGTAGTTTATATATTTGTGGTCCTGCTGGAGAAGCTTAGTAATTAACCTTTGTTGTTCTTCATTTGGCCATGGTTTTAGTTTTGCAACTTATTCATATTTTTTCTTCCAAGTAGCGTGGTAGGAACGTGATTGTCACGTAGTACAACTACAAGCTATGCTTTCGGGATATTAAGGCAATGGTTATAGACTTATAGGGGTAGCACATGGGGATAGGATTAAGATTCCCTATAGTGTGTGGATTTCATGATGTGATTTGTTAGTTGTGGATCATGGAGTGAGAAACGAATCCATACTTTTGCAGCAAGCAAAGCAATTTTTTGCTGAGGCACACTGCAAACTTTCCGTTATGCTATATAATCATTGCATATTTGGAATCAGATGAGTATGATTCTGTTGAGATATCATATCTTCCATCCCGCAAGGAGGATCTTCATACTTGTACTAGTATTCACAGTACTACTATAAATGTTTTTATTTTTCTATTCTGTTATGTGTAGTACACATTTTTCACTATGTATCTAGTGCCGGTGGTGACTAGTTTTTATTGTGAAACATGGTCATATAAATTTTATAATTTAAAGAGAAGATCTTGAATTTAAATAGTTTGATTTTGATCGAATAACTATTAATGTTATGAATGTGTAAATGTGTGTAATTATATCGACTTCACGGGTTAAAGTTTCAATCATTTTAGGAATTTAAATATAATATAGTGCGACGGCATGTTAGCCATTTGAATTATTCAATCAAGTTTGAATAGTTTAAATTTTAGAATTCAATTTTCATTGTTCATAAGTATATAAATTTAAATTTAAATTTAAAATATGAATCTTTCGATCTGAATTTGATGAATCATATATAACCAACTACAATGGAATCGGTATCTTCCAACTACACAACCCCAATCTAGAATTTTAGTATAGATAAGATACTATCACTATGAACATTGGGTTGTGTGACATGTTTTAAAATCATATTGTTAGGTCGCAAACAATTGCCCGTGCGTGTCTTTCAGAAAACAAATTTTTAATAGTGATGACAATTGTCACAAACTAGGAATAGGCAAGACAAGAAAACAAGAAAACTAATTCAAATTAATGCAAGATAGTTTTATCTTCTAATCATCAAGTAGGGGCCCCCGTGGGATATTCTTTAGTATATGACACACTTCGCGACATGTTTATGATACAGAATGTATTAGTTCACAGATGTAATAGTATTTGGCATATATATATACAAAAATGCAACACCTCTTATTGTCGTCCCCCCAAATCAATGTTAACTATAATACTACTAATCATTTTAATAACTTTGTAACTTAATAGCATCCTAGAGATATATTAAAAAAATTGCACAAATTGTGCAATTAGCAACTATATAAGAAATATAGATTGAGAGGTCAGAGAGAAAGTACAATCTAAAAATGCAAAATGTGAATTAAAACGGTAATCCGTAGTTAAAACGAAGATTGAAGGTACAAAAGTATGTGAGAACTTGAAAAAGAAGGTGGCAGCAGTAACATTTTACACAATGATGGACCATAAAGAAGAAAGAGATGGATGGGGTGGCATGGGCCCCTTTATTCAATTTCTAAGCTGATTGATATTTATCAACAGTTTGATAGTGAAATTTCGTCAAAAATAAAAAATATAAACAGTTTGATAGTGAAATGTTCTAAAATGGTGAAAATACGTGTCAGTGACTATGGTAAGATAAAGAATAGGAGGTGTATCTGTTTTGGGTTGGGGGCGGTTATAGGCTACTAGTGAGTAGTTAGGGGTGATGAAGTATACACCATTTTATGGTGATTGTTGTATTTTTGTGTTAATATGATATTGATATAAAGTTTTCTCTGTTATTAGTGATGATTAATTTCTATCGAAAAACTTGTGAGTTATATAAGGCGTGTACTCTCCCCTCAACTGAGATTTTTTCATACGAATGAGTCAAAGATTAAACCTCTGATCATATACTTAAGAGGATCAAGACTCTTACCGCCTATTTTTCTACTAGAATGTAAATATAAACCTAATATATTAAGATTAACTACTATATTAAGATTTACACCTACCTGATTAATCACAATTCATGATTTCATTGTGAAATTGTGATTTATTCAATTAATTACTATATCACAATTTTCAACATGATCTATATTAAGATTAACTACTATATGTCAACTAAACTAACTAGAATTTCACATTTAATTAATCAGATATTTGCATGTGTAGGAAAAATTGAGTTTCAAGAAATATTTTTAGTTAATTGTAAATGTAAATGATATGGTTAGAAAGGTTTATCTTTTAGCCAAAATATATCCGATTTGGAATTGTGAATTCTTCAGCATTTGAGGCCATTGTTGAGTACAATGTACAATATAGTGTTAAGTGATGATAGTGAAGCTCTAGCTAGCTACAAGGGTGGTGTATTAATGAAGGAAAGTAGTTAATGGACACCTTACACTACACTGAATAGAATAGAATGGCGTCACTAAGGTACAATAACCAATTTTCTTGGATCTTGTGCACTGTTATTTTTTCTTCAATCTCACTTTTTATTTCATGCTACTACTTTTGTTCCCTCCCTACCCACGTGGAATATTGACTTCCCTAGGGTTCCTTCTAAATATAAACTTCCTATCCCCACACTCTGTCAATGTGGATTCTTTATTTCTACACATGGCTTTGTTGGTTGGGTTGTAGTGAAAATTAAATAAATACTACTATCTTGATCAAATTTTAATAAACAATGTGAAGAATGTTACTAGTTTAAAAGGGTAGTTTACTTTATTTGAGAAAAATGTTTTGTGTATGTACTTAGTAAACACTTCAAAAAAAAAAAAAATGGATTTCATTAATGTGTGCTCTAAGAATACATGTTAAGAAAACTAAAAATAAATTTTTATATTGAAAATTACAATAGTTTGACTATTAAAAAGTTAAATGAACAATTTTTAAGACCTAATGGTACGTAAAGGGTGAATGAACGATTTTTATATGCTTTCTGAAAGAAATATGGTGGTACATAAAAGGAATCAAGACATTGATAATTTTTAGGACCTAATGTACTCGAACGAATTGGATTATATTCAGATCCAAATCCGAATTGAGCTATCCCGCGAGATGGGATGAACATAGAGAGTGGAGCTCACACACAATCTTCCCCATTATCTCCTTCATCCACTACTTCCCATCACACTCTTATATATAGGAGATATAACTTTTAGTAAAGATTCATCCTCATATGGCATATTTACAAAATAAATTCACTACAAGTGTTTAGTTAAATTAGTCCAAAATATTAAATTTGTGTTAACTATGATTATGTATCTTACTATGTGAAATACTTATGTGTAATTTCCATATTAACTAGAGACGAAAATAACTACAATACCTCTCCGTTCATTTTATGAGAAAAGAGGAACAAAACTCATACCTTCATCTTCTTCCCACATCTCCCTCTCACATGCTCACCACCCAAAAATCAACAAAACTTAATAAATCATTAATAGCACACTCACTGATTTCATCTTTCCCACTTCTTATTTCCCCTCAACAAAAATTCTTCTTCCTCATTTGATTTCATCTTTTTTATTTTAACATTGTTTTTAATTCTTGAGATCATATATATATTTTCATGTTCTTTTCTTCTTATGTTTTTTCACTAAGAAACAAAAGGAAAAACACGTTGAAGGGGAAATTGATATACAAATATATAATTATGAGGTCAGATCCAATTTACATGTTCACCATGTTGCTATTTATTTTGGTTTCATAACTTTTGATATTTTTTAAGGAAATTTTCTGAACCAAAAACTGAAAAAAATTGTTAGATCTAAGATTGTTGTTGCTGTTGGGAAGAGTTTTGTTTTAATGAATTAGGGGTGATTTCATTTTTTGCAGATTTGGAAGAAGAATTGTGAAGCTTATTAGATGAGTTTAATATAATTTTGTGATTTATTATGTTTTTCTTTTTTTAAGAATATGAAAGTGTTTATCTATCTTGTCTTTATTTTGGTCCATTACTAATGTAGACATTAAACATAAGCATCCGACTCAGCAAAAGTAAAGGGACACACCATTATAGTTAACCCCAATTTAATGATTTAGATTAATTTGACTAATATAATAAATAATCAGAGACTTTAAAATATTTTATGCTGATTCTGTTAGGACACTGAGGGGGCAGCTGGAGGATCATCCACACTTGATGATCAAGAGCCAAGCACAAGTGAGTTGGACATCACACTCTTACCCAAAACCTTAAGGCAAAGGGTTTATGGGTCCTCTCACTTATAAATGCTCAAATCTCCACACATTTTTCTAATGTGGGACTTCTTCCCCATACTACTCACACTTGACACTTCTTTGAGTTTCAACACTCCCCCTCAAGTGTGAGTCTACCACATTGCTCCCCCTCACCGTTGATACTTCACTTTTCTCAACGGCACCGTCCGGTCCCTTTCTCTGAACTAGGCTCTGTTAACACTGTTAGGACACCGAGGGGGCAGCTGGGGGATCGTCCACACTTGATAATCAAGAGCCAAGTACAAGTGAGTTGGACACCACACTCTTACCCAAAACCTTAAAGCAATGGGTTTATGGGTCATCTCACTTATAAATGCTCAAATCTCCACACATTTTTCTAATGTGAGACTTCTTCCCCATATACTCACACTTGACACTTTTTTGAGTTTCAACAAAGGATTACTGTGACACGAGTGACGACTAAAATGACTGTTTACTCATCAAAATTTTGCATAGCAGCATATTTGAATGTACTTTACTAACATTTATTTTGTTTTGTAAATGATTATTGTTGTGTCCCTTCTTCGTTTCTACATATAAAATTTTAATTCTCCTAAAGTTATATAAAATTGTATGATGGCACTTCTATAGAGTACTAAAACATTAGAATTGAGATTTGAGAAGCAAAGTGCATTTAAGTCCAAATAAATAAAATTATTTTACTTAAAAAGAATATAAAGACTGAAATTACATAATTTTTTCTTCTTACTGAAAAAAAAAATGTGAATCAAAAGTACTTTATTTCTTTTCTATTGGATGTTTTGTTCAGAAAGAAAGCTTTAACATTTTGTTGAAAATTACTCTTTCCACCCCCCTATGCTACTCTTTAACCCCCCTAAAATCCAAAATTGCCCTTTATTTTCATGTGGAAATCCAATTTTTGTGGGGGTTTTATAGGTTCGGATTATATAATCCGAATTTTGTGGGGGTTTTATAGGTTCGGATTATATAATCCGGAATTTCTGCAGGTTCGGATTATATAATCCGAATTTTGTGGGGGTTTTAGGAGGTTCGGATAATATAATCCGAAATTTCGTAGCTAATTTCTAGCCAATTCCTAGCTAATTCCTAGCTAATTCGAACTTGTGTGTTTATTTCTTTAATTTTTATTTTTTTCCGTTAGTTTATGGTTTTATTTGTTTTTTTTTGTTGGTGGTAGTGTATTTTGTAGTTTTGTGCTTCTTTTATTGTTGAGAACAAACATATGTGGTTGTTGTTTGTTATTGTTGTTTATTATTGTTGTTGTTTTTCTTTTTTCATATGTTGTTTGGTAACAAAACATTGATAAGTAAGCTAAGTTGGTTGATAACATTCATAACCTCCAAACTTTGATAATATTATTTTGTTGTTGTTGTTGTTGTTTGTATTTGTTGTTGTTGTTGTTCTTGTTGGTTGTTGTTGTTCTTGTTGTTGACTCATAAGAGGGAACAAGGAGAGAGAGAGAGAGAGAGAGAATGAAAACTTATTCATGAAAATAGATAACAAAATGAGAATGAAAACTTGTTGTTGTTAGCTAGAACAATTTTTGTAGCTAATTGGTAGCTAATACGGAGTTAACGCTATTCGGATTATTTTTCCCTATCAAGTTCGGATTTTTTTTCCTTTTCCCCTAATTTTGCTAGGTTTGGATTTTATAATCCGATTTTGTACGAAAAATTCGGATAATTTTATCCGAACCCCTCTAACACACTAGTAAGGGTAAAACGGGTAGTTAGGGGGGAAAAGAGAATTAAGGGGGGTGGGGAGAGTAATTTTGTTTTGGTACATTTTGTTGTAATGGACTTAGTATCCAATCTCCGGTCCACTAAAACCAGGGCTAAGATGTAATGTCCAAATCCATAAAGGGGTGTCCCAAAACTCAATTGGATATTATAAGTTCCATCAATGTATCGGTCTCTATCTCATAGAGAAAATTATTCCTTATATCTAATTGCTCTAACCTTACTAATTATTATTTTAATTTTTGAAAAAGTATTAATATTAATTTGTGTTTTTTACTCTTATTGGTCTTTAGCTCCTCATGGTTTTGCTAGAACACTAGCTAGTAGTTGACCCTGGTATGAGCCATTTGGTTATGAGGCTTGATGTGTTCCTGTATCCATTTTGTTTCCTAACTTTAATAAAAAAAAACAATAAAACTGAGCAACCTGATTTGGGTTGTCTAGGAAAAAACCATAATAGAGGGCTGGTCTTAATGGACAAGTTTGAAGAGATGGGAACCTTTTAGCCCATGATCTAGGATACATATAGTTATGTTCAAAAATTGATCAATTTTTTGGAATAAAGATGTATAATTTTGTACCTATAATATGGTAATTGGTAACTATAAAAGTGTATAATTTGATAAAAAAAAAATGTATACTAATACTGTTATATGATATCTATAGGAGAGGAGACCAACTATTAAAATAGAGAGTTAATTAACAAATCATGAAACAGTTTATAAAAAAAAGTCATATAACAATGTCACAAATTCACAATGCCAACATTTCTCAAAAGATATATGTTTTTTTACTTAACAACTATGCATCTCTCTTCCAACAAAAATTTTCAACTCATTTTACATTATTGATCGATGATCACTTAAAATTTAACATATTTCTTTTATTTAAACGCTAGCTCACTGGTCAAAAATTGAAAAATGAGAATTGATAATGCAACACATCACGAGTTCGATGTTCGAACCCACATTCTGATTATAGGTATCCATAACTATTTCTATATATAACATGACAGTAATTAAAACTAACATTAATTTAAATTTTCATAAATTTTTAAATAAAAATGCAAACGGTAAATTCTGTAATTTACTAATTACGACTATTAATAAAAGAACCATAAAAAATCGTATAAATACACTACTTTGAATTGTAATAGTGAAATTTACAACCCCTTGTTAAGATGAACTCCTTTCAATAATGTAAAAGTGTAGTTTAATATAAAAAAGTGAAGTGGAACATTGCAAAAAATATTTTATACAAAAACAGAGACATGTTGGTCTTTCTGCATGGTCTTACTGGGATACCTTCATAATAGTGGGGGTACATTTAGAAATTCTCCAATTTTTTTAATGGCCCAAAATCTAAATGCAAACAAGGTCATTCCTTTGATTGGGCCAATCTTTAATGCTAATGAACCCATTGTCCCTAATGTAGATGTAGATCTAGTTGGTAAATGTTTTCTTTTTCTTGAGAAGATTATTATTGTGTAGGACCAACAAATCAAGTGTTTACTGTATCTTTTTTTGTAAAATTTATTGAAAAAAATTCAGTAAGTTTAACTCAATAGATAGGGACATCATATTTTATATACATAAGTGATATTCGAATCTTTGACATTCTACTTAAGAAAACCTAAACTATAGGTCTAAAGATTGGTAAACGAACCGAGGGTCAATACGGCAACAAATCTACGAACTATCAACTCCCCGCAACCAACGATAGCAAGCAATAGCAATTCTTTTGAGCCAAATAGATGGAAACTAGGTTATCAAACATTGCTTAACAAACTAACAAAATAGGTTGTCAAAACATGAATGGAGTTTGCACACCAACACATCCTTAAACAAAAAGAAGTCGTAGCATTCTACATTTTCATTTTCATTCAAGAAAAAGTTAGTGGAAAGCCCAACAACAAAGTAGATTTTTCTTTTGGCATCAAAAAGTTGTCAAATACTTAAAATCACTAAAAGCAAATAATTTGTACAACCAAATACCCAGATCCTAATTCCTATGGGATCTAAGAGAAATTACAAGAGAACAAAACAAGAATCCAAATTGACAGAAAGAACAACCCAATCATAAAAAAAGGCAAAAAAATAAAAAAGAGAAAATGAACTTCCTTTTTCCTCATCTTGTCAACAAGACAAGAAAAACAAAAACAAAAGAGAAAAAAAAAATTGGTTCATTCCTCTAAAAATTCAACACTTCCTTCAGCCATATCTTATATGCCAATTTCCAAATCTCAATAACTTGAACTTCCTTCATTCACCTGTATTAAATTAAACCCAAAAATTATTATAAAAAAAAACTAAAATGCAAAAATATATAAAAGGAAAGAATGTCAGAATAAGTGTATCTTTAATATCACGGGTGAGGATACCAGAATCACAATGAGCTACTACGGTTTTCCAAAAGCTATAATATGTAATTACTGCAAAATCACAATGGATCACCAAAATCCTAATATACTCATCGTGATACAAAATATAGACTAAATAAATAAAATTGTGGAAAAATAGTTATAGAAGGTGATTTATTATTACCTGAGAATTGAAATTAAATTGAGATCCTTCATTAGGCCTAACTTCAGTCTTCTCAGCTTTTTTGGAACCAATGTGAGACTTTCTAAGACCCAAAAGTCCCTTCCACCTACCCTTTGGAGGCCTTAAAGAAAAGGCATGACATTGATCATCATCATTATGAAGAAGCTCTTCTTTAAGAGTAGTAGTAACTCTTTTATTGTTGCAATTATCTTTGTAAGGCAACAATCTTCCTTTTGAGAAAAGTTCATCAGCACTCATCATTGAGTAATTTGTGACAGAAAATTCAAAATCTGAAGACACTTGTGGTGGTGTGTCTGATTTTGAACTTCTTTCTTGTTTCATGACTTGTTGAAGATCTACAAAATCATTTGAGAATGAGATTCTTGGACTCATTATTGGAGGACAATGATGATTATGATTATTATTATGATTATGATGATGACCCTTTTGTTTGGATGAGTTGTACATCATGTCTAAACTTGCCATGAGATTTTAGAACAACATATATGAGTTTGAATTAAAAAGAAAAACAAAATGGATGTGTGAGAAGAAGTTGAAACAATAAATTCTAGTTGGGACACTGGCCCCCTTCTTTCTCACTGTTACAACTTACAACCCCACTCAACAGCAGGTGTTTGTATTTATATATCACACAAGGATCTTTCTCTCATTTATTTAGCGTGTGTATGTTTGGTATCACAATAAAAATATCAGAATTACAGTGATTAATCATGATTTCGCAATAGATGCAAAATGTAATTTTTAAAAAGTCACAGTGAATTACCATAATTCTGTCGTGATGATACTAAACATATGCTTATTCATCTCATCTCATTATTTTACAAAAAAAAAAAAAAAACTATACAATATAATACATATTTTGTCTGATGAGCATAAGTAAAATGGTATTTTACTATACAAAAATGTGGTTTTTTTACTATTGGACTATATACTATACTACATTGAACTATCAATGATTTTTCGATGTGATTATTTATTTTTTTTGGTACATCGATGTGATTAGTTTGATATCAGATAGGATATTTTTTGGTAAAATCAAATAGGATTTTTTAAATTTGAATTGTGTATGTAAGTTATAAAATAGAATTAGCGAGATAAAAATAAATACATACAATATAACATATGATTTTTGCTTTTACATTTGAAAAAGATAAGTGTGAGTTAAATCTCCCATTAGTTAGAAAAATTGAAGTTGATCTATTAACTTAATATCTTAAGGAATTTGATAGAAAAGTAGTGTCAAAAGTCACTTGAAAGGTTGTTCAAAAACCAATAGAATATATTGATGCAACCCAATAAAGCTCCCATTCAATAGCCCAACAGAGTCCTAGGTCAAATGCCCGACACCATTTTTTTTATAGCATATAGTATGTAAATGTTGGAGAGGTTTATTGTTTTTAAGAAATAAAGAGAATTTTAATTCTATCTTAATGCTAAAATTTAGAATCCAAAAATATGAAAATGAAGTTGCCCTTTAGATAATGATAATGAAGTTTAAAGTACAACAATCCAATAACTAAATGACTTACAAAAAATTATAAAACACAATTTCATATTAAAATCTTATAGATAGACGTCCGGATGAGACAGATTTGGTATTATTTAGATGACATGCCGTGAAATGATGTTTTGTCAAGACATGTTAATTTGGGATTCATTGACGGTCAATGATATCTTCAACAACATATATGTACTGTCTCTCCAGTTATGTTGCTGCTCTGCTCTCCTTTGGACACAAGTGAATTCAAGATGGATGGAAAATGCCAATAAATTTTGTATTATTTTCTTACATTTTTTCATTTTAACCCACCCCATCCATGCTTGTGTAATGTAGTAATTACTGGCATATTCAAATGCTAATTTAAAGCTCTCCTTTTTAGGCCATTCCTTTGTTTTTACATGTTTATTATTGTAAAACAAAGTTTTGGGAAGATTCGAAGAACTTGCACTTCTAGTTCTACCCTATGTGTTCACATTCTAATTCTAAATATCCAATTCCAAGTACAACAAACAAGACATCAATGCATTATCTTGTTTTACTAAAGATTCATTTAGATCCTCACATTTTTATATAGAAGATATATTAGTCTTACCGGATAGACTAATATATATATACATGTTTCTGAATAAAACTCAGATTTATTTTAATCTGACTTTAAATCTATATCTCTGAAAAATTGTCCGTCTTGAGATTAATCCGTCACTGTTTTGTTTTTTGTAAAAAAAAAGACCTCGATTAAATTGTATATAAACTATCTTTAGTTTAGATTTCCAAATTATGTGGGACTTATAGGTGACCAGAACAATACAAAAATTGAATTGAAGCATAAAAAAATTGGGAGAAACTAAATTGAATTGATGTTTTGTATTTCATAAAAATTTGGACAGTAGTATCCAACTTGTATTTGGTTCTATTGGCAAGAGCTGGAGTGTGTCGGTCACCAATAAATGACCAAGAGTAAATCAAAAATTTTATGACTAAAATTAAAAAATGTACTGATAAAATAAAATGTGTGTAATTGACCAACACCAAATTCAGTGTTGGTGGTTTGCTGCAAAACCAACCAAAGAAAGGTGATGGTATCATTTGTGGCACAGAAAGCAACAGCAATGAGATTTTTTTTTTTGAAACGAACAGCAATGAGATTTTAAAGGATCAAAATACAATTTTCATCTAAAAAAGTTTGAGGAGTAAAAAAAGTGGCAGAGTTAACAGTTTACAGAGAGAGGAGCGGCATGCATGGAGAGCACAGGTATGGTTATTGACTCAGCTTTGATCCTTTGACTCAAAATAATGAGCTGGCGACGACACTGATGGATCAAAGTTAAGTCACCACGTGACACAACACAAGAGGATATTAATTCAATTTTTTGTTTTTGTCGAACCACTGCCGAACACAGTGACTAATCCTTCGTTAGATTGAAGGAACTTCGATAGGTTTGTTCAAACTTTCTATTAAATTTATTTATTTATTTATTATTTACTTTCTTCGATTTAAAGAAAAAATTGAGTTAAAATAATTAATGTAGATGATCCAATTATTAATTTTGGCGCCATATAGTGACTATTTTCTTTGTTGGATTGAAGACATCTCAATGCGAAGATTGAACTCTTGACTCTTGATTAATTAATGTAGTAGATCTAATTATATTAGATCAAATGCATTATTTTTAATAGCACTTTATCGTTAAAAAAAACTTTCTCATATATTAAAAATTAGAAGGAATGTGTACCAAAGAAAATAGAAGGAATGTGTAACCAAAAAATATATAAAAATTAGAAGGAATATATCACATTAAAGTAAACAAATTTCGTCCTATGAATGAATATAATTGAAATGAAAATTGTATCATAAAATCACATTAATTAGAGTTTACATGTAAAGTGTTGTGTACTTAAATGAATCACGTGGCATGGTGATGGCAAAGCATAATATGAAATCACTTGATTTAATGGTGACTAACTTTAGATTTAATAAAAAGAATTAAGGTTTGAACTTTCGCAATTGTACTTTAAAAAAGAGTAAAATATTAAAATTGGATATTAATTAATTTAGTGAACTGTATATATTGATAGTGAAAAAAAATATAATCTAGTTATTTTAAATTATCCCTAAATTTGACAGAATTATTGTAGTGTAAATTAGTCCTAACTATTCAAAAACTTCTATTATTCTTTTTTTTTTTTACGAAAAAAACTTCTATTCTATTTTCCCAATCATAGGTGAGACACAAAATGCAGCCACCAAAATTCAACAAAATAATAGTAATCATTTTCAAGCAATTTTTTTCAATAAATTTTAAAGAGCCTCAGAAATAGGTCATACTAGCTGGTAGTCTATAGGATCTATGTGTTTGAAGTAGAATTCGTAGGTCCTCACTCAGAACCAGGAATTAGGAAAGGCTGTAGTAACATGCAGGAAAGGACACAAAGGGTACTACTAGACCTAGTGGAGTACTGTAACATTTATTTATTTTTGTTAATTTTTTTTTTTTTTGCAGCTAGCTATAACAAAGGACATAGTTGTCACTCACGTGATGATTCAACAATTTTCAAGTACGTAGTTAACCTAATGGGGTTATAACACGTGGCTAACTCTCAGTGATTATAGGCTTTCTAACATGGACCAGTCAACACACAAATTTTGATCAACAAATTCTTGGAGAGTAAAAAATTGTTGTATTTGGCATGATATCCGTTATGGTCTCCCATTTTGTTAGCAACTGCTTACATCTTATTGGATATGATGATATATAAACTTAAGTTAATTTGATTATTTGTTCTTGTTTATCTATGTGTATGTTCATTTCCCAATGTTAGATCAGAAGAAAAAGAAGCTACTAGTAGTAGTTAATTATCTCATGTTTATCCTTCCTTTGGCTGCTAATTTGAGAGAATGAGAACAAAAATACCCTCTAGAAACTATTCTAGAGCATTGATGCATAAAACCTAACTCCATTGACAATATTCATATTGTTAAATTGTTAGATTGAATTTCATTTGAATTTAAACTTGTAATCGTGCAATGAAGTTGAATGTGAAATTTTTTTAAGTTATTTCTGTCACCTTATTTACTGACAAAATTAAAAATGAAAATTTACAACATTGTATGTCTTTGAGTTTAATAAGATTCTTAACTTAATTGAAAATAAAAGGGTGGTTCTACAACATGATAAATTAATGTTTGAGTTTTGATCGGAAGAAATATTCACATTTAGTGTGTCACAAAGTCTTGAATAGAATTACCACGTCAAGATACAATTGTTACCAATAGAAAGAAGAATAGTTAGTTGAAATTTTTTTTATGTAAATTAGAACAAATTAATTGAAATTACATATGACATGCACTTGTTTTGAGGGGTAAATAATACACCTTAATAAAATGTCAAAAGTCCAATCTTGAACTCTATTTTTAACCACTAAATTTAATCTGATTCAAAGACAAAGTATTCATAAAATTAATTTAGTTCCCTCTCGAACACAATTACATATATCAAATCAAATTGTAATAGCCTACTAAGCTCAACGGCAATTAGACCAACTATCTTTTAGTGTTGAATCTCCAACTCTTATACATAATAATATGTGATCATATTAGATGAATATTAATCACTTTTAAACAATGGGGTATACTATACTACACACTCCGTAGCATCTATAGTATGATTAAAATAAATATTATACGGATATGCATAATTGGAATCTGAAGACTTGGGGTAAGATAAAACAAATGTCTGCAGAGTAACGGTACTTGTAAGATTTTATTTGGGAAAAAGAAAACGTGTAATAATTTTTGGAGACAGAAATGGGCCTACGTTTTAAAGAAACACATTCCAAAAGTCCTAATGCTGTGAAGGCCCTTTTTTTCAGCCAGTACATGCTCAGTCTGTAATATAAGTTAAAATTTAGCAAGTCACGCTTGCTAGCTGAATCTTATTCATTTTTATTATTAATATTTTTGGTGCCACACTTCAAGTTCAAATCCCTCTTCAGATCCTCTCCTTATGAGGTATGGAGCACCCTATTGGTTTTGCAATTATAGATAATTTTAATATCAAATCAATAATTTGAATATTAAATTAAAATTTTTAGATGTGAATTCAGTGTTAAGAGTTTAATTTTATAACTTCAAAGATAACGTTTAGGTTTTCTACTAATTGGTTGTAAAATGATCTAAATAATCGTAATATATACTAAAGAAAAAAGGAATAATTGTGGCCGTTAACTAATTAATAATAGGTCAACTTGGTGGAGCTTCAATGGCAAAGAAATTTTTGATAATAACCTATCTAAGAGCTTGTGTTTGTTTGACCTCAATGGTACGATACTCTAAAAATTTGTAGAAAGTGATTATGAATTTGAATTATAATTTATTTATATGGAAATCGTGTAATTAAACATGAGAATTCACTTTATATCCAACGATTTTTTTTATCAAACATTGGACTTTTTTTAAATGGAAAACATTAGTCTTTTTTTATATAGACAGTGATTATTGGAATTATTCTTATTATACCTTTTAATACATGTTTGAAATTATGGTGAATGTCAAATAAAAGTTACAAAAAGACAGTTTATTTTAGATAAACAAAATGATAATAATTATTAAAAATTCACAAACAAGTGGAAGAGCTGGTGTTCAAAACATACGACGTTCAACTAGATAAGTTTAACATTTCTGTCGCAGAATTTATGAATATAAATAAAGGTGTATTAGTGAAGAAAAACATGTTAATTAAAGTAAATATTTATTTTATTTAAGATCAATATTTATGATAACTTTTACATTTTTTTTTTGACAAAATAATTTTTGCTTATAAAAGTCTTAAAGAGAATAATTTTTTCTAGTAAAAATGAGAATTAATGACTTATTGTGTTTTTCTGTAGTTTGTGTCACCGGTTTTGTGACTCCGGTCAAAGACTGCATTCACTATCACTATTGTACAGGAGTAACCAGAATGTGTAGCAGCTAAAACAAAGACCGGTGTCTCAAAACTGATAAAAACAGTACAAAGTTAAAAATAGGGAAATTGATGCTTCAAAGATGAGTCAAGCACAGAAACTAACAAGTCTTTTTTGGTTGCAGTAAAGACTAAAGAGAAAAGGTGGGTTTACTAAGTGTATGTTTGGTTTCAATTCTGGAGAGGCTAGAATTGATTCTGGACGTGTAAAATTGATTCTGACATGTTTGGTTTCTATAAAGTAGAATTGATTCTGTCTTCAGAATTGATTTTGCTTGAAGCTAGAAATTGTAGCTTCTGACTTTAGAATTGATTTTTACACTGAAACTTACTATTCAACTCACTTTTAGTTGAATGTATCCAAACATAAATCAATTCTCGCAAAATCAGTTCTGATAAAATCAATTCTACCAAAATTAATTCTATCAAAATCAATTCTATTTAAAGTCAAACCAAACATACCCTAAGTAAATGATCTTGATGGGTTTGCATAAAATGTGTAAGAATTTCAACCATCTTTATTTTAAAGATTCCAATCCACTTTATGCATGTCCGGTATCTAATATGCCTGTGGTGGAGTTAGCATAAATTCTTGGATAAGGTCGTGATTGAAATTTTAGAGGTCTAATATATAAGAAGATATCAGATTATACTAGTGTAACATTCGAATAATATTAAATTCTTCGTTAATATTTTAATGAATATAAATTTTATAAAAAAACATTGTTGAATTGAAATTTTGCATTATATAGATTTTCCGTGTAAAATTTTAAAATTAACGATATTCCATAAAAATAGATAAATTCTTAATATTTATTGAGGCTCATCAAAATTAACTCTAAAATATTTTAGATTTATAACATGAATAAATTTTTTTATATTAGTTAAAAACATATTTAGCACTAATTTGATTCCTCTCATTTGTGTGTGAAAATATCATCACATGTTGGAACACTAAAATACATTGCATGTTGATTGCACCCTTGCAGGCGCCATGCATTTAGCGATATTAATTTTCAAGAAAATGCAAATAATAGCAAAATTGGAGTTGAACCGCAGACCCTTTGATCATGTTAGACATGCGTGACCACTGAGCTAGATGAGAGACTTGCTTAAACAATCGAAACGGGAATTTAAGATCCAATGTCGCAAAAATATCTATATATACCTAATAAAAATGATTTTTTAAGGGACAAATTGTAGCCCTACCCTATCCATAGGCAGCTCCGCCCCTGTCGACGGCAATACACTATAGAGTCTAGTCATATAGTTCAATGATTCAATTTATTATTAGTAACTTAGATGTATCAGCTATGAAGTCCTGATACTCCAAAATTGATGAAGTATCGTGTCAGATACCGTATCCGATACCGATACGCGTCAGATACTTCCCGATACTTCCTTCTACGTATCGTGGAAGTATTCAATTATTAAATTAAATAAAAAAAACGACACTTCTGCAATACTTGTCAGATACTTCCCGATGCGTATCAGATAAGTATCCTGCATTTATATTTTATTTATTTTTTGAAAAGAAATAAAATGAATCTAAAAGAGCTAATGATTTGGTTAATGTGCATACAAATTTTCAACTTTTATCAAAGAAAGATGAAGAATATATGAAAGGAGCGACAAAATTATAAGTCATTAGTACTGGAGATGCGCATGACTCGCTTTTTGGATAGTATTTAAGATATATAATTTATTTGTTTTGATAATTTTAATAATGTGAATGTTTCTTTATTATCAATTTTAGTTATGTTTTATACATTTTGTATTTATTTATTTAATTTTTTATTGAAGTATCCTAGCCGTATCGTATCTTAAATTTTAAATTTTTCTCGTATCGCCGTATCCGTATCGTATCAAGTATCTGAGCTTCATAGGATGTATGTGTGTGTATGATGTTTGTGCATGTTTCAATTAGGGATGTAAATAGAGCATAAACAAAGAGTACTTTCCTGCTCTTCATCCTCATTCATTATATCAGGAAGTACTGTTCTCCATAGATCTCCACACTCTCTGTAGAGATCTCATCAACACTAAAGAAAATTTTAAATTTCACTAAAAATAAAATAAAATTTAACTATAAAACATAAAAAATTAAGATATTACTGTGAGTCTTGTGACAAAATAAACTGCACATGAAAAAAGAAGTTTATATACATATATAAAATGAAAAGATATAAATATAACTTATAAAATACTTGAATATATACGTTAAAAATTATATTAGTAAACGTACCCAAAAATAAAAGTTTTGTTAATAATATATAATGGGACGGGATGCTTAGAGACCAAAAGTGCGATATTCATCTATGATCTCCAAATCGTTATTGGAGGAACTTTTTCCGCCGTCCCCATATCTATCTATGAACCCCAAATGAGCAGTCTCTACGAGAGTTCATAGTTATGAATACAAATGCAAATTGACATTCTAATTTCGATGCTTTAGTAAAACAATAAACATGCCATGCATAATGTGTTCTGGACTGGCCAGAGGCCCAACATGGATATAGACTCAAGCCCACTAGCATGTGGAGACCCGTCACGCAATCCAAGGGCTTTCCAGCGTAAACCCTACTGTACAATAGTCTTACACGGACAGCTGGCACAATTCCCTAGGAACCGTTGGATAAACCGCCCATCACATCAACGACTATGATGCCTACACGGAATCCGTCCTTATCTTCAAGGATACTCACCTATAAAAGAGTGGTTTCACACCACTCCTAGGTATGATTCGAAAGAGTGGTTTCACACCACTCCTAGGTATGATTCGAAACCCTAATGCTCTCTTCTTGCACATTTACTGACTTGAGCGTCGGAGTCCCTTTCGTGCAGGTACCCCCCCTATGTCAAGGAACTGAGCCACCGTAGTAATCACCTATCATCACCGTGACATCAACACTTGGAGTTAAGACTTTGGACCGGATAGAACAGTGGCGCCGTCTGTGGGAAAAATTCATTTATTGATTTTCTCGTACTCACTCTCTCATTTATCAGTATCAGATCTGATAAATCTGTTCTAGTTATCACTCCAAATCTCTTAACCATGGTTGCAGCGAAAGGAACGAGATCCACCAAAGCAACGCCCTCCACGAGCCAGCGGAATATTTCAGAATCTAATCTGAACGTCATGCCAGCACTTCACGAACAATCAGTTTCCACTCCTTCTACACATAGTAGAGTTCGAAGCGAAATCAGAGTCGTTGAGAACGACGGTACGACTCAGAATCAAGTCCTGGTTGAGCCACGGCCAAATCTAACCACGACCGCTACTCCTGCACCAGATAACAACACTTTAGCAGCAATTTTGGCCTTACTACAGGAACAGAAAGAAAGATTGGTGAGAGTTGAACAGCTACAAGTTCAAGCTCAGAGCGAAGCCGCTACACAGGAAGCAACAAGGAGCAAGTCCGGTAAGGTAAGATCCAAGCCGGATGATGAAGCAGAATCCAGAAGGACACCAATCTCAAAGAATCTTGGTATGCCTCTGCCCAAGCACCCGAGGGGTGGCGGGCATGCCGGCGGAGATGGCGGAAACCACGGCGGGGGAGGCCAAAATGGGGAAAATGGTGAAGGCTCGCTTTCCCATAGATCTGGACGCGGAGAAGATCGTCCTAACCCATCGCGTCCTTCCCGTACCCGCGGACCTTTCACCACCAGGATCTCCAGCTGTAAGATACCAAGAGTTCTTGAAAAACCCCCTAAGCTGGAAAGCTACGATGGAACCGGTGATCCAGACGATCATATTGCGCACGTGGATACCGTCTTAGATTACTTTGACGCACGTGGAGCTGTTAAGTGCAAGTTGTTCGTCTTAACGTTGAAAGCTGCCGCTATGACTTGGTTTAAAACGTTGCCGGAGGGATCAATTGATTCTTGGAAGAAACTCTGCAAAGAGTTTACTTCCCATTTTACTTCAAGACGGAAACAGCCCAAATCTGTTGCCACTTTGAGTGCCATCGTTCAGGGGAAGAAGGAGACTCTCCGAGAGTACATTGAAAGATTTACCTCCGCAGCAGTTGATGTCAAAGGAGCAGATGACAAGCTGAAATGCTTTATCTTTGAGAAAGGCCTCAAGCCGGAATCAATGTTTAAAGAAAAGCTGGGCCTAGAAGAGGCACCAAATATGAGCGTATTGCTAAAACGCGCTCAACCTTACATCAACTATGAAGAAAAACTCATCTCTGAAGGTATAGAAAAAGGAAAGTCTGCTGATAAAAGTCATGACGGGAAGAAAGAGAACGAAAGGTATAGCAGGGGGAAAATGAGAATGCCCAAACCCAGATTCTCGGACTACACTCCCCTTAACACCTCCATAGATAAGATTCTAGGAGAGTGTATAAACGCGGAGTTCCGGGAAGAAGGGGTGAAATTCCCTCAAACAATCAAAGAATCTCCCAAGGCGGACAAGAGTAGATACTGCCGTTTTCATAGATGCCATGGTCACGACACGGATGATTGCATACATTTGAGAGACGCTATTGAGGATTTAATAAGGAAAGGGAAACTGAATCGCTATACCAAAGACGGACAGAAAGACAGGAAAGACGGAAAACGCTACCGCGAAAGCAGTAATAGAAGCCGGAAACGAAGCGAATCCCCTAAACGGAAACGATCTCCTAGGAGGGAAGAATCTAGCCGGAAGGCTATAGAATCCATTTCAAAAAAGAAAGGCAAAGATATAATGGATTCCAGCTCTGATGATGATGATACAGTCAGAAGCAAAGGCAAGCGCCCCTTCATTGGCTCCATCATTGGAGGACTTCTCGCTACCGGAAAACCGTCAAGAGGAACCATCAAGAGAACAATAGCAGAAATCTTTTCCGTATCAAAGATAGAAGATACCCCGTCAACAAGTACAGCGCCTAGAAGGCCCATTCTTGGATTTTCTGATGAAGAAAGGATCGGCAACAAACCAAACAAGCTTCTCCCTTTGATAATCATGGCCACCATTGCCGGCTTTGATGTATCACGAATTTTGATTGATGAAGGAAGCTCATGCGACATCATGTACGAGGACTTGTTTGACAAAATGGGACTAAGGAAAGAAGATCTATCTCCCTATGAAGGTTCAGATTTGAAAGGATTCAATGGAACTTTGACAAAACCAATGGGTTTCTTGACGTTAAAAGTAACCTTTGGAGATGGAAAGAATGAAGAAAATGAAATGACCATACCGGTTCAGTTCCTGGTTGTACCATGCAAAGCCATATATAACTGTATACTTGGAAGAACTACATTAGCTGCCCTTGGGGCCGTGCCTTCAACTGTTCATTTAAAAATGAAATATCACGGCAAGAAAAACCAGGTGGTCACCGTTATGGCAGACATGGCAGGAACAAAAAAATGTTACAAGGAGTTGCAGAAGGAGTTAGGTGCAGTAGGGATGGTAGAAGCTGAAGAAATTCCCCGGGTAGATGTGCCAGAGAAGGTAACACCACCACGATCCAAACTATTAGATGTCACTATCGCAAAGATCGATATACATACTAATGACCGCGCATCTGGTGATGAGAGTTACCAACAGAAACTGCTCCCGGGAGAATTCAGTAGGCCTATACCAGATGGAGAGTTTGAAGAAGTGCAGCTAAACGAACACCCGGATAGAAAGGTTAAAGTTGGGACCAATTTACCGATGAATGTCCGGGAAGACCTTATCCTGTGTTTGAGAAAGAACGCTGACTTATTTGCAATTTCACCCAGTGAAATGCCAGGGATTGACGCTGAAATAGCATGCCATGAATTGAATGTCAGTGAAAGATACCCGTACGTGGCCCAAAGAAGAAGGAGACAATCCCCTGAAAAAGCAAAAGCTGCACAAGAGATTGTAGACGGACTATTGAAAGCAAACTTCATTGCTGAACTTCACTACACGGAGTGGCTATCTAATGTTGTGTTAGTGAAAAAGTCTTCTGGAAAATGGAGAATGTGTGTAGATTACACGGATCTCAACAAAGCATGCCCGAAGGATTCATATCCACTCCCAAATATAGACAAACTGGTCGACGATTCAGCAGGTTACAAACTGCTAAGTTTCCTTGATGCTTATTCCGGCTACAACCAGATTCCTATGTCCATTAAGGATCGTGACAAAACAGCTTTCATGACGGAAGGAGCCAATTACCGTTATAATGTTATGCCATTTGGATTGAAGAACGCAGGAGCAACTTATCAAAGAATGATGAACAAAGTTTTTGAAGGTGAAATCGGCAAGATGCTGGAGGTCTATATGGACGATATGATCGTCAAATCAGCAGAGGAGAGTCTACACAGCACCCATCTAGAAGCAATTTTCCACAAAGTCAGGGAATTTAACATGAGGTTAAACCCGGAGAAGTGTACGTTCGCAGTGAAGGCGGGAAAATTCCTGGGTTTTTATTTGACTGAAAGAGGAATTGAAGCAAACCCAGATAAATGTGATGCTGTCATCAAAATGGAAGCTCCGTCTACCAAACAGGGAATTATGAAGCTGAACGGAATGCTCATTGCATTAAACAGGTTTATCTCCAGATCTGCACAGCATGCTTTACCATTTTACAAATTATTGAGGAAAGAAACAGATTTTATGTGGACAGAGGAATGTGAAAAAGCTTTCACCCAGATGAAAAAAATATTATCCCAACCACCGGTTTTGTCCAGACCCATGAAGGATGAAACATTGTACTTATATATAGCCATATCAACTGAGGCTGTCAGCGCCGTGTTAGTAAGAGAAACCGGGTCCAACCAAAATCCAGTATACTATACTTCTAAAGCTCTAGCCGGAGCTGAAGTAAGATATCAGAAGATTGAGAAAGTCGCGCTGGCATTAGTAACGGCAGCAAGGAAGCTAAGAAGATATTTCTTAGCGCACTCAATAGTGGTAAGAACTGATCAACCAATCAAGCAGGTGCTGTTTAGACCTGACTTGGCAGGACGGATGACGAAATGGTCAGTAGAACTTTCAGAATTTGACATCACTTTTGAAAGCAGAAAGGCTTTGAAAGCTCAAACCTTCGCAGATTTCTTAGCGGAGATGACCCCAGCAACAGAAGAACCTTGCACAAAGTGGACTATCTTTACAGATGGTTCAAGCAATAGCAAAGGAAGCGGAGCAGGACTTATATTGGAAAGTAGCGAAGGCTTGGTGATAGAGGTATCTTTGAGATTTTCGTTTGTTACCACAAACAATCAAGCCGAATACGAAGCTTGCATTGCCGGTTTGAAGTTGGCACAGGAGCTGGGAGCCAAAAAGGTGAAGCTGAGAACTGATTCTCAGCTAGTGGTGACACAAGTGAAAGGAGAAGCACAAGCGAAGGAACCATTATTGCAGAAATACTTAGCAGTGACCAAAAAGACTATCAGCGCATTTGAGGACTTTGAAATAATGCATATTCCAAGAGAACAAAACACAAGAGCAGATGTTTTATCTAAGTTGGCAAGCACGAAAAAGAACGGGGTGAACCATTCTTTCATACAGGAAACACTGGAAGCACCCAGCATTACGGAAGAAGTGTTAGTCATGGTCCTTGATGGAAGCAACGACAAGGTTTCTTGGATCTCACCCATCATGAAATACATTGAAAACGTGGAGCTTCCAAGTAACAAAGAAGAAGCAGCGCTGATAAAAAGGAGGGCCCCGTCACATACGATTGTGTCCGGGCAATTGTATAAAAGAGGATTTTCTACACCCCTCCTCAAATGCCTCGAAGGAGATGAAGCAATGTACGCGTTGGAGGAAGTACATGAAGGAATTGCAAGCCAACATCTTGGCGGGAGAGCATTGGCAAGAAAAATACTCCGGGCAGGATATTATTGGCCTAGGATGGTCCAAGATGCAAAAGAATTTGTAAAAGCCTGCGAGAAATGCCAGAAACACGGAGACGTCTACAGCGCTCCGCCTTCAGAACTCCACAGTCTTACTATCCCTTGGCCCTTTTATCAATGGGGAATGGATATTCTGGGACCATTTCCAATGGCAGCAGGCCAGTTGAAATATTTGATTGTTGCGGTGGACTACTTCACCAAGTGGATTGAAGCTGAAGCATTGGCAAAAATCACCGCGGCAAACGTCATCAAGTTCTTCAAAAGGAACATCTTGGCAAGGTTTGGAGTCCCACATTCTGTTGTTACCGATAACGGAACACAGTTCACTGACAATAAAATGAAGCAGCTAATGGAAGATTTTAAAATTACCCAACACTTCTCATCTGTGGAACACCCCCAAACTAATGGTCAAGCCGAAGCAGCTAACCGGGTAGTCTTGAGGGGATTGAAGCGAAGACTTGATGATGCTAAGGGGAATTGGACTGAAGAATTACACCATGTCTTGTGGGCTTACAGAACCACGCCTCATTCCACAACGGGAGAAACACCTTTCAGGCTCACATACGGTACTGAAGCCGTCATACCAGTGGAGATTGGTGAGTTAAGTTGGAGAACAGCTTACCCTCTAAATGAAGAAGATAATTCCGTTGCCATCCAGCAAGAGTTGGATTTTCTTGATGAAAAAAGATCTTATGCTGCACTCACAGAAGCTGCCATTAAGAAAATTACGGCTTCAAAGTACAACAGAAAGGTTCGCTCACGGGATTTCTATCCCGGAGACCTGGTTCTTCGCCGCGCAGATGTTGGCGGGAAGAACGCCTCGGATGGCAAATTGGCAGCTAATTGGGAAGGACCTTACAAGATCACAGCATCTACAGGCCAAGGAGCCTACAAGCTTGAAACTCTAAAGGGGGAAACAATCCCAAGGACTTGGAATGCAGCAAAACTAAAAAAGTATTTCTCTTGATAATTAAATTATCTGTATTTGCTTACCATCATAACGGAAGCCTTTTGTACCCGTCACAGAACGGAAACCATCATGTATAGATTGACAAAATTCAATGAAAGGATGAGTATTCAGAAACTTATTTCTTATTTATGTTTCAGCAAGTATGAATATTTTGATAGAATTCAAAATATAAAGTACAAACGATTAAACAAATACACGTTAAGAACGTAAAAGCCCTTTTTCAAAAAAGGCAGTATAGTGAATGGCTTTTTCAACTAGCCACTGGAAAGTAGCGCACATTCACGGAGAAGAAAGGAAATCTTGGCCAGATTATCCCACAACTCCAGTAAGACCTTAAAATATATATAAGGCTAAAAAAATCAAGCCCTATGAATTTTAGGCATTCGCAAAGAACGTTTTAAACGGAACGCTCACAGTTTTCTTAACGGATTCAAGATAAACCCTTAAGGAAACGATACTAAATAACGACAAAATATTTCTACAATGCAATTCCTAAAAAGGAATTTTTCCTAAACAAAGTTATATGTTCCTAAAATGGAATATCCCTCAAATTTGTGCGTCAAGCCGAAACATTCCCATAACGGAATATTTATGAAATTGATAACATTCGAAGGCATAAAAGAAGACGACAAATGTTTTTACGTTGTGAATTCCTAAAATGGAATCATAAAAAGATGAAAATGTAATGAGCAAATAAGTTGAAATTTTAAGGCAAAGATAAACCCTTTGAAAAAGGTACCCTTACCTTCAAACGATAACACTTCATCCGTCAAGATAAAGTATGTATACCTGTAAGAATAATTTCTAGAATGAAAAAACAAACATATATCACAAAGCATACGATTGCATTAAACAAAAACATTGTACTTAGGTTACAAACCAGAATGAATAATTGTACTGAAAATACAGCCCAAGCCGGGAACAAGCTCACCGGTACAAGGGAACAAATCGAATGAAGTAAAATTAAGCATCCTGAATAGAAGGATTTGTGACGGAATCATTATCAACTTTGTCCTCAGCTGGGGGATCCTTGTTATCCACATTAACATCTTGAGTTGGCTCTTCAACAGTCTTTTCTGCTCGAGGAGGATTATCTTCAGTTTGGCCTCGAACTTGCTGAACGGGAAGGATAACCTCCGGGGTAAGATCCACGACCTTGGCAGAAAATTCATCAGCGTTATCCAACACTTGGTTGGAAATTTCATCTTCATCATCCTCATCTGGCACAATTTGACCATCCACCACCTTTGAAAGGGGATCAATCTTGGAAATATCAATCTTGTAACCAGGATGAGTCAACTCTATCTGTTCTGCAAGCCGGGAAGTAACCAACTTCATGAATCTAGCAGTCTCATCAAGCATTTCTTCATCTTTGTTCCTGAGTTGATTGGCGATCTCCTCATCTTTCTTCATGAGCTGATTGGCAAGGACCTCAGGATCTCCAAATATGTCATAAGCTTTGACAAACTTAGCCAGAGAGATTTTGAATTCATTGTTGGTTTCTTGCAAAGTATGAATCTCTTTTTCATACCGTTCCCGTTCAGCAATAAGTTCCTCCTCATGTTTCTTTCGCTCAGCAGCAAGTTTATCATCATATTTTTTCTTCTCGGAAGCAAGGGCATCCTCATACTTCTTCCTACCGGCCTTCACATCAGCTTCATATTTTTTCTTAGCTTCCTCCATTTTCCCCTTCAGCTCAGATATTTCCTTGTCACGCTTGGCTATGATGGCGGAACCAGCTTTGGCATCCTCACGAGCAGTCTGAAGTTGAACATCAACCGCCTTCAACCTACTCTCCGCCAGCTGGACCCTACCGTCAGCACTCTTCAGGTCCTCCTTCAAATCAGTAATCAACCTGTTCTTATTTTGAAGCTCAGTGATAGCTTGATTACCAGAAAAAATATCCCACTGCTGCCCAGCCATCATGAACATCAAGTTCGACATCCTTGACTGCTGGATAGCCATTTGCAGCATTTCTTCTTGGCGGACAGCAGCAGGCATGTCCTCTACGTACTGCCAGTCGTCAGTAGGGACAGCATTGAGGAAGGTGCGCCGGTCGACGGGAGGAACAAAGATGGTTGGAGGAGGAAAAGAGCTAAGTGTTGGAGGAAAGCGGACTGGACCAGGTGAAGGAGAGGGTCCCACCGAAACAGCCCTCTCCTCACGATGAACAGGAATACGGCTAGATTCCCTACTCCCAGAACTCATAGATTCATGCCTCCCCCGTTTTGGAGAAGCTTCAACAGCATGAACCTCCCTTTCCTTTCTTTTATGTCCATCCCGCTTTAAGGCATGAGTCCTAGGCGGAGGATTTCGGGTATCTTTGCCTTTTAGGGACCCTTTGTCTTTAGCAGGTTCCCGGGTAGAACGAAGACGAACCTGAGCTTCCTTGGCGGTCTTAGCAGCAGCAACAACATCCTTCAAGGAGGTCTCCTTGGCTGGAACAACAGCTTCGGTAAGAACCTTTACACTTCGAAGGGGAGCAACAGAGGGTTCTTGAACGATTTCCTTCTCTTTGTTAAGGATCAAAGTATCAAGATTTTCATCAACATCCTGGACAATGTTGATACCTTCAGCGGCAGTAGAGGTTCCCACCTCGGCATTGACAACACCGGAAGGATTTTGCTGGGCAAGAGCTTGTTGCCTAGCCAGTTTCTCGCGTTCTAAACGCTCAGCCTCTTCTTGTCTCTCCCTGACTTTTCTAGCCGTGAGCCTCATTTCTTCTGAAAAGGAGAAACAATACGGTTAGCACTGCAAAAAGGACAAACACGATAAAACAAGTAAATTTAGAGCCTCACCAAAAGCTTCATTACGGGCTGCGAGAGATTCGCAACCCATCAATTTTCTCGTGTCTATCAGACCACGATGGTTCACCATTACACCATTTTCCTTCCCTCTCCAGCTAAGGGAATCACAAAAATCATCCAACAAAACCTTCATGATAGTTTCTTGCTCAGTTAATTCTTTCTCTTCGATCAGATAAGCTTTAGAGGCGAGTTGAAAATGACGCTGGTACCAACTCTTTGGGAATTTGGATTTACAAGCCTTAATCTCCTCCCCGTCAACAAAGATAGATTTGGCCTTGCCGGCAGTTGGTTTAGGAGGAATTGCACCAGAATTTTCACCAACCTGCTCTTTTTCAACTCCATCTTCATCACTATCCTCTTCAAGGTCAAGAGGAGCGTAATCGTCATAGTCAGACTCATCCTCATCACTCATGTATTCATCAGAAGGAAGATGACACAGGTTCCGGTGAGCTCTATCAGTTTTGGGAACCACGAAATAATATCTTGTTCGGGCCCATTTAAAAGAATCCTGGTATACACTAAAGAGTTTATTTCTTTGCCGGAAAGAGACATACCCCTGTGGTTGGGTAACATTTTTATTTGTTCTTGAGAGGAGAAACAAAGACATGAAAAGATGAACAGTAGCTTCACCTTCTTTATAATCACAAAAATATTGGAAAGATTTTATAAAACACCAAGATAACGGGTGTATTTGAGAAGGAGCTAGACGGAGATGGGCTAGCAATTCCACTTCAAAAGCCGTAAAAGGAAACCTAACTTGAAACGTCTTTACAAGTACCTCCGGTATGACTATTCCGCACTCAATAAAATTGGAACAAAGCCTCCGTTCAGCAGCCGGAATAACAACCTTCCAATCTTCAGAGGGACCCACATCCGTGTAGGCATCCTCTAGCGAATTCGTCTGAGAAAAGATAGACGGAGCTCCAAGAATTTCATCTAAAACCCACGTATATTTACAACGATCTGCGGGAAGATCAAGCTCAAGGGTTTGTTTGGTTTTCCTAACCATATCTTCGTCGTGTGTCCTCGCTACCTGCTTAAGCCTGACAAATTCAGCAGCAGTGTTAGCAGCATCACGGAGATACTTAACATATTCACGATTACTCATTTTTCTACCCTTCACCAACTCCAGATTCTCCCTATGACGTTGAATCCTTTTATTGCTAAACCTAATTTCAAGTATTTCATCATCACCGTTATAAAAAGAACGAGTCAATCCATCCGTTATGATTGACTCTGCTTTATCAAGAAAAACTCTCTGAATACTCACAACACTCATCTCAAAGGTACCAGGTTCAGCACAACATGCTTGTTCATAAGGAACACCTTCATCATCATCACTCAAAATTATCGGATTCCCTGCGTTGGCCATAATGATACAAACAGGAAAGAAAAATGATAAGAGTGAGAAAGGGAAGCGAAAATACCTTTGAAGTACGAAGATCCTACGGAATGAAAGTAGCGATTACTGGTTGAGATACTAGAATCAACGAAATTGCCGGAAGAAATTGGAGAAAAGGATCTAAAATTCACCACAATCTGTGAGAGGAAATTAGGAGCAAAAGGAGAGTAAAAAAGAAACAAGGGAATACCTAACGGGTATTTATAAACCTTGAGAGCCACTTTCAACGGACTGAATTGAAAGAATTTGAAGAATCAAAATCAACGGCCCAGATCCAACCTCGATCCAACGTAAACTTGAGAACCCTAGCTATAGCTAGTGACGCACGAACTGACAGTTGCGCAAAAAAAAAAGACACGCATCCGTATTTAACGCAGCCACGACACTCCGAAACCAACAACTGTCACCCATTAAAATATGGGGAAAACAAAACGTTTCAAGTAACTTTCACACCTCAAAACGTCACCGTTTAAAGCAACAGCAGATCCGGCTAGAAAATTCATCAAAGGAAACACTTCCGTCTTGACAACATGGATGCTATACCCGGGGGCATATAAATAGGGTATAGTACTCCTAGATGGTACATTCCTTCCTTCATCTCTTTTAAGATTTTTCCTTTTACCATTATTTCGGATCACTTTTTTTATATATATAGGAATTTTCTTAACAAAATATTCAAGAAACTCAAGTCAACGCTTATTTCCATAAACAATTGACTTCGGGGGCAACTGTTCTGGACTGGCCAGAGGCCCAACATGGATATAGACTCAAGCCCACTAGCATGTGGAGACCCGTCACGCAATCCAAGGGCTTTCCAGCGTAAACCCTACTGTACAATAGTCTTACACGGACAGCTGGCACAATTCCCTAGGAACCGTTGGATAAACCGCCCATCACATCAACGGCTATGATGCCTACACGGAATCCGTCCTTATCTTCAAGGATACTCACCTATAAAAGAGTGGTTTCACACCACTCCTAGGTATGATTCGAAAGAGTGGTTTCACACCACTCCTAGGTATGATTCGAAACCCTAATGCTCTCTTCTTGCACATTTACTGACTTGAGCGTCGGAGTCCCTTTCGTGCAGGTACCCCCCCCTATGTCAAGGAGCTGAGCCACCGTAGTAATCACCTATCATCACCGTGACATCAACACTTGGAGTTAAGACTTTGGACCGGATAGAACATAATGCATTGTTAATTAATTACTTGAATTTGGGGTAAGCAAGCACAGCAGGGATTGTAAGTAGTAGTACATGGATAGAATAAATCGGCACAACATGCGATCAATATTATGCTTTCAAATTCCAAAACTCACACGGGCAGCTGTAATATTAACTATTCTAGCTGGCTGGGATAATTCACTTTGCTTCAAATTCATAATACACACAAATTTCTTTTATATTAGTACTAGCTAGTACTACTATTTTTTTAACTACTGTTACGTACATAAAGTAATATTATTAGCATTATTCAACCTTACTTTACTGTTTGCACATTAATTATGGTCCTTCAATAACGTTCCTTGTGAAATTTCTTAGTAAGAGGGACCATAGTGATAGTTTTATGGTATCCTTTTATTAAGGCCAAAGGCAAATGTGCATCTCAGGGATCTCAAGGTCACACGAATGTATAAAATCAATAAATAAATAAATAAATATAGCAATATTGAGATTAATTAAGTGTTTTGGTACAAACCAAATGGAATATATATATATAACAGTAAAATACTATATAGTTACCTATGAGGATGCTTCCATCTAAGAATAAAATATGACAAATTTGAAGATGGTTACAAACTTTCAATTATATAATTAGGTAGTTTTATTGCTTGGCACTCAAGTGGGTTTCTTACCATTTTATTGGTAAGATAAATATTTTAATCTCCAAATGGCAATCATCTTAGCAAGTTCATTTTTTTTCTTTCAATTTAACTTTTTCTCCAAATGGCATTGAGACTCAACAATAACTAAAAGTAAAAACAGAGGGTGTAGTTAGCCAAACAGGCCGGGTCCGTTAAGGACAAGCCCATATTAGCGTTGGAGAGTTTGAGTCCAATATTGGTTAGAACTTTAGAATATGTTCTTTAAAATTTCTCTCTGCCCCCCCCATCCCACACTTATCTTTCCCCCTCAACTACCATTTGTGCCCTCGGGGAGTTATCAAGAAAGATCGGATTTTAGAATCCGAACAGGGATGAATTCCTTCGTCATCTTCTCTGTATAACACTTCAAACAAAACTTCTGTTACCGGTTTTCATGTGCAAGTTGGGTTTCATGAACCCAACTCGGAGTCCCACATCGGAAGTGATGAATCCGGTGTGAGAGTTTATATAACATTGGACAATTCTCCCATTTAAATTATGATTTTGATGTGGAGTTAGACTCAATCCGTATCAATTGGTATTGGAACCTATCTATTTTCACAAAAATTGTAACAAACTTTATTTAAAAACAAACAAAATTTGTGTACAATAAAAAATTTATATTGTTTCAACAAAAAAAAAAACAAAATTTAGTCAAATCGTAATGTATATAATAATAAAGATAGAGATATATGTACTGACCGGTTCTCTATACCTCCATTCAAAATATGTACTGCTCACACAATTTCGTCTTTATAGTGGTTTATCTTTCTTATGTTTGTCCACATATTACAACAAACTTTGCAGGAATGGTTGGCTTGCAAGACCATAGCCACAATTTTATGTCCACAATATTAGGGGGTTATTCAATTGGGATTTCAATAAATTTTAAAAGATTTTTTTATGATAAAAATGTCTTGAAGATTTTAAAAGACTTTGTGGGATTATATTGATTCTGTGAAATTTTGAGAGACTTGTTTAAAAAACTTTTGCTTATTTTTTATAAAAGTCTTGATTGAATAACACAAGAATTACTTACTTTTTTAAAAAGTCTTGATTGAATAACACAAGACTTTTTTATCATGAAAAAATCTTTAAAGTCTTTTAAAATCCATCGAAATCCCAATTGAATAACCCCCTTAGTCCCATTTTATGTTATTCGGTCTAAAAAAATCAAACTTTGATGAAATTGCATAAAAATTAAAAATCTGTATTTGGGATAATGTGTAATTATCAAGTTGTAGTGTTATTATAATCATAAACCGTAGCTTTTCAACAAAACAAGAAAAATACTTATAAATATGTTAGTTCATGAACGTGAGGTCACAAACATGCTCCATGTTGCAGGCAATTAAAATTAATTTGAGGTGCAGTCAAATGATAAACATTCGACAAGAAAGATTTTGAAGAACTAATATTGTTGAATTAGATTAAATATTTAGAGGATCTGTTCCAAAATGAACCCTATTTTTTTCGTTGACGGCGCAAGCAAGGAAGAAGAATATAATAATCATGTGAAGTAATGAAAAATAATGAACATGCGAGATACATTTATAATTAATTAGGACCAATAGATTAAATAAAATTGAGGGTAGAGATTTGGAGTAACTTTAGAGACTTACTCTTGGAGTCAACGGATCCCTCCTCTACTACGTATAATATTTTTTTTTGGTATAGTTATAGATATTATAATATATAATTAAAGATATTATTTCATAAAAACAATTAAAGATATTAGTGGTCAAAGATATACCTCATTGATCAGCTGTGACGGTACAAGATAGAAAGGAGAAGATAATCTGTTTGATAGACAAAAACAAATACTATTTGTTGAGAAATTTATGGCAAATTAAATCATCATTTAAAAATAAAAATAAATAAATATTTCTTGAAATATTTATGCCGGGTTAAATCATCCCATTAAAAAGTCTAGAGGTTATAGTATAATTGGTTAAATGCTGAAATTGTTATGGAAGTCCTAAGCTTCTTTCCAGTGAAATCTCTGTTGCGGATGAAGTCCGTCTGCAAATCCTGGAAAACTCTAATCGCGGATCCCATCTTCATCAACATGCACCTTAAGAAGCTATCATCCACACAAGACACACACTTCGCAGTTGTTACCAATGATGATTACTCCCAAGTTTCTACTGTCATATCCATCTCTGCCACTCGTTTGCTTGAGAATAGTTATTTCGTATCCAGCATCTTGGACTTAGATGATCCTGCCTTTTGTTTTGATCCCAACGACGACTACGGTTGGATGATTGGTTCATGCAATGGATTGATATGCTTGGGTCGTTATTCCATCTTCGATGATTATCAAGAGCACTCGTTGTGTTTTTGGAATCCTGCCACAAGGACAAAATCTCAACTAGGGTACTTTCGCTCTTATCAATTTCCCCAAGGTGTATTTTATAAGTTTTCGTTTGGTTATGATAATTCAACAGACACATATAAGGTGGTGTTGTTAATTTCGAAAACAGTCGATGATGGCGGCCTAGTTAGACCTTCCGTGAGAGTTTTTACTTTGGGTGATAATGTTTGGAGAGGTATTGATTGTTTCCCTCTGGAAGTGGTGTTTTATCCTTATTCTCACGTTGAAAACAATGGTGTTTATCTAGGTAATAGTATTAATTGGTTGGTGTGTCATCACCAGTTGAAGAATCATCGAACAATTAAAGACTTTGTTATTGTCTCGCTTGATTTGGGGACAGAGACATATTCACAGTTGTTGCTCCCTCCATGTTGTAATCAAGACACACTTGATGATGCTCCAATTCTTTCGGTGTTGATGGATTGTCTTTGTTTTTCCTACGATTTTAAGAAAACTCATTATCTAATATGGCAAATGAAGGAATTTGGAGTTGAAGAGTCTTGGACTCAATTCTTTAAAATTAGTTATGATGATCATCATATTAATCAAGATTATTTTGAACAATTGACTCCATTGTATCTTGCTGAGAATGGTGATACATTGATACTTGTTGACTATGAACGTGCAACTATTTGTGATTCGAGAAATTATAGACAAGATTTCATATTTAGTTCTAATGGAATTTTGTGGCACAATGCCAAGGGATATGTTCAAAGCTTGGTATCAACTTGTTGAAAGTATGTTTCTCCTTTATAATTTACTTGTTTTCATTTGTGTTTTAATTCGTGTACGGTCTACAATTTATTGTGTGATCATTTCCATATGATGGTTTTGATTTGATTATATTGTTAAGTGTTAATTAATTATTAATTTTATCCTCAATTTTATTTCAGGTATGACAAGCACGTTTGTAAGCAGTTTAACATGAATTAAAATAATGGTTTAACTTATAAATAATAGTAATTAGTAGCTGCCCCTGGGCGCTACTTCAAACATAGCTGCATTGCAATTTTTAGCAGAAGCAAAATAGCAGCCACATAGAGATAGGATTCAGCAAAATGATGCAAAGATAAAAGAAATTTATACATATATGAAATGAAAAGATATAAATATAACTTAAAAAATAACTTGAATATATACGTCAAAAGTTATATTAGTAAACGTACCCAAAAATAAAAGTTTTGTTAATAAAATATAATGGGACAAAATCCATAATTAGAGACCAAGAGTACGATATTCATCTCTATATCTACGAATCCCAAATGAGCAGTCTCTACAAGAGTTCATAGTTATGAATACAAATGTAAATTGACATTCTAATTTTGATGTTTTAGTAAAACAATAAACATGCCATGCATGATGTATTGTTGTTTTTTTTTGACCAAATGCATAATGCATTGTTAATGAATTGAATTTGGGGTAAGCACAGCACAGCAGGGATTGTAAGTACATGGATAGAATAAATCGGCCCAACATGAGATCAATATTATGCTTTCAAATTCCAAAACTCACACGGGCAGCTGTAATATTAACTATTCTAGCTGGCTGGGATAATTCACTTTGCTTCAAATTCATAATACACACAAATTTCTTTTATGTTAGTACTAGCTAGTACTACTATTTATTTAACTATTGTTACGTACATAAAGTAATATTATCAGCATTATTCAACCTTCAATAACGTTCCTTGTGAACAAGCAAGAGATGTCATCTCTAGTACTCTTGGTGTGCAATTTGTTCTTGGAACAAGCAAATACCTTGGCCTTCCTTCTATGGTGGGCAGAAGCAAAAAAGTTATTTTTGGTTTCATAAAAGACAGAGTTTGGAGGAAAATAAACTCTTGGAGTAGCAAGTGTCTATCAAAAGCCGGGCGTGAAGTTCTTATTAAATCAGTGCTCTAGTCTATTCTAACTTATTTTATGAGTTTATTTCTTCTTCCGTCTACCTTATGTGATGAAATAGAAAGGATGATGAACTCCTTCTGGTGGGGTCACTCGGGCACACAAAATAAAGGTATACATTGGATGTCGTGGGACAAACTTTCAATGCATAAGAATGATGGTGGTGGAATGGGTTTCAAGAACCTTACTGCTTTTAACCTTGCAATGCTTGGCAAACAAGGTTGGCACCTCATGACTAATCCAACTAGCCTTATTTCAAGACTTTTTAAGGCTAAATATTATCCGCACAACAACTTTCTTAATTCCACACTTGGACATAACCCAAGCTTTGTTTGGCGGAGTATTTGTAATGCAAATTTATTCTTAGAGCCGGTAACCGATGGTGCATTGGAGATGGAACTAAAATACCGGTTTGGAATGAGAATTGGTTGTATGATGGATCTTGTTTGACACCTATAGCTGATGCAACATTTATCCTAAATCACCTATGTGTTGCCGATTTTATTCAGCCGGATGATAAATCGTGGAACATTCCTCTTATTACCTCTTTGTTTGATGCTAATAATGCAAATAAAATCATCAGTACACCCTTGTTCCCTTCAGTGATTGAAGATAAGCAGGTTTGGCGTGTGGAACAACACAGATATTACTCGGTTAAGAGTGCTTATAGACTTTGCACTCAAGAACTAATTGATACTTCCTTTCTTTCAAAACCGGGAATGTGGCATTTAATCTGGAAACTTCACACTCTTCCGAAGGTTAAGAATTTTTTATGGCGTGTTTGTCGCAACGTCCTTCCGACACGTGTTAAACTTCGGGACAGAGGTGTGAATTGCCCAACACATTGTGTCTTTTGTGATGCAGATAATGAAGACAATCTACATCTATTTTTTCTTTACAGGAACAGTCGAAGTATTTGGCGTCACAACAGGTTCTATTTGGACATTTCTGCAGCTCTTAGCCAGGATAACGACACTGCTAGTGTGATTTTTAACATGCTTCAGCGCCTGAAAGCTGCTGACTCTGCCCTATTCACCACAATTTTATGGAGTATATGGAAACAACGTAATAATAAGGTTTGGAACAACACAGTTGATGCCCATAATTTTGTTTTAGCTCGAGCGGAGGATACATTACGAGATTGGATAGTTGTTCGACATCTGCAAACCAACACAGCAGCTGATATGCAAACTTCTACAGTGAATATTTGGAAAAAGCCCTTACCTGGTCGTTATAAATGCAATATTGATGCATCCTTTGAGGGTAATACAGTTGGTATTGGTATATGTGTTCGAGACGAATCCGGAGCATTTGTCTCAGCTAAAATAGAGCGCTTTTCATCCAGGTGTGCGGTTCATGTCGGCGAAGCTCTGGGTCTACTTTCCGCGCTCAAATGGGTGCATGAGCTCAACTTAGGACCTGTCGATTTTGAGTTGGACTCAAAAATTGTGGTTGAAAGTTTCTTATCTTCTAGACCAGATGCTACAGAGTTTGGGGATATTATTAACAATTGTAGATCTTGTTTTTTTAATTTTTATAACAACTCAAGTGTTGAGTTTATTCGGAGACAAGCAAATGAGGTTGCCCATAGTATTGCTAAGGTGGCCTTATCTTCAGCTAGTCCCCAAGTATTGGTTATATACCGCATTGTATTGAACACATTTTGATTAATGAAATGTTATGAGTCTTTCTTCGTCAAAAAAAAAAAATTAACGTTCCTTGTGAAATTTCTTAGTAAGAGGGACCATAGTGATAGTTGTATGGTATCCTTTTATTAAGGCCAAAGGCAAATGTGCATCTCAGGGATCTCAAAGGTCACACGAATGTATAAAATCAATAAACAAATATAGCAATATTGAGATTAATTAAGTGTTTTGGTACACACGAAATAGAATATATATGTAACAGTAAAATACTATATAGTTACGTATAGAGGATGCTTCCATATCTAAGAATAAAATATGACAAATTTGAAGATGGTTACAAACTTTCCATTATATAATTAGGTTGTTTTATTGCTTGGCACTCAAGTGGGTTTCTTACCATTTTATTGTTAAGATAAATATTTTAATCTCCAAATGACAATCATCTTTTTTTGGTCGAGACCATAATATCCACAGCCGAACATAATGACTAATCCCTCGCTAGATCAAATGGCAATCATCTTAGCAAGTTCATATTTTTTTTCAATTTAACTTTTTCTCCAAATGGTATTGAGACTCAACAATAACTAAAAGTAAGAACAGAGGGTGCAGGTAGCCAAACAAGCCCATATAAGCGTTGGAGAGTTTGAGTCCAATATTGGTTAGAACTTTTGAGAAAATTTACCCTCCCACCCCTACATTTAACCCTCTACCCCTACAAACAATTTAATATTCCCAATTTATCCTTTTTATTCTTTCATTCTACCAAAAAATTTTCGGAACACTTAAATCCATATTCCGGTAACAATGTTGCAACCCAAACAAGTAGAAAATCTTCGAATAAACCATACCGTGGCGAAAAATAAAATCTGCAAAACCAATGTTCTATTTTTTCTGGTTTCCAAAATCTGCTAATTGCTCCAAAACCCAGGATCTACTAAAATCTGATTTCCAAATGTCAGTTTAATTTAGCCAAACGTTTAAAATTGCGTCAAAAAAATTTCCCAAATTTCAAAATTCTAAAATCTTAAAAAACACCCAAATCTGGGTTCAAAATCACAACGCAAAACAGACCCAAATCTTCATTCTATATTCTTATTTCAACCACAGTCAACAAAAAAACACCATCAATAAAAAAAAACACCACGAATGAACACAATCATCAACAATGACATTCAACAATTCCATATGATGCCTGTGTTGCCGGTGAGTGGGGAAATGAGGTGAATGATGAAGAACAAATACTAAACTCTTGTTTTGAAGAATCAGTTCTTGACTGCGGTTTTGCATATTTAATTTAGGCTAATCATTTTACACCAATTTTTTTAATTGATCCGAGAAGCGACACTGTTACCGGAAAACGTTTGAAATTGTTCCGAATTTTTTCTTTTCCATTTACCGGAAAACTCATTCTTTGCTGTAGGGGTGGAATGAAATATTTAAAAGGATAAATTGGGAATATTAAATTTTTTGTAGGGGTAGAGGGTTAAATGTAGGGGTGAGAGGGCAAATTTTCAACTTTTGAATACGACTTCCACTTTATGAACACAAACTAATCCACTACTATGTCACACTAGATATTTTTCAAATCGGATTTCCATGCCGTTGGCAATCAATGATCCGCGATCATTCATTTCATATTCAACAGTCCAAAGTTTAAAGTCGGTAATTTAAAAAAAAAGCTAAATTTCTTTTAATATTGTCCGATCTTGATCGACAGTCACAAATTGTGTGACCGCATATGACTGCCCTAAATCCATTTTTTCTTTCTTAGTAGCAATCTTCTGTTTAAAAGATCAGCATCCTAAAAAGTAAAACAGAACACATAATGTGAATCATAGATAGAAATAACATCCAATTTATTTGGTATCAAAACATGAAACCTAGGTTAGAGGATAAAATACTAGATATTTAAGAAAGACATAAACTTCAGAAACACTGAACAAACATTATTTTCCTCTAAATACCTATAAACATGATTACTTAGGCTAGTAATTTCTTGCCACTCATCATCATCCTTGTAAACTCATTGAAGTCTATAAGACCATCACCATCTCCATCAACCCCTTTAACCATTTTCTTACAAGCACTAAGGCTACAACTTTCTCCTAGCCTTTTAAAAATTTGGGACAATTCTTCAGCACTAATTTTCCCATCACCATTTATATCAAATACTTGAAAAGCACTCTTAATATCCTCTTCTTTTATCTTATTACCTTCTCCATTGAACATTTCCATAAACTCTTTAAAGTCTATGAATCCATCTTTGTCAGAATCCATTGCTTTGAATGCCTTCACTGCATCAATATCACCAATACCTTTATCCAAAGCCTTTGCAGCTGCTTTGTACTCTTCAAGACTAATCTTGCCATCTTTGTTGGTGTCGAATTTCTCAAACACCCATTTCATTTCATCTATCTTTGGTTGGAAACTTGTTTCGGCATTCGATGTTTGACTCGACTTGAAGCTGTTCTTTTGGACTATATTTTTTCGTGGAGAAGTTGGCTTGCCCGAAAAGCTACCATTAAATTTTAGGAAACTCAATTTCGACATAATCTTTTGATACAAAAATATAAATTTGCCTTTAGTATGATTATGGTTTATGAGTTCTACTACATTATGCCCTGTTTATATAGATATCAAAAGTTCACCACTATTGAAATGCTCTACATATGATTTGTAAAGGAAAAGTTAGAATCTGAATAAAGTTTTGTTCTTATGCCGAGAGTTTTTAAACTGAAGTTGTGCATATGCTTTATACTAAATTCTCAATTTTGTGATTAGCTACTTGTTAAAAATTATCTACAAATAACCAAGACATTTGATTGAGGTGATTAATGAGTTTCACCAAAGGACGAATTTCAAGTTCAATTCCTAAGGGGAACAATTTGTAGGCCAAATTTTAATTACTTCGCGGCCGAAGAGAGTTAATACCCAAACAAAAAATAAAGTTATCTCAAATTGATATACATTGATTTGGTAAAGTTAGAATAAAGTTTTTGTGGAAAGTATTTTGAGGAAGGTACACTTATGACTCAAAGGTAGGCAAAACCATACTTTTATGTCGAATTTGAAATGCCTATCTATTGAATGATTCGTTTTGAACTTTTTATAAAACCGTGTATTCAGCACCATGTCCTACTTGCTGAGTTGAATCCTATTCTTGAGTCACTTCTAAATTTGTTATCATGTATGTGTACCGAAGTATTGGGAATCTTTCAATGAGTACAGAACATGTTGTGAAGGCAAATGGCATCAAAACTTCAAAAAGGACTAAAACTTTTATTTATACCAAAGCAATATCAAACCAATTTGAGTTGGATTTAAAACCATATTGAAGCCCCGTTATAACATGACAATGACATTAGGATTTATTAAAATTGAAATTGTTTTGATTAATTGGCTGAGTCATGCAGTTCCAATTTAAGCTCCATATACTACAAAATTAATCTTATGGGGTCAGTAGCAGATAGGGTAGAGTAGTGGCCAACCCCCAAAATGTTATAACAGTGTAGCGAGTAGCAGTATGGCCGCTACGTCGAAATCTAGGCAAACAATACAAACACTACGCATCTATTTTATTTTAATTTATTAAATTAGAGTCCCAAACTAATTTGTTGACACATCAACATTTACATGCCACGTGATCTTATTTTTGCCAACTCATTGTTTTTTCCTATGTGTCACCTCTAAGAATTGCTCTTCTTTCTTTTTCTTTCCACAACCCAATATAAATAGACATGTTTTATTAGCCATTGTACAACTTATCATTTTTTACGTTATACAACAATATATATGACATAGTATTAAATTGGCCTCCTATTATATACAAATCAGTTACACAATTATTACAATTAAATTACCCATAATATTAATGTTTCTATTTTAATAAAAACTTTCTCTTCATTCACCCTCCTTTTCCACTGTTTTTTTTATTCCAATTGCTTTAGCAATGTCCTCTTCTCATTCCAAAATCAAAGTATGTCATATATCACTTATAATTTTAACGACGACCTTCCTCCACTCTTTTACATCCACCACGCCAAAAATATAGTGCAGCAAATGAGGAGAGCAGCAAGACTACCACATGATTGAAAGAAAGAAAATCACCTTCTAATATATATTTAGAAAATCCACATCCAACAACACCAAGAGGAGTGGTAAATGGAACAACCACCATGTGGTTTACGCTTTAATGTACAACTTTTAGAATATACTATTGTAGAGAAAATACACACAACAAGACATCCACACAACCTTGGTAAGTCTTTGGCTAGCTTATATATTTAGGATGTTTGAAGAAATACTTCATAATAATCGCACAATAAGCTAACTCCTCTATTTTTGTCAATGTCTTCGTTACATTTTTTGGTAATTGGTATACATATTGTTAGCAAAATTGTTTAAGCTATAGGAGATAACATGCTGGTATTAATTTTTTTTTGGGTTTTTATACTCCCCTTTCTTTTCTTTTATACTCTTTTAATTTCTTGCTCTTAATCAATTAGCTATTTGTCGATTTTCACACATGACTTTGTTGGATATAGCACAATTCAATGTGTTCAACTCAAAAAATTACATGAGAACTAACATATATTTTGGAAGGAAAAAAAGAATTGACGACATATATAAATGATGTTTTTGGTACTTTTTTTGTTTCTCACCGCTTGATATATTTGGTACTTTTTTGACAATAAGTGTAAAATACATTATTTTATTTTATTTTTATCAAATTATTTACCTTATTATCAAAATTGAAATATAACATCAAATCAGTTGCGTAGTCCACATCTAATTTTTTTTTTTTTTACAATAATCCATATCTAATCATATAATATTATCAAAAAAGATGTAGTATGTATTGAATTTTATTCTTTAAATTGTCAAATTAAAAAAAAAATTAAACCGCGCAATGCGCGGGCCATATTCTAGTATAAAATTAAAACAGAAGAATCGACAAAATTAAACACATTCATTACTAATCATCAAAATAGAAAATACTAGTAAGTTCTAGAATCAAAGGTTCGAACTAACACATGTAATATTCAAACATAACATAAAGCAAAATAGAAAATAAGTTCTAGCCTCAGGCTCAAAATAAAATAAACAAAAGAAAGGAAGGAAAACAGAAATTATTTCCTAATGTCTATGGGCAGAATGATCATCTGGAGTATTGCCAAAGGTTGCATCAAAGGGTTCCTTCACAACCTGCAAATAAAAGAAACACAAATGTAACTCTCAAGGAAAAAAATAATTTATCAAGAAAGAGTATTTCTTATTCAAGACATCCATCTTCCAGAGACAGAATCACCTTGAATTTTCTGAATAACATTTTTTGTGAAAAAACTGATTAAAAACCTGAGCTACCTAAAGTCTGAGTTTCCTAAGTTCCTTGAATTGCCTAAAATCCATGAAGTTCCTAAAGTCATTGCTACAACTACAAATTAGTGTGATCAACAATAACCATATGGTATCACTGTATCCATATGATAGACCCATTACACAGATCGGTATGAAGATATAGAGGTCAACTTAGTCAACTGATCCACAAGAAAATGATCAGTATTAATTTCAAAGAAATTGAGGAAACGAAAGGGAAGGAGAAAGAGAGGAGCATAGAGAATCATTGTTGCAGATATATATTATGAGATGACCAAACAAGACTTAGATGAGAATCTAACAGCTCTCCCTTCTGCGTTCTAAACAATGACAGAGAAGGTTAAATTTGTTACTTCTACCACAAGATTTGTGCAGAGAAGTTTAACAAACATACTATTGACTTGGGGGTATACATTTGAATACTTATTTCAATCTTTAAAATATGTAACAATAACATGAACAAAGGTTTGACATAAAACTGCAGTTGAATATAATGCATAAATGATATAGCACAATATGTATATATACACTTACCTCAAGAACATGGTGATATCAAACTTTCGATGTATACTTTCGGGTGGCGCAAACCATTGAACTTGTCAACATCTGTATTCTTTAAAGTACCATTTACGGAATCATAAACAACCAAGTCTACTTCGAAAAACTTAAAAAACGACAACAACACTTGGTCATCTTCAGAAATATAAAGTACATTCTTAATATACGTAATGTAAATACTATAGTCCATGTAAGAAACATTGAACAATTTAGTCCAAGACTCTCTATTTCCATGTTCCTTCATAAGCCAAATATCTACTGAAAATGTATTTAAACGTCTACAAAGGATGGACAAGCAATCCTTCAAAACCGTCAACGTACATGTAACCATTACTACACCTTCTCCGTAATCAGGCTGCAAAATCTCTTGATAGGACTCTGTCCCCAAATCAAGAGAAACAATGGGCTGCAAATAACTTATATCACCACAATCTATGAACCAATTAATTGTGCCACTCACAAAAGTTCCCCATTCAATATAAAAGTAATGAGAATTTGGAGAAGGAAAATCCTCTATTAATCTCCAAGAATTGGTACCTAAAGTATGAACCTTCACTTGATTTTTGTAAACATTACTATTACGAAGTTTATACCTAAGAACAACGACAACTTTATAATCACCGGTTAAATTATCATATCCAAAGCCATATACGCGCATATAATATTCATATACAGTTTCGTCAACCTCAACCTCTTGGCGTGGATGGTACGGAGATGGCAATATCTTATATTTTCTAATGGAAGGGTTCCATATAACAGCATTAATAAAATTGTCACGGTGGCCACCGTCGTAAGAGGACGTACTTTGAATTAAACAAAGCATTCCGTCGCAAGAGCCAATCATTGTAATGTAACTGTTTTCCATGTTGAGAGGATAGTTGATACGTGTGCCTTTTGTCGTCAGATCGGTCAAGAATGAGCGGAGAGGATAAACTATGTGAGAGAATTCGGTTAAAGGATCAATGAAGTTTAAAATTAGATTAGGTTTTGTGATTGACGACGACATGATAATGTGTTTTTTTCCGAACTTGCGATCGGAAATTAGGGAATTCCAATTTTTGCAAACGCATTTAAGTGTCATGAGGAATTTCACGGGGAGCTTGTACAGAATTTCTGTTATGAGCTCAAATGGAAGAGTGGGTGAGGAGGTGGTGGTGGTGGTTGTGGCGGCAGCCAATTTCCGCCTAGTTGAGACAGCCATTTCCATTGGCTGAGACCGATCGGTAGTGTTTTTGTCATCGCCATCGTTACCTAGTGATGTCATTTGTGAGTAAATGACTAGTTAGGGTTCAATTGGGATGACAAAATTTAAATAGAGCAATGCTAGGTTGTACGACCCGATGACAAACGAATAATGGACGACAGTAGGAAACGTGTAACTATACATGGGCAATGGTTGTAATATAGAGGATGAATAATGGGTAAAATGGTAATAACAGATCACCACATCACGTCGTCATCTTTGCACGACTCGTGCATCCTAGCATTGCAATTTAAATAAGATGATTTATTTAAATAAAATACTAAGTACTATTTTTTTTTATAAATACTAAAGTAGTACTGGACCAGTATGTATATATTGTTGTAAGAAAAAAAATTATTATGTATATGGTAAAACGATAATGTTCAAGAAGTTCTAGTTCAACTGACATAAAATACCAAAATTGTTAGACCGGACATCCATGATCAGGATTCAATCTTTAATCACTCTACTTTATGTGTGTGAATTTATGATGATTTTATCGTATCATATATGTAAAATAAAACTATTATAACAAACACTTGACCCTAAAAACCGATAATAACAAAAATATGATATACTTTGTTTTTCTTGAGCATAGCTGGATTGCTACATAACACGCAAAGACAAGTTTTTTTTATTTCATCATCTAGTGCAACATTGTTCGTCTTCATGTGGTGTTTGTTTCCGGTCTTCGTCTTCAACTATTGATTCACAAAGTGATTTAGTTCGTCTACGGTGCAACTCCAATACACATATATTCTGGTTAATTTAATTTTATTACAATATATATTATATTATTGACATTCAATCTAACAATTTCGACATTTAATCTAACAATCATGGACATTCAGTCTAACAATTTCGATATTTTATTTCAATTGAACTAAAACTTCTAATCTTTCGACGACGTCAAATTATATTATACTTATTATACAAGAAAAAGAAAATACAACAAAGGTGAGGGCGCAAACCTGACTCAGTATGTGTTCATACAAAAGTGTATGATTCGTCTCTAAATAAATATTACAACCATAATCAACCTACACAAAAGTGGTATGATAAAATCCATCAAACCACGACGACACGAAAAGTCAACACTTTCCACATTATAGTTGATTCAAAATTCAGATTTTAAAATGTAGTATCATGTTAGATAAATTTGTGAGGGCTAGTTTCTTCTACATCATAAGTGACTTTATTTTGATCAATAGTTTCATATAGTACATTCATTTTTGCACACAAATCAAACATGAAACATGTTAAATTGCAAATTTCAAATTACATGTACACTACAATACAAGTATACAACAAACAATGCAACTAGTACATGTTTTCAACCAGTTAGGAAGACCGAAATGCCCCTTCTTGATACACTAATTGCAAAAAGTCAAAACAAAGATACACTAACCTTTCTTGATAAATAACCCCTAAAACCAGAGGATATATATAGCAGAAATAACACAAGTTTAAGAGATTAAACATTGATTAATGATGGTTTAATCTAATCTAGGAAGACCGAAATGCCCTTTCAATGGAATCAACAATCTTCCACTGAGATTCAAGTATCATACGAATCCTTTTATTCTCCATCTCCAATCTAAACCTTTCAGTTTCCTTCATCATCTTCATCTTCATATTTTCCAATCCAACAATCCTCTCAGCAAAACCTCTTAACTCCGCCGTTAAACCTTTCACTATCGTTACTCCTTCTTCTTCCTCATCCTCCTCCTCCTCCTCCTCATCGTCGATTTCATCGCGGTGTCTTGTAACCGTTGGTTTCTGGTTAAGAATATTATTCATACTCCTTGACCTAACACTAGGAATTTTTTTCCCTCTCTCACCGTCGCTTTCTTCATCGGAGATAGGGAGGCTGTGAAGAACAGGTCGAGCGGAGATAGGCATAGGACCGCGTTCAAGATCATCCATGAGACGGAAATACTGCCAAGATCGGGAAGATACAACCGAGGAAGTAGCGGTGAGGCGGTGTTTCTCGGATCGGTGACGTTGACGGAGTTTTTCCATCTTATGACGACATTGAAGGGCGGTTTTGGAAGGGTAGTTGTAATCGTAGCCGCATCGAGCGGCTACGACTACAGCTACTTCTTCCCATTGACTGCCGCGGAGTGGGCCCCGTTTAAGAGAGTACCATTTCTCTTGGTAGGCTCTGATGAGGTTGATGGTTTCTTGGTGGGTCCATGGGATGGGTTGGGGTTTTTTTGTGAGGGAGGAGACGGTGGTGGGTTTTGGTGGTGAAGAGGAAGTGGTGGCCATTGAATTTGTTTGTGTTGCGTTGGGTTTAGGAAGAAGGATATGAATTAGTTATTGAGGTGAGAGAATGTGGTGTTTTATTGATGTGGTGAAGTGGGTTTTGGGGTTAGGTTTGTTGGTTGATAATTGATCGCGGTGGTGGTTGGACTTGGTTGGTCTGTTGGGTGGGTGGAGAGTGACTAGATAGCAACGTACTACATAGTGGGTTTTGGTTCTCCTACTTTGCTGTCCTGTCTAAGCCTAAACTCCTTGTCGCTACTACTATCTTCTTGTTACCGGCAAACACATTTTCATTTTGTTAGATTCCATTAGTTGTTGGGTGGTAGGTGATGCTGGGATGTTCGATATCTGCAACTGCGTTCAGAAGCGAGCTAAAATAACTTAATCCAAGAACTGAATGCCGATTAAACAGATGGTGAAAACAAAAACAAAAATCCGTAAATTTTAATAAAATTTCTTTTTCTTTGTTATTTATTTACTTCTTTTGCGAACATTTTAATTCAAATTTCTAATATTTGTAAATACTACTTCCCTCCTTAAATATAAGATATATTTGACCAAATTGTATTATTAATCTATCATGTTTTGACTGTGACCATGTTTTGACGGGGATGGAGGGAGAAATTCCCCTGTGGATAATTTGAGGCGGGGAACGGGAAAGGTCTCTCCACCACCGCGAATTCCCCGACCCCGACCATAATTATATAACTTTATATATTTTTTTTCATAAAAAAATTAATTAATACTACATATTGACCAAATACATTAATTATTCGATGTATCTAAAAAGTGACTTGTCCCTTATAATAAGGAACGGAAGTAGTACATTATAAGGATTATGATTATGTATGGGAGCAACAAGTTCAATTGAATATTTATTTTTGTCAAAAAGAAATATTAAAAAGTGTTTTTTCAGTTTTTTTGTTAGTGATGGAAAATATACTTTTATTAAAATATTTTATTTTTTTTTAAAAAAAGGAAAAACAAGATATCGAGCTTTTGATTAAAATGTATAACAAAATTGTTAATTTTTTTATGTCCGTGAAATTCTGTAGATACTGTTGGGATCATGGGGGATGGAGGAAGAAATCACCCCGCAAGCTTGAAGATGGAGGGAGAAATTTCCCCGAAGAAAGGAATGGGACAAAGAGTGGTAAATTATCATCCGCTCAATCCTCACCACGTTGATATCCCTATTGATGATTAGTAGGTTGAGCTTGGTGTCTTAACCTTTTGACTTTTGTTTTAGTCAAAAGAAAAATAAATAGTACTGTATTACTACTGTAGTAAAAATGTGAGCGTGGAGAATTTAGTAGAAGAAACAAAAATCTTATGAAATTGGTTGAAAACTAAAGCTTATATAGTCTGAACTATACTATATATTTTTCAATGGCGCTTGAACCCCGCTTAATTGACTTGAATGTCTAGTACTGATTTAGAAAGAAAATCTTGTTTTGTGATTCTGCTGCAGCATTCTATTAAGTACTAAATGAAGAGAAGCAGAGAATTTAGGGTTGGTCATTTGTTGGGTTGGCTATGTGGGATGAGTGGAACTATGGAAGTATGGAGAGAGCAACTAAATTGTGATAGGCTATAACAAGGTTATTTTTGGAGCCGGCAGTGTGAAATTTGGTAGGTCATTGTATGGATATTGTGTTGAAGATTTGTGCATTAGTCCCACTTCTGTTATTCACGTTTAAGAATATATGGTAATCAAGTAATTTGTGCAATATTGGTCTATTGAAGTGTCAAAGGCAAATTGATAAGTGACTAAAGAAGGATGTGTAACTTATATGTATTGGCATCAAGCTAGTGAGTTTTTTAGAAGAGAGGTCATTATTACCTAAGAGATTGGTTTGTTTTGCTTTTATTGAATATGTGGGTGTGGGACTGTGGGTAAATGCTTGAGTTTTAGCAACTATTAGGTGTTCATCTTGTTTTGGGTGTTTTCATCTTTTATTGTTAGCTCCTAATTGTATTGTAACATTCTTTTGCTTAATACAATTCATTTTGCTTTTGCAAAAAAATAAATAAATAAAAATCTTGGATAGATGTCAACTTACTCCATTAAAGACAACATAGATGTCTTTACATGCAAAATAATTAAAGAAAAAAGAACCTTATTAGTATATTTTGTGTGTAGAAACTAGAAAGTAGAAAGGACTAGTTGTTCCTGACACAATGTTCAAAGTGATGAGAGACTTCAAGTGTTCAACCATTCATGACAGCAGGAATCAAATTCTTTGCTTTCTTCCGGCAAGGATAAATGTTAAACATCATAAAATGTCAAGAATCTGCAATATGTTCAAACAGATATATCTATAAGACAAATTAAAGAACCGTATAAAAAATTATTCTAACATAAAAGTAGGACATAATAACAATTACTAAAGCCTTTTTCCCATCATGTGTGATTAGTACTTAGTTAAACGAATCGAATAACGCCATAATGTTTTGTCATGGACTCATGGTCCATATCCACATAGTTTTCTTGGGTCTACCTCTTCCTCCAACTATTGGATTATGCTTAGTGCTTCTACATGTCTTCCACAAATATGCCCAAATCAACTATGATAAGACTCTACCCATGAATTCATTCATAATCTTATTTTTGTCTTATATACAATGATTATCTTTAATCCACTCTCCTTACAAGTGCTTCTACATGTCTTCTTCACATATTCCCATATCATCTATAATTCTATATGACAATATCCATGACTTCATATCATCTATATGTCCATATTCTTAATTTTATCTTATATATATACATATATATACATTATCATATCTACAACACTAATCTTTCCTATTGACTATTGTCCATTATTAGTCCATAGAACATTGCAGTAAGTGATAAAGTCTTGCTTTATGTTTGAGTGATACTTTTCTATTACACTTACACCAAAAGAAAATCTTCATTTTATCCATCCCACTTGAATCATATGATAAATATCTCCCTTTACCTCCCTGACATTTTGTATGTAGATGATCTAAGATACTTAACATGTGTCACGTCTATATTACTTAATGTGTTTCAATTTTCACCAGGTATGAATAGTACATCTGCTAAACTTGTGTTTCATACACTTTGTTCATTATCTGCTTATCAAATGGATAATTTTAGATGCAAAAATGGACAACCAACAGATACTTGTGTGATAATACATAAGACCAACTTGCTTGGTCTGAAAAGACATTCACTCGCACATCAGAATAAAATTAAACCAATTCAAACAAGGATAAATGCGATGTGATCCTGATATAGTCAAGAAAACCTAATAAGAGTTAGTAAGCAAACTTACTTGCATTGGCATCTCTTGCATGACAATACCGGTGCTTTCTTCGATGCTTTTTAGAGTTACCACTTCCCCACCAACAACCATATTGATAACAATTCCATCTGCACATTAGTCAGGAATCTAATCAATGATGCAAAAATTCAAACTACCACTTAAAAAACCATAGAACAAGGCAGCAAAAAAGGACCAGCTGTTAAACAAGCAGCCAAGCGTCTTCCATATGTTTCCTGCACCAAAAAAACAAAAAAGTTATGAGAAGAATGGGAAGTGAATCGTTAGGGTAGGAGAAAGATACAATAGGGAAACACACACAACACTTTTACAACACATAAATCACTAGACCAGAATTCTTCTTCAGTTCTGAATTATAAAGATGGATGATTTTTGAGAAACGAAAAACTAACAGAAGAAACAAATATGTAGAAACAAGAGAACAAACAAAATTTATTTCTTCAGTTAACAAATTTATCTAAAGGGACAAAAGAAACCTTATACAGGTAAACATTAGGATGGTTTGAGGTTAAGAGTCCACCTGATTTACATAAATTTATCTAATGAATAAAAAACTATCATCACAAAAGCCAAGTTGTACAGTACAATACAATTTCAGAAGGAAAAGAAACAACAACTCATAGTAATACCTTTTTCGCCGGTAACTCATAGTTAATGAGAAGATGAGCATTCATGGGAGACTCCCCAGAAGTAAGAAGAGGAAGGCAAGCATCTGTCACAATAATCATATGAGATCTATCATCTTTCCCAACATCATCCTCATTCCCTACTCTATCATCATTAATCTGATTCCATCTCGCCGTCACTTGTCTAAAAGTTTCTAAAACAAAAGCACGTTCATCTGCAGCAAGGTCACTGTACTGACGACACATGGCAAAGAAAATAAAGTTGAGTGAAGAACAAAAAGTCAGTAAGGAACAGTACAGAAATATAAACTCAAAACACATATAAAGAAATCTAAACACCAGTGACATTTATCTGTCTATCTATCTATATATTCTAAGTTAAGTCTTAGTCTTCCACTAATGATCTGTGGTGCAACTTAACACTTCTATTTTCCGTTGTTTTCCCCCAAAGTCTGTGCGAGATCCTTACTAGTTATTTCAATACTTCAATTAAAAGCATAGGTATGCATGTGAACAAGTTAAAGTCCCATTTGGATAAACTTAATTAAGCACTTATAGCATAAGCGTTTATCATATTAAGCTATTTCTAAAACATAAGATCAAATAAAGTAGCTATGTTGTTTGAATTGATGAAGGTGAGGGATGGATTTGTGATGATTTGGATAAACAATTTAATTACACACTTACAAGTTACAACATAAAACGTGTATCATATTAGTGTTTATGTATATCTATTTCTATAAGAAAAGATAAAATAAGGTCAAATTGTTTTCATATAAGCTTATCCCAAACAGTCTCACAAAAGTTAAGTTTATACGAGTAGATAAGCTCAAATAAGTCAATTCAAACAGAAGAGAAAGGACGATGAATAGAATAATACCAAAGCAGAAGATGAAATGAAAGGAAGAGGTGAAAGAGAAGAACAGAGAGAGTCAAGGTCATCACGAGTGCTGCAACAAACAACAATTGGCAAACAAGGACGCCGACCTACCAAATCAAGAAGATCAACCAGCGTTTGCTGCAAGCAAGCAAATTATCATCAATCAAATTCAAAATCAAATATTAGGATAGAATAGTAAAGCTAAGATGATGATGATGATGATGATACCATTTTGAATTGAAGTCTGTCTACTGCGAGGTAAAAATGACGCGGGTGACTGAAGAGAGAAAGGTTACATAAGATAAGATAATAATTGAAAAGAGTTACGTACTGAATAGAAGAAGGAGAATGAAAAGTACCCGATCTGATGATGATGATGATAATGAGACTGAGATTGAGATGGTGAAGACGGAGTATCGATGCTGCTATCCATGGCCATCTTCCTCAATGGGAAACTAAATTTCTTCTATCACACACATTATTTGATTCCAATAAACTGAAAAACTATATACTTTACTTTACTTTATTTATTTTCATAATCAAAAAATAAAGTAAATTTTAAAATTATTACTAAAACTTTTGTGAAAAAGAATGTACTAGTATTTTATATTTTTGGTGCATAATATATATATATATATATCAAAGTTCAAATCCTGATCTTAAAAGTTGGAGTTAATAACTTTAATATTTTTTTATCAGTTAAATTAAAATTTTTAAATATTTTATTTTGGAGGGTGTGCGAGAAGAATGAATGTTTGAGAGACCACACTTTTAGAGGATAAAATTTTTATTTTTAATATAGTATATATGTATTGTATGTGGATTAATTAATTTTGATTTGATTTCAATTAAAAAATAGGCTTAAATAGGTAAAAAAAATTAAATTGACTATATACTTTCATTTTACTTTCAAAAAAATTTTAAACTTATTTTTTATGACGTTCTTTTACTTTAAGAAAAAAACTTTTAAATTGATATTTTACTTTCAATTTACTTTAAAAAATGTTGTGGACCCATTATTCATGTGCACTTTGGCACCTTTGGAAGATTCCTTAACCACTTTGGTCCTTCTTTTCAAAGGATCAAAACTAAACCAAATAAATACTTAAGGAATCAAAATGAAACAAAAAAGTAATTTATGGGACCAAAATGAAGAAGAAAAAAAATTAAGTTAAAGGACTAAAATGAAACTTTTAATTATTAAGGGATCAAAATAAAATTGAAAAATAAGTTAAGGGAGCAAAATACTACCTCCATCCCAATATATAAGATTTATTTGGACTAAATGACACTTTTCATTTATCTTGTTTTGACTGGATTTTTTCAGTAATATATAAATATAAATATTAGCATATAAGATTTTATTTGATTCATTTTAATGAATATTTTCAAAATATCAAATTTTTATAATTTTTACTGATAGATAATTAAAGATATTAGCGATCAAAATTGTACATTAAGACACATGTAATAGTCAAAATGAGTCTTAAATTTTGAGGTGGAGGTAGTAGTAATTAAGCCTAATTCATAAGCTTGTCTCATTCAATTGTTCTGAATATACAGTATATTTAAAAAAAAAAAATTGAAAAATCAAAAGTAATGTCCTGATCACAACACTATAACATCAGTGAAAATAATTATAATTTATATTTTCTGTATTATATTTATTGATTTTGATTGATTTTTTTTATCATCAGAACATGACATCAATAAAAAAATAAAATACTAGTAACATTTAGTATCAAAGCTTACTAAACAGCTATATTTAAAAAGCCATATAATTTACTATCTGTATCTACTTTACAACCGTGAATACTTGTATATATTCATATAAGTATACTACCTAGATTAAATTAAAATTAACACAACTTGGTGATTGTGAACACATAAAAGAACATTGATAGCAAATTTGATCTTTCTATTCTACCCAAACCTACCATGATGATGATAGCTTAGTGATCTTAATCATTTTTCATGATAGCATTTTTATTTTTATTTCTTCCATATAATAACTCAAAAAAAGTAAATTAAATTGTGAAATGTGGCAAGCTAAGGTCTCATATTTCAGTTACAAACCTTGCCACTTTTCATCGTGTTAACAACATTGACAGCACTAAAGTCAACAACATTGTTAGTCATCACTTTAGCTTTAGGTCCACCAAAGCCCAATTGTTCTTCACAACCTCTCATATTATTCTTTCTTTTCTTTGTATAATTTTCTTCTTTCAACCAAACACCAAACAATTTCAAACAATCTCTTCCATTCTCTTCAACTTCACCAACCCCATTTTGAACAGGTTCACAATTATTTCCTTGTTGTTTCATAATGCGATTGATTTGATCAGGTCCTACATTTAAACCATCTTTTAAAAAAGCCACCAACTCATCGCACTGTTTTTTCGCGCGTGCTAATTCGTAGCTTAATGTTTCGTTATCTTTTTTTAATTTCTCGTTCTCGCTTGATAAATTGACGCTATGTGGAAGCGTTGTTTCTATTGATCCGGGATTTTTTGAATCCGAGGATGAGGTTGAGGTGGAGGTGGATCCTACTCCATCATTGCCAGAGTTTGACGGATAGGAGTTGTTGGCGCTGGTTTTTTCGAGTTCTGGAGGCTGTGACGCCGGTTGGGATGCAGTTTTGCGACGTTTGATATCGGTGAGGAGGTGTTTGTGGCCTTGCTTGAAATTTTCGTTTGCGAATTCCCATTTGTCTGGTACAACCTTTCGGAATCCCTGTAAAATATGAAAGCTAGTTAGCATTTTCTCATTGCCAAAATGGTTATGTTTATGATAATTATCCAAAAAATATGGTCATGATAACAAAAAAACTTACTAAATAAACCATGAGTACTAAAAAGCTTATAAAAATTATAAAAACGATACATATGTAAAATGGAAACAAAACAAATCGTAAAAGATTTAGTATACATATAATAACTCACATAATAATACAATTTTTTAAGACTTTTCATACAATATTTACACAATTTTATTTATTTTTATCTATAAACGAAGTAATAACTCACATAATAATACAATTTTTTAAGACTTTTCATACAATATTTACACAAATTTATTTATTTATATCTATAAACGAAGTATTAAACAATGCTAAAATTTATACTATTACAAAAATAACTATATGGTAAAATTTGATCGCATGTAAATTTTATTTATTTGACTTTAATTATTAATAAAGTTTCCTCAAAAAAAAAAATATTAACACAGTCTTACATATATATAATTAACCATAATTTATTGTCAATGTACTTTTTCTACACTACAAACCTAAATTAAACTCTATAAAAAAATATCACTAGTTTGATATCTTTGAAAATAACGAATTAAATCTTCTCCGGCTATTTTTTTTTCATGTTTTTTATGCAATCAATCGTTAAATTAGAGAAAAAATAAATACAAAGATGATCAAAACCCAAAAAAAACTCCATTTTTCTCTTAAACTTTAAAGAGACCAATACTTTCCAATTATGGTATTCTACTTTGGATGGATGAAGTTCTTTCAATCTATATTTGTGTAGAACCCATCCAATTTCTATTTTTATTAGAAAAAAATATATAGTTTCTATTTGCTTGCTTAATAAAAAAATAAAGCCTAACCAAACAAACTTCCTTGACTTAAACCAAAAAATTGCTATAAAATAATTTATATATGATGATGTTTATGAAGAACTAATTAATAAAAGAATAGAGGGAATTAGACAACATACATAGGTATTGAGCTGGCGAACAAAGCTAGAGAAATTGTTGTGCTTGAAATATTTAGGAAGCAAATCCCTTGCAAAATCAGCATGTTTCCACACAACAAAACTTTCATTACTTTCACTCCATGATATCACATCATCCGTCGCAAAATCATCCACCATCATATATGTCTTTGTCAAAAAAGGCGCCGGCACCGACCGCTGCGACATCTTTTTTTCTCTTCCCGATCTACCCTTCAACTAATTATATATCTTCTCTAATTAATAATCACTAATAATAATATTTTCTAAACAAAACAAAAAATTAATTAACCAAAGAAAATTTGTGTCTAGTAAGAGCAACTAAAAAGGAGAAGTGCGGTTAAGAATTCCCAATCCCAACAATAAAAGCCAGAAAGAAAGAATCGAGAATGAACTAAATTTTCTGAAGGCGTTCTTTGATGATCAGAATAATCCATTCGTTTAAACAACATGTATGAAATCAAAATCAATTTGGTTCACAAATACCATATTCACCATACAAAATAGGAAAGTTTTTTTTTTTTTGACAATAAAAAGGAAAGTTTTATGAGTACTAATATTCTCTTTTATGATGCTTCGAAGAGACTCTTTTATAGATACGAAGAAACCAAACATGATCCATTCTTAATAAGTGACGTGGGTTCTAGAAATTTTTAGAAACACTTATTTGGACCAAAACAAAACCGCTTCCACACGTACACATACATGAATGTCACTTTATTATTATTAAGATAGTTTAATCAAAGTCTTGTCTTTTTTTTTACAAGGAAGTCTTGTCTTGAGTTTAAGCTTGCACCAAAAAAAAATCTTGAATTTAAGCATGTAAAATCATATGACACTGATATATTAAATCAAGGTCTTGAGTTTAAGCATGTAAAATCGTTAAATTTATTGTTCATTTGAATCGCACAAATAAAGTTTGAAGAATAGGTTTTTACTTTTTACCGTATTTGAAGAATTTTTATGTACTATCTATTCTTTATTGATTGTAGACAATGTCGGCTCAAGGGTAAAACAACCTAAGCAAGAGTTATAGGTCTTCAAAAAATAATAAAATTTATCAAGAGAAAAAAAGCCTCTCATATGTCTTAAACACATTAGAAAAAGGCCTCCGGTAAAAAAATAAAGGCCTCTTAGGATTTATTTTTTTTATTAAAATGAAACAACAACTTTAAAATTCTTCAAAAAAAAAGTCTCATATTAAAGTTCGCTTTAAGCCTCATTTAGTGTTGGGATGGCTCTGATCGTAGATAATGATAAATTATAAAAAATTTACACACACGAAGTGTGAAGGATCTGAATTTGAATTATATTTATGAGCGTCAAATCTAATAATTTCGTCATTTTTACCAATTAAACTAAGATTTGTAAACTGCTCCTATATGATTTCTTTAAGAAAATATGTCGTTTTATTAATTAAATTTGATAAAATAACAAAAATCGTATGTTTTTTCGCACTTTCTTCCTCTCAATTTTCGTCAACACGATACTAATAATATGTTGACACTATTTATATTTTTTTTCTTACTGAGGAGATGTGAGAGGAAAAATTGATAAAATATAAAGGAGGCAGAGAAAGTTACAACACGGTTCGTGGTTGGCTTTTTCTCCTGAATGATACTACTATCGTGTATTATTTTCGCATGAAATTTTCTATATGGAAGCTTCTATTGCAATTTCCCATTGTAAGCACATTTATTTTAATTTTAATTATAGTATGATGTACTAAAAATTATGTATGTAGAGAGTGCTTACTACTTTTTCTTTGCTTGATAATGGATAGACGCGTGTGGTTGGCATTATCTGCCTTTTTTCTTCTTCTATAAAATATCGAAAAGAATTAGAAGTGTGGTTGTTGGGGCAAAAATGGTAGATAATAGTCAGAATATGTACACACAAATTAAAATCACATAGTCAGAGGTTATTTTTTTGATTCATGCATGTAAAAAACATGCGGTGGTTGATGATAATTTACCCTTTTTTTTTATTACATACTCTCTTTTATTTTATAATAATGTATACTCTATAATAGATAAATAATAAGGTAATATAGATTTTGATATTTTTATTGGTGTTCCACTTATATACGACACATTTTTTGTAACTTTTTTTTACCGATCTTTGTTCATATTGTACAGAAACTTGATTTTATTAATAATATATTTACCGTTTAAAAAAAAATTATGTGAACTTGCTTTAATTAGTTAGTAAGAATGATGCATTATATATACAGAGATTGAATTTCAAACTCCAGACATCGACTCTTATTCAATTACGTGACCAAAGAGAAAAAATGATTTAATATAAAAAAAAAATTATTATCTCTCTTTTGTACTAATTAAAATTTTATTTGTGCTGCAGTCTTTTTCGGGAGTTTTTGGGACCCCTACTATCACACTTATATTGCTTATTAGAAAAGTTGTCACCTAATTAGTGATTAATAGTAAATCTCAAGACTCAAGTACTCTAATCTCAAGGATGGATATCTTTTCAAACAAAATACTATAATAAGTTCAACGGTAAATTGAATTAGTCCAAGTAAAAGTTCCTATTTAAACAAAAAATTACAAAATTTTATTGAAAGGGCTAAAATATTTCTTTGGTTGGTGAAAAAATAAAAAACAGTTACATCAATTCATTATAGGTATGAATATAGAATTTTCATATAGTATGGATAAGGAGAGGAGAAAGAATGGGATGAAGTGGGTAAAGAGGGAGGTTTTTTCTTTGCCCTCACCTAACTATCCCACCATTTCTAATTAAATTGTTTCGTTATCGCAACAACTACATAATGTTTTGTCATTTTTCGTCAATTTGTACGTAGCCTCTTCTATATTTATTTCATTTCATATTTTTCTTTGCTTTGTACCAGTGTGGCTCGACTCTAATGACCGCCCAACATTATATTGTATTGAATGAAGTATGGAACATGCAACTAATAGTTACAAGCCATCACGAAATATTTTTATAACTATTTTTTTCCCTTTTACATAGTACTCTTACTATGATATAAATACGAAGCTTGTATCATTAGCGATTACTAATATTCGTCGAGAAATTTGTAAGCATATAAAATAATTTTCTTCTTTCAACTGAATTTTTTTTATATACATCAATTAGAAATCAAATTCATGTCCACCTATTTAAGATGTCAAAACTCTTTTAATTTAGACCAATTTATTATCGGTAGATAATATTATCATAGTACTTTTTTTTTGACAAAGTAATTTTTTTTATAGGCAAAGTTAGTTGTTAGTAAATAATATATTAAAATCTCCTTTGTCAGGATTTGAACCCTGAACCTCCAGTAGCTCCAATATTTTTTTTAGTTTTTTGAAAAGTATTATCATAGTGCTAAGATAACTATACAAGGAATTGTCAAAAAAGAAAAAAGATAGTAACTATAAGGAGTGCATTAAGGGCTTTGTAAATAGGTGGTATAATAGTAATGTTGCGGCCGAATTCTATATTATAAAAAAAAAATCTATAAATCAGAGGGTTATAAACTAAACAAAAAAGTATAATAATAAAAAAACAAATACAATATATTAATTTAATACTACTTACTTATATTAAAAGTTATGAAAATTTTGTGTGGTTCGTCATTGAATTAAGTCTTCGTCCTGGAAGAACAGATAAAACCTTTGTGGCTAAAGTGACGCAAGTATTTTGTCCATCTTATTCTCTTCTTTTTTTTTAATAACTTTAAATAAATTATATGGTATCCAATTTATTTATAGACAAAATTCATTTAATATAAAAATATGAAACGACACATTGAATATTATTACATATGTAAAATATTAGAGAAACTTTGCTTTGACACAATTTCAACATTTGACATTGAGCACATCCAATAAAAATACGATACTTCATATTTAACGTTAAAAAAATATAAAAAAAGATAAAAATAAGATAAAATTGTTATTTCTTAAGGACAAAAAAAATCATTATTCTTTGATTTTGATTTTTATTTTTTTGAAAGGTATTCTTTGATTTTTATTAAAAAATTAAATGTATGCATGTGATGTTAATTTTTTATCTAATGTGCCCAAATATGTGTTTCTCAAAGTACGTCTAATATTGAAAAATGTAAATTGGATGACAGTATTCACCAATAATTTATCCATCTTATTCAAAACACAGGTCAATTGATTATCAGAACTTTTAAATTCTGTATTTTTATCACGCAACAAATTTGGTGTTTAGTTTGTGCTGTTTTGATTTGGATAAGTGTGAATATAATTGTAAACATCATAGTATATACGGAGTAAAGTACATCTTGTCTGCGCAGAATTTTAGATATTTTAATTTGATGTATAGTACATCAACATCGTTGAATTGATTCTGTTAATACATTTCAAAACAAACGACGTACTGAAAACGGAAAGGGAAAAAATTGCATCCAGCTAGCCTTTACACAATTTTTGATATTTTTATTTGTTTGATCTTATGTTTATGCTGCGGCGGCAGCTAATTAACTCCATCCAATTTCTTTTTCTTGACGCAACTTCATCCACTTTCAACACATTTTTCATTATTGGTCCACACCTTATATATTGTTCCACTTATAGAATTCATCTATATTCGTTTCAGAAGAAGTATTTATTAAGCTGCCAAAAATATTAAAATTGTTAATTCATCCTTATATATTGTTAATTTAAATCTCGAGTTCTCAACCCCTCCATTTTATATGTAAATTTTTAATAATTTATTCTTATATAATAACTCAAAGTCATAAGAGCCGGAGATATAAGTTGGATTGAGGGGAGATTGAGTTCAAATTTTGTAGGAACATTTTTGTCCACGTATCATTAAAGAATTTATAATCTCATTGGAACATGGAAATGGTAGAATACTATGATAAGATTATAAAAATTAAAGGTGTATAAACAATGGAATTGTTTTACTTGTTAAAGATTAATACATCTCAAAATCTTACGAATCTAGATTTAAACTCTGCAGCCAATTATACGAGCACCTCATAATATGTAAGTACATCTATCAATATTATTTATTTCTGTACAATAGATTTAACTTTGTTTATAAATCTTAGTTTATTTCAATTATATGAGCACCTCATAATATTATCTATTTTGATTTGGATAAGTGTGAATATAATGTAATCTTTCTTTTTTGGTTTTGGCCCTTTTTTCAATAAAAAAATTAGATGAGTAAAATAATTGAAGTTTATTTCTTTCATTGTCGATTAAAAGAAACACACATAAAAAAATCACTCTATTTCTCTTCTCTCCGTCCCTCCCTCCCTCTTCTTCAGCATAACGGAATAATCGGCTATATATAACTGAATTAAGAAGTATGTGTTTGGTTTTGCGGTAGAAAATTTTGATTCTGATACATTTAATTTAACATAATTAATTTTTATCTTTTTTGTAACATGACATAATTAATTTTAATTTAAAACGTGTGGATTGAAAATTGATTTATGTTTGTATAAATTAACTTAGAAGTGGTCCGCTGAACTTAGCTTAAGGACATCACACGTAAAATGTAAGAATTATAGTTCAAACTCTTATACGTTCACAAAAATTAGTCATCGCTAACGGCGTAAAAATTTCGTACTAATCTCATGCTAACAAAAAAATCATTAACTTTTTGCGTTATTTAACTGAATTATTTGGGTTATTTAACTAATTCTTTTGGCTATAATTTTGTTTTGTGAAAAGAGGTAAATGGGCCGGAGGACTACAATATTAAAGAGCCCGTCAATGATCATCTTCTTCACCCATAATGAGAATATTAAAGAGCCCAAGACAAACTACAAACATGACTTTTTTTTTTGGGTATAGGACTATAATTTTTTTCCCTTCAGAGGTAGTAATGTAGTATAATCCATATTTGATATTACGGTGTATATGTACCAGAATTCGGTAACTCACTAAGTTTTGGGAAAGTCACGGTGGATCACCGTGATTTTGATACTTCTACCGTGATACCAAACATGCACATAGGCTACTAGAGGGTCTAAAATTGATTTTAAATGTACACAATCAATTCTATTCTGATATGTTTGGTTGATCTAAAGTAAAATTGATTATGTTTCCAGAAATGATGCTACTTAAAGCTAAAAATTGTAGGTTCTGACTTTAGAATTAATTTTTACATTAAAATTTACTGTTCAACTAACTTTTAGTTAGGATGTATATCCAAAAGAAATCTATTAAACTCAATTCTATCAAAATCAATTACGTCCGCCAACAAATCAAACACACACTTATATTACATCCTGAAATTGAATTTAGTGATAGACGTTGGGTATGCTTAAATAAGCATAATGCATGAACAAAACGTGTGTAACTAATGAATGTATATCCTTCTTCACGCTGTGGGGGCTAGATTCTTGTTATGAGAATAAAGACGTGATTGTTCCTCTTTCTTGCTATCATGTGATAAATGTGATTTCACGGTGTTGTGGCCCTTAGTATAAGGCCAAAGTGGATCTCGATATACACCTGCTTCCACATCTACATTAGGACTTTGGAGAGACTTACATTAAAAATGTGTCACTCAAGAGAATCTAAGTAACTCAAGTTGTGGTCTCATTAGGCAATATTGGCAAGTGGCCAAGTGCCAATGAAAAAGTGAATGAGGCGAGTATATGAATTTGGGTTGTGATAACCAGTTTATGATACTCCATAGTTTCCCAAACATTATGAGGACGAAAGGCTTATGAGCTAAGACATACGTACAAGGTAATCTACGCCGGTCTAACTTATTTCTTGTTTGAACTATAGATTACTAGACATCTAGGCTCCTTCTTAAAAATTGAAGAGTTAAGATAGATAAACAAAGGAGAAAAAAATAGTACTTATTAATGTGTATAACTTGAATAGAGACTTGAAGATTGCATTTGGAGAAAAATAATGACGACATTTAAAAATAGATTGGAACGCCAATGTAGTTATACCCTCTCATATATGATCTTCTAAACCAACACAATCAAAATGATAAGAGATTTGAACTCGATAAATAAATGATCATAATTATGATTATTAACTTTTGTATATGACGAGTGGTAGAAACTTCGTACCTATAATACGACAACTCAAATAAATTTAATATGATCATTAACATGGACTATAAATGTATAGATTTGCAATTTCTTTCCATTGTTTTTATTCCACTCTTTTTCATAGAGTGACAAAAATATACTACTCCCTCCGTCCCAAAACTATTGTCCTTTTAGAGTTATGCACGTAGATTAAGAAATAACAAAGATTGATAAGTTAAGTCTTTTTTACCCTTACTTTATTAAGAAAGAGAAAATATATTTAATTAATACTTTAACTTTTGTAAGGATACAAATGATAAACTAACTTTAATTTTACATTGGTTTTCGAAAAGAATAATAGTTTTGGGACAAAATTAAAAAGCTAAAAAGACAATAGTTTTGGGACAGAGTGAGTATTTCACTTGCATACAAAAGTGAAGTCAATGACACCTTTTAACTTCTTCTTTTTGAAAGGACCTTCGTTTTAACTTATACTAATAATAGTGGTAATAATAATTAAAATCAATATCAGCAATAGAAGGCATTTTACCTACAAGTTGTCGTTTATATTATGTTAAGTTTTCTTTACTTAATTAGTAAGTAACAACCCCTATCTATAAATAACATCATAATGCTGTCAGTGACTCCATTTGCTTGACAATGTCCAATATCAAAGTCAACGCATCTTCTATTTATTTCCCGATAACCTAAGCAACCGGTCGCTGGAAATTTAGTGGAACATGAGTCATGACAGGCTAGAAAGTACTAGTAATAAGTCAGACACCACAATGTTCCCAGATCAATATTCCTGTTTAAAATCTAGAAAGTTCGATTCCAAGTTGAATTTTCAAGCTCCAATTTCTTTCATTCACAGAATAAACACAAACAAGCAAATGAGCAATACTTATTCCTTCTTCTTCAGCATGACCTTTAGAATACAAAATCACAATATTCATCTGATACACCTAAAATATCTTACGTTTGCTTGGATATCAAAATTTAAAGTAGTTTATGCCATTCTCATACTTCTCAAATCAACGATCTTCGGACATTAATTAATACCAATTCAACACAGCAAGACACCTTTTTACTTAGGAAACACGGTGCTCCATTTGTAGAAATGATCCACGCGAATGAATCCGCGAGCTCCTTTAGCTTATTCCGACTTCAAGTTTGCATCAATGCATTCTTGATGTATTGTTCATTTTGAATTACAAGTAAATTTGTTCTCGAAAAAGGCCGCCCAATAAATTAAAAAATATAAATGTTATAAATTACTTTGATTCTCAAGTAATATAATACTTTTAACATCTATAAAAAAAAAACTTTAGGAAGGTATCTTCAAACACAGCAACATTTTCAACATGGGGTTTCTGACACAAAACTAAAACTATGTACTTGTTGCATCTTATTATACTGGTATATAAAATATATAAATCTACCACAGTCACATTTTGGACAAGAACAGTACAAAACTAAAAAACAACAGCTACCGACAATAATATCAATAATAACATCAACAACTATTGGTACCAAAACAATATCTGGGTTTGGTTTAACCAAAGGCCCTTGGCCGGTTCAGTTTGGTAGTGAATTTTGTCATTTATATCACATCACATAAGCTTGTAACTCATATGGTTAATTTAATAACCATGGTTAGATTTTTTTCTTCCATTCATCATCATCACCATCATCATTGCCAATAATACAATCATCTCATCATCTCATCATGATAATCATTCAGCCTGAACTTTGACGAACCGCACATCCAACAACCTGTGCCCATTGTCTCAACCTTGTCTTCACCGTTTCTGGATCATCATCTTCATACAAAAAAAACACATCACAATAAAATTAGATCAGCAAGATTAAACATCACAGATGTTAAAGACAATAAAATTAAGTATCAGGGTGACTATGTCAGAATCACGACCATCTACCATTATTTTACACGTACAAGTTGTGTTGTAGCTTCTGCAAAATCGCAAACATAGGCTAACCAAGCTAATTGATTGAGAATTTGAAATTAAAGAATTTAATAAAGATAATTAAGCAATTGAATGATTAATTACCGTTGCTGAAGATTGCGGTGTGAGGACTACCGCGAGGAGAAGGACTGCCGTCACCGTCACGATCGGATGCGGCCGAAGAAGACGGAGTAGTTACGACGGCGGATTTAGCGTTCATCGAATCATTATAACTTCTATTAACAGCGTGATAAAGTTCAAGAGCAGGTAAAGTATCAACAAGACGACGATTAGTTTCAACTTCCGGTGAAGATTCAAATCCAAATCCTAATTCAATGCAAGCTTTAAGTTCATCAACATCTTCATCCGTCACACTTTTACTTCTACATCTACGATTCTTCCAATTACCTTTACGACGAAGCCATGCTTCGTCGCGATAAAGATCCGGCGACCACGATCGCTGTTTAAGAAGAGGAGAAGAAAATTCCTTCTTAAGCAGCGGTGGTCGCTGGAAGAGAAAAGCAGGAGGTGGAGACGGTGGCGCGTAAGTGTCGGACATGGTTGGGGAAGTGGAGTACAGCCCTTGGATGGGCGGAGGTCGAGGGACCTCGCGCGATCGGTTGGGGGAAGCTATGGCTTTTTTTTTTTTTTGGTTTTTTTTTTTTGGATTCGGCGGTTTTTTGAATGGGAAAGAAGAGCGCAAGCTTTTAAGGGTGTGGTGAGGTGGTAGATCAAGTTGGAAACCCTTACCTCTTTTTTATTGGTCCACGTCATGATTACCTGTTTTTTTTTTTCTTCTCTTTCTTGTGTTTTTTTTTGGCAAATACTAGAAAAAATCTGTTTTATTTTATTAATTATTAGTAGTATCAATTTGTTTGGTTCTTTGCTTGGCGTAGAAATATCGTATATTTATTTATTTTGTTTACTTAATAGACCAACCAATGAATGCCACATTCCCACTCTTTGTGGCATTATGAATACAAATTTGTGTTAGTGAGATAATCAATCACCTTGACCACAAAAGAGAATACTAATACGCGCAAGATCTTCGGTGAAATTGATCCCTGCAACACGATTATTATTATTAATTTATTTTACACGTGAAGTTAGCTAGACTAATTGATGATTTTTAAATGTAACACATAATGTGTTGATAAATCAAATTTCTTTGAGCAGGTCAAGATTTTTTTGTTTTGACAGCTGCTTCAAATTGTAAATAAATATATTTTGTTACTATTTATGCTATTTGACAGAATATTCGTCCTTAATCTATATTGTTTTTAGTTGTAATAATGATTTTTTCATAAGTTAGATCAGGATTGAACACGCCATCATTTATTTAATTGGTTGGTGTAACACCACGCTTGCTCGTACGATTGTTTTAAGTGGAAATGTGTCAGCATAGACACTCTGACAAAGAGATAGTCTCGACTTTAAAGATTGTCAAAATAATGACACATTATATTTGTCATGATTTACATATATGGTCAATCATTCTCATGTCTACCGTTGCGAATGATGGGATTCAATAGCCAAATAGAGGGGTAGCGTTGTTTGAATCATCCTCTTTGGCTTGGACAGGAGGGATTAGACTTAAGGCCTAGTCTAGAACATCATTTTAATTTTAACTATATATTTCATAAATATTTGATTATATTTTACAAAGTTAATGTGTTTTTTTTTATACAATACAAAATTAACGAGTATTATTTGTTCTTTGCACTAGTTGTTTACTAAAGATTAATGTTATATAACACGGCTCATTTGCCACGAATTTCAACGAACTTTCAAATTAACATGTTTGAAACAATGCTTACTATGTGCTATTTTCTTTATTTTCCATAATCAAATATATGTTCAACACTTCCAATTTAATACGCTTAACCTACTACTTATGTCTTCTCCAATTTTTTCTTATATATATATATATATATATACACTAATTGAGCTATATTACAATGTCCCTTTATGTCATCTTCAAGTTAGAATGACCATAGTTTAGTACTAGTTTGTGTTCTATAACTAGGGTTAATCACACTAGATGAACTTGCTGAAAATTATGCCTATGTTTTAATCCTTCTCACAAATGCAATGAGCGCAAATAATCAATTTGTGCAAATTATGTTGGGTCTTAATGACGTTTTGCCTAAGAAAGATTGATTATTTAAGAAATCAATAAAATAAAACGATCTTAATAACAATAATAATAAAACACTTGTCATTTGCCAATCTATATAGTTTTGGTTTCGTAGTGCTTACTCATGATACATGCAAGCAACTTGAAATAAATCAATAATCCATTTAAATCGGATCTGCATACGCCATCATTTTCTTCTAGTGTTGATCAATTAAGCATATTCGTACGGATATGCCGTATAGATGTATCATGAATTATGAAAGCATCAAGATTCTTTATCTGAAATACAAAATACAAAACTGAGCTTCAGCTGTTCAGCATCAATATGGCAAAACTAATCATGGATTATACGAAGCTTTATTCACTTATTGGAAGCTTGCGAACAATTTCTTTTTATACAACAAAGCTTATACTTATTCCAAGTAACATGTAAAATTAAACAGTTAAGTTAATGGGATTAAGGCAGTTAAGTATATTTAACTTGTAAAAAAACACACTAAAAAAGTTAAAGCTTATTTTGTTATGATTAGATTGAACTATCACCGGATAGTGATGAAGTTAGTCATTTTTTTTATGAGGATAAAATCTAAAGAAATTTATTTTTTGACAATAGCTTAAAACTATGTTTTATTCAACAAAAAGAATACAGGGGGGTGAGAGAATAGTGAGAGAGACAAATAAATTTGATTTTCATAACGTTTGCATTATAAGTAGCAAACTCAACAAACTATTTTTTAGTTCACTAAATACATAGCGAATAGGGAGAGGGTAAATTTAGAAATCTGGAGGTGCGCCATTTTTCCGGGGGCGCGAAAAGTAATTTTCAGGCAACATTATTGTCTGGGCCTCAGATAGGACCTAGCATTAAATCCAGGCCCAATAAAGAAACCGCTACGTAGAGAGAAAAACGAAAAAACAAAATCAAAACAAAATTAGCAGAGAAACTCAAGATTCATCATGGGGTTGGTGGGTAATCAAATCCTGTAGAAGTAGAACTGTTAAAATCAAAACTAGGGTTTTTTCCTCTTCAATTTCAATCGCTGCATAATTGGTTGAAAGAAGAAGAAGAAGTAGAAGAAAGATGTGGCACGAGGCAAGAAGGTCGGAGAAGAAGGTCCATGACATGATGGACGCGGCTCGAAAACGAGCTCAAAGACGAGCCGTTTATCTTGCAAAACGGCGCGGTGATCCTCAACAATCGATTCAAGTCGTTGGTTCTCGTTCTCGAGCTTATCGCGATGATGCACTCTATCAAGCCACTGAAGATCAACAGGGCCTGTTAGTTTCTCTCTTATGTTTCTTCTCTTTTTCGATTTTGTTTAATTTTATCTTAATTTTTAATGATAAATTAAAAATGGAAATTCCGCAGAAATGTTTAGTTTAATTTTTTAATGTTTAATTTTAGATGGTTCAAAATTTAATTGAAGATTGTTTAATTTGTTTATCTACATTGTTCAATTATATTAGTTGTATTTGGTTCTACTAAATCATCATGCATATAATTATTCTCTGGGGTGTTTTGCGAAATGCATCGTTAATGTTTTGTGGATGCTACTAATTTGTTTATAGTGTGCTAGATCATAATCATAATCGTAGTACAATTAATGGTTAATTAATCAATATGCATGTCTTGTAATGATAGGGCTTAAGACTCTATTTTTTTTTTCCTTTCAAATGTTCATTCATAGCAATGTTGTGTCGCATAGGTCTAGGGATGTAGTTCTCAAAGATTGAGTTTTGCTATAGAAAAAGGTTTGGCGGCGCAGCTTATTGCTCGTCTACCTTTTGTTCATGTGTAATTATCTTAATATATAGTCCCTCCGTCTCAAAATAATAGTCTTTTAAGGTTTCTACACGATTTCTAAGAAAATGATTAATTGTGTTGATTTCAATGATTAAACCAGTATCATTTACTAAAACACCCTTATTAATTGTAGTTAGTGGAGTATAGAAGAATATGATTTGCATTGTTAGGCAACATATACTTTGTTTAAGTTTGACAGTTGACCTTATAATTCATTTGTATGGCAGGATACCATGGAACGGGAAACAGGATGTTTTGATTGACAGGTTTGTTGTTTTTCTAGTTACCCTGTGAAGTATTTTTGTATATGTTTGATTAATAATTAATAGTAAATAATAACTGAAGGATTATTCTATGTCTTTGCAGATTTGATGGGCGTGCTCTACTTGATTTCATACGGGATAGTAGTTTTAGGCGTGTCCAGGAAAAGTCTGAAGAGGAAGAAGAATTAGAAGAGTTTGTTAATTTTGAGCGTTATCGGGATTTAATAAAGCATCGGCGTAGAGGATGTCGGTACTTTTTTATTTATTGGCAACAAGTTTGATTCTCATAACATGAACAGTTTGATTATTGTGGTTTTTTTTGTATCTCTTCCCTTTCTTCGATATTATTTTTTATTGATAATAAAGCAGTACAATGCAAAAGGTTCTAGAATAGAGGCCAACTTGACACACAGGGATTAATTTGGAAGCTAAATTTTCAAACTTGCTTTTTAATGGTAACAGTTACCGATGAGGAGGCTTTGCAACATGTAAATCTAGAGATGGAAGCCAAGGTTACTGCTCCATTTGCATCAGACAGGTTGGAAGATTTCTTCGATTCATGTTTAACTAATTGTTTGTTTCATGTCATATCTGAGCAAAGCATTGATGTATCCTTATTATTTTGTGTCAATGTGTCATTATTTCCATTATTGTCACTCCTGAGTTTTCTTGTAGAATTGTCTGAGTTTACAACTCTAGATCTCAATATTGATTTAACATGCCTACAAACTGGTTTTATGTAAACTTGGGTTAGGCGAGTCTAAAACTTATGGTTATTTTTCCTAGATATATGCCTGAATAAAAGGCCGTGGTTCAATGCTTTACAAAAAATTCAAAATGCAACCATTAAATGGCAATGCTCTGTAATGTACAAAAAATTATCCTCACTGACTCCGAATAAATATGCATGTGGTATTCCAACATGAACACATCCGCTCCATTGTTTCCATTTCTGTTTTCATTATTTACAGTTACAAACCATAAACATTTCAAATTTGTTGTAAGTTTGCTTTGAATCCAATGGGCTGATAAGGAGGGGAACTCAGTCCAACCCTATTTCTTTATGCAGTAATCTTGGACTTTGTCATTCAGTGATTTGTCATTCAGTGAATCCAATATTGAATTTGTCTATTGATTATTGTTTGGTCTGAACTGGTCTGTAGATCTATACTGGCAGCTTTATAAAATATATTATTTGCAAACTTTGTGACATATAAACTTATTTTATTGGTTTTCATGTACATTTGCAGATCTAATGTGTCGCAGCCTGCTGCAGGCAAGGGATCTTACTCACAAGTTGGGTTTTCGTATGAAGCAAACGGTAAAGAGGAATCCCAGATTTCAGATGACGATGATGAGGAAGATGAAGAGGACGAGGATGATGAGGATTTTAACAGTGATGATAGCAATGATGAAGGGATGGAGATAATTGCAAAAGAATTTGGAGTCAAAAGGTATGGTTGGCTTGTTTACATGGACAAGAAAGCCAAGGAGGAACAAAAAAGGCAGAAGGAGATAATCAAAGGCGATCCAGCAATTGTAAGTGCAAGTGTTCATAATACGAATGGATGATATTTTGCTGATTTCTAGAGATTGCTGTGTAGATATTTTTAATGGTATATATATTATTATAAATTTTGTAGAGGAAACTGAGTCGTAAGGAAAGAAGGAAGGCTTCTCAGATTGAAAGGGAGAGAGAGCGAGAAGCTACACGGATACCTGGAACTCGTGTGCTACATCATGACCCCTACCGGTAGAAAATATTGATATTTTTCTGCTTCAGATTGAACGAAGAATATGTGAACTTGTGCTCCCACTGACAAATGGATAGCGGATTATTCTTGTATACTAGTCTTAATGATTGACTCAATATATACATGCAGGGAGTCAAGGCAAAGTCCTACTTATGAAGCTTATTCTCGTTCTAGAAGGTATATCATTACCACTGCATAAGCACATAGTCATTTTCCATTATACTCATTCTTCTCAAGAAGGAAATTTAATTTGGTATTTTTGAAAATTTCAATTGACAGGTCAAGGTCGAGATCACGTTCCTACTCCCCGTCTTACACAAGGCGTTATTCACGTAGCAGTCATTCTGATGATATTCTCCGCGGGAAACCGAAGACCCCTAAAATAGAATACATAACTGAATTTGGAGGTTCTGCAGAAGCAGATGGAACCAGGCGTGAAGGATTTTCTCCACCGCGATCTCCTACATCTCAAGTTGATACCTTAAACCGGTCGGAGCACTGGACCTTTAATATTTGCCAAGATAGTTTGGACCGTCTTTTCTCTGCGCAGTATATCACCCATATTGTTTCCTGAGCCAATTTTTTGTGGTTTAGAATAGATCAGGTCTAGAATTGTCAGGGTAGCTGCCGAGAGGAAGATGAAGGAGACTTCCTATTTGAATATCATTGTTCCCAAAATGAATTTTGCATAGTTACCTGTAGCTGCATGGAAATATTACAATTGTTTTTTATCTGATACCTCTACTGTCTTGCAGGTCATCATCTGGTTGCATACTCGAAGCATTGCATGTTGATCCTGCTTCTGGTGTATCTATTGAAAAGGGCCCTAAAGTCTTGAAGCCATCTGTAAGGTATACCATCACCCACAGTGTATATATGATGTGAATTGAGTTTTTATTAAAATGGTTTTTGTGGTACTACTGTTCTGAACCCATAGTAGAACTAAATTGTTTTGGAAAAAACTTCATCGGTTTTTGTTATTATAATGATGTATTTGTTTCACCTTTTTTATTTTAAAAATGAATATCATTTTAGTTACTTATTTTTCTGCTTATTGCTATTCTCTTTTCCGCAGCATATCTTCAGGCTCAGCATTAGCAAAGTTAAAGGCAAGTGGTTCTGGAGGTCTCTTAAAACCTCCGCCAGGGGAGAAGAAAGAAACTCCTCAAGAGAGACTTAAAAGGATCATGAACAAGCAACTAAACAAACAAAGTATGAATGTTTGAATAATTCAGCTCAACTCCAAATCAATTTAACTTCAACATTCTCCGATGTTGAGCATCATTTTTCTTTTGCAGTTAAAAAAGATACTGCTGCAGAACAAGCCAAGAAAAGAGAACAGGAGCGACAGAGGCAGGAAAAGCTTGCTGAAACTAGTCGATTGAGTAGGTATAGACGTCGTAGCCGCAGCAGGAGTTACAGTCGTTCCCCACCAAGGTATTCTATCTCACCTTGTATATTCTAGGATTTGCAGTTCACTAGTTTGTGTGACTTAAGTGGAACATCTTAACCATCAAAATATTGGGGACTTCTCTACTTTGGGGAATAGAGAATAGTTACCCATTAATAAAACTATGCTATTTTAGCAAATAGAGTCTTACTCTGTTTTTCCTTCTGGTTAATTAATATTGTGATCAACGGCAGAAGATATAGACGAAGTAGAAGTCCAAGTAGAAGCAGGGGTTCCAGAAGGTATCACTCAAGATCTCGCTCTCGATCACGGTCCCCTTCTCACACCCGTTCACGGTCACCTCGCACTCGTTCTCGGTCACCCCACACTCGTTCTCGGTCACCTCGCACCCGTTCTCGGTCCCCTTCTCGCACTCGTTCTCCGCCTCGTTCTCGCTCTCCTTATTCTCGTTCTCCCAGGTAAAATTATTGTCTTTAATTTACTTAGCCTCAAGGTTTGTTCCTCATAATCTCAATCATGATTTACTAATTCAGAAAGTTGACATTTCAGGATAAGAAACCGTTCAAGGCACTGATGAAACACTGTATGCATGCATGAAAGGCCCCAATGAGTCTTGTGTTCTATCTGTTTATATATTGATCTTATTGCTCCCAAGGGGTTATAGAGTGAAACACCATGTGCTTAATTGTGTTGAATTTGCGGCGGGCAATCTTTTTGAACATGTCACTTTAGCATTTGCTATTGTATATTTAATATTTACACATTTCGAGTAATTTGATGTGTCGAATGCATAATCAGGTACATACTTCTCATGTACTAAAACCTCGGTACACTTTTGTGGAATCCATATTTGTAACGTAGGTTCCTTGAAGTTGTAGTCTTCAAAAGAAAGCAATAATTGTGTAATATGTTCTTGGAGTCTGAAACATTTTTTACTTGGAAACGATGCTCTAGTGTCTCTTATCTTCGAAAATTTCTCTACCCGCCCCATCATTCTCTTTCCTCCCCTAACTACCATTTTTGCCCTTAGGGGGATTTATAAGAAAAATTTGGAACGTAGATCCCGAACTAAGGTTTAGGATGTAGAACTTGAAGTTTGTCCGGAGTTTTGGGGGGTATAGATACCAGTTCGAGATCTAGAACCCGAGCTGGTGCAAGTTTTGGACAAAACTCCGCACAAACTTCGGGTTCTACATCTTGAACCTTAGTTGGGATCTACGTTCCGAATTGAAGGGCAATTTGGGATTTTAGGGGGTTATAGAGAATCATGAGGGGGTTGATAGATAAATTTTCCTAATATTCATCATACCAAACATTTGCCAATGTTTAAAATTCATGTCTTGGACTCAGGGCCCGGCCCAGTTGTGAGTGAAGTTTAAAGCAAGGTTGAGAGAGATCTGTTTGACTTATATTCATCTATTTTTTTTGTTCTCTTCTTTCTCATTGTTATTCCCTTGAACATTCTATTAATTTCTTGTGTCCTTGATTAAGGTTCAATTTGGATTGTAAACCTTTTCACTCTTTCGTGGATCTTTGAACTATTCCCTGTTAGAATATTTATTGATATCTGTTTACTTTACTCCATCAATTAGGCATTCAAACTATTTCCTACCTAACTACCCATAGCTCATAGTTTCCCACCATTATCATTTATCCATAATAGTGGATCGTATAAACTCATAATGGGGCATACTATTAATGTGATACAATAATTTTTCTTAATATGATACAATAAAATTTCTTTTATATATTTGTTTTATTTTCTGAAATTTTTTGTTTACATGTATTGTTATATATTAGAGCATGTTTGATGGTCATGATAAGAGTCTTCAAATAGGTCAATTTTATACTATAGTATATAAATGAGACAAATTTTATACCATATACAAATTTATTTTTATCATCTAGTTAATAAATCTTACTATTAGATCAAATATAGTATGTTGCAACTTATTTATAAAATCTACCAAGTATTAGACGATTTATAAAATAAGTTTTGATATGAAAAAATGTGGAGATTACTTGTTTGTTTCTCCTTCTTTTGGGCCATGGTAAGTTTGATTTTGATGGTGATTGTAAACTAATCTGATGAAAACAACTGCTCATTGAATAAGTGGGTGCTTTATGTCTGTATCCACTGTCCGAGATAAGAGCTGATCCACAGTTCCCATTAGTTGTAGTCCCTGTTGAATTGTGGATAGTGCCATGACCATGAAATGTCATATGCAAATTGCTTTTGACCAAATTACATGTGATACTATTGATTATTGGAATGAAAATGACTGCAGGTGAAAGAATGGAAAAGAGTAGAAGAAAGGTGAAAATTGAAGTAGGCCAAAGACAGTATAACATGGGATAGATTATTGTTGCAGTTTTGTCTGCTTCCACATTTAAATACCCATTTTTTAGTTATGAGTAAATTTGATGAAACTTACCTTTAATGGTAAAAAGTATTGATTTATTAATACGTGGAAAATAAAAAATAGAGTTTATTATTGACAACAATTAAATTTCAGCGCTTTTTGTTTGTTTTTCTTTTGAGAGTTTTGATTTATGTCCACCTTTTCTTATACTTTTTTCCCTTTTATTTAAAACTTTTTTTATTGCAGTAAAAAACATACTCCACTCATTAATTGTTTATTTTTATTTTGATATACTTTTTTTTATTGGTACATATAGAGGGCTAATGTCTAACAGAAGAAAAAAAAACTACAAAAATTTACGGATATTCTTAGACATGCAAGTTCCGAAAATATCATCAAATTGGAGATTCGAGGCCTTTTTAGGAAGAGTCTCTATAAAATAAGTGTTAAAAGAATCAAGAGAAAAACTAAAATAAGTATTATATCTTTCTTGTGAGGAAGCTGGCAAGTGGTCATGCTTCTATTCTACCTCTACCGTAAAATAGTTGGTAGGACATGCAAAAGGAACTCTAAGATATTTATTAATGGAAAATACTAATGATAAAATTACCGAAAGGTATGAATGTGGTGTATAATAATTAATTTGCAAATTGCTATAGCAACATTCTTCTTTTCGTGACCCTTATACCTTTTTGCATTATATATCTTTAGCATTTCTTGAACCACACGGGATATTAGTTTCTACTTTCTAGTATCTAATCTTAAAGCTAGGCCATCAATTAACTTCACGTCTATAACCACACTTTATTCCATCCTTTTCACACCGCACGCCTCTTTCTTTCCTATTGAAAGTTGTCATAATCGATCGATTCTCATATTCATATCTCCCTTTCCTATATATAGCCTTTAAACTCTATTCTCACCTTTACTTATTCCCTCTCCACTTTACTTCGAGTGACAACACATAGCTTTGGAAAATATTAAATAATTAGGGTTATAATTCACATATCCGGTCGAAAGCGCGACTATATTAATAGTCTATGTAACAAAAATATTAAATTAAAGTAGTTAATGAGCTTTATCAAAAATCAAATTTAAGGAAAATTCTAATTTGATTACTGAGAGAAATTAGTGAAATAATTTCTTGACTACTAGAACTCATTTTTCCTATAACTAAAGGATTAATAAAAAATAGAGTCAACATTAAATGAAATGACTTTAACATATATTTATAAGTAGTAGATAATAACTCTTCACTTGATTTTTGTTTTTGATAATACTCTTCACTTGATTTTTTAATAAATATGAAGTAGACTTAACATAAAACAAAATATACCTCAAATTATTTTTTTAAGACATGCCACTTTTTAAGTAATTGATATATATCTGATCTATATTATAATCTAAATATATCAACAATTCAATAAATATAAAAATTGATATATATATTTTTATAAAAATGACCAAAATAGTATTTATTAACAATATCTTTATATCTTTACTTTGCACGAGGGGTCAGTAATCTAATTTAATATTCAAATCTAATCTAGTTACTAATTTAGTATGGTTAAAGTTAATCAGCTAGCTAGATGTAGCATCAATAAATGTCCAATTAGGCAACATATAATTCTATATTCTCCCTATCACCAACTAGAAAGCTAGGCATTCTCTTGGACTAGTAGGAAAAAGTCATATTTAAAAATTCCCCATAGAGAGATTGCTCTTTATGCTAGTATTTATATATTACTTCTTTCCCCCAACTAATAATGATGATTAAGTCTTTTTCTAGGTTTTATATATATGTTCATATAGTTGAAAACTGAAAGTACTAACTAATCACAATCCACTAAAATACTACTTTTAACTTATGTTCTTGCAGACCTTTAAATTAACTGTAACTTGACCACTTAGTTAAAGTAAATTAGGCTCATAGTAAATATTTTTGTAAAAATACTCCGTATCTATAGTTATTGTTGAAGCTCATGTTGAATCAAACACAGAGTACTTCTATGTTCATCATCTCATTGTTAACATTTATTGAACTTTAGTTAAGACTTTAAAAATAATACCAAATAAATTTTAATGATGAGATATGATACACCTACTAATATGTATTTGACTTAAACATTTTTTTTTTGACGGATATTTGACTTAAACATGAAAGAATATAAATCGGTTATTATTATATAAGTGAAGCACATGGTGTTATATACCTTTTATTGGACGCTTAATTTAATATTTTTTTTTGTGACCCGGTCAATTTATTGGTATAATATATTGTCGAAAAAATTGCAAGTTGGTAAAGGTTCTTACTATTAATATTTTTTTTAGTAGGCATGCACTCACATGATATCTCACCTTTTATTTTTTGGTAAGGATATCTCACCTCTTAAATATGATCACATGCTTTGTAGTTTAAAGTTAATAATAACTATTAAGCTTAACTCGTAAAAAAAGTTTACAAATGATCCCATCATTTTAAAAATTAGTTTTTGATCTTCAATTTTTTTTTTTAAATCTTAACCTCTCATCTTATTTTGAATTATTGATGTGACCATTTCATTTCTATTAATAACGCCAAACTGAATATTCATCCCTATTATTCCATTGTGAAAAAGAAAGAACTAAATAGAGTTATTATAAAAAAAATGGAGAGTTGGTTTGAATTTTTCCACCAAACCAATTCTTATATTTCTTTATGATAGCCCACATGTATATTTAGATATTTTCTTGATTATTGCATGGTTGCATTTCATTTTTTTATGCCTATTAGTAAATGAAATTACAAAATTAAACAATAAACGGGTAATATTTTACTATAGTTTTTTTTTTATAATAAACATTTTACTATAGTTAAGGATTCAACTTAACTTTACAATATTGTTTGTTTATCTTGATTTGAGACATGCGATTTTATATTTTAATTAATTTTGTGTCATGTCATATTTAATTTTCTTTCTGTCCCCATGTTTGTGTCATATATCATATTCATATCTATGTCTTGCAACTGCATGTGTCATTTTAGGTAACATTGATTATATATGTTCACCATATATACATCATGTATCTTGTTTTTTTCTTATAAGGCTAAAAAAATCCATTAAGATAATAAGAGTATGAACTTTAGCACAAGGTGTGCCAAAATTTAAGAGGACAACACAGCATGAATGTGATTTCTAGGTTTGCATGAATCTTTCTCCCACTACAAGTATAGCATGGAGAATCTCCAAATGGTTCCTTACTCACTCAACCACAAATTGTTGGCCTTTCCTTCTACATTTCTTCTTTTAATTTGTAGCTTACGATAAGGTTAGTGAACATGCATTTGTACTTGTTTTAAGCAACAAAAAGAAAACTTATAGATAAAAAAAGGAGAAAATAACAACAACAAGAAACAATGAAAATATGGGAGGACAAAAACAAAACACATTCTAATCAAATTTAAGAACACATCTAACTTGAGAGTTACTGTATAATATATACACCGAAGTAGCTTAAGATTATCTACTATGGCCCCGTTTGACCCGGCTTATTTTCAGCTTTTTTATTTAGCTTAAATGAAATAGAGAAGTATAAAATTGAATTTAGTCATATTTGTCTTTAAAAGTATTAGAGAAATAAAGTAAAGAAGTATAAAATAAAGAGAAATTGAGTCAAACACATTTTTTTCTTTCTTTACTATTTTTAAGGAGAAGAAAATAAGTAGAAAATAAGCCGGGCCAAACAGGTACTATGACTATGAATCATACTTTCTAGAATCGTTTGGCCCGGGTTTTTTTAAGAGTAAAAACTGCTTTAAGCTTAGAAGTAATAAAAAAAGCTTTACAAATAAAGTAAAAGTTGTTTGGTAATATTTTTTTATTTAAATGTATTTTTATTTTGTATTTTAAACTAAAATATTTTGATATAGTTTGTAATATGTACTTATCTTTTTTGTTACATAGTGTATTTTGATTATTATTTTTTTGTTGAGACAAATCTCTATATTTTCTTCATAAGTATTAAACCACTTTTTTTTTATTCAAAGTTTTATAAAATATAAAATATGTGTTTTGCTCTACTTATGACTTATAAAAGAAGTAAAGCAAAAACAAATCAGACCAAACGGACACTTAGATATTGTTAATTTAATTTTATGCGAGCCTTGTGTTTTTTCAAGGGCTTACTAAATTTTTTACTCAAGATCTCTATAGGTGTTGGACCGATCTTATTTATCAATTCCACCCATGATTCAATTTGTTAGAGTATTTTAAAAATCTCTTCCTAACAACGTTTTTTTGCTATAAAACTCAAATATAAATTATACTAAAATTACACTCGATGACTCGAATAAACAATTGGATATTATTTGAAAGCTAGTTGTATGTGGATCCTCATCCACAATTTACATATAATTAGTTAAGCACAAGTTAAAGAAAGTCTTCTTGTGAAGAAAAGTAGAATGAAGAAACCAAAATCAGAAGTGGTGTTTCCCACCTTTTCTTTGGAAAGCAAGTGTGAAAAATGGGTCATGTAAAGTCTAACCCCTTCAAAAGTCCAACAAGTATTCTTCATCTAAATTGTTTATTGTGCATGTGGGGTTTTCGGAATTTTTTTTAATTTATAACTTTTTGATTTTTAGAGGAAAGAGCCGTAGTCAAGAGATATGTATAAGTAAAATCTGATCAAGAATATGAATAGAATTATTTTGTTGACGCTGATATTTAAACACAGATTTTTAACATTGTATTTTTTTTTTTTATAAAATACACACTCAATTTTTGTGTGTTTGAAAGAAAAAGATAAAAACAATATAGAATATGCTGGAAATACGATGCCAATTAACTTATGTTAAATTAAGGACATTTTTGCTGTATGATTATCTCACAAGCTGTAACATAGTCACATAGTAATATACAATGCAAATTGGTTGACCCAATTCCATCTATGAAGGAATATTAAAACCAAATGATGATGGCAATTTGGCAAATATTAAAATCAATTCATGAAAATGGTCCAAGTCTAAATGCCAAGTCCAACACATCACGTGACATATGTATTCCCCTCCTTATTTTCCTCTCTTTGCAATTTTTTTTTCTTCTCATCAAAGAATAAAAATTGTTTTAAATTTTCTCCGCAACCAAATTTATATATTAGATCACATAGTTTTTCTTATGATCAAAACAGTTAACTACTATATTGATTTAATTTTCCTATCCGCTTTAAGTTTGGCTAGTGATGCTATAATACTCCTTATAAATTACAATCAATTAATGTCTAATAAACAGTTGATGTTGCTCTAAATAGAACAACAAGTACACAACACAAGTGTTATTTTCTACGTACTCCATGATAAAAACTCAACCATACAGTGGCATGGGCTAAAATGCTCACACTTTGGGGCGGCCATCATAAGTGTGCCTGTAAGATGCTGCCATGTCCATGTGCATGTATCTAATGGTGCAAAGACACCTTAAGAAAAATAACAAAAGGATGTTATCATAAAATGGAAAAATAACAAAAGGAAAATATCAAGTGGCCGGCTTTCTAATTAGCATTTTTCTATTAGTATAGGTGCTTAAATAGTTCTCTTATATATTTTCAAGGCATTTAATAGGATTCCCCAAACTTCGGGTACTCCTTGGACAAACTTTATCAGATCTATTACATATAATTTATCTAACTCAAAAATCGACTAATTTAAGAGACTATTCTATAATTTATTAGTCAGATCGAGATCCATTTAAAATTAGAGTTTTAATATGTTTAAACTATTATAACATAAGAAAGAGCATTATAAAAATTAGAATTTAAAATATTAAGAAGAACACACTCTTAGATCCTAAACCATTATCACCAGACCGGTTCATAGGTTAAAATAAGATTTCTCTATTGATGACATGCTATAACTATTTCTACAGTTGCACCTATCTATGATGGTAGTTTATAACCGTATATTTTGGTCAAAAAATTATACTGTACTACTTTATTATAACTATATATCAATTAAATTGAACATAATTTGGAAAATTTGAAGATTAAAAATGTAGGCCCACGTGAGTGCACCAACTTCGTCCTGTGGAGACATGACTCCGTGAACGTGATAGTTATGGATTGTAGTTGAGGTTGAACCGTTGAGGTTACTCGTGCCTAACCTCCAAATCCAAATATGCTTTGTTACTTGAGGAAGAAACATCACATTAATGAAGATACCAAGAGGTTGGGTGATGCTAACTTCTCACTGATGCTTTTAATTAGGTGGAGTTATGGAAAAAGGTGGAAGACTAACTACATCGTGAAGGGATCATGACTCAAAACAGTTAATGGTCCATGCATTTTGCGCATTTAGAACATGAATTACTATTCGATTAAACCAAATATTAATTAGTTCAGTGGCGATTGACGCTCAATTTGGTAGGAGAACTACGATTTAATCTCTGCAACTGCGTTTGAAAGGGGACTGGAACTACTTGATGACATAACCCGCCCCGAACTCTGGACTACTAGCCACTTCCCCTAAAAATCAAAAGGTAAAAACAAAAAAAATTACTCTGTTAAGATTAGATAATTTAAATTAAAAATTAAAATGTACTGTCTATTTTTATTCGAAGGTCAATATTTTATTAAATGATTGAGTTCAAATGTTTAATAATATTTTTAAAATATTTTATTTAGAAGTGTGTAAATATAAATTTGAGTGAAATAATTTTTTTGCCAAACAAAAATAATTTTATAATAATGTAATGCATATTGCATAATATTGTACTTGTTTTGGACATCGGACCTAAGACTCAATTCTCCCTACTCGATCTAATGAGCATAAAAGTCCAATATGCAAGATCATGCCTAAACTGTCACAGATCAATCTTAAGATTCGTAATAGCTGATATCAAAATAATTGGACATCAATGCCGATCATGGCAAGGACAACGTTATTCCGACTACCTTCAATGTCGAAGCCACCATCTTTGCCCTTGCATTAAAGATTGTGGTTCCCTGTTGGGGATTACATATATTCCTTTCAAACAAATGACCATGTACCCTCTCTATCCTCTCACTTCACACAAATATTAAATTGAGCGTCGGAGTGTCTTTACAATTTTGCGAGTAATTTTATCCATGTATAAATATGTAAAGAAAATATTTATATTGGGATGGGTGGGCAACTAATTTCATCCATGAACATATATACATTCGATATGTTTGAAGGATACCTAAGCTAATTATCTTTTCCCAACGGATAAGCTAGTTGGATATAGCTTTCTCTTCATGTTTATTAAGACGAATGACGGAAAGATATAGTAGTAAGGATTTGGAAGGAAAAAGAAATGAGGAAAAGAAAAGAAAGATAAGGAGATTAACGTTAGAGTACAACTACAGTGTGCTATTAGTATTAATTATGATTGTGTGCTTAGCTTTTGATCCCTCGCCAAACAAATGCATGATTCCTCGTGGGCCAAAGATTGGTCACACATACAACTAAATATAACAATAATAATTTTTTTATGATTATAGTTTGTTCAAAAATACAGTGATTGTTGAGTAATTTGGTAAAAAAATTTCCAATTCTTCTAGTGGATGAGTGTATGGTGAAATGTATTTCGATTGTGATAGTGAATTGTGGAGTTGATTCTTCACATTTTTTTCATATTTGCTAATAGTATAATATGGAGTCATTAGTTTAACCAAGCTATAGAAATGACATAATAGAAAGTTAACTTGGGGAAAAAAAAAAGCACAAGTTAACAGAGTGTAGATAGAATAAAATAATAGTAAAACAAATTATGGGTAATGGGATTACCCTAAGCAAAAAACAATTGCCCCGCATGGGAAGCTTTTGCGGCAAAAAAACATAATCTAATCTTCTAATTACCGTTGATAAAAAGGCAACCTCGCAACGAGAAAACACTCACCAATTGTTTCTTCAACAAGCCGTTGCTCAACAGCTGTTGTCTATTGATCATAATATCATGTCATGCTTTGCAATTTGTAAAATCACAAGTGCTTATATTTATTTTCACATTTTGTTAATTTTCATCTATTTTCTCATTTTTCTCTATTCATTTTTCAAAAAAAGAAATAACAATTATTACCAATATAACAATTTATTTTTGGGTAAATTGTGTGTTTTTTTTTTTTGGAATATAAGAAGTTCCCAAACGTAAGAGAAAAACAACTATTATTGTTGGAAGAATAATCTATACAGAATCAATAAAATGTAAATTATTTGGGTTGGTTGTTCCTCAAAGACAATAAATTTAGGTGATCTTTTACTTTTACTTTAAGTTTTAAATCAAATTTAAGTCAAATTTTTGTTTAAATCATTCACCTATCTAACATATTTTCATACGTTGACAATTTAGGAAGGTGACACGTAAATTTTTTAAAATAAATCAACTCAAATTTTAACAGAAAATTGGAAGAAATTAATTTAAAATTTCATGAAAAAACCAATTTATGTTGAAATCAGACCAAATTGTAACTTTTAAAACTTAAGAGACCAAATTAAAACCTAAAATAAATATGAAACCAAATTTGTGATTAAGTCATTAATTTAACATCACAATTATCACATCCCAATGTCACTATAACATTTTAACACAATCACACATATTGACTTCACGATAAATATGACACACTTTAATTGCTATTCTAAATTGAATAGTCGACAAATTTGTTATATCAATCAGAATCATGTTGCATTACAGTTACATCTACTCTACAAACGATTTATCATTTCGATTATATATCATTTATTCATTATTATAAAACAAAAACAAGCTCAATTTATTTCATTAAAATATAACCTGAATTAATTCATTTAGTTTTTATGAAACTATCTATTTTTATCTGAGCCTCTAACCCTTTCTATTTGTTTTATTTGCTTCCCTTTATTCAAAAAGATACTCACCCAAGTTACAAGGACATACTCCATAACAACAAAATAAATCACCAATTCATAAATTTACCATTTTCAACAAATCTCATACTAATATTTGTACACTAACAATGAAAGGGCAAATAAGGAAAATAAAAAAAATCACCAAATTAGTAGGGTCCATATTATTTTTGATGCTATAAATGAAGAAGGTTTGTGTACAAGCAAAAGTCCCTCTCTGTCTCTGTCTCTAAACTCACTAACGCACCATTCATCTTCATCTCTCTGATACACCCAAAACTACACTCTAACTAAATAAATAAATAAAAATGGTCGACGTAGACCGGAGAATGACCGGTTTAAACCCGGCTCATATAGCCGGTCTACGCCGCTTATCAGCCCGAGCCGCTTCATCTTCATCCTCCTCTTTCCCAGAACAACGCAACGGTTTATTCTCATTTTCTTCAGTAGTTGATAAAGTGATATCACAGCTTCATAACTCCGGTGTAGAAGTTCAACCTGGTCTCTCCGACGCTGAATTCGCACGTGCAGAGGCAGAGTTCGGTTTTGTTTTCCCGCCGGACCTCCGTGCAATTCTCGCCGCCGGCGTACCCGTCGGACCTGGATTTCCTGACTGGCGATCGATCGGCGCGAGGCTTCGCCTTCGCGCCTCGTTAGACCTTCCGATCGCGGCGATATCGTTTCAGATCGCGAAGAATTCTTTCTGGTCGAAATCTTGGGGATTAAGACCTTCCGAACCGGAGAAAGCATTAAGAATAGCGAGAAATGCTTTGAAGAAAGCTCCGTTACTGATTCCAATTTTCAACCATTGCTACATTCCTTCTAATCCTTCACTCGCCGGAAATCCTATTTTCTACGTCGACGAGAATAGGATCTTTTGTTGCGGTTACGATCTCGGTGATTTCTTTCAACGTGAATCACTTTTTCGAAGCTCTGATTCCGATCCGAAGATTGTCATGAAGCAACGATCCGTTAGCGAGAAATCCGCAGGTTCTTCAACGGTTTTCTCTCGGAGGAGTCTCGATGCCGGAGGGAGGACACCGAGATGGGTGGAGTTTTGGACAGAAGCCGCCACAGATCGTCGCCGGAGAAACTCTTTATCGTCGGATTCATCATCGCCGGAGAGATTTTTCGATATTCCGCCACGGTCTGTTATTCCGGGTTGGGTGGATGAATATATTGAAAAAATCGGGTCGGTTTTGAAAGCGGGTGGGTGGAGCGAACCGGATATAACGGAAATGGTTCAAGTTTCAGCTTCTGGATTCTTTGAAGGGGAAATGGTGGTGTTGGATAATCAAGCTTTGTTGGATGCTTTGTTATTGAAAGCGGATAAGTTTTCGGATTCGCTTAGAAAAGCTGGGTGGAGCTCCGAAGAAGTATCCGAAGCTCTGGGGTTTGATTTTCGACCCGAGAAAGAAAGGAAACCGGTTAAGAAGCTGTCGCCAGAACTTGTGGAAAAAATTGAGAAACTGGCTCAGTCAGTTTCCCGGTCATGATAGTATAATACATTAATTTTCTCTTTTTAATTTTTAAGATTTCACAGGTTTTGGTTTTGGGTGAGGAATTGGGGAAAGGCGTTGTACTAGGAAAGCAAGTGCACAAAGTATAGTTTAATTTTACATTTTTATGATCATCCTTAGTTCCTATCTTTATATGTATACTACAAAATTATAGTAAGTTCATAATAAATGATTAACATTTGCATATTGTATGATTTACTATACTACAATTAATTAAATGAACATAACATGAACATAACTTTTGTTATTTTTTCCTTATTGCTTGATTGCTTGATGCTGCTGACGATTATGATATATATTTTTATCTTGTGTATGTTTTATCTTGTGTATGTTTGGTATCACGATAATTTTACTGTGATTTTTCAAAAATTATAAGTTGTAACTTCTATAAAATCACAATAAATCAACACAATTCTAACAGAGATACCGTGATTCTAAACATAGCCCGTATGTATTACTACTAATTATTTGAGCTGGAAATTTTCCAAGTTACTAGGTGCACGTGTGTTATGTGTATGTGCACAAAATCAGATATACCTAAAGCTATAAGCATAATGTGCATTCTTAAATTAAAATTGAATGATAAGGCTCCAATCAGAAGATGCGGGTGGTGTAGGACAGCACAAAATGCCAAACTAGCAATTGCAGGTGTTGTCGTTTTGTTACCAGCTAGAGAGATTGATTGTGTCGTTTTAGAACCGCTCCATGGAAGGGAATGTGAAAATGAAAAGCGAACGGCATGAGGGTATAAAAACAGAGTAAACAGAGAAAGGAGCGAATGCAATGTGTGAGTATGATTCTTTTCAGTATTCAAAATTCAATGACATAGATACGTGAGAGTATTTTTCAAGCTTTTCTCTGAAGATGTATTCATTGGAATTTGGAAAAGGATAGGATATGCATGCAATGCGTGTATGGGTTTGCAGGCAGATAAAACTGACACAAACTATAATAATGTAATAATATTAGTATAAAAATAGACAAAAGATCAAGGTACATTGTTGTTGGATTAGAAATGAGATGGATTCTAAGACCATCTCCAATGGTGGGTGCTTATGAAATAGTACCTATTAAGAATTGATATTTATTAGGTACTTTCATTGGAGCACATGCAAAAATGGTACTTATTAGGTACTAATGCTTAAATAAGCACCTTCTCTCTCATGGTTCTTAAAGGACCCCACCTACTTTTATATATTATTTTATTTCTACTACATATATTTTGAGATAGTAAATAATAATTTATTATATATTAAATGATGTAAAGTTATAGACGGGACCCATTAAGAACTTTTTAGAGAGATGCTGGGTTGGAGGAGCTGATTGCTTATTAAGTACTATTATTAAAAAATTATAAATAAATGATGTGTACATGTGGGGCCCTTTAAGTACTCAAAATTTGAGTTCTCTATTGGAGATGGTCTAAGATGCACAAGTAGTAGTATATATTTTAAATTCAAATATTCACATATCTTAATAGTAATTGTGATATGTTGTTTTATTTGCGTGTGAAAAGTGAGTAAACTTTGTTGTGAGAGGTCGTAATATTTTGAAAAAATTAGTCTATATATATATATATATATATATATTTAGTCGAGATAGTTGATTGAACTGAAACAACATTTTCTTTAGATAAATGTTGAAAGTAGTATGTGCAAACATTTTGATGTTCAAATCAATAAGAGATTAAAGAGTGAGAGATTTTAATTGAAAAAGAAGATTATAGTAAAGAGTAAAGAAATTGGTGAAGAGTAATAGAAGGATTGTTATGAACGACGCTCTTCAATGCCTCGAACCTGTTGAAATTTGCCTTTTAATTGAAAAATAAAAAGAAACAAAATTAGTTTTTCAATTGTGTGTGTGGGGCATGCCTTTGCTTCACGTGACACCCTTTTGTTTGGTTTTGGTATGTGTAGCACTTCTTTGCATCACGTGGCACACAAGTTGTATAGTACTATATAAATACTTGTGTTGTTGTGAAGTGTGAGAGCGTGGAGAGAACAGAGAAAGAAAAAGAAGCCGTCGGGTGAAAGGAGGAAGGAGAGGAAAAAGGGTTTTGCTAGTTCCTTCACCAACATTCAAGCTAGAGGTTTAGAGGGTTTCTCTTGGGTATTCTTTAGGGTTGGTAAGTTATTTCTTTCTCTTGTAATCTCATACTATTATTGAAATCTCTTGGTTACGGGGAGAGATTTGGAAAAAGGGTAGAATTAGGGAGAATTAGGGAAACACTAGTTCTTGTAACTCTTTTGAGTAGATCTCATTGTAATCAAGGTTCATAGATTGATAGTGGAACGGAGGGTTCTCTCTCCCCCAGATTAGGTCGGTTTGACTGAACTGGGTAAACAATTGATATTGTGTTCTTTATCGCTTTCATGGTAGTTTAGCTTTTGTTGATTGATTAATTGCTTGATTGATTTATTTGCTCGATCATTTTGTTATTGGTTGCTTTGTTCATTTGTCCCACACACTAAAAGGTTATTGGTGTGGTTTTTGGTTTAAGAATTCACAACAATTGGCGCCCACCGTGGGGCAAAGGGATTGAACGAATTAAGGCACCATGAGTTCAAAATGGGAAATTGAGAAGTACAACGGAAGTAACGACTTTGGGTTGTGGAAGACAAAAATGAGAGCAATTTTGGTTCAACAAAAGTGTGTTGAAGCGTTAAAGGGGCCAACACAAATGCCTGCACATCTCTTAGCTCAAGAGAAGATCGAGATGAATGATAAGGCGGTTAGTTCTATTGTTTTGTCTCTTGGGGATAAGGTGTTGAGAGAGGTAGCTAGTGAGACTTCGACGGTGTTACTTTGGACCAAGCTTGATTCATTGTATATGACCAAGTCATTAGCGCGCAGGTGGTGTTTGAAGCAACAACTCTACCTTTGTCGTATGGTGGAGAATAGGCCAGTGGTGGAGCAACTTGCAGAATTTAACAAGCTCATTGACGATTTGGCAAATATTGATGAGGTGTTGAAAGATGAGGACAAGGCTTTTCATTTGTTGTTCGCTTTACCTAAGTCATTCGAGAGTTTCAAGGAAGCATTGCTTTATGGTAAGGGCACTATCACTTTGGATGAGGTTCAGTCGGCTTTGAGAACCAAAGAAATGACTAAGTTGAGAGACTTGAAGATTGATGATGGTGCGGAAGGCTTGAATGTTTCGAGAGGTGGGAATGAGCACAAAGGAAAAGGGAAGGGAAAGAAGTATGTGTCTGAGTCTAGGCTAAAGGGTGATAGTGGTAGCAAGTTCAAGTGTTTCTATTGCCAAGAGCCGGGTCACTTCAAGAGGGACTGTCCTCAGAGAAAGGGCGGTGGTAGTTCGTCTGCTCAGGTTGCTGTTGATGAGGAGGAAGGCTATGAGACTGCGGGAGCACTCATAGTCACAAGTTGGGAACCATAGATGATTATTCAGCCTGGAGAGGCGGTGTTAATAATACTCAGGTTCAGTCTGGAGAGGCGGTGGTAACAATACTTGGTTAAGCCTGGAGAGGCGGTGACAATAATACTTGATTTAGTCTGAAGAGGCGGTGACAACAATACTTTGTTCAGCCTGAAGAGGCGGTGCTAATAATACTTGGTTCAGCCTGAAGAGGCGGAATTAAAAATACTTGGTTCAGCCTGGAGAGGCGGTGTTAAAAATACTCAGGTTCAGTCTGAAGAGGCGGTGGAAACAATACTTAGTTCAACCTGAAGAGGTGGTGACAACAATACTTAGTTCAGTCTGCAGAGGCGGTGGTAACAATATTTGGGTGGAGCCTGGAGAGGCGGTGACAATAATACTCAAGTATGAAGAGTTTTGCACGTTACAAGATGAGAAGCATAGTGAAGTTTTGGTGAAAGAATCTCAGTTTGAGGTGGAGTCAATGTATTTGCTCTTGGCTATCGGGAAGATAGGGAGAAGAGTGGTATTTTTACATCAAAGGAATATAATTATGGAGATCTTGTGCAATGTTTCAATTAAAATGCAAGGTGGAGATTGTTGAAATTTGCCTTTTAATTGAAAAATAAAAAGAAACAAAATTAGTTTTTCAATTGTGTGTGTGGGGCATGCCTTTGCTTCACGTGACACCCTTTTGTTTGGTTTTGGTATGTGTAGCACTTCTTTGCATCACGTGGCACACAAGTTGTATAGTACTATATAAATACTTGTGTTGTTGTGAAGTGTGAGAGCGTGGAGAGAATAGAGAAAGAAAAAGAAGCCGTCGGGTGAAAGGAGGAAGGAGAGGAAAAAGGGTTTTGCTAGTTCCTTCACCAACATTCAAGCTAGAGGTTTAGAGGGTTTCTCTTGGGTATTCTTTAGGGTTGGTAAGTTATTTCTTTTTCTTGTAATCTCATACTATTATTGAAATCTCTTGGTTACGGGGAGAGATTTGGGAAAATGGTAGAATTAGGGAAACACTAGTTCTTGTAACTCTTTTGAGTAGATCTCATTGTAATCAAGGTTCATAGATTGATAGTGGAACGGAGGGTTCTCTTTCCCCCAGATTAGGTCGGTTTGACTGAACTGGGTAAACAATTGATATTGTGTTCTTTATCGCTTTCATGGTAGTTTAGCTTTTGTTGATTGATTAATTGCTTGGTTGATTTATTTGCTCGATCATTTTGTTATTGGTTGCTTTGTTCATTTGTCCCACACACTAAAAAGTTATTGGTGTGGTTTTTGGTTTAAGAATTCACAACAGAACCAGTAGTTGTTGGGAGGCGTTACAAACATGCAAGATGATATGAATTGAAGAAGAGCCGAAGTTGGGAGGTTGGCCTTTGTTGGATTGGATCCTTATGAGAATGGACATCGACACAATGAGGGATTGAGCCCTGAGCTAGTCTAAAATGTTGTGTCTATAACTTGATTTACATAAAGAGAGTTAACTATACATAATACATGTACAAACATAATTCATATTACATTCAACTCATCATTAACTACTAAAACAAACTTTACAAGATCAAATTTTAAAAATCAAATTTTGTCACCCAAAATCAAAACAAACACTTTGTTAAGATTTAGAAAAACATAACAAGGGGCATATGTGTAATAAAAACTGGGTGACTATGGAGGAAACATGGAGCACGTGATTGGGCCCTATACAAGTCCCAAATCCAAGGGTTCCGTACGACCAAGGTGCATGGATTTAGAGGCTTTCATGTTACCACTCTTCATTTTGTTGTTTACATGTCAACTTCTTCACACCTTCTTCTTAATTCGCTTCAATTTGAACGTGCCTCTCTAACTTATTGGACAATTCAAAATGAAGTTGGTATTTTGTGTATTTATGAGGGTCAGTGATTTTGTCTTGGCTTGATTTGTTAACATTTGGGGGAGAATCTCATATATTCTCATTCATGAACACTAGTGCAGGTCTTCTTATGAAGGAAACAAACATGAATTTGGTAGTTGGTACGGATGGGAAAAGGAGAATGTGTTCTTGTTTGCTCTACACTCTATTTTGGTAGGATTTAATTTATATATGGAAAGTTTAGGCAAGTTGAATTTAAGAGCATATTACATATACAAAATGTTATTTCCGTTAGTATTTTTTTTTGATAGGCAATGTTAGTTGTTAGTATATTAATACAATTGTTAGTTTTTCTCTTTTGTTAGGATTCGAACCTTAGACCTCCTGCAGCTCCTTAACCCTTAGCTCATTTTCCGTTAGTTTTTTGTTATAAGTGAATCTTTAAAAGTCAATATGTTATTTGATAAAAAAAAGTAAATTTGTCAATAAATTTTTTAGATCTATTGAATAATTGATGTATTTGATTTATATATTTAGATTTGCTATATCACTTATTCAACAAATTTAAAATGTTCACTTTTACTTATATAATGTAGTAAAAAACTTAGTTTTTTTTTTGTACATTGTAAAATAACAACATGAACTAAACTACACTAGTATAATCTTGAAGCTGATGACACTCTGTTGTCACGTAATTTTTATATGTAATTTCATGGATTATGGAGCTCACAGCATGTTAAAACTGCAAAGAAAACGAAGAAAATGAAGGATTGCACTAATTATCAAATCGTGCCACGATTTCCAGATCGTGTCATGATTCGCTTGGCAGGAAGCTCATTAGTTTGAAGCAGTGGGATCGTGTCACGATTTACTTAAATCGTGGCACGATTTTGCGGCATAAGTTCACCTATTTAAGCTGAAGTTAGATCTTTTTGCTAGGGTTACGAATTTTAGAGAGAGAAAGTGCGATTTCGACATCAGAGACTGAAGAAAGAGGCGATTACATCAACTCTTATTCATTCATATGTATGCTTTAATTCTTTCCTTGATTATGATATTTGAATACTCAATCATGAGTAACTAAATCTCATAGGGATTAGGTCTTGAGATGATTCTGATGTAACTCTAATTTAAACATGTTGCTGTGAAACTCTATTTTACATGAATATATATCCAGTTTTATTCAATTCAATTGTTCTTAATGCTTTTTATAAATTGACGACTTATAACATGAATTCGTGAGAATGAATGACTACTGACCATAACTTTCAACTTAGACCTAATTGAATTGTTCAAATAAACATGGTTAGTCTAGGGATGGATAATCGTTTGTTTGTGATAATAAGTTAACGTTCTTAAAACCTTCGAAGAATATTAGATCACCTAAGGGATTAGGGACTGTAATCTGAGAAGCGGGTCCTAAGTCGAGGGATTGATTAGGGCTATTTTGTTAACTATCGTAAAACTAGAGAAGTATTCATAAGGAATAGGTGCAGTGTACCAATTAGAGTAACTCGGATGACTCGAAAGACCTTGTCTCATCTCTCTCTTAATTTTCAAAACAATCGTTACTTTTTGTTAACTGAAACCTTATGCAAACACTCCCCCCTTGTTATTCAAATTTACATTCTAAATTGAATACAATTGTTCTGTTGAGATTGAAACAATTCATGTGAATACAAATTTAATTATTACTTAACGACGAATTTAGTTCACTTGCTAAAATTGTCATCAGAAGCAACAATAGCTTCCACTTCCAAGGGAGGAGACAAAAATAGGTTGTTATAAATATCGGTGATAGCTCCACGTTAAGTCAACCAGTCAGCAATTGTGTTCGCCTCATGCTCAATGAGAACTAACTCCACTTTCCAATTATGGCCCAAAAGCTCCAGAATGTCATCTAAACTACCTCTCAGACTATGTAGCCGAATATCGATCTCGATCCCGAAATGTAAAAACTTGGTTTATAAACTATATTAATACATTTTTAGTTAAATATTTTTTTTTTAAAAATCCTACCTTCTCTATTTAAGAAAAAATCTGACTTGACTTTGAATAGACAAATCATAGGCTCTTATAAGTCAGTATGAGATATTCTCATCTCTAGTGTAGTGAACAACTAAAAAAAAGAGAAAATGATAATTTTTAGTCCATAAATGTGTGAAGTTTTAAATGTTAATTATCACTATAACTGAATAAAGTACTATACAAAAACAATTGAAGATGATCCAAATCAAATCCGTGTATATGAGTTAGTTTTGATCAATGTAGAATGACCCATCACATTGTGTTGTTAATGTGTTAAATCCATCTCTAAAATGAATCTTTTTTGTTTCCCTTATTTTAATAAAAGAAAAAACACATGACCTTGGGTAAAACCAATCAATAAATGCATCCACCAAAACTATACAAAAAAATTCATCCCCCAACGGTAACATGCTGCATAAATATGCCACATTCATCCAAAGCCTCATTATAACATTTTTCATCTCTCCACGTGCTTCCTTAGTGGCAATGTTTCTAATAGGAATGGCCTAATCCAACCGGTTAAGATTAAGACAACATGAACCTACCCTTACGATCCTATGTGGGCTCTACCTTAAAATTATTTCAAATTCAAAGACAATAATTAAGGAGTGTGTGTGCATGAAAGTGATTTGATGGATATATATGAACATGAATATGAACGGTGCTTGTTGAATGATGAAGCTGAAATTGAAGTTAAATAATCTTTGTCTGACACAGAGAGTGGTGCCCATTTCCCATTCCCACTCGTTTTCATACTTTCAAACTTTTGATCCCTAAACCGCTCCTCTCCTAGTTTTTGTTCATCCAAAGGGAGACAACCATCTTTACAATTTGCATTGTTGACTATTGTTGTTTCAACAATGTCCTTTGTTGTGATCTGTTTTTTTTTTCATGTCTATATCTTAGACTAGACTATACAATGTGCTCATTATTTTTGGTTAGCGAAATATCATAAAAATGAAGTATTCATAAATTCAACTCAACCGTGTTCCTTGAATCGTGATCGAACAGTTTTTAAATACAAAATATCAATCTTAAAATTTTAATGGTCTGATTTTAGTTCAACGATCGAGTATTATCGACAGTGCGAATGTGTCATTTTTATGACTATAGTCAATCAAGGTCCCCAGAAGAAATGTGTGTACATTATTTATCATTAAATAAATGTATGACCAATTTTGGCTCCTGCAGTGATGCTTCCATTCTCCTCCTTGCTCCTAATATGCCATTGGGTTGGGCCTATGTGCTTTGTCAATGTCATCATACTTTGAAACATAAAATAAATTAATTCATAGACCCCTTGTATTAAATCATCAACATATTAATGTCTACTTTTGATATGTAACCATCGATGGTCCTCTTGAATTGATATCCATATCCGAATTAATAAAATTTTAAAATGATTGTCTTGACGAATTTGCTTTTTTATTAAAAAAAAAAACAAAAAGAAAAATTATTTTATAAAAAATGATAAATCATGAGAAATTAGTAATAAATTAAGAAATTTTTTCTTCTTTTTGAATCATCATTTTTTTTTAAATTGAAACACTTATAGGACTAAGTACAAGAAATACGTTGAAAGAGAGTCAAGAAAATAGCCACAATTCTTCTTCTTTTTTTGTTACAAAAGGGGCCTAGGCCCAGACAACAAAAAAGCTTAAAAAACAATGACTCTAAGTGCCTGTTTAGTCCGGTTTATTTTCTACTTATTTTTTTTCTCCTTAAAAATAGTAAAGAAAGAAAAAAATGTGTTTGACTCCACTTCTCTTTATTTTATACTTCTTTACTTTATTTCTTTAATACTTTTAAAGATAAATATGACTAAATTCAATTTTATACTTCTCTATTTCATTTAAACTAAATAAAAAAGCTGAAAATAAGCCGGGTCAAACGGGGCCTAAGGGTAGTGACCGCCATAATATCAGCTAGTAACAAAGTCTGCAATTTAGCAGGACACTGCTCATACAAACAAAGTTCAGGTCCATGGTCACAACCCATGTTTGCAAGCGGATCGACACACGAATTTGCCTCCTGATAAGAATGACACACCTTGATCTCCCAACTCGAAGCTAGAAGCCGACGAATTTCTTGAATAAGCCTCCAACCAACAACACTCCCTTTAGTTATTGCTATTAAGTGTATTCACAACAACGGTAGAATTCACATAAATTTTAACTTTTGTAGCACCTTTGTCCCGAGCAAGATAAAGGCCATCATATACTCCCCAAAGTTCTTCTAGATTAGCATTACAACGATCCAAAATTCTTGAAAAACCACCAAGCCACTGACCGTCAGAGTTTCGATCCCCTGCTACTGTGATCGAGAAAGAGCTGAAACCAGATGATATCAGAAACTGACCCCAAATTAAATAAACTTAAAAATAAACTATAATTTGATTATTTATTTTAAAATAATTTTTTAAATAAACTCATTAGCAGTTTTACTTGGTTCACTTTGTAACAAGTAATTAATGTGCAACACATGAGTTTCCTATTCTTCTGTAGCCATTGGTCAATTCATGCATGTTTTAACACAACAAATCCCCTTTAAAAGAACAATAAACTTCATCACCCCATCATTGTCACCAACAGAAACCAAGTTAAGTTTGATAGATCACATATATATACATAATGGTATGTAAAGAGGAGCATAATCCAATAATGCATCACCCATTCAGTGAATCAGTCTGCGCATCTGTATTTGTAGTAACCACCAAGCTTCCAAAAATTGAATACGATGGATTTAAAGATCCAGAAGAACATCTCTCAAAATTTCGTGCTCACATGTTACTTTATGGAGTCACTGACGGTGTGATGTGTAGAGCATTTCCTTGTACTCTCACCGGTCGCGCGATTCATTGGTTTTTTACCCTTCCACCAAACTCTATTGACAATTTTTCACAATTAGCCCAAGCATTCTTATCTCGCTTTGCATTTAGCAAACCCTTCCCGGTATTACCCATCACACTCAGACTCGGGTACATGCGGCAACATTCTTTCGAACATTTAAAATGTTACCTTGATAGGTTCAATCGAGCGGCTATACGTGTAGATAATCTCACAGATGAACTTTATGTTCATTTAATGATAAGTGGTTTGAAATCAGGGAGCTTTAAGAAATCACTCATTGCAAACCCGCCACTAAGCTTAAATGATCTTTGGAAAAGAGTTGCATGCTTCATTTCAAAGAACGATGGATAATGGTTTGAAATCATTGATTGGGATAGTTAGTATCATGTCCAATATATTTGTCAAATGTCAATGTTAGTGTTTCATAGAATTATAGAGGTTGATATAATGACATTTAAGTAGGTGTCTTCGAATCTCATCATAAACAAATAAGGAAAATGCTAAAGAGTGCCCCCAGCACTAGTTAAACTCCTTAAAAAGGAAATTTTGTCTCGGAACTTGTGCATTCAATATTTCTGCCTTGGAACTTGTGCATTACTTTTATCTTTTATTTCCGTTTTTAGTATGCTTAACAAGTGCCCGGGGGCACTGTTTAGCATGACCCAACAAATAAATTTACTGTTTTATGTTGGTACTTTTACTTTTCAAAAACAATATTACCTCCGTTCCTAAAATTTTGTTGATATTTTGAGATTTTGTATCGTCGGACACCCACTAAGACCGGCGGCCCTGCATATAATTATTCTTAACGTGCATTATGGAACCGTGCATTTTATGTGAGGGATAGATTTTGAATTAAAAGTAATTTAGAATAATAACTAAGAAAAATTATTTTTCTTTGATTTGTGTGATTTATTAGGTTTCTCTCTTACAAACAGGAACAAAGCTGTGTTAGTGTTATGCATGCTCGCTTAAAATTCAGATTGGTGTCTTGATCAAATTTTATTTTTGTTTTACATTTATTTCCTTACATATTTTCTATAAGTACAACCTTATAAATGTATCAGTAGAATTAGAGGTTCGATTATTGGTTCATGCGTATGCACGAACCAATATTATTATAGTAATAATAGTTTTTTTTTTTTTACGGTATATTGGTAGAAATAGAATGGTTGATAATCAGAGATCACGTATTCACGTTCATGAAAATTGTTTGAAATGTGAATGTGAATCAAACCTATTAATCAGCAGGTTTTCGCTGAACGTGACGCCACTCCACTCCACTCCACTCCCTTCAATAAGTAACGGTTACAATCCACTACTCCTACAATTAGAAACCACCAGCTGCATGTAGTTTCATTTTAAGGTTTCTACCGGTTACCTAAACAACAAACATATATAGTAACACCTACCTAGTATTTGGTTTCTTAACCTCTCTCTCTCTCTCTCTCTCTGAAGATGGAAGGATACAACAACAAGAACAAGCGATCTAGAATGAACAATGGTCAGAATTTTCAAAAAAGAAAGAAAAGAATGATCAACGAGAACGATGATAGCGAAATTATTCAACCAGAACCTTACCCAATTTCATTTTCACTCAATGATTTTACATTCACACAACCTAATGTTGCTCTTCCTATGATAATCAAACTCCAAATCAACAACTTCTCGGTTTTAAGAGTCTCCGTCAATGAGGGAAGTTCCGTTAACATTCTCTACTCGTCAGCATTCTTCAAAATGGGACTATCAGAGTCAATGCTGAAACCATTCAAAGGCTTTCTCATGGGTGCTATTGGAGAAACTGTACCAGTCAAAGGCTATATTGATTTGAACACGACGTTTGGTAAAGGAGGGAATTCTAAGATGATTAAGGTTAGGTACTTAGTTGTTGATTCTTGGAATTCTATTTATAATGTTGTTATTGGTAGGCCTACTGTTGCTGATTTGGGTGCCGTGATTTCAACGTTACATCTCACTATGAAGTATCCGGTCGGAGATGGAATGATCGGAGTTGTGAAGGCGGACTTTGAGATGGCGAGAAAGTGTTATGATATGTGTCCTAATGCTATTTAGGTGTTTCTGTTTCTTTCAAATTTTTAAAGAACTAAGAAAAAATTATTAGGAGGATTTTTACTTTTCAGTAATATTGTTAGAACAGTTGATTCTGATTAGCAGTGATTAATTACTTTATTTGTGTTTGCAACAATAGTTCTAATTTCTTTCAGTTATATGTAGGTTTTGATTTAATTTCTTATCTTTTATGTTTTTACACCTAGCTTTTATAGTTATATAAACAATGCTTAAAGTGATAATGAAATCAAACCATTATATAATTAATGTCAATGTCTTCCAAAAAAAGATAACTCTGATACAATGACATATTATTCACAATAGTGTTTAGTATCTTCTTTTTTATGTTTTAAATCGACATGAGAATTATGTACAATGCTTGCTGGCATCAAAACTAGATTAAAACATATATAATTTCATCCTGCGAATTACTATATTGCTAGTGTAACATGTTCAAAACCTAAAATAAGTAGTAGCTTGCATCATTGTATAATTCCATGCACTAAATGTGCAGATGTTGGGTGACTCTAAGGCTTGACTCCAATTTTTTGTTGTAAAACTTTACTATAACTTGAAAGGAAAATTGTAACGCAAAGGATCACAATTATACAAATAACGCGGCGAGGTGGTTCCAGTCCCCACTCAAACACAGTTGCAGGGATTGAACTATTGTGCTTCCTATTAAGTTCATCGTCAATTACCACTAGACCGACTAATGTTTGATTTCATTAGTTATCGAACTCATATTATTGACTCAATGTACTCTTTCTCACTTTTTTCTTCTATTATTCTATACTCTTATTGTTCTGTACGACTTAGTCCATAAATATACAGACTTTTGGACTAATGGACTCACCATTTTTTAAAGCTCTTGCCATATAGAAGAGACCAGACCAGTATGATTTTTGAAAAAACAATATTTTTAAAAGATTAAATAAAAAATGAAATTGATTTTTATGGTGTATATTTTTTTTGAATGACTAGACTGAATGATTTTAAATTTTAATAAATGATTTTCATTGCTCATCATTTTAGGCCAAAAATCCTCATAAACACTTCCTGAATTGGTGGTAAGAGAGTAGTAGTAGTAGCACAATTGTTTTCAATTTTCAATAAGTAACGGTTGCAATCTTTCATTTTGAACATTCAAACCTATCTTTGAGGATGGAAGGATACAACAACGCCAACCGATCTAGAAGGAACGATGATAGCGACATTATTAAACCAGAACCTTACCCAATCTCATTTTCACTCAATGAATTCAAATTGGCAAAACGTAATGTTGTTCTTCCTATGGTAATCAAACTTCAAATCAACAACTTCTCCGTTCTTAGAGTCTCCGTCAATGAAGGAAGTGCTGTTAACATTCTATACTTATCAGCATTCTTGAAAATGGGACTATCAGAGTCAATGTTGAAACCACTCAAAGCCTTTCTCATGGGTACTATTGGAGAAACTGCACCAGTCAAAGGTTACATTGATTTGGACACAACATTTGGTAAAGGAGGGAATGCTAAGATGATTAAGGTAAGGTACTTGGTTGTTGATTCATGGTCTGTTTATAATGTTGTAATTGGTGGGCCTACTATTGCTGATTTGGGAGCCGTGATTTCAACGGTACTCCTCACTATGAAATATCCTGTCGGAGAAGAAATGGTCGGAGTTGTCAAGGCGGACCTTGAGATGGCGAAAAAGTGTTACGATATGTGTCCTAATGCTATTTAGGTGTTTCTTTTAATTTTCAACAACTAAGATGAAAAAGAAGTGTTATGTTAGGAGTATCTTTACTTTTCAATAATGTGTAGCAAGCAACTATTGTTAGAATACTTGATTCTGATTAGTAGTTATCACTTTATTTAACTTGTGTTTGCAGCAATAGTTATAATATCTTTCAGGTATTGGATGTTTTGATTCAATTGCTTGTCTTTTATGTTTTTACAGCCAGTTTATAGTTATGAAACAGAACATATTTGTTCTGTTTTAACCTATTTACCGTATTAAACAATGCTTAAAGTGATAATGAAATCAAATCATTATGTAATAACAATCGTCTTCCAAATAAAATACCTGATACAATGTGTTGGATATTGTCTTGAAATCGCGAGAGATCGGAAAATGGAGCAAAAACTGTGTAACAAGTTCAGAACCTAAATAAGTAGTAGCTAGCATCGTCGTATAATTCCATGCACTAAAACAATGCAGATGGGTTTCTTGTGATGTATGTATTCAGGTGTGTGGGCTACAGACTCATTAATGACAATTGATTAGGATTGTCCGGGTGTAATGACAGGCTTATTGGAATGAAAAATGCTACGAAGTACGAGAAAAACGCATACGACTTAGGCACGATGTATAGAATATATACGTGGTACAATCTCTTTATTTTCTACCTAGCATGTATTCCAATAAATCACATATCCAATGGTTGCTAGTTATTCGTCGGTTGCCGTACATGACTTTGTCGTACCATATAGGACACCTTTATTGGAATTTGACCGGTTCACCGCGGAATTTTTTGCACTTGATGCCACATCAACAACAGTGGGACCCATACTTGAATTTCCAACCGGAAATCTGGGTTGTTCAGCCACAGCACCACTACTTAGCGTCGTCCAGCCATTTCTCTCCTCCCTTAACCACCGTGATGCAAGTTTATCCCTTGTCTTCCCGAATCTGCTCTAATTTCTGCCGACCAGTTCCTTGTTCCAACATCTTGCCCCATAACAAAACGAACTTCACAGTTATTTTCTACATGACCTATGATCCCACAAACAAAGCAAAATATTCCCAATTTTTCATACTTGAAATTCACTGTGCACCATTCTCCCTCTTAGTTCTTGATCGTATCCGAACCAATCAAAAAGTAAAACCACAAATCGAATAAATCTGAACAGAAAACTGTAAAAATCGCATTTGGTTTAGATGAATTCGGATGACATTTTTGATGAGCCACGTGGTTTGGTTAGGTTGGTAGTTTTCATTTCAATAAACCGAATCAAACCGTAAAATTAAATTTAAATTTTATTATTCTAATACATACCCAATTAGCAAGTCATCTCACCAAGTGAACCCAGAGTATATTTACTGCCCAACACTATATTTCTAACTATTTATTTCATTCACGTTAATCTTTATATGTCACAATAACATATCAAATGATTTTAGATTTGACTGAAATTTTACACAAATGATTATATGATATAAACTTTCGATCCAACAATGTATTTTATAAAAAAATTTATTTGTTAAAACATTATTAAATAGTTAAGACAGTAAATATCCCAAATCTTAAAAGGATAAATTAGAGATAAATTTATATCAGTTTGTGCATTGAATACTCGCATTTGAAGATAAATATTTTATATTAATATTCTTAACAAGTGACCCTGTCTAGGGGCACTGTTTATCATTTTGCTTAGAAAATTCTTTATTTTTTCAACAACTTTTCGCTGAATGTTAACGCCACTCCCTGCAATAATAATAAGTAACGGTTACAGTCCACTACCCCCACGAAACCACCATCTGTAGTTTCATTTCACGGTTTCTAACGGTTACACCAGTTTGTGTCTTTTTTTTTTTTTTTTTAAATTAACACAAACAAATTTACCCTCTCATTCGCATTCCTTCAACATTCAAACCCTATCTCTCTCTTACTGAAAATGGAAGGATACTACAACCGATCTAGAATGAACCATGATAGCAACATTATTCAACCAGAAACTTACCCCATCTCATTTTCACTCAATGAATTAAAATTCATAGAACCTCCAAATCAATAACTTCTCCGTTCTTCGAGTCTCCGTTAATGAAGGAAGTGCCGTTAACATTCTCTACTTATCAGCATTCTTGAAAATGGGACTTTCAGAGTCAATGCTGAAACCACTCAAAGCCTTTCTCATGGATGCTATTGGAGAAACTGTACCAGTCAAAGGCTATATTGATTTGAACACGACGTTCGGTAAAGGAGGGAACGCTAAGATGATTAAGGTAAGGTACTTGGTTGTTGATTCGTGGAATTCTGTTTATAATGTTGTTATTGGTAGGCCTACTGTTGCTGATTTGGGAGCCGTGGTTTCAACGTTACACCTCACTATGAAATATCCTTTGGGAGAAGAAATGGTCGGAGTTGTCAAGGCGGACTTTGAGATGGCGAAAAAGTGTTACGATATGTGTCCTAATGCTATTTAGGTTTTTGTGTTTCTTTCAATTTTCAACAACTAAGAAAAAATGTGTTACTATGTTATTAGGAGTATCTTTATTTTTCAGTAATGTGTAGTAACTATTGTTAGAACAGTTTATTCTGATTAGCAGTGATCATTTTATATAACTTGTGTGTGCAACAATATGGAGGTGTTTGTTTCCCGGTTACAAAATAAATTCCCAGGAATGTAATATGGAAAATATTAATTCCTATGTTTGGTAGATGAAATTCACAAAATATTCCCAGCAATATATTGTTCCCAGGAAACTTAAATACCCACGTCCATAGGCATGCTATTCTCAAGGAAAAAAGATGGGAATGTTTTATTCCTGACGGTTATAATGACAGTTAGCATAATGTAATGCAATTGAGCCTCATCATAGCCCACGATGTGTGTGGGTTTTTTTAATTTAAAAAATAAATAAAAATTATTCCTAGGAGTTTTAATTCTTAACCAAACCATCTTTTAGGAAATTCCTTGAAATAAAGTTCTCGTTATTATGTTCTTAGGAATATTAATCCTGGGATTAATTTTTGCATCCATGAAACAAACACACCCTATAGTTCTAATTTCTTGTAGGTATGGATATTTTGATTGAATTCTTTGTCTTTTATGTTTTTACAGCCAGCTTTTAAACAATGCTTAAGCCTTAAAGTGATTATGAAATCAAACCATTATGTAATACAGTAAGTAACAATGTCTTCCAAAAAATAATAATTCTGATTCAATGACATATCATTCACAATAAAATGTTAGTGTCTTCCTTTTTTACTCTGTTTTGAATCTACATGAGAATTATATACTTCTTTTTTTGGTACAAAGTATAAAGTTTTTCTAAGGCCACAAAATATATTTTCATTAATTTAAACATATCAACTTATATTAACTTTTGGCATATTTGGAAGAAAAAAAATTGATTTTTTTTGTTTGGTAAATCAAAAGTATCTTCTGCATGCAACTGCATAGATTAATTTTCTCAAAATAACTAAAATTCATTAAAAGGGTTGACCTTTCTCAACAAATGTTTATGCACCTGCCGCCGGCCGGAGAAACTTTACACACATGACTTTGGGTTTTTTTTAGTCTTGATTGAGTCTTTTTAATTGGAGCTCTTTATCTATTTTGAACAGTGGCGCCGTTGGTGGAAACGAATCCACTTATGTTTGAGGATCGACATCCTCTAATTCCTTAGTCTCGACCCTTTCAAAAATCAAACGCACCACATTCTAAAAACAAAAAGTATCAAACCTAGCTCTGCATCACTGAAGATGGAGGAAGGAGAGGGATCAAACAAGAAACCAAGAACTACCAATAGTTATGATGATAGTTATATTTATTATGAACATGGTGATGATGATGACGTTAAACTAGAAAACATGCTAAACAACTTTACAAACAAAAACAACACATTCACAAGAACTAATGTTCCTAATCCTATTCTTCCTATGGTAATCAAACTCCAAATCAACAACTTCTCTGTTCTCAGAGTCTCCGTCAGTACAGGAAGTCAAGCCAACATTCTCTACTGGTCCGCATTCTTGAGAATGAGATTTTCAGAATCAATGCTAAAACCATGTGAACAAGCATTTCTTGAAGATGTTATTGGAAATGGTGTACCTGTTAAAGGCTACATTGATTTGGACACAATATTTGGTAAAGGAGAGAATGCTAAAATGATTAGGGTTAGGTACTTAGTTGTTGATTCAAATTCTGTTTATAATGTTGTTATTGGCATGCCTGCTCTTAGTGATTTGCATGCAATATTCTCAGCTGGAGAACTCAGATTGTTATATCCTGTTGGTGATGGGAAATACGGAGTTGTCGAAGCCGATCGCGAGATGGCTATGAAGTGTCATGAAATGTGTCCTTGTTCTGTTTAGGTTTATTAACAAAAAAAGTGTCTTAGTTTGAAGTTAATTGTGTAGTTTCATTATGTCTAACAACTGTTTATGTAGATTTGCATGACAAGTATCTTTGCTGCTTACAATGTTAATCAAACTTATTAATCAACTTGTGAGTGCTTGTAATAGTTTGCCAGAATTCTTTTGTTGTGTTTTGTGATGTTCTATCTTAGTCTTCCACCGTCATTTAATATCTTTGATCCTCTGCAATTGCGCTTGGGAGGGAACTGAAACCACTTAAAGCCAGAACTCACCCCGTACCAGATTAGTCGGCCCACTGCGTTGGATTTGGATATTAATGGTGAAAACCAAAAAAATAAATTAATATCTTTAAATCATTTGTCTAACTAACATGTACAGATCCTAAAATGATTGAAATCATTGTATAAAAATAGCCTTGTTGGTTTTTTAGAAGGATTCAAACTTCCAACAAGCCTGCACTAAAACAATTCAAATGTTGGGTGACTCTATAGCTCCTTAGTTTTATTTTTCTGTACAAATTTTCTATAACTTACAAGGCAAATTGTAACTAAAACAGAATCATAATTATACTATACTTTCTATTAAATCCAAGCCCCTTCCTTTTGAGACACTCTTGGAGCAGATCTTGTCACTTTTACCCGATATGAAGCCTGCAAATAACTTTCGTGTTTAGACACCAGATAAAATGCACCATTGTCAATATGTATAATTTGGAGGAATAAATTATCACCTGATCAGAACCAAACTCAATCACATCAGAAGGACGGACTCGGGCAGGATGATTTGGTTGTGCTCTGTATCGTCTTCCTTCATTGCTGAAAATACGATGAGAAACAAAGAAATATACAATTTTCAAGACATGTAAACTTTGATTAAAAAATAATCAGTAACCTGAAATACTTACTTAGTGATCCAGGTGCCATGTTGACTACTCAAATCAGTCAAGAAGAAGGCATCATCTTTGTAGTGAATTTGAGCATGGAAGTGAGAAACCTTTAAAAGAAAAATCTTTGTTGAATGATCTTCAAGACAGTGTGTTGGAATTAATCGTGTCTAATTAAGCTCATGACAAATTGATTTACCTGAGGTGAAGGTACTGTGATTAAATTTCCTGGATAATCTTCTAGTTGCTGCATGCTTCTGCAATTGCAGCAACATATCAGAACTTTGCTTGTGTTTAAAAGAGGAAACAAAAAATTGCGATTATATTTACAGTGCTGAAGGTGTACCCGATTATGCAGGGATTCGTCACATCTTGACTCAAACATATAGGTTTTAGAAGGTTTGTTTCATCTCCACATGGTAATAAATTCCATCTATAATTCAAACAAAAAGGAATGACACAAAAGTAATGTAATGTGTATAATATGGCAGGAATTATATACTAAGAATGATATTCATCGATATTAGGCGTAGACATACTCTCCGTTAATAGTACGCTCAAGCGCATCATCATCTTCAAACCATATGTGTAAGTTTTCACTTGCCTTCGCAAATTATCAAACTTTTATTAGCATCTACATCATAACAAAAGTAGACTATGTAAATAAATCTAACATACTTTGTCTGATAGCCTGCAACATTGTGGTCTGCCTTCAAGTTTGGAGCTGCAAAAATAGCATTATTAATATCTTCATGTTTTCAAACAGATAACTAATTTTGGAATTAATCCATTGACATCATATTACTAAAACATAACTGCATGATGAAAAGTTATATAGCAAAATAAGGTGTCACACTTACCTATTTCCACCTAAAACCCAATTTAACATCAAAGGCATCAACTTGTGAATAAAAAACCTTCCTCCAATTATTCCTGGATGTGGTATTCTAAACTTGGTCAAAAACTGCAATGTGAAACAACCATGAATTTTTAGGTTGCAAAATATGAAATGTGACTTTTACTTTATCATTCATGATCTAAATTTAGAACAACTTAAGTTCCTAGTTACCTCTAAGGGTCCAAGACCAACACCTAGATATGCCTTGTATGTAGAAGCCATGAAAGCTGCCATTCTAGCCATTCTATGAATAATAGCAACTCGTAATCTTCTTTCCTTCTCATAGCTGAAACCAACAATATTGAAACAAGGATTCATCAGTAAGAAGTCATTTGCCTAATAGATCAAGTCATTAAGATAATCAAATAGACCGAATAATTGTCAGAAGAATATTTGTAGGAAGAGTTACCTCTTTAGGGAAGAATCAATGTCAATTGGAGAACCTGATTTTGTACTATGTTTCCATTCATTGTTCAACTCCAATGCTAGCTGATATCCATCCTGTAATAATGATAAAATAAGCTAGTTAGAATTAGAAAGGTTATTTACCACTTTCATCCAAGTCTTCCAAGTTCATGTCTATGCTATGAAGCACAAACACTCCTCGTATTAGGCGTGTCAACATGTGTCGGTGTCAAACACCAACACGACACACATGATTACAATGAAATTGAAGTACTAAGTTATTTTTTCAGATTATTATCACTGTCGACATGTCATAGCCGATATCCAAGTTTGTATCCATGCTTCATAGTGTATACGTATATTGCTTCGTCGGTCTTGTGTATATCAATATCAGTCAGTGTCTAGTATCATGAATTGATGAAACAAAATAGGATACCTCAATGGCCATGCATCCTCCTTGGCCCATATTTGGCTGCATGGCATGGACAGAATCACCAAGCAAGGTAACACGACCCTTTCCCCATGTTAGTGACGGCGTCCTGTCATATATATCTCGTCGCAGAATCGCATCTTCTTCCGTCGCAACTATCAAATCTATTACATTATCACACCATCCCTCAAATATCTTCAACAACCTTTCATTTTTCCCTGCCATGAATAGAGAATTGAGAATTTAGGCTATTAGAGATAAGATTATCAATAGTTAGTTTATAGTTAGACATGTTCTTCATAGTGTCTGTTGTCTTCATTGTTATTAAACTCAACAAACTATCAATTTGTTCATTACTTTTTATATTTTTCTTTAATCTATGAGTTCTATCACGAATTGTAATATAGTAGATACAGTAAGATTTAGATCCATTTATTGTGTACAAATACTTTTTATTTTAATTTCTTAAAATTTGTGTTAGTTTTATTAGATACAATATTAGTCATACAAGTTAGTTAGACTAATTATATTAGTTGCTCCCAATAAAACTTATTATTGTACATTATCATGCAATTATCTCATTAATCAATATACTTTTTCATATTGTTCTATCAAGAATTATAATATGGATTAGAATTCATTCTTTTTAGCCTAATTGACATACTTTTCACTCATCCATAAAAAGAATGTCAATTAGTTTCATTGTTTTGAGGTTAATTGGCATTTTAACTTACAACTTTAAAAATAATGATAAGCAATCAAAATTCATTCCTTTTAAGTGTTTTGTTGAAAGTCCTACACACACTGCATTAAATAAAGTCTGAAAATTGTTTATAAGTGTCGGTCACCACCTTACAATATCTTCTATTTGTTTCGTATCACAGTTTGATTTCAGAATTTCGGTGATCCATGGTGATCCAAAAGCTAGTGTCTATAACTTATGCAAAATCGCGGTGATCAATCGTGTGTCAAAAGCTACCGTCTATACCAAACATAGGCTTTGTAAAATTGAGTTAGATGCAAATCAAACCAAGTATATCTATCATTTTTTTTGATAATTTTGATGAATAACATTTAGTTATTATAATATTTTGAAAGATAGAAATATTTATTTTTTTAAAAAAATATTCATTTATCTATTAATTAAAACTTAATAAGAATTTTCCTGTATTGAGAATAATATGTCTAAATATATTTTAGATTTAAATATTTTTAGATTTATTATAAAATATTATTTAAGATTATAATTTATATTTCTGTTTAAAATATTTTGATTCTAAGAGATCTCTTTTAGTTTAATCAGAGGTCATGTGATCGAAATCAACCTTGAGAATACAACATGGTTTCTCTTGAGGGAGAGTTTTGCCTTACCACCATTTGTGGCCCTACCCAGTTCGATGAATTAGTTTCAACAGTTGCGTACAGAGGATATCCGTTTAAAAAAAATATTTCTAGTGTGGATATACTTTAAACTCGTAAACATATCCTAATCTAAAACAAATATTTTGCTTATTTTCTGGTATAAAACAGAGTCCATAGCAGCAAATAAACCTCATTCACACTCACTAAACCTTACGAACCTTCTTCAAGATTTCAACCTAACTCTCTCTCTGTGAAGATGAGTGACGAAATCAAACCACAAAACTTGCCCAAGAAATACTCATTCACAGGACCTGATGTTGCTCTTCCAATGGTAATCAGTCTCCAAATCAACAGCTTCTCTGTTTTAAGAGTCTCCATCAACCCTAGTAGTCAAGCAGACATTCTCTACTGGTCTGCATTCTTGAAGATGAAACTCCCAGAATCAATGCTCAAACCATGTGAAGGTGCATTTCTCAAAGGTATTATTGGTGAAGGTGTTCCTGTCAAAGGTTACATTGATTTGGACACAACATTTGGTAAAGGAGAGAATACTAAAATGATTAAGGTAAGGTACTTTGTTGTTGATTCATGGTCTCCTTATAATGTTGTTATTGGTTGGCCTGCTCTTAAGGATTTGAAAGCACTAATCTCGGTAGCAGACCTCACTATTGAGTATCCCGTCGGAGATGGAAAGAGAGGAGTTGTCGAGGCGGACCTTGACATGGCTAAAAAGTGTCATGAAATGTGCCCATATTCAGTAATTTTCTTTGAATTGAATTTTATATAACTAAGAAGAAAAAAAAAGTGTCTTTTGTTAGGACTTAGGAGTAGTTTTGTGACTTGTGTGTCAAGCAAATAGTTTATGGAACTATTGATTTTGTTTCTTTATCTTTTATGTTTTCGGTGTCAGCTTTAGTTATAAAACATAATTCATATGTTATGTTTTGTTCTTGTCTTTGTGTTGAATTTGTAATGAAGCGCTAAGAAAATGTTATGTCGCATTTAGAAGACGTTAAGTTTAGGAGGACGTACCATTGGGGGTATCAATACCACCGGCAGGTTCTTGGTGAAATGCATACCATTGCATCTTTCCGGCACCGACATCTGAAGATACAAAGTATTGTTTGTGTCCTAAGAAAACTCGGTACCTTTCATCAGAGAAGTTCAAGTGAGCTTCTCAACATGATATGATTCAGATTATGAAAAAAAATAAGGACTAGCAAGTAGTTAGATAGGAATTTAAGTTAGAGAAATGGCCAACTTACCCAACAGATTCGATATCAGGTGGCACAAAATCTGCTATACCAGTATAACATGTATAGCCAGAGTATGTAGGTTTTGATGCCCCAAATAACTTTGCCCTCACCTATTCACAAAATACTACAAGTAAATAATAAATAAAAGAAAAAACTTTCCCATCATAACACAAACCAAACCCTATGTTGTTTAACAAAAAACTATAAAAGAAAAAACTTAACAAGACCTTGGACCAAATCCCATCTGCTCCAACCAAGAGATCTCCATCATATTTCTGACCATTATCCAGCACCACTGTTACCTACAATACAAATGAAGAATGTTGTATGACACAACTGACAAACCAAATATAGTCTAATCACATTAGTCTTCAAATGCATTTTCATGAAAAGTGTAAATAAAAGCTTAAAAAATGATTATGTTAGTAATGTAAGGAGAATGTTCAACATAAAAGCTTGCTTGAATTACCTTAGTTCCATGATCAACAAAATCGACAACATTACTAGCATTCATTATGACATCTTCCCCAACTGCCCGAGCAAGAATCTCTTGTAAAGCCATTCGACTAATAACTCTAGTGACGGGAAGCCCACGTTCTGTTGCTGGTGTGAATGTATCAAACTTGATATACCTGAAAACCAAATTAAAAATCAATTCACAGTAGTAGATGCAAATATTTCATATAATAAACTTTAGAATAGATCTTCAGTTGATACAATATTAAGGAAGCTAGAGAGACCTATTTGAGTAAGAAATTTTGTTTTACATTAAATAACTCTTTTTCGATATATGTTTGACCTGGCTTTATCCTATTGTTGCATGCAATTTTTGAGATTACAAATTAAGGATATGCTCAGCTAGGTTTCTGTATCATTCATGAATAAATTTTGCCAGCATTCATTTTAACTATTGCACATCATAAAATTTTGTGGAACACTTTGATTCAATGGTAAATTAATGTTGTGCACTATGCAACACTTGTACATCTTAGAATTATCATGTTTCAAAGTTTATGTTTAACTTTTGCTACAAGTTTCTTAGAAAAAATAGAGGTTCAAACAGGTATAATCTGTTTTCTAAACTAGCTTCAAATTAGGTACACTACAGTTCAGATGAATGCCAAAGTTAGTCGAATCTAAATTGTATTTGAGCTATATTAGTAAGCCATAGTCATAAACTAATCCAATTGGTATCTCATGCCAAGAGAGTAAGATTAAGAAGAGAATAAAGAAATTGAAATCACAGATTTAACTTACCAAGACCCAGAAACTCCATCCACAAGCCCATTGATCCTATTACCTGTGATGCACCCAACTCTCATAACTTCTTCAGCAACATTCAAATCTATAGCTTCTAAAGCAGCCAAAGCATTGCTTTGTATCTGAATTGGACCCCTATACTGTCCTTCCCCTCTTATAGCACTCAAATCCTTCTCAAACACTAAAACCTCAAACCCTCTCCTCTTTGCAGCCAAAGCAAAGACCAAACCACCAATCCCTCCACCAGCCACAAGTACCCTAAGCTTCTTTTTCTTAGGTTGATCCCTACCAATTTCAGCCATACTTTGAGTTGACTTTGAATCAGAAGGAGGTGCTTCAAGCATTACTGTTGCTTTTACTTGGATCATTTTCTTCCTTTGCTTGGTTGCTCTACTTCCATAGCTCACAAAAGGTGAAATATCTGATGAAAAAACTCTATAAGTAGGAATTGAGAAGTGAGTTCTTGAGAAAGCTGTCATTGAGGTATTGAGAGAGTTGTGAGACAAAGTAGTAGTCATTGTTGGAGTTTGTTATTGTTGCAGAAAACCAAGTACTAGTAGTATATAGTATTACAGAAAACCAAGTAGTTTTGTCATTTGTTATGTGCAATAAATATTAAGATTAGATCATGGCTTGAGTTTGAGGAAAAGAAGGGAATGTGTGAATAGAAAAAAGTGATGGATGCACTAACATAAGGAAAAAAACAAAATATGGGAAATGGTGGTGGAATTAATAAGAGACATTGTTGACAAGTGACAATGTGAAGAGAAAATGTTAGTGTTTGAATGACCAATAAGGAGAGGTGAAAGCCATGTGGCAGTGTGTTTGTGTGCTCAGTGGCTATTGGTTAGGCTCCTATGACAACAGCCATATTTAAATTTTTGGAAATAGATTAAGTGCATTCAACTTAGGTGAAGTTAGTGGTAGATAGCCGTCCGATTTTGATCAGACAACTCATATTTAATATAGTTTTAACCTTTTGTTTTGGTACATAAATAAGATGGCAAAGTCACCATAAATTCACACATACAAAGTAGAGTGACCAGAGGTCGAACTTCGGTTATGAATGTTCGGCCCAACAATTTTGATATTTTCTGTCAGTTGACCTATAACTTCTGAACATACATAGTTTTAGCTTTTCTAATATAATAGTACTAACTTCAAAATCTAATTAGTTTGATTTTGATCAGACGCAGTTGTGACTTGTGATTTAGATGATTGTACGAAGTCATGATATGTTGACTGCACTGAATTTGGATCTTAGATTTTATTTTATTTTTTGACACAAGATCTTAGATTTTTAGAACCTGAAATTGTTGTACACGTGCCACTATAGTAGAAGCTGGCCCACATAAACAAATAATTGTAGTTAGATAGTGAAATGGAACCGACTGTTAGATAAAAGATTCATTCAAGTTGATGATGATAAATCAATAACTCATGCCCACCTCACCTTCATTTGAATAAATTAGTTTTTTTTAGTCATAGGACGAGGATTTGCTGACTCGAACCCGTGTCAAGTGAGTTTTTTTGTAAGATAACAACCACACCAAATAAGTTGAGTCAAGCGAATAAATTAATTTATTTAGTCAAAAAAACAATAAATTAATTTAAGTGATTAAAAATTTAACCTCTAATAACTCGAATCCTTCAACAATTCTATTATACTAGAATAAGGCTCGCGCAATGTGCGGTTTCAAATTTGTTTAATACATTGTAATGGCATGACACATTACCTCTTGAGAATGGCAAGAGTCTTTGAGTGAACAATATATATAAGTGGAAGTTCCACTCAATTTCTTCAAAGAGAAATATGTGATAGAGTCATTTCATTTAATTAAATTTGTCGTCTCTTTACAGTTTCTAAACAATTTACATTTTTTATATTCGAGACAAAGCGGAAAAAAGAAAGTGAATGTAAAGTGAGGAAAATACTTACAATTCAATTAAAGACATATTAAGAAATGGGAGCCAATAGAGTGCAAAAAGAAACATGCTGGTGTGACGTCAAAGGATTGGGATTGGAGGAGATAAAATGATAAGCGACAAAATTAAATGTTTGATTGTAAGTGGAAGTTTTAACTAATTCTGATTTGGGGTCTTTGATTTAGAAAATCTTAGATCTTGGTTGGTATTGTAGTTGTATATGAGACTATGAGAGCTAGAAAATAAAAAGATGGGAGTTGACAACCATCAATAAATAAGTGAGAGCATGTGAACAGAAATTGCAACGTATTAGAACACCAATAGTGCAATAAGTGAAAGTTATCGAGTACATTAATGTACAATAAACAGTTTTGAATGAGCTAGAAAATGAACAAATAACGGTAAGCTACTAAGGGATGGAAAAAAGTGGAAAATAGAAATTGAGATGCAAGATAAAGAGTGATACATAAAATTTTTAATAATGTGACACAAATGATATTACTTGACAATAAAATGATGAGATGTCAATCAAGTAGTTTGGAACTCTAATTTAATAAATTTAAATAGATTCAACATAAAAGTTTTATTTTTAATCATATTACAAGAATATAGTTTTCACCTCTAATTCATTCTATCAACTTACTCTTTTTAATCACATTTATATTTTGTTTTACTATATCATATGATTCAATGATTCATATCATGTGCATCAAACGGGATCCTTAAAATTTGAAGTGGGTGTAATTTTTTTTTTTTTGGGTACTTAAATGTGGTGTGATTTTAATTCAATATAAATCTCTCATTAACTTTAATTCAATGTGATTTTAAATTCCATGCCTCCTGATGACCTAATGTGATTTTAAATTTCATGCCTCTTGGTGACCTAAGAATATCATGTGATTCAAAGAGAAGAGAGAAATGGTTGTTGAAATCTCTATGATAAACCATCTCAATGGCCATCATGACATCAACTAACCCCCAATTACCTTAACTGATTTTTTATAACCGGATACGGATACGATTATGATTAATCCATATAACCGGTTAAAATGCTCAACCCTATTGAGCGATAAGAGAAGTAGAAATGCCTAAATTATAAGCAAACCCCTACCAACAAATGTACCTCTATAATCTCTAAAAATAGTCAAATACAACCGTAAGAAGACATTCTCTTAACATGCATGATCTTAAGAGTAGAATGAAGATTTCAGGCCAAGCACCTTAAAATTATGTATTGAAGATTTTGTAGTACCTTTGGAGTTTGATGCTAATTTATTGATGGCACTAGTAAATAAATTTTGCAGTTGAGCATGAAAACAATTGTATACCATATTTCAAAGTTTTCCTACATCCCCAAATATAGCCAAACTATATGAGTAATGGCTGAAATAATAAGGTCTTGGACTTGTGAGCTCCAATTTCTATCAAAGATGGAGAACAAAACATTGGGAGAAGAAATGTCCAAAGAACAATCAATGGTTGAGGAAAGCCAATTGCACCGTTTCAAAGCAAAAGAGCATTTAATGAAGTGATGATGAGTATTTTAATATTGTAAAATGTTGGACAATGTTGAGGATGTCATTTCAATCCACAACCATAACATGAGATTTTCAAATCTTTGTTTTACTTCTTGATTTACAACTTGTTTAAATCACATTTCATTAAGGAATGCATTTCAAATTACATCTTTACCAAGATAGTATGAGTACAAGCTTTATAAATTGAATTTAGAACTAAAACAAATTATGGTCCGTAAAGCATCTGATTATTATCAATCTCATTAACAATACGACAGATTCTCAGACTCCGAAGAGCATCTCCATATGTTCCACACTCGTATGTTACTCTATGAAGCCAATGATCCATACCAAGTGTTTAACATTTCCACCAACGCTCAAGAATCATGTCACTCGGTTTTTTCTCATTTTAAAAATTCGCTATATTCTTAGAAACGAAAAACTTATTTTTAGACAGTACAAAAATTATGTTTTCAAATGTGTATTAGACAAATAATTGACACTATGTCAGATATATTTTTATTAACAGTATCCAGTGAAGTAAAAGATGGTTAATTCTGTGATATACATAACTGATAGGGTGAATTCAACAGTGGTAACCAAGTACAGAACATGTTTCATAATAAATGTGTCATAACCCCACAAAAACTACAATCCTGATTGAACTGTCAGCAATGGAACAGTTAATAGTGTTGGTGAAAGGGATCACCCCAGCCCCAACCACAATAATTTCCATAATTACATTTTCTCTTCAATTAAATTGTGGATTAGATTAATTATACATATTGTATCTGCTTTGAATAATAACCAAAGGCTATAATATGGCAAAAATAAAATCATTACAAGTTGGTAGCATTTTGCTTTCATTGTGCACGTGTGGTGTTGTCCTAACCATAATTTTTTTGTCATTTGGAATATTATAAAATCATGGAAGAAAAAAACTGATTATGCTAACCTTGTGATTTATATTATCTTCACCAAGATATTTTCTAAAGGGATAAAAAAAAAATGTACTTCACTACTTCTAATAGGATTAGGATATGACACTTCTTTTAATTATATTCACTTGTTTATATTAAATAGCTTCATGATTGAAACTTGTCACCAAACAACAATACATGAGATTGTTCTTTAAGCTCACTGTTTTCAATTCAGTCTAAATAGTGCATGTGTAGTTTCTCTAGTAAACACTTTTTTAGATAACAAATGTAAATGTTATTACATTATTCAATCAAAAAGTCCATGCAGTCGAACTTAGTGACCGTCTGATCAAGATCATACAATTTGAATTATTCTTTTCAAAACCGTTTAATTAAGATCAGACGGACAAAAGTTCTTTGACTCACCAAATCACTAACCGCGTGTAATTCATTTCGGTCGATTATCACTAACTACCATACCAAAAAAAATTATATAAACAAAACAAAAAAAGCTTGAGGCCCACATAATTGTTTGGTTATTATAAGTTAAATGGTCAAGGATAACATGACAAATTCAAGGACATGTTTTATGGAATTCAGCACAATGTTTCACAGCTCATGTCCTTGTCCCTATTCTACTTGTAAATAACATATTCATTGGAATGGTTCTTATCTTTGACAAAATGGTTCCATTCATTGTTATACTATTGGACTTTTATGAAATGTCTCAACCAAGAATTGTCCACACATAACTTTGTTCTTTTACATATCGATGTTATCAATAATTATCACTTGACAAAGATTGATTAAACTTTATATCACACATGTTTTGCAACATAATCAATCTTGGTATAGCATCTAAATTCAACATTTAGTATCATATAGTAACCAATATTAGTTGTAACATAGTGTTTACCAAGTGGTTTTTGCTAGCTGAAAAACTGAGATAGTGTTATTATGAAGAAGAATTCTGCAACATCTCAGAAGCTAGGTTCATTCCTAAGTCCAAAGGAATCAAACTATAGAGAAAAAAACATTGAGAATCAAAAGGGGTGGAACTCAGAGAGAGTATTGTTGCAACCAACAACTAGCAATATCAAAAGACAAGCTTGTGTAGCTGGTTTTTCACCCTTCAACAGTGGAAGAACAATACCTTCTAAATGGGATGATGCAGAAAGATGGATTTGTAGTCCAGTTTCAACTTCAGGCTATGTTCAACAACATCAGATAAAAGTCAAATCAAAAAGTGGTCCAATTGTGCCTCAAGGAACAACTTACTACTCCAATTTTTCGCCTACAATTCCACTGCGGAACGGTTTGGTTGTGAAAAACTTAATGATGAATTCGCCGTTTACAACAGGAGTGTTGGCACCAGATGTTGTTTCTCTTCAACATTATTATGCACATGACAATTTGTATGGTCCGCGTTACGACGTTGATGATAATAGTTCAGTCACTTCGGTGGTTAACGAAAATGGTGTTGATGTTCCATCCGTGTCTAAAGCACCTTCGTGGTCAGAACTTCTTTCTGAACCGTCTTCGCCTAATTCGCATGGTAAGAAGTTCTTGTTATAAGTTAGCCTAATTGCACATTTTCCATTTAAAATGTTAAGTTGTAATAATCTATAACTACTTCTGTGAACGTTCATTGAACTTTGAAATCTCGAGAGTCAAATCACCTAAAAACTTTTATGCATAAAAGAATTAAGTTGTAGTATTTTTGTTCACAGATGAAAAATATGATGGAACTAAGAATGAGGACACTATGAAGTCTCCTATGTCAAAAATTGATAGAGGTACCCAAATGAGTTCTCCAGAGACTGAAAATGAGGACCATTCATCTCCAAAATCTTCCTCACCAATTTTGGCCATGGATCAAAAAAGTTGGCATTCAGAAAAGTTAGAGATCAGAGATGTGCAGGTAGATTGTCAGGCTAATGTTATTAAGTGGTCTAAGAATTATGCATCCAAGCTAAGCTCTTTGCATGGTAAAGAGTTAAAGAAAAGTAGTACAGAAACCCAAGCTTCAGGTTTGGATATTGCAGACTCAACTTTGGAAGACACTTCCAGTTCCAAGTATGTTAGATAGTAGTAGATACCATCTTGTTTATTATTGCATGGGCAAAAGTGGAAAAATTCCACTGTTGTGTTTATGTATTTATCGATGAACTTTCATTTTGACGCAGATTTGAGAGAGATGAAGCTAAAATCATTGCCTGGGAGAGTTTGCAGAAAGCAAAGGCTGAAGCTGCAATAAGAAAACTTGAGGTTTGTATACTAAACATTCTTATATGGTGTGTGTCTGTAATCTAACTCGATTTCATACGCAACGTGAAAGTAGTATCATATAGAAAAGCTCATAAATATGTGAAAGCAGAGGCATCTTTAGTTCTGTTTCCTGACTATGATAGTGATTAACACAGATGAAATTGGAAAAGAAGAAATCGTCGTCAATGGATAAGATTCTAAACAAGTTGAGAAGGGCACAGATGAAAGCTGAAAAGATGAGAAGCTTAACACCAGTTCGACATGAGCAGCAAGTTTCCAAGACTTGGAAAGTATTTTCATTAGCCAAATATGGCAAAATATGGTCACGAAACAGCTGCTTCGGCAGCCAAGCTCTGTGATCAATCCCAAATACACAATTCATTGTAGTTTATTTTATAGCCTTTTTCGGGTAAACTCAAACAGGAATATCATATAAATAGAAACAGCGTATTTTCCTAATGTCATTCGATATATTTTGGCATCGTGCATGACACCAGAGATAAGCCTTCCATACATGCTGCTTGTATCAAAACCTAAATCAGGATGATTTCTGAATACAAACTTGTTTTTCTATAATCTCCAATTGCCCTAATTTTCTATTATGAATACACACTACTAATTGATAATGTAGGTGGTTCTAATTACGCAGATCAAACAGTTCAAAATTGGATTGTTGGGGTTAAAATTACCACACGCTGTCAATTTAAGGTGTCTATATTACCAGAGTTGGAAACAAATATTTATTGTATAATAAACCAGATCTAACATAGTTTTTCCTCGTGCACTACGATTGCAAGCACTGCAAAAATATGGCTGAAAAGCAAACTGGGAGAATGAGACTACTAGTTTATTCCGGATCATCAACCAACACTTCCAGTATCCAGTATCACAATACATAATAAACATTCCCATAACTAACTCAAGTTTAGCAGGGTTGTTCTAGTTCTATAATAAATCACAACACATTATCGTGCCAATAAAGAGATCTAACAGATGCCACAATCTGCATTTTAATTGGATACAGGATGATAAATTGGTCAAGCAAAAAGAAATAAGTATTTCTAAGTTACAATAAATTAGGTAAAACCCAATATTTAGTGCTTATAACATAATTCATTAATACTAGAAGACCCGCACCACAGTTCGAAGACATCCATACTAGCATTGCAGATGCAATACCACAGCCACTAATAGAATTGTGTCATACTAGTATGGCCTATACCTCCAATCTGCTCTTGATGGCCTCCCAATTTGCTCTTGATAATCAACTCTCGATGGCCTCCCAATCAGATCTTGATAATCTGCTCTAGATGGCCTCCCAATCTGCTCTTGATAATCTGCTGCTCTTGATGGCCTCCCAATCTGCTCTTGATAATCTGCTGCTCTCAATGGCCTCCCACTGGGGACTCCATAACTCCACTGCAAAAGAAAACAGCATATAAACAAAAAGCTAAAAACGTATTCACATGCAAGGAGCACTAATCGAAAATCAAAACATTTCATACTGCACTTGTACTATGGCAAGAACCAATAAACCATTTAATGCCTAAATTCCAAAGATATTGATGTGGTCAAATTTTATACATATTATCCTATTTTCCATTTTCCTTGCATGTCAGTCATAAAATCATTAGTGAGTCACAAATTTTATACTGTGGTCAAATTTTATACATATCATCCAATTTTCCATTTCCCTTGCATGTCAGTCATAAAATCATTAATGAGTATATACTCACATCATCATAGTCTAAACCACCATACATCCTCCCATAACTTCGGATTGGACCACCATATCCCCCAAAAGATTCCATACTATTCATCATAAAATTTTCACTGGGCCCAGCATCGTCAACAGGTGTTGCTGAATCTATTGCAACCTGCAGGTACAAGCTGCTAGTCAATCAAACCATACTTAAATAATAGCACACACATGATAAAACATACATACAAGTCCAAAGTTAAATGAAACAAGAATTTACATGCATATGTACACAAGGTTGCACAGGTTTATTCTTCAGAAACGTGTATACAAAAAAAATTCACCGCTGAATTCATCATGATGTTCGGTAAAATGATGTTATGTCAAATTGTCAGTGTCATAAATAACTCACTTTCGTGAATGATATAGGTCAAACTTCAAGATCTGCTATGTAATGTAACCACTGTAAACAATGACGCAATAAACCAGGAATACAAACTTTAAATGACACATTCCCTTCTAGTGGAAGGCGCCAACTCGTTAAGCTTCTAAAATATAAGGCTTTTCCAATCAGAACATGCTTAAATAAGGAATGGACATTTTGATGGAGGGGGGTTTTCTCCACCTAAACTACCCTACAGATTTCCTTCCATTCCATCAAAACACCTACACAGTAGTAGTTTTGAAGCAATAGTAATGCAATACAGAAGCAAAGCCAAAATAAAAACCTGTTGTCCCAAAATCTCATGAGACCTTCGAGAGACACGATCTGCTACACCTTCTTCAGCAAACGTAACAAATCCAAAACCCCTGTGACCTGTTCTCTTAGGATCCTACACATCAAAAGGACAATTGAGTTAATTGGTTTTAAACACCGTTATAAGTTTCTTTTTTATTCATATCTTACTCTGGGAATGTAAACGTCATCTATACGGCCAAATCTTCCAAAATATTGATGAAGATCCTCAGAATTTGCTTCTGGGGGTAGACGACCAACAAAAATCTTTTTACTAATTCTCCGACGAGGCTCTCCCCCTAATTTACGAAGTGCAATTGTCAGTATGAAGCAACATTAGTCATTTTAATGGAACGGAGGTCGGTTGTTTCCATGCTTACTTCCATAAATTGGGCCAGGACGGTCATACAAAGTAGGAGCTCCGAGTGCTGCATATCTAGTTGCTGTAGAAATATATGTATTGTATGCACCATATGCTCCCTGTGACATTCTGCCAGTGGGCTTAATGTCATCATCCTATAAAAACGGGGCAACAAAATTATAATACAGAAAAATATAAATAACCAAATACCTTTCAATAGTTAGGTCTAAACAATGAAAGCATGTGGAATTGAAACCCACTAGTATTATTTTATTTTATTTTATTTTTGAAAATGTGTTCTTCAGACATGGAGCACTATTCTGGAATTTTCACAAACTATTCTTCCATAAAATGTGAAGCTATACAAACTCTTGCCTTAGGTGTAGCTCGATCAACCACTACAGCAGAACCATCGAGTTCATGCGTTTCTGACATCAAATTCTCCACAGATTCTGCAAGATAGAACATGTTAGAGCAATTGATATGTATCCTTTCCGGCGTACTTCAAAAGTACGTCTAAGAAGTGAGAACTGAAGATTAAAGCAAAACTAGAATAGCGAGACAGTACACATTAAAATAGCAAGATAGTACACATTCAAAACTCGTATTTTCCAAGTGATAATCAAGATCCTATATAACTACCAAAGATAAATATTAGGAAAGAAATGTGATAAATAAATACCATACATTTACATAATAAATAAATGCCATACATTTACAACATGCAGACATTTGTAAGTAAAGCACGTAACAGACTACAATAAATGGCCCACCTGCATTCGCAAAAGTGATAAAACCAATTCCACGATGCATCTTTGAACCTTGATCCTGCGAAAAATAATTTAAAAATTCTATATTAATTAAAAATTCACATGAATATAAGAGTAAATTATGCATAAATCTGCAATGCACGGTTAATGGGAGGAAAATACCTTTGGCATGTACAAATCTGTTATATCACCATATTTCTCAAAATGGCTGCCATAAAAAGAAAAGGACATTACATTAATTTCCTCATATATTCTTAAATAAGAGCATATCACCAACGAAAAAACTGATGAGTCTGGATTATCTTGTTGAAGATGCCAACACTTACATACCTTCTAAAAGTTTCTTCTGTTACTGCTTGTGGAATCCTGGCCACAAAAATTCTGGTAGCTTTTTTGGCCGGTGCCCTCATCTCCTCCTTTAAAATGTAAACATCACAAGAATTAGTATTACAATCATAGCACATTGTTTTATTTTATATTTCCTATAAGTAAAACAGCAATAAACCAAACTAGATTTAAGTTTTAAGCAAAAAAAAGTTGTAACCTTCGGTGTGGCCACTTTGACTTCCAACATCCTATTACCAAGAGTATGTTCACCTGACAATACTTCCTGCAGCAAAGAAAGACATCCAACTCGTGATATACATGTAGATGTGAGTGTGACCAGAAATATGTGTGTACCTAGGTGAAGGTTACCTTGGCATCATCTACTGAAGCAAAAGTAACATATCCAAAACCACGAGATCGTCCAGTTGAACGCTCCTGAATTAAAAGAAGTAGATCAGAATGCATCTTCAGCAAACTTAATGGTATAGGGGAAAATAATCTAGCCTATCCCTGTATAAGCATGTAACTTTTTCTCTTCAAAATTTCAGATAAAAACGCATGGGAAATGAGCTATAAAGATTGTGCAGGAAATTTTCATCACTTTTTAGATAATGGCATGGTATTTTTATCTATGTAGTTCTTTTATGCTAGTTTTTACATAGCCAATGCCAGGCCAAGTGATAGAGAAGGGTAGAGTTAGGTAGTCAACAATCGATTAGTATGTTACTCGTGCATTGATATTTCAAGAACATGCACTTGTTTATGTTAAATATGCTTGGATCTCAACTCCAAAAGCTAGCTCATAGGGTGAGGCTGCCCTCACATATTTATACACTCGACAGTCTGGGAACCTAAGCAATGCAAGACTTCAAACAATCTCCAACAACATATTCAACAGTTTATACATACACGCGCTTGAATAACGGGTACACGCGCTTGTTATTATTGATATAGTAGACAATCTCTCATGAATTAAAAATTAAATTGAAACACATAAAAATGGGAAATAAGAGTTAACCTTCATGACAATGCAATCTTCAAGCTCACCATATTTGCTCATGTATTCTTTCAATCCCTCCGTATCAATGTCCCACGGGATCCCCAAAACCTAACAACCAATTTTGTTACCACAAATCATAAATACACATCAATAACATAATCTACGCACGGATATTTAACTAGTTACAATTAACATAAACAAATTGAATGTACATAACTAACCACAAGCTTTCGTTGCTCCATTTGAATCTCGAACAAAGCGCAACAGAAGAGATTGAAATTCTATTGAGAGAAAAATGTCTATGGAAAATAAGAAGAAAAAGAAAAACTCAATCGATCTCGTTCTCACACCTCTCTCTCTAAAAATCTCACACTTTCTTCTCCTCCCTGCACAAAACAACCACACTTCTTTCTCACACACAAAAATCATCGTCGTCATCATCAGAAATTGAAAGAATTTTGTGATTATTATTATTTATTATACTCTCACTGACCTTGATGAAAACGAAACTCAAAACCCTAAATTGAAGGTCTCGCTCGCTCGCTCGCTCGCTAGCTAGATCGATCGCTCTCTCAATCTCCTCCTCCCTCTATCGCTCCGCACCACCGTCTCAGGTTGGTTGCTCCTCCCTGTTTGTTTGTCACAGTTATGTTTTACCAACCAACTTTAACTTTATTTAACAATACAGTTGGGCCGGGTTGGACCCAAGACCCCAGTTTTTTTATGAACCGGATTGTTAAAAAAAATTATGACCCAAAATAGTGAAACTTATTTAACTACCTCTATTGTTAAACTAGATCTATTATCTATATTATCTAAATTTCAATTCTTATGGTTTATGTTTAATCCAAATAATTAATGTAAGAGATCTTCTTATTATTAATGTATGAGATCTTTGAATTGGATTGTAAGAGATCTATACTATCTAACATTCTAAGCGTATGAGATCTTGTGATTCAAATAATTTGCATGGGCTTTTACACTAGTTATTGATAGTGTGTTAAAAAATTGTGCGGTTGTGAAATGATTTTGATTGAGTTTGATTTGTTAAAAGATGATCGAGTTCATTCAAGCTATTTTGCTTTTGAAAATTTGTTTTTTGGATGTTGTGTATCTTTTACATGGATTTGGTGAATCGCATCGTAAATTTGTGATGAATCTTAATATAACTCATTTGATCTTATTTTTATGTTTGTTATTTTCTCTTTACTTAAGTAGTTAAATTTAATATCACTTGTGAACTACTAAGACATGCCGAGTAAAAATGTGTGGCTTTTCTTATTTTAAAATTAAAAAATTACACATGTGGCATCTTACTAAACTAAATGAGTTGTCATATATGCGTTGACTAAATCAAAATTGAAATTTTGCAAAAAGAATATTGTTGAAATTAAGGAGCCAAAACAACTTTTTTTTAAATTATAAGATTAAAATTGCAAGTTTGTGAAAATTAGAGGGTCGGTGCATTTTAACCTATAAAATATTGGATCCATATATCTATAGGCTACCAAGTTTTTATTCTCTGCTCTTTGTGCAATAAATATGAGATTAGATCATAGCTTAAGGTCGAGGAAAAGAAAGAAATGCATATAAAAAAAAAGGAAGGACAAGAGATAAGACAAATAGTTTCTCCGTATAAATATATCTCATCAAATTTCACAATACAAAATAAAAACAAAAAACACATCAGTGTTATATCAAAATATACACATCAATGTCCTCATGAGCTTAGCTCAATTGGTAAAGGACATGGGCGATTTTTGGGCCAGATATGCCTGGGCACTTGCCCGAGCTTGGCCCAAAATGATTTTTTTTGTTGAGAAAAAAACAGGAAAAATAATGGGCAAACAAAAAATTGAAAGGGCAAAACAAAAACAGAATGTGTTCTCTCTCTCTGCTGAAACTCGTGTGACTCCGCCTCACCAGGGCCGTCCCTCACCCCAAGCTGTGCTGCTGCTTGGGGTCTCCAAATTAATGGGGCCTCAAAAAAAAATATTATTATGTACTTATAGTATTAAATTCAATCTATAACTTTGTCAAAAAAAAAAATCAATCTATATTTGGTTTGATTGGTTAGTAAAGATAGCAATTGAAAAAGATTTATTGGAGAATATACAATATGAAGATTTGATTGAAGAATTTGTTTCAAAAAATGTTAGGAGTGAGGCTTTTTTTAAATAGCTAAAATATTGATTAGAAAATGATATTTTGTTTATGTAATTTTGAAGTAATTGATACTATTTATAATTTTAATATATGATATTCTTTTAAAAAAGTTGTATATTTTTTCGATACAATATTTTTTATTAGGGGTGCATTTTTATTATTTGTTTGGAACCTCCAAAATGTCGGAGCCGGCACTGCGACTCACCCTCATTTCTCAAATCTCAACGAATTCTCTCTGCTTCTCATTGTTCTTCCATTCCAAACTCCAATTAATTGTTCTTCTAATTGGTGTTACCTTCCTTCTCCCAAGATTTACAAAGTTCTCAACTTTACAGTTTTTTTGAGTGCCCTTTTCACAATGCAATGATATATCTTATGGGTTTCTTTCAATTTCATTGTTCCTCTACTTTGCTCCTCAATCTCTGATTTCCTTCTTCCTTTACATCTGATTTAATTAATTTATATGCTTTATATGTTTGCTCTGGTTGGATTTTTTTAATTGGTCCTTGGGGTGTTGTTGATGGAAAATGGATTGATCTTTTTTTTTTGTTAGAAAAAATGGATTGATCCTTGTATTTGATGGATTCTTAATATAGTGTCCTAAATGGTTGGATTAATTCTCAATTTATATGCTCTTTAATTTTTGCTTTCTTAGTGCTGTGTTTTAAATTCTAATTTACATTTCTTGTATTGCTCACTATGTTGTTGCTTACCGAAGGCTTACTTAGTGCTATGTTCTATTGTTCAATTTATAACCTCTCTAATTTTTGTTTATGTTTGGATTGAAGGTGTGTGATGGAATATTGGAATAGAAAGGGATGTAATGTATTAGTGTTTTGTCGTTGGTATTTTAAAAATAATAATGGAATAATTTTATCGTATACCACCCATTTCGAACATTCAACGCAAAAAAAATCTCAGAAAAAACATTTGTCTCTCGATTTTATTTAACAGATTATTAGTTTGTTATGTTTTATTTTTCTTATTTCAAATTGTACTTTTGTTGACTAAATAATAATGAGGAACTTAATTTATTTTGATTTATGATTATTTATATATTATATTACATGTAAATTTGCGATAAATTTTTTGCCCAGGCTTTATAATATTTCAAACATCGCCACTGGTAGAGGACATTGTACATTTGTGCAAGGACCGAAGTTCGAACCCAATATGCCCATTTATTCACTTTTAAATGGTGAATTTCTAGCCGCTAGACTACCTGGAAAAAAAACCATTAATTATGACACACAAGAGAAAAAAAAAACAAAGCAAGGGAAATAATAGTGGTGTTAATGAAAGACACTGATGACCAATAATGCAGTGGTGTCATTAATAATAGATAGAAGAGGTAATGTAGTGTATGAATCACCAATAATGTTGTTGAAGGTTCCCTTTTTTCACTTAGAAACAATCAACAATGCTATAGTTCTAAAGATGCAACTATATGTGAAATAAATGTTTACACAAGTCCAAACTCTATAGCACTTTTTGTGTTTACATAATTCTAAAATAACAAACTTTGCATCCACAAATTGAAGAATAAGATAGGAGGGAAAGGGTAGCAGAATATCCATATCCATATACATATCAGTCTTGTTTGAAATGTCTTTCAATTGGTCCAAGAAGAAGGGAATTAATATAATCTTGGGGACCATGAGCAGATAATCCAGGAATCAATATGCCAACAATCCTAAAAAAGAAGAGAAACCATCCTTCTCTATAGTGAGGTCCATTTTTGTATGCAATGGTAAAGCTCCTTATGACTTCTAGTATGGCATTAAATATCATGGGAATCACACACCAGGGTGAGAAATAGTTCTTGTTTGGTTCTTCGTCAAGAACCTGCATTAAAATTAAATATTGAAATGAAAAAATTTATAATGTGAAGTCGAAATTTCAAACGCTTTATAAATTCATAAATCTATTATATTATTTTTTTTGTATGATAAACACCATACACGTTAACCATTAAAAGTTGACGCGATGAACTAAAATTCAAAATCATGACATCAAAAATAAAATATCGACCGTTAATATTTGACACATGTCAAATAAGATTAAAAACATGTGCACATACCTTGAGTTGATAGCTCCTATCAAAGAAAAGGCAGTTCCCAAAATGCTTGAACATCATATCCTTATCATCATAAGGCAACCTAGGAACAATGTCATTGCAATAAACAAACCTAAAATACCTCATAGAATTTTCCTTCATTTTTTCTCTCATATATTGTGCATATCTTTCATCTCCAACTCTAGGTTGTCCAAATGTATAAATCCCTTCCAACCTCTCAATCAACAATTTCTCATCATGTAAAAGCAAAATTGTTGGAAAAAGTATTGCTAATGCTCCACCTAAACTATGACCCGTAATTATAAACTTTGCATTAGGATTTTCACTCAAACATTTTCTTAATATGTCTCTAACAACATAATAGGCTAGTGGAGGAAGATTTTCATCTCTTTGAATTTCATTAGGCCATCCTAAATTTTTTTGTAGTCCTAAAGCTTTCATGAATCCACCATGAACTCTTCCAACTTCGGGAATTCCATACCAAGATATGTCAAGATCAGTGCTCCAATCATCGGAATTAAAGGGTTCTGTTCCCCGGAAAGCTACTACATAAGTGTCACGGTTCTTGTATTTGTCCAACAATATTAAGACTTGGGTTGAGGCCTTTGCTTGATACTCTGATATTAATTCAAAATGCAAAATTAAACAACCATAGAATGTAAGCAAAAATAGTAATAAAATTTATGTTAATTTTTGTTGTCTAATTTAATGGCTAGAATTTCTTCCTTTAAAAATGAATTACTCTTTCTTTCAACGGTTCGAACTTTGGCTCTTGGATATAAAAATATGATGCTATTGTCAATTAAGCTAAGCTCGCGAAGACAAATTTATGTTAATTACTATTTATATTCAAGAATGGCCCAACATATTAAGGAGGTATATAGTATAAGACCAAATTTATAGTGAGATTTTTCTTAGTTCAATAATAAGATTTTAACAAAATTATTAAATTTTGATACGAATGTTATTTTTTTTCAATTTTTTAGAATATAAAATTATTTCGTAAATTATTTTAATTTATATTATTATTATTATTATAGATCAGAAAGAATTTTATTTTTATGATATGGACCACAAATAGAGAATGTATATAGAAAGAATTTTATCTTTATGTTTTATTGCTCTTTTGTATTTTTTCTCGTCATATATATGTCTTATACTTATCGTTAACTATATTATAAAAATGATTAAAAAAATTCTTACCATTCCAGCAGTCAAAAAATGCCACATATTCCATCTGTAATTAAGGATAAAAAATATATAAAATGAATTTAGATAGAAAAGATATATCCAATAAAATTCAACAAAAGTAAAGGCAGTAAATTATTTGTACCTTCCAGTGATCTGTGATAGTAGATTTAAGAAAAGCTTCATTCTCATAAACAGCTTTTGAAGCCATCATAGATAGATAAACATAATATGTGCTGTATTCACGTTTCAGAACGTCACATTTAACTCGTGGATCCAAAAACCCAATGAAAGACAAGTACGTTGATGCTTTAGGATTTGGGATTTCTAAATGACCTGTTTTTTTGTTTATAATTAACAATGAGATTAATTAGAACAAGAAATATTGTCAGAGAATAATTATTATAAAAAACATGAATTTAAGTTTTTTTTGTTGGTTTTCACTAACAATTCTGGCATCAAGCAGTTACAGCCCATTCCGAACGCAGTTGTGATTGATCGAACTGTGATCATTCTCATCAAATTCAGCATCAATCACTAATGATTCAACTAACGTTTAGTCGAATTTAAGTTAATTGAATAAACGATATATCCGATTTATATTAAAAAATAATTTTTTACTTGTAATAAAATTTGTCAAAAAAATCTAAAAATTTTGGCTCAACAAGTAAAAATTATTAGTCTGAACGTCTATGATCAGGGTTCGAATCACTTTACTTAATATGTGTGATTTCGTCTATGTATACAAAAAATTGTCAAAAAAATTAATAATAATAATAGCATATGTCAAAATAAAATTAACAAATAGAAGAAATAATTTCGTCAAAAAAAAATAATTGCTGAGACCTGAGAGAGAGAAAAATTATTGATTTCTCCTCTATCAAAATCATGCCTAGCTGGCTAACTTCCTCCTCCCCATGGAACCAAAAACACAATATTTTTCATCCTTTCCTCCTCTGATCCTGTTAAAATTTATTATATCTATCATATATTATTGAACTAAACATGCATTAATGTTATGTTTAGATCGATGATAATGATATATCCGATTTTTATTAAAAAATAGTTAACAAAATAATTGAGTTTCAATTAAGAACAGATTTTTAAAAGAATCTAAAAATTCAAGTTTGTTTTAAATAATTGTTTGTATCTTCAGATTTTATTTATATTTTGGTCAAATTTTAATGACCCTTTGAACAAGAAAATTTAAGTAATAATTAAGACAAAAAAAATACTAGTACTAAATTTCACTTAACATAAAAAAAAATCAAACACAAACATCAAAAAAATTAACTCAAAATCAGAAAATTAACCAACCTGTGAGAAAGTTAATTATAATCCTAGTGATTCCTCCATTAAGAGCAATGAGATTAATCAACATCTCAACAAAAGAACCAAACTTAGCAAGTGGTTTAGCAATTAACAACATAACCTTCTGAAGAACAATAGAGATAAATATAAGCCATCTATGCCTGAAGCTTCCTTCCACAGATCCATCAGCATTACTATCCACAAATTTTCTATTTCCAATGTTACGGGAAAATAAAATACGAATTATATCAAAGAAATGAGCATTTTCTGGATTTAATATCATATAACTATCAGCAAATCCTTTATCACAAGTTGAAGCCATGGTTATAGCTCAAGAGAAAAGATAATAATGATAATAATGCTTTTAGCCCATATTGGTCATATTTATACTTGAGTCTCTTCACTATATTGTCTCTCATTTTTTTCTTTGTTAAATGCAATTTCAATTGCTTAAATTAATTAAAATATTATTTTAGTTGTTTTCTCATATTTTAATTTGGGATTTTTTAATTCTGTTTCATAAGTTTTTTTTTTTAATTTCACACAACTTAGATAGAAGTTGAAACTCAATTTTTTTAATTCTGATATCAATATTCTATATATGCGGTAAAAAAAAAAATCAATATTATATATACAAAATTAATTTTATTTTGTCTATAGAAATCTTAGTTCAACTGTAATTTTTATAAAAAAAAAATTCTAATTCAACTAACAGAAAATGTCGAAATTGTTAGGTTGAGTCTTTATTATTGAGGTTCGATTTCTGGTTCCTATATTTTGTATGTGTGGGTTTATAATATTTTGTCATTTCGTCTGTGTACAAAAAAAACAATTTCAAGTCATAATTTTATATAAAGATAAATTAAAATTTTAATTAGTTTCATATTGTTAATTATTAGTACCATAAATATTACAACTTTTTTTTTACAATTTTATTAACAAATTTAAATTTTTTTTGAAAATCCTCAATTTCTTATTCAAATCAGCAATATCACATAATTAATGAAAAAATACATATAACAAAAATTAAAATGTAACATCGTATAATTAAATAAAGGCACATATTATTATTTTCCAAATTAAAAATATATTAGCAAAAATATATTAGATACAATATATAGGATTATATTTCAAACTTAAGCCCACACTACCTAGCCAAAAAAAACTACTTACACGGTGTTTAAAAATTTCAGTTAAGTGTAGCTAATTTTTTTCGATTTGATATAAGACATATGTTAAGTTTACTGTATTGTCTTTTAAATCACAACTCACAAGTACCAAAACATAAAGTGAATAATTGTTTAAAAAGTAGTAGAATTAAATAAGAATATATTTGAAATAATAATATTAATTATTTTAAAAATAATTAACTTTTACTAGTGACTAAAATTTAAAGTGTTTTTTGTTGCATTTATTAGTATCATGTCCAGCTAATTAATGTATTTTTAACGACATTCGCTGCTTCTTTTTCTTATGGTAACAATCACATTCGCTGCTTGACAATAGACATGCTATTCTAAAATTAATCTCCATAAAAAGTTATTCTGTCTTCTTTTGTAGAAAGAATATGAAAGACACTTTTTATTTTTTTATTTACACTTTTTGAATTTCCACATGTGTAGCACTAATAACATCTAGAATCAAATCAATTGTAGTTTATGATTTGTTAAAAGAGTTCTCCTTGAAGTTGAAGTATCCTTTATATAATTTGGATTGTTGAGGAGATTAGATGATAAGATCAATCTTTTATGATCTGGATTGTCTGTCCATGAAAATTTTCATGTTCCGTATCTTACTCGTTAATTATATATCAAATAGTTTATATTATACATTAATAAAAAAAATTAGTTTTACCATCAGTTTAATCTGGTTCAGGTTTTTAGAGGTCAGTTCTGGCATCAAGTGATTCCAGCTCATTTCCGATTACAGTTGCGGGAGATTGAACCGCGGTCCTCCCTATTAAGTTCAACGTCAATCACCACTAAACTAACTAACAATTGGTTAATAAATTTTTTTTTGACAAGTAAACATTAATAAAATTAATTATAAACGATTTGAACTAATAAATATCATTTTTGAAAGGAACTAATAAATATCATACCAAACAACTAAATTGTTAGATTATGAAATTAGGGAGACAACTAGATTATTAAAGTTCATGGTTATGTGATTTTTTTTTGGTACAATATGTGATTTTAATTTGATTGATAAAAATATTACATAGTAGTATTATATAGATATCGGAGTACAAATTTTAATATTCTTTTTAGAAAAGGACATTGATGTGTCTTTCAAAATTTATTTATTTTTAAAAATTGAAATTTTTTATATAGAAAAGGAGTACAAACTTGAAATTTGAAAGGATTACAATTTTTATAGAAATTAAAACGGGAAATTCTACAAATTCTACAGTACAATAGATAAATCATCATATACTGGTACAATAAAAGTTTTTTTTTTAAAACCAAAATTATATATTAAAGAAAGAGAGAAATACAAAGAGATAAGGCAAAACCAAACCCTCAAACAAACCTAACATAATCTATATTAAAGTAAATCTAGTCTATTATGAGCTAAATCTTTTCAAATACTAACAAGAGTAGAATTCCATCAAGTGAAATTTGTCAAGGTAAAACCAATTGCCGCAAGCTTATCTGCATAGTGATTCTCTTTTCTATAAATATGAGAGATAATAAAGTTCATTGTGTTAAAGTAGATATGCATTTTGTCCATCTAAGCTTTAGGGTCTGTTTGGATTGATGGTACAGAATGGAGCGGAGCGGAATGTAACATAACGGAATGGAATGGAGCGGAGCGGAATGGAATAGATATTCCATTCCATTGTTTGGATATTTTACGATGGAATGGAGTTAATTTCCCACTCCATTGTTTGGAAAGTAGACGGAGCGGAATGAATTATAACTTGTTTATTTCAATTTTATCCTTTATTTATAAGACAATATTTAAAAAAAAAAAACAATTTTTTTCAATATCAATCCCTTTTTGCTAGGATTCAATTTTACAGATCTAAACCAATCCCTTTCATGTTCTACAAACAAAATCTCTTTCATTAATAATTTTTTTCAATGAAAAGAGAAAAAATAATTTTACCGAAACTAAGTGGAAAACGGATTTTTTTTCAATCGAATCAATCCTTTTTACAGAAACGTGAACCAATCCTTTTTTTTTTCAATTGAAAGTGATCCCTTTTTTCAATTTTATTTTTCTTTCTGTACCGAAACATTATAAACAAAGAAAGTCAAGTTCATGATGCATATTATTAATATGAGGAAGAAGCAACAAGTATGAGAAGAGCAAACAACACAATATATAGGGAGTGACACAAGAAGAAAAGAGTGAAGAGTGAGAATAATATTATAAAATTAGGGATAAAGTTGTAATTGTTAAATTAATCTTTTCCATTCCATCACATACACCCCAAATTGGGCGGAATGAAAAATTGGAGTAATGAGTGATATTGAATGGAATAGGTTCCATCCCACTCCATTCCATTCCATTCCATTCATATTGTAAAATCAAACAACGGAATAGCGCTCCATCCCACTCCATTCCATCCCATCCCATCTCATTCCATCAATCCAAACAAACCCTTAGTTGGCAAGAAATGATGTTTGGTGACTTGAGAGCTAAAGTAACAAGTTTTGAGTCACATTCTAATCAAAGATAATCTGAATGCCTAGCTTGAGCACATTCTACAACAACGATGACTCCCATAATCTCAGCAAAAAAAGTATTAGTTACTCCCAAGTTTTGAGCAAAGCAACCAATATATTCACCCTTGTGATTTCGAAAAATGCCAGCACAAACAACTTGTCTAGGATTGCCAAGAGAGATAATTTTTAAAGATAAATTACCTTTTTTCCCCATCATCATTTTTATATTATATTTTAAAAAATTAATTATTACCGCATATTAAATATTATCTAACATATCAAATAATTATTAATCAATATATTTTATTATACCAGTACATAATAGTTTATCTATTATACCATAACCTACCCAATTGAAATTTCTATATAAAGTTTCAATTTTTTAACTAGAATTTTTTTTTTTGAAAGATTTTAAAGTTTGGACTCCGATATCTATTTCTTAACCATCTATCTATCTTTAAAAATTGAAATTTTAACTTAGTAAAAAAAAAAAAGCGTTGATTTGCCTAAAGAGGAAAGGACATTGATTGTTCATAACTTTATTGCGGTATGCGGTCCAGCTGTCAGAATGCTACAGGGCGAAATATTTCTGACACAACTTATTTGTTTTGTAAAAACTAAGCTAAGGTTGGATATATTCTATTTTGGATGTTCTTTTTTTTATTATTACAAGTTGGATATGTTCTATTTCTATCTAACTCTGCATATTTGAATTGTTTGGAAGAAGAAACCATGAATTCAACATCCAAATTTTATTGTTAAATATTTACTGTGTTAACAGAAAGTGAAAAATATATAGTAGAATTTTTTATTTTAAAAGTGTGTTTGATTTAGTTAAAAATAAAGGACAAAACAATTTTAGTGACTAATTTTAAAATGATTTTTTTTTATTAGACAAAGATTCAAAATTGGGTCTTCACTACGAAGAGTTTGATTTTGTTGCTGTTCAAAAAAAAAGTTTGATTTTGTTCAATTTACAATCCTCTATATATTTTTTCAATTATTATAGAAATAAGTAAAATAGTAGATTAATAATATCTATTTTAATAAGTGGGTATATATCATTGATGGATTTCACTATATTTCAATTAATATCGTGTTTATCTCTCATATAAATAATGGATGAAAAATAGATGATAGTAAATGAATAAACTTATCATAATCGTTGGAATCAATTAGCATATGTTTGATTTTGTGGAGAGAAAAATTAATTTTGACATAATTGATTATATATAATGGATTTGGATAAAAATTGATTTGAAGTTAAAGTGATGTATGTTTGAATATATTTATGTAGAAGTGAGTTGAATAAAAAATTTAAATGTAAAAATCAATTTTAGAATCATAAACTAAAAATTTTAATTTCAAGTTGAGTCAATTCTAAAATTAGAATCAATTTTATATTTTTAAATATACTCTTTTTATTTTAAAATGAGTGTCGTTTTAGATGTTTACGTATATATTAAGGAATTCGAATATTATGTTAAAAGAAATAGTAATATTTTTACTAAAAATCATACTTTATTGATTTGTTTTTTTAGAATTAGTGTAAATAATAATAAATAAATAGGTAAATTTGAAAAATATTACATTCAAAATCGGAAACAATAGTAGTACTTATTTTGAAACAAATTTCTTTCAATTAAAATAACATTTATTTTAAAATGGAGAGAGTAACATTTTATAAATGAAACCAAATATATACGGAGTATTACTCCCATGCATGTCGGCAATCTCATTTACACAAGTCCCCGAAAACGAAATAAAAACAAAATCTCATTCCCACGTGCTCTAATTTTTTTTTTCTTTCTATTTTCTCTCCATTTCGTCATTTATATTCTTCTCAGTTTCCTCCACATATCTTCCCAAATGATTGATCTGAGCTGTACGATACTTGTTCTGGTCTTGTGGATATAGAGACTAATATAGAGTATAGACAAAAATTTATCAGTTTTGTGGTCTCAAATAAAATATAAGCGACATTTAATTAATGTCATGTTTTGTACCAAAATAATAAATAAAAAATCATGTGATATAAAAAAAAAGTCATGTTATTTTTTTAAAAAAAGTTGTGTTTGTTATGAAATAAAGTAAGAGAAAGGGAATAGAGATAGATTGGAGATGAAGGACAAGAGAGAGTTTTTGTGTTCCTTATTCTCAAGTGTGTATTTCATTAGAATGATAGTCATATTTAAAGATGATAATATGGGCCAAAGACATGAGCAAGACTAATGGACAATTCACATATAATTATTCATAACAGTGTTATTTAATTAAATTCATTTATTACTATGTGTTTCAATTACTTTTACTATCTCTAAATATATATTTTTTGGTAGATCTCAAAATATATTCATTCAAGTAAAGATATTCATTTCAAGTAGTTAATAAATTTTACTAAAAAATTTCTCGAAATCATAGCTCAACTGTAAAAAAAATGTCGAAATTATTAAGCAAAATGTCAATAATAATTGGGGTTTGATCCCCGGTCCATCCACTTGTGTGTGTGAGTTTATGATATCTTTGTCATTTCATCTACATGCAAAAAAATATTTCACTAAAGAATGAATTTTAGAAAAATTTAAATTCATTTTTTAGGTTGGAATAATTCTTAGTCCAACTACATTTATTTTATGATCAAACTTTGAACGAAGTACTAAAATTTGAATTCTTAAATATAATTTATATAATTTTCAACTTAATTTTGGGGAAAATAATCTTCCATTTTATTTTTATAATTTTTATTGCTAAAAATACACGTTATGTGGTTGTTTTGACACAACCCCATAAAAATTTGTATAATTTGTATAATTTTTAATCAATAATTAAAATTTGATTTATTAATCTCGCCTAATTTATGACCTATAAATAGTGGACAACCGCTGAAAATTAAGTGTGAAGACTTTCATGAATAAATTTATTAGACACCAATTTTTTTTTGGTTAAATAGTTAAGTAACTATAATTTTACCTTTTAAAATGAATAAATATAAGTATATTAGTGTTCGAATTCTCGTCTTTATACATTACATACAGATGTCCTACTGACTGAACTATACTCACAAGATATTGGACCCTATTTTGTTCGTTCCGGCTTTTATGTTTGTGTGACCAATGAATAAGAGTGGCGAAATAATGCAATTATAGATAATACGGAGTATAATCAATAAAAACAATAGTAGTAATATTCGTATATTATTAATGTGGCTTATTATTTTTATCATCAAAATAATAAATAAAAAATGTTTGCCCCTCGTGTTCCATGCGGGAAACTGGAAATTAATAGTATATTTTAATAGTAGTTCCTCTTGCAAGAGTTTCCGATGAAATGACCACACTCTAGGTCTAACCAAGTGTTTCCAATCGGTTTGCTTCTATAAATGGAAATAAGTATAGTATTGTCAACAAAAAAATGAAAGGAATAATCTCTCTGATGATCTTAAATATAAGAGAAAATTTATTTTTAAATTAATTGAAAATTTAGTATATTTAGTCTATAATATAGACCAAATATATTAGAATCTCAATGAACATAAAAAATAATTTTTCGCTTATATTTATGAATAGAGGTAGTATAGATTATTTACTACTCCTTCCGGTCTTTAATATAATTTTTTTTTCACTTTTTAGATTCATTGAGAATCTAATGTATCTAGTCCATATTACTGACTAAATACATTAAATTTTCAATGAACCTAAAAAATCAAATTTCTTTTATATTAAAGACTAGAAGAAGTACTATATATGTGTTTATTATTTGAAATGTGAGCGAGTTTCAGTTTAGTTTTATAATATAATTTTTTTTATTATCTTATATATGTAATACAAATATTTATCATTAATCTCTTTTGGTGGATTATTTGTCACGTCACTAATATATCAACTACGTTCATTTTATGGGTGGATTTTCTAACGCTATTGTCTATATGACCAAAAAAAAAAACCACTGCAGAATATAAATGACAAAATCTCATCTCAACATTATAGAGGTAGTCATAACCCGACCTAACTAGTTCATCAAAAAAAATTAACTCCCAAGTCTTACATATAAAATGTAGTGTTAATGGCAACTGATTATAGTTCACGAGAATATATAAATTTCTATTGAGTAGAGCTGCTATATACAGCGAAAGATTTCTCACGAAAATATCGCGAACTGTTTTCATTACTTAACTATTGTATATTTATTTAATTTTAAATAATTTTCAGCGAGATTATATTGGTTATGCAACCGTTTGCCGCCCCACTTTGTCTTTGTTCAATCCCATTAATCCACAAAACCATGAAACATGTGGCAAAATCACATAGTTCATCAATAATCTCATGCATGTCGCTAAGATATTGATCAAGAATATACTATAAGCAAGAAATTGAGAAGGAAAAATATTTTATAGTTTTCAACACAAATAGAATGCAAAGCAAATGAAATTGGAAGAAATGATAAAAAGTATTAGAAGGAGTCGAGGTCGGTCAAACACTTATTGAGGCTTAAAGTAAATTTTTAAGTGAGATTCTTTTATTTTTATTTGGAGAATTTTTTTTGAAGTATATGTTGAAGTATTTTTCTATCAATCAAAAGTAAGTATTATATATCGTCTCCTCAGGGACTAGTGCGATATCATAAACCGTTCAACATCGATTATCATTTTAAGTTAAAGATTAATTTGGTTGTTTGTTTAAACTAAGAAAAATATGTCGCGGAAATCAAATACGAAAGTAATAAGGCGTAAAACTTGTTAGGATTAGAGTTTCTTGACCAAGCATCACATATATCCTAATAACCACACATATGAATTCTAGCTTTTAATCGATATTATCACGTATCATTCAACAACATCATTCATGTCTAAATGGTATTGTAAGTTCTATTGCATCGTTCAATGTCGATTTCCCAAACTATCAAACGATCCAATAGTCGATCGTATCATTTAATTGACAATTTCTCCATCTATTAAATGATATGAAAGCATGACGCTTAGATACTCAAAAGTGATTATCAAGATATAAATCCCATGTCTAGGATTTATGTTTTGATAGATAATTATTCTAGATCAAGATTCAAAAGTATTTTTCAATAACAATTTAAATCAAACATAGATATAAAGTGCAAGAATAATATCAATATCAAATCAAATGCTAGAATTATATATTAAAGATCAAAAGATTACATGTTTAACTTGATCAAGTACCTCTAATCCCAACAATGGAGATTTAGCTACTCATTGTCATGATAACTTTGCAAGATTGAAATAGGAAATGAGGATTCATATACAAACTTGTGATTTCTCAACAAATGTGGAAGAATCCACCTTCTATCAATCTCACTCTATGTTTCTCTCTATTTTTGATTGCCAAAATGAATGGATACTCACCCACCCTGTTTCCAATTCCTTCCTTTTATACTTCAATAGGCCGCCCTTCTCATGAGATGAAACCGCCCCACTTGGATTGCAATTCATCAGATCAAATTTCTTTCTTTATCACTAAGAATTTGTGCCACTTGATGACCGCCTACAGTGTTTGTTTCTTTCTAGCAACTTGCCTCTTCATTTCCTTCTTTCTTAAGCGTGCTTTTTTTCTTTCTTTTCTTAAACCTATTATATAAATATATCACTTAATATATATAATATATAAATAAGTTTAGGAGATACTACCTCCGTCCCTAGTTATAAGACCCCGTTTGACTAAATTTTACTATTCATCCATCATGTTTTGACCGTATTTTTCTAATAATATATAGATGTAAATATTAGCATATAAGATCTTGTTTGATTTGTTTTGATGAGTATTTTCATAATATCAAATTTTTATAATTTTTACTACTACATAACTAAAGATATTAGTGATCAAAGTTGTGCATTGGCGTACGTGCAATAGTCAAACGGGGTCTTATATTAAGGGACGGAGGTAGTATATCAATAAGTGTCTTTAATTTAAATAAGGTATAAATAAAATTGACACTTATAAAAACTTACAAAAGTAATTAGAAATAGGTGAAAATGATTAAAATGATCAATTTACTAGTAAGAACTAATATTTACAAATAGTTGGGATTTTTACATCAAATTGTTTATAAAATAAGTCAATAAGTGCTTAAAATATATAGATAAAATCCTTGATTTTTAGCACTTATCAGTATAAAACAAATTTTATTTAAAATTTCTTGAGAAGTTGTAAAATTAGTCTCATTTTTATAATATTTTTTCTAAGTGGCTTTTATATTTTTCTTTGAGACTTTTTTTAAAAAGTCTACGACTTATTTGAGACAATTTGCTTTAGTAAACTTTTTATATTTTTCGAAGTCTAAAACTCTTGCTTGAATTGTCGGCTCTATAAGAAGAAAATTCAACCTCTACAAAAATTAAAAGAATCAATATGTTTTTTTTTTTAAAGGACAAAGATTAAAAGAATCAATATGTTGTTTGTAAAAAAAAATCAATATATTCAAGAAAATCAAAATCAGTTGAATTCAAGAAGAAGAAGAAGAAGAATAAATAATTTGTTCCATTTGAAAGAAATCAATTTAGATAAATGAGATGAAGCTGAAAGAAAAATCAAGTGAGAAGAGGCTAAATGATAGAGTGAAAAAAAGAACAGAAAAATTGAAAGTGAAAAACGCTGAATTGAGACAAAGTGGTTGCCACGTCACTCGTGAAATATTCGCTATGCTTTTTTCGCTTTATATAGCATTTCTCATTTCTATTTGATAGATAAAAGATTGATTAATTACTAAGCAATTTTGAGATTAAAATAGAGCGTGATATGCGGCAGAATATGTGGTCACATGTTGTTGGCTACTAGCTAGTTAGGCTAATGAAAGATGAATTTTTAGATTTGGGTCAAAAGACTAGTAAAATGAATGATAATTTTGAGTCTTAGCAAGTTAACATGCAAGTGTATTAATATATTTGAGTTTTGTTGATGTTTATGGTCCCTCTTAAACTTAGATTCTCAATCCGCTACTGGCCACCAGCTACTGTGTGCGTGGAAAGATAACAAAAAGACAATAATTATTCCTTTATTTTGAATTTTGTCATTCTGAATTACATTTTTAAAACGTTTTTTTTGAAGCAAACATTTTAACAAGTTATGTATGCCTTTGTTTCTTTGTTTTCTCTTACTAATACATTAATCAAACAAAGAATAAGGTAATGCTTATATCTTTTCTTCCTTCTACTTTATTTACTTTATACCGAACAATTTATTTACTCTTCAGGTGTCATGCGAGTGCGGCAATTTTTTCTACAATTCGTTTGATTATCACAGGGTCATTTGGAATGAAAGAAACTGCAAAGTTTTCAAGAATTCGGCAAAATTTCTACCTCAATTATTGGACAAGGTTAAATTTTACTCATTTTCGTGGTTGAGGAATAAGAACTTTAACTTAGTTGCAAATTATCATCAGTGGTGGTCAAGTCCTCTCATTTGTTTAAACTTCGACTAGTTTTGATTGTATTTTTATTTTCTGCGCTGTACAATAAATATGAGATTAGATCATAGTTTGAGCCTTGAGGTTCATAGCTTGAGGTTGAGAAAAAGAAGGAAATGCATATAAAAAAGGGAAGGACGCACAAGAGAAAAAAACAAAGCAAGGGAAATGTAGTGGTGTTAATAAAAGACATTGATGACCAATAATGTAGTGGTGTTATAGATAATAGAAGAGGTAATGTAGTGTTTGAATCATCAATAATGTAGTGTAATCAAAAAAAAAATAACGTTGTTGAAGTTTTAAACCTTTTTCACTTAGAAACAAATGATATAGTTCTAAAGATGCAACTATATGTGAAATAAATGTTTACACAAGCCTATTGATGTATTAGAGATTTGAATCACTATCTCCTTCTGGACAGGAGTGCATCTTTGATTTTGTGAGTGTCCAAAGGGAGAAATTAAAAATATAAAACATGAGGAAGTTTTGATGAGAGGGAAGAAAATGACAATAAATATAGATACATAAAATGGACATCAAATAAGATAGGAGGAAAATGATAGCAGAAGATCCACATCCATATATCAATCTTCTCTGAAATGTCTTTCAATTGGTCCAAGAAGAGTGGAATTAATATAATCTTGGGTACTATGAGCAGATAATCCAGGAATCAGTATACCAACAATCCTAAAAAAGAAGAGAAACCATCCTTCTCTATAGTGAGGTCCATTTTTGTATGCAATGGTAAAGCTCCTTATGACTTCTAGTATGGCATTAAATATCATGGGTATCACACACCAAGGTGAGAAATAATTCTTGTTTGGTTCTTCATCAAGAACCTGCATTAAAATTAAATAATGAAATGATAAAATTTATACAATGTGAAGTCGAAATTTCAAACGCTTTATAAATCCATAAATCTATTATATTATTTTTTGTATGACAAACATCATACACATTAACCAATAGAGGTTGAAGCGATGAACTAATTAAAATTCAAAATCATGGCATAAAAAATAGAATATCGACCGTTAATATTTGACGTGTACACGTACCTTGAGTTTATAGCTCCTATCAAAGAAAAGGCAGCTCCCAAAATGCTTGAACATCATATCCTTATCATCATAAGGCAACCTAGGAACAATGTCATTGCAATAAACAAACCTACAATACCTCATATTATTTTCCTTCATTTTTTCTCTCATGTATTGTGCATATCTCTCATCTCCAACTCTAGGTTGTCCGAATGTATAAATCCCTTCCAACCTCTCAATCAACAATTTCTCATCATGTAAGAACAAAATTGTTGGAAAAAGTATTGCTAATGCTCCACCTAAACTATGACCCGTAATTATAAATTTTGCATTAGGATTTTCACTCAAACCTTTTCTTAATATGTCCCTAATAACATAATAGGCTAGTGGGGGGAGATTTTCATCTCTTTGAATTTCATTAGGCCATCCTAAATTTTTTTGTAGTCCTAAAGCTTTCATGAATCCACCATGAACTCTTCCAACACCAGGAATTCCATACCAAGAGATGTCAAGATCAGTGTTCCAATCATCGGCATTAAAAGGCTCGGTTCCTCGAAAAGCTACTACATAAGTTTCACGGTCCTTGTATTTGTCCAACAATATTAAGACTTGGGTTGAGGCCTTTCCTTGATACTCTGATATTAAATCAAAATGAAAAATTAAACAACTATAGAATATAAGCAGTTTAGTGACTATAATTTTATAGTTTAAAGATGTAAAAAGTGAAGTATTCAGGATTCAAACTCTAAAAATTTATATTTTTACCCACTAAATCCAACAATAAATTTTATAAAATTCGTATTAGTCAGAGTATTTTGAGTCACTTGTGCACCATGACATTAGACAAAGCCATATAGACTAGCTCCTTAAAAAAAAGTACTATATATATAGATAGAGTTGGTTTGCTTTATTTGAAGTTCTTACCATTCCAGCAGTCAAAAAATCCCATATATTCCATCTGTAAGGATAAAAAAAGAAATCAGGGATGCATATATATATGAAAAGAAATTAAAACTCAAGAAAAGTAAAGGCACGGTAAATTATTTGTACCTTCCAGTGATTTGTGATAGTAGTTTTAAGAAAAGCTTCATTCTCATAAACTGCTTTTGAAGCCATCATAGATAGAGAAACATAATATGTGCTGTATTCACGCTTCAGAACGTCACATTTAACTCGTGGATCCAAATATCCAATGCAAGACAAGTATGTTGATGCTTTAGGATCTGGGATTTTCAAATTACCTGTTTTTTGTTTATAGCAATGACATTAAAAACATGTGCCAAAATAAAATTAACAAATAGAAAAAATAATTGATAAGAGAGAAAAATTATTGATTTCTGCTTTGTCAAAATCATGTCTAGCTGGCTAACTTCCTCATTCTCTATCTAATTTTGTTCTAAATAAACTTTTGAATCATTAAACTTTTTGATTTTAATGTCTAAAGTAAAAATTTGTAGAAAAATTCATAGAAAAATTTGCAGAAGACTTATAAAATTTTCCTACAAATTTTAACTTAATAGACTAAAATCAAAAAGTTTAATTAATTCAAAAATTTATTTAAAATAAAAATTGATAAGAGACTAAAATCAAAATTTCATGTACAGAGATAAAAACTATATTTAAGCTAAAAATTTATCATCTCTCTTATATGTTGAACTAAACATACATCATGATATGTTTAGATCGATGATATATATGGTAAATTGAAATCTATAATAAAAAACATAAAAAAAAAAAACAAAATAACAAAATACTACGTACGTAGTTGAGTTTTAGTTAAGAACAAAATTTTTAAAATAATTTAAATTCAATTTTATTTTAAATAATTCTTATTCATATTTTATTTATTTAGTCAAATTTTCACGACCCTTTGAACAAGAAAATTAATTAAGACAAAAAAATTATATTAAATTTCACTTAACAATCAAAAAAACCAAACACAAATAACTAAGATTTGCCTAACAATTCATGAAATTTATTTATAATTAACTCAAAAATCAAAAAATTAACCAACCTGTGAGAAACTTAAATATAATCCTAGTGATTCCTCCATTAAGAGCAATGAGATTAATCAACATCTCAACATAAGAACCAAACTTAGCAAATGGTTTAGCAATTGACAACATAACCTTCTGAAGAACAATAGAGATAAATATAAGCCATCTATGTCTGAAGCTTTCTTCCACAGACCCATCAGCATTACTGTCCACAAATCTTCTATTTCCTATGTTACGGGAAAATAAAATACGAATTATATCAAAAAAATCAGCATCTTCTGGATTTAATATCATATAACTATCAGCAAACCCCTTATCACAAGTTGTTGCCATGGCTATAGCACAATATAGCTCAAGAGGAAAGAATGAATAATGATATAAACTATAAAGTGCTTTAAGCCCGTATTATTGCTCATATTTATACTTGAGTCTCTCTTCACTATATTAATTGTTGGCATTTTTTCTTTGTTAAATGTATTTTTAGTTCCATAATTTAATTAAAATTTTATTTTAGTCTTCACATATTTTAATTTGGGATATTTTTAATTCAGTTTCATAAGAATGGGATTAGAGGTCCGGAAGCTGATGTGTGTCTTCTAAGAATTTGATTAGAAGTAGACCATTTTTAAGATAGTGTAGATTTTGGTATTCTCATTAGTGTTCCATTTATATACGACACATTTATTTTATAGCTCATCTTTTATCTTTCTCAATTCGTCTTGTGTCGAGATTTAATTTTTTTAATAATATTTGTTGTTAAAAAAAATAATATATATGTGCTAGAATTATTGTAATCCACCTTATTTGTATAAGCTATAAATTATAACTTGTGTAATTTTATACTAAGGGTCTGTTTGGCAACACCCAAAAATGAGCTTATAGTTTATAGCTTATAACTTATAAGCTCATTATGAAAAATTAGTGTCTGTTTGGCCCGGCTTATTTTGTACTTTTTTTTTTCTCCTTAAAAATAGTAAAATAGGAAAAAATTGTGTTTGACTCTACTTCTTCTTATTTTTTACTTCTTTACTTTCTTTCTCTAATACTTTTAAAGAGAAATATGGCTAAATTTAATTTTATACTTCTCTATATTGTTTAAGCTAAATAGAAAAGTAGAAAATAAGTCGGGTCAAACGGACACTTAGCCCTTTTAAGTAACTTTTTTTTCACATGAGCTTATAGCTTATTTTGACCAACTTTTAGCTTATTTTGATAAGCTAATTCAATTAGCTTATTACTTTTTCTTCCAACTTAATTTATCCCTATCATCTTACTTAAAAATAATTAAATATTAATTAAATATATATTTTTTATGTCATTTCATATCAATAAGTCATTTCAACCGCTAATTTTATCAAACACTACAAATTCAGCCAATTAGCTTATCAGCTATAAACTATTAGCTAACTTATCAGCTATCAGCTATAAGCTCATCTGCTATAAATTAACTTATAAGCTATCCGCTAATCTTTTCCAAAACATACCCTAAATCACCGTTATTATAATTGACCTATCATGATACCAAAGATAGTCTTCCAAGTTGAAACTAAGTCCGCACTACCTAAAAAAAAATGTTTGTTGCATTTATTAGTATCATTTCCAGCTAATTAATGTATTTTTTATCACATTCCCTGCTTCATATTTTTATGGTAACAATTAACAAAACATATTCGCTGATTGACAGTAGACATGCTATTCTAAAATTAATCTGCATGAAAAGTTTTTGTCTTCTTTTCTAGAAAGAACTTGAAAGACACTTTTTAAATTTCCACATTGCAGTGGATTCAAAAAAAAAAATCCACATGTACAGCACTAACAATATTTATAGTCAATCAATTGTAGTTTATGTTTTTTTAAGAGTTCTCCTTGAAATTGAAGTATAGTACTTTATATAATTTGGATTATTGAAGAGATTATATGATAAGATCAATCTTTCATGATCAGAAACAAGCTAAGGATTTAGATTGTTTATCCATAAAAACTTTATGTTTCGTATCTCAGTCATTAATTAGATATCAAATAGTTTATATTATACATTAAAAAAATTAATTATAAACAATTTGAACTATAAATATCATATCAATTTCAACTATTAATAAAATCCATTATAAATCAATTAATAAAAATTGGAATTTCACTACTTACAAAACAAAATTAATTTATCAAAAATAATACTAATAATAATAATAATAATTGTCTAGGAGTGTTGCTTTTTTTAAAAAAAATTCATCCTCCAATATTATTATTATTATTATTATTTTAATTCCTTTTTTTTAATTCATTCTCCTAAACAATTAATTTCTTTTTAAACACAGTTATATAATTAAACTACAATTTACCATACTAAATTTAACGTCAATAACCACCGCATTAATTAACGTTTTGTTTTTTTATAAGCATTAACTAACTTTTGGTAAATAGGTGGGTTGCTATTCCTAAAGAGGAAAGGCCATTGTTTGTTCATATTATCTTTATTGCGATATGCGGTCCAGCTGTCATAATGCTACAGGGGGAAATGATTTCTGCTACAACTTTGTTTTGTAAACTACCTAAGATTGGATATAAATTCCAAAAGAAAAACCTAAGATTGGATATATTCTATCTAACTACCATTTCTGCATATTTGATTGTTTCAACGTCAAAATTTTATTGTTAAATATTTATTGTGTTTAAACAGAAAGTGAAAAATATTTAGTATAATATTTTATAAGAGTGGGTTTGATTTACTTATATAAAACAATTTTAATGATTAATTTTAAAATTATTTTTACTATCGGACAAATTAAAAAGCAAGATATTAGACAAAGATTCAAAATTGTGTCTTCACTATAGGAATTTGACTTTGCTCTATTTGATACTCTAATTGGACTTTGTAGTATTTTCTCCGTCATGTAATATTTGTCCACCATTTTATACACTTTAAAAAAAATGTATAAATGAAAGAAAGAGAATAAAATGTTTACATAAGTATTTCCACTTTTTATTAGTAGTAAATATTGAAATACTAAAAAATAGATTATTTAGTTATTTTATTATCTTCCTTAATCATTACACTATAAAATAGTAATAAGGACAAAATAAGAAAAACAATAAGAAAAAACAATATTATAAATAGTATAGAACAATTATTTTAGAACAAACAATTTTGGCAAGTAGGTCAATTTTAAAACGGAAAAAAAAAATATATATATATATATATATATATATATATATATATATATATATATATATCATTAATGAGTCTCATCGATCTTTCAGTTATGTTTATATCACCTATAAATAGATAAAAATTGAAGAATGTAAATGAATCAAACATATTAGAATGGTTAGGAATCAATTAGCATATGTTTAGTTTTGTAGTGAGAAATATAGTTTTTGACAGATTATGTAGAATTGATTTTAATAAAAATTAATTTGAAGATAAAATGATTTATGTTTGAATATATTTATGCAAAAGTGAGTTGAATAAAAAAATTTAATATAAAAATCAATTTTAAAATAAAAAAAAAAACTAAGATTTATAGCTTCAACTATAATCAATTCTTTTACTAAAAAAATTATAATCAATTATTAAAACAGAATCAATTATAATTTTGAAAAATCAAATAAATCAGATTAAATTCTACACCTCTTAAATTAATTCTTTTCTTTTTCATAAAAAAATTTAATTCTAACTCCCTAAAATTGAGACCAAATAAACAACGAGTAATTAGTCTCATGTTGGCCATCTCATTTACAAGTCATCGGAATAAAAAACAAAGTCTCATTCCCACGTGCTCTATTTTTTTCTCTCCAAAACTTCCGTCATTTTTCTTCTTCTCAGTTTCCTACGCATATCTTCCCAACGATTCATGTGAGCTGTACGTGTACGATATTGTTATATTCTAGATATAGATTATAGACAAAAATTTATCAGTTTTTTATTTGATTGCTATGGTATAGATATAAAATTTTTGCTGTTAATAGCGATGACTAATATTTGTTGGAGAATTTATATGGAACATATAAAGTGGATTGTTCTCCTTTCAACTAAATTATTTTTATACGTATAAGTCAGGAATTGAATTATTAACCACATGATCGAAAATTCAAAATTATACAACGGAGGTGCATGTAAAGATATATGAATAATTGGGAACGCACAAAAAGATATTTATTTTAAAATAAAAGGAGTAGTCATATTAATGCCCCTCGGGTTTCATGCCCTCCGTGTTCCATGCGGTAAGCTGGAAATATATTTTAATATTTAATATTTGCAAAGAACTTCCAATGACCACACTCTAAAGTCTAAGCAAGTGACTTTACTAAGCAAGTTAATATCAAGAAAAAAAAAGTCTAAGCAGGTGTTTCCATTCGGTTTGCTTTTATAATAAAAGGAAATTATACTATTGTCCACAATAAAAAAAAATGAAAAGATGATTGAGATTAAAAGTTGTTTATGCCACTTTGTTTTCTCTTACTAAGTGTATTCATACATTAATCAAACAAAGAAGGGAATGTGTGTATATATTTTCTTCCCTCTATTTTATTTAATTTCTACCAAACAATCAAAAGTAGTAAAGTACATTTATCTTTCTACTCTTTTTCTATCTTTTCTTCTACTTTAATTTCTTTGACCTTTAACCCCATTCACTTTTATTTTGTAAGCCAAACACATCTTATTGATCAATTAATTACATTGGCTTCGTTTGATCCAGTTTTTTTTAAGAGTAAAAACGATTTTTAAGTTTAAAAATAATAGCAAGAGTTTTATAAATAAAGTAAAAGTTGTTTGGTAATTATTTTTATATTTAAAAGTACTTATTAAACTAAAATATTTTGATATAGTTTCTACTTTATACTTATCTTTTTTTCTATATAATGTATTTTGATTTTTTTTTTGTCGAGACAAATCTCTATATTTTTTTCATTAGTATTAAACCATTTTTTTAATAAGAGTTTCATAAAATATGTGTTTGACCCTACTTATGACTTAAAAAAGAAGTAAAGCTAAAATAAAGTTGGGTCAAACGGACACACAATAACATATTATTGTTACTCTGTTAGATTTTTTTTATATAAATCAGCTATCATATATTATATATAAAACAAAAGGTGGAATACAAAAGAGGGCACCAAATTAAACCCTCATAAACTAACAAAATTTAAAGAAAGAAAGACCAAATCTATTTTTAACAAGGTCATCCCTAATAACTAAAAGAGCAGAGGTCCGCCAAACGAACTTAGTTAAAGTTAAACCTAAAAAGCTTATCGGCACAGTGGTTGTCTTCTTTAAAGATGTGAAATAAAATAAAGTTTATAGAATTCAACTTTTTAATATTAAGAGATTTAATAGTCATATATTATTGTCGGATATACAATGGTCTTATACTGAAGGATGAATTGCGTACAACATAAAATTCAACATGATATTAGACATATTAAATTAGTTTACTCCATACTGCCAAAAAAAATAATGAAAAAATGAAGGAAAAAAAATTTAGTTTTTACTCTATATTTTTGTTCTATTTAATTGTTGTTTATACTCTAAAATTCATCCAATCAGATGAACTATTTATCTTCATAAGAGGGATCTGGCACACATTTGAGAAGGTATCATATCTAAGATAGAGAAGATTTTATGACTCAAAAAATACTTATATTTATCTCCCTCCAAATGCATCAGCTTTGACGCAACAATGTTTTGCACCTAAATTGTCTTCCAATATCCAAAACAAATTTTGAGTCAACAATGTTTACATAAATTATCCGTAGATATATAGGAGGGGACTCAACAATGTTTTGCACCTAAATTGTCTTCCAATATCCAAAACAAATTTTGATGAAAATTCAAAATGTAGATAATTTTGTTTTGAACTCATATTTTTTTTGCTTTGATTTTGAATTTATTTTTAATAATGCTGTTACTATTGTTCCTTCTTATTATGCTAAACAATTTAGACTCAAAACCAATATATTGGACTCATTCATTATCTTTACTTCAGTCTCAATTCAAATAACTCGTTGTTGTTTCCAGTGCTGCCAAGATACTAAAAAGGCTGCACATTGTTTAGTTTGTTTTCTAGTGGGATATTTAGATCCAAATAGAATTTGGGCCATATTTTTTTATCCTGCAGTTTTCTTGAACCTGGTTTTTATACCCACAAACACATGTCGACTATTTGATGACTTTGTCTAAGGTCACCGTGCACAAGTCGTCGAAATAATATTATAATGAATACAAATTTTATAAAATCTACTGTTAAATTAAAAGTTTATATTATATAGATTATTTATATAATTTTTTTTTTAAATTGAAAATCGTTTGATATGTTATTGAGATCCATCAATATATATTAATGATTAACGATATTAAATAAAATTTCATAAACCGTTAATTTTGATGGATCTCAATAACATATCAAATGATTTTCAATTTCTGTAAAATTTTATATGGAAGATCTATATGATATAAACTCTCAATTTAAAGATAAATTTCATAAAAATTTATATTCGTTATAATATTATCGACAGTTTGTGCACGGAATTCTTCCACACCTTAGACTTGACCCTATTTGATTATGTATAGCCACAATTGTTGAAATTCTTATTTTACAATTTTCGCTTTTAACTACTATCATTTTCCCAAAATTTTGAAGTATTTGCCATCATTTATTTATGGAAAATGTTAATGTCTCAAAAATTATACATTATTCAACTTTTTTAAATCAAAATATCACATTTTTTTCAATACAAAATTTTCTCTTTTAGACTTATTAGGACACATATTAACAAGATCTTTTATTTATTTATTTATCCACATAATATATATTAATGGCACCAAAAATAAATGCAAAAGATAGATAGGAATATATGATAGGAGGAACAATATGGTGTCAGAGAGTAGGATACAATACAATGTACCAAACAAAAACATAAAAGAAGTTTACAAAGTGAGGAGATAATGCTTATGCAACAAGAGTCCTCTAAGTTATTTTTTGTCAAGTTGAGTCTTCTTAACTATTTATGTTTTTTATTACTTTAATAATAAAATATTAAACTCAAATGATTAATAAATTTAGTTCTTAAATTGAATAATTTAGCTAAAGTTTACTTACTTCAAAATTCTGAATTACGAAAACCTTTTATCTTAAAAATGAGAGAACTAATAAAATAAAAATAAAAAAATAATTAAAAATATAATCTCATTGGGTATATTGGGACCCTATTTCTTATGGGCCAAATTCGCCAGAACCAACCCACTTCCTCCATATTCACCTCACCTTTCCTTTGTTTTTATTATTTAGTGGTAGTAGTATAGTATTAAATTAAAGATATAGTTTTAGATAAAATATTTGATGAAATAGTAGTGTAAGATAAAAAAGGAACATTTGAAAGGTATGATCCTTGAGACATGAACAAGGAAATTATTCGACCTTGCCACGGGAGGCAGCATACTTAACCTTCAGCCACCGACGTTGCCTTTATTTTCTTCCAAAACACCAGCTTAGCTAGATGAGTATGGGAGGGTGTGGACTGAGAGAGACGTGAAACATTAATATATTACAACCATATATCATCAATGGTCAATGTTAGTTTTTTTTTTTCTTTTTTTTTCTTTTCTTTCAGGAACAGTAATTGTTAAAAGTATAATTCATGTTCTACGCATTCTGAGACTGATCTGAGAAGGATCAAGTCTGTGTTAGTTTTTCTGCATAAGTTTTCTGTTTTAATTTCAGTTTTGCTTGTTGGCTAAGTAACTATAATTAGCCTTGTTAGTTAGTTAGTTAAGGGTTTGTTAAAGTTTGTTTGTCTTAGGTAGTTATTCAATTGTGTATATAACTACCTCCTACCCCTTGAGGATGAATAATGATCAATAAGCTTTTTTTCATAATCACTTTTTCAAAATAGCTTTTCTCTCAAAACTCTCTTCTTTCTCTCCCAAACATTCATCATCACGCTTTTTGTTCCAACAAGTGGTATAACAGAGTCTTGGTTAGAAATCACCATAGATTAAAACCTTGAATCATTGCACAACGATGGCAAGTTCTAGCGCAAATGGAGGAACTACATCAAGTCATTTCCCAGCAAACCTCCCTGTTTTCAAAGGTGAAAACTTTGATAGATGACTGGCACAAATGAAGGTGATCTTCAGGTTTCAAGATGTTGTTGAAATCGTGAATGAAGGTCTTGCAGCACTCCCTGCAAATGCAACAGAAGCAGAGAAGCTGGTTCACAAAGAACACTCCAAGAAAGATGGCAAAGCTCTGTTCTTGATCCATCAATGCGTTGACCCAAACATATTTGAGAAGATCATTGAACAAGAAACAGCAAAAGGTGCAATAGATACATTAAAGAAGATCTATGGAGGTGATGAGAAACTGAAGAGGGTAAAGTTGCAAACTTTGAGAAAGGAATTTGAGATGCTACACATGAATGACGGTGAGTCTGTTTCAGACTACTTTTCAAGGTTAGTTTCAATAACTAACAAGATGAAGACCTGTGGAGAAACTTTTGATGATCTAAAGAAGATTGAAAAGGTGTTAAGATCATTGACAGAAAAGTTTGATTACAAGGTTAGTAGCATGGAGGAATCCAAAGACTTGGCAGAAATGAAGCTAGAAGAGTTACAAGCTTCATTGGAAGCTCATGAGATGAGAATCAAGCAAAGAAGTTCAGAAAGAGAGAAAGGTTCTGAACAAACACTGCAAGCAAAGATTCAAAAGAAGGGATACAAAGGGAAAGAAAAATGGAAAAAGAAGAAGTCAGATCAATCTGAGAGTGATTCTAAAACACATGTTGCAGAATCAAGCAAGAATGGTGGTCAAGGAAAGAAGCCTTACAAGAAGAAGGACAAAAGGGACATTCAATGCTACAATTGTCAAAAGCTTGGTCATTATGCAAGGGAATGCAGAAGTGACAAGAAAGACAAGGAAGAAGCACATTTTGCTAATGATGATGATGACTCAGATGATTCACTGTTAATGGTTGTCATTGGCACTGAAGTGTACAAGTCTAACTTGTGGTATCTGGACACAGGTTGTAGTAATCACATGACTGGCAACAAGAAGTGGTTCTTGAAGCTTGATAGCTCAGTGAGGAGGAAGATCAAGTTTGCAGACAACAGTCGTGTAATTTCTGAAGGTATGGGGACTGTTCTTGTGAAAAGAAAGGATGGTCATGAATCAGTCATCAATGATGTGCTGTATGTTCCCACAATGACAAGTAACTTGATCAGTCTTGGTCAATTACTTGAGAAGAATTACTCTATGGCTATGGTAAATAGAGAATTGAAGGTCTATGATGCTAATGGAAGATTAATCCTAAAAGCTCCACTAACCAATAGCAGAACTTTCAAAATTGAGATCAATGTGATTGATCATCAATGTTTTGCTGCAACATTTGATGACAATTGGTTATGGCACCAGAGATATGGTCATTTGAATTTTAGAAGTCTCAGCTTGCTAAATTCAATGAACATGGTGAAAGGCTTACCTCAAATCAAAACACCAAGTGAAGTGTGTGAAGAGTGTTGCTCAGAAAAGCAAGCTAGGAATTCATTCAAGAAAGACTTGCCAATGAAGTCAAAGGAAAAGCTGGAAAGAATTTGCTCATATGTGTGTGGACCATTTGGAGTAAAAACCATTGGAGGTAATGGTTACTTTCTAACTTTCATAGATGAATTCACAAGACACTTGTGGTTGTATTTGATTGAGAAGAAGAGTGAAGTATTCACAGTGTTCAAGAAATTTAAGTCACTTGTAGAGAAACAAAGTGGACTGAGCATTAAGAAACTAAGAACAGATGGTGGTGGTGAATACACTTCATAAGAATTTGAAAAATTCTGTGAAGATGAAGGCATAGAGCATGAGATCACTGCTCCATACACACCTCAGCACAATGGTGTAGCTGAAAGAAAGAACAGAAGCATATTGAATATGGCTAGAAGCATGCTTAAATGTAACTCATAAGTTTTGGGGTGAAGCTGTTTCTACTGCAGTTCATATTATCAATAGAAGTCCAACAAAGAAGTTACACAATGTAACTCCACATGAAGCATGGACTGGTCAGAAACCTAGTGTAAGTCATTTCAAAGTGTTTGGCTCACTGTGTTTCAAACATGTTCCTGAGCAATTAAGGAAGAAACTTGATGATAGGAATCAACCAATGATCCTATTAGGCTATCACTCTACTGGAGCATATAGACTGTATGCACCAGATGAGAACAAAGTGGTCATCAGCAGAGATGTAAAGTTTGATGAAACCAAAGGGTGGAATTGGGAGCATGAGACCAGTTCAAACATTGAGCTCATTCTGGAGGAACCAAGTGAAGTGGAGAATCCAATCACTGTGGAGCAGAATGAACCTGATTTAGTTAACAATCAACAGTTGAGAAAGTCAACAAGGGAGAGAACACAATCAGTTAGGCTAACTGGTTATGAAGTGTTTCCTGATCAAGCCATAACAGAAGGTGGTGAATTGATCAATGAAGCTATGATAACTGAGCTGGAACTTGTGACTTTGGAACAAGCTTTGAATGATGTTAACTGGGTGAATGCAATGAAAGAAGAACTGAAGTCTATAGAGAAGAATGATACTTGGCAATTGATGCACAAGTCAGTTAACAAGAGATTAATTGATGTGAAATGGGTCTATAAGCTGAAGATGAGACCAAATGGTGAAATTGCAAAGTACAAAGCAAGGCTAGTAGCAAAAGGTTTTCTGCAGAAACATGGTCTTGATTTTAATGAAGTATTTGCACCAGTTGCAAGGTTAGAAACCATTAGACTAGTTGTTGCAATAGCATCTTACAAAGGTTGGGCTATGCATCAATTAGATGTGAAATCTGCATTCTTGAATGGTCCATTAGAAGAGGAAGTTTATGTCAAGCAGCCACCAGGATTTGAGATCAAAGGTGAAGAACATAAAGTGTATAAGCTGAACAAAGCACTTTATGGATTAAAACAGGCTCCAAGGGCATGGAACAAAAGAATTAATAACTTCCTACTCAAGTCAGAGTTCACTAAATGCACATCAGAACATGGAGTGTATGTGAAAGGTACAAATGAAGATCTAATCATTCTGTGCTTGTATGTTGATGATTTGTTAATAACTGGATCAAATGAGAAGTGCTTACAGAAGTTCAAAATTGACATTATGAAGGAGTTTGAAATGTCAGATTTAGGAGAACTATCTTACTTCTTAGGCTTGGAATTTGTGAAAACAAGCAAAGGTATATTTCTGCATCAACAGAGGTACACTAAGAACGTTCTGAGAAGGTTCAACATGAGCAATTGCAATCCAGCAATCACTCCTATGGAGACTGGTGTAAAGCTAAGCAAGTGTACAGATGAGGAATTAGTAGATTCAACACTGTATAAGCAGATTATAGGTTCATTAAGGTACTTATGCAACACAAGGATTGACATTTGTCATAGTGTTGGTCTGCTGAGCAGGTTCATGACTGAACCAAGAGTTAGTCACTTAACTGCAGCAAATAGAGTGCTTAGATATGTGACTAACTTTTGGTTCAGAGAACTGATAGTTATGGCATTCTACTGCCAAACTAGAGAAATAGCAAGGTTAAGTTGCAAGCTTATGGCTATTGTGATTCAGATTGGAGTGGTGATGTAGATGATAGGAAGAGCACTGCTGGCTACCTATTCATGCTGGGAAATTCACCAATCTCATGGTGATCTAAGAAGCAAGGGGTTGTTGCTTTATCATCATGTGAAGCTGAGTATGTTGCAGCTTCATTTGCAGCTTGTCAAGCCAATTGGATTGAGATGTTGCTCTCTGAATTAAAGGCAGTGGATGTAAACAAGATGAGGTTGCTTGTGGACAACAAATCAGCAATTGATTTGGCTAATAATCCTGTTAGTCATGGCAGAAGCAAGCACATTGAAAGGAGGTTTCATTACTTAAGAGACCAAGTGAACAAGGATAAACTTGATTTGGAATATTGCAAAACTGAGGTTCAACTTGCAGATATTCTAACTAAACCATTGACAAGAGCAAGGTTTGGTGTATTGAAAGGACTTATAGGAATGGAAGTGCTAGAGAACATGATTTAAGTGGTGTGTTAAAAGTATAATTCATGTTCTACGCATTCTGAGACTGATCTGAGAAGGATCAAGTCTGTGTTAGTTTTTCTGCATAAGTTTTCTGTTTTAATTTCAGTTTTGCTTGTTGGCTAAGTAACTATAATTAGCCTTGTTAGATAGTTAGTTAGGGGTTTGTTAAAGTTTGTTTGTCTTAGGTAGTTATTCAATTGTGTATATAACTACCTCCTACCCCTTGAGGATGAATAATGATCAATAAGCTTTTTTTCATAATCACTTTTCCAAAATAGCTTTTCTCTCAAAACTCTCTTCTTTCTCTCAAAACTCTCTTCTTGTTCCAACAGTAATGTCTAACTTCACATTAATTGACTTATATTTATATATGCATTATTGAGGGACACATACAAGACGAATTTTCTCCTCTTAATCGAATTTTTTCATACATGTGACGTGAGTCGTGAATTGCATGTTTATAACCACCTGCTTAATAAGGGCCAAAATTATTACTACTTAAGTCAATTCATTTTTAGTAGATGTAAATGTATTATATATGACTTATTTCTACGTACTCTGATCTACCACTATCTACACATACAAGACTTCACATTTTACATATTAGAACTTAGAAGCAAATCTAATTTAGGTAGAGGAAAATTATACTGTATTCGTACCACTACGTACTGAATACTTTTAGTGGTTCATATTGTTCAAATTTTTTAAAAGTGGACAAACTGTTTACAGTATTTTGAAATGGCAAGCATTGTATAAATTGCATATGATAAGCTCATCACCTTTTCTCTGGTAAGCAACGAAACCTATTAAAGTTTGGATGTTTGTTCTTCATCTGTGGACTTCTACTATAGTACTAGTTCATAATTCACCAAAACGTCAAGTCTATTAAGACGTAAATCTTTGTGATCTTCTCAAATCAGTTTGTATTTGTCCATATCATAGTTTAATTCTTTTTCAATGATTAATGATTAGTAGATGAGATTTCACTATTAAAATCTTTTATTAGAGAGATGCATTCCCTGAATTTGGACATGATTGACTTGTCATTTTCGATTGGATTTTAAGATATTGATTATGATATTTTTTTTTTTATATCTAGTAATCAGTTGGCTTGTCTTCAAGTTACACAATATACTTTATTTATTTTTTGGTCCGTTAAGTTTAGGCATATGTATGATCAATTGGAGTATATTATATATTTGTTGTTTTGTTATTAATTATTCAAACACTTATATCTGTCATTCTTTCTATACTATTGACTCCGTCTTACTTTAAATGTCTCAGTTGACCAAATCACTCATTTTAAAAAAGTGTGTAAATAAAAGAGAGAGAATGTGAATTTTACTTAAATACCTCTCTTTTTATTGGTAGTAACATATAAATAATAAAAAATAGATTTTTAAGTGTATTTTTTCTCTCACCTAATGATTACTTTAAGAGATAAAATAGAAAAAACTAATGTTATAAATAATACTCCCTCCGGCCTTAATTATAAACAACTTTACACTTTTTAGCTTCATTGAATAATTAATGTATCAAGCCTTATTTATAGATCAGATACATTAGTTATTCAATGAATCTAAAAAGTGGAAAGTTGCTTATAATTAAGGCCGAAGAGAGTATAAGACATTTATTTTAAGATAAATAATTTTGACAAGTAAGATATATTTTTTGAGACAGAAGAAGTATTAGATATAATGATGATAAGACAAAAATAAAAGTACAGCTAAAAAGATCGTACAACATCCATTAGCTAGCTTATTATTCAATTAATCTTTTGGAAAGTTAAAGAAAAACAATCATAGAAACAATGACAATTAATTAATATATAATGCTTGCTTACAAAATATTCCAACATTAACCACAAAACCATATCCAACATATTATACATATGGATCAAATATGCAATACTATATATATTATGGGATTTGGAATCAAATTCATTGATTTTAACAACTAATTCATGGAGTATCTTCTATCTCTTGTTAACTAAGCATTTGTTTTGAAGTAGGACCCACAATTTGACAAGGTGATGAACAACCTCTAATTAAAGAAGAATAATTAAAATTAGCAATATTATTAGAAACCACTGATCCTGGAAATCCAACAACATTATTCAAAGGTTTATGTGCTCCTGCTTGTTCCAACGTTTGAACTTGTTTCTTCAAAAACTTCACATAATGTATAGCTTCATCTAACATTGAAGCTGTATCCATTTTAGTTCCACCAGGAACTAATCTTTGTAATATTCTTATTCTTTCACTAATTCTTTCTCTTCTATGTCTTGCTGCTACACTTTGTGGATCCTTTGAAATCTTCACATTCTTTCTCTTTGGTGGTTTAATTGTTTCTGGATCGATATGTATCGGTTGCATAACCGCCATACGGAATATCATCTCTCTCATTGCTGACATTGATGTTTTTTTCTCATGGTAGGAAAATGATGAAGTGTTGCTGATCGTCTCTGACGGGATTTGAACTCTGTTGATTTGAAGAGAAGGTGCCATTGGATAAGAGATTGGTGGAGGGTTAATCAAAGGAGGTGTGAGTGATGATGATGATGTTACATTTGAGTTTATATAAGGGAAATCATTTTCATTGTTGGTGTAAAAAGGTTGATATGAATCAGGAAACTTTTGATCCATTTGCATCATCATTGTCATCATGTCCATGTTGCTTTCAACATTTCCTAGAGTTTTCAATATGTCTTCATCCATGAATGTTTTCAGAGACAGAGAGGAATGGAAGGAAAGAACTGGTGCAGAAAAAGTGGAAATGTTGCAGAGTATGGGAAGATATGAGAGGTGTGATGAAAGTAGAAGTTGCAGTAGAGAGAGAGAGAGAGAGAGAGAGAGAGAGAGAGAGAGAGAGAGAGAGAGTGAATGAATAAAACAGTAGTGTGTGTGTGTGTGGAGATATTGGAGCTAGAGTGCAGAAAGTGTCATGCCAACAACTACAACAGCTATTTTTAGCAGGGTAATGGAAGGTCTTTTTATAGCAATTTTTCATCAAGTGATAAAAGAAAAAACTAATAATTAAAACAGTGAAAATTACAAGAAGAAAACAACAAAAATAATATATAGTAATTTTATTAAATTAACTTTAGTGTGAAAGATATTGATTTGAGAGTGATTTATATAGTATATTAATAAAATGGCATGCTTATGCACTTTTTTTTTCTATGAATTTTATTATTTGGCTTTTTAAGAAAATAAGATAAGACAACATATTTAACGTAACAATCATTAATATTATATTAAAAATTGAAAATAACATTCATTTTACAACAATTTTTTTTAAATATGTCAATTATACTAATATAAGTAATTTGTATGAGACCATAAGCCTTACCACTTTTTTTTTTGAATTTCACCTAATCATCTCTTACAAATTAATAAGTTAATGTATAAGATTTGAATTTTGGTTCCTTACGTACATATAATGTCTTTACCAATTAAGTTAAACCGACATAACATATACCTTTTCACTTTAAGTATTTATAAATGTCTATTGACACAAATTTTGATATTTTTAAGTTACCATATATAGTCTATAAGTATATGTAATGTATGAAAATGTAAACAAATGTATACATGAAGCACATCTAGGATGAAGGTGTGTTATATTAATTATTATCATCAATAGAGACCGCCCATGATGTGTGGGGTTATTTCCTAATAGAAAAGGTTTGTTGTAGACCGTTGATTAGCAATGTCAAAGTTGAAAGCATTTAAAATCAACGGTTGTAAATGATAGGGACCACATGAGATAGCGGTAAGGATTTGGATTGGAAAGATAATGGTTGGTGCACTGCATGCATGAACCGGATGAATCCTTTTCACTCAAAGTTGTTTGCTTTTGCCATGAATTATAATGATATATTAATATAGTATCGTATTTTACCACTTTATAATAAGAAGATGTGATAATATTTATTAAAAAAATGGTGATAATAATAAAGACATGAAGTATAGTATATAATTAGATGGTCCACGGTCACATGACAGTTGTCAGAAGGTAACTGGCAGATAAATGAATTCATTGATAGTTTGCTGAATTTCCGTCACCGGCGAAAGGTGCAGCACAGGCAGATATCAATGGAGATAAGAGTGTCCATTGTCAAGTGGTCCCAATTATACGTATAATAATCCAAAATCAAAGACTAGTAGTAATTTTGAATAGTGGAAGTTTCTACTACTACTTGATTTAGATTTAGATTAGATCTTATTCCTATCACTATACTTGGAACACATTTCGAGGTGGATTGGAAACTATTCTCTCCCATTTGATTGTTGGAGCCTAGTCTTGATTGATTGAGAGTAGAAGTAATTTGAGTTATAAGCATTGTTACATTGTTACGTAGTCGAGTGGATGAGACAGGAGATAAAATGATAAATATAGTTAGAGATTCGATTCATAAATGTTAGAAATAATTGAATGTACATGTTAAGATGTTAGAATAAAAAAATTTATATTAAAAAAAATAATTCGTCTCTTAAAAAGTTAAATGTACAAGTTTTAAGACAAAAAAATTATAAATTTCTTAACATGTATTCTGAGAGTATATTTTAACATTTTCTTTTCTTAATAGCAACGAATAAGATTCGATCTACTCATGTAATTAATTAATTAGCTGTAATTAACATGTACTATCATCTATCAACATACATTAACATATAAATATAAAAGAACCATCATCATCAAAGATTCCTACAGCATAAACATAACAATCATTATAAAACATTTGTTGTATCCAATCTAAAGTATGTAGGAAAGCATTTGTGACATTGTCTTGGAGACTTCTTTAGACCATATAAAGAACACCTCAATTTACAAACTAGCATATAATAAGGTCAAGTATTATTGATAACCTCCGTTTGCTCCATGTAAATTTGTTCTCATAGAGACATTTTGTCTTCATGTGTGCTCAATGAATGTATTAGCCAGTGAGTAATTTCAAGTTTGTCCAAGTTAATATTAATAAATTCTATGGAAATATTGACTTTCCTAAGCATTAAACACAATATGTCGGTTGTATTAATACATAGCTAGTCAATGAACTCTGTAGTATAGTTAGTGAGTCTTGAATATTTTAATTAAGAAACAAAATTATAGCGTCTGAAACGCATCATGTTTCTCTCCCTGAATTGAATCAGCTATGTACGTGCATGCAGTGCAGGTTATAAAACAGTTCCTCAGGTTAAAATGTAGAACCTGATTATTACTATTATTCGATGATGCATGCAAGCTCAACCAACTCTTACTATTTTAAGCTATTTTACAATATTAGCTTTACTTTACTTCCTATAAAAAGTTATAGATAGATAGATAGATATAGATTCTCTGTTGGAGGGACCCGATATTCGTGGGATATATATATATATGTTGGAAACCAACTGGAAAATTTAAATAAACAAAGAGATAGGTGAGAGAGATCATTTCACAAAAACAAACAAAATGTGAAACTAAGCAATAAATGGGATAAGATAAGATTAATTCACATTTGAAGCTGGTGTGAGAAAAGTTAGAGAAGCCAGAAATAAAAGAGAGAAAATTGAAGATGTATGATAAATAAAAACAGAGTAGTAGATGAGAAGATAAGGTGTATAATTATCATAAAAAAGAAGACAAGTTATATAGATGTTATTAGTCCTTGTAAACTTGTTAAAACGAGTACATTTCAAGATAAAAGTAATGAAAATTATGACATATAAATAAAATTTTGATCTTGTTTTTATCGGAGAAACTTTTATAATGTTTTAAACAAATCTGCAAAAAAGATCTTCAAAAATACATGTTGAATTAGCAGTAGGGATTAAAAGTGAATGCATGATTATTTTTTAGATACTAAAAATTTAATAAAAAAATAAGTAAAGACTGATTTTTTTTTTTTAAGGAAGTAAAGACTGAACTTAGAATGTCATAATTTTTTAGATATTTAACCTTATATTTTTTGTTAGCATTTTGATGATTAAATATGTCATTACCCTTTATATTTAATTAATAAGTTTAGTCTACAAATATATTTTAGGTTAGTTGTTCATATATAAAATTATTAATAAAAGTGATACGTAAATATTTATTTGGAAGTTCAATCTATAGATCGAGATAGTCCAAAATGACTACTTGTCCTAATAATTATTAATACATTATATATTGCCGAAAAAGTGGTTAAAAACTCACACATATAAAATGGAAGACATATGTTTGAACCTTGATTATAGACATTAGACCTAACAATTTCGATATTTTTTTTTAATAAAACTAAAACTTTTAAACAAGCATAATTTTGTTTATTATTAAAAAACATAAAATAAATTTATATTCAAACTAAATTTTAACAAAAGTCAATTTTATCAAAATTAATTTTTCGCCACTCAAAATAAAAAAACACATTTATATATATATAAAAAAAAAAAAAGTATTGAAGGAGAATATTTATGTGCTACTCTTGCTTTTTTGGTCCAATGTTGGGCTAATCTGAAGTGTAGTCTTTATGGGCTTTGACTTGGACAGTTCATTGAAAGAACAACGACGTATTATATCTGAAGAGGGAATTGTTAAATATACCACACAAATTATATTGCACCCCCACACTCCAATTTCTGCTTGTGTTCCAAACTATAGACTTTGTCCCATAAATTTAAAATTTGCTACACATATACGTTTTTAAGGCGATTCTAAATAGTAACTAATAGCATTTCATTCAAGATAATATGCACATTACATGGTCATATATAATCAAATAGACACAAGACTAACATAAAAATGAGACGTTCTTACTAAATTATGAGTGACTCAATTAACCTATCTCCTAATACAATTTACCCAAAAGTTGCTAATACCATCTAAAAAGAGTCTACAATTATTAATGATGGATCCAAACTCATTTTGGTATTTGCCCATGCATTTTCACAAACTCAGCATCAGTGTCAGTCCCGACTTTTTGAAGAAAAAAATAAAACTAAATGTGAGAGGAAAGGGTCAAACTCACAACCTCCCTATACCTAGTGAATTCGGTGACAACGTTGCACCACTCCACCAACTAACGCTTGATGTTATTAAGCATGCACCAATAATATTTTAACCTGATTAGATTGTTAGTTCAGGAAAAAAAAATTGAAGCCCCAATATTTTTAAAGCTCAAAGTTGTGGCACAGCTTGCACAGTCTTTGACCCGACCCTACTCGACATGCAATCCAACTCGATCAAATAAATTCGATTATATTGATCCATTTTTTATGAATTTGAGTCAAGTTCAACCTATCTCTGATGGAAGTATGAATCTTAAATTCACAGAGATTTACCGTAATTTTTTTTAAAACTATTTTTTGTAATTTCTATAATCACTATAATTCAAATACATTCAGCGTAATACCAATTATACAATACAATGATCAAATCTAAACACTAGTATTAACTTCAATCATAGGATAGAAGAGGTGGGGCGCGTATAGTGTTAAAGTCACGGTTGATAGAAACATTTATGAATAACAGCTGTAAAAATAAATTAAGGTCCCAATTTTGGCGCTTACACCATGTGACTACCTCTGTTCTTGTCTCTCTTCTCTTCACTTTCCCCTCACAACAAAACAAAACTACTTCACTCTTCTTCTTCTTCTCATGGCTTTCTCTACTCTTCTCAACCTCATTCTCACCTTTCTACTTTGTACCTTCTTTCTTACACTCAACACTCACGTTGATGCACAGATCCAAGAAACAAACCTCATGTCAGAAACACTAGAATGGCCAACAACAATGTCACTGTACAATGAACAACTAGATGCAGAAAATGATGAAGACATAGACAGTGATTTCAGTAGAAGATCTTTGTTCTGGAGTAGAGTGAAATACTATATATCTTATGGTGCTCTTTCTGCTAACAGAATCCCTTGTCCACCTCGTTCTGGTAGATCTTACTACACTCATAAGTGTTATGAAGCTAGAGGACCTGTTCATCCTTATACCAGAGGTTGTTCTGCTATCACACGTTGTAGAAGATGAAATCATGAAGTGGGTTTGTTATGTTTTGTTTTGTTTTTAATTCTATTCTCAGATCGAGAATTGATTAAGTTGAAAAGTTAGGTAAGTTTGTGTTAGCGTTATTATTATTATTATTAAGTTGGATAATGCATTATTAGTTGCAGCATATTGTGTATGTGTTTGATTAATGAGTGGACTAAGTCTTCGTTTGATTTCACAGTGAATGTGGCAGAATCACGGCGATCCACCGTAACTTTGCAGTTGTAGCTTCTGTAAAATCACAGTAGGTCACCGTGATTCTGAGACTCCATCGTGATACCAAATACTTAACTAAGATTTTATTTTGTGTGTATGATGATGGGATTCTTTTATGGATTTAATTATTAGTACTATCATCAACTATGCATAAATGTATGTGTTTGTCTTTTGTGTTACTTCATGTAAGACATTAGAAAATTGAAAAAAAATTCAATTTGGTAATACTCATGAGTACATAATAAGATTGTTCAATTTTTTAATACTTAATTGATTACATTAAGATGAATTGAAGAACTTGAATATATCTAAAGAAATGTTTGATGTTTCTACAAAATTGAAAATGTAATACTAATGATGTTCTCAATCTTGTTTTTCACATCAACTTTGACCCATCAACATGAAGCCAATTACCCAAGCTACAACATGAATCTCATTGTAGGTGGTGCACCTAATTACCCAAGCTATACAACCTTGGCAAAACCGGTCGATCAATGCTCATGATCCGATCCGGATTCCTTGAAGTAAAGGAATCACACATTTGTAGGTAGTAATTAATGACGCTGTTAGATTAAGATTAAACAGTTTAAATTACATAATAGAAAAATCAGTACAAAACGTTATCAACTTATCATCCTTTAATTTTAAATCAAACGGTCGAAATTGAAAATTGCGTCCTACAATTACTGTGTGGAATTCTTATCTCATGAGCCATATCACCTAAGGAGGGTTGATTCGCAACTAAAAAGAGTGCTAGTGATCTTAATTATAAGAAATCTTAGCCCAACAAATATTTATGCAGAAATAATGATTTAAGAAGGGTAACTAAGAGTATTGAGCCTAATATCCTAAATAATGCATATAATCAGGCTCCTAAAAGAGATTAAACTTTATCCAGTAAAAAAAATGAGATTAAAGCTTATAAAAAAAAATAAAGAAAAGAAAAAGAGATTAGACTTTTTTTTGACTAATTAGACTTTTATTTTATTTTTAATGTGTGTTTGGACTTTTTTTTTGGTACAAGTGTGTTTGAACTTTCTATATAGGGTAGAAAATAGGAATATTCAAAACATAGAGGAATATCTTAGGAATAAATTGAAGTTTGAATGAAACTTTTGACCACAAAAAAATTATCGTCAAAAAAGAACAAAAGAAATTTTTTTGAAATTGCAGTCAACAACCATCCAATTATCCAAATCAGATATTCCAAATTTCCAATCATCAAACTCAAATTCGAGTATAACTAATTACCTATAAGTTAGTTATTAATCTACAACTAATTATTAGAATCTATCTTCTAAATAGAGATTCTATCTTCAAAACTGACTTACTAAATAGTAGTATACAAGTTAAGATTGAGAATCATCGATATAAAATATCATTTAAATATTTTCAAATGACAACAAAATTTTGTATCCAAAAAAAAAAATGACAACAATATTTAAAAACGTGTTTCAAATATTTTCTAATCCTTAGCCTCCTTTTAGTAAATTTCTCAATTAAGTCTTTGAATTATCAACCTAAGATATCTCCCTTATATAACACACGACTCAACTCTTCAAAGAGTAATCAACCAAACCAAATAACAAAGTAACACAAATATGAATTGGGTTCGTGGTCACTTGCTCGGTAGTGGTAGCTTTGCCACCGTCAACTTAGCCATGCACACAAATAATTCCGTCAACTTACCATCTATAACCGCCGTCAAATCTTCTGATGCTTGCTTTTCTAATTTTCTCCAACATGAGAAACAAATACTTGATCGTTTAGGATCATCCCCGCATGTTATCAAATGTTTTGGTGATGATCACACTTTCGAAGACGGTGAAGAATGTTATAATATTTTTCTAGAATATGCTGCTGGTGGTACTCTCTTTGACCAGCTCAAGAATTATGGTGGTAAGTTACCGGAAACCCTCGTTCGTCGTTACACGAGGTCTATACTTGAAGGACTTAAACATGTTCATGAGAACGGTTTTGTTCATTGTGACTTGAAACTACAAAACATTCTCGTATTTGATGATGGCAATATTAAGATTTCGGATTTTGGTCTTGCTAAAGAAAAAGGTTTAAAGCAAGGTGGAAGATTAGAATGCAAGGGAACTCCAATGTTTATGTCGCCAGAAGCAGTGAACGACAATATTTATGAATCACCGGGGGATATATGGGCTCTTGGTTGCGCAATAGTGGAGATGATTACCGGAAAACCTGCATGGAATTTGCGTCCTGGTGCGAATATTTGGTCGTTGTTGATTAGAATTGGCGTAGGAGAAGAATTACCATTGATTCCGGATGAATTATCAGAAGAAGGGAAAGATTTTCTCAACAAGTGTTTCGTCAAAGATCATTTGAAAAGATGGAGTGCGGATATGCTTTTGAAACATCCTTTTATCTCATATGATAAAAATGTTTCATCAGCGAAAGAGTTCGTTAAAGAGTCATCATTGTCAACACCGTCTCCAAGAACACACTTCGATGTTGCTCATTGGAATTCTTCTATCGCATCAACTTTGCCTCCTATTTCAGAAGAATTGTGTGAACCAGAATTTGAACATGGTTTTTGCTCACCACAAGAAAGGCTTCAACAACTAGTCACAGATCAAAGACCGTTAGATTGGTCAGAATCTGAGGGTTGGAATTTTGTTCGGTCATATTAGAATTTTGATGAAGAGTACATCACATTGTAAATACTTGAACAATTATATTTATGACATGATTCATATTTAACATTGATTCATATTCATTGTTTTGACGCCACCTTGGCGAGTGTATATACCGAAATTGACATGTTTTCTTTTATATTCAATGAAGTTTCAATCTTCTATTCTATCTGTTTTATTTTATTGTTTGGATTACATCTCCTATTCTATTTTAATTTATATGTATGTTTCTTAGTTTTCATGTGATGATTTATTGATTTATTGAGAAGGTATTGTATAGCATGAAGATTCTTATGCATATATTTTGTATCAAATTTATATTTTCTTTGATTCTTTTGAAGTGTGTTTTTAGAAGTGTTTTAATCTAAGTTTTTTGGTCGAGACCGGATATCCACCGCCAAGTGTTTTAACCTAAGTTGATATTCATGAATTTGAGTTAAAACATTTTTTTGATAAAAAATAAAATTTTCAAATGTTTATAATAACGCGATTCGATCTTTAATTTGAATTAGAAATAGTTTAAATTTTGTTTTTTTGAATCACGTTTAATTAAATTTTGTTTGTTAAATTTGGTTTAAGGATTAGATTAGATAATTATTAAAAAAAGATATTAGATTAGATTAGATTGAATTTAAAAGGATTAGATAAGATCAAATTTGAATTAATTATGATAAAATTCAGTTATGTGATTGGAGCAAATGTTTTTTTTTTTTACAAAATTTAAGTAAGTAGCGAATGTTTTTTTGACAAAAAAATTTTTGCGAATAAAATTATTGAAATAGTAAATAAAAGGTTTATTGATTCAAAAAATATATTAGAGTTTGTGATAAAAAAATGTAAATCAAAGAGTTTAAGTGAAGAATAAATGCGTAAAAAAAAACTGAAGAATAAAATTAGAGTTTTCTTCACAAAAAAAAAAAAAGTAGAGTTTAAATAGTACTCCTTCCGTTCTATTTTATTTTTCGTTTTTGAAAGTAAAAAAAAAACCAAATTAAGAAAGTACAGTATGTTTTTTCACCTCATCTTTCTATTCTACTTTTTTTTTTTAATATATATCCTAATTTTAATCCACTAATAAACTCCTATTTTTTGCATACACTTTCTCTTTCCAAAAATAGAAAATAAACAAAAAAGTAAAAAAATTATATAAAATTTAGTCAATAAATTTTTTTTGGAAAGAGGGTATAATATACAAAATATAACCTTAAATTGTCAAAATGACAAATAATTTAAAACAAATTTTGTTTTTTTAAAACGACAAATAAAAAAGAACAGAAGGAATATTACTTTTTTTTATCACATTACCTAGTTTGTTTTTGTGTTGCACATATTATGTAGTCACTTAGTAAGCATTATGATTTATTTATACCAAAAAAAACAACCATTGATTTATAGCTCGTAGTCTTTTTTTTAACAGCAAAAAATTATTTTATACTACCTCCGTACCAAAATATATGTCGTTTTGACCAAATCACACAAATTAAGAAATGTAATCATTGTTGTATGGAAAAGGTAAATTATGGGTTAGTTTACAAGATTATCCCTCATTAATGGTATGTGAGAGTGTTTACGCTGATTTTTGGTAAACAACCGCTAGTTTGCAATGCTTGAGAGACCAACTAGAGAATCTCGGGACATGTTTGTGCATTTATTATTCAAGTTTGAAAATAGCAATGTTCATTAACGCAAATGAACAAGTTTGTTTGTTTAAAGTAAAGTAAATGATAAAAAGATAACTTGTTTGGCAAGAAAAGTAAAAATACTCAAAACGAGTACGTATTTGACAAGAAAAAGTAAAAGATTCAATGAATTAAAAGGCAAAGAATGTAAATGAAAGCAAGTAAATTGCATGAAATGTAAATTGCATTGAATTAAAAAGAAGTGATCACAAGATCATACATTGTTCCCTTGTTTATTCCTTTCGCTCGAACGCTTGGGTACTCAGAATGTGTAAGGTTTGTAGTATGAGAGATTGTGATAGAAATTACATCAAATGAACTACTATTTATAGATAAAATCTAATGCTATCTAGTAACGACTAAATAATATCCATTTGACAAGTGTCTTGCCACCTATTCTTCATTCTTGAATGCCAATAGTTGCAAAGTTTGAATGAAGAGTTGCAATGGTTTGAAATTTGAATCTTCAGAAAGATTGAAAATGTACTAAGTCTTAAAACAGCATTCGAGTTCGAATGATCTTCAGCAGCTACTCGAATGGTCCTTAATTCGATCCAAATCTTGATTTATCTTATGGACTTGTGAATATTTTCCATCTTCTGAAATTCTTGAATATTCTTTAATAAGAATTTACATTAAACACATTTACTTTAACCTTTATTACATTATTTAATGATTTGGAAATATTAATTTCCATAATTAAAGGCTTAATAAATATATTCAAAGAAAGTTAGGGCATATTTTGACTTAACCAAAATATGGGCTAACAGAGTGATAAATTATAGAATTGAAAGAAGAAAGAGAAATAATTAATTAAGGGTATAAGAGGAAAAAGAGCATTAAATGCTTCATTGGTAATGTAAAACGACATATATTGTGGTACAAATTTTTTTCTCAAAACGACATATATTTTGGTACGGAGGGAGTATTTACTATGTGAATTTTAAAAAAAGTACTAGAGGTGCTCTCTATACATATAGTATTATCAACAAAAAAAAGAATAAAGACATATAGTATTATAAAAAAAATAACAAATACATATAATACTCTCTTAAGTCTTAAGACATTACACTTCGAAAGTATACACATTAACAAATGTATTAATCGTGTAGAAAGTCTTATTCGTTTTTTCAATCAATGTGAGATTTTTTTTTTAATCATATACACTAGACTTCTATTCATTTTTATTTTAATCAATGTGAGATTTTTTTTTAAAAGAAAATATGTCCTCCGCATAAAATTGACTCTTTTATTAACTTGGTTGCGCCATTGTGGATTAAGATTTTTTCTAATATTAACTCTTTTATTGCATGAAATTTATGTTTAATTTTGAAATATCCGATGAAGTGTTCATAGTGTATAAATTAAAAGGATTAATTCAAACTTTTGCATGTAAATACCAAAAATCAATGCCTTACCACATGACTATACTCTCCAATGGAGAGTATCCATACGACTTTTTTTAGACGGTAGAAGGAAAGGGGAGAAGGGGAAGAGAATGTTAGATATCATGCATTCTAGAAGTAGTATAGTTTGCTCATCAGAGAAGTATGACTTGAAGAACAAACCACATTTTTAAAGTACAAGACCCGGTGGCTTCTAAGGTGTACCAGCCAATAAGTGTCTCACCGGTGAGGCACCTAAATTTTACCATCATATCTATTTTGTAAAATTGAATGGTTGAGATTCACTTAAAATTAAAAGGTTACACATAACTTATCTTCACTCAATTCATCCTTTATTAAATCTGTTTTCTCTCTCTGCATTCATCTTCTTCTTCTCAAGTCTCCTTCATCCATGGAAGGGACATTCTTCTTTTTTTCTTCTTCATTTTTCTTAAACTCTCCCCAAATTGCAGGCCTCGTTTCTTCATCCAATAAAGAACAACAACCCCAATATCAAAAACTAGAAAAATCAAAATAATCATATTAGAAAACAAAAGCAATGTGCTGCAAAAGCATGCTAGAGAGGAGGCAGCAAAAGAACACGCAAACCACACTCAAACCATTGTTATCAAATTTTCATACATAGGGTCACATTGAACTTATTAAATTAACTCTAAAAACATTATTTTTATTTATTAATTTGTGTTTGTACATAGGGTCATATTGAAGAAGAAAAGATGGATTCTTTTAATCCTCCTTACTATGAACCGTGTTTTGTAGAATTGAAAATAGAGATTGAAAAAGAAGGGTCATTCAAACTGGAATCTCATGAAGCTTATGAAATTTAATAAGTTCAATAGTTGGAATCTCAAAAAGAAATTTAATAGCTTTCAATATTTGGCACCAAATTTATTAAATTGGCACCATGACCACTTAGTACCGGAAAATTACAACAAAATTGCTTGAGTGAGGAGATCTGAGAAGTCATTATGTCTAGCATATTTACGAGGAAGGAGGAGATCTGAGAAGAAGTAGAAGATGAATGAAAATAGAGAGAGACAAGAGAAAACAGATTTAATAAATGATAGATTGAGTGAGGATAATTTATGTGTAACTTTTTAATTTTAAGTGAATCTTAACCATTCAATTTTATTCAATAGATCTGATGGTAAAATTTAAATGACTCACCGGTGAAACATTTAATAGCTGGTACACCTTAGAAGTCACCACAAGACCCACATAAATTTAACTTAATACTAGAAGGGTGAATATTAGTAAGAGTGGTAGAAATAGAGTATATTTCTAGCACTACCCTACCCTCGCGTAAACAACATTATTCACAAGTCACAACATATATATATTGTCATTGAGACTTGAGAGTTTGAGACACATGCTCCTCCCCAAATTATTGTTGAACATTCAATACTTAAAATTATAAACTATGTCATGTCGTGTCCCTTAAGTATATGAGGTGGCCAAAATAGTTTTTTGTTTTGAGTTTAAAAAAAAAGCCGAAACAGACATGTAACTTTGAACGTAATAAAATATCCACATTGTGCCTTGGTTTCATTTGACAAATGTCATTTTTTGCCCAATGGTATGGTCATGTCTTACTCTTATATAATTTTCTTCTTAACTGTGTTAATATGTTTGTAAGACTAATTGAACAGAAATTAGTGTTGGAAACTTAGAATTAAAGGATTTAAAGCCTTTGTCAAAGAACTAAGGTCACATATCCATCAAAATTTTATCATACTGAGTGTTCACATATTTTTAAAGAAGACATTTAGAACACTGCTAAAAAAATAAATATAGAAAATGTGAGATGAAAAGTGGTAAAAAATAATGTATTTATCTATATAAAGTTTAATTCGTGTCATTTTTAATATTCCTTTTCAAAGGGTTATAATAACTTGTATCATACATATTCAATAATTTAAGCAAAAAATTGTATTAAAAAGAGTAATAAAAATTGAATGCATAATTTTTAAAATAATTTTATAATATTGGGCTCCTAGACGCGTTTCCTTATAATACAAATTAACATTTTCCTTTTTCAAATTAGTGTACATGTAATTATTTTGGTTAATTATATTTAGACACTATTTAAAAAAAAATTGATTGAATTTTTATAGTAGTTGATAAAATTATTGATCAAATTAACTTATAAATATGAAATAATGTAAAAAAGTTATATTTAATTATTATTTATTTTTTCTTAAAGTAAGATGACAAAATAAAATTAAAATGAAAAGTATAAGATATTAACTAACTTATCATAACCCACTTGAATTTGTCTAGTGGTGTTGGTTTGGGTCCTTAGAGTGTACTCTTCACAATGTCTCAAGTTCGATTCTCATTGGTACAAATTTTGGTGGGCTAGTCCATACAGAGCAAAACCTCTGACTTTAAATGAGTTCCCCGCAAGTGGACGGTGAGATTGGTCCCCTCGGATTAGTCGGTCCTTAGGCCGGATAACAAACTTTAAAAATGAGTTCCCCGCAAGTGAACGGTGAGATTGGTCCCCTCGAATTAGTCGGTCCTTAGACCGGATACCAAACTTTAAAAAATATTAATTAATTGACTTATCAGAATATATTATAAACTAATAAAAATAATCTATAAATTCATTAATAAAACCAAATAATTTTATTTTAAATAAACTTATAAATCATTAAGTTGAAATTTTTATTTGGTAATTGTGTGCCTTAAGGTGGGGTGGTGTACCTACCTAACGAAGATATAGGAGTTGTTGTGTGACGTTAATTTAACGCGCGTTTGTTCCCTAATCTTTTTCTTTCTTAATTCTTTCTTAATCTTAAAATCAATGACTTCTTCATTAATGGTTCCCTAATCTCTTTTGCTTAGGGAACTAACTTCCTCTCTGCTTTCCCCTTCCTTTTTTTCACCAATTCCTTCTTTTTTCTTACACTCACAACAACTTTTCACCTTCACCATACAAATATTTCACTCCTCAAAGGCTCAAACTTAACATCATCAACAAAAACAAAAAACATTAACATCAACATAAGATAGAGCATAAACATCAACACCTCTCTAACAAGAAAAAAGAAAGAAAAAAAAAAAAGTAGAATGAAGGCAAGAAAATAATGCTATGCCTCTTCTTATTATTGCATTTATTAATTTTTATATCTGCATTCAATATAGTTATATAATTATTTTTCTTATTTCTTTTTTGAAATGTTTATTTCTCTCTTTGTGTGTCGTTTAAATCTATATACGATGTTTCATTTTCTGCAGATGATACATAGCAACATTCATCTTCATAATTTACAAATCCTCGTTTTAATAGCTATTTGTCTCTTCAATTATTCATTCAGCTCCAAGGTATTTTTTTTTTAATATATATTTTTTTATTTTGAATATTTTGTTTGTGTTTTTTCTGACCGGGTACGAGGTAACAGATCGGAGAAACATGCGGGTCATGTGATGCTGGTCTTACATGTCAAACATGTCCTGCAAATGGAAATACAAGACCCAGATGTAGCAGGATACAAACTTCAAACCCCATTAACAAAGTTTGTTTCTTTTCTCAAATTTCTAATTCAAGTTTCTTCAATGGTGTTTTTTTTTGGAATTTTTTAATAATTATTTTTTTATGATAATGTGAAGGTGAAAGGTTTACCGTTTAACCGGTATTCATGGTTAACAACACATAACTCATTTGCTTTGGCTGGAGCAAGATCAACCACAGGGTCTATTGTGATTGCCCCTATGAACCAAGAAGATACAATTGTTGATCAACTCAAAGTAAGATTTAGTGCATGTTTGGTATCACGGTGAAATGTCAGAATCACAGCGATCTATCGTGATTTTGCCAAAGCTATAAGTTATCTGTAAAATCACGGTGGATCATGGTAATTCTGATACTCTCACCGTGATACCAAACATATATTTAGATTTAAGATTCTCTTTACCTTTTCATATTTCTTTATTATGTGAACAGTCGTTGGAATTTGTAGTATAGGATTATTATAAAAACATCATAGAATAAAGTTTTTTAGACTTTAGTATATAAATAAAGAACAAAGATTGAATTTTGAAACATAGGTTCCTTACAGCTCAACTAGTTTTTAGTGAGTAAAAAATTGTTTTTGGGTACCCTATATGACAACTAAGAACATTTCATTAGGAGAAAACAAAAGTGGCATCTATAGAAAAAGGTGTGAAGTTTTTTAATATTGAAATTAAATTATAATGACAAGAATTATTGATTTAAGAAAATGCTAGTGCGTGTCTTTGAAATATTTTTCAAAGTTTTTAAATAGTAAGTTAGTTAGTAAGAGCTGGGGACATTTGGGTTGGATAGGGGGAGGTTTAGAGTTCGATTTCTGGCAGGAGCAATTTATATTTTTTATGTAAAAAAAAATAATAGTAAGTTAGTTAGTAAATATATAAAATTTGTGGAATCAATATATTAAAAGTTAAAATATTTAAGTTTTTGAGTGAATAATTTATTGAACGCTTCAAGACATTCGTTAGCAAGATCCGTTGTTTGTCTTTTTAATTTTAGATGAAGTGGTAATCAATTGAATTTAAGCTCACACATAACTACACATAACTGTGAGACCTCGGGTTGAAATCCGAGTCATGAGTCATGACGTCCGGCCTAACAATTTCAATTTTTTTCAGTTAAGTTATGCTCAACAAATAATCCATTGTTTTTTTTAGTGAAAAATTATCCAATGTTTGTTAGTGGTCATATTTAATAAAAATAATTGAGGTATTGAGTTGGAGGAGTATAATGCTTGTTAAATACTACTATCACTAAATAAGTGTGCATAAAATATACTACTAGTATTTAATTACTAATAGATGAGATCCTTTTATTATTTTTTTGCCAACATGAGATCCCTTTTTTTTTTAATTGTCAATGTTTATGCTAGTTTTTTTAAAAGTTGTAACTTGTAACTCTTAGAAGTTACAACGATTTTTATTCCCACCTTTTAGTTTCTACGGTCAAAAAAACTATAAGATTGATCCTTCTCTTCTTGTGGTCCTTTTTATAATATGATGCATTGTAGATTTGTAGGACACAATAATATAAAATTAATCTGTATAAGTTTTGATGTCATAAAGTTTGAACACAAAAAAAAAAGAAGATAAAATTTCGATATTATTATAGAATGTCTTTTTAGTTTTTACATTAGTTTATAGATCTATGATAAATAATATCCTCAAAAAAATAAATGATACAATTTCATACAACAGTGTAAATAAATTTTATACAAATATATAATCTTATTTTATTATCTTGTCATGTTACACTAGTGTGTGTTTCTCCAAATAATTTTATTTTGGATAAAAGAACAATTATGATGGACAACCTTGAAACTTGAAAGCGTACAACTTACTCTTTAAGGAAAAAATGTACCTATTCATCAGTGGGAATCATGTGCTAACTACACAATAATTCATGTATGCATTAGTTGTCTTTGTGTTTTATTTAGAAAAAAGGTGAAACAACCATTACAAAATATGTTAATACCTAAAAAAGCAAAATATAAACATACCTTTTCATTTTTCTTTGGTTAATGAAATAATCATGTTTAAAGTTTAGATGCTGATGTGATGAATGCATTAGTCACATTTACAACATGGTATGTCACTTCATTTGAATAATTCACACATTAGATTAGCATTTTTATGAGTCAAAGAAAACAATTTTGTATCCTAGTTTGTGGATGCTTAGTTATTGATAACTTGATCAATTTTGAACTCATAACTCTATTTATACATATAAGTCCATATAAAAATAAAGAAATAACAAGAATAACTAACTTAACTAACTTTATCTCTAATAATCTATTGTGTAACGTGACAGAATGGTGTTCGAGGATTTATGTTAGACATGTACGATTTTAACAACGACGTATGGTTGTGTCATTCTACTCAAGGCAAATGTTTCAACTTCACTTCATTCGTAAGTGCGTGGCTCGACTATCTGCTTACTATTACATCATTCATTAACATAAATTTTGATGTATTTGAATCATTAAGTAACATCCATTTGTGTATGATCTGCAGCAACCTGCGATAAATGCACTTACCGACATGCGTTCATTTCTAGACGAAAATCCATCTGAAATAATCACCATCTTCATTGAGGATTATGTCAAAACTCCTCAAGGCATAAGTAAGGTCTTCCTAGCTTCGGGAATTCAAAAGTACATGTTCCCAATTGGTCGGTTGCCCAAGAGTGGTCAAGATTGGCCTATCGTCGATGACATGATCATGAACAATCAACGATTTCTTGCATTCACCTCCAAAGCCGCCAAGCAAGCATCCGAAGGCATTCCTTACACGTGGAGATACGTCGTAGAAAGCCAATGTGAGTAATCATTGCCTACCTCAAAAATATGCTTCAAGTTACTTGCACTTATTTTTGTCACGGGATGCAATGTAAATAAAAGATAGATGAAGACGTTGTCACATGATGCAGTGTAAACGAGTTAACTTAACTGTGTTTTACTAATAGTATATGTTTGAGAATTTTTTAGATGGAGATCCAGGCATGGTACCGGGTTCTTGTCCGAACCGAGCAGAATCACCACCGATGAACACAAAATCTAGGTCACTGGTTCTGGTCAACTATTTTCATAATACACCGAATCGCTCGCAAACCTGTGCTGACAATTCGGCTCCATTACTTAATATGTTGAAGACTTGTCATCAAGCATCTGGAAACAGATGGGCAAATTTCATAGCAGTTGATTATTATCTGGTAGGTGTTTATCTGTTTAAATCTTGATTAAATCATTAATCACAAAAAACTCGGACGAAGTTTATAATATTGTCAATGATGATAATGGTATTATAGAGGAGTGATGGTGGAGGAGCAGCAGATGTTGTTGATGCAGCAAACGGTCATCTAACTTGTGGATGTGATAGCATTGCCTATTGCAAGGTTTGATTTCTACAATCAATAAGCATAATCACTTGAACTATATAGAATACTCGTTTGAAGCATTATACCTCAAAACTTTACCTTATTATGTATTAATATATGTTCAGGCAAATGGTACGTTTGGTGCATGTGATGTCCCTATACTTTCTCCACCTCCACCTGCTGCAGAAGCTACACCAAATGAAAACCAGAAGAGCCCTAATGATACTAATGCAAACAATGCATATGTTGGTAGAACAACCAACTTGATGCAATCTGTTTTGTTAATTTTGGTTACCACAACTTTCTTGGTATGGTTATAAAATACATGCTACTAGTTTAGCAGTGTTTTAATCATGTGAAAATATGTATCTATGCATGTACTATATTGTAAAACATTGAGTCATTTGATTCCAAGAATTATGTATGGAATCTGAGTTATTTTTCATCACTCGGCACTTTATGATTGTATTGTAACTTGTTTAATGGTTAGCTTCTATTGGTTGCATAGTTCAATTTATTGCCAACAAGTGTATAGTTTGAGTGAACTTCCAAATAAATTTGAGCTAGTACAAGCCATGCCAAATATCTCTTTTCAGGCTATGCAAGTGAGAATGAGATCTAGTGAAGATTTGTGAGATGAGGTATACATCAATTGTGGGGCTTCTTTGTATTTCTCATAGGACAAAAGTTCAGTTATAGTGGCCACATATGAGATGCCTTATAGGGATGAATTGATTTATGGAACTCAAATTACATAGCTGTAAGGTTCTCTTTCTGTCAACAAAAGAAGCTGTCATGGTCTTTCTAAATCACAGCATAAATTCCCCACTTTCTGACACATGGAGCTAATGGACCACTGTATTGAAGGGAAGATAATTTGTCAGCTAATGCACACATGAATGTGTTTTTGAAACTTGAATGTTGTGCGTCTCACTTGTATGCATCATAGTAATAATGGTTAATCAAGAAGAAGAAAAATGTGTATATGTAAAATGTACTAGCCTTTGTATATGTTTTAATGATACAATACAATGTTCAAGAGTTCAAGGAGATCAAAACAGTCATTTATTGAATGAATTGAAACATATGGCTATAATTTACAAGACAAGCTCTAGCTACAATACAATCAAAACCTTAAAAAAGAGGCATGGTACATAGAAAGGGAAGAAATCTCGATGCGGGGTTATGCCGAGGTATAGTACGGTGCCAACAATCTAAAGCAAAAAGTACGTTAAGGCCCCGATGGATGAAAATTGTGTTTGCATTTCGCAATGACAGGTTGTAAAGGGAGGACGAGTAGCACAACTTTTTTTGTTGTCATTAAATAGACAGCTATGCAAAATTTATTGCTTCTCTATTTCATGAGTTGATCTTGTCTCATCGGTACATGTCTCGTTTTCAAGTGTATCATCAACAGATACAGAGGCGTCCTCTTTCGATCTATCCTCTTTTCTGGCAGTAGGTGAACTTCCTACGGCTGCATCCCTTCTAACTCTGCGATCCTATATCAATAAGTTAAAATCAAACACATTTGTCAGCAGGAGCATAAAAAATCACGGATGCAAAGTAATACTAGTATTTCTTTATCATGTTGCATGTGGTCCATTGGTGTGGTTTCATTTTTTAAACTTTGGTAGGGGGACATAAAGGGACCGGACGGTTGGTGTGCGGAGGAGGACACTGTTAAATTTATTTTGGTTAAGATAAAATACAAGATTTGTAGATAGTTGAAGAACTACACATGGCAAAGAAGTTAATACTCGCTATTAGCAGAAACAAATATTTGGATTCATTAAAAGAATTCGGTGTTCGATTTTGCGATTAGATCGAGTTCCAGTAGGTGGGTGTTGTGGTGGTGGTGGCGGATCCGGTACGTGTGTGGTTGTTTGTGGTGGTGGCGGCGGAGCTGTGTTTCCAGCGTTGGTGCAGATCTGGTGGTTTTTGTCGCTCCGGCGACGTTGTTGATGGTGGTTCGGTTTGGGATTTGAGTGCTTTGGTGTTCTTTTGCTCCGGCGGCGGTTTAAGTGTGTTGGTTGTTGTGGGCGGTTTAGGAAGAAGCTAGGGAGAAGGTGCTAGTTGGTTTTGGTGATGCTAGGTGGTTGTGGGTGATGTGGGGTTTTGTGTTGGAGGTGACGAGGGGTTTTTGTGTTGGTGAGGTGCTAGTTAGTTTTGGTGTTGCTAGGTGGTTGTGGGTGTTGTGGGGTTTTGTGTTGGAGGTGGCGAGGGGTTTTTGTGTTGGTGAGGTGCTAGTTGGTTTTGGTGTTGCTAGGTGGTTGTGGGTGTTGTGGGGTTTTGTGTTGGTGAGGTGGTGGTCAGATCTTGTGCTGCCGGTGTGGTTAATACTGTGTGTGATTGGTTTTCTTGATCTCTGATTCTCTGACCGCTATCAAATCTGTTGAGATTTGCAGGACTCTTGTTGAGTGTCTGTTGGTTTCCAAATCTGTTGAGGTTTGCAGGTTTCTTTGGATCTGGTTGACCTCTATCGCGTCAGTGTTAACCTTTTGGAGATGGATTGCGTGCTGAGACTTCTCTGCCTAGTTTTTCATTCTATCGGTGCACCATCAACTTTTGCCTCAAGAAGCTGCTTTTTAGATTCTGATGGGCCGATCACTTTTGATTCGAGATCGGAGTTAGCGTCTGGTGGTATCCTTTAGGGTCAGATTGATGGTTCTCGGGTGGTCTGAAAGCTGATGAGCGTTTTATTTCTAAGTATGGGATTAGAAGTAGACCTCTATTAGGTGGTGTATGTTTTGGTTTATTCATTGGTGTTCCGCTTATATGTGGCGCCTTTGTTTTGTAATTCATCTTTTACCGATCTTTGTTCTTCTTGTGCGAAGATCGTGTTATTAATAATATATATTTGCCGTTCAAAAAAAAAAAAAAAAGAATTCACACAAACTATGATTCACACTACTAACTTAAACCGAGACAGAAAATTAGAAACTAAATTTATCGTCTATGCAAATTTGATAAATTGGTAATTTAATTTAGAGGGCAATGGATAGCTGGTTATCTAGTATTCATTGAAAATTAATGATACACTATCTTTGTAACTTTCATAACTGTCACATCTAGGATTAAGATCTTAGTAGATAAAAGGAACAAACCACATGCTATGATTCCATAGTCATTAAATATTACCATATTGGGGTTGAATTAATTGAAGCAGAAATGATAGTTACCTCCTTGTAAGGTGAATCTTCAGCTTCAAGCATGTGTATTACATGCCCCATTTTAGGCCGCTTTTGTGCATTAGGGTCGGTGCAGCGTAAGGCTACAAGAAGAGCTCGCTTTAGTGCCCTTGAACTTGGTTTTTCTGGAAGCTTTGGATCCAACACTCCCTCTGGATTTCTATTACCGACCATCTTCTTAAGCCACTCAACTAAATTCACCTGAAAATTTGAAGTATTCAAATTCAAGAGTAATAAACAATCAATAACAGAAAGGTTCACACTTCACAGTAGTGTGAGAAATAAACGAAATCAAACCTCTTCTGCAGGACGACTATATTCAACTGGATTCCTGCCAGTAATCACTTCCATAATAAGAATCCCGAAACTATATACATCACTTCGTTCGTTCAACATTCCAGTACTTGCATACTCAGGAGCTACATATCTACCAAAAAAAATGCACGAATTATTCACAACTCATAATTTATATATAACCCTTCTACGAGGGAATACTACAAAAGCTAGACAGCGGAGAGTGTACGAACCCAAATGTACCCATGACACGGGTTGTTATATAGCTGCTATCAGGGCTAAGGAGTTTTGCAAGGCCAAAGTCAGAAACCTTCGAATTCCATTGCTTATTAAGTAAAATGTTGCTTGATTTAATATCACGGTGAACAACTTTTGGTTCTAGCCCCTCATGAAGATAAGTCAACCTGTTCAAAAAAGTAATATCATGAAATACATTTTCTCCCAATAAATTTAGGAATTGAAGAAAGACAAAAATGGACACAAAATAAACAAAATGATGCTTTTGTTGCTTAGTGTTTTACCCTTTAGCCGTTCCAAGAATAATGTTCATTCGAATTTCCCAAGTTAGTGGACTACAAGGTCCAACATCACCATGTAACCATTGCTCCAAGTTACCATTGTCAACAAACTCATACACTAACATTCTGTTAGAAAGGAAAAAACACATTTCAGTTTATACTTATAAACTATTTATAGTAATAATAAATATGAACTATATAGCATAATTATGATAATAATGGAAAATTTTAAAAGCATATAAATATTAAATGAAAAATAGAAGAACATTATAGTACTACCTATGAGCTCCTTCAGCACAATAACCAAGCAACCTTACTAAATTCTTATGTCTAACTCTTCCTATAGCTTCCACCTCAACCTTAAACTCTCTTTCAGCTTGTCCCCTACTCAAATTACAAACCAAATCATTGTTAGCTAATTTAACGCCGAAACCACTTGATGTCAGAACTGACCCGTAAACCAGATTATTAAATTGATGGTGAAAAAAAAAACATAATTTAAAAAAGAGTGAGAATGAAAGAAAAGAACCTATTATTGAGCAAATTCTTAATTGCAATATTAGTGTTATCTTTCAAAATACCATGATAAACAATTCCATAACCACCTTCACCAATAACATTTTCAGGAGCAAATGCATTAGTAGCATCTTCTAATTCTCTAAGAGTATACCAATGACCCCAACCCAAATGAGAAACTTGAGGTATAACAGTAGGAACTTGATCCAACGGTCGAGATTCACCACTATGTTCACGAGAAGTAGAAGACCTTAAACCAGAACCACGTTGTTCAGGGTAAGATATTCTATGGTTTTTACCTATCTCAAACTGAATTCTTTTGTAACTCAACGGAGTTTCTTCTTCTGAGTGTAGTTGTTGTTGGTTTTGTTCGGTGGATGAAAATGGGTCGGGTTCGGGAAACGGGTCGGGTTGAGGTGGAACAAGGTCGAGTTTAATTTCTTGGATTTCTTTGGAGTGATCAGGGATGGAAGGTTTAATGGATTTGGAATTGTTGTTGTTGTTGTTGCGTTTGAAAGCTAACCAAACGGAGATGAGGAAGAGGAGGAGAACGATGGCGACACCGACAGAGACACCTAGGACAACCCATAAACGGAGACCGAAGATTGATGTTTGGTTTGAAAGTTGGTCGTTCATTGTGTCGGTTGTAGAATGATCGTGCATTGCTTGGTGTGAGGTAGAAGAAGAAGAAGAGAGAGAAGCGTGTGAATGGATGAGTTGAGAGAGAAGAAGAAGAAGAAGTAGAAGGAGGCAATGGCAGCTGGCATGGTGGGACCTGGTGGTGGTGCCATCAATTGCAGTGTAGTGTGTGTGTGAGTGTGAGTGAGTGGGAACTACTGTTGTAGCTTCTAGTTGTAGTTTATGTATGCATATGATTATGTTTGGTATGACGGTAAATAAAGTGTTAGAATCATACCGATCTAATCTGATTTTGTAGAATTATAATTTGTAACTTTTAGAAAAATTAAGATATATTTTAATATTTTTTTTTAAAGCAAGTAATTCTAATATTATAATTTATAATTTTTGTAAAATTATGATGGATTAGCGTGATTCTGATGGATTCATTTTGATACAAAAACATATTAAATTTATGTCTAATTATATTAATCTATAAGATATTAGATGATATAATGCAACTACTACTAAAGATTCTTTGTTTGGAAAATGTTATAGTATTATTAGTGAAATCTATAGAATATAGTAGTTGCTTTTAATGTGTTATGAGTGTGTATGATTAGTCAAACAAAATGATGTACGGCTGCTTAAGTGCAAGTTTGGAGTGGACCTAAATTCCATTTTGGAGGAGTTAACTAAGTTACTAAAAGTCAAGTTTATTATACCGACAAAATTATAGTGCTGTTAAATTGTATAGAAATATTATAGTGATAACTTGTGTATTTCTTTAAGATTTAAGAGTATTTACTCTTAATTATTATAAATAGTTTTAAGCAATATAATTTTTTTATAAAATACATCGTTAGATTGAAAGTTTATATCATATAGATTATCTGTGTAAAATTTTAGACAAATCTAAAATCATTTGATATGTTATTGAGACACATAAAGATTATCGATGTCTAACAAATCACATAAATTGTTAATTTTGATACGTTTCAATAACATATCAAATCATTTTAGATTTGTCTGAAATTTTACACAAATAATTTATATGAATATAAACTTTTAATCCAACGGTGTATTTTATAAAAAATTATATCAATTAATTTTTTTTAAGTGGTTGGGAATAAAAAATTATTTATTTTATAAAGAAAAAAATATTTTATTTATCACTTTTTAAATTACTGTATTAAGAAGATTTGTATTCAAAACTCAAACTTCTTTTGTACAAAACAATTATGTTTGGTTTGACTTTAGATAGTATTGATTTTAGTTGAATTGATTTTATCAGAATTGATTTATATTTGGATTCTATATGTAAAAATGGGTTGAAAGATAAATTTCAATGTAAAAATCATATTTAAAGTCATAAGCTACAAATTCTAACTTTTTGCAGAATCAAATTTTGGAGACAGAATCAATTCTGCTTTAGTATAACCAAATATCATAAAATCAATGCAGAATCAATTCTACACCTCTAAAATTGTTTTTGACTCCTTCAAAAACTAACCAAACACACACGAACTAGAGGAAGTATTATGCCATAAAAAAAGAACTATAGGATGTGTATAATATTAAGGGGTGATGAGGGAGATGATGTGGTTGCTATAAGTAGTTCACAATGAAAATACAAGAGTGGGTGATAAGTCCCTGTCTAATGGAGCTAGCACACAATGGTCCAACGATGGCATTGACTATGAGTTTCAAGGGGTGACGACGGAGGTGCTTTAGTGGCTATATATGGAAATATGGCTGTTAACAAATGACAAAAAGATGCGTAATCAGAGGTCGAAATTTAATGGCCAATGATACCACATTAAAAATAGCATTAGTTTTTTATGGTTTAGTTTCTCTATTTTGCTTAAACTTTTCTGTTTTTGGTGATGTCAAAATGTTTCTCAGATGTTAGTTTCACACTTTGTTGGAAATAACTCAATTATCAATAAATTTATTCATCCACTCTTGATTAATACAGTATGATTACAAGAAATTGTATTATTGGGTGGCGACTCTCATTTTTGTTAAGTCATTAAGTGTATTTGTAATTTTTAGCTTTAGATTGATAGTCTCTCCGGCCTTAATTATTTAATAAACTTAAAAAGTGGAAAATTATTTATAATTAAGGCCGGAGGTAGTAAGTTCAAGTTTGTCACATTTATATAGAGAGAAACAAAAATGCTAATTGACTTTGCTAATTTGAGTCTTTAGTTATTATGTAGTGAAGTCTCCTAGTAAACTCCTTATTTTACTTTTTATGTAGTTTCATTTTTAGGATAAACTCATGCATGTCTTCATTTTTAGGATAAACTCATTCATGTCTTCTTTTAAAGGTGTCAAGATAAAGCCCAAAGACATATATTCTTAAGAGATTTGTTTGTGCGATATTGTTCATGTTAAAACAACTAAAAGTAGTAATTTTAATGAAAAATAATAATTATTTAACATGTGTAAATTTGTACATGATAGAAAAATTCTAATAAAAATTAAAGAATTCAATAATATAAAATAAAATATATTATTTTTTGACAGTAAAATGAAATAGGTTCTATCATGTTCTATTTTACTCAATTTATTGAAATAGACATTAAACATACAATGAAAAAACAAAGAGCTATGTAATGTTAAACGATGTATCAAATGCAATAGTTAAGGATAAAAAATGTAAACAAAAATTAAAGTTCTAAATAGAAAAACTTTTTAAAATTTCTATCATTTAATGCATTGTTTTCAAAACTATATTGTCATTTTTCAAAAAAAATAAAACTATATTGTCATTTTCGTTTCCTTAGTTATTGGCCCACTCCCAAACACACTACTCCCAAGTAGAGGTGTTCAAAAAATTAAGTTAACTCTAACCACACCACTAACCAAACTTTATCCAAATTCATTTGCATGAACCATTTTAAAAAAAACCACACTCAATCCAAATAAAAAAAACCAAATGTAAACCATAATTATTTTTTAGATTTGGTTTACAATTGGTTTCAAATTAAAGCCCAATAGTTACCTAAAGCCCAACTACAATTATTAAAATATTAATTTAATAAATAAATAATATAAATTGGTGGTGGAGGGCCGGCGGTCAATGCCGGACCACCGGCGGTCGGCACGGTGGAGCTCCGGCGAGATCGGCGGTGGACGGCGGAGCTCCGGCGGTCGGCACGGCGGCGGGCCGCCCCCAACCACCTCCAATTTCTTAAAATAATAAAAAAATCTGATTTTTAATGTTTTTATTTAAAATAAGAAACAAATTTATTGTTTGGGCTTAGAACTTAAAAGTAGATTTGGGCTTAAAAAAAATCTTTTTGAATTGCTAAATACCCCTCTATTTCATAAAATTAAAGGAAAATTATCATTTTTTTCAATAATTAATAAATATGTATTTATTGTACCAAAAAAAAAGAAAAAAAAATGTATTTTTTAATCAATTAATAAAAAAATAGTTTGAATATTGTAAAAAAAATGGTTATGAATTGGTTTCGAACCGGTTTTAAACTATAACCAAATTAGTTTTGTAAAAAACCAATTTTTCATTAAAATGGTTTTGGTTTTAAACCAAAACCATAAATGTGGTTTGGTGTGGTGTGGTTTTAAAACCATGCACACCCGTACTCCCAAGTCCCAATGGTCTAGAGGTGGCAAAATAATCTATTAAGATAAAATTTATCCAATTCATCCATTAATTTATTCATCCAATCCAACTATAAGGAAAAAAAATTGTAAATGGATTGGATCCATCCGCTAATTGATTGGATGAATTAAATTCATCCACCTTAATTTCAAAATCCAACTGAATCATTAATTATTATTTATTGTAAATACACTTTATTTTAAAAAATTAAAATTAAAATAATAAAGATGTTAAAAATAAAAATTTGGATGAAACAATTTTTTTTCCTTTGCTCCAAACAAAATATTTTTTTAAGTTCATTTGAAAAAAAAAATGTAAGCAACGACGATCTACCGCACCACCACGAGTCGTCAGAGAACCACTGTTTGCCGCCGTGGGCAACGACGATCAACAGTGGTCACCGGATGTCTCCAACGGTCAATGGTCTGTCAACCACCTCTATTAAATTAATAATAAAGTAATTTTTAATTAAATATATAACAAATAAATTAATTTATTTTTGGACTTATTATTGTACCAAAAAAATAATTGGGCTTATTCAAAAAATATGTTTTGGGCTTTAACAAAATACAGTATTTATTTTGGATTGAATTTATAACATTCAATTTATCAATCATAAAATTTTTATTAATATATAAATCCCTCAATAATATTAATAATAATTTAAATTTACTATATTATTTAAATTAGTGGATGAATTAGATATCCATCCATTAAAATGATAAAAATGGATGGATTGAATGAATTTCATTTCTAATGGATAAATTGGATTGAATTTATTTTTTTTAAATTTTAATGAATAATTAAATTATTATAATCCATCTAATCCAACCATTTTGCCACTATTACTCTACTCACATCTATAATTAAAACTAATAATAATATAAATCCAAATTGTTTAGTTTTTAGAAGCGCGCCAAAAACGATACACTTTCCCGCGCTATGCTTAAAGAGTAAAAAAACCCTTTGCGCCGCATTATCGTCTCATTTTCATTTCTAATTTCCAATTTCCAATCACACTCACCAAATCTGAATCAGAGAGAGAAAGATACTATGGCGGACGAAGACGGTTCATTAAGCCGAAAACGAAGACCAACCAGAGGACCCGAATCCACCGCCAGAAGCCAAGCATTAGAGCGTCTCAAAGCCCGCAGATCCGGCGATCGCGGATCCGACGCCACCGGACCACAAATCAGGTTAGAAAACCCTATCTACGACACAATCCCGGAGGAAGAATACACCGCACTCGTCGCTAGTCGCCGCGATCAAGCGCGATCATTCATCGTTGACGATGAAGGCATCGGTTACAACGATGAAGGCGAAGAAGAGGATTGGTCTAAAGCCGGTTTCAATCTCTCCGATGATGAATCGGAAGGTGAATCGGAAAAACCTAAAAAGAAAAAAGATAATAATAATAATTCTCAAATTAAACGTCCTTCTGCTTCTGCTGCTAAATTATCAGCCGCTGCTGCTATGATGGGCGGATCAAGAGTTTCTTCAATGTTCACTTCTGCTGTTTTTAAGAAAAGTAGAGACGATAAGGCTTGCGAGAGCCTTGTCGATGAAGTTCTTAAAGAGTTTGCGCCGGATGAGACTGATAAAGTTAGTCGTAGAAAAGTGCAATCTAATTCGTCTTCAATTGGTAATGGTAATGGTAATGATGCTGTGCGGATTAAGCAATCTGCTGAATCTGTAAGAGGTTCTTCTGTACACCGGAATTTTGCAGTTGCAAATGTTGACAATGATTCTGTTAAGTTTAATAAGGATATTAATAAGGATAAGGATAATGGATCTAGTTTAGGGTTAGAGAAAAAGTGTGAAGTAGAATTGAATGGAGGTTTGGAAAATGACGAGGGACGAATGGTGGTGGAATCTAATGATTGTTTTTCTCCGAGTAATGGGAATTTAGTTGAAGAGAAAGTGGTGAAGACGAAAGAGGATGAAATGGTGGCAAAACCTGTTGTTAAAAAGGAGGGTTTCATTTTGAATGCTAAAGTTAATCAAGAGGTGGTGGATCCGAAGTCGTATGCTACTGCTGGTTGGCAGGCTGCGAGGAATGGTGCTGGTGGAGGTGGGGAGACAAATGTTGCTGATTCGAATAATCAACAAAACTTGGAGTTCAATTTGGAGCCAGAGGGATCGCTTCCTTTTTACATACTTGATGCTTATGAGGAGTATTATGGAGCTAATATGGGTACTCTTTATTTATTTGGGAAGGTAATTTTGTGGTTTTGAAATTGTTTCTGTTGTTACAATTTAAGTGTTATGTTAATTTTGAACTAGCAATTTCACTTTTTAAGTTCCTATGTCATTCTAATATTTGTTGATTCCCCTTGACTTACCTCATTATTTGTTGTCGTGTGTTCTTATGACTCGACTACTGTAAATATGTTGTCGAAGCAATTGATAGTGACAACAAATATTAGTGAAGTACCTTTTTGTTCATAATGATGCATGATACTGAGTGTTTTTTTATTTATTTGCCTATAAGATATTAGTTCTGAGTCATATTGTGAAGTTGAATTTTCTAGCTTTGTTTTTGGCACCTGGTCAACAAAAAGCCGGGTCACATGGAACAGCCGATTACTCATTTCTGCCAAAGAGTTTAACGTGAATGATGAAAGTGATTTTGACTATTAGTATTCTTGTTGATAATTAGGTCAAAACAGGGAATTTGTATCAGAGTTGCTGCGTTGTTGTAAAGAATATGCAGAGGTGTGTCTATGCAGTTCCAAGTAATCCTTTGCATTCCATTGATGAGATGATAAAGCTTGAGAAAGATGTCCAAGAGTCTCGAATTTCTCCTGCTGAATTCCGTAAAAAGCTGCAAGTAAGTTTTTACTTTGTTGACATCATGCATAAATGTATATAATTTTTGTTAGTTTTATTTTAGTTTGAATTCTTACCTAGTTTCTGTTGGCCAGAGTTGATAAGTCTATTTTGTCCCACTCTCTTTGAAATTGTAGGATGCAGTATCTGATACAAAGAATGAGATAGCAAAACATCTAGTGGATCTGGGTGTTTCTACCTTTAGCATGACACCTGTTAAGGTTTGCTGATTAATAAATTTGAATGCCTTGAACGCATAAATGAGTTATGTGATGCCTTTGCATACATTATTTTTGCCTGTCTTTCTATATTGACTCCATGCTCCTTTTTGCAGAGAAAATATGCATTTGAGCGATCTGACATTCCTACAGGTGATAATTATGCGGTGAAAATAAATTATCCATTCAAGGTACACTTTTAAATCTATCAACATTCTCACTTTAAATTTAAAAATGTCAAAGTACGTCTTCATCATTTCCTCATGAGCTTGTTAGGTGATTGTAATTTGTTTCAATGTTTACCACAATATTTTGACAATTGCAGGATACTGCACTTCCAGTAGACCTCAAAGGAGAAAGTTTCTGTGCTCTTCTTGGAGCTCGAAACAGGTATTGCCATCCTGTGATGTGTTTGTTGTCATTAAAGTATGCAATCTTGAAGGAAAATTATTGAATAAGCCTTTCTGAAACTTTGGAACTCAAATTTTGTTCGGATGTGTTTATTTTGTCTGTCACTGCACTTAAAAAATCCGTTCCACTTAAACATTTTTGTTCAGTAATTCCAAGCTTTCCAAAATGATTTATTGGTGCTAAAATTCCCAAACTTGTATCAAAAAGCTCCTTAAATTAAACAATAATTTCTGTCAGAAAAACAGATGAACTGACTGTATCCCCATCTGCAGTGCACTTGAGCTATTTCTGATTAAAAGAAAGATTAAGGGGCCTTCATGGCTACAAGTTTCAAACTTTTCTACCTGCCCAGCTTCCCAAAGGGTGAGATTTTAGCATGAATTATACTATAAGTAACAACATGATATAGTTTTCACCACCTCTGATACACAGGCTTCCTTTTCTTTTTCAAATCTTAACAGCTTGTTTGTGCTTACAGGTTAGCTGGTGCAAATTTGAAGTGATTGTTGACTCCCCTAAAGACATTAGGGTTTCTTCTTCATCTTCCTCAAAAATCACTCTCGTGATTCCCCCTGTGGTTGTCACGGCGATAAACTTGAAAACCACCATAAATGAAAAACAGAACATAAATGAAATTGTATCTGCATCTGTTGTCAGTTGCAATATGGTGAAGGTTGTTTACTGTTCTTTTAATAGTGTTTAGATTTTTTGCCATCATTATTTTGTTACATATAACACATGTTATATTTTTTCACGAGCTCAAAGTGCATTGATATTTGTGCACACGCATACAAGCACTTTTGAATACATATTTCTATACTAGTTAAATATTACTGTCAGCTTTAAAGATATGTACCAGTTTTTCTATACTTTATAAGTTGTAGTTTAGGTGGAAATATGATCAGCAGCAACCTTTCGTGTTTTACTTTTTAGATTGACACTCCTATGCTGGCTTCTGAGTGGAAGAGACCTGGAATGCTGACCCATTTTACTGTTATTCGCAAACTTGATGGGAATATATTTCCAATGGGATTCAATACAGAGGTCACAGACAGAAACGTAAAAGCTGGGTCACAAGTTCTTTGTGTTGAAAGCAGGTGGAAACTTTTAAAACACTTGTTAATAGTTCGAGCATTTTACATATATCCACTACCACATGCTGTCCTTAGAGTTCAAATATTATACTATCAAGAAATAGCAAGATTTTGCTTCAATTTGCTTCCAGGATTGACATATTTATTTACTGTGTTCAGTGAAAGAGCTTTGTTAAACCGTCTAATGTTGCAATTACACAAGATGGATAGCGATGTTCTTGTTGGACATAATATTTCTGGATTCGACCTGGATGTTCTTCTCCACAGATCTCAGGTAGGAATTCGGCTGCTTCTTTGAAACATTTTCTTGAATCTTGTCCAATTATATGACCTTTTCACATTGAATAGGAATTAACTGAATTGTTTCTTTCAGTTCATAGCCTTTTTCATTTTTCTTTGCTTTCAAATGTATAATATCACGATCGCGATGATAAGCAATTTATTCAAATTGTTTGGACTAGGCAGAAAGTAGTATGAAAATCACATTAGACCAAAGTTTTGTTGTTAGAGTTGATTATGATGCAACTTCAGACAATTATTAAATCAAATGAAGTATTACAGTTCATATGAAGGACTGAATTTGCGTCTGACTTTTTAAGCTCCACAACATCATACTTTATCTTGAGTTTCCTATTCCCAATACAATTGCTCATTTTATTTTCATTATATATCAACGCGCATTTTACACTGAAAAAGATGCTGCACCTTAAACACAAAAATAAAACCTGTGCAGGCTTGCAGAGTACCAAGCAGCATGTGGTCTAAACTGGGTCGTCTCAACCGTTCTACGATGCCTAAGCTTGATAGAAGAGGCAAAACATTTGGTTTTGGAGCTGACCCTGCTATCATGTCTTGCGTTGCAGGCCGGCTTCTTTGTGATACATATTTGTGTTCCCGTGATCTATTAAAGGAGGTAAAATATTTGTCGATAATTCTTGCAGGAATTTTAATTTTATTTCTTACTAACTACTTTCATTGGTTCTTCCAGGTTAGTTATTCTTTAACCCACCTTGCAAAAACACAGCTGAACCAGTCTCGGAAGGAAGTTGCTCCACACGACGTTCCAAAAATGTTTCAAACAGCAAAATCTCTGATGGAGCTAGTAGGTGCCACTGTCCCTGAACAGTTTTTTCTTTCCCTTATTTTTTAATAAAAAAATTGTAAACGAGCTATTTGAGGCGTTCATTGTGCAGGTTAAACATAAGTTGATTTTTCCAATGATTAGCATTTCATTGTTATGGAGTTTTTTTTATTTCTGATTTTCTGCATCACTAAAAATCTAGATACATTATGCTATAGTCTGCACACATAGATATTGAAATATGGCAATTGTCGTGGGTGTTGATGTTAGAACTTTATTTTCTTTTGCTTTGCATTGTACTATTGTTGATATTAGCAGTGGCTTTAACTTGATAATGCTTCTGGCCAACTTTTTAATTGTTGAAACTTTAAAGTGATAAGTATTGGAAGTAGTATGTGCTGTAATTGTACTGCAGAGTATCTAATGACTAAAATGAATAATGCAGAATCTATGTTGATTAAGTTATAGTATCTTTCCTTAGAAATTGGTGTGGGTCGAGCAACTTACTACATCCATCTGACAATTCTTGATTTATCAAACATTATAATTATACTACATTATTCTATCCTCCTGGTTGTCATAGTATTTTTGATTTGGCCAGATTGAATATGGTGAAACGGATGCATGGTTGTCCATGGAACTCATGTTTTATTTGAGTGTCCTTCCTCTCACGCGCCAGTTGACTAATATAAGTGGCAATCTGTGGGGGAAAACTCTTCAGGTGAGCCCTTGCAGCATTTATTTGCTGGCTTAATTTGGTATTGTGCATGATGTAGCAGTCAGAGCCCACATCTAATGTTTTCTATTTCAGGGTGCCCGGGCACAGAGGGTGGAGTATCTTTTGTTGCACGAGTTCCATAAAAAGAAATATATTGTTCCAGACAAATTTTATAATAATGCAAAAGAAACAAAGGTGACAAAACGCAGAGTAACTCATGGCGTCGACGGTGGCAACTTTGATGATGCAGATATTAACGACGCAAACTATCATAATGATGCTGCTGAAAGTGATCATAAGAAAAGCAAAAAGGCTGCTTCCTATGCTGGAGGACTGGTTTTAGAGCCAAAGAAGGGTCTATACGACAAATATATATTACTTCTGGACTTCAACAGTCTATACCCTTCTATCATTCAGGTTGATAATTTTCTCCTTCAAAATATGCTTCTGGTTTTGGCAACACTTTCACTCTCCTTTGGCATTTTGTCTATTTTATTTACTTGTCAGGTTCACCTCTAGTGGTATATCTTATAACAGTTTCTTCTATTAGCAACTGACTGAACTGCATTGCAGGAGTATAATATATGCTTCACAACTGTTGAAAGATCTACAGATGAATCTTTTCCTCGTCTGCCATCCAGTAAAACAACTGGAGTCTTGCCAGAGGTAAAAATGCATGGATTCAAACAGATTATCTTTAAAATAAATTTTCCTGTAAGGTGAAGCCTTGTCCGTCCAGGTTAGTTAGAGTTGGAGAAATGAGAGAGACGGGTTTTAAAAATTTCACCTACATATACAAAGCTGTGATTTCAAAGTCATGATTTTGGGCCAAGAGAGACGATAAAGAACCCTAAAATTTAAAAATTGTTCTTTTCACTTCTCAACCAAAGCTATTTATGATAAGCATTTTAAATTCTCTAAAAAAATACCGTTTTAGAATTCTGTCAGAATGCACTTCTGTTGATTACATTGACCAAGAATGGCACAATCAAGATCAGTGAATATTTATTTGCAAAACTGAATTAAAAATTTGAGATGCCTTTGTAGCCTATATACAGTGAGTTTCTAACTGCACCCTTCGACTGCAGAGATTAGATGCATATGCTTATTTTATTTATTTATTTGTTGTCGTAGTTGCTGAAAAAGCTTGTTAAGTGGAGGCGAGATGTAAAGACATGGATGAAGACTGCATCTGGTCTTAAACGCCAGCAACTGGACATTCAGCAGCAAGCACTGAAGCTTACTGCAAACAGGTTTATATCTTGTTTTTTCCTAGCATCTAATTCTGAGTGCCCAAAATTATGTTTTGTTCTTCCTTCTGCAATAAAATAATGTTATGGTGTATGATGCAGTATGTATGGATGCCTGGGATTTTCCAATTCAAGATTTTATGCAAAGCCACTGGCTGAGCTCATAACCCTTCAAGTAAGAAGAATATGTTGGCTTGTTCTGCAAAACCAGTGATTACCATACACTCAAATATATTCCCAGACATGTGCATTTTCATTTACATGTTTGATGTCATACAGGGAAGGGAGATTCTACAAAGTACTGTTGATCTTGTTCAAAATAACTTGAATTTAGAGGTTATTTCTATTACACTGCTTCTTGAAGTACTGTATGATTTTATTATGTATATGAATAATTTAATTAGACTGGTTGTGGTATTAACTCTTAATTATTGTACTGTTTTACAGGTGATCTATGGTGATACTGATTCAATAATGGTTTACAGTGGGCTAGATGATATTGCAAAAGCAACTTCAATATCTAAGAAAGTTATTCAAGAGGTAAGATTTGACTATTAGATATGTTAAGTTCTTTTGGACCTATATGACGAACTTAGTGTGGTAATTGGGTCGATGTTTACCTCATCTTCTGCTTAACTTTTGCAATATGGTATGTTAGAGGCAAAATATAGTTCTTTTTTCTAGACTGAGCATTTTATGTTTAAAATGTTTGTATTTCTTGTTTCTTGCCATCGGCGAGTTTGCTATGTAAATTTCTAACTGCTGCAATGATGTCTTACCTTATTGTTTTGCACTATTTGCTATTACGGATAATTTGGCATGTTTGCATGTTTCAAGAATATATGGTTTTTTCCTTTGTAGTTTTCGTTTTTGATATAGATCTTCTGACCTGTGATTTCTCCTTTAATTTGTCATTAGGTCAATAAGAAATATAGGTGCTTAGAAATTGATCTTGATGGTTTGTATAAGAGAATGCTACTTCTCAAGAAAAAGAAATATGCAGCTGTTAAGGTGCAGTTTAAAGATGGCACCCCATATGAGGTATGTATGCTTATCTTATTATTTTTCTTTTTCTAACACCTTAGAAGAACATGCCAGCGGAATTAACGTATGGTGCAGGTTATTGAACGCAAAGGTCTTGATATTGTCCGCCGTGACTGGAGCTTATTAGCGAAAGATACAGGAGATTTTTGCTTGACTCAAATTTTGTCAGGAGGGTATGTTACTATCGCACAATCCGACTATTCCAGATGCAATCTTTACTTGTTTATCTTGCAACTTAATATTATGGCTTCAATACTTACAGGTCATGCGAAGATGTCGTTGAATCAATTCACAACTCTCTCATGAAGGTAAATTGTAATGTTTTATAGTATCAAACATTTGTTTATAATAACCAACCATATGATCGGAGTATTTAAAAGGAAGACGCTTCTTGGATCATTTGGAACTCTACACCTTGCTGAAGAGTTAAACGCTATCGCAGGGGTTTGTTGCCCAAATGCCTTGATGAACATCCAAATTTGATTTGGTGTCATTAGTGGACGGCACTTCTTTTAATTGGTCTAATTAGTTATTAATCATAGGAGAAGGCATTGAAGTTTATTGGAGATTTTGCTCTAGTAGATTTTTCCCTGCCTTTTAGCTTTTCATTAAATTGAAGTATGAGGTTTATTTTTTCAGCCAGCCATTGAATGTTAGTATTAATACAGGTACAAGAAGAAATGAGAAACGGACAAGTAGCATTGGAAAAATATATCATCACAAAGACATTGACTAAACCACCTGAAGCATATCCTGATGCCAAAAACCAGCCACATGTTCTTGTGAGTACAGACTATTTTTTATTTTCCTTTACTTAAACGATCTGGTATGTGTTTTCTTATGCTCTGATCTACTCAATTCTGAGGATAGCTTTCTTGATCAACATACAGGTGGCACAAAGATTGAAGCAACAAGGTTACACCTCTGGCTGCTCTGTTGGTGATACAGTCCCATATATAATTTGCTGTGAACAGGTTTGTTATTTTAGTGCTCTCGATCAAAGGCCAACTGGGATAACCTTGATATATGTTTACATTGGGCATTTGAAGTTGCCATACGAAATTTTGCTTCTTTGTATTTTATTTTTATTTTCTTTTTTGAGTAGGGTGGTAGTTCAGGAAGTGCAACGGGAATTGCTCAACGTGCCAGACATCCTGATGAACTAAAACACGAACAGGGGACATGGCTAATTGATATTGATTACTATTTGTCACAACAGGTCCATTGTTGTTTTGCACCTAATTTTATAAATATCTATGGTTATTGAGTACTGTACTGATCTGCTTGAGTATTTTCTTTTCCCGTGCAGATTCATCCTGTGGTATCACGTCTTTGTGCATCAATTCAGGGTACTAGCCCTGAAAGACTGGCTGATTGTTTAGGGCTTGACACGTCAAAGGTAAAACTTTTTAGTTTATCTCAGCATTCAGAGGCAGGTAGTTTATTTTAATTATTTTTGATATCAATTGTTCTTTTGCATTGGGGTTTACAGTTTCAACATAAATCAAGTGAAGCTTTAAGTGACGATCCTACAAGCTCACTCTTGTTTGCTGGTGATGATGAGGAGAGGTACATCTTGTTTCTAAAGTATCAGTTAGTTGTTACGGTGTTAATATGGAGACGGGACAGCTTTCTTTGTGTTAACACTTAATACTGTTTAGAATTTTTTTTACTGACATACAAGTTACAGTAGTTATAAATTCTGTTTTGTAGTTTTTGAGCTTCTTTATCTATATGTTTTCCAAATTCCTTTTGAATGCGGGTTTCTCTAGCCATAAATAATTAATGGATTGGATGCGTTAAAATGAACTGTAGGTATCGAGGATGTGAGTCGTTGGTCTTGTCATGCCCCAACTGCTCTGGTACATTTGACTGCCCACCTGTGTTCAAATCTATTTGTATGTTGGGAAATGAAAAGCCAACCAGCTCAGGTGTAGAGGAATCTGATTACAATTTCTGGCGCAAGCTGTGCTGTCCCAAATGCTTTGAAAATGGTGTTGGTAGAATTTCTCCTGCAATGATAGCCAATCAGGTATCATTAATTTAAGATTAATCTCCTAAAAATGTATTATTTAACTGCCATTTCAGCTAGGAAGGTTTTTCTGTTGATTTCAGATCATGGATATCAATGATATTTAATAACATGATTGTTTTGATTTGGCATATAATATTGTTCCTGAGCATCTGCTTATTGCTTCATGTCAGGTCAAACGGCAAGCAGAGAAGTTTGTCTTAATGTATTATAGAGGTTTACTAATGGTAAGTCACCACTCTAAAGCATATTGTGAATATTAATAGATGTCTCTTTGCTCATCTGATTTTGCATCCAGTGTGATGATGAAACGTGCAAGCATACAACACGAAGTGTCAGCTTTCGTTTAGTTGGTGATTCTGAGCGAGGAACTGTTTGTCCAAATTATCCTCGCTGCAATGGGCATCTTAATAGAAAGGTTTCTGTCCATGAACCTGTTGTGTATTAACAGCTTTATCATACATGTGATTTATAATGAAGTTTTAATGCTTTGGTGTTTTGAATTAATTAGCTTGATATTTTGATTTTTCAGTACACTGAAGCCGAACTGTACAAGCAGCTATCATATTTTTGTCATGTGTTTGATACTGTAGGTTGTATAGAAAAGGTATGTCACTAGATGCGAGGACAGGCTTAATGGAGAATTTTTAAAATAAAACTGATGCAAACCAGTTAAATCTTAAAGGAAGTTGTGTTAATCATGTAAAAAAATGAATAACGATCAACTGATTATTCAACTTGATTAACCACTAATTATTTTTTCTGGTTCATTTTTATATTACTCCAGATGGAGGTGAAGTCTAGGATACCCATAGAGAAGGAGTTGATCAAAATTAGGCCAATAGTTGATCTTGCTGCATCAACAATACAAAAGATCAGGGACCGTTGTGCCTTTGGGTGGGTGAACCTGCAGGATCTGGTTGTTACAATTTAATTTGCAGGTTTAATGCCAAATCTGGTTTGTCCAGATGCTCATATGTGGATCCACAACAAGGGGGTTGTAACTTGTAACCGAAGTCATGGTCTATTATAAAGAATGTGAAGCGTTGCAGCCATCCTTGGTTGATTAGAGCAGAAATGATTTATTTTATAATCCGTGTAATTATCCATAGAACAATAGAAATATCTGTAAATATGTTTATCCAAACTGTGATTTTGCTTAAGCAAAACCTGTTAAAATAGTTGTATCAGTGTAAGTTCTATTCAATACAAATCAGTGTGATTTATTAAGTTTAATATCAATGTGATTTCAGTTTACCCACCTGTGTTGCCATTTCAATGTGATTTTAACACAAATTAATGTAATATCTTTTTTAACCACTGATTACAAATTAGTGTGCTTGTTTATAACATCACATGAATTTGTAGTTTTGTACCAAATGTGTTAAGTACAAAATCAGCTGATAATAGCATAACATAAATTTCCATTGTAATAACACAAGTTTTCCAAATACGTCTAAAATGATTAACATCAAAGTGCTAAACACATGCCTGATTGCAAACTTTCCAAAGAACTCAATTACTAACAATTGCATCAAAATACTATTACATTCAACTTCAAAATGACCCGATAATATCAACAAACTAGTCTTATGCTGCATCAAGTTTTGAAGTCGGATATAATAGAGAAAATGGGGAAATGTGGAGGATCAAAATTGCTATAGAAGTCAGGAGGGCAAAATTCGCATAGGTTTGAAATTGAGGAGTCAAAAGTACAATTAACCCTAATCAATATTATATGTAACCAAAATACTAAATTGCAAAGTTGGCAGCTCCTCAAGGCCAATAAAATTTATTGCCCATAATTCTTGAAAGAATAATGATTACTCCAACATAATTTACAGATGCATATAATTTGAAGATTTTGAATACATGTATAAACTTTGACTGTATGAAATTCTATTGCAAAACCATGTCATTTTATTTCCTTTGTTACTGCAGCTCCCCAACAGGTGCTTCATTGAGCCACAAGAAATGAATGTAGTCGTATAATTTTGCACTAACACTAACCTGGCCAAAATTTAAAATAAAAAATATTTTAAAAAATTGTATAAAATGAAAAATATAGAAAAATATAAATCAACATACCTTGTATGGAGTTGGATTAAGTCTTCTCATGTGGTCAGGTCGCATTTGTTCAAGTTGCTTGATGCATTGCTCTCTTATGTCTTTTAAAGGTGGTAAAGTTTCTCTCTTTTTATCTTCAACACATCAATAGCATGTTAAAACATATTTTATTTTACTGTCATAAGCTACATTTATTGAATATATCACTATATCAGAATTGTTGATAAATGTAAGTTACAATAAGCTTCTATTTATCTACATGTCAATAGTTTTTACCTGAATTCCCAGCACAGTAACATCTTTGAAGCTCTTCAACATGCTGTGGCACTACATATGCTCTCTTAGATTCTTGAAACGGATGACGACACAGTATTCTTTGTCCTACCTACAGTAATCAAAAAATAAAAAATATATGTAATTAAATTATATATATGCTATTTTGAAATTTTCTTAAAATAGTTGTAGTTAATGCGATATAATATAACTGTCATTTTTCATTTTAAAGTCACTCAATTTAGAGATAGCGAAGTGACTATTGTGTTAGGGTAATGGTAACTACTAACTAAGCCAGCATAATGGAAAATTGTCAAAAGCTACCTTTGGAGGGGGTTCGTTTTCTCCGGTCATTATGTCAACCAAGGGATAAGTTTCTTTCCCATACAATCTATAAATTCGCTTCTTACATGGAATAGAGACCTGAAAAAAAGAGAAAAGAACAAAAGAATAGAAAGATTAATTATAAATTTATAGTAAAATGTGAATAGATGATTCCATTTGTATTAGCTGTGTTCAAACCTTTGAGACGTCTTCAGAAAGTTTGATACGAGGCTGGTTGTTTATCTCAACCAGCTTGAAAACAACACCTAAAGCTGCTTGAGAATAACATGTAACCAGGTTTGTCCCAATTCCAAATGCATCAACTTCATGACCCTACAGGACAAAATGCAATCCAATACAAAAAAATGTAGGATATTATGAGAAACTTAATGCAACCGTTAATTTTCCAAATAAAATTTACCTGTTTATTTAAAGCATCTAATGTTTCCTCATTAAGGTCATTACTAGCTGTGATACTCATCTTCCCGAAATCGGTTATTCCAAATTCTTTCTCAATGGAACAAAAGAACTTCCTAGACTCACAAGACAAATATGCAAGGTCACCAGAGTCCAGTCTAATGCCAACTGCTTTGTATCTGCACGGGTAACGGCTTCTCACATAAGAAACAATTGCATAAAAAAACAGGCATACGCGAAAATATAAACAATTTTAGCAATCAAGAAAGAAACTCACAAAGCAAAATAAGAAATCAAAAGAGTTCAAATAACTAAGTAAACCATACAATCAAGTGGTATCAAACTATCGATAAACACAAAAACATCTTAACATACCCTAATTCACTGAGAGCTAATGCAACTGCACAGAAGTTAGGAACTCCACTTCTCATGACCTGTTAAAAAAGACACAAATGTGATTAAATGCAGAAATGGATAAACGTTTTTTGGTCTTAACCCTGTGGTTCAGAATTAAGAAATATTAACAGAATAAATTCTTCATTTAACGACTTCTTGTATAAGTTCCAATTAGCTTCCGCATCACAATATTTTTAGAAGTTATTTCATTTAGTTTCTCCATAAATAAATGACCTTCTATAAGTGAAAATCCATTAATTTATTTTAATTGAGAATCACACATAAGCTAGAAGCTAATCAGAATTGGGCCTAACCCACAACCATTGGAAATTGCAGGTTATAGTGATGCCAAATTATACATGTCTATCGTAAGAAATATAAAGTAACTATAGCTAATATATTATTAAATACTTACATCATAAGTGTCTACAAGGGCGAGAAAGTTATCCGGAAATGCCAATGCATATGATATGAATGCCGTAAGCTCACTTTTATTGGTCTCAGAAAAAATGCCACATAGCGAATCCGACCACTGCATAGTGGAAACACAAAGTGGATCATGCACAAAATAGATATATACCACTAACAACTCGATAGAACATTATTGCCGTCGCTGGTATGTGGTTACAAGTAACTGCTATCAGGATGACATCAAACCAAACCCTATTCCCCCCAAAATAATTCAGCTAAGAACTACAAGAATATATCATTATGAATGCTACCTTAATTTTGTTCAGCCATTTTTGAACCAAACTAACAAAATCTTTACATGTACTTGAACCATCTTTTTTAAGCAGTGATTTTTCTGTAATCTCACCAAGGCTCTGCAGGACAGACAAAAGCAAGAAAAGGAAATATAACAGAAAATGACTCAAATCATAATAAAGCATAAATAATAGATATCAGATAAGAATATGAATAAAAAATATTCTAGATTGAAGTTTTATTATTATAATAAGAGGGGATATACCTCATCATTTCAAAGTTTCCTTTGTAGTAACTACGAATTCATGCACTTTGACATTTGTAAATTTTGGATTACAATAACCAAAAAGGTTTCTTTGTTTGAATCAATTAACTATTATACTTATACCCTATTCTCCCACTAAATAGCATGCCTCATCACTATTTACTAAGTTTTTTCTTCATTTATAAAAACTTGAACTCTCCTTTGAAAAACATAGTATTATTGGAAATGTTAATTAGATTTTCTCTCTCTTTGAGCATTTTGAATAGAATGGATAGATCAAACAGATATATTTCCCTTTAACCTTATGGTTATGTTAATGTACTACAAATGAAATGACAATAAAAAAATCATTGATATTATCTTCATAAAATATCTAAATATGTTATAAAAATTCAATGAAATGGTTGCAAACCTACCATATATGAGCTAACGAAGGCATGCGAATGAGTACCACGAAGGGGGATCCCGAATAACCTTCCCGCTGCAACATTACTAATGGTGTGCCACACGAAAAAGCCAAGTTATTATACACAAGCAAACAAAAGAAATTATAATTTTCCTAAGGCAAAACCAAACATTAAAGGTGTCATGATAATTTGATAATTATGACACAATAGAATTGATGATATATTAATCAACATGCGTTGACAATCAATGTTTGAACCTTACTCTTCATCCCAGCATTCAATTTGCCTGTTCTCTAAACACTATCTCAAAACCAGATTTTCTTAATTTCTTGCAACAGGATGCATTAATGCAAATATGACTGAATATGGGATGTAGTAATATGATCCTCAATTTACTAGAACTTTTTGAGCCAAACCCAAAAGAATCTAGATTTTTGGAAGCAATTTAACCTAACTTAATTACAAAATACAAATTAGTAGGGCGTAGTTTACATGCCATGATGCAAAAATCATGCCCTGCCATCTTAAATCGGCAGTAACCAAGTATTCTTGAATCTTAGCAAAATTTTAAAAAATATAGTTAGATTTATGTTAAATTGAAACAAATACAGCAGTATTTAGCACTGTAAAAGCTTACTCTAATTTTTTTTCCTCAAGCCAGATAATTGCTAGATATATTGACATAATATTATGAACATGTCCTCCCTATTACCGTCCAGACAAACTGGGAATGAAGTTGTTTAATAAATAATACCTTGTTGCATCAAACCCTCCAATGTAACAGTACTTTGATGCACTAACTCCACCATCAGGCCCCTGCATCACAATGACATTATTTTGATGAATATTGAGAAAGTGAAGTTTTCCTATACTAAGTCATCATTTTTTTTCCGAGTAAGACTTGGTAACCTGAGCCCTTCGTAGTCCAAACTCGAGTAAAGTTTTAGATTTCCCAGCAACAAAACGGTGCCTTGCAGCATTAGTAGAAACTAATGATGCAAAGTTAATTAGATTAACAAAAGGTGTTTCCAGTAATTGAACCGCCTGAACAATAGAAACGACGATTAAATGTAAGATGTTGATAGTACTTGTGAGAAATAAGACTAAAAGTAATGTGTATGATGGTAGCAAGTACTCACTGCAACTGGACCTTCAATTCTCATGAGGGGCACCTTAGGAAAAACAACAGTTCCTTCGGGAACAGCATACACCTCAACATCGGAACAGTCGATTCCTCTAAGATAGTCAAAGAAACCATCCTATGATTTAAATTTAATCAATAATTACCAAAGTCAAATTATACATCAAATCTATTATAAAAATGCCAGCAGTATCAAACTTTGCAAAAATCACAGCTTTCAACTTATGGAAACAGCCTAGGAGAATTATCAACGTGATACTGTTTAAAAGAGCTTATGGAAACAACCTATGACATGTCTATAAGTGGTTTTCAACTTATTTCCATAAGCTCTCAATGATAGCTTATGACAACAGCTTAAAGCTTATACGAAAGCAATTTCAATACTAAAATAGCTTATAAATAAGCACTTATATGTTAGTACTTTTGTTTACAAATAAATTACATTATGTTACTGAAATGAATTATCTGCAGAGTTTAGCTTATGTTTGGTATCACGGTGGGAATGTAAGAATCACATTAATCCACCATGATTTTCCAAAAGCTACACTTTGTAGCTTCTACAAAATCACAGTGAGTGAGTTGCTGTAATTCTGACATATTCACCGTGATACCAAACATGCACTAAATGAGTCTTTCCAACACATAATGAAGAGACTATGGTTTAGTTAGTTACCTCGCATTCAGCAGGCAAAATATTCTTAATAAAATGAATCTCCTCCTCAGATATTTTGTAATTAGAAATGAACCTCACACATTCTTCCAAACCAGCAAAGATAGTATATTCTCCTCCAAATGGATTCTTACGAAAATACAAATCAAACCTTAAACATAACAACAAAAAAAACATTATTATTATAAACCAAATCATACGTTATTATAAATCACGTATGAAATTTCATACTATGATATTAGAATTGAATGATAATGATGATGACTTACACAGCACGTTCTTCATGTTTGGCAGCTTTCCAGTAAGCGTAAGCCATTGTGAATTGATAGTGATCTGTGAGAAGAGGTGTTACCATTGGATTTGTGGGTCCAGATATCACCCGACCCGAATGATTGGAATCCATTGTTGCTGTTATTCTTCTTCTTCTTCAAAAGTGTGACAAAAACACGAAAGGGTTTATTTCTAACAATTTTGGATATATAGTATGGAAGAAAAAGGTTCGGAATTCGACAATGATTTTGTGTTGGTACTTTTGTTTGTTTGTTTGTGACAATTTTCCACGTAAGTTACAATATTATGAATCTAGACCTTTTTTTGGAAAAATTATGTATCTAAACCTTTTCATGTTATTTGTTTTTGTTTCATGTTCAAGTATGTTACACCATGTTCTAAAATAATGTTCATTTTTGCCGCATGTCCTTTGTAAAAGATGCTTTGTATTTGAGCCGTGTGAGTCGTTGCAAATTTGTCCTTTGTAAAAGATTTCTCAGTAGATTGATGAGTGTGAATATTGTATATAATAATTCTCAAACAATGTGAGATTTAGATGTATCAGAACACTTATGCTACAGTCATGTGTCGACATGTGTAAACCTTCACAATTGTCTTTTGTAAAAATTGTCTCAATGAATGGAAAAATATAAATGTTGAATATAAATTATCTTTAGTCTGTAATATTTTTAGATGTAGCGAAACAATTTATTCACAAATTTATAATTGAACCGTGCAATTGTTAAATTCAAATATTAGTAACATTTTTGTCCCTCTATTGTAAACCACAATCTAGACACTGGCGTGTGGGTTGTGGGATGATTATTACAAAAAAGATACACTATCTTGTGTTTCAAACAAGGTGACAAAATGTCTGATTTTCTTACATGCATGAATGATGAACCCAAGGAGCTGGTGGATGCACAAACCATAAAAAACAATAAGGGCATGTTTGAAACAATTTTTGTCTTCATCCACACATGCAATATTTCTTTTTATATAAAAATAATGAATTTTATATGAACTAACTCATAGGAAATAAACATAATCTTAAACTGAAATCATGATAGAATGTTTTACATCAATCCTTATATACCAAGTACAACAGTTAGAAGTTAACAACATGTGTGCATACATTATAGATAATTAACTAACTTGAGTAGCTTAGCATAAATTAATCTTCCAAGTTAGATAGGCAAGAGTCTTGATACCACTTACAAACACCACAAACTGCTTAAGGGATTCCTATTTGTATGACAAACTTCAAAAATCTGATTTTATTTTATTCCCCCTTTCCGTTTTCTAGTTACTAATACCATTTACCTACTTAACTGCGATGAAAATATAATGTTGGGCTCAGTATTTCTCATGATTGCTCCTGACTGATCTCTTCCGGTGATACATGTTTGCAAAGAGTTGTTAGTAGTAGGAGTAGCCATCGTGCTTGACTCGAATTCTTTGACAACTGGAGTTGTTTACAAGGAATGTGAGATTGTTGCATAAGAATGGAATAGTTACATTGAATTGTAAAACAAGAAACGTGCACACACCTTGAGAACCGCCTAATAGATTGGTAGCAGAATAGATTGTGTTCGATTGCTGGTGCTGCAACATGTCTTCACCATCTATTGGCTTCACAAATCAAGAGAAAACATGTAACGAAGACTAACATTGTACTCTCAAAAAGTTAACTAAATATGACATTCTAGTCCACACAATTGGCTTACCTCTAAAGATCGTTGAAGACGTTTTTTCTGTGCTGGAATTCGGGATTCCAGTCCGAAAGAAGTTTCTGCGTTGTTAATATATGAAGGATAGGAAGACATTGATGGCTGACTCGGCAATGTGCTTTTGTTAGATAGATTGGTTGCATAGAGCAAGGGATTGTCTTGGGGATGAGGCAGAGTAGATGTCATGTTTAAAGGGGCAGACCTGTTTCCTTCACTCAACTCCGCACTCATCCGAGAAAATGGCAGAGAATTCAGGCCTTCGGTAAAGCACATAGGATGCAAACTCAATCCATTTCTCAATGACAGCATCTGAAATATCACCATAAAGTCATACAGTTTGGGACTAAGCTACTTTCAAGAACCAATTCTATCTAACAAAGCCAATTGCCAAAGTATATTTTAACAAACATAAACTTTGATTTCACAGATATCTAAGTGAGTTAAGAAAATCAGCACTTGTTGAAGATACATAAGTATCATTTCTTATGAAACTTTATTACTATGATGTCTTCTATGGTAATGAAGATAATCAAGATTCAGATTACTTTATTTAACAAGGAATTAATTAGTTCTAATGCTAATTCAGTGTGGTGGTTTACATTTAATCTAAGCAACTTGCCATCCAAAAAAAAAAAAATCTAAGCAACTAAAAACCTACCGCTTTAGTCACAATGAATTGACGTAGATTTAAACCAACAAAAAAATCGGATTCATTCTCTATAATAACGCTACAATATTCCAATTTGCTTGAATGGAAAGTGACAAACATTACCATATTTTGTTTAACTAATTCTCGTATTTAGTTATTAAGCATTAAAGACATCTTCATCAAAACTCAATATACTTGAAGAATTTCAACAGCACCTAAGGCTTACATATATATGCAATTAGCAATAACAAAAGAGCTACTAGACTAATGATCTCACCGACTAATAAACCTTTAATTGTTGGTAATTCTCTGGAGCATAAAATTTATTTCCAATTATTATATTAAATAATAAACTATGCACCGACACTTCAGAATTGAAAATGTGTCTAGTGTCCGATACATGTCAATGTCTAACACTGACATACTAAGTGGTTAAGTCAATTACTTACACTTTCTTAAATTAATATCAATTGTCGCGTCTTGTGTCTGTGTCGATGGTTCATAGATATTTATATTGATTCCAGTATTGTTGATGGGTTGAAGAATAGGGTGGTTGTATTGTAAAAGTAAAAAATGAGTAAGGGTGGGACCAATTAAAACTGTGTAAAAAGTGAACAATGAAGATGCTGGGTTGAAGTTGAGGATAAAATGAAGGTCCCAACCATCTCACATAGGACAAAAAAGTGCAGTAGTAAATAAAAGAGATACTACAAACCTGTACTTGGAGCTGAAGCTGTTTAAGGTATTCAATAGCTTCATCTAGCATTGAAGCCTTATCAGTCTGTCACACACATGGACACAATTCACTACATTAAGAATAATTATTATGAATTCAAAAACACACCCTTTAAACCAAAAGTTTTAAAAACTTATGCACCTTGTTAGAATTAGGAATTAGATTTTGTAAAGCTTTCATTTTCTCATTGATCCTACTCCTTCTTCTCTGCTCAACAATTTCCACAAAAATCCACAAACAAAATTACATAAACACATTATAAAATCAACAAACAAATTTCAACAAAATTTCACAAAATTACCTTTTCAGACAAATTATGAACTTCTGCTGCTCTACTTCTTTTTGAAGAACTCCTAGAAGAACCAGACTTTCTTGGAACTTCTTCTGTCAATACTTCAACACCCTCCTACAAAAGATGCAATTTTTAACCCCAAAATCAAATCACAACAAAACGACAAATTCATCAAAATCAAAATGGTGTAGAAAGATCCACACTACAAACAGACCAAGAATCAAAGTTATATTCTTTTTAGGACACACAACAATCTCAGAGTCAGAAACATAGCCAAATTAATACACACAAAAACAAAAATTATTACTTGCATTAAAAACTAAGAACCTATTCCAAGACATTGAGCTAAAAAAAAACAGTCTTTATTAGTATTTTGATAGTAACAAAGTTAACAAACAAAGAATCTAGCTACCCCAACAGAGAAAAAGTAGAAAAACATGTATAGATAGAAAGAAAGATTGAAACTTTAATAAAAGTACCTCACTTTCACAGTCATATTCATCAGTGTCGTTACCACTGAGTCCTCCTCCATTTCCAGCAAGAGAAGAAGAAGGGACATTTAAAGCATAGTTTGGTATGGAAGATGAATCAAGGGGTGAGATCTTTCCATGTTGAAGTGGGTTTGAGTTGATGGATCCAGGGATGGAAGAAGAAGAAGATGAAGATGAACGGAGGAGAATTTGACGGAGAAAAAGTGAGATTTCATCTTGTGAGGAAGAAGAGATATTATTATTATCACCCATTTTTTGTGGAAGTTTTATTTTCTCTCTCTTGGTGAGTTGTTTGAGACAGTAGTATTATTATGGTTGAGTGAGTGTGTTTTTGTGAGTTACGAGAAAGTTGGTTGGTTTGGTTAGAGAGAAGAAAAGAAACTTTTGTTTTGGTTTGGTTTGGTTTGGTTAGTTAGCGTGCGGTGCGGTGATTAGTGTTTTGTTGTTGATGCAGTGATGAATGTGAGAATGTGAATGAAGAATGAAGAATAGTAATGCAAGTAAGTGAAGTAACTACTTTGATAGAAAGAACGGAAGAATGGGAAGGGAAGGACATGGTATGGAGAAAGGATTTGTGTGTAGGTTTTGTATCTATCAACTCTATCATTTCCACGCTCTACTTACTCTCACTCACAACTCACGCGCCACAACACTTTATTTAATTTAAGACCATCTCCGATGCAGAACTCAATATTTAAATATTTTTTATCTATACACATCACTTTTTTATATTTTTTAATAAACACTCACTCTCTCCAACTCAACACCTCTCTAAATAGTTTTTAATGAGTCCCACCAATAACTCTATATCATTTAATTTAATAATTAATTATTATTTTTCTTTAATTTTTGGTAGTGTATTAGACCATCTCCAATGGTGAGTACTTATTAAATAGTACTTAATAAGAACTAATACTTATTAAGTACTACCATTTATTAAGTACTACCATTGGAGTACATACAAAAATGGTACCTATTAAGTACCTATGCTTAAATAAACACTTTCTCTCTCATGGTGTTTAATGGGTCCCACACACTTTAATATATTATTTTATTTTCTACCACACTTTAATTTATTAAAATAAATAATATATAGTTATTGGTGGGACCTTTTAAGAACTATTTAGAGAGGTGTTGAGTTGGAGGGAATTAGTACTTATTAGGTACTATTATTAAAAAATTGTAAATAAATGATGTGTACAAGTGGGACCCTATAAGTACTCAAAAATAAGGTTCTCCATTGAATAATAAAATAATATATTAAAGAATGTGGGACCCATTAAGAACCATGAAAGAGAAAGTGCTTAAATAAGAATAGGTACTTAATAAGTACCATTTTTGCATGTGCTCCAATGGTAGTACTTAATAGATACTGATTCTTATTAAGTATTACTTGATAAACACCTATAATTGTAGATGGTCTAACTGTTAACATTTACCCTTGAAGCATATGTTAATGAATTAAAAATAGAAATATTTGTCTCAAAAGCCGTACATGTGAATTTTTAAAGTTAAAATATTATGTTTTTAATGTAAATTTTTATTTTTAGTTTCCTTAATATGTGTCTTTAGAACATGACCCTTTAAATTATACTACTTACAAAATGAATTATTTATAGGAGAATAACAGTTAGAACTAGAAGTATCATTATGACTAAAAATATGGTATAGATAACATTTATAAAAAATAGTAGTATAAATTTCAATTCTTAAATTAACTTTTGTCATTATTTGTGCAAATACTATTTATCTTTTCCGTTGAGCAGGCCCAATAAGTAATGACCCATTCAGCCCCGTTTATGAGATTTCATGGGTCTTAGGCCAAATTTTAAAAAAATACAATTTTTTTATAAACGATCAATGAAATATGAATTAATTATGACAACAAACATCTCAGTTATGATAGCACTCCAAGTCACAAATATTTTGAAATTCAAGATTATTGTTTGTAATATGCTATTTTTGCAATTGGTATGAGAAATATAATCTAGTTAATTAGGCAAACGATAATTTTAAAAAAAAATGAGATCTTAATACTCGAAATTCAATAAAAAATTATCTAAATTTGAAAATTTGTTGTTGTTTGATATCGTGAGATAGATAATCAAATATTTGTTGTTGAAAACGTTATAGAAATTAAAATCTAAAGAATAAAGTTTTTAACAAATTCAAAAGTCGAAATATTAAAAAGAGTAGAAACACAATTGATCGTGGGGATCGATAGCTGAAGAGAAAAAAAAACCAATTTAAATTTTAATGCAAAACAAAAAGAGATTCGTTTTGGTTATGCGTTTTAGGTTTTACTTTTCAATTTTGTGTTTTGGCTAATAATTTTTTTGTTTTTTTATTATATATACCGTCTATAAAAATATAAGTATTACTATATACACCCTATATAAAAAAATTTGGGCCCTTTATCAGCATGGGCCTTAGGCCGTCGCACTCCGGGCCTATGCCCAGAGCCGGCCCTGGGCCCATTATGTCGCCATCTTCACATGCGCTGTAGGATGCCAAATTCTGTAATGCTCGACACCGAAATGATGAACATTTACTACTCATCAGAGCTCTGCAGCCAAAATTCTGACAGTCATTGGACAGACGCAGATTCTTCTGTCCTCGTCAATGGTCTTGGCTCGACAATGGGGATTATATATACGTCATTCTTCACAACGGTCAGATATCTAACTCTCTATGCTGAAAACATTCACTTCACATTCTTACTTACTTGAACGTCAGAGTGTCTTGCAAGTACACACCCCCTCCTCTTCAACAACTCATGCGGAGGAGCACACGACCGGCCAACCCTTATGATTGATCGATTAAAATATTATTGAATAGTGTAGAAGTAAATATTCCAAAATCTTGAAAGGTACACAAGTTTTCATCTAATATAAATAGTAAAAGTCAATTATTTTAATACAAATAATTTTGACAAATAAGTCAATTATTTTGGATAGAGAGTAGTACATATGCACAAATGAGAACTCCCTTCGGTCATTATTATAAACAAAAAAAACGCTTCAAATTTTGATCACTATTATACTACTATTTTAAATATATTTTTATTTAATTTTACTATTTTTTAAATAATTACTATTCTACTTTATGCTTTTGTACTTGTGATTTAAAAGGACAATACAGTAAATTTAATCTATATTTTATATCAAATCAAAAAACTTAATTACATTTAATAAACACCGTATAATAATTTTTTATTTATAATAGCGACGGAGAGAGTAACTACAGACGTATATTTAACCTTAAGATTTGAGAACTGCAAATAACAGGTTCAGTGCTCTTTCTCTTGTTGTTGTACTGTTTCTGCTCTATGTCAATGTCAGTCGGAGCTGCACGCTCTCTACATTACGTGTCGACGAGAGCACGTGAGGCACATCACTATTCTTCATTAAATGTTAAATTAATTAAATTAATGCTCTTTTTTATGTTTGTTAAACTCAAAATTCATAGACTCGTGCTCAAAAAAGAATTCATTTGTATAAACCAACGTTGCTTTATGTTATCCTGTGCTACTGGTGAATGTTGTCAAGCACTAGCTAAAACAAACATTCTCCCTCTCCCCTATAGCAAATAGTAGTAGTATTTTTTAACTACTATTTAAATCTTTTTTATATCTTTTCATCTTTCATGATACCAAGAATCAAACCCGTGACACACAGTACGAATGTTGTTCAACTAAGTGGTCGGTCTATTGTGATAATTGGCATCTTTTCTATTCTGTAAGTAAAATGGTCGTTTTAGGCCTCAATTTCTTTTTAAGTATCAAGTTTTGATAAATGATTGAATAGAAACAAGTTAAAGTCGACATATAGAAAAGAAAAGTACATTTTGACTTATCAATAAGTAAGCATATTAATTCAGATTATGTAATACTCATTCCGGTCACATAAATTATAAATATAAATAAAACATATAATTTTTAAATTTATTGAATAATTAACATATTTAATCTATATTATTTTTTCAATTAAACTAAAAAATATTTTTTTGTTTATAAATATAACTTGGAAGAATAGTTTATATGATGTAAATATGATTGAACAATTAGCTTTTGATTCAAGGTTTCTCATAAACTAAAATTGAATTCAAGCAATCAAAATTACATAGTATCCACACAAAACAAAACAAAAATTACGAAGTATCATTTATTTTTTTTAACAATTAATATAATATGTGTTTTAATTAAATTTGAATTTTATTTAAATGTTAGTTAATCAATGTTAAACTTAATAGAAAAGAGTATAATTCGATTCTGCAACTGTATTTGAAAAAACGACTGAATATGATATTCATGATTTGATCAGACGTCTCACTCCGGATCTTTATCCATTTCTTTGTTTGACTTAACCTCACCTTAACCCGACACATACACACACCAATGACACCATGTTATGTTGACAACTTAGATTTGGCAAACCTTTGTTCTTGGTACGTGGCTAATTACTATTGGCTTACAAAAATATTGAATCCAATGGTATAAAGTCTGTCCTAGCTTCACGATGGACCACACCACAGTATCTGCGTCAATATCATCAAATTGTCATGCAATGAATTAATTGATCAACGAGTAATATTACACGGCAAGCAGTGTAGTAGCACCACCTACTATCAGTATCACTAGTCAAACACCCTTTTCTCACCCATCTCTAGTTAATGTTTGCATTCAAAAGTGATTAAAAAGCACAAAGAAAACGATATCCAATATTCCACTTACTACTTCCTACGATTATTTATAAGTAATTTCTACATTTTAAATATATTCAAACTATCTATTTTGCCACCCCTAACCAAAACGATTCTTGAAACACTTCTTCCAGAGCTTCAGTTGTACAACCACTCAAGCAGCACGTATTTGGTTAGCTAAATGAACAAAAACATAGAATAATCCAAATTGCAAGGTTTTCGATTCAGGAAATTACAGTATATAAAACAGAATCATAGATTAATTAGTTGCATTACAAAATAGTGTTACTCAATAAACTATATAAAACAAAAGAAAATGAATGCATTTTTGCGACTGTGATTTGAGAAAACTTGTAATTGTTAAATGTGTTTGAATCTCAACACTAAAAATTAGTTTATTGAATAAGATTGGGAACCTAAACAACGTGGTACTTCAAATAAACTATAGCAATACACGTTCAACGCCCACTCTCACACTTGGCGTAGTCTTAGGTCAAACATTCACATTGGGGTCCTTAACACGGCTCTGATACCATGTTAAATATGTTTGAATCTCAACTCAAAAGTTAGCTCATAGAGTGAGAACGCTGTCCTCACATATTTATACACTCGGCAACCCGATAACTTAAGAGACTTCAAACAAACTTCAACAATACACATTCAATACTCACCCTCATGCCTGACATGAGCCTAAGTTAAACGCTCACATTTGAGTCTTTAACCCAACTTTAGTACCATATTAAATATGCTTGAATTGACATCCTAAAAACCTAAACAATTCAACAGGAAATGAAAAGTGTCCCAAAACATAGAAACAAGTACAAGGAATCCAAGGAATTAGCTAAGTTTCATCCATTTACGGCAAACTACACACTATATTCTTTTTTTTTTAAAAGGCTATACACGCTATATTCTAATTATGAAGATATACTCCAGTTGCAAAAATTATGCATTTTTGTGACATTGCGCATGATCACAAAGTGCATACAAGAGTGGGTGATAGCAAAGATAAAATTAGTGTCTTAATGTGCCTCATCCACGTGATCCAAGACATTTGATAGTATATGAATTCTCTAACAAAAGTGATCACATGCATTATGCATAAAATAATTAACAAGCATATATAAAAATGAGGTGGGCAATATTATTTCTTGAGTTTCAATAAACTCACACATCATTCAAGTTCAACTGATGATTATTCATGCAGAACGGTAAAATAATAAAATGTTTGGAATTGACTACAATTCCTATCATGTAAACCAAGTTACATAATAAAAAAAGCATTGAGTTTGAAATAACAAAATAACAGAATAGTCTCATAAACACAAACCAAAGAGACCTGATTAAACAAAACAAATTAAAGTCTTAATCAAGCAACATTATCACCACTTCCATTGTCGTCATCACGGTTGATTTCCAGAGCTTTTTGCCTACAGATGGGACATTTGTTCTTCTTTCTCAACCATTGTCTGATGCAATCAAGGTGAAACATGTGCTTACAATCTGTTCTCCCGATTCGCTCCCCATCCACATAATCTTCCTAATATACATAAAAATAAAATGAGTTAACTTCATGCATGTGTTGGTTACACTAATTAAATTAATGATGAAAACATGCATGTAATTGGTCTCTCACCTGACATATGGTGCAAATTTGATCATCATGTGTATTGGTTTCTTCAGCATTGGATTCAAACGTTTCTTGTTGAATGTTTTGGAGGATCTGCTCCTCGCTCAGCCCATTTGCCATGAGTATGAGAGCCTCCATGGCCGAAGCTAATAACTGTATCATTAGTTTAAATCATTGTTAATTTTCAATTCATCATATTATATTGTAATCATAATTATTAATTGTACATTTATAATTACATAACTTTTACCTCATACGTCAAATTATTATCCACAATAGTACCGACGAAACTTTCTATCAGCGAAGAAATAACATTGACATTGTCATTGTCATCTTCCTCATCATCAGTTTCGTCACACAGTCCTACATCATTTATGTATGCTTCCATTCTCGCTCGCTACCTCTAAAACCAAGCTTTTCACAGCAGATTTAACACAGTTGAATAATCAAGTATTAACAAGTTGTGTGTGACATATATTTGCAAATTAAATACATGCATGAATGTAAAGTGATCTGTTACATTACATATTCTATCATAGATGCAAATATTAAAGCCATATATATATGTGACTCATGAATGCTTAATTAATAAACGTGTCAATTACGAGACTTATATAGATTTATACTTTATAGGATATAGATTTCTAAACCAACTTAATGAAAATGTTAAATATTCACATGATTAGAGAATAATAACACTAGATCACTACAAGTACAATATAGTATCCAATCTATATAACTAAAATAATTAATCTTTAAACAGATTGTCATGTAATATTTTATTCAATATCAAACACTTGGTACACAATCGATCACACAAAAATAATTAGACATCTATAGTGATCTAGGTGACCTAATAATGGTGGCACAACAGAACTTAGGAGGTTTTAAAAAAATTAAACCCTATAATAAGTTCACAAGGTTAAAGGATGTTTGCAATCAAATACATAAATCTCTTAATCGTTTTTGACTTGAAGTCAAAAATGTTATTGTAACAAAATGAAAATTAACTTTTATTTTGACTGTCGAAGAATGAAAAATAACAAACTTTTTATATATAATAAAAAATAATTTATACTTTATATAAAATAATTAAATAAGTAAAAAAATAATAATAAAAAAAATATTTTTTTAAAAAGTTTTAATCAATAATTAAATATTAAAATAGTTTTTTTAAAGTCAAATTATATGAAAAAGGCAAAGGGATGTTAAATTTATTTTCACTAGGTAAAAGACCAAATTCAAGAACATCAAAACCTTACACATAAATTGATCATCAGCCAACCAATAATTAGTTGGTCAAAATCAAACAAGGAGGGGGCATAATTAACAAATCACATACACATATAAAGAAGATTAACAAAAAAAAAACAACACACATATTCACAAATCAATTGAAACAGCAAGTGAACACAATCAGCGATCATGTGTAGTATTAGCTAGATTTAATAAATTAATGGAAATGATAGTTGAAGAGTATATACCTAAATAGATATGAGAATTGATGGATGTTGAAAACCAAAAGTTGATTATCACTTCATAGCCGCTCAATCACTCTTTTGTATAAGCATGAAATGACACTGGCAAGAGAGCTTCAATTTATAAAGAAAATTAGATGGTCTCTATTTAGGATTAGATACCATTTTTAATTAATGTCTTATTACTTTATTTTGACTAATAACGTCTAAATATTATTTTTAGTCAACAAAAAAAAAGTCTAAATATTATTCGGTCAAAAAGGTCAATATATTTTTAGTCAAAAATCCAAATACATGATATTAAAAAATTTAATTCCATATATGGTAATAAAGTTGGTACGAGACTCTGAATTTTTGAATGGTAACTACTATTTGGTCACAATGCATCGCACATCAGTTATCAACCATATCAACTTATGTATGAACACAATATTTTTTTATTTTACTTTTCATCATATAGGGTGCGTTTCTTTGAGCTCTTAAAAAAAAATTATTTTTACTTAAAAAAATGTAGAGATATTTTTATAAAAATTTTAAAAAAATTTAAAGTTACTTTGTGTTTGTTTATAATCGTAAAAATTTATTTTGATTTCATTAATTTCACTTAGCATATTATTAGCAATGTTTCACAAAAATGGATTTTGAAAAAAAATTATTTTTTTTGACAAATTTGAAAAAAAAACTATTGAAAATAGCTTTTTTATTTTGAAGGGAAAAATAAATTTTTTTAAAAAACTGATTTTAATTTTTTTTGAAACAAACACAAGTAAAATAAAATAAAAAAATATTTTTTTTATAGAAAAAATATTTTTTTTGCGAAAATAATCTAAAACAAACGGACCCATAATCTCTTCAATTTCTTTTTAATTGTCGTTTGAGAATCGTGCGCATTATTCATATAATCTATTTTGATTATATATATTTTTCAATAGGATATATTGTTCAATTTGTCTAGCAGGACCGGCCCAGAGTAAGACAACCCAAACAAGAGTATTAGACCCCCAAAAAAATAAAAAAAAAATTATTAAGAAAAAAAGCATCTTATAAGTCATAAATCCACTAGAAAAAGTCTCAGAAAAAAACATAAAAGGCTCTTAAGACTTTTTTTTATCAAAAAAATTTATCAAAAAAATTCGCTTATACATTAGAGAAAAAGGTCTTGACGAAAAAAATAAAAAATCATCACTTTAGAGTTTACTTTAGGTATCACAAAGTGTTGGGTCGACCCTGTTGTCTCGATGAATATTTTTAAAATAATTTATTTTATAATTTTACATAGTACATAATTAAAAATATTTACGTTCAAAAATGTGCATTGATATATATATATATATATATATATATATATATATATATATATATATATATATATATCAGTCAAAGAATAAATTATAACCAAAAAAAGTAAAAATATATTCTTGAAAAGACTTATAGTTTAAGTTACTAAACAAATATTTAAAAAGTTATGCATAAAATAATATCTTAATATATAGATATTTAATTTGTGAAAAAATATTTTTTAAAAGTAACGCAAGAAAGTGATAAAAGAGAACAAGTTTGAAGAATGGGTATAACTAATTATATGTGCAAATTTAAAGTGAGTTCAAGATTTTCACCCAAAATTTAAAGGCAATTGATAGACACATTTATCCCACTCATGTACTCCCTCCGTCTCAAAACTATTGTTCTTTTAAATAATATATTTTCTCTTTTTTAATAAAGTAAGAGTAAAAAAGACTTAATTTATTAATCTTTATTAATTTTTAATCTAAGTATATAACTCTGAAAGAACAATAGCTTTAAAACGGAGAAAGTATTGTTCAACATTTACTTTTTCTATCTATTATAAAACTCTAATATAGTAAAAAAAAACTCTAATATAGTCACTTTTGATATCCGGACTCCTTTAAATTCAACTAGTATGTTAGCCTGTGCCGTGCACGGGATTATTTTCTTTTTTAATATTATTTTTTTATTTATTCTAAATTATTATTTGATTACTTCATTTTATTATTCAATAATAATTTGAGATATTATATCTTATGAGGTTTTTAAAAATAAATTATTGGATTAAATATATTTTTTTACAGATATTTTTTTAAATGACAAAACTCCCACATTTTTTCGCCAAAAAAAAAACTCACATTCAACGAATTTTAATGTTTATTATAGATTTATTCAACTTAATTTCATCAAACTACATTTTTTTAAATACAATGTAAAATAAAATATATTTTTTCATCATCTTTTCACCTTTTATCGTATTAATCCATGTATAAATTAAAAAAATAAACATAGAAATTGACAACCTTGCATATCACGAAACACCCACATTTTTTCGTCAACTGGATCTCATCAAACTGCATGTTTTTATAAATACAACTAGTTATAAACCCGTGCATCTGCACGGGTCTGGGTTATGGTTAAATCTTATATTTAACTGTACTAAATACTTATGTATTTTTTAAAAATGTTAGTTAATTTGTTAATTTTTTTTTTGTTTAATTAGAAAATAATAACAATTGAAACCAAAGATCCGTAAAAAAAGTAATAGAAACCAAAAGAAAATTTAAAAGAAGCAACATATTACAATTTGAAAACATGTTTCTAACTTATACTCCCTCCGGACTTAATTATAAGCAACTTTACACTTTTTAGATTCATTGAATAATTAATGTATCTGGTCTATAATTAAAGCTGGATACATTAGTTATCCAATGAACCTAAAAAGTGCAAAGTTCCTTATAATTAAGGCCGAAGGGAGTACTATTACAAAATACATATAGGTTTGTTGAAAGCAACACGGAATTTATAGATACGACTTAATAAATGAGATACTTTAATTTGAAGTGAATTATTAATGATCAACTCCCGCTCTACATTTGTAAGACTTTGTGTAAAAAGTGAGCACAATTTGAGTCTTTGCAAGTTCCTAAAAAATTGAATTAAATTGTTATTTCTAATTATTTTAGATTGAAGCATTAAAGTGTAAATATATGTATGTGTGTGTGTGTTAATAAGTGCAACTCATTATATCTAATGAATGACAATATAAAATTCCAAATTGAAATGGAGTAATAGAAGATGAATCTAAATTACCTATTGGATGTTATGGAAAACCTCTTTGAACACAATATTTGTAGTAGTATTCAATGATTTTCTTGCGTTATCATGTATTAATATCTTCAGTCCTTGTTTGCTCTTCACTTTAGAAATTGCCACATGGAGTTGCCTGTGACTGAAAACATCTCTTGGCAAGTATAATCCAACATAATCTAAAGATTGACCTTGAGACTTGTTTATTGTCATGGCAAAAGAAACAATAATTGAAAATTGCCTCCTTATAAGCTTGAAGGCCACAGTGATTGTGATGGTGACATCGACATTCTTGGAATATATACTATATTGTCAATGTTTTTTCCAGTAATTATTTTAACTTCAATCACATGATCTCCAAGTTTAGTAACAGTCAACCTAGTACCATTACATAACCCCTCAGTAATTATTCAATGTTTTTTCTTTGTTCATCTAGTAACGTTAAAAATTTAAACATATATTTCAATATTTATTTTTTGCAAAAAATAATTTGTTTGAACTACATAAATATAAAACTAAATTATTAAAAATATTTAAAAACAATAACATGTAAGAGAGCAGAATAATTCTTGGAACTGTTGACTCTTAACTTCTGGATTGTAGCTACGTTCATCATATATGAGTCTATTTCCTAGAAAATCTGCTACATTGCCTACTAGATATGGCATAGATTTAAATTCCTTCAAGCTCCTTCTATTTTTTGCATGTGCTTTTCAATCTCCATTAGCGTGAGATTTTTTAGTTCTTCATCAGTGAGTACCAAGTCTATATTGTTTAAAAGATTCATATATTATAAAATTTATCATATAGGCTATGTAGTAGATTAAATAGATAAAATTCATCATATAAATGATGCATACAACACAATATTATAAAGATTAAATAGATGACTTTTTTTTAGAGGTAAAAAATACAATGCAAAAATCAAAACCTAAAAATAAATTAGAACAAATAAACATCAAGAACACCAATATAAAAACCCATTTTACATAGCATGGGGTTTGGAATAAAGACTAAAATAGAAATAGAAACAAAAACAATAAAGGATTAATGATGTAAACATATACTTTGGAAGATAGTTGAGAAAATAGAAACAAAAACAAAGAAGCAGTAAAATGGAATGAAAGGAAAAATTGGTATTACCTTGTCGATAGCAGTGGCGGCGGCGAAAGGAAGAAAGTAAAAGAATGGATGATGGATGTAAACATATAAGATAGTTGAGAAAAATATGTAAACATATACTTTAGAAGATAGTTGAGAAAAAGACATGTGGTAGTAGTGGAACACAATGAAAAACATGTATTTTGGAAGGCAGTTGAGCTAATTACTCGCAAAATACCATAGTGGAAAAAAAATTAATATTTCTGACTATTTTTTTTTTAACTAAATCTGTGACTAATTGTTGATTTGTGTGGGAAATAACTTCTCCACAATTAGTTAATTACAATAAAGGACATTAATTAAGACTTAAATAAATGTGATTAAATTTTAAAAAGGATTTATTAGTAAATTACTTAACATATTATATTAATATATAGTTAGTAGATGTAAATTAAGATATATTTTCCCATTATTCTCTCACTTTGTTTCAACTTGGTTAGTAGTAATCTAGATGTAAATTTTTAGAACAAAAAAATTCAAATAAATAAACAACCTTGCATATCACACAACTCACATATTTTTTCGTTTCTAGTCCTCATTAAAATTACTAAAAATATAGTGTCGTGTATTAATATATGGGTATAAATATTGATCATCGTGTAAATTATAAAATCAAAAGACTCTCATATTAATAGGAGTGTTAATGTAAGTCATATTATAAAAAATAGGTTTTCTGTATTAATATGTGTATAAATATTTAAGTTCCTATTAAAAAAAGTCTTTCGTCTCGTATTAATAAATTTCGTATTAAAACATTCGTAGAAATATAATTCCGTAAAAACTAAAAAAAAAAACCGTACATGAGTATAAATATAGCTCCTGTAAAAATTACAAAAAAAAATAGTACTCTTATTAATATATTATGGGTAGAAATATAACTCCTCATAGAAATATACGTTCTCGTAAAATTACAAAAAAAAAAATCTCTAGAGAGTGATCTCCCACATTCTCGAATTAATATATGGTTTTTATTTTTAAATTACAAAGATGTTTATTTTATATTGATTATATTTAAATATAAAAAATAATACTCTAGAGAGTGATCTCTCACTTTCCGTTCTCAACAATATGATAGTTTCTCTCCCGTCATCGTAGAAATTATTAAAATAAATATAAACCTTGTATGATATATGAATATAAATATTAATCACTTGTAAATTAAAAAAAATAGGCACTTGTATTATTATATTAATATAAATATTTATTCAGTGTAAATTAAAAAAAAAGTTATCTCTTTATTATCTCTATTATATACATTACGATAGGTTCACGGAGTTCTCTCGTGCATTCTCAAGAAAATTTTCTTACGTGGCATTCAATTATAGCTTCTCTAAGATTTTTTTTATATTTTATTTAGATATTTTTTTAGCATAATTCTGTTGCATTCTTAGAAAAATTTGCTTAGGTGTTATTCAATTAGAGCTTCAATAATTTTTTTTTTGAATTTTTTTTTTTAATTAACTTAAGCAATTAAAATAAAAATTATGGATAACAACAAAAAATAATCTTTTACAGATAACAACAACTTAATTTGTTTCCACTCTATCACAACAAGTCCGAATATAATTTAACTATATATAGAAAACACATTCATCTTGAGAATAACATTCATGGTCAAAGAATTTGAACATCAGTTTAGATTGTTCGTGGCTCATGTTTAATCCAGATATTCCCGAAAAGCTGCGACGTTAAAATTGATGTATGATTATATTATTATATTAATTATTAATTACATTTAAGAAATTTTCAGTTATGCATATATATAATTGTTTATTAGTTTTTCCTCTCAATTTTTTTTAGAACTTATGAAAAGAATATTTCTCTTATACAAGTTTCAGTTCATCTCCAAGGTTTTCCATCACGATCTACTTAAAATCACACCTATGAGAAATATTGAGACACTTATAGAATGTCAACAAGTAAGACAATTTTCTTTTACAATTTATGGGTATTTTATTATTATTATTATTTCTTTTACTAAAATACTTTGACAAATATCACTGTGAATAAATTGTATGAATCAATGTTTATAATCATGGTTTAAATCAAATATATTGATGATGGTGTTTGGTGGTATCAGTCGTGTAAAAAACATAATATATAAGAAGATCATGGCACAAAATACTAATGCAAGAGAGTCAAAGACATGCATCAAAAATAGTTCCACGGTAAGCACCTAAAATTTTCATTTAAAAAATCAATTTTCATAGATTAACTATTTCATCTTAACTTATTAAATCTATAGATTAACTTTTTCTTCTTGACTTATTACTATCAATAATTTTGTGTACTAATAAGTTTCATACTCTATATTTTCCTATTTTTTATCATTGCAAATCATACTTTATATTTTTCTAATTTTTATCTGTGCAATTCATACTTTATATGTTCTAATATTTTATAAATGTGATTCACAAAGATCTTATAACAAAGTTCGATGAAACAGTAGAGGAGAAGATCAAAGATATAGAACTGCTTTAGATGTCGTAGATTTATGCTCACATAAAATTGATGGTATATCAGTTAAGAGAGCTTACCCTGATGAAGCTGATTTATCCACAACCAAATATATGAAGACCAATATAAAAATTAAGAAAGATTAGACAAATTTATAATCGTCAAACAACAGATTTTCATTGTTATGCACTTTTTTTATTGACAATTTTATTCAATTTTGTCATTTAGTTTAATAGACCGATGTTTTCACTCATAGATTATTATGCATTATTACTCACATTGATAGAAGTAATCATAAATTTGTTAGGTGACATATATTGTTTTCGGTAATACACTTTGATTAATTTCAAATGTGCTTTAATACTCTCTTCATTCCTTTTTATTTGTCGTTTTGACAATTTAGGTTATATTTTACCTATTATACTTTTCTTTCTAATTATTTGTAACAAAGTTTATTTGTTATTTTTTTTTACATAAAGTTTGTTATAAATTTTGCACCAAAAAATAAAAGTTTGTTACAATTTTTTATTTGTGGTTTTTGTTTTTTTGAAAGAGAAAGTGTGCATCTTCCGATGTACAAAAAAAAGAGGAAAGAGAAAGTGTGTGTGAAAAAAAAAGGATTTTATTGGTGGATTAAAATTAAAATATATATTCTAAAAAAAAGGTATAATAGGAGAATAAGGTGCAAAAATACAACTTCCTAATTTGATCTTTTTTCTTTCTTTCTAAAATGACAAATAAAAAGGATCGGAGGGAATATCAATTAAGAGACATATTTTTTTTGGTAAGAATTAAGAGACATATAGTGGCCGTTTGTTATAGTTTTTTTTGAAAAATAATTACTTATTTTTTATAAAATATTACTTTTTATAAAATAACATATCTTTGTTATAGCTTTTAAAAATAATCAGATTTAAAAATAATCTAAAAATTGCTAAAAATCTGAAGGTGGTATTATTAACTTTTTGTATAGATTTTTTAGAGGAAAGAGAAAATAAGTGTCAAAAAATTTCATACAAAAAATTTAGAAATTTATTGGGATATATTTCTTTTATATGACATACTATATTTGGATGTTCTTTATGGTAATTTTGTCATACAAAATCAATTTTATATGGTTGCATTCAAAAAAGTCAAAAAAATTTTTTTATAAAAAGTAATTTTTATAAAGGTAAACAAACACAAAATATATTCTATATTTTTGTAAAATCTCTAAAAGATAATCTTTAAATTATTTAATGTCAAAATCACTTTTTTTTAATCTGTAACAAAAAGTAATTATTTTAATTCACAAATTTTTTTCATATCAAATATTTCTAAAATATTAAAAGACGATTTTAACACTTAATTTATAACAAAAAAAAAATAGTGAGGATTTTGTGATATGCAAGGTTATCAAAGAATTATACTTTTTTTTGTTATTTGAAATTTACATGTAGATTACTACGAAATAGGTTGAATTGAGAAGGTGAGAGAACGATGGAGAAATATATTTAAATATATACTGTATTTAAAAAAAATGTAGTTTGATGAGATTTAGTTGAATAAATCTACAATAAACATTTATAAAAAAAATATATAGTTTGATGAGATTCAGTTGAATAAATCTAGAATAAATATTTTTTAAAAAAAATCTATTATAAAGGTAGTTCAATTCTAAAACTTTAACATAAACGCTCTATTAAAAAAAATTATTCTAAATCACAAAAAAAAATTATATGAAATAGTTATACAATATCAATGAACGATTTTTTACACTTCATTCTAACAAAAAAAAAAGTGACAAATTAGTTTATTGAAACACAAGTGATACACTAAACTTATCATTGAATAAAAATATGTAGTCTTATGAGATTTAGTTGAATAAATCTATAATAAACGTAGGAACATTACTGAATATAAAAGTTTTATTTTGACAAAAAAAAAGTGTTTTGTACTATTCAAGGTTGTCTATTTTTTTATTTTGTTTTGGAAATATATATATGTGGATTACTATGAAACAAGTTGAAACATGGTGAGAGAATGATGGGAAAAGAGATATTTTAAATTTAACATAAAAAATAGTTTGATCATATTCAGATGAATAAATCTATAATAAATGTAGAAAGATAACTAAATGTGAATTTTTTTTTGACAAAAAATGTGGGAGTTTTGTGATATGCAAAATTGTCTATTTATTTGTATTTTATTCTTGAAATTTATATGTAGATTGTTACGAAACAAGTTGAAAAAAGAAGGTGAGATAACGATGAAAAAAATATCTTAATTTACATTGTATTTAAAAAATATAGTTTGATTGGATTAACTTGAATAAATCTACAATAAACATAGGAAGATCACTGATTGTGAAAGAGTTATTTTCCGAAGAAAAATATGTGGGAATTTTGTGATAAGCAAGATTGTCTATTTATTTGTATTTTTTTTTTTTGAAATTTACATGTGCATTACTATGAAACAAGATGGATGAACAATGTGAAAATATATCTTAATTTACACTATATTTTTTAAAAAAAAATGTAGTTTGATGAGATTTAGTTTAATAAATCTACAATAAATGAAGGAAGATGTTTGAATGTGAGAGTTTTTTTTTTTTACAATAAAATGTGGAAGTTCTGTAATATGCATGAATTTCTATTTCTTTGTCTTTCTTTGTTATTCTTCAAATTTCAAATTTACACGTGAATTTCTGTGAAATATGTTGAAACAAGATGAAAGAATGTTGGGTGTCATCTATGATTTATATTTACAGAGGTCTCTCTCATGAACAAAATTTCACGAAATAATCTCTAATGAATCAAAGTTTATGTGTGTCATCTATGTCTCTCTCACGAACAAAATTTAGTATGAGATACACAGTTCGATTCCAACAATAACTAAAACTATATATTTATGATTTTTTTTGAAGCAATTTTATGATAATTTATTTTATTGCTTATGAAAAATATTTACACTTATATTTTTTTTTTGGTATGGATTTACACTTATATTAATATAACTTTTTTTTTTGTAATTTACACATGATATATATTTATACTAATATAATAATACAAATTCCTATTTTTTTTTTTAATTTACACGTGATTTATATTTATATTCATATATCATACAAGGTTTATATTTTTTTAATAATTTCTACGATGACGGGAGAGAAAATATCATATTGTTGAGAACGTAAAGTGAGAGATCACTCTCTAGAGTATTATTTTTCATATTTAAATAAAATCAATATAAAATGAACGTCTACGTAATTTAAAAATAAAAACCATATATTAAAACGAAAACGTGGGAGATCACTCTCTAGAGATTTTTTGTTGTAATTTTACGAGAACGTATATTTCTATGAGGATTTATATTTCTACCCATATATTAATAAGAGGACTATTTTTTTTTGTAATTTCTACAGGAGCTATATTTATACTCATGTACGGGTTTTTTTTGTAGTTTTTACAGAATTATATTTCTACGAATATTTTAATACGAAATTTATTAATACGAGACGAAAGACTTTTTTTAATAAGAGCTTAGATATTTATACATATATTAATACGGAAAACCTATTTTTTTATAATATGACTTAATTTACACGATGATCAATATTTATACCCATATATTAATACACGACCCTATCTTTTTTGTAATTTCAATGAGGACTAGAAACGAAAAAATGTGTGAGTTTTGTTATATGCAAGGTTGTCTATTTATTTGAATTTATTTTGTTCTAAAAATTTACATCTAGATTACTACTAACCAAGTTGAAACAAAGTGAGAGAAAGATGGGAAAATATATCCTAATTTACACTGTATTTATAAAAACATGTAGTTTGATGAGATTCAGTTGACAAAAAAATGGGTGTTTCGTGATATGCAAGGTTGTCCATTTCTATGTATTTTTTAAAATTTATATATGGATTACTACGAAACAAGGTGAAAAGATGATGAAAAAATATATTTTATTTTACATTGTATTTAAAAAAATGTAGTTTGATGAAATTAAGTTGAATAAATCTATAATAGACGTTAAAATTCGCTGAATGTGAGTTTTTTTTTTGGCGAAAAAAAAAACAATATGTGACGTTACACACACACATATTGATATTATTATTATTGATGAACCAATTGATACAACAACAACAATAATAATAATATCAATATGTGTGTGTAATGATCAAGCAATTGATATAAAAATAGATTCATACATCAATTTTAACGTTGCAACTTCGGGAATATCTGGATTAAACATGAGCCACGAAAAATCTAAACTGATGACTAAATTCTTTGACCATCAATATCATGTGTTTCTCACGATGAATGTGTACAATGTCAATATGTCCAACAACAACAATATATGTGTGTGTGTGTAATGATCAATAACAGTTAAAAAAAACAAATGAAGTACAAGATATATACCATCTTTAATATTAGAAAAAAATCAATATCAATATATATATATATATATATATATATATATATATATCAGTAAAAGAATAAATTATAACCATAAAAAGTAAAAATATATTCTTGAAAAGACTTATAGTTTAAGTTTTTTTACTAAACAAATATTTAAAAAGTTATGCATAAAATAATATCTTAATAATATATAGATATTTAATTTGTGAAAAAATATTTTTTAAAAGTAACGCAAGAAAGTGATAAAAGAGAACAAGTTTGAAGAATGGGTAAAACTAATTATATGTGCAAATTTAAAGTGAATTCAAGATTTTCACCCAAAATTTAAAGGCAATCGATAGACACATTTATCCCACTTATGTACTTTCTCCGTCCCAAAATTATTGTTCTTTTTATTTTTTTAATTTTGTCCTAAAATTATTGTTTTTTTTCAAAAATCAATGTAAAATTAATATTAGTTTACCATCTGTACTCTTACCAAAGTTAAAACATCAATTAAATAATATATTTTCTCTTTTTTAATAAAGTTAGAGTAAAAGAGATTTAACTTATTAATCTTTATTATTTTTTAATCTAAGTACATAACTCTAAAAGAACAATAATTTTAAGACGGAGAAAGTATTGTTCAACATTTACTTTCTCTATCTATTATAAAACTCTAATATAGTAAAAAAAAACTCTAATATAGTAAAAAAAAAAACTCTAATATAGTCACTTTTGATATCCGGACTCCTTTAAATTCAATAATACAAAGTCAATATTGATATCAAATTATTTGAAACAAAAATGATCACATACATAAGATAATGAAAATTTTTCATTGCCCCTCTTACATTCTCTTTCTCCTCTAACTATCATTTTTGCCTTATATATGAATTAGGGGTATTTAAAAGAAGTTCGGGGGTATTTAAGAGAAGTTTGAGTTCTAAAACTTGAATTTGGCAAAAATTAAGTTTGTAAAATCCGAACTCCTTTTTTTTAGAGATTTGCTACGAATTACCGACAAAAATTGTCGTAACTACGGGATTTAGAACCCGAACTCGATGCAGGGTTTTAGAGGTGTAGGCACAAGTTCGAGTTCTAGAACCCAAACCTTTGACGGGCTCATTAGTTTTTTGTTTATTGCATTAGTTCAAATTTTTATTTGTTTATTTTTATCGATGGTGGTGAGTTTTGTTATTTTGTTACTTGCTTTCACTATCTATTAGTTTTTTAGTTGGTGTGAAGTTTAATTTCTTGAACTTGGTGTTGTTGTTGTTGGTGGTAGAGTTTAGTTTATTGAAGGTAGTGTTAGATGTAGCATAAGTACAAGAAGCTCAACTCCACCACCACCACCACTGTAACACCCAAAATGGGGGTGTTACAACCACCACCAACAACCTCAACTCCACCACTACCACCAACAACAACAACCTCAACTCCACCACCACCACCACCAAGGTTCTTGATTTAGAACCCCAACTCTGTGCAGGGTTTTGTAACAACAACAAAAAGTTCAAGAAATTAAACTTCACATCAACCAAAAAATTAATAGATCTAGTGAAAGCAAGTAACAAATTTACAAAACCACTACCGACAAAAATAAACAAACAAAACTTTGAACTAATGAAATAAACAAAAAACCAATGAGTCCGCCGAAAATTCGAGTTCTAGAACTCGAACTTGTGCCTACACCCTCCAAAACTAATGAGCTCGCCCAAGGTTCGGGTTCTAGGACCCAAATTTGTGCATACACCCCCTAAAATCTCTTGATTCTAATTCTACGTCCCGAACTGAAGGATAATTTGAGGTTTTAGGGGGAGAAGTGGAGGGGTGGAAGAGAAAATTTCTAATATAATTAACTAGCGTAATTAGCATATAAATAAGTGGTGGACAAATTTTTTTTTGAATGATAAATAAAATAAGAGGTAGACAATATCATTCTTTAAATTGCACATCATTCAACTCATTCAAATAAAACGGTAAAATAAAATGATGTAAATCAAAATCCATAATACTGTAATTAAGAAAAACCCTTCAATAGTAGTAGGGAAAAAAGTACGAAGGAAAAAGCATATAATATGCTCAAACAAAACACCAGCTAAATAGAGTTTGCTTAATAATCATAATAAAAGAAAGTATGAATGCAACATTATCCTTGACTTTCATCCTCATCTAGTCATCATCACCGTCAATATCCAAAGCTGTATGCTTACAGATTGGACAACTATTCTTCTCCTTCAGCCATTGTTTGATGCAATCCAGATGATATATATGCATACAATCTATTCTTCCTATTTGCTCTCCATCCACATAGTCTTCCTAATAAACATAAATAAAAATGAGGGAAATATTATGAGACATGAACTAATTAAATTGTGAAATTTTATATATTAGTTACACTAAATGAATGTATGTAGTTACCCTCACCTGACATATAGTGCATGTTTGATCCTGCGTGCTTGTTTCTCCAAGTCTTGTTTGGAACGTTTCTTGCCGAATGAACGCGAGGATCTCCTCCTCCGTCAGTCCCTCATTGATCCCTCCAAATCGAGCCTCCATATCCGCAATTAGCTACGCGTTAGTTTAATTCATTATTTTCAATTGTCATACTATCTTATAATCTTAACTAAGTTCAACTCTCACGACTTAATTTTTAAAAAATATTGTAAAAAAATAATAATGTAATCAATTTGTACAATTACATAGTAACTTTTACCTCGAATGGCCAATCAGCAGTACCATTAAGTTGGTCAATTCTTTCTTGAGAATCCAGCAGATTTAGGACAATTGAATAGTCCAATATTAATAAGTCCTGTGTCACATATATTTGCAAAATACATGAAACTAAAGTCATCATGTGAATTTTGATCTTTAGTAAAGACTTTAAATCAATACAAGAGAAATATTTGTGTTTATAATGACTTGGTAAAGGTAAGAATATAAAATAAAATAAAAATTGTAAGAACATGTGCATATATAATTTAAGTGAAGAGTTATTTACCTCTGTTCGCATAGATCCCCCATTGCGAAGATATTGTATGCAGCTATTAATCTGTTACATTACATTACATTACATAGTACTCAAATATTAAAGGCATGTTTGATTCCTGAATGCTAAATTAATAAACATATCTATTACTAAGAATATATAGATTTGTAGTATAAATTAGATTCATTATTTGAATGTACAAGCAACACATATATACATACACTTATCATCATTTCCAATCCAATTCATTGCGATATGTATAGTTTTCAAATGCACTCTAAAACTACAAAATATTTAAAAATTATAATAATAGTATATGAATTTTTTTTTATACTTTTAATCCTCAATAGCAAAATATTCACAAGTAATTAAGAAAGTATATACCTCATCCCTGAGCCTGTTCCTCTCCGCCCTAAGTTCACGAGAATTTGAAATGAAAATGCGGTTAATATGGCCACGACGAGCTCGAACCTGTGGCAGCGGTGGTACTAAAGTACCAGACCGCACGGGAACAAGAGTTGGAGCTACAAATTGATTTATATGACCACTTGGCAATACCGTTATGTATCGGCGAACATTAATTGTTTGATCTAGAGCAGCAACTTCTCTTTCAATCCTATCATCAAGGCTATCATTGTTGTTGTTATTAGTATTCTCATTTTCTCCCCCACTCGTGCCTCGAGAGTAAGAAAAAGAAGAAGAAGAAGAACCACCAGCTGCAGAAGAAGACATGAAATTGTTGTATCTATCAAAAGGTGTGGGAACTTGAGTTGTTCCCAATGATCCTCCTGTTGCTGCAGCAGAGGTATGGAAAGATAGTGCAGATGCAGAGACAAATGGAGGATCATATCTTCGACTAGTAAAGTTATTCGGTTGATAGTTTTGTCGCGGAGAAAACAAAGAGCGGTTAATATCACTCGACTCATTATAAGTAGAATTAGAATCATATGGATATGGATAGGGTAGATCTAAAAAAGTAGTTGGACTATCATCTTCAAGAAGACTCGGTCCCGCACCTCCAGCAGTAGCTTGATTCATCATTTGATGGTCAAACATATTGGGAATAACACTTCTACTACTATAGTTCCTCCACGGTGTCGAAGTTGAAGAAGACATGTTATGAGGAATTGTCCGCCTTCTGGTTGAGGTTCCAGCATCTTGTGAACCTTGACCAGAACTCTCGCCTCTCGAGAATTGATCAGGTGATCTGCTTCTCTTGGAGGAAAAAGAGCGCAAAGAGTCATCATCTCTAGTAATAGGAGCACCAGTAGCAGTAGTAGCAGCAACTCCACCATTATGATTGTTGTTATCATATGCAGCAGCAGATCCTGCAACTCCACCTAATGGAGATGAAGGTGACATGTTGGCAAGTGTTGATCCAAAAAGTCTTGGTGCAGGTGGGGAAGAGGGAGAAGAAGAATGATTTTCATTATAATTTGTAATGTTAATAGTTGTAGGTAATAGTAATGGAGAAGGATAGGGATGAACACCACCATTTGTGGTTCCATGACGAAAAGCATGAGTGATCAACTCATAAACTGATTGATCTGCAGTTATTCTTCTTGATCCTCCATTATTGCGATTATTGAAACCAAAAGTAGAAGAATTATCTGTAGAATTAGAAGCCAACGAATATCTTAGAGCTCTGGCATCACGAACTCGGTTGTTGCCTTCATTCTGCTGGTTTCCTAAACGATATTGATGACCCATTCTTGCTACGTGACTTCTGCATGCCATAAACAACTATTTAACACTGATATATATGTAGACACTATTATTAATAATTAAAACATAAATAAATGCGATCATTGATTATATTACATGTGTGAATATTGTGTTTGTGTTGAGCATCAATGCATCATACAAGTTTATTAGAACATCAATCGATAATTTTTTCTCTCTAACGAAGTACTTATCGAGTATCAATGCTTATTAAGTTAAACCTTCTCTATTGGAAATGATCTTAGATTTTTTTATATATTACAGTAGAATAAAACTTTATGTTACTTTTGGCTTGAAAATAAATTGTAAAATAACCTACTTTAGTTTTGAAGTAAAAAATATTGTGATCAAATGAAAATTAACTTTTTTTTCTTTATGGAAGAATAAAAAATAACTTATATTTTACTTTAAATAAAACAATTAAAAAATAAAATTTTAAACCCCAAATTCGAATGACCGAGGGATCGATGTTTGCACATACATAAGTTTATCATTCTTGCATTACTTATACATATATATGAAATATATGTGTGGATGAGTTTGAAATTTTGAACACATTTTTTTAGAGATTAAACGTAACACACACATAATATAGATATCCATAAATATAAGACTATAATGTGTGCATCAAATTTCAAACATATAATATAACTGTGTTTAAAATAAATAAAAATATTAAATTTATTTTCACAAGGTAAAATATCAAAATTGTAGAACGTAACATCAAAACCACACACACAAATAATTCACGAAGACAATAATTTCTTTCTGACAGAATTCATAGACGAAAGATTATATGGTCAATAAATAAGATTTGATTATCACCCAACAATAATAACAAAATAAATAGATAAAAACAAAATTAACAACAAAAAAACAACTCATACATATTCACAAACCAAACCAAACTTGAAACACACAAGTGAAACATAATTTTTGGGTGGTCGTGTGTGTATGTATATATATACCTAAGTAGAAAATGATTAGATTTATATACATTAGATTACTTGACAAAAAAATAATAGATTTCTATCCCATAATGATGATTAATTTCATACAAGAAAATAATAGTTCAAGAATACATACCTAAGTAGATAAGTAGATACGAGAATCGATACCACTGCTAGCTCAAACACACTGATGGTTTCTTTCTCACTCACTCTTTTTTATAACAATGAAAGGTATGAAATGACACTATAGGAACTTCAATTTATAGAGAAAATTAGAGGGTCTCTATATAGACATAATATTTTTTTAATTGATTATATCTTAATATTTTACTTTGTTTTGACTAATAGGTCTTAATTATTTGTTTGACTAAATGTAGTAATATTTAATTTTATAGAAATTCAATTTCATGGTAATAAGTTGGTATGAGACTGTAAATTGCTGGATGCTAACTAATATTTGGTCAAAATATTATTAACCTTCTATTTGTAAATAAAACATTTTTCTATTTTTATTTTGTCATGTAACGGATATATACCATCTTTATTACTATAAAAAAATATAAATTATGTAACTAAAAGAGTTGGTCAAAAAATAATTAAAAATAAAAGAGTTGGTCAAAAAATAAATAAAAAATAAAAGAGTTGGTCAAAAAATAAATAAAAAATGAAAAAAATAATTTATTTAAATTTACCAAAAATGGTTTGGTCCTCTTTGGTTGATTTAAATAAAGTATCGTAGAACAGTTGGTATTTTTTTCATTAAAAAAAAAATTTAAATATTAGATACTTCCTAATATATATCGAGAAGTATCAAACAAATATCAGTGTCAAATATAATATCTGACATAATATTTAATCAAGTATCGGAGCATTTTCATAGCCCTCCATCACAACCAATTTTTACTTTGAGTAATGATATTATATTGTTTTATATTATCAATGTAAAGCTTGATAGCATAGTTTTATAGAAGTATTTTTTTTACTAATTTTGATAGAATAGTTTTATAGAAGTATTTTTTTACTAATTTGATAGAAGTATTTGAGAATTGAGAGCATAGTGCTTATTTTGAAAAATATATAATTATGCTTTTACAGAAAATAAAATAAAAAGTAATAATGTGCATAAGGAAAAAGGAGAAAAAATCAGATTCGGTTAAAAGTTTGCTTTTACATTAAAATGGATTGAAATCACATACACCTCCTCAGGGGCATCATCTTCTCAATATCGACCCCAACTATTTGGAAGTCCGGCTCTAATATTAAAAGTTGACCCTTAACAAAATAATACTAATAATAATAATCATTCAAATTCAATTTATAAATAACCTCAATAACATCAAAAATATTCATTTTTGTAACTAAAATAAAAAAAAATATTCATAGTGTAATCGATAAAAAAAAACATTCTAGCTACTTAAAAAAGTCTCCATTCTAACATATTTGAAACAAAAATAAAATAGGAAAATAACATATCTTTTTATTTATTTATTTATTGAATAATTTTATTTTTTAGGCACCCATAATTTGGAGGCCCGACTACATAGGGCTTACAATACATGCTCACGGCCGGTCATGCCATCTTCTCTTGGGTTGAAAATAAGTCAGATCATCTTACAGGAATCTACGACCTATCTTACATAGGTTCAGGTCAAACTATATTTTAAATAAAACAGATTTAGACTATTTTATAAGTCTATTTAATTGAAAATGTAAGGTTGCACTTGCAGGCCATAAAAAAGCCTTTTAGGCATACTAGGGCGGCTTTTTTAAATAAATATAAATAATATTTTTATTAATTTTAAATTTGTATCTTGATTAAATTATAAGTATAATATGTTACTGTAACATTTTTTGTAGTTTAAGTTTACTAATCTTCATTAGTTTTTTCATATATATAATTAAATATATGTTATTATAAACTATTGAAATATGATGTTGTATATAATTAAATTCTTGAAAATATCACGTTAAATATAAAAAAGTGTATAATTTCATTATATAGTTTCTTAGTATATTAAACATAAATATAATTGCTTATTCAAATATTTTCATGTGAAATAGATTTTTAAACAAACTAACAAGTCATATCATGCTTTTAAAAGGTCAGACTCATGCCTTCATTTTTCCGACTAGCCAGGCATAACCTTGGTAAAGCATAGCCTAGCCTAACCTATTCCCAACCCTTTCCCGGATTAAAAATTTACCTTATTTCTTTCCTTTCTTTTTATGTTTTAGAAAAGTTATAATTCTTTAGTATGAATTGAATATTCTCTACGTGTAATTATAGATACTAATTTTTCAAATTAAATAGGTGAGACTAATCATTTAAGTATGGTAAGACCTCTGGCAAAAGTCTCCCGCAAAAGAATTTGACATTATTGCATTCTCATGGCTGGATTTAAATCCATAATCTCTTGTTAAAATAAAGAGATTATCTACCATCTCATTTAAATGCACTTGAGTGGAATAATTCTAACTATCTAAGTGTGTTATTAAATTATTTTAATATGTAACTTTTTTTGTTTCTTCAATTTTAAACATAAAATAAGTGAAAATATAAGCATAGAATATTATTGTTAAAAATGATTTTATGTTATCTTTTCTTATTTAAATTCCTTTTGACTAATTTTTATTAAAAGTACCGATCAAAATTTAGGACAGTGAGAGTTGGTTAGGACAATTTCAAATGTACCGATATATGAGGTATTAAAATAATAAGTAAAATGAATATTTTTTAAAACAAATTATTTTTCTATCATTAAAAATATTATAATAACCAAATTCTATTAATCAGAATTGTCAAAAATAGAAATTTGGATATTTTTTTGAATTTTTATTCTTCATAATAGTCAATATTTAATTTTTTTTTATTGAAAAATGTTAAAATATTAGTGTAATGATTATAAACAATGAAATTGTTTTTTTTTCTTGTGCTAATATTGTTCTCTCTAAAATATAATAATCAACTAATAATTCTTTTAATTCATAAAATAATCGTTAATTTATATATTTTACGATTTTATGTACCGGTACATTTGAATTATTCAAATGTACGGTAGAAGCTCCCTTAGCTTTGTCTAATGCATCATAGTAGTTCAGTTCAAGTTACCATTAAATATATTACTTATCGCTCTTATCAAACATCATTTATTTCAGTCAAGTCTGCTTATGAACATCTTATGAAAGAAATGAGAGTGGACATTGGGTTGGAGGAAGAGGTGGCGGGTGCTCTTAACCATATTTGGAAAAGCCCTGCACCGTTTAAGGTGATTGCCTTTTTATGGCAATTATTATATGATAGGATACCGACGAGGATTAACCTTGATCATCGTGGTGCTCTCCCTCCGGAGGCTTCTAGGGATTGTGTTGGTGTTTAGGAGTCGTCTAGACACCTTTTTTTGCATTGCTCTTGTGCTTTGACAGTGTAGTACGGTGTTTTTAGATAGATTGGAGTGGTTATTGTGATGCCGTCGTTGGTCGCTATCATGTTTGATCAAATGAGGGTAGAGGCGAGAAATAAGGTGAGGGATGGGTTCATGATGATTTGACATGTCACTATTTGGTTTATTTGAAAAACGCATAATAATAACATTTTCGCGAATGACATTATTGATGCTAATGTTTTGGTAGATAATATAAAGTGAAGCCTTGTATGTTCTACGAATGATCATGTGACCTGGGGAAGTGTTTATTGCGCTAGTTCTTGCTTTGTGATGTGACAAGGCGTGATATGATATGAATTGTGGCTATATGCTCCACTCGTGCTTGGTGTTAGCGTGTTTTGGTGGGGATGGTGTCCAAGTTGGCTTTGGTGGGGTGGTTAATTTGGTTTTTATTCTTCGTTTGGTCTTGATCCTGTATTGTTGTAGGAGTTGGTCTGACTTGTTTTTTGCTTGGTGGTTTTTCACCCTAGCTTTTGTTTTGTAACGTGTTCTATTGGCATCTCTTATTCTTCTTGTGTAAGAGATTGCCTAATAAAATTTTGCTTTATAAAATAAAAATAAAAATGAGGAGATAGCATTCGTCTTGTTTAATCAATGATTCCCGAGACAGTTTATCTAAGATGAAAACATTAACTATCAACGTTGTATCTGAGTACTCTTAAACCTAAATCTATTCATAGAATTTAGCATGTGTCAATTGATGATTATCATATCCTAGTTAGATCAAAATCTAAAAGTATTTTCCAATAACAGATAAAATAAAATCAAAACATCATGTTATGATATGATTGATCAAATCATATATAAAAACAATTAGGGTAAGAACGAATACACGTTGAGTGTATTCATTAATTAATACGTAAAGTGTTTTTCAAACTACTCATACTTTCTTTAGTAAAAATTAATATTCTTTCCGTTCTAAAATAAATATTATTTTAGTAAAAAACTCTACGACTAAGATAGTGGAGTTTGTGTGTGGTTTTTCCATTTCTATTTTTATTTAAGTCACATTCTCTCTTCAATAAGGTTATTTTTTACAACTTATAGTCTTAATTCGTCAAATGACACTTAAAAAGAAACAGATTTTTTTTGTTGCTAAAATGATAATTATTTAAGAACACATGGAGTAATAAATACGTTAGTTGACATTGTATGAATTTATAATTGATAGAGAATGACCTAGTTAATAGCGGATGATTTATAATAATATGATAAATTAATTGAATTATTTGATGAAATTAACGGTGTAATTTACTGATAAATGTTAAATGAAAGTTTAAAGAAGATGAATTTTTTTTGACAAATTTTAAAGAAGATGGATTGTCGACATAAAAAAGATGACATATTTTCGTCCATACAAAATCTCCATCCACGTAGTTGTTGTTTTTCAAGCAATTTATGTTTTTCTAACAATATTTTTCTTTTCTATATTTTAGTTTCTATTACTATCATCATAACAAAATAAATAGTTCAAAACAAAAAACAAATAGACCAAAAATATTTACACATGATATAGGGTGCGTTTGTTTCAGTTTTTTTTTTCAAAAAAATGTATTTTTTTTTATAAAAAAATCATTTTTTTTATTTTACTTGTGTTTGTTTCAGATTTTATAAAAATCATTTTTTAAAAAAAATCATTTTTCTCTTCAAAATAAAAAGTTATTTTGAATAGCTTTTTTCAAAATCTATTTTTTTAAGAACATGAACCATGTGTTTGTTCTCAAAAATGATTTTTTTAATCTTAAACAAACACAAAACAACTTTGGATTTTTTTCAAAATCTCTACAAAATAAATCTATTTTTTAAAATAGATTTTTTTAAAAAAATCTATTTTATTTTAATCTCAAACAAACGCACTCATATACAAATGTATGGATTTTTTTCTAAGTACTTTGATTAAAATATATATACACATGAGTATAATTTTTATGAAGTTTTTGAGATATACCACACTTGCAAGTTTATGAATTTGTTATTTGAGTGTTTATTATAATATTTGCTCATTTAAAATGTTAAAAGATTATAAATTTTTGTAAGGTTTATATTTTTCACGGTTCAATAATAGAGAACTATGAATATATATTTTTTGTTGGGTTAAAATTATATGATATTTTAATGATTTATTATTTATTTTACACCCTGAGTCCATGACCCATCTATCTATCTATGGACCCAAAGCTCACATGTTTGGAAGAAGAAACATTCAAGATTCTGAATCTAATGTAACAATGTTAACAGATTCAAGAATTTATGTGTAAATAAAAGCAATAAGTGCCATCATTTTTAAATATTAAAAGGAAAAAAGAACAAAACTAGATAGAGATATAAGGTAAGAAGTTACGTGGCAGAAAAGGACAAGGTGAAACGATGACAAAATCATGAGGACACTTTTTCATAGTTGTGCCTTGTTGAATTCAATTATTATTATATTATATATTAAACAAAAAAAGAAGCTAACTAGGTGGAACCAAAAGCCATTCCAACAAGCATAACATAGATTAAGGTTGAGTTGTGTGTGTAACAATTAGCTTTATATAGTTGAATTTTATTTTGTGAGTGGTGAATTTTGGAGAATCTTCTTTATGGAACTTGAGGCTGAGATTGATCGTTTACCTATTGACTTGTTAGCTCATATTTTTGTTCTCTTCACTTCTTTCACTGATTTGGCACAGTAAGTTCATTATTTATTCACTTCATGAATCATCATCATCATCATCATCATACTATATATGTTTTGCTTTTTTTTTCTTCATTAATTAATGTTTGTGGTATATGTTATATGGTTTTGTAAGAGCTAGCAAGGTTTGCAAGAAATGGAAACAAGGGGTGAAGGAATCTTTGGCAAGAAAACAGAATCTAAGTTTTGCTGGTTGGAAGATGGATGATGATTCAACCTCTAGACTTGTTTCTCATGCCTACAACCTCAGAAAACTTGATATGTGTGTTTGTCTTTCTTTTTCTTAATTGTAATAATAATTCTATGATCCTTTGTAGTTTTGTTGATGATAAGGTTGGTAGAATTTTTCTATCATATTGTCTTTGATGGTCTTTGTTTAATATCAAATTCAAAAGATTAGTATTGATTTTATGAGCTTTGGTGATGAATAGTAAATATTGAATCGTAACAATTTACACGAGTAATCTGATAAACAAATTTAAGATAGGCTCTGATATCACAATATGAATTTGAGTTAGGCCTAATTTAGTTTGCTAACATCGACTTGTAAGATTTTCCACCTCCATATTTAACTGTTGTTTAGCTCATATCATTAACCAATGTGGATTCTCAACAATTAGATTATGTGTTTTTGTATTTTCAGACCGAGGAGCCGCTGGAGTTGTCAGATAACTGATGCTGGACTTATCAGAATATCATTTGCAAAGTGTATCACCAATCTCACATCCATATCATTATGGGGTTTGACTGGTATCACAGATGAAGGGGTTATTCAACTGGTATGTCGTCATCATTGTTAAAATTTCTAATCCGACAGCCCTGCAGACGCTGCACCGTGTGCAGCTGCAGGGGATCGAAGTCCTGGAATTCGAGGATGTACATTGTTCACAAATTTATGATATGCTTTGATAGTAATAGTATGATATATTCGTATGATATATGCTTTGAATAATTTTAATGTGAATTCCTTTTGCTTCTTTTGTGTAAATATTCTAACAGATATCAAGAACTAAGTCTTTACGGCATCTAAATGTTGGCGGTACATTTATCACAGATGAATCTCTATTTGCCATTGCAAGAAGTTGTCCAAAAATGGAGGTAAAGTTGTAAGCTGTGTGAAATTTATCTCCTTCCTTAAAAAGAAGACGAGAATCGTAACTTTTGAGGTTAAGTTAGATTACATGAGATGCTCTATATTTCTTCTATTACTGGTTTTAACTTTTAGTGTTAATTCAATAGCACATGAAGATGATGACATAATTCTGGTTTTACATTAAACAAATTCATGTCATATATGACTGCTTCTTGTTCTTGTTCAGACCATTGTTTTATGGAGCTGCCGGCATGTAACTGAGAATGGACTTACTGCTCTAGTTGACCAATGCCTCAAGCTCAAATCAATGAATGTATGGGGAACAAGAGTTCCTGTGAATTGTCTCAACAATTTACTTATCATGAGTCCAACTCTTGAAATAAAAATCTAAAACTGGATTGCATATATAGAACGATATCCAAGTTGCTGATTCTTTTCACTGTTATTTTTATTTTTTATGTACAGATCGTTTACTTCTTGTAATCTTAAATTTGATTCATGACAAGATGAATATATCAATATTCTTTCTTGAATAATGTACAGAAAACATCATGTTGCGGTTTATAATTTTGTATTTTGCACTCTATCAAGTTGTAATTGTTGTACATCTTAAGTTCACAAAGTCATAAGACATGATTACAGTACCTTAATACTTTAACATTGTTCGAACAAAATACAAATGGTAAGAATTGTTACGATTCAATTTCAATCATAACAAACCATTACCACGACCAAGAGTTTCCAATAATGGTGATATTGCAAAATCCTTATTATGCCGTTTACTATTGATGTCTTGGTACAAAACCTAAAAGACAACAAGGATCTTATCAAAAACCATATTATGCACATGCGATTGTAAGAAATAATATAAAACCATTGATGTGACCTTTCCTAACATCTTAAGCTTTTGGGATAATCGGTCATCTGACATGGTATCAGAGTCTCTATGACTAAGTGGTCCAGAGTTCGATTCCCGCTCCCCCCACTTTCTAATTAAAAAAAAAAGTGGACCTATGCATTATCCACGCTTCAAGCCCAATGGGCTCTTGCGTGAGGGGGCGTGTTAGAAATAATATAAAATCATTGATGTGACATTTCCTAACAGCTTAAGCTTTTGGGATAATCGGTCATCTGACAGCGATGTTGAACGATAAATAAAGAAAGTGTACACATCAAGAATGCCAAAAGTACAACATACCTGAAATGATCCAGATTCCAGATATATTCTTGGTCTCTCTTGGTTACTATCTACCTCAGATGACTTCACAGATTCTTGATTATAGCCTCTGCTATTCTGAAATTTTGTCACCTAATTTTCTAACTTGTAAACTGTTCCATCATATTCAAGAGACTATCTCGTATATGATATTCAAATATGACAATACCAGAAACTCATCTTGACACACCTAGCTTGCATATGATATACAATAATACTCATCGAAATTGCAACACAACTGCAGTAAGCAGGAAGTAAAACAAGAGGAATAGCGAGGAATTTGGAGAACGGACTGGTGAAGCTGATTTAACAGAAAACTGAACATAACCATTAAAGCTTCCAGCAGTGTTGGTCAATGGACTTGAACTTGGTACAGAAATGTTCTTGCATGATCCAAAAGGTGCTCCCTCCTGCAAAATTCATCAGATAACATATTGATATAAGAAATTGTAAAAATCAATAAGAAAATTCACAAACAAATGGCATTAAAGCAACACATATCTGAACAAAAAATGTGAACAAACCTGGCAAGCAGTGACTGTACTGCATCCACACAATGTGTGGCCATTTATTCTATCCACGAGGTCAAAAACACCACCACCATTACTCCTCTGCGTTAAATTCCAAAATAGATTTGTGATGTTGAGATGTTTTCTTTTTTATCGAATTTGAATTGACAACATTGAAGAACAAACAATACCATGTAAAAATTAACGGCTATGAAGTTAGGCAGCACATTCCCTGCAGTTTTGTAACATGTGTTCACCATATTTGCAAGTGGAGCTGAATTATCTTTGCACGAGTCAGCTTCAACAGGATATGTTGGAAAATAATTCTGCAAGAAAAGTGATGCACTTCTTGAATTTAGAGGATTGGATTCTTTTCTACGTGGGCAAGAACCACGTTGAACTCCAGGGTCTCCAGCTGAAAGTTAGTGAAACACGAGATTGTCATTTCATATCACGGGTCTATTTGGATTGGTTTAATAGAATTTATCTACTGACATAAACACTTGTGAGACTATTTGGGAGAGCTTATGGAAACAGCTTATGACTTGTCCAGAAGTTGTTTTCAACTTATTTCCATAAGCTCTCCTGGATAGCATATGAAAACAACTTATGGCCTAATATGGTAAGTGTTTAATTAAGTTGTTTATTCCGATAAATATATATAGCATAGATATCCATGTAGCAATGACCAACATTGGACTTACACTCATTTTCAACCATGTACCTCCACTGATAAGCTATTCCTTCTTCAGCTTCCTTTGAAGCAACAGATGTGAAAACAAGAAGTCGGCGATTTGTTCTAACCATCTCTGTTATAGTAGGCCAATCTTCATCCTTTTTTGGCATATCAGACACAGGGAACCAATATTTATCTAGACCAGAATTTGTGAATAAATTAATCAATGCCTTTGGCGTACGCACATAGTCTTCAATTATAACAGTGACGATTTCCATTGGATTTTCAGTCAAAAATGCTTCCACTTCTTTCAAAGTGTTTATTGCAGGTTGCTGAAAACAAGATTAAATACATTACATTAGAAAAATCCCACAACCACAAAAGAAGATTCAGATTCATATTTTCATATAAATAACAAAGAGGGTTAGATAAAATTACAAAAGCAGTGAAGTTGAAGCATTGTCCTTGAAATGAATGACATAGCCAAATATCATTTTGGAAGTCATACATATCCAACATCAATCCCCTCACTCCATTCTAAAACAACATTCACCAAAAAAAATGTATAATAAGAATCACAAAAGAAATATAACCAAATAATATTTTATTTAAAAATAAAAAAAGCTAAACAAATACCCTCAATTGGTTAGTAACAGTGTCTTCTTGATTATATAAAGTAAGTCTTTGAACTCCATTCAAAGAGGGTGCATCCATTATACTAAATGAATTATGTGTCATGATCCATGAGTATTTGTTGAAGGGTAACCCATTGACCTACATAAGTTAGTTAGCTAGGTAGTTATCATAGACATAGACAAAGACACAACTTTGACACATCACATATCATAATTAAATGTAACCACATGTGTTGGTGTCGGACATGATGGGTACCAGACACACCTTCAATATATGTTAGCATTGAATACTTAAGTCTATATCTAGTATTGACACAAACAAAGATACGACTTTGACATGTCGACACATAATAATTAAATGTAACCATATCTGTTGGTGTCAGACATGTTGGATACAAGATACACCTTAAATATATGTTAAAACATGGCATTGAATAACTAAATCTATATCTAGCACTGCACAGACAAAGACACTTCGACACATTGAAGAATTAAATGTAATGACGTGTCGGTGTCACACATGTTGGATACCAGACACACCTTCAATATATATGGTAAAACATAAATCAGATATTTCAAAAACAAAAGAAACATGTCATTGAATCTGAGACACTTACTATGGATGTTACATGGGTGGCTTGACCTCTGGTGCAAACAGATTGAGTCCTACCTAAACCAGGGCAATGGCCACAATAGAAGCCTGACCCACAATCTGTAGCAGCTGAACATGCTTCTACTTTTACCTGTGATTTCTCTTGTAATAATAAGTAGATGAATAACATAGGGAAGAAAAAAGAAAAAGAAGTGAATTTTGAAATTCCCATTGAAGAAGGGGGAGGAAGGGGTGAGGAATAGAGAAGAAAAAGAGAAGAGGGATACAAAGATGTATTTGATGATGAGAGGTGAACTTTCCCTTGCATTTGGGTAAACCAATATCATAAACTGGTTTTACTGTGCAAGAGAAACTTGATCAAAGCAAAGTAATGTATGGGATTGGGTTTGTCACTTTTAATTGTACAATTTAATAATAATAAACATTTAGTGTAAGTAATACTCTTTGTTTTTGTTTTAAAGAGTCGACTCGACTCAGTCGAGCAACGAAACTCGCACACTAAATACTGAAGTGAAAAATGAGTTTTTGCATACAACATATCAAATGTCTCTGCAGTCTTTTATTGAGAGCGAATTGTATGAACTTTGTACATTTTTAAAATTATATTTGTCCAGAATTCCCAAAAATTTATATTTCACCATGGTATTTATTATATGGAGATATTTCTAAAAAATAGTTATAGTATAAAAAAAATGTACATGGTTGAGTTATTAGTTATTACTAAGTATTTATGTAAAAGAAACTATAGATAATAATTGAATTCTTTATTTGAATTAAGAAATACTAGTATAATTTTGTCAAAAAAAAAAAAAGAAATACTAGTATAATGTTTTTTGGCTCCACACTCAAAGCACTAAGCTTGTGAGTTGTAAACCACCCTTTGGAGAGGTTTGTTTGGCTAAACCCCATCTCCTAAGTTATTTCTTCTGTGTGCTCCACTCTGCCTAATTCTTATCTTGCTTTCTCGGCTCTCTTTTATGCTATCCATCTGGTGGGGTACGTTGCTTCTTCTCATTAAATTGCTTTCAGAGAACACTGTTACATGTTGGGCATGGTCGATATAACATACAATTTGATGACCATATTTTTCATGCCCATGGCATCTCTATGTATTTTTCTTGACATAGTTAAGGGAAATGCGTTAGTTCTTGTATTGTTACCAATGATTGTTATTTAATTAAAGCGAAAAAACGACCATGCTCGTATATAATTTTAGTTATTTAGATTAGTGAGAAGTCATTTAACATTCCAAAAATATTTTATTATTCTTTCAAATAAGCAAAAACATCACCATGATAAACTATCAGAAATTTGATGAACTGTAAAATTTGTATAATTTTCTAACTCAGATGATTGAAAACTATGTGAAGTCTTCCACTGATATGCATTTGCCCATTTCCCTTTAGGAAAGGATTGCATGGAAGTTTGATTCAAAAAGCTGTAATATCCATCTGGCCTCTGGGATAGCGAATACATTTAGCTAATGCCAAAATGAATGTAAAAATGTAATTTTGCCTATGCTATTGTATGGTCTCGCTTCGAACAAAAGAACTTGATAAATGCTTCTTTCGGCTATCAATGAGACTGTTTTCTCTATGTTATAAAGAATACCTAAAAGAATGGATTTTTGATTTTTAAACAAACTCCCATTAAGCAAGCTTCTTTGCACGACCACTTGAAGGAGCACCGTCTTCTTTTTTCGATCCAGGTGCCTCAGGCTTCCGAGCCCAAGCAGGAGCTCTATCGGGCTCATACCGGTAATCATAAAATAGCTCCTCCCCAGCGTTAATCCGTTCCTTGGCAAATATTCCTACCCTATGATCTCCGGCAACCATAATAACCTGCCAGTTTGAGCCGAGAGCAATTGTGAACGACACCAACAATCCAAATGCTCAGAATGCAATGTGAAATATAAATTCCAATTGTAAAAGGTAAGAACTGAATACCTTCGCATAACAATTTGGAACAGGAGAGTGGTTTGCAAACTTCAATTTATCACCCTTTCTATAAGCATCAAGAACAAACTGCAAACAAGATTCCTCTTACATGTGACGTGTGTAATGCAATGTATAAAGCTTTTATCAACAAAGATTTATAGTAGTAAAATCTTGCCTGATCATTCAGATTAAAGAGAAAAGATGAATTTTCACGGTCATATATCTTTCCTCGCTTATCTGCTTCCCTGTGAGAAATTAACTCTCCAGTATACTCTCCAAGGTATTCATGCTTACCAACACTATTCTGGAGGTCAGCCAAATAGCATTAGGAAAAACCACAACTAATCAAATTGAATCATCAATTTGGTAAATAGTAAATACCTTTAAGAAGGCACCCCAACCAGACACGTCAGACCGTCCAAGGAGAACCTGAAGGCATATTAGATGTAAATTGCCATTAAGATAACAAACAAAAAGGGAGCAAGGAACGTCATTTAAGAGGACATAAATAGCAATACAATAGAACAAGACATAAACATTGAGAATGGGATAGACCAAAGTCCCATGCAAACCCACGTCCCCGTCATGACGTACTATATACCTACGGAGAGATACTTTTCTCTATATGATCTCTTCCATTCTCTCTATTATAATAAATTATAGGTCTCACTATGAGTTATTTTTTTAAAGAACTTACTTCTCCAATAAATAAAACAAATAGGTCTTGATGTATTATTTTGCTAAGAGTAAAAATTCTGGAATGAAAGGAAATGGGTATCTATATGTGAAGATTCCAAAAGGAGACAGGATTAGAAAATGCAGACAAGGAAAATAAATACCTTTTGCTGCTGTTTGAGAAGAAGCTTCATGTTTCTACATTCATAATTATCCCCTCTTTGGCTAGGAATCCCAAGAGTGCCATCGCCGCAGCTGCTATAATAATTTGATTCAAATAGAAGAAAGGTTACTAGATAGAACAGTAGTACTTCATTCATGCAAGAAGAATAATATATTACAAGCACTGAAGTTTCATTGAGAAAAAAGGAGGCAGATAAGTTCTGAAAAAAATGTAAACCCAAATACTTTCCTAAAGGCTTAATATGTTTTACCAATACCATCATTAATAGGATGAATTAAGAAAATTATGATGGGCCTTCTTTAATAAACATTGGCAGACCCAGACTAAATAATCAATTCAACAAATCAAATTAAGACCAAACACAACAATGAGGTAGAATGAAGATCACGTTTAAGTAAGATAAATATGCAATACAAGCAAATAATATACTCTTTTGTTACAAGAACAAGAATAGGACTTAGCAGTTAAGAGTTCGTATCATATTGCCTTTCATCCAAACAGCTCTACACGCTCAAGATGGAATGAATGAAAATAACAAATGAAACTAACAAATGACAGGCAATGCTAAACATACACAACCATAACAAGTAAGTCTCACCTGACCCAACAATTCCTACAAACATCTGGATCACACTCCCTATCTGCAGCAAAGCATGGACATTGACGACTTCTGCATTGACTCTTCGCACAATGACAGCCACGAAATCGATTTTTACAACTCTTGGGGCACCTTCAGATCAAAAAAATTATCACACAAATTAATTGATATTAGATGCATGTGTAAGCATGAATGCATGCCATGATAATATATATTTAAGCTAGAAGTATATAACCGTCAGAATTTCTAAAACCACCAATGCACAGAGACAAACGAGCAAAATATTATTTGGATAAGTTAAAAGCTTACCCACAGTACTTCTCACAGCAGGTACCATTTAGAAGACAAGGACACTCCTTTCCACAAGCTGACTGGCATCCGCATGGATTGTACTGTCGGCAGGGCTGATCCTTTCTCTCTGTAATCCTTTTCCTGATTGAATGATAAGCAGCAGATTTCCAGGTATACTTTAATCGACGGACTCTTCCTCTTCTACGTAAAAACTTTGATCTTCTTCTCACTTCATTATTACCCTTACATTCATTTGACCAAAACTTGTTCAGTTAAGCACTATATGCATGTCACAAGGAACAAAGAAAATATTGCACTACTAAGTACAGTTGCACCAAAAATCAACCTTGGAATAGCCTTCCACAAGAGAATTAGTGGCATCCCCAGAAGAACCAGACAACTTCCCTTCTTCACAATTTATGTACTGGAAAACATCCCAACATGTCTTTAGACCATTTAAGAGATTCCTGGCAATTAAGCAGCTGCAATAAAAATTTGTCACTTATTAGGTGATTGGCCATCAGTAGATCTTGTCTAAATGTATTGTGGAGATCATTCTCCTACTGTGTCATAGTTTAAAGAAGTGACTTTCTGAACAAAAAAAATTGACTTTCAAAATGAAAGGAGGCATCAAACAAGTCACAAGTGGGACATCCAAAACTACCCGTAGTAAAACTTAAGTTGACATTGACAAAAACTGCATTGTCATATGTAATTTATCCAAAAAAACTGGTCAGTAAGCCTCAAAGACCATTGCAGACGTGCTTATTTTAAGTGAGCAATATGATAGGTATTCCTATTGAATTTTACATGTACAGTACAGTATCACTGTAAAATGAACAAAAGAAAGGATCAAGCTTCCAAGCCAGAGCGAGTTCTCTAAACTCTAACTAACAACAATTCACTCAGCAGGCCTTTCCTTATTCACTCCCTACCCATATATAAGGGATGCAGTCTGGTCGCTCTATAGACTATAATTAACCTCCCCTCTTACTAATTGCCGCTTAGAGGTATACTAGGACTTGGACATTTGGGCCTTTGGGTGTAAACCTCAAGGGGATTCACAACTATGGGTTGCTAGATTGGAGTTGGATTCATATCGGTACCACTTGTCCTTGAGTAATGCTTCTCATTTTTCAGACTCGAATCAACAACAACATTGTGTGTCTCCCACGGAATGAAGGCATTGTGATGGCATTCTCATATGCAAACACTCTCAACAAGAGCACCACTTCATGGGAATATCTATAGAATTCTAAATGTAGGAATACAAGGAAGAAGGCATAAGCCTCCAGGCTATTGGGTCAAAATTGGGTACCTCGAACGGCGACATGAAGGATGAGCTCATTACTTCCAAATTGAAACGATCCGATCCCCATGAAATTGACTGAAGACAAACTTTTATCTTGATATAAACCATTGGACTAGTGGCCCAACCCATACATGTTCACCTCAATACTAATTACGACATTCATACATTAGATATAATAAATATATCTTATTATCGGGTCAATAAAGACAGAAAAACAAATCGCTCCAATTCAAACATATCAGACCTGTTTTTGCCAAAAATCTCCATTCCTTTTTCTAAAAGCCCTTTTTCAAGAGCTTTCCAAGATTTATTATCTGTCAATTCTTGTTTACAGCTGTTTTCATCTACAAACTCTTCTTTCCTCGTGTTGTCTTCCCCAATCATGGCATGTGAGTCGGAAACCATATCATTCAATGAGCGGTCCGGAGCTTCACTCTGCATTATGTACAGATTATCAAAAACCAATTCCTTCTAGATCTTTCAATATTAAGGATTTTGACACATTTGTACAATAAAATAATTGTTTCTTCATTATGTTGGCAATAATTAAGTTTAAATGCATGTCACTTGAACAAAGAACACTACTTACAATGGAATCAGAATCAGAAGCTGCTGTTTTCTTCTGCCGTTTCTGCATGCAAACTAGAACACGTTCTGCAACTCGCTTACTGTTTCTCTTACCAATTCCACTTTTCCCCACTAGTTTAGTTTTAGGTGGGGCTGAGTGGGAGGCTGAAACAGCATCCCGTCCAGGACCATTCTCTGAGTCACTACTCTCACATAAATTCTTAGCATTAGATGAAGCACTTTCACTTTGGGTGCATTTTATCCTCCTTCTACCAGAAGATTTTCTTCTAGATATAGCACTTCCGGAGGATTTGTCTTCAACATCAGTCTGAGTAGAGGATGTGACTTTGGCCATTTTTTCTGCCTTAAGTGCCTATAAGTCAGCAAGCATGAGCAACTTGAGTAAATTGTTACGAAAACTCTATTGGTAAACCCTTAAGAATAGACCAGTACTCACCGATCGGAAACAATTTGGCCCACATGGTGCATTTTCAGTATTAGGAGGACTCCACGAAGCTTGTTTCTCAGCCTATTTATGAACCATGTTACGATACATGCAGACAACTTCATAAGAAATAATCTATAAGTAGAACCTACCGGAAAGACAAGATCCTGAGAGCACCCATGTAATCTACAATCAAAAACCTGCAAAATGAAAATACAGCAACAAATGAGATATAAAGACAAAAAAGAAACTGTGTACTACACTGCCTTCACCAGAAAGAATCTTACACGACATCGGCGGCAAAAGAGGTTGTCAAAGGAGTCAAGAGCCGCTTCAAGATCCTTTTCCAGAAAAGAATTGTCAATTTGGAAATTATCTTGTGTATCTCCATTTTTAGAACTCCCGCTAGCATTGTCATCATTGCAAAGAGTTTCATATCTGGCCTGTATAAGATGTTTGACGGTGTTTCATATCTCTGTAAAGTCAGCACAAAGCAAATGGGAAACAGCTGGACGGAAGCTTACACTAAGACCAGTTTTCATCAGAATAATTGAGAGATGGCAGAAGTGGAAAATACATTAAAAGTCAATGAATGACAAAAATTGTACCTTAATGTCACTAGTTTTTCTAGAAAAACACTGAGCCAGTGACTCCAAAACAGCATCAGATAAACCAAATTCTTTGATAGTCATGCTGTAAAATCGAACCAGACATTATGAAATCCACAAAACTGTCTCAAGTGCAACACAAAAAAATTAAAATATGTAATGTAAAGATAAAATCACAGCAGAAGGATACATAACAATTGCAGGGTTTCATTATCCTTTAACGGAAGCAGCAGAATAGACAGTATAAACCAAGCACAGAATCATTTTGTAAAACATATTTTAATATAAAGTCAACCTAGATAATTCTTTCAATAGAAAAATGTAAAGATAACAGATGATAGTATGAAATATGCATAAACACAAAAAAATCTGATAAAGAATTTAACTATGCAAATAACTGATGAAGGGATCTTTTTTTTTTTTTTGGTATGGATGAAGGGATCTTCTATTGAGTCCTTCTGTATATAGGAAATACAGCAAGAATTAAAAAAAAAAAACTGTCAAAACATCCTGTCAGAACCCACTAATAGTCGATCAAAAGATAATGGTACACCAGACACGCCAATTCAAATATGTTTCAATGTAAAACTATGGCACTCAAACATAATACATAATCACATTAATACATAACACTCAAACATATAATGCAACATTATTTTACATGGCAACAAAGAACATCTAACAGAAAACAAAACAGTGAAAGCAACCCAAGAATGTTTGCTGAGCTATACCAACCTAAGTATAAAATCTTCTGGTTCTACAAACTCTCTTTTTTCCTCTTCTTCGTCAATTAGTTCCTCCTCACTGTCACTGCAAATAAGTGCTTCACCACCAGTTTGATCATAATAAATTCGCCTCCGACCTACAACGGACTGATCCTCCGTCATTCTTTGATTTCTGCACACATATGACCACAAGTAGAGCAAGGATCTTCAGAGGATCAGATTTCTGTACTTCAAAATAGAAGAAAACTAGAGAGCTGGACATTAATAAATTGAAATGTAAAACCACAATAAAATAAAAAGAGATCCGTCTCATGTGCAACGGTAAAGAGAGATTTTGACTTAGTAAGAGATCTAAGGACTAAGATAGGCTTTGATATTATCTTTTAATTTAACCTTAGGCCTAACCCACCCCAAAAAATGGGCTGTTGAGGCGAGGACTGCCCAAGCCTTGTAAGCACTACATTGGTCATATATCTAGTCGATGTGGGACTCTCAACATGTCAATTGTCAAGTCCACAACCGCAACATCCTCATTTTTATAATACGAAGTTTATAATCTTGTCGGCTCTTTACCATCTAATATTAACTATCATAATACATAATCACATACTTTATAACTGGTAATAAAAAACATCATTTACGGCAAAACAAACCTGTCCAGAAAAATCCATGTAGTGTAAGGAGGCAATCTTTTTACTTCAGGTAATTTGATAGGTCGAACAGCGTTCTTTACAGCAACATTAGACCCTAGAAGAACTGCTGTAGAACCATGGTTGTCTCCATCATAACCATTGCTTTCACTATCATCATCACAAACACCATTATGCATATCAATCGCTTCTTTTTGCCTCTTAGACAGCAAGTCCAAACTTCTATTACCATCAACATTGCCACACGTCCTTCTCTCATCCGCCGATTTACATAGCTGATTCGTAATGCCAATAAGCTTCTGTCTATTTTCCTCCACTCTATTCTGATATTTCAAATGCACACGCGTGTTTAACACGCCACAACATGTTATAATTATAATTATAATAACAAATAATCAAAAATTCCATATACAAAATAAAACAACTAATTACTAAAAATTTACAATTGGAGGTTAAGCAATTATACCTTGACTATAACAACACGTTTCGCAGCAACTTGTTTCTTCAACGATTCGATAACCGATAAAACATCTTTAACTGCAGGACTTGCTTCTTCTAATTTCTTTGCCTGCATTGTAAACAAACAATAAAACCATCACAATTCACAGTTACAATTAAAGTGAGAAATTAAAACCAGATCGAAACTGAGAAGTAAAATAAAAACAAAAATAGGAACTAAAAATGAGAAATTAAAGAGATAAAGTATAATACCGAAGGATCGAGAAGAACGTCGGATCTAGAAGAAGAAGATGGAGAAGGTGGAAGCGGAGACTTCGACTTCGACGCCATGGAAGGTGGCGAAGGTTATCGGAAATGAGAATCGGATCGAGATCCAATTCATGCAGAATTGAGGATTCAATTGCGATTGCGAAATGAATGTGAATTTGGCGGGGAGAGCTGAAAAGTTGAAACCCTAATTTTTCGCAAAATTGTAAAAAGAGAAAATGAAATTAAGCTTTGAATTTTTTATTTTCCACCGCTTTAGATGAAGACATTTTACAATATTTTATTTTTCAGTAATTTATTTGGTGGGTGATGTGACTAGTATGGGGGGAACAAGTATGATTTTGAATTTATATAAGCATTGTTGTATAAGTAGATAAGAAGTGATTTATCTATAGTTATTTCATTCGTCTCTTCCATGAAAATAATGAGAAATAGGAGATGAATGTTTGGATATGTTGTGGGAGGTTCTAAAATCACGGCGAAAATTTACGGTGAGATTGAAGGTGCAGATGATAGCTTCTGGTTTTCATGGCGAGGAGGTATGCAGTCGTGTGGTGGCGGTGAGAAAACGCGCGTATATGAATATATGTTATAACTACTAGTTTGTTAATTGTTTAAAACTATAAATTCGTTAAGTGTTAACAGATTAATTTGTTAAATTTAACTAAAACTAAAGATAGTAGCTTCTAGCTTTCGCGGTGAGAAGACATGCAATCTCGCGCGCAGTGGCCGTGAGAAAACGCGCGTATCTAAATATATGTTACACATATTAGTTAGTTAAGTTTCAAATGGTGATCCACTAATATCACTTTACTTATATCTTTTTACTAATGAAGTTATGATAATTATTAAGAATACACGTGAACGTTTACTTATCCTTTTATAAGAAGTCGTTCAAATAGTCATATTAGTACTTTGCAAAAATATGGGAATATGGGTGAAAATAATTATTCATGTAGGATATATGATTTCGTTGAATTGAGGTTTATTTGTTTTTAAATAAGCCCGTAACTCAATGGTCATTTTCCTTACTTGTTCAACTTCTAATGAATCAAGATAATCATTCGTTCCGATATAAATAGTTATTATCTGTTCTTCCACAATGAAAGGAGTCGATTGGAATTGTTTAAGCAACTTGTGCAATCGTTGACCTCTTGTCAATTGATTTTGCATAGCTTTATCGAAATCAAGAGAGAATCGTGCAAAAGCTTCTAATTATGCGAATTAATTTTAATTTACCAACTACTTGTTTCATAGCTTTAATAATTTGTACTACAAAGGCATTTTTCTAATAAAATAAACGACTCCATAAAACTAATAAGTTTCTATTAGTCATTTACTTCACTTCTTTTCTTTTATATTACTTCTTTCGTTCTTTTTTAATATTGTAGTTGACCACTTCACACATGTCACAACACACCTTTTTCGTCCGAGTACGATCTTTAAAGACATATACAAATATTCTTTGGCATTCCCACAACAAAGACAAAAATGATCAATCACCATTCCTTTATGGATCAACTCCATTTTACTGGGGAGGCTGGCATGAAAAATTATTCAAACAATATAAATATGTGTTGGGATAGTGCAGGATACCCGTCCTAGGGTCATTCCATCTTTCCATCGTTTCAAGCCTAATGAAAGAGAAAGCAACCAAGGAAAGCCTCGTCAAAAAGAACACCCAAAGACTTATTTCCTTTAAGCAGAGACCCTTTCTCTCCGTTGTTATTTTGTGTTTTTGCAGGGGCAAAGCAGCACTTAGCACTCCAACTAATGGCCTTAAGACTGTTGCAATTGGTACAACAGCTTCTCAGGGGATTAAATCAAGAAGAGTGGATTCTGGGCTACGTACGCCAAACCTTTTCCTTTTCTTCACGTGACCTACAGCCCGACCTTCGCTTTTTGAGACTTCCTCTACCCGCATCTCTATGTGCCCGCAGCACTTCCATATGGAGAAAGATAGGCTTACCATGTTCCATCAATAGCACCTAACCTATGCACAATCAAAGAGGAGCGGCTACTTTCCAGCTTGCTGACTTCACTATGACTTTCCCCACCAAATCTTCTTCCACTCCATAGTCTCAGCCTGAATCAGCTGATGGAGGCTGACACAGTATTTCAGTAAGTTGTATCAACCAAGTAACCAACAAGGACTGCAAGATACCATTTCGCAGTTGCTTGATCGATGGCCTTTACCGGCTGCTAAAAATGTATATGAAGCGAAGAAAGGACGTCTTATGTAAGTTATGCTGCGTGTCGGCTTGCTTGAACCTTAGTTAATCATTTAAGATAAGTATAGCTTTCTTGGATTAGTGATGCAAATTATTTTAGCATTAGGAGGAAAAATACTCTAAACTTATAAACAGAAGTATATATGTCAGAAGAACAATGCTGCATGCATTCCATTATTAATAACATGAATTTTCGATAGTTTATTCAGCTGTATATACAAGAGTAAAGAGATAAATAAAACACAAGCATAAAGCATTCCTCACCGTCACTTGTTAAACTGATAAACTTGTTTTCTTTTCGACTTTCGTCTTGTCCCTAACATCCTTTTCCACAAGCTTAGTCGAACATATTTCTTAGCAGGTAAAATGGCCAAAGAATTGACATTAACACCGTCATCGCGACCTTTACCTCCTTTCAAAACTACAATCTTTTCAAGGGGATGTATAAAACTTCTTTCGCTTGCTTTACAAGCCTTGGCTTTTGCATCATCTTCTGCAAGCATCTGATCCAATAGAGTCGGTCGGTTTTTCACCTTCGTGTTTTTTAAGGGAACACTACCATTAGTTGTGTTTGTAATTAGGGGACGACGATGAGCCGCAATAATGTTGTCGAAAATCGATACATCATTTGTTGCAGCAATTGCCTTCAACTGCTTCTCAAGGTTAAGGATGGTTTCTTGACACTCTGCCAATTTCTCTGAAGCTGCTGTTATCTCCCATTCCTGCAGGATATGTAAACAAAGCTCAACACAATATTGCAACAAAAATGGATTTTCTTGTAACAGAATAAAACAGATGATGAACTTACAGTTCGAATCGGCGAGTTTTTCTGATAAACGTAATCATTTGAGCGCGCCCTTTTCATGCTGAAAAGTTAATAATTGAAGCGTGAGATTGACAATATTTAAATAAGATACTGAAAGCTAAATCTTCGAAAATCACATAACATTATTGCGTATAATTAATATTTATTGAAGGATTAGACTACTTGATACCTTTGAAGCTGAAGTTGAAGTTCAACACATTTTGTATCTAATTCTTCACAATATTGGTTCTTGCTCTCAAGTTCCACTTCTAATTCCAAAATCTTGTGATAAGCCTCTTTTAATTCAGTTTCTGTCATTTGAGTTTCAAGAACTGTATTAATGGACGCTCCGTTTTGTATTTGATCTTCAAGTTTTCTGTTCGACTCTTTTAAGGTTTGTAACTCCAATCTCAAGCCGGCAATAGTATTCTCTAACTCCTGAAATCGGTTTGTATCTGTTTGCAACTTTTCTGCATCTGTGAACATTCCAATTTCAGCTTCATTTTCACTTTGTATCTCATCCCAATTAAATTGGTTTTTATTGGCATTCTGCATACTCGAAACATCTCGAACCAAAAAGCAGTGATTGATAATCCATTCCAAGGCTGTAGTTAGTTCTGTGGCAAAACTTTCATGATCAGCCTTACCATCCAGTGAACTGTAACACACATTGAGAAATTTTTGTAAAACATCACCGAGATCGGATGTTTTCCACTGGAAAACACGGACCATGTAGCCTGTCGGCGTTCCTTGATTATTATTGTCAGCAGGCACGTTGATCCCTTCAATAAGCTCAATCATTTTGCCTATTGATTTACTCAGATCTTTCTGAGGCGTTACTACATCATCATCCGATGATGAGAATTCCGAGAGATGATCAGACACTGAGATAATCTCATCTTCATTATTTGCTTCTACAGAAGCATGAGAAATTTCAGCGGCTTTTTCAACAGAAACGACTGCTAATTTTTCCATCTCAATGAAGTCATCCATAAGATTCATATCTGAAGGTCCGACACTTTGGCATGACACTGATCCCTTCTGTTTCGGACTCTTAAGACGCTCCAATGCTGAAATCAATGCAGAAGCTGAGGATTCGGCGCAGCTAACACTGTAGTCACTTCCGATTTCAGACATTGGTGCCGAAGATAATTCTTGCAATGCAAGATTACTTCGTGGCTGCTCCAAGGCTACTTGACCTTTAGATTCAAGTTGTAACAGTTTAGAAGCTGTTTGCGAGAGCATTACTCTTGAAAATTGGACTTCGTTTCGGATATCAAGTTCCTTTTGAAGCACTCGAGCCTCATACTGCAGAGAAGTATTATCTTTTTCAACGGACTCTAATCCAATCATCAATGCATTACGATCCGCCACTGCTTGAGTCAATTGTCTATTCAAATCATCAATCAAATTGTCTTTCGCAATAACAGACTTATTAAGATAAGAATTTTCAATCACCGTTTTCGCAAGCCTTTTACTCGTCTCTGATAACTGCTCCTCTAAAACAACGCGAGCTTGATCATATTCCATTGAAACCTTCATCACAGCATCATAAACCCTTTGCTCTTGTTCCTCTCTAACAAAATGTAACTGCCGCATACATTCCTTTAGAGCACAATCCAAATGCGCCACTCTTTCTTCGTAAACTAATTCCTGGTGTATAGATTCCTCAAGATGTTCCTTCATCGACATCATCTCAGCTTCCGCCTTCTCCCATCCTTCAAAGGAAATTTTTATAAGAGTCTAATATAACTACTCTTAGAAAAATTATGCGTGATTGATTTAATTCATATACACCGTCAGTGTAAATAGTTCTTACATTGTCAATCAAACATAACCGTCAGATAACAAAACATTCGACTTTTATCATAACCACTTCTAAAGTCGCAGACATGATTTTTTGTGATATGTTATTGAGTAGTACCGACCGTGCATGAAAATTAAACTCGATAATAATGTTGCCGAGTTACAACTTACAATTACAAATAGGAATGCATGAACAACATTACCTGACAC